>JBBGZY010001726.1:0-1374679 GCA_037952925.1 Lithobates clamitans | reverse complement strand
CAGAGCATGGCCGGGTACGGCAGAGTATGGCTGGGTATGGCAGAGCTTGGCTGGGTATGGCAGAGTATGGCTGGGTATGGCAGAGCATGGCTGGGTATGGCAGAGCATGGCCGGGTATGGCAGAGTATGGCTGGGTATGGCAGAGCATGGCTGGGTATGGCAGAGCATGGCAGAGTAGTGCAGAGTATTGCAGAGTAGTGCGGGGTATTGCAGAGTATTGCGGGGTATTGCAGAGTATTGCGGGGTATTGCAGGGTAGTGCGGGGTATTGCAGAGTATTGCGGGGTATTGCAGAGTATTGCAGGACATTAGAGTATGGAGGGATGGTTGAGCATGGATGGATGGATGGATGTGACTGTATTTGTCACTGAGCAGCGCTGTGGGCACTACACATGCAGCCCACAGCGCTTCTACCATCCGATCCCTCCCCCTCTCCTCTCACACTGTACCGATCGGTACAGAGAGGGGAGGGAGGAACCGGCGTCATGACATGACACCGATTTGTTTACATGTGATCACTCCGTCATTTGACGGAGCAATCACGTGGTAAATGGCCGCGATCAGCGATTTACCGAGTTACCGATACAGAGGCCCAGTACAGGTGAGTATGGCAGAGTACGGCTGGGTATGGCAGAGTATGGCTGGGTATGGCAGAGTATGGCCGGGTATGGCAGAGCATGGACGGGTATGGCAGAGAATGGCCGGGTATGGCAGAGCATGCCTGGGTATGGCAGAGTATGGCTGGGTATGGCAGAGTATGGCTGGGTATGGCAGAGTATGGCAGGGTATGGCAGAGTATGGCAGGGTATGGCAGAGTATGGCAGAGTATGGGACACATCACAGGTCCCAGAAGATTGCAGGGAGGAAGGGCCGCCTAGGCGGCCCAAGCGGAAGTGGGAGCGCGTCAGTAATCGTGATGCATCGCGGAATCGAATCGTTGACCAGATAATTGTAATCGAATTGAATCGTGAGGCCAGTTAAGATGCGCACCCCTAGTCCTGGACAGCCAAGACCCTCATCCAACATCGATGGATCGAGATGGGCTCAGGTAACCATGAGGGGGCCAACTATCTCTAGTATGGTCAGATAAGCGTGTGGGGAGACCCCTGAAGATTTTCTTAAGCTGACAGTTCCTGGAGTAGATATACCTCATGCAAGTAGATATGAAAGAAGGGGCATCATTGCGCAATATGTTTACAAAGGTTTATTTTGTCTGAGCACCAAGAGACACGGATCTAATTATTTTTGAGCACGAGCACCAATTATCACTTGATTGGGACTGTTATTAACGTGACTACAGTGTTGTCATATAATGATATGTTATCTGTTAGCGCTCTCACACTTTGAATGACAATTACTCAGTCATGCAACACTGTACCCATACGAAATTTTGCGTCCTTTTTTCACACAAATAGAGCTTTCTTTTGGTGGTATTTAATCACTAGTGGTTTTTTTATTTTTTGTGCTATAACTAAAAAAGGCCGTAAATTTTGTGAAAAAAAATGCCTTTTTCTTTGTTTCTGTCATAAAATTTTGCAAATTAGTAATTTTTCTTCATACATTTTGGCCAAAATTTATACTGCTACATATCTTTGGTAAAAATAACCCAAATTAGTGTAAATTATTTGGTCTTTGTGAAAGTTATAGAGTTTACAAACTATGGTGCCAATCACTGAAAATTGATCACATCTGATAACACCTGATGTACCGATGGTCTATCTCATTTCTTGGGACACTAACAAGTCAGAAAAGTATAAATACCCCCTAAATGACCCCTTTTTAGAAAGTAGACATTCCAAGGTAATAGGTAAGTAGCATGGTGATTTTTTTTAAATTGTAATTTTTTCCCACAATTCTTTGCAAAATGAAGATTTTTTTTTTGATTTTTTTTACAAAATGGTCAAATTAACAGGTTATTTCTCTCTCAGAGCATATGCATACAACAAATTACACCCCAAAATACATTCTGCTACTCTTCCTGAGTATAGCGATATCACATGTGTGAGACTTTTACACAGCGTGGCCACATACAAAGGCCCAACATTGAAGTAGCACCATCATTGCATTTTTGAAGGCCCTGGAGCACCAGGGTAATGGAATTACCCCCAAAATGACCCCATTTTGGAAAGCAAACACCCCAACGTATAATCTATGAGGCATAATGAGTGTTTTGAACGGTTCATTTTTTCCAGAAGTTTTTGGGAAATGTGGAAAAAAATGGAAACGCATTTTTTTTACACAAAGTTGTCCATTTATCAGATATTTCCAACACATAGCATGTACGTAGCAAAGATGACACCCCAAAATACATTATGCTACTCCTCCTGAGTATGGCAATACCACATGTGTGAGACTTTTACACAGCCTGGCCACATACAGAGGCCCAACATCCAAGTAGCACCATCAGGCGTTCTAGGAGCATAAATGACATATATAATTTCCTGGCAACCTATCATTTTTGAAAACCCTTCATATTTCTAACACATAGCATGCACATACCAAGAATTACAATCCAAAATAAATTCTATTGCAGAAAGGGTAAAAAAAAAAGCATTACCTGTGCTTTTAGTAGTATCCACAGAGGAGAGCACTTGTCCAGGCAGCAGGCAGGGAGGTGCTTAGGGAAAGCAACATTAACTATCCAGGCAGCAGGCAGGAATATTGTCTATAGTCGGCACAGCACAGTCCATAGAAATTGTCCAGGCAGAGACAGCCAGCACAGCCATAATATTGGTCCTGGTACACTGTTACCTGCAGACACTCCATTATTGTACTGCTCTCCAGCCCTTCATAAACATACTGCCTCCTGCTACAGCTAATTATTTGCATAGTCCAGGTAGCGGTGTGGTCCATTCATGCGACAGGCATGGGCATGGTGGCAGTAAGTCAGCAGCAGGCTGAGGGCCACAATCAGGTAAGACCTGTGCACAGGGGTAGAGGCTTCGACCCACCCAAATCTCTATGAAGCCTCCGGACTCCAGACCCTAGTTCCGAAACCCGGAGAAAACAAAAATTATTGTTTTCTCCATCCGGAAAAAACTATTCTGGAGCCCCTCACATATGTGAGACCCCTGTGTACTACAGTAGCAGGGCAACAGATCAGTCCAAGCGGTAGGCAAAAGCATAGTCCATAAAACAGGCCAGGGTCAGTTCACGTGCAAGCAGTCCAAGTGGTAGGCAGTAGAGTAGTTGATAAAACAGGCCAGGGTCAGTTCACGTGGAGGCAGTCCAAACGATAGGCAGAGGCATAGTCACAAAACAGGCCAGGGTCAGTTCACATGGAAGCAGTCCAAACGGTAGGCAGAAGCATAGTCAAAAAACAGGCCAGGGTCAGTTCACGTGGAAGGCAGTGGCATGGTTATTTGGGAAAGAATGGAAAATGGTCAGCACAGATGATGAAAATGGGGAAATGGTTAAAAATATGGGCTAATATTTTAGGGATGTATGATAAACTTGGAAGCATTCACCAATGCAAAGGCCAGGTTGGGAGGTACACTGGGGACAATGGTAGCTGGTATCTTTTCTAAATCCTTTTTTGGTGCACACGCGCGGGATGCGCTGACGCAGTGACGGCCAGTCCCGGCCGTCTTGCGCAAGCGTCTTGCGCATGCGCCACGCAGGGGCTCCTGCTCAGGAAGCAAAGTCAGGGGTCAGCTGACCCTCTGCTTCCGGGGGGATTACGTAGATTTAAGGAGACGCGGTCAGCATCTCCTTAGCCACCTATCAGGCAGCAGACACAGCGGAACTTACCTGGCGGCCGTCGGCCCTGAAACCACCCCACATCCTTAACTACTAGAGGTAAATGATAGTTGGACATTCTCTTTGCTTACTGACGTTTTAGAAACCCTGATATAACTGACTCTGACCATATAGATCACCCATGGTATATATCATTTAGCTATGTATATTGTACTTAACATCATACTACTCCACTCACTATGAGAAACCCACATCATAGTATTCACAGTATGCTTTACATGCGGTCATTGACAGCATGGCTGTATTTACTGATTGTTGCTAGAAATTATGTCAGCCTACTATATTAGCTGACACTGTGGATTTTATAGGAAAGCAGATAGCTATACTGATCCATTATTGAGACTGACTACATTATTGTAAATACAAGGAAATCATATCCACCTAGGTAGATATCTCAAATGGGGATGTAGGGTGGTGCAATATGGGTATGAGAACAACCCATATAGGCATTATTTAAAATATATAGAGAGACAAAGTCAGAGTATCGTATTACATTAGGACTATGACTAATGATAATTAAAATCCCCCCCCCTTTTTCCTCTATCGCAAAAGTAGTTAATAAACTTCTTTCTACACAGGATATACCTACCTAGTGGGTTGGTCACTACGTGATCCGACATCCCATTGTCCAACCTCGTTTAGGCTCTGACTGCCTTGGGGTAACGATCGCGATCGGCTGATAGTGGAGTGAGCCTTTGGTGTGAGTCTGGCTATACACGCCGTACTGTAGGCATTGGTAACTACGATTGGGTAAGCACCTTTATCAGACAAACCAAATATATTTGTGCATTATTGAAGCTATGGTTTCTAATATGAATTTGTGTAATCTAGAGATATCGACAGATGCAAGCGACGCCCTTGAAGAAGCAGGAGACTGCGAAACATGTTGGCTTACCGCATATTCTAGCATCTCTCCAGTATTTCGCGTCACAGCGATTTTAAGTATCAAGTATCTTTAATGCACTTTGTGTAGCTTATGCTTTTATTATAGTATATATTACGTGTTTTTGTAATCAGTAAAATGTCATTTTTATCAATTGTTAAGTCTGTGCTTGCCTTATTATACAGATAATAATGGTCCACCATTAAAATCCCATCATTCATGAGACAGCCTAGGCTCCCTCTCTAGTTTTTATTTGCGATTTAATATTAGGGATTGGGGACCCGTATCTGTATCTGGAAACAATCCAACATTATCCAGTATCTAATGGTGCACACGCGACAATTTTTTTGCCGTCTTCGGCCTGCTTCAGATGGTAAAATGCTGAAGGGGAAGTGGCGCTCATGAAGTCGGCAAACAGCCTCAGAGCGAAGGTCTTCTGGGGGGGGTCTTTGGTGATAGATGAGGGACGTAACAACTTCTTCTAATGAATTTTAGGAAGGGGCGGGGCTTTCAATGGATTTGGTGTAGACTACGTAGGAATTGTAAATGGCCAAATGGATGAGATAAATTGCTACCTTCTTATACCAGAATCGGGACCTCCTTATTGACAAATAGGGCTGAATCATTTGATCGTTAAAATCTACCCCCCATGTAGAGATTATAATCTTGGACACATGTTGGCTTTTCAATGGGACCTCGTCTTCTTTGTACCTCAATTGCAGTGTTGTCATGGATGGTGGACATCATGTGCACATCCCTCTTATCCTTCCACCTCAAGGCCAGCACTTCGTTGCATCTCAATGATGCTCTTTCCCCCCTTCGCAGCTTTTTGTTCGCTAAAGATTGTGGGAAGACTGTGGGAAGCCCTTTCTATTTTTTCTGGAGGTTCCACAGGCCAGGGTTTTTGCAATGTATAAGTGTTTGAAAAGGGGCAGGCTCATGTAAAAGTTGTTAACTTAAATGTGATATCCTTTGTTTAGAAGTGGGTATGCCAGGTCCCATACAATCTTTCCAGTTGTGCCCATGTAGGCCGGGCACTCAGGGGGCTGGAGCTGGGAATCTTTATTTGTATGCGGAACGCATACAAATATCCCATGGCTCTCACATAGCTTGTATAACTTTACTCCATATCTGGCCCTTTTGCTAGGAATATACTGCTTTATTCCTAGCCGGCCTGAAAAGGGTACTTATCGACGAAAAAGGACTTATCAACGCAAATATTCTGATCGGGGACATAAAGTTCTGCAAATTGTTGGGAAAAGAAATTTATCAGTGGGCGAATCTTGTATAACTTGTCATAATTTGGATGATTGTAGGGAGGGCACTGGGTGTGTCACTGAAGTGAAGAAAGCGCATTATCATCTTGTATCGGGACCTGGACATTGCGGCAGTATAAATGGGCATATTGTGGATAGGGTTGGTGGACCAATAGGCATGTCCTTCATTTTTTTTTGTAATGCCAATGTTTAGGGTGAGGCCCATAAACACTTTGAACTCCTTCAAATTCAGATCTCTCCACTCAAAAGGACAGGCATAGGATGATTGGGGGTTGTTGGCAATATATTGCTGGGCATACAAATTTGTCTGGTCCACAATAAATTGCAGCATAGTGTCGGGCAAAAACATATGAAAGAAATCAATCTCTGAGAAATTTCGGGTGTTGGTCTGCACACCTGGCAGTGCTGTGAACGGGGGAATAATTGGCGATGCCGAGTTGGAAGGCAGCCATGATGGGTTGGCAAGACCATCTGGCATGTATGTAGAGGCCCTGGTTCTTGGGGGGTGTGAGACTCCAGTAGTTGGATTGGAATTTCCTGTGCTGGTACTCAGGCGTGATGTGGCAGGACCGGTACTGGGTCTGGGCATTTGTTCCTGGGGCCTATCGCCGGTGGCAGCGATGTTACTGGGCATTTGTTCCCGGGGCCTAACGCTGGCGGGAGCGCTGGTACTGGGCCTGGGAATTTGTTCCTGGGGCCTATTGGTGGTGGCAGCGCTGGTACTGGGCCTGGGAATATAATCCTGGTTTCCAGAGTGCCGTGCCCTTTTGGGAGGGACCCATTCTTCCTCCGAATCATTTGCCGATTCACTATTTGGTTCAAATGCCGAATTTGATTCAGAATCCGAATTGGAATCTGATGAGAACTCCCCGTTGCTCTCATCGGTCATGGAGAGGATCTGGAACGCCTCCTCACTGCTGTATACTCTTTTGGACATGACACGGTGTGACAGGTGGCAGGTGACGGTCACTGATGGGCTGTGCGATGGGTGGCAGCTGACGTTCACTGATCGGTGATGACGGTGTGACAGGCGATGGTCACTGATGGGTGACAGGCCACGGACAGTGACGGGTGATGGGTGACGGGTGATGGCTGGCGGTCACTAAAGGGTGACAGGTGATCGGTGATGGCTGGCGGTCACTAAAGGGTGACAGGTGATCGGTGATGGCTGATGGTCACTGATGGGTGACAGGTGATGGGTAACGGGTGATGGCTGGTGGTCACTGATGGGTGACGGGTGACGGTCACTGATGGGTGACGGGTGACGGTCACTGATGAGTGACGGGTGAAGGCTGGCGGTCACTGATGGGTGACGGGTGAAGGCTGGCGGTCACTGATGGGTGACGGGTGATGGCTGATGGGTGACGGGTGACAGGTGCACCGCTAATGGTCACCGATTTGTGATGGGTGACAGGTGCACCGCTGACGGTCACTGATGGCAGTCCCTTATGTGACAGGTGCACTTGATTGGGTGACTGTGGTGACTGTTGGGTGCCAGATGACAATTGGGGGGGTGATGGGACAGGTGTGGTGTTTGTGCAGACACTACAGAACACAGATCGGTAACTCACTGCTTCTGGCTCTTCTCTCCTCACACTGGAAACGGTGTGTGAGGAGAGAAGAGCTGGTAACAGCTAGTTACCGCTCTGTGTTTACATTTATGATCGGCTGTGAATGGATCACAGTCGACCACGTGGGTAAACAGCCAGCCAATGGCTGTTTACCGGCGTCGGTGACAAATAGTGTTCCCGGGAACACTCTGCCACCGACGTGCACGCGATCGTGTGCATGCGCCATGCACAATGGGGTAGACCTCTCTGTGATCGGCCGTGACTTCATCACGGCCGATCACGTGGTAAACAGCCATGTCCAATGGCTGTTCACCCCCCTCGGTGGCGAGCGGTGTCTCCGTGACATAATGCCACCGAAGGAACAGGCATGCGCGCACACGATCGCGCGCATTCCCTGTTTAAATGGGAGGCCGTCATATGACGCCCTCCCGCAACGAGAGCCATGCCGCCTGGCTATCAATTGACAGCCGGCGGTCGGCAAGCGGTTAAGCATAGAATGCATTAAGATAAAGAAACCTTCAGACTTTACAACCACTTTAAGTTGCCATTTAGAAGGTGTTCGCATTGTGCATTTCCCAACATGTGGAAACTCACTTAGTAAATATGTGCTTTGTCAGGCATTTTGAAAACATATCCCTGCCTTGAGTTACCATTCCTTTGTATCTGCGCCTTTCTGAACGCAAGGCAACCCATAAGAAAATGCATACTCTGCTGTGCATTTCAAAAGTGTGTGGAAATGCATTTCACACTTGCATTACCATTCATTTGCATCTGCACTTTTCTGAAAAAAGTGGCAACCCTCAAGAAAAGTGTATCACGCTTGCGTTACCCATTCATTTGCATCTGTACATTTAGAAAATGAGCAATGTGCATCACACTTGCATTACCATTTAGGCCGTGTTTTTATCTGCACATTTCCGAATGCATGGCAACCTATGAGAAAATGCACAGCAGTGTGCGTCACGCTTGTGTTACCATTTAGGCTACATTTGCATCAAATGCATGGCAACCTGTTTAGCAAATGCGTGTTTTTACGTGCATTTCAAAAACATGCGGCAACACATGTTGCGCTTGCATTACTATTTGTTTGCATCTACGTATTTCTGAATGCAACCCACAAGAAAAAGCACACTTTTCTGTGCATTTTAAAAACATGCAGCAATGTGCAGCATGCTGGTGTCACCATTTAGGCTGTATTTGAATCTGCACGTTTCCGATTGCATGGTAACCCGCACAAAATAAAAAAAAAAAAAACGCACACTTTGCACACTGCACTGATTCCCAAAGGTAGTTTCTGTACTACTTTTAGCGACTTCTGGGGCGATTTGAATAGACATCTGTGCACAAACCTGTACAAATGTCTGTCAATTCACCCCTGAAGTCGGACTGCATTGCAGGTTTGAAATTTGTGCGAGTTCATCTGAATTTCGCACAATTTCTCACCTGCAGCAGCGTGAACGTGGGCTGAAGTTGTTTTGAAGTAGCAGGGTAGTGGCATAGCAAAGTCAAGCTGAAAGTGGTGCTACTTCCATATGAGAAGTGTGAACAAGGGCTTACTATCTTTGACAGTCGCACTGAAAACCGACATGAAAATCGCACCGCATAAAGTAAATCCTGCTGCTTGCCCGCAGCAGAGCTAAAATGTAAAAACCACACAACACTTCCCCGGCACCCAGAAATGGATGTCCTGTGCATTGGGTGATATGATTTGCACATTACCTGCACTCAACCACTAACATTTACGAACATTT
This sequence comes from Lithobates clamitans, assembly GCA_037952925.1. Classification (NCBI taxonomy): domain Eukaryota; kingdom Metazoa; phylum Chordata; class Amphibia; order Anura; family Ranidae; genus Lithobates; species Lithobates clamitans. Next base: position 1,365,439 of record JBBGZY010001726.1, on the reverse strand, counting down.
ATAGGTAAAGTTGATCCAGGGAATATCCGATTGCCTCTCTGGGATCAGGAAGGATTTTTTTCCCTGCTGTAGTGGATCATACTTTGCTGGGGTTTTTCGCCTTCTGCCGCGTACACACGGTCGGACTTTCTATCCTACTTGGTCCGGCACACTTTCCGACGGACTTTGTCCGCCAGGTGCGCCGGACTTTAAAACGGACGGACTTGCCCACACACGACCGGACTTTCCGGCGGGCTAAGTCCGCCCGTCTTTCCGACGGACTTTCGCCGGAGTTACGGCGGACTTTCAGAATGAACGGACTTGCCCACACACGGACAAGTCCGTTCATTTTGAACGTGACTCAGGTGTGACGGGACTAGAAAAGGAAGTCAATCTTGCCGCTTTTATCGGCGAGATTGACACCTTGCGAGCCCCGTCGCGGGGCATACCAGGCCCTTAGGTCTGGTATGGATTATAAAGGGAACCCCCTACGCCGAAAAAACGGCGTGGGGTCCCCCCTAAAATCCATACCAGACCCCGATCCAAGCACGCAGCCTGGCCGGTCAGGAAAGGGGGTGGGGACGAGCGAGCGCCCCCCCCCCCTGAACTGTACCAGGCCGCATGCCCTCAACATGGGGGGGTGGGTGCTTTGGGGGAGGGGGGCGCCCTGCGGGGCCCCCCACCCCAAAGCACCTTGTCCCCATGTTGATGAGGACAAGGGCCTCTTCCCGACAACCCTGGCCGTTGGTTGTCGGGGTCTGCGGGCGGGGGCTTATCGGAATCTGGGAGCCCCTTTAATAAGGGGGCCCCCAGATCCCGGCCCCCCACCCTATGTGAATGAGTATGGGGTACATGGTACCCCTACCCATTCACCTAGGGAAAAAGTGTAAGTAATAAAACACACTACACAGGTTTTTAAAATAGTTTATTAAACAGCTCCGGGGGGGGATCTTCCTCCGGCTTCGGGGGTCCCTCCGCTTCATCTTCTCCCGGCATCCGGTTGGTTCTTCTCCCGGTGTTCCAGTTCTTCGGCCGGCTCCTCTGCTGTCTTCAGGTAGCTCTCTTGCCAGCAGAGGTCCGGACTCCTGGGCTTCTGCTCTTCTCTTCTCTTCTCCAGATGTTGACACGACGCTCTCTCCGGCTGGACTGCTCTCCGAGGGCTGCGTTGTGACTTATATAGGCGGAGACCCCGCCCCTTTTTGATGTCACAGTCCCTGGGCATGCTGGGACTGTGACGTTTTAGGGGGCGTGGTCACTGGGTGATGTTGACCACGCCCCCTAAAACGTCACAGTCCCAGCATGCCCAGGGACTGTGACATCAAAAGGGGGCGGGGTCTCCGCCTATATAAGTCACAACGCAGCCCTCGGAGAGCAGTCCAGCCGGAGAGAGCGTCGTGTCAACATCTGGAGAAGAGAAGAGAAGAGAAGAAGCCCAGAAGCCCAGAAGCCCAGGAGTCCGGACCTCTGCTGGCAAGAGAGCTACCTGAAGACAGCAGAGGAGCCGGCCGAAGAACTGGAACACCGGGAGAAGAACCAACCGGACGCCGGGAGAAGATGAAGCGGAGGGACCCCCGAAGCCGGAGGAAGATCCCCCCCCCGGAGCTGTTTAATAAACTATTTTAAAAACCTGTGTAGTGTGTTTTATTACTTACACTTTTTCCCTAGGTGAATGGGTAGGGGTACCATGTACCCCATACTCATTCACATAGGGTGGGGGGCCGGGATCTGGGGGCCCCCTTATTAAAGAGGCTCCCAGATTCCGATAAGCCCCCGCCCGCAGACCCCGACAACCAACGGCCAGGGTTGTCGGGAAGAGGCCCTTGTCCTCATCAACATGGGGACAAGGTGCTTTGGGGTGGGGGGCCCCGCAGGGCGCCCCCCTCCCCCAAAGCACCCACCCCCCCATGTTGAGGGCATGCGGCCTGGTACGGTTCGGGGGGGGGACACTCGCTCGTCCCCACCCCCTTTCCTGACCGGCCAGGCTGCGTGCTCGGATCGGGGTCTGGTATGGATTTTAGGGGGGACCCCACGCCGGGCCTGGTATGCCCCGCGCTCGCCGCAATAGGAAAATGTGTTTTTCCTATTGCAGCGAGCGCGAGATGCAATACCCTGCCCTCGTGTCGTATCTGGTCCGTCGGACCAGCATACACACGAGCGGGCTTTCCGTCGGACCAGCACACACACGAGCGGACTTTCCGCCCGAAACTGAGTCCGGCGGAAAGATTTAAAACTTTCTTCAAATCTAGGTCCGGCGGGCTTTTGGGAAAAAGTCCGCCGGAAAAGTCCGCCGGCGCCTACACACGGGCGGATTGTCCGGCACACTCTGGTCCGCCGGACTAAGTATGCCGGAAAGTCCGACCGTGTGTACGCGGCATTCCTCTGAATCAACTATGGGTATAGGATTGTGTAAATGGCATTGTATGATATTATTTTTTATTTATATGGTTGAACTAGATGGACTTGTGTTTTTTTTCAACCTGATTAACTATGTAACCACACCTCAGTCTGAGCAAAATCAAAACAGTTTTTATACAACAAACACACAAAATGGTTCCCACGGCTGTATGCATATGAAGGAGTCCATCCAAATGCCCAACCTGGGCTAGGGATGCTCATACATACAGTAGGTGATCGTGATATTGTGTCAATCTCGCCGCATTTCTCGGCGAGATTTGACACCTGCGAGCTCCGTCGCAGGAGCCAGCGCCGAGATGGCTCACTCATCGGGAAAGGAAAACTTTGTTTTCCTTCCCCGATGAGTGACAGGCAGTGCTGACAGCTGTCTGGTATGAATCCTGAGGGGGAACGCCACGCCAAATTTTAAATGGAAAAACCGGCGTGGGTTCCCCCCCAGGAGCATACCAGGCCCTTAGGTCTGGCATGGATTGTAAGGGGAACCCCCTACGCCGAAAAATCGGTGTGGGGGTCCCCCCAAAATCCATACCAGACCCTTATCCGAGCACGCAGCCCGGCCGGCCAGGAAAGGGGGTGGGGACGAGCAAGTGCCCCCCCTCCTGAGCCGTACCAGGCCGCATGCCCTCAACATGGGGGGGTGGGTGAGACAGCGGCGGCGAGACAGCGGCGGCAAGACAGCAGCAGCAGACCGGGCCCCTCACTTGCAAAAAGAGCTGGAAGAAGATAGCGGCGGGGCCCGGGAGAAGAGGCGGAACACCGGGAGAAGTCGGAAGGAGACCCCCCGAAGTCGGAAGACCCCGGAGCTGCTTAATAAATTACTCCTAAAACCTGTGTACTGTGTTTTTTTTTTAATTGACACTTTTCCCTAGGTGAATGGGTAGGGGTACCATATACCCCATACTCATTCACACAGGGTGGGGGGCCGGGATCTGGGGGCCCCTTATTAAAGGGGGCTCCCGGATTCCGATAAGCCCCCCGTGCGGGACCCCGACAACCAACGGCCAGGGTTGTCGGGAAGAGGCCCTTGTCCTCATCAACATGGGGACAAGGTGCTTTGGGGTGGGGGGGGCCCTGCAGGGCGCTGTTATCGCGCTGGAAACACAATCTCGCGGTCAGGTACTGTAGGACTCTCAGGATCTCCTTTTTAAATAAACATTGAATCCCAAGAAATACAAAAAAGGCAGAGATGACAAGGAGGGACACCTTTAGGCTGGGTTCACATTAGTGCAAATTGGAAGTGGGTTTACCAGCATCCAATTCTCATGTCAGGAGACTGTGACCGGCTCTCTATGGAGCTGGTTCACATATTTCCAGGGCAGCTAGGAAGCGAATTGCACAGGGGTCCTGTGAGTCTTTGGCTCCATTTCAGGTCCGTATTCAAGCAAAAATTCGGCCCTGATTTGTCCCTAAAACGGAGAACAGGGACACACCAGACCCCTGCTGTCAGCTGCATGCGAATCAAGTGTGAACCCAGCCTTAAAGCTAGTTTCAGACCTGTGTCTGCATGTTCATGTGCTTCTAGTGAAGTCTATAGGGCCAAAAATGGCACACTATAGAAGTGCCTACTCCTTCTACCAAGTTACATGGAAGTGCATTGCATAGGAATGAGCAGGCCATATAGACTATAATGGAATTGGTTTAGTCGCAGATTGTCACATAATGGCCGAAACATGAAAGATCACACAGGTGTGAACGGGAACCTAACAAAATGTATGGAGACAAAGGACACCCCACTGCCACACATTCATTTACATGGACTACAAAGTGTCTCCATGCGGCCAAACAGACTTACTCTCACTCTCATTAACACCCTCTCACGCAGTCCCCGTCAACTCTTTGCTACCCTTTATGCTCTACTTCGTCCGCCATTACCTCCAACCACTAACTTACTCAATGCCCAGGAGATTGCTAATCACTTCAAAAATAAGATTGAGACAATTAGTCTCAAGATCTCCCCTCTACAGATATCTCCCTCACTTAACACACTTTGTCCTCCTGTACAATCAAAACTCTTGTTTAACCCAACTACTACAGAGGAAGTCAAACAACTTTTTTCTAACACCCACCTAACCCCCTGGCCGCTGGACCCCGTTCCTTCTCAAATACTACGGTCACCCTCTGACTCTATCCTACACTCTTTAACTCATATCTTCAACCTCTCCCTCTCTACTGGCATCTTCCCCAACCCTCTGGAACATGCACTAGTCACTCCCATACCAAAAAAGGCCTCACTGGACCCCACCAATCTTAACAACCCAAGACCCATCTCCTTACTCCCTTTTGCCTTCAAACTCCTTGAACGTTTAGTCTACAACTGACTGGGCAACCATCTCATTAAGAATAACCTTCTTGATCCCTTTAAGTCTGGATTTCGTCCACAGCACTCCACAGAAACTGCTCTCCTAAAACTCACAAACGACTTGCGTTAACAGCTAAAACCAACAGTCATTATTCTGTACTCTTATTCCGCGTACACACGCTCAGATTTTCCGACAACAAATGTTGGATGTGAGCTTGTCAGAAAGTCCAACCATGTGTATGCTCCATCGGACATTTGTTGTCGGACTTTCTGCCAACAAATGTTGGCTAGCAGGTTCTCAAATTTTCCGCCAACAAATGTATGTTGTCGGATTTTCCAAGCGTGTGTACACAAGTCCGTCGGACAAAAGTCCACACATGCTCGGAAGCAAGGATGAGGCAGAAGCGGTCGGTCTTATAAACTAGCGTCAGTAATGAAGAATTAACATTCGTGACGTGGCAAAATATGAAATCTCAAAATGCAGCACACATTCTCTTCTTTAATGGGATAATAATGAAGCTGCCTTACTGGTGATACTGATGGAGTTATTGCAAACAAATTTTTAAAGGCTTTTTTTTTCTAGTGATATCAAGAATAATATTATTATGCTTTTTTTTTTTTTTTTTAATTTGGGCAAGTTACCACAGCACCATTATCCTGTAGTCCCTTGTCAATTTTACATTGCTGTCATTTAAAGTAAAACACATAGCCAAGTATTATTCTACACAATTTTTTTATTGTGCATTAAAAAAAGGGGAAAAGCACGAATCAACACTCACGAAACGTCTACTAACACAAAATTTGCAGAAGGAGCCCACAGGGTGGTGGTAAAGAGCTGAAAAAATATGTAGTACGTCTAGACGTCACTACGTTCGTAATTGTTGGCCAACATGTGTGTGACCGTGTGTATGCAAGACAAGTTGGAGCCAACATCTTTCGGACTAAAGTCTGCGGTTTTGTTGCCGGAAAGTCCGATCATGTGTATAGGGCATTACTCTTGGACCTCTCCGCTCTGCCTTTGATACAGTTTATCACATCCTCCTCAAAAAAAACTCAATTTGCTTGGTATCCATGGCTGTGCTCTGCGTTGGTTCGAATCTTACCTATCTCACAGCACCTTCAGTGTCTCCTACAACTCTACTTCCTCCTCTTCAACACCTCTTATCGTTGGGGTCCCCCAAAGTTCTGTCCTTGGAGCTCTACTATTCTCGATCTACACATCCTCCCTGGGTCAGCTGATAGCCAGCCTCCCATGGCTCCACTACCATTTATATGCCGATGAAACCCAAATCTATCTCTCTACCCCTCTGCTCACCCCATCAGTCTCCTCACACATCACTGACTTACTAACAGACATATCAGCCTGGATGTCACACCACTTCCTCAAACTGAATCTATCCAAAACCGAGCTCATAATATTTCCTCCTCCACGTGCCCCTTCCCCTGACTTCTCTGTCAAGATCAATGGCACAACTATCAGTCCATCCCCACATGCCATGGTGCTAGGGGTAACCCTAGACTCTGAACTGTCCTTTCAGGCCCACATCCAAATCATGCCGCCTTAGCCTCTGTAACATCTCTAGAATACGCCCCTTTTTAACCAATGACACCACTAAGCTTCTAATTCACTACCATGTCACCTCTCGCCTCGACTACTGCAACTCACTCACTTGGATTACCTTTACATACACTATCCCCCCTTCAGTCTATAATGAATGCTGCTGCAAGACTCATCCACCTTACCAACCGTTCAGTGTCCTCCACCCCTCTCTGCCAATCTCTCCACTGGCTTCCACTCACTCAATGAATAAAATTCAAAGTACTAACAATAATTTACAAAGCCATCCATAACTCTGCCCCCAGCTACATCACTAACCTAGTCCCAAATACCAACCAAGCCACTCTCTTCGGTCCTCCCAAGACCTCCTACTCTCTAGCTCCCTTGTCACCTCCTCCCATGCTCACCTCCAGGATTTTTCCAGAGCTTTTCACATCCTTTGGAACTCCCTACCCCAATCTGTCCGACTGTCCCCTAATCTATCCATCTTTAGACGGTCCCTGAAAACCCTTCTCTTTAAAGAAGCTTATCCTGCTTCTAACTAATGCACTGTTTTACTTTCTCCATCATCTCATCCCCCCAGCTATTACCTTTTGTATCAATTGACCCTCCCTCCTAGATTATAAACTCTAGTGAACAGAGCCCTCTGATTCCTCTTGTACCAAATTGTAATGTAACTGTAGTGTCTGCCTTCATTTTGTTAAGTGCTGCACAAACATAAAATCCCAATAAAAAACATTTACATGGGGGCGTGGCATGAACAGACAAGCTGACTGAGCGTGCTGCTCAGTGATCCCCGGGCTCCAGGAAGATAGACTGTGGTGTTCAGCAGGCTCCAGACCGGCTAAAGCATGTCCACATGCCGCTGTACAGCTGTACTTCCACTCGGTGGTGGTGGAAAGAGCCAGGCTTACCTCTTGGCGCAGATGTGGATCCTGGGAGCGCAATTAAAAGAACCCCGGTCCAGGAGGGAAGGAAGTTAGACTCCCCTGAGTGGGGGACTGGGGAGGGTCGGATGTGATCCCCCATACAGGGCCAAGGAGTGACAGGCTTTGGAAGGGGTGTTGCAGCACATGACAATGGCCAAATACCTCTGAGCCCAAAGCAGAGCTGCACAACCCTGGAAAGGGTTCTCCCAGGAGAAAGGAGAGACACCTCAGCTTATGCTGGTGGAACGGAGGGTCCGTAGGGGGAGTGTATTGGAGGGGACCCACGTCTTCAGGAGGTGGAGGGAATCCCAGGAGGGACGGTAGAATCCCTGGAAGTTGAAAGTTGTGGTACTACAAAACCCAGCAGTGAATCAGCAAAAATCAGCGAAGGACTTGTGATGAATCCAGAGACAGCCTCTACAGGGCAGGTGCAGTATGTTAACCCTTTGTATAGTGATCCTAATAATGAATGAAGTGCATCTCAATCAGCATTAATAGTGGATTGGGACTTAAGAGAACATTTCAGAGTACTTCCTACAAAGAAAGACATTCAATTAGTTATAACTGCTTTTGAATCATCCTGCAGGCTGTGGAGGGGTTAAGGGAGACTGGGACACAGTAGGAGAAATGGAGATGGGCCAGGATGATATAAGACAAAGAGTGGCTGATATCCAAGAAAGGACAAAACATTATGAGGAAGTGTTGAATTCCCTGTTAGATAAAATGGATAATCAAGAAAATAGAGACTGTAGGCAAAATATACATATAAGGGGCCTGCCTGAAATAAAACAACATTTTGAATTGCTTCCAAAGGTGATCGGTCTGTTCCAGTTAATTCTTTGGCCATCTGCACCAGATAAGATTAAAATAGACAGAGTCCATCGTGCCCTTGCCTCTACCCCCAAGATGAAGAAAAACCAAGAGCTGTCATTTGTAAACTACTTAGATATCCAGTGAAAGAAGCCATCATGAAAGCAGCCCGCAATAAATCCACGGTTGATTTTGAAGGTGCACAAATAGCCTTATTTCCAGATTTATCATATAGAACTCTTATGCAATGCAGAATGATTAAACCCTTGCTGGAAGTTCTACAAGCAGCTGATGTTAAATATCGCTGGGGATATCCCTTTAAGGTTGTAGCAACCCAGAATGGGAAAACAGCAACACTTAAAAACGAAAGATGACTTGCAACACTTTACAGAGGTGCTGGAGCTCCCCCTATTGGACTTTCTGGATTGGAGATTTAATAACTACAAACCATCACTACAAAGACCAGAACGATGGCAACAAGTGCCAGTTAAAGGTCTATGAACAATTGATGTGGATAAGACAGGACTATAATCCGGTCATAGAAAGATATGCCTGAGTAGTGTAAAGTGAAAAAGGCAAAGAGAAAAGGAGCAGATTGTCTAGAGTTGACTGGGGGGATGTTTTGGATGGACGGGATGGGGGGAGGAGTAGTTTTTTCCCCCTCTGTTCTCTCTTAATCCCCCACCACCCTCCCTTTATTTAATCCCTTTTTTTACCCCCCTTTTAAGAAAAATTTTTAGAGAGGGGGAGATGTTGTTTTTCCCTCTGTCCCCTCCCTTTAGGGGGATGTACCACAGACAGTGACATAGAAGGTTATGGTTTTTAGATGGTTTTGTGCTTTTTTTTTTTTTCTTTTCCTCCTCCCTCCTTCTCATCAGATGCATCCAAGGCGAGAGAGCTCAGAAGGCTGGGCGCAGACACCGATCAGGCACAGCAGTACAATAAGAGATTTATGGGAGTAATGAGAGAATGGCAGGTAGAATGAAAATTGTATCATATAATGTGAGAGGGCTTTGTTCGATTGGTAAGAGGGGCAGGCCGCCTCTGGCATGAACTGCGTCACATGAAGGCAGAGATGTTTTTTTTGCAAGAGATGCGCTTTGTGGCAGGGTCGACCCCTTGTATGCCTCTTTTTCCATATAATCAATGGTTTCATGCACCTTCACCCATTCCTAGGGCTAGAGGAGTTACAATAGCTATACACAAATAATGTCCCCTAGTACCCACAGAAATACGAGTAGATCCTGAGGGCCGTTTTCTTTTTGTTAAAGGAAAGATCCAGGGCCAGTGTTATACTCTAGCTACTATATATGCCACTAATTGCCATACAGTTAAATTTCTAAAACTTTGGATATCCTGGGGAAGTTTCGGGAAGGTTTATTGCTTATGGGAGGGGATTTTAACATTACCTTGGACCCTAGTCTAGACACCTCTTCGGGGGAAAACCTCTGTGTCTCATAAGGCGTTAAGATATGTTAAACAGCGCCTTCGCTCTCTGCATTTGGTGGACAGTTGGAAGGTACTGCATGAGCGGGACAGAGATTTCAGTTATTACTCCAAAGTACACAATGTACAGTATCTCACAAAAGTGAGTACACCCCTCACATTTTTGTAAATATTTTATTATATCTTTTCATGTGACAACACTGAAGAAATGACACTTTGCTACAATGTAAAGTAGTGAGTGTACAGCTAATATAACAGTGTAAATTTGCTGTCCCCTCAAAATTACTCAACAAAGCCATTAATGTCTAAACTGTTGGCAACAAAAGTGAGTACACCCCTAAGTGAAAATGTCCAAATTGGGCCCAATTAGCCATTTTCCCTCCCTAGTGTGATGTGACTCGTTAGTGTTACAAGGTCTCAGGTGTGAATGGGGAGCAGGTGTGTTAAGTTTGGTGTTATCGCTCTCTCTCATACTGGTCACTGGAAGTTCAACATGGAAGTTCAACATGGCACCTCATGGAAAAGAACTCTGAGGATCTGAAAAAAAGAATTGTTGCTCTACATAAAGATGGCCTAGGCTATAAAAAGAAGACCCTGAAACTGAGCTGCAGCACGGTGGCCAAGACCATACAGCAGTTTAGCAGGACAAGTTCCATCCAAGACAGGCCTCGCCATAGTCAACCAAAGAAGTTGAGTGCACGTGTTCAGCATCATATCCAAAGGTCGTCTTTGGGAAATAGACGTATGAGTGCTGCCAGCATTGCTGCAGAGGTTGAAGGGGTGGAGGGGGGGTCAGACTGTCACTGCGTCAAATTGGTCTGCATGGCTGTCATCTCAGAAGGAAGCCTCTTCTAAAGATGCACAAGAAAGCCCACATATAGTTTGCTGAAGACAAGCAGACTAGGGACATGGATTACTGGAACCATGTCCTGTGGTCTGATGAGACCAAGATAAACGTATTTGATTCAGATGGTGTCAATCGTGTGTGGCAGCAACCAGGTGAGGAGTACAAAGACAAGTGTGTCTTGCCTACAGTATGGTGGTGGGAGTGTCATGTAGGCACTAGGGAGCTCCAGTTCATTGAGGGAACCATGAATGCCAACATTTACTGCAACATACTGAAGCCCCTCCCTTCGGAGACTGGGCCGCAGGGCAGTATTCCACCATGATAACAACCCCCAAACACACCTCCAAGAGGACCACTGCCTTGCTAAAGAAGCTGAGGGTAAAGGTGGTGGACTGGCCAGGCATGTCTTTAGACCTAAATCTTATTGAGCATCTGTGGGGCATGCTCAAATGGAAGGTGGAGGAGCGCTAGGTCTCTAACATCCACCAGCTCCGTGATATCATCATGGAGGAGTGGAAGAGGACTCCAGTCGCAACCTGTGAAGCTCTGGTGAACTCCATACCCAAGAGGGTTAAGGCAGTGCTGGAAAATAATGGTGGCAACACAAAATATTGACACATTGGGCCCAATTTGGACATTTTCATTTAGGGGTGTACTCACTTTTGTTGCCAGTGGGTTAGACATTAAAGTGGAGTTCCACCCCAAAAAAAAAATGTCATTTATGTGCATTAAAGAAAAACATTTGGAGACATTTTTTTTTTTACTCACCTCTAAATGCCTGTTGCTAGGGGGTCCCTCGTAGTCTGCCTCCTTCAGCGCCTGGGCTCTTGACGTCACATCCCTTGGTGCAGGAAGGGAGATCAGCTCTGCCCCCTCGCTCTTGTCAATCATCTGGGACACATCACAGGTCCCAGATGATTGCGCGGCCAATCACGGCACTCGCGCATGCGCAGTGGGTGCTCAGCTGTGAAGCCACAGCCGGGCGCCCACAGTTACAATGCCTGTGCTGCCGAGCGGAGGGGGAGATGAGTGGGACTTCGATCCCCCGCATCGCTGGACTCCAGGACAGGTAAGTGTCCGATTATTAAAAGTCAGCAGCTGAAGTATTTGTAGCTGCTGACTTTTAATTTTTTTTTTTTTTTAAGCGGAACTCCTCTTTAACTACTTGCCGACCGCCGCACGACGATGTATGTCGGCAGAATGGCACGGGCAGGCAAAAGGGCTTACAGGTACGTCCTTGCCTGCCCGCAGGTGGGGGGTCCAATCGGACCCCACCCCCGGTGCCTGCGGCGGTCGGATTCAGGTCAGGGTCGATCAAAGGTGAGGGGGAGGCCACTCATTTGTGGCTCCCCCCTCGCGATCGCTCCTGGCCAATGACGGGCTTCCTTGGCTTCTGTGAATGTAAACAGAAGCAGAGGAAGTGATGTCATCTCTCCTCGAGCCGGTCTTTTCGATCCGGCGCCGAGGAGAGAAGACATCCAAGTTTGCACCAACACTACACTAACAGTAGAACACGCAGGCACACTTGTCACCCCCCAGTCACCCCCTGTACCCCCTGTCACACTGACACCAATAGCAGTTTTTTTTTTTCTGATTATTGCATTGGTGTCAGTTTGTGACAGTTATAAGTGTTAGGGCAGTTAGGTTAGCCCCCTTTAGGTCTAGGGTACTCCCCTTTAGGTCCAGGGTACCCCCCTAACCCCCCCTAATAAAGTTTTAACCCCGTGATCACCCCCCGTCGCCAGTGTCACTAAGCGATCGTTTTTCTGATCGCTGTATTAGTGACACAGGTGACGCTAGTTAGGGAGGTAAGTATATAGGTTCGCTGTCAGTGTTTTATAGCGACAGGGACCCCCATATAATACCTAGTAAAGGTTTTAACCCCTTGATTGCCCCCTAGTTAACCCTTTCACCAGTAATTGTTACGGGTGACGCTGGTTAGTTGGTTTGTTTTTTGTAGTTTTTTATAGTTTATTATAGTTTGTTATAGTTTTAGGGCACCCGCCGTTTATTACCTTATAAAGGTTTAACCCCCTAATTGCCCGGCGGTGATATAAGTTAAGTTTTTAGGGTCAGATAAGGTCTGCGTCGCCCCAGGCAGCGTCAGGTTAGCGCCAGTACCGCTAACACCCACGCATGCAGCATATACCTCCCTTAGTGCTATAGTATCTGAACGGATCGATATCTGATCCGATCAGATCTATACTCCCCAGCAGTTTAGGGTCCCCCAAAAAAACGCAGTGTTAGCGGGATCAGCCCAGATACCTGCTAGCACCTGCGTTTTGCCCCTCGGCCCAGCCCAGCCCAGCCCAGCCCACCCAAGTGCAGCATCGATCGATAACTGTCACAAAACACTAAGCACACATAACTGCAGCGTTCGCAGAGTCAGGCCTGATCCCTGCGATCGCTAACAGTTTTTTGGTAGCGTGTTGAATCAGTCGCTGACAGTCAGGAGCTTTTTTGCCTGTCAGTCTCACTAGTGTACCCCTAAATTTAGAGCCCAAAATGGCAAATCGAAGGTACACTAGTGAAGAGGCCTACAGGTTTCTGAGCATGACAGATAGTGAAGAGGAAGTCACTCATCTGTCAAGTTCAGGCTCAGAATACGATCCTGTAGAGGACAGCGGCTCCATGACAGATAGCTCTGACGACGGAGTTGTGGTCCCTGCTAGGGTCAGGCGTACCAGACCCCAAACTTCTTCTTCTGTCCTTGAAGTGCAAGAACCGCAGGTCCCTCGTATGGAGCAGAGCAGTACTAGTGCCGCTATTCCTTCTGGTGAACTGGCAAGCACCAGCGGCTTAGTACACCCTGGTCATACATCCAGCACTGTAGTATCACTTGGTGACGTGGCGAGTCCCATAAGTGCAGTTCAAGCTGGTGAGGTGGCAAGCACTAGTAGGGTCCCGCTGCCACCAAGGAGATGAACACAGGCCCGTCGTGCCCATAGTGCCCTCCCAATCCGAATTGGGTACCCACCACTTCTGCAGCACCCGTATTGCCCCCATTCACTGGCCAACCCGGAATTCAGGTGGAAACAGTTGATTTTACGCCACTGGATTTTTATTCACTGTTTTTCACCAAAGATCTCTATAGATCTATTGTGGACCAAAGCAATTTATACGCTGGTCAACACATCGCCGCTAATCCCCAGTCCTCCCTTGCCAGAGATTGGAGACCAATTACGGTCTCCGAATTTAAGATCTTTCTGGGCCTTTCCCTCAACATGGGCATAACCAAAAAGAGTGAGTTGCGGTCATATTGGTCCACTGACCCAATTCACCATATGCCCGTGTTCTCTGCCTCCATGACCAGGGCACGATACGAGCAGATTTTGCGGTTCATGCACTTCAACGACAATGAACTCTGTCGTCCTCGTGGAGACCCTGGATACGATCGGCTCTACAAAATTCGGCCCCTCGTAAACCACTTCAACCAATGTTTTGCAGACTTGTTTACTCCCCATCAAGTTGTCTGCGTTGATGAGTCCCTGATTAAATTTTCTGCCCGCTTGTCATTCAAACAGTACCTTCCCAGCAAGCGTGCCAGATACGGGGTCAAGATGTATAAGCTCTGTGACAGGGCCACAGGCTATACATGTAGATTTATGGTTTACGAGGGCAAAGATAGTCATGTAGAGCCGACAAACTGCCCTGACTACATAGGAAGCGCTGGCAAGATAGTGTGGGACTTGGTGTCACCCTTATTCGGAAAGGGGTACCACTTGTACGTGGACAATTATTACACGAGCATGCCACTTTTTAGTCACCTTTTTGATCATCAAATTGGAGCATGTGGCACCGTGTGACCTAATCGCCGGGGCTTTCCTTAGCGGCTTGTAGATTCCCGTCTTAGGCTGGGGGAGAGAGCCTGCTTGCAGTGTAATAATTTGCTCGCTATGAAGTGGAGGGACAATAAGAATGTTTTCGTTCTTACCTCCCTTCATGCAGACACGATGACCCAAATTACTACGGCAACTGGTGTTGTGGAGAAACCCCTCTGTGTCCACGAATATAACCAAAATATGGGAGGGGTGGACCTCAACGACCAGTTGTTGGCGCCGTACCTAATTGCCCGTAAGGCCAGACGCTGGTACAAAAAAGTGTCTGTATACTTATTTCAATTGGCTTTGCTGAACGCTCATGTGCTATACAGAGCTTCAGGATGGACTGGATCCTTCCTTAAATTCCAGGAAGAGATCGTCAGAGCCCTTCTGTTTCCAGACGGTGCTCCACCTCACCTTCCCCAACCAAATGCAGTAAGCCGGCTGCATGAGAGGCATTTTCCTTATGTCCTCCAGAGTACCCCTACCCAACGAGCCCCCCAAAGAAAATGTCGTGTCTGCAGAAAGCGCGGATTTAGGCATGACACCCGGTATTATTGTCCCTCCTGTCCTGGCAATCCTGGTCTTTGCATTGGTGAATGTTTTGAACGCTAGCATACACTAGTTGAGTTTTAGCGTAGGGTACAGCACTGCACAGACTAGGACACACTTTCACAGGGTCTCCCAAGATGCCATTGCATTTTGAGAGACCCAAACCTGGAACCGTTACAGTTTTAAAAGTAAAAAAAAAAAAAAAATACACAAAAAAATATAAAATAAAAAAAACAAAAATAGTTGTCGTTTTATTGTTCTCTCTCTATTTTCTCTCTATTGTTCTGCTCTTTTTTACTGTATTCTATTCTGCAATGTTTTATTGTTATGTTTTATCATGTTTGCTTTTCAGGTATGTAATTTTTTTATAGTTTACTGTGTTTTAACCATTTTTTTGTTTTTAGGTACGCCATTCAGCTGCAGCGTGGATTTATTTATCTTGACAGCAACAGCGTTTGCTCCCACGATACATAAAGCCGTGACTCCAGCGCTGTCGGAGGTGATTTCACCACCACAGTTACATACTTCAGCATATATGCCGAAGCGTGGGGGCAGCAGTGGGTGGAGGAGCGATTTGCTCCTGCCTTTTGTGGGAGGATGCCCCCATGCTTCGGCATATATATATTTTAGGTAGGCACAGGTTGCGTTAAATGTTTTATTTTTTACTATGTTTTTTTTTTGTATTTGCTTTGCAGGTATGGTAAGTATTACTGTTATACTGTAATGTTACTTTGTTTACCATCATTTGCTTAGCAGTAGGGATGAGCTTCGAGTTCGAGTCGAACTCATGTTCGACTCGAACATTGGCTGTTCGCAAGTTCACCGAACAGCGAACAATTTGGGGTGTTCGCGGCAAATTCGAATGCCGCGGAACACCCTTTAAAAGTCTATGGGAGAAATCAAAAGTGCTAATTTTAAAGGCTAATATGCAAGTTATTGTCATAAAAAGTGTTTGGGGACCTGGGTCCTGCCCCAGGGGACATGGATCAATGCAAAAAAAAGTTTTAAAAACAGCCGTTTTTTCAGGAGCAGTGATTTTAATAATACTTAAAGTCAATCAATAAAAGTGTAATATCCCTTTAAATTTCGTACCTGGGGGGTGTCTATAGTGTGCCTGTAAAGGGGCGCATGTTTCCTGTGTTTAGAACAGTCTGACAGCAAAATGACATTTTGAAGGAAAAAACTCATTTAAAACTACCCGCGGCTATTGCATTGCCGACAATACACATAGAAGTTCATTGATAAAAACGGCATGGGAATTCCCCAAAGGGGAACCCCGAACCAAAATTAAAAAAAAAAATGACGTGGGGGTCCCCCTAAATTCCATACCAGGCCCTTCAGGTCTGGTATGGATATTAAGGGGAACCCCGGCCAAAATTAAAAAAAAAAAATGACGTGGGGTTCCCCCTAAATTCCATACCAGACCCTTCAGGTCTGGTATGGATTTTAAGGGGAACCCCGCGCCAAAAAAAAAAAAAAAAACGGCGTGGGGTCCCCCCAAAAATCCATACCAGACCCTTATCCGAGCACGCAACCTGGCAGGCCGCAGGAAAAGAGGGGGGGACAAGAGTGCGGCCCCCCCTCCCTCCTGAACCGTACCAGGCCACATGCCCTCAACATTGGGAGGGTGCTTTGGGGTAGCCCCCCAAAACACCTTGTCCCCATGTTGATGAGGACAAGGGCCTCATCCCCACAACCCTGGCCGGTGGTTGTGGGGGTCTGCGGGCGGGGGGCTTATCGGAATCTGGAAGCCCCCTTTAACAAGGTGACCCCCAGATCCCGGCCCCCCCCTGTGTGAAATGGTAAGGGGGTACATAAGTACCCCTACCATTTCACGAAAAAAGTGTCAAAAATGTTAAAAATGACAAGAGACAGTTTTTGACAATTCCTTTATTTAAATGCTTCTTCTTTCTTCTATCTTCCTTCATCTTCTGGTTCTTCTGGCTCTTCTGGTTCTTCTGGTTCTTCCTCCGGCGTTCTCGTCCATCATCTCCTCCGCGGCGTCTTCTGTCTTCTTCTCCTCGGGCCGCTCCGCACCCATGGCATGGGGGGGAGGCTCCCGCTCTTCTCTTCTTCTCTTCTTCTTTTCTTCTTTTCTTCTTTTCTTCTCTTCTTCTCTTCTTCTTCATTTTCTTCTCCGGGCCGCTCCGCAATCCATGCTGGCATGGAGGGAGGCTCCCGCTGTGTGACGGCGCTCCTCGTCTGACAGTTCTTAAATAACGGGGGGGGGGGGCGGGGCCACCCGGTGACCCCGCCCCCCTCTGACGCACGGTGACTTGACGGGACTTCCCTGTGGCATTCCCCGTGACGTCACAGGGAAGTCCCGTCAAGTCACCGTGCGTCAGAGGGGGGCGGGGTCACCGGGTGGCCCCGCCCCCCCCCGTTATTTAAGAACTGTCAGACGAGGAGCGCCGTCACACAGCGGGAGCCTCCCTCCATGCCAGCATGGATTGCGGAGCGGCCCGGAGAAGAAAATGAAGAAGAAGAGAAGAAGAGAAGAAAAGAAGAAATGAAGAAAAGAAGAAAAGAAGAAGAGAAGAAGAGAAGAGCGGGAGCCTCCCCCCCATGCCATGGGTGCGGAGCGGCCCGAGGAGAAGAAGACAGAAGACGCCGCGGAGGAGATGATGGACGAGAACGCCGGAGGAAGAACCAGAAGAACCAGAAGAGCCAGAAGAACCAGAAGATGAAGGAAGATAGAAGAAAGAAGAAGCATTTAAATAAAG
Organism: Lithobates clamitans; assembly: GCA_037952925.1. NCBI lineage: Eukaryota > Metazoa > Chordata > Amphibia > Anura > Ranidae > Lithobates > Lithobates clamitans. Next base: position 1,348,060 of record JBBGZY010001726.1, on the reverse strand, counting down.
GAATTGTCAAAAACTGTCTCTTGTCATTTTTAACATTTTTGACACTTTTTTCGTGAAATGGTAGGGGTACTTATGTACCCCCTTACCATTTCACACAGGGGGGGGCCGGGATCTGGGGGTCACCTTGTTAAAGGGGGCTTCCAGATTCCGATAAGCCCCCCGCCCGCAGACCCCCACAACCACCAGCCAGGGTTGTGGGGATGAGGCCCTTGTCCTCATCAACATGGGGACAAGGTGTTTTGGGGGGCTACCCCAAAGCACCCTCCCAATGTTGAGGGCATGTGGCCTGGTACGGTTCAGGAGGGAGGGGGGCCGCACTCTCGTCCCCCCCTCTTTTCCTGCGGCCTGCCAGGTTGCGTGCTCGGATAAGGGTCTGGTATGGATTTTTGGGGGGACCCCACGCCGTTTTCTTTTTTTTTTTTGGCGCGGGGTTCCCCTTAAAATCCATACCAGACCTGAAGGGTCTGGTATGGAATTTAGGGGGAACCCCACGTCATTTTTTTTTTTAAATTTTGGCCGGGGTTCCCCTTAATATCCATACCAGACCTGAAGGGCCTGGTATGGAATTTAGGGGGACCCCCACGTCATTTTTTTTTTTTAATTTTGGTTCGGGGTTCCCCTTTGGGGAATTCCCATGCCGTTTTTATCAATGAACTTCTATGTGTATTGTCGGCAATGCAATAGCCGCGGGTAGTTTTAAATGAGTTTTTTCCTTCAAAATGTCATTTTGCTGTCAGACTGTTCTAAACACAGGAAACATGCGCCCCTTTACAGGCACACTATAGACACCCCCCAGGTACGAAATTTAAAGGGATATTACACTTTTATTGTTTGACTTTAAGCATTATTAAAATCACTGCTCCTGAAAAAACGGCCGTTTTTAAAACTTTTTTTTGCATTGATCCATGTCCCCTGGGGCAGGACCCAGGTCCCCAAACACTTTTTATGACAATAACTTGCATATAAGCCTTGAAAATTAGCACTTTTGATTATTCATGTTCATGTCCCATAGACTTTAACGGTGTTCGCATGTTCGAACGAACTTTTTTCCTGTTCGCATGTTCTGGTGCGAACCGAACAGGGGGGTGTTCGGCTCATCCCTACTTAGCAGGTACGCCATTCAGTTGCAGCGCGGATTTATTTATCTTGACAGCAACAGCGTTTGCTCCCACGATACATAAAGCCGTGACTCCAGCGCTGTCGGAGGTGATTTCACCACCACAGTTACATACTTCAGCATATATGCCGAAGCGCGGGGGCAGCAGTGGGTGGAGGAGCGATTTGCTCCTGCCTTTTGTGGGAGGATGCCCCCATGCTTCGGCATATATAAAACGGTGCATGTATGCCCATCATTAGAAGTGGGTGGATAAAGGGAGGTATTCTAATGGTGGGCATACCCACCGATCAATATCTTTTTTTCGTTCAGCCCACAGGCTGCATGAAAAAAAAGTTTACAATGTATGCCCAACAAGGACCAGCAACATACTGGTATGTTGCTGGACTTTGAGTGGTTATACCAGAATGATGCCTGCAGGTTTAGGTATCATCTTGGTATCATTCTTTTCAGCCAGCGGTCGGCTTTCATGTAAAAGCAATCCTAGCGGCTAATTAGCCTCTAGACTGCTTTTACAAGCAGTGGGAGGGAATGCCCCCCCCACCGTCTTCCCTGTTTTTCTCTGGCTCTCCTGTCCCAACAGGGAACCTGAGAATGCAGCTGGTGATTCAGCCAACTGACCATAGAGCTGATCAGAGACCAGAATGGCTCCAAACATCTCTATGGCCTAAGAAACCGGAAGCTACGAGCATTTCATGACTTAGATTTCGCCAGATGTAAACAGCGCCATTGGGAAATAGGGAAAGCATTTTATCACACCGATCTTGGTGTGGTCAGATGCTTTGAGGGCAGAGGAGAGATCTAGGGTCTAATAGACCCCAATTTTTTCAAAAAAGAGTACCTGTCACTACCTATTGCTATCATAGGGGATATTTACATTCCCTGAGATAACAATAAAAATGATTTAAAAAAAAAAATGAAAGGAACAGTTTAAAAATAAGATAAAAAAGCAAAAAAATAATAAAGAAAAAAAAAAAAAAAAAAAAAAAAGCACCCCTGTCCCCCCCTGCTCTCGCACAAAGGCGAGCGCAAGCGTCGGTCTGGCGTCAAATGTAAACAGCAATTGCACCATGCATGTGAGGTATCACCGTGAAGGTCAGATCGAGGGCAGTAATTTTAGCAGTAGACCTCCTCTGTAAATCTAAAGTGGTAACCTGTAAAGGCTTTTAAAAATGTATTTAGTTTGTCGCCACTGCACGTTTGTGCGCAATTGTAAAGCATGTCATGTTTGGTATCCATGTACTCGGCCTAGGATCATCTTTTTTATTTCATCAAACATTTGGGCAATATAGTGTGTTTTAGTGCATTAAAGTTTTAAAAAGTGTGTTTTTTCCCCAAAAAATGCGTTTGAAAAATCGCTGCGCAAATACTGTGTGAAAAAAAAAAATGAAACACCCACCATTTTAATCTGTAGGGCATTTGCTTAAAAAAAATATATAATGTTTGGGGGTTCAAAGTCATTTTCTTGCAAAAAAAAATAATTTTTTCATGTAAACAAAAAGTGTCAGAAAGGGCTTTGTCTTCAAGTGGTTAGAAGAGTGGGTGATGTGTGACATAAGCTTCTAAATGTTGTGCATAAAATGCCAGGACAGTTCAAACCCCCCCCCCCCAAATGACCCCATTTTGGAAAGTAGACACCCCAAGCTATTTGCTGAGAGGCATGTCGAATCCATGGAATATTTTATATTGTGACACAAGTTTCGGGAAAAAGACAAATTTTTTTTTTTTTTGCACAAAGTTGTCACTAAATGATATATTGCTCACACATGCCATGGGAATATGTGAAATTACACCCCAAAATACATTCTGTTGCTTCTCCTGAGTACGGGGATACCACATGTGTGAGACTTTTCGGGAGCCTAGCCGCGTACGGGACCCCGAAAACCAAGCACCACCTTCAGGCTTTCTAAGGGCGTAAATTTTTGATTTCACTCTTCACTGCCTATCACAGTTTCGGAGGCCATGGAATGCTCAGATGGCACAACCCCCCCCCCCCCCCAAATGACCCCATTTTGGAAAATAGACAACCAAAGCTATTTGCTGAGAGGTATAGTGAGTATTTTGCAGACCTCACTTTTTGTCACAAACTTTTGAAAATTGAAAAAAGAAAAAAAATACGTTTTTCTTGTCTTTCTTCATTTTCAAAAACAAATGAGAGCTGCAAAATACCGCCATGCCTCTCAGCAAATAGCTTGGGGTGTCTACTTTCCAAAATGGGGTCATTTGGGGGGGTTTTGTGCTATCTTGGTATTTTATGGCCTTCGAAACTGTGATGGGTAGTGAGGAGTGAAATCAAAAATTAACGCTCTTAGAAATCCTGAAGGCGGTGATTGGATTTCGGGGCCCCGTATGAAGCTAGGCTCCCAAAAAGTGCCACTCATGTGGTATCCCCGTACTCAGGAGAAGCAGCAGAATGTATTTTGGGGTGCAATTCCACATATGCCCATGGCATGTTTGAGCAATATATCATTTAGTGACAAAAAAAAAAAAAAAATTGTCACTTTCCCGCAACTTGTGTCAAAATATAAAATATTCCATGGACTCAACATGCCTCTCAGCAAATAGCTTGGGGTGTCTACTTTCCAAAATGGGGTCATTTGGGGGGGTTTGTGCCATCTGCGCATTTTATGGCCTTCAAAAATGTGATAGGTAGTGAGGAGTGAAATCACAACTTTATGCCCTTAGAAATCCTGAAGGCGGTGATTGGTTTTCAGGGCCCCGTACGCGGCTAGGCTCCCAAAAAGTCCCACACATGTGGTATCCCCGTACTCAGGAGAATCAGCAGAATGTATTTTGGGGTGCAATTCCACATATGCCCATGGCCTGTGTGAGCAATATATCATTTAGTGACAACTTTTTGTAATTTTTTTTTTTTTTATTTATTTTTTTTTTGTCATTATTCAATCACTTGGGACAAAAAAAATAAATATTCAATGAGTTCAACATGCCTCTCAGCAATTTCCTTGGGGTGTCTACTTTCCAAAATGGGGTCATTTGGGGGGTTTTGTACTGCCCTGCCATTTTAGCACCTCATGAAATGACATAGGCAGTCATAAACTAAAAGCTGTGTAAATTCCAGAAAATGTACCCTAGTTTGTAGACGCTATAACTTTTGTGCAAACCAATAAATATACACTTATTGACATTTTTTTTACCAAAGACATGTGGCCGAATACATTTTGGCCTAAATGTATGACTAAAATTGAGTTTATTGGATTTTTTTTATAACAAAAATAAGAAAATATCATTTTTTTTTAAAATTTTCGGTCTTTTTTCGTTTATAGCGCAAAAAATAAAAACCGCAGAGGAGATCAGGTACCATCAAAAGGAAGCTTGTGGGAAGAAAAGGACGCAAATTTCATTTGGGTACAGCATTGCATGACCGCGCAATTAGCAGTTAAAGCGACGCAGTGCCGAATTGTAAAAAGTGCTCTGGTCAGGAAGGGGGTAAATCCTTCCGGGGGTGAAGTGGTTAATGGCTGGGTGTTGAGTTATTTTGAGGGGACAGCAAATTTACACTGTTCTACAAGCTGCACACCCACTACTTTACATTGTAGCAAAGTGCCAATTCTTTAGTGTTGTCATATGAAAAGATAGAATAAAATATTTACAAAAATGTGAGGGGTGTACTCACTTTTGTGAGATACTGTATATTCAAGGATTGATATGTTGTTGATAGATCAATATTATTTGAATTATGTAAATTCATCAACTATTGAGTCAATCACCATGTCAGACCATGCTCCAATAAGTTTAACGATATGTCCTGCATCGATTGGGAACCTGGAAAGAACATGGCGATTGAATGACTTTTATTTTGGATGATAAACAGAATGTAGAATCCTTGTCCTGCACACTAGCACTATACTTTGAGATCAATATATCAGAGGAGGTGTCTCACCAAGTGGTATGGGAAGCCCACAAGGTGGTCATCAGAGGGGAGTTAATTTCATTTTGGGTTCGCGTATTAGAAAAGTGAGACAAAAGGAAATGGTTGTGCTCTTAGACGAAATATATAAACTTGTAATTAAACATAAGGCCCATTTAAAACCTGGGGACACGCAGAGACTGGAGAAACTGCGGGCAGACTTAGGCTACTTTCACACTGAGGCTTTGGCAGTAAAGCGCCGCTATACCGTCCTTTTAGCAGTGCTATTCAGCCGCTATCGGGGCGCTTTTAACCCCCGCTAGCGGCCAAAAAAAGGTTAACTGCCGGCAAAGCGCCACTGCAGCAGCGCTTTGCCGGCGGTTTGGTGGCACTGCCCATTGATTTCAATGGGCAGGGGTGCTTTAGGAGAAGTGTATACACCCCTCCTCCAGCAAACATGCTGCTTGCAGGACATTTTTTACAGTCCTGCAAGCGCACCGCTCCAGTGTGAAAGTACGTTGTAGCGCCTGTAAAGCGCCTCAAGCAAGTAGCTTTAAAACAGCTTCTCAGTCGAAAAGTTCAAAATAAACATAGATACTTTGCCCACCAATTCTATGAACAGGGGAATAAGGGTGGGAGACTATTGGCTAGACAACTAAAGAAACAACAGGATTCACGCCATGTTCACACTATAAAGACAGGCGATAAGCAGATAGTGGACTCCCAAGCATTAGCAGCTGAGTTTGATTGCTTTTATGCGTCTCTATATAACATAGACTCAGTTCCTGAGGGGGTGGAGGAGGGTGGACGTTTGGATAGAATTCGGGAATATCTTGAGGATTCAGGGCTACAGGCCATTCCATCTGCAGCCTTGGAGGAAATGGAAAAAGCAATCTCCATTGAAGAGCTGGGTGGAGCGATTGCGGCTTTGCCATTAGGTAAAAGCCCGGGACCTGATGGTTTCACAAATATGTATTATAAAAAGTTTTCCTCAATCCTGTTGGTTACTCTGTCTCTAACCCATTGCCTCCAGAGGCACTGTTGGCTTATGTGACGGTTCTCCCGAAGGCAGGGAAAGACCCTCAGTGCTGTGCCAGCTACAGACCCATCTCCCTCCTTAACTCTGACACTAAGCTCCTGGCTAAAATCCTGGCCCTAAGGTTACAAGAAAATATAGTTAAATTGATTTACCCAGATCAAACAGGATTTATGAAGGGCCGAGAGCCTAGAGATAATACTATTTGGGCCCTGCATGTATTGCATTGGGTGCATAATGGACTGAATCAAACCCCGGCCACGAGCGATCGTGACCAGGAGACACAGAACAGGGATGAGTGTGTGTAAACACACACTTCCCTGTTCTGACAGGAGTGACAGATTGTGTGTTCCTATTAGCTAGGAACCACAATCTGTCACTTCCTTTAGTTAGTCCCTCCCCCTTTATTTGGAATCACCTCCCAGGGAACATAATTAACCCCTTCACTGCCCCCTAGTGTTAACCCCTTCACTGCCAGTGACATTTTTACAGTAATCAATGCATTTTTAATCGCACTGATTGCTGTATTAATGCCAATGGTTCCAAAAATGTGTCAAAATTGTCCGATGTGTCCGCTATAATGTTGCAGTCACAATAAAAATCGCAGATCGCCGCCAATTACTAGTAAAAAAAAAATAATAAAAATGCTATAAATCTATCCCCCATTTTGTAGACGCTATAACTTTTGTGCAAACCAATCGATATATGCTTATTGCGATTTTTTTTTACCAAAAATATGTAGAATACATATCGGCCTAAACTGAGGAAAAAAATATTTTTTTATATATTTGTGGGGGATATTTATTAAGGCAAAAAGTAAAAAATAATGTTTTTTTTTTTTTTTTAAATCGTCACTCTTTTTTTGTTTATAGCGCAAAAAATAAAAACCGCAGAGGCAATCAAATACCACCAAAAGAAGGCTCTATTTGTGGGAAAAAAAGGACGTCAACTTTGTTTGGGTACAACGTCGTACGACTGCGCAATTGTCAGTTAAAGTGATGCAGCGCCGAATCGCAAAAAGTGCTCTAGTCAGGAAGGGGGTAAAATCTTCCAGGGATGAAGTGGTTAAACAAATACGAAGGGCTTTTATGACCTTTTGTGTGGGGAGATAAACATCCCAGGTTGGCACATGAGATTTTGAGGAGACCAAAACTGGAGGGTGGGGTGTGACTCCCGGATATAGCGTTTTATTAGAGCCATGGCCCTGGTTCGTATAATGAACTGGTGCCATGACTCTGCTGGTAAAATTTGGGTGCCCTTGGAGAAAACTAGGGATGCACCAAAATTTCGGCCGCCGAAACATATCGGCCGAAAATAGTGTTTTCGGCACATTGCCGAAAGAAAAATCTGGCCGATAATGGGGCTGAAAATGGGGGCGGGGCCTGGGCAGGCCCTTGGTGCTGCCCATTGCGGGGGCATCTTCCTGGCTCGCCCCAGTCCTCCCTCCCCACAGAGCGGCGATCTCCGTGTGTCACGAAGCTGAATTGCCCAGGCGGCTGCAGTAACAATGTCCCGCCTCCTGTGACAGACGGCACACTGATCCAATGGCTTGACATTGAATCAGAGTGATGTGATTACAGGAGGTGGGACATTGTTACTGTAGCCACCCGGCCAATTAAATTCACAGCTCCAGAACACACGGAGATCACCGCTCTGATCCGGGCACGGGTGAGGCTGCATCCAGACACTGGCATATGATGAGCACTGGCAGGCTGCATCTGAGGGGAACTGGCAGGCTGCATCTCACGGGTACTGGTGAGGCTGCAATGATCTCTTGTATCATGTCTGCAGTCTCTGACCATCTCCTGTAGCATGTCTGCAGTCTCTGACCATTTCCTGTATCATGTCTGCAGTCTCTGACCATCTCCTGTATGAGATGGTTAGAGACTGGGGACATGATATAAGAGATGGTTGGAGACTGCAGACTGACCTTTCATGAGCTTTTCTTGCAACAAAGGTGCCAATAATGGCCAACAATAAATTCATATTCATTTAAATTGATGATATTAATTAAAAAGTCGAATATAATACAATTGTATATAAAAATATAAATATTTTTTAAAATTGTTTATTTTCGGCATCGGTTTCAGCTTAGTATATTTTACATTTTTGTTACCAGTTTCGGCACCAAAAAACATATTCGGTGCACCCCTAGATAAAACATTATCAGGTAGGAATTTGGCCGGAGCCCCCTGGATTCCGGTTTCTTATAGGGGGTTGTCGGAATATGCATCACCATTGACGAAGACAAACACTATCCAATTGGGATAGAAAGAACAGTACGGGAAAATTTGCCCCCCCCCCCCATATCCCCTTTAACACCATTGGAAGGATTTCCCTGGGGGAAGAGAAAGGGAGTTTAGATCGCTGGGGAATGGATGGGAAGGGCAATTGTGCTGGCATTTAAAATATGACAACTTCCTATTTGATTCAAGAATGGGAAAGAGAATTGGGCTATAATTTTACATTAGAGCAAATTAAAAGGCTGATGGGAGCGACACGCCATACTTCAATAAGTTCCCATATACAGGAGATGTCTTATGCCGTGTACACACGACCGAACTCTCCGCCAGAATAGACTCCAATGTCCTTTCCGACGGAGTTCCGACAGAGTTCCGCTGAAACGGACTTGCCTACACACGATCGCACCAAAGTCTGTTCATTTGGAACGCGATGACGTACGACGGGACTAGAAAAAGGAAGTTCAATAGCCAGTAGCCAATAGCTGCCCTTGTGTCGTTATTGGTCCGTCGGAATAGCATACAGACGAGTGGTTTTCCCGGTAGGAATTGATTCCGTCGGAAAGATTTGAAACATGTTCTATTTCTAGGTCCGTCAGAATTTTTGAAATAAAAAGTCCGATGAAGCCCACACATAATCGGAATGTCCTTTTCTGCCGGAAAGTCTGGTCGTGTGTACGCGGCATTACAAGTTCCTGAGAAGATGCTATCGTACACCAGCACGATTGGCTCAGATATATCCATCGGTGGATGTTAACTGCTGGTGGGGATGTAACCAAAGGTGATAATTTCTGCATTTATGGTGGCATTGCCCAAAGATTAATGTTTTCTGGGAGGAGATAGCCCCTTGGATTAAGAAAATGACACTTAGACCTATAGAATTCTCTCCATTACATTTTCTTTTTCATGGGATGCCATCATCTGCTAGGTTTTATAAGAGAAGCATTACTCCCCATTTCCTAAATGCAGCCAAAATATTGATACCTGGATTTTGGAAACAGTCTGGATGTCCTACTAGAATGGATTGGAAAAGGGAGGTAGAAAAAAATAATGGAAGCAGAGAGATGGATACATACGGTTAAAGACCAACAGAATAAATTTAAAGATACATGGGCCGGATGGCGGTATTACTCCACAGAGATAGGGGTGAATTAAACCCTTTTGGGGGCAATGCTGCGTTATGGATCGGATAGTCTGTGGGATGCATCTGGTGGAGGGAATTGGGAGGGGGTGGGGAGGGGTTTTGGGTTGTTTCTTTTTTTTTCCTCCTCTGGGAGGCACAGTTTAGAGATGATTGATGTCATTAAAGGAAGAGGATAAGTTATAATAGTAAATTAGGCACGGGATGGGTAACACATAATGGAATCACATAACGAAGGGTAGATTGAAATGAAAGGTGGAGAGGTCTAAAAATGAAATAGTAGACTGAGATTATATTGAATTAAAACACTAAACATAATAGGACACGAAAATAGTAATTTGAAATTAGACACTTTTTTATTATTATTTATTTATATATTTCTTTTTATTATTATTATTTTTTTAATTATTGTATTGTTGGTTGTTTAACACACGTAATAGGGCACTGTAAAGCCCCCTTCTTAATTATATTATGAACAATGTTTTGCACAAATTGAGTTTTGTTTATGGGTTGGTAAGTGGGTGGGCTTTTCCCTTTTTTTCCCTTTTAATTTCTCTTTTAACGATGACATGATCAAGGACCCGGTGTGTTTTCTCGGGGTTGGGGGGGGTAGTGTGGTGTATGTTAATAAAAAGATATATATAGATATATTTTGCAATGTGTATTTTTATGTTGTATGTTGGAATTTGTCTTTATAAAGAAAAAGTGATTTTAAAAAAAATACATTTACATTTTTGGTTGTAACATGACAAAAATTGGAAAATTTTAAGGGGTATGAATACTTTTTCAAAGCACTGTATACATTTGTCACACATATTCAGAAAGTTCTCTTACACAATAGTACTGTGCGGAGGGAGTACTGCTAATATGATAGATAGATACAGGGGCGTACCTAGAGCATTTGGCACCTGGGGTGGATTCTATATCTGGCACTCCACCAGGCGGGCAGGCGGTGCACCACAGGTCGACGTGTTGACAACAACGTCAAGTGACATCACGTGTAGCGCCTACGCACACTGTGGCCCGGAAGAATCCTCCTCCCTCTGCTTCTCCAGGCAGCCAAGCCCCTCCTCCTCTGCAAAAAGGCGCCGACCAACCCGTGGATTGTCATTGGGCGGCCGGCGCTAGACAGAAATACATTTAACTGGCAGTGGTACACTTATTATGTGCTACTGCCAGTAGCGTCACTAGGGTTGGTGTCACCTGGTGCGGTAAAATATGTTTTCTGAAAGCGTTCCAAAGTTGCAGCTTGTGGGACTTTTGGTGCGCTTTTAGAAAATGCAGAAAAAAATAAAATGCGCAACCTAATAGAAATCTATAGGCAGCTATAACTGCGGGTAAAATGTAGGAAGAGCCCTTTACATTACACTGCCCCCACACACCTCTGGACCCCATTAAATTAAATTACACAGCCCCCCTGACCCCCACACACACCTCTGGACCCCTTTACATTACAGCCCCCACACACACACCTCTGGACCCCATTAAATTAAATTACACAGCCCCCCACACCTCTGGGTCCTTTTGCATTACACAGCTCACCCCCCCCCCCCACAGCTCTGGGTCCTTTTGCATTACACAGCCCTCCCCACAGCTCTGCCCCTTCTTACCTTATTCAGGCATGCAGAGCGGGAGACACAGGAGAGTGGAGCAGAATGGGAGAGAAAAACAGCAGCACTGAATAGGCAGTGAGAACTGTCGAAGTTAGGTGGTCCTAGCAACCAATCACCTGCTGGTTAACTTGGAATGTTAACTCTGGCAGCTCCCACTGCCTATTCAGTGCTGCTGTTTTTCTCTCCCATTCTGCCTCCTTCTCCACACTTCTGTGTTAGTGAGCAGCAGAAGCAATCCGGCGGCTGGCCCTGGGTGTCACCCCTCCGGCGTGTGTCACCCGGGGATGGCCCACACCCCCCGCAGCAACACCACTGGCTACTGCCCCCAGTGAATATGTGGCGCCGGTCTGACATCCCCCAATGTGTGGCACCCAGGGTGGACCGCCCCCTGTTAGTACACCACTAGATAGATAGACATTATAAAGCTATCCATAGCAAGAGACCAACTGAATTTTGATTATTATATGGCTGTTCCCACTCCACAAAAGTCAATCTAACAATCACCTTCTGTAGAACAGTGTTTTTGGAAATAATTGATTGACAGATGCAGCCACTGATCAGTTTATTCTGACAGCAGATGGAGGGATCCATTTGTTTTGTGTTTTTTTATATAGCCAACCACAGACCCTCCACAAGCCCCCCTCATATATATATATATATATATATATATATATATATATATATATACTGACACTGTACTCACCAGAATGGACCCCTATGACAGCCATAGCAATGAGTGTGATCACACAGCGCTCCATCTCCTCCTGTGTACAGACCCCGACCTGTTCTCTCACCTCACCCACTTCTACTTATACTCCGTGTAGGAGGAGGTGGAGACTCTGTACATAGGACACTGCTGATTGGGTGATAATTACCTCCCATCCAATAGGAAAATTCATACAATATAGTCAGCAGTTGCTGGGCAGAGGCAGTGTGAAAAGGTTGGCTAGTTGAGGAATAAAATGGGAGAAAGTGAAAGTAAAATGCTTTCAACAAACATAATGACAGAGGAGCTCAGGGTGGGGGAATTCCAGATCCTGAGCCATGATCACTGAGCGGCGAGATGTGATTGGTTGGCACAGGAACTGAAGCCTTGTTTGTAGCAGCCATTTTGTCATTCGCAGTTCAGAACAGAAAAGATGATTTTTTTATCAGATTGTGATAAGCCCCCTACCCGCAGACCCCCACAACCACCAGCCAGGGTTGTGGGGAAGAGGTCCATGTCCCTTCCCAGAAATGACATGGAAGTGGCAGAAGGGCACCTCTCCCACCACCTCTTAAACTGATCCCCCGGCAAATCCACCCGCTGGACCATTTTAATTCCACGTAGAATTGGCCACAGTAAAAAAATTTACTGTGCTAGCTGCTGCCATAATATTGGTATTTAACGTCAAAGTAATGACTGTGAGCAGTCATCAAGTGGTTTTTCAAGTTCAATTTTTTTTCTAAAATCCAGCTCCCCTGTGTAGCAATATACCATTAATATAACTCTGTTGCAGAAAAAAAAAAGCTTTATATTAATGAGGGAATGTGAGTTCCCACTACACAGAGATGTGAACGGGGCCTGACAGCTTAGTGTCTCCATGCAAAATTCTATAATGGGGGAATTGGCGCTGTTCAAACACGTATACAATAGGTATTGATCATAAATATAGAGATGAATAAAAAATGGTGAATAAATATAATAAATGGATAAAAAATATATATAAGTGAAAATATCCCCTAAAACGTACACTGTACCATAAAGTGCAAAGTGTTAGAAAGTATGTGACCTAACATATATCAATAAAATATAATCCACAAAAATTCTCTAACAGTGATGTAAAATACCAAACAACAAGTGACAAAAAATCATCTAGGACCACTCTAAACCACTGTGATGTAATGTCCAGCAGGTGGTACTGGTGTGCAAAGTAATGAAAAAATCCAGTGTCCTACAAAAAAGGACACTGTAGGACACTGGATTTTTTTCATTACTTTGCACACCAGTACCACCTGCTGGACACTACATCACAGTGGTTTAGAGTGGTCCTAGATGATTTTTTGTCACTTGTTGTTTGGTATTTTACATCACTGTTAGAGAATTTTTGTGGATTATATTTTATTGATATATGTTAGGTCACATACTTTCTAACACTTTGCACTTTATGGTACAGTGTACGTTTTAGGGGATATTTTCACTTATATATATATTTTTATCCATTTATTATATTTATTCACCATTTTTTATTCATCTCTCTATTTATGATCAATACCTACTGTATACGTGTTTGAACAGAGCCAATTCCCCCATTATAGAATTTTGCTTGTTTTGAATTTCACCTAGGTGATATTCGGTGTCGGGGGGGGGGGCTGCAGTTCTTTTCTCCTCCTAAGTGCGGAATAATTGATTTTTATTTTAGTGTCTCCATGCACTCCCTCCTATGTACTTGTAATAATCTGACCATACACTATGCAACCTGATTGTACCATTTCCTTTAGATCTATCATCAACTATGTAGTGCATGGGCCTGTCTGATTTTCATACATAGTGAATGGATAGATAGATGGGTCTTCCTATTCCATACTTTTGGTAAATCTAAACGAAATCGAACAAAGATTGTACAATCAGGTTGCATAGTGTATGGCCAGCTTTATACAAGTACATAGGAGGGAGTGCATGGAGACACTCAGCTGTCAGACACTGTTCACGTTTCTGCGAAGCGGGAACTCACATTCCTGCATTTGTTTTTTTGGGCATTTTTGCTCGTCATACATAGGGAATCTCTATTCACTTGAATGGGCTGCCCTACTCACAACAAGAAGCTCCAGAACTTTTTTTAGAGCGAAGAGTGGTGCATTTTTTATCATGCTTTTTGGTGTGTTTACACCAAGGAATAAGAAAAGGAAGAAGGAGGAAGAAGGGAAGGGAAAAAAAAACAAGAATAGGAATAATTGAAAAGCAGGGGGAGGAAAAAATGGGAGGGGGAGGGGGAATAGAGGAAAAAGGAAGGGGGAGAGGAAAAAAAATTGCCCCTCCCCCTCCCATTTGTTCCTTCCCCCCTGCTTTTCAATTATTCCTATCTTTGTTTTTTTCCTTCCCTTTTTCCTCCTTCTTCCTTTTCCTCTTCATATCCCCCCCTTTCCTTTTCTCTCCCCCCCTCTCCCTTTGTACTTCCCCACTGTTTGTTGTGTCCATAGCTTCTAGCACTGATCCATTGTCACTTTACCATTTTTCAACTACGGTCTTTTGTGCTCATAGCGTCTCCCGTGTCCGGCCCGGGGGACTACCCCTTATTGGTGCCTCTCTTGGTACTGTGTGGCGCCTCCAGGGCCGTCTTTGGTAAGCTACTTATAATTCTATAGATTCTCCAAGATTAATCTATTATGTATTGTTACCCAAGTGTCCGTTACACTCAAACTTACTGATCTTGAAATTTGTTCAACTATGAAACTATTTACACTTGTAGATGTTTTTGACTGACTTGGATGTATATCCGTCAGGATATACATCCAAGTTTTCTTGTATTAGGACCTCTGTGTCCATTACCTGTTTTCATTGCTGTGCACGGTACTATGTGCACAGTGTATGTACCTCTGTACCAACTGTTTTTAACTATGTCTATTTTCTAATAAATTGGTTAAATTTTCTTTTTTAATTGGTTCAATCCTTGGATACTGAGATATTCCTCAGCTTTTTTAGTGCTATAGAGTATGTTTGGAGCAGCTCCAGGCACTTCCCCACTTTCCAAAGATAATGTTATGCCGCGAGAATCGTGATCTTTATTCTAAGCAAAAAAATTGTGATTCTCATTTTAGCCAGAATCGTGCAGCTCTAGTACATATAGGTAAGCCTATAATAAGGCTTACCTGTAGGTACTGGAAATATCTCCTAAACCTGCACTGTTTAGGAGATATTTACATTGCATGCAGCCACTAACATCACTGGGGCATGCGCTCTGAAGGAACGGCCACGGGTGCCATTCCTTCCAAGCCCAGTGCCGTGAATGGCAGCTCCCGCGCACATGCGTGGGAGTGACGTCATCACAGGTCTGGCCAATCACAGCGCCGGAGCCAGTGAACCCAGAGGAAACTCCGGAGAAAATGTCAGCCATGTCAGCGGTGTGCGGGCACCACTGGAACAGCTTCGTTCTAAGGTAAGCATTTCATAATGAGCTAGTATGCAAAGAATACTCATTATGCCTTTGTCTTACAATGTTTTTTTTTGTTGTTTTTTTTCTGAGGTTTACAACCTCTTTAAAGCCCCATACACACTATCAGATTTTCTGCTGATTTTTTCCTTCACATTTACCAAAACCATTTAATATGAGGTCAAACCTAAGGAGTTTCAATTTGTATGCAATCAGGCAGGCCCTTGCACTATATGGTTTTGGTAAATCTGAAGACAAAAATCAGCAGAAAATCTGGTAGTGTGTATGGGGCCAGTTCACACCTGTGTGTTTATGTGCAGTTTAGGTGCGGTGCATTAAAAAAAGTTCTGCATTCTGCCTCTTTTTGATGCGGTTTCATCAAAAAGCATGTTCTATAGATTTCAATTGTAATGCACCTAAAGTACAATGCACTACACAGATGTGAACTGGCCCTAAGGTTACAAGAAGGATAAGTGTTAAAATTATAGCAAGGATTAGTATAAAAGTTTCAGAGTGAGCCTGTGTTAGGATTACAAAGAGGATTAGTGTTAGACCCCTTTCACACTGGGGCGGTTTCCAGGCATTATTGCGCTAAAAATACCGCCTGCAAACCGCCCCTAAACAGCCTCCGCTGTTTGTTCAGTGTGAAAGCCCGAGGGCTTTCACACTGAAGCGGTGCTCTGGCAGGACGGTAAAAAAAGTCCTGCGAGCCGCATCTTTGGAGCGGTGAAGGAGTGGTGTATTCACCGCTCCTAAACCACTCCTGCCCATTGAAATCAATAGGACAGCGTGGCTATACCGCGGTAATACCGCGGCTATAGTCGCGCTATACGAGGGGTTTTAACCCTTTTTCGGTCGCCAGCGGGGGGTTAAAACCGCACCGCTAGCGGCCGAATACCGCGGTAACACAGCGCTAAAAATAGCGCTGTTTTACCGCCGACACCCCCTACCGCCCCAGTGTGAAAGGGGCCTTAGGGTTCCAGGGAGGACTAGTGTGAAGATTACAGGGAGAGTCAGTGTTGGATTAGTATTAGGATTACAGGGAGGGATACAGAAAGGAATATGGTTATAATTTTAAGGAGGGTTATTGTGAGAGTTTCAGGAAGGGTTAGGAGGAGAAAACCCACCAAAGACACACTTATGCCACGTACACACGGTCGGATTTTCCAACAACAAATGTTGGATGTCAGCTTGTTGTCGGAAAATCCGACCGTGTGTATGCTCCATCGGACATTTGTTGTCGGACTTTCCGCCAACAAATGTTGGCTAGCAGGTTCTCAAATTTTCCGCTAACAAATGTGTTTTGACGGATTTTCTGAGCGTGTGTAGACAAGTCCGTCAGAGAAAAGTCCCACGCATGCCCGGAAGCAAGGACGAGCCAGAAGCGGTTGGTCTTGTAAACCAGTGTTCGTAATGGAGGATTAACATTCGTGACGTGGCCAATTATGAAATGTCGAAATGCATTGCACAATTCTCTTCTTCTTTAATGGGATAATAATAAAGCTGCTTTGCTGGTGATACTGATGGAGTTATTGCAAACAAATTTTCAAAGGCTTTTTATTTCTAGTGATATCAAGAATAATATATATATTTTTATTTTTGGGCAAGTTACCACAACACCATTATCCCGTAGTCTCTTGTCAATTTTACATTGTATTTTTTTAAATGTAACTGCCTACTCCCAAACTGTCATTTGAAGTAAAACACATAGCCAAGTATTATTCTACACAATTTTTTTATTGTGCATTAAAAAAAGTGAAAAGCGTGAATCAACACTCACGGAACTTCTACTAACATGAAATTAGCAGAAGGAGCCCAAAGGGTGGCGCTAAAGAGCTGAAAAAAATATGTAGTATGTCTAGTATGTTACTACGTTTGTAATTGTTGGCCAACATTTGTGTGACCGTGTGTATGCAAGACAAGTTTGAGTCAACAACCTTCTGACAAAAATCCACGGTTTTGTTGGCGGAAAGTCAGATCGTGTGTACGGGGCATAAGATACATGCACACTGGCTTAAAAAAATGTTTCTTTTACTGGGGTTTTATGTTCTGCCTATAGAAGCAGCTCAGTGTTATCATCCATATACATTAGGAGGTTAAGAGGCATATTTTGAGTTTAACGTTTAGAGGCTGAAAAAAAGCCCAGTGTGCATGGAGCCTTGGCAGGAATTTTAATGCAATGAACTAAATGGTGTAGGATTCTATGTATACATAAACATACAGTAGGTGACCACCGCAATATTGTGTCAATCTCGCCGCTGTTATCGGCGAGATTTGACACCTGCGAGCCCCGGCGCTGGCTCGCTCATCGGGAAAAGGAAACAATTTTTTCCTTCCGCGATGAGCAACAGGCAGTGCTGACAGCTGTCTAGTATGAATCATGAAGGGGAACGCCTCGCCAAATTTTAAATAAAAAACTGGCATGGGTTCCCCCCAGGGGCATACCAGGCCCTTAGGTCTGGTATGGATTTTAAGGGGAACCCCCTACGCCGAAAAAATGGTGTGGGGTCCCCCCAAAATCCATACCAGACCCTTATCCCAGCACGCAGCTCGGCTGGTCAGGAAAGGGGGTGGGGACGAGCGAGTGCCCCCCCTCCTGAACCGTACCAGGCCACATTCCCTCGACATGGGCACCCCCACCCCTAAGCACCTTGTCCCCATGTTGATGAGGACAAGGGCCTCTTCCCAACAACCCTGGCCGTTGGTTGTCGGGGTCTGCGGGCGGAGGGCTTATCGGAATCCAGGAGCCCCCTTTAATAAGGGGGCCCCCCAGATCCCGGCCCCCACCCTATGTGAATGAGTATGGGGTACATCATACCCCTACCCATTCACCTGGGGGAAAAAGTGTCAATAAAAAACACACTACACAGGTTTTTAAAGTAATTTATTAGGCAGCTCCGGGGGTCTTCTTCTGACTTCAGGGGGTCTTCTTCTGACTTCTCCGCTCTCCGGCCTCTTCTCCCAGTGTCTGGTTCTTCTCCTGCTCTCCGGCCTCTTCCCCCAGTGTGCGGTTCTTCTCCCGCTCTCCGGCCTCTTCTCCCAGTGTCCGGTTCTTCTCCCGCTCTCTGGCCTCTTCTCCCACTCTCCGGCCTCTTCTCCCGGAGTCCGTTTCTTCTCCCGCTTTCCGGATCTTCTGCCAGGCTCCTCCGATACCTTCTGCTCTTTTGCCGCTCTTTTGCTAGCGGTGGCCCGGTCTTCTCCGCCGTCTTGTTCCTTCTTCTCTTCTTCCGATGTTGACACAACGCTCTCTCCCGCTGTAATGCTGTGTGAGCGGTGCACAATGACTTATATAGGCATGGGGCTTGGTCACCGGGTGATGTCACCTGGTCACCCCGCCCCCTTATGACATCCCGTGGCATGATGGGACTGTGACAGAAAATAGCGGAGGAGCCCGGCAGAAGATCCGGAGAGCGGTAGAAGAACCGGACACCGTAAGAAGAGGCCGGAGAGCGGGAGAAGAACCGGACACCGGGAGAAGAGGCCGGAAAGAGCGGAGAAGTTGGAAAAAGACCCCCGGCGCTGCCTAATAAATTACTTTAAAAACCTGTGTAGTGTGTTTTTTTATTGACAATTTTCCCCCAGGTGAATGGGTAGGGGTACGATGTACCCCATACTCATTCACATAGGGTGGGGGGCCGGAATCTGGGGGCCCCCTTGTTAAAGGGGCCTCCCGGATTCCGATAAGCCCTCCGCCCGCAGACCTCGACAACCAATGGCCAGGGTTGTCGAGAAGAGGCCCTTGTCCTCATCAACATGGGGACAAGGTGCTTTGGGGTGGGGGGCCGCAGGGCCAAAGCGCCCACCCCCCATGTTGAGGGCATGCGGCCTGGTACGGTTCGGGGGGGGCACTCGCTGGTAGCCCTTAGGGTCTGGTATGGATTTTAGGGGGGACCCCCACACCTTTTTTTGGTGTAGGGGGTTCCCCTTAGAATCCATACCAGACCTAAGGGCTTGGTATGCCCCTGGGGGGGAACCCATGCCAGCTTTCCTTTCCCGATGAGCGAGCCAGTGCGAGATGCACAGTACCCTGTCGCCAAGAACCAGCGCGATGGGATCGTGCTGGAAACACATTCTCGCGGTCAGGTAATGTATATAGAAAATAGATATAAATATAAACATATACATATATAGAACCTGAAGACCACGTCACACTAGTTATTCTGAAGCTTTTCACAACCCGCCTATAAAACAATCGTTAAGCATCAATTTACCTTCTATGGCGTTACCTGGACCAGTACAATGTCTCTCCATTGCTTCTCTCTCACTGGTGATTTCTGTCCTCCATTATTTCATTCAGTGATGAAGAGACATCCATGAGACAAAGTGGCAGTTATACTAATTCTGCTGCTAGTGTGAGATTAGGTTTTTATAAAACCAAAATTAATTTAAATTCTTAATCTAGACAAAGTTTTGTTGTTGGTTTAGATATATTGGGGACGGTTCTAAGCACTGTGTCTTCCTTTAGGGCTTTTTTTCTCAGAGAATAGGTGAAGGTACTCCCCCTTTCCAAGTCACCCCTTGTCTCCATCCCTTACCCACCTCCGAGCATTGTCCCTTGGCTCTACTCCCTACTCACCTCCCAGTACCACCCTTTAGAGCAGGGATATGCAATTAGCGGACCTCCAGCTGCTGCAAAACTACAAGTCCCATCATGCCTCTGGGTGTCATGCTTGTGGCTGTCAGAGTCTTGTTATGCCTCATGGGACTTGTAGTTCTGCAACAGCTAGAGGTCCACTAATTGCATATCCCTGCTTTAGAGTATACAGAATCAAGTATCATTGTAATCTGTAGGAACGTGTTAATGATAACAAGAAATGCAGTAAAATAGATCTCCTAAAGTCAGAAACAATAGACCCCCCACCCCACAACAATAATCCCCCATCAGCAACAAATCCCTCCACACACTATAGATTCCCCCAACACTGAAGCCTCAGCAACAATATAGCCCCACAGCAACAATAGATCCCCAGCAGCCTGCATAAGTAGACTCCTCCCTCAACAGTAGATCCCTCCCAGCAACAACCCGCCCAACAACATAACACACCCCCAGCAACAATAACCCCCCGTCAGCAACAATAGACCCCCATCAACAGTACACAACAACAATAGATCTCCCAGCAGCCTGCATCAGTAGACTCCCCCCTCAACAGTAGATTCCTACCAGGAACAATTGATCCCCCCAGCAACATAAGACCCCATGCAATAATATATCCCCCACCAGCTAAAACAGACCCCCCAGCAACAATAGACCCCCCAGTAGCCAGCATCAATAGACTCTCCAGAACCCATTGCAATTACATACATTTAGCACTGCGTTCCCACTGAAAAAAATCCCTGGTCTTCCTGTATGGTGACACCCATCCCCGTCCCAGTGTCTGCAGTACAGAGAGTGAGGTGAAATCACCCCAATGGGGTCATAGAAAGAAATAAATACCTCAAAACGTTCTAATCCCTCCCTACCCAAAACTAAATGAAAATCTCAATCCCCAATAACCCCCAAACTTCTTACTGATAAATTCAACCACATCTCAGTCTGAGTAAAATCGAAACTGTTTTTACACGATCAACAAAATGGTTCCCTCAGTTATATTCATATGAAAGAATTAATTTAATTCAAGATGAACAAATACCTAAACTGGACTAGAGACGATCATACATAGAATGATCAGAGACTTTTTTTTATATAAACAATCTGATCTAAGAAGTCCTAATAGGTAGAATCACCATAAACTCATATTTGTGTTCTGCCTCCTAACTCTCTGTGATGAGGAAGGACAGCTTTAGACTGGACTCACCTGTGTCTGTATTTTCATCTGTGTCCATAGTCTATGGGGCCACAAATGTCACACCAAACAAAGCGCCTGCTCCTTTATTCAAGTTGCATAGAAGCCCATTACATAAATACGAGCAAGACCTATACCCCATAATGGGATTCCTCTAGTAGTGCATTGTCACACAGGTGTGAATGGAGACTTCACAAAAACTGCATATAGAGCACACTCCAGTCATCCACCCATTTACATGGGCCACAAAGTATTAATACTCAAACATAAAATGATTGGTTAAATCAAGCGTCTCCAACCATTTCAAAGAGCCAGTTTACTGTCCTTCAGACTTTAGGGGCCGGATTGTGGCCAGTGAGGGTAAAAAATGTCCCAGGCCCAACACCAATGAGAATAAACATGGCCTCAGTGTAGGAGGAAGAGTAATGCCCCATCATTGGTATTGGGGGGAAGAATAGTACCCCATTGTTGGTGTCAGTGGGAGGAATAGTTCCTCGTTGTTGGTGTCAGTGGGAGGCCTCATATCATTAGGATGAATAGTGCCCCGTTGTTGGTGTCAGTGGAAGGAATAGTGCCTCATAACATTAGCAGAAATAGTGCCCCCAGGGCCGGATAAAATTTAGCAAATGTCTGCAGGTTGGAGAGCACTGGGTTAAACCAACAAGTCCTACTGTTAATCACTACTTTCCATTTTTATACTATTTTTTAAAAATGTGGACATTTAAAGGTTGTATGGAATGTTTAGTGCACTATTACATATTTGATTGGTAAATCGTACATTTTATTAGAGGTTGTACATCAGACCACATAGAGGGACACATTGAGGAGGAAAGGAGGACCGAGGAGATAACGCTGGCCAGAGACAAATGGAAATTTGTCTGGTTTATCAGCGATCGCTCACATTTCGATCAGTGTGTGGACGTCCCAGTTCAACAGAATGTGATTGTTTAATCGACTTTTGTCAAACAAACAAGTTGAAGAACGTTTGTTGATTGGTGTCCTGTCAGTGAGGAGTCTCGCTGTCAGAATACGATGTTCTGTATGGATGGAGGAATCTGTCAGTTGTCTCTTATTTTGTCCAGACCGCTGGCTGAATAAAAAGAAGCCGCCCGTCTATGGCCAGCTGTAGGCCCATATGAAGGACCGCTGGAAGCTCTGCATTTGTCACCTATTATTTGTATAGTGTTTGTATAGTAGTGTGTGCAGTACTGATAGATAGATAGATAGATAGATAGATAGATAGATAGATAGATAGATAGATAGATAGATAGATAGATAGATAGATAGATAGATAGATTATAACTCATACACGACATAACACAGACCCTCCACAGCCCCCCATATACCAGCACTGTACTCACCGGAATGGACTCCGATGACAGCCAGACAGAGAAGTGCGACCACAAAGAGCCCCATTTTCTTCTTTGTACGGAACCCGAACTGTCCTCTCACCTCACCAACTTCTACTTATACTCCGTGTAGGAGGAGGCGGAGACACTGTACACAGGACACTGCTGATTGGGTGATAATTATCTCCCATCCAATAGAAAAATCCATACACAGATGATCACCAGTAGCTAGGCAGAGGCACTGTGAAAAGGTTGGCTAGTTGAGAAATAAAATGGGAGAAAGTGAAAGTAAAATGCTTTCAACAAACAAGATGACAGAGGAGCTCAGGGTGGGGGAATTCCAGATCCTGAGCCATGATCACTGAGCGGCGAGATATGATTGGTTGGCACAGGAACTGAAGCCTTGTTTCTAGCAGCCATTTTGTCATTCGCAGTTCAGAATAGAAAAGATGATTTTTTTTCCATTATCATAACATATACAGACGCCTGAAACCCAACTCCACACACTTCTATTTTTAACCACTTAAGGACCGAGCCTCTTTCTGAGATTTGGTATTTACAAGTTAAAAACATTTTTTTTGCTAGAAAATTACTTAGAACCCCCACATATTTTATATATATATATATATATATATATATATATATATATATATATATATATATATATATATATATATATATATATATATATAGCGCTGGTAGATTTTCAATCTACTGCTTATAGGTAAATTTAGTGGGTTATTGGTTCATACATAGTCAGATTTGCCTCTGTTCCAACTTGACTGAGTTGCATGTAGTTTCACACTGTGCCTGTGGGTGTCGTTGTCACTATGGGTCGGTGTTGGAAAGGCAACACGTTGAAGTGTATGAGTGCTCCTCTGTCCCAGAGATAACTAAGTGGAGGTGGTCCTCCGAGTTGCATTCTGGGAGAGGGTATTTATGGGACAGACGCCATGTTTTAGGGTTCGTCTTTCGTTCCACCTGCTGGCCCTCCTGGCCGACAGGTATGTGTTAGGAGTACTACCGCGTGGTCCTCCGATCGGGAGGCCCACGTTGCTGCAGCGTGTGGGTGGGCCCAGAAGCTTGTCTGGGGCCTACTACAGTGGCAGGGGAATGGTCCTGGGCTTTCTGTCCTACGGGAAGAAGCTGGACAACTGAGAAGATCCCAGGGGAGGACCCGTCATGGAAGGATCATGCAGAGTGCTGGTCCGGAGAGGGGCCTGGTGACTCAGTTGGAGGATGTATCCTAAAGTTATCCTACCGCATAGTACTGCCGGGTCAGCTTAAAGGTTCTAGTGCTGTGTTTGCTATCCATCGTAAGCCATTACATCCTGTTGCAGAGGATCGTACGGGTTTTGTTCTATTCAAGTCTGTGGCAGAGACTTTTGTTCGTGCTGCTTACTGGCTGATAGGTTAGTGAGAGAAACCTATCCAGGCGGGCAAAGATTCAACTCTAAGAGGAAAGTACATTCACCTACAAGATTTCAATTCCTAATAATCCACTAAGAAAAGGTATTTGAACTTCCCTGCAACTCTTCTTCTACCTCTTTCCTGCTACTTCCTACAGTTACATTTATTAAAGCATTGGAAAGGATACTCAAGTGTCCGGTGCCTACATTGTCTGGTATTAAACTCAACGGGACCCTAGACCCGGTTCTGGTGAAATAGAGGTAACGAAGGTGACGGTAACAGCCCGGTTTAAACCAGCAGCTCCACCGAGAGCTATTGCTACATGTGGGGGCGTCGTCCGGGATTGTTAGCCGTCAACCTCTCTCAACCCTGAGAAGTATTTCATCGGGAGTTTATGTTAAAAGAAGTTTCTGGACTTTGTCATTTTCCCAGGAGAAGAAGGGGTTAAATTGCAGCACTTTAATTCTGACTGCATAGGCTGTGTGTGGGTGAGAAGTAAAGTAAAAGCCCGGGAGCTACGTGCTCAGAAGAACAAGTGGGAGGAGATTAACCTACTTGTTACCGCGTGGGACGCGTGTGTGTGTTTGGCGCCAGAGGAGAAGAGAGGCCTCGTGATCGTGCTGAGAGGATCAGAGTGCAGCCATGTCTTCTTTTCCATTGGTACCGTCAACTATGGGATCTAGGATGTTATGTTCACTACGAGTACCGCTGTGGGTGCTATGCTGACCGGAACCCTGCTGACAGATACCGGCATTCGTCTGAAACCGCAGGGGAGGTTTGTTCTCTACACAGTTGGAGATATTAAAGGGCTGGGCATGCTTTGCCACAAGTGTGAAGGACTGGCCATACATCTCCGACCATTTGTTCGTTGTTTGCAATGCGGAGAATATTTGTTCATAGTGGAGCAACCTACCATGTCACCCCGTGCTTATTGTGTGGACTGGGCTATAGGTATTGCCACAGTGGAAGCTGTTACCATTGCTGTTGGAGAACAACAGGCCGTGATTTCACCTGTTACCACCAAGAGTGTTCCTTAGGGAGATACCGCTGTCACTACTTCATCAGCGGACATCACCTTTATTTCCACGTCTACTACACCTATCCCCATTGCGCCTGTCCAGAGGAAGGTGGGATATGTGAAGGCTTCCCGCGGCCGAGGCCTACCCCAGAGACTGCCCGAACCGGAGACGGAGAAATACATGGATCCGGAGAAGTTCACGTCAGGAACGGGTGAGAGATCAAAGGGGAACGTATCTGGGACTCTGTAAATATTTGCCGGCAGAAGAGTTGAGAGACTCGGAGATAGATTCCATGTCGGATCTCTCCGGTGATGATGATCTGTTTGAAACAATGTCACAGGAACTATTGTGGGCCCAGGGTGAAAATGTTGCTTCTGCCTTGACTTTCTCAGAGTGGACAGTCATGGATTCTGGGAAGACATCACCTTGTGTGGAGCCGCACAGTACTACCAAAGAGACATTGTCTAAAGTTGATAGTTTGCTTCCGACACCTGTCGGGTCTATGGTGAGTAAATCACCAAACTCTTGTGTGCCTCCGGGTCTGGGGAAAAATAGACCTTTTACCTAAACTTGCCCATTTGCAGAGAATGCTCACCAAGCGAGTTGCCACAGAATATGGTCTGGAATTTCCCTATGTTGCTCAGGAAACTATGCAGGAAATTGAGGCCAACCAGGAACTGTGGTACAGTGAAGCTGTTTGGGACTATTTGTCTGTGCCAAAACCTTTCCGGAGAGTTGGGTATTCTGTTGCCATGGATGAACGCTTCAGTGGATGTTTCCTACATTGGAACTACGGTCGGCACATCTATGCTGACAAAGTGGTCATTTGCAGACCTGGAAAAGATGATGTTGTGTACTTTATCACTACCGTGGATAAGCTAGGAAAGAAACTGACATTGTCAGATCCTCGGTTTTATTGGTGATTATGAAAAAGAACTTTGGGGTGTATAGTTAGAAAGTGTCAGTGTTTAGAGATCTCCGTGGTCAAGAGATGATGTTCATCCCAGCGTTTTTAAATCCAAAGACTCTTTGCTAGCTGGATTTTCTTTATTGAAAGGATGTGATGTACTCAAAGATAGGGATAGTTTGTTTTCATTGAAAGGAAAATATATGGGAAGAGAGTGTCATTCTTCTTTTGGAATGAGACTTTGCTCCTAAACTGTTAGTGATGATACTGTACATATTTAGTGTGTGTCTAACTGTTTTTTTTCAGGAACAATTGGATCTCCTATCAAGCTGTTAGGCTTTTCAGCTAGATAGATAGTGGGACTTGTAACAGTTCTAAATGTGATTTCTTTTTGCGGATGTGAATATGTTGTTCTGTAAATGTTAAAACTGTCATATTTCCATACTGTCTTTCCTTCTTCATCCAAGTTTTTCTTAAAAAAAAAAGAAAAAAAAGTTCAAATACCTACTCTCAGGCTTGGGAGTTATTTCGACAGACGTTGAGGACAACGTCTATTGTAGTGGGGGGAGTATGTAGCGCTGGTAGATTTTCAATCTACTGCTTGTAGGTAAATTTAGTGGGTTATTGGTTCATACATAGTCAGATTTGCCTCTGTTCCAACTTGACTGAGTTGCATGTAGTTTCACACTGTGCCTGTGGGTGTCGTTGTCACTATGGGTCGGTGTTGGAAAGGCAACACGTTGAAGTGTATGAGTGCTCCTCTGTCCCGGAGATAACTAAGTGGAGGTGGTCCTCCGAGTTGCATTCTGGGAGAGGGTATTTATGGGACAGACGCCATGTTTTAGGGTCTTTTGTTCCACCTGTTGGTCCTCCTGGCCGACAGGTATGTGTTAGGAGTACTACCACGTGGTCCTCCGATCGGGAGGCCCACGTTGCTGCAGCGTGTGGGTGGGCCCAGAAGCCTGTCTGGGGCCTACTACAGCGGCAAGGGAATGGTCCTGGGCTGTCTGTCCTACGGGAAGAAGCTGGACAACTGAGAAGATCCCAGGGGAGGACCCATCATGGAAGGATCATGCAGAGTGCTTGTCTGGAGAGGGGCCTGGTGACTCAGTTGGAGGACGTATCCTAAAGTTATCCTACCGCATAGTACTGCTGGGTTGGCTTAAAGGTTCTAGTGCTGTGTTTGCTATCCATCATAAACCATTACATCCTGTGGCAGAGGATCGTATGGGTTTTGTTCTATTCAAGTCTGTGGCAGAGACTTTTGTTCATGCTGCTTACTGGCTGCTAGAATAGTGATAGAAACCTATCCAGGTGGGCAAAGATTCAACTCTAAGAGGAAAGTACATTCACCTACAAAATTTCAATTCCAAATAATCCACTAAGAAAAGGTATTTGAACTTCCCTGCAACTCTTCTTCTACCTCTTTCCTGCAACTTCCTACAGTTACGTTTATTAAAGCATTGGAAAAGATACTCAAGTGTCAGGTGCCTACATTGTCTGGTATTAAACTCAACGGGACCCTAGACCTGATTCTGGTGAAATAGAGGTAACGAAGGTGACGGTAACAGCCAGTTTTAAACCAGCAGCTCCACCGAGAGTTATTGCTACATATATAAATATTTAAAATATAATTTTTTTCCCGAACAATCTAGAGAATAAAATGGCAGTCGTTGCAATACTTTCTGTCACACCGTATTTGCGCAGCGGTCTTACAAGCGCACTTTTTTTGGACAAAATACACTTTTTTTAATTAATAAAATAAGACAGCAGTAAAGTTAGCCAATTTTTTTTTTATATTGTGAAAGATAATGTTACGCTGAGTAAATTGATACCCAACGTGTCACGCTTCAAAATTGCACCCGCTTGTGGAATGGCGACAAACTTTTACCCTTAAAAATCTCCATAGGCAACGTTTAAAAAATTCTACAGGTTGTATGTTTTGTGTTACAGAGGAGGTCTAGGGCTAGAATTATTGCTCTCGCACTACCGATCATGGCGATACCTCACATGTGTGGTTTGAAATGCATATGTTTCATATGCAGGCACTACTCACGCATGCGTTTGGTTCTGCATGCAAGCTCGGCGGGACGGGGCGCATTTAAAAAAAAAAGAGTTGGGTATTCTGTTGCCATGGATGAACGCTTCAGTGGATGTTTCCTACATTGGAACTACGGTCGGCACATCTATGCTGACAAAGTGGTCATTTGCAGACCTGGAAAAGATGATGTTGTGTACTTTATCACTACCGTGGATAAGCTAGGAAAGAAACTGACATTGTCAGATCCTCGGTTTTATTGGTGATTATGAAAAAGAACTTTGGGGTGTATAGTTAGAAAGTGTCAGTGTTTAGAGATCTCCGTGGTCAAGAGATGATGTTCATCCCAGCGTTTTTAAATCCAAAGACTCTTTGCTAGCTGGATTTTCTTTATTGAAAGGATGTGATGTACTCAAAGATAGGGATAGTTTGTTTTCATTGAAAGGAAAATATATGGGAAGAGAGTGTCATTCTTCTTTTGGAATGAGACTGTGCTCCTAAA
Source organism: Lithobates clamitans (assembly GCA_037952925.1). NCBI lineage: Eukaryota > Metazoa > Chordata > Amphibia > Anura > Ranidae > Lithobates > Lithobates clamitans. The sequence continues at coordinate 1,319,910 of JBBGZY010001726.1, read as the reverse complement.
CTGTTAGTGATGATACTGTACATATTTAGTGTGTGTCTAACTGTTTTTTTTCAGGAACAATTGGATCTCCTATCAAGCTGTTAGGCTTTTCAGCTAGATAGATAGTGGGACTTGTAACAGTTCTAAATGTGATTTCTTTTTGCGGATGTGAATATGTTGTTCTGTAAATGTTAAAACTGTCATATTTCCATACTGTCTTTCCTTCTTCATCCAAGTTTTTCTTAAAAAAAAAAAGAAAAAAAAGTTCAAATACCTACTCTCAGGCTTGGGAGTTATTTCGACAGACGTTGAGGACAACGTCTATTGTAGTGGGGGGAGTATGTAGCGCTGGTAGATTTTCAATCTACTGCTTGTAGGTAAATTTAGTGGGTTATTGGTTCATACATAGTCAGATTTGCCTCTGTTCCAACTTGACTGAGTTGCATGTAGTTTCACACTGTGCCTGTGGGTGTCGTTGTCACTATGGGTCGGTGTTGGAAAGGCAACACGTTGAAGTGTATGAGTGCTCCTCTGTCCCGGAGATAACTAAGTGGAGGTGGTCCTCCGAGTTGCATTCTGGGAGAGGGTATTTATGGGACAGACGCCATGTTTTAGGGTCTTTTGTTCCACCTGTTGGTCCTCCTGGCCGACAGGTATGTGTTAGGAGTACTACCACGTGGTCCTCCGATCGGGAGGTCCACGTTGCTGCAGCGTGTGGGTGGGCCCAGAAGCCTGTCTGGGGCCTACTACAGCGGCAAGGGAATGGTCCTGGGCTGTCTGTCCTACGGGAAGAAGCTGGACAACTGAGAAGATCCCAGGGGAGGACCCATCATGGAAGGATCATGCAGAGTGCTTGTCTGGAGAGGGGCCTGGTGACTCAGTTGGAGGACGTATCCTAAAGTTATCCTACCGCATAGTACTGCTGGGTTGGCTTAAAGGTTCTAGTGCTGTGTTTGCTATCCATCATAAACCATTACATCCTGTGGCAGAGGATCGTATGGGTTTTGTTCTATTCAAGTCTGTGGCAGAGACTTTTGTTCATGCTGCTTACTGGCTGCTAGAATAGTGATAGAAACCTATCCAGGTGGGCAAAGATTCAACTCTAAGAGGAAAGTACATTCACCTACAAGATTTCAATTCCAAATAATCCACTAAGAAAAGGTATTTGAACTTCCCTGCAACTCTTCTTCTACCTCTTTCCTGCAACTTCCTACAGTTACGTTTATTAAAGCATTGGAAAAGATACTCAAGTGTCAGGTGCCTACATTGTCTGGTATTAAACTCAACGGGACCCTAGACCTGATTCTGGTGAAATAGAGGTAACGAAGGTGACGGTAACAGCCAGTTTTAAACCAGCAGCTCCACCGAGAGTTATTGCTACATATATAAATATTTAAAATATAATTTTTTTCCCGAACAATCTAGAGAATAAAATGGCAGTCGTTGCAATACTTTCTGTCACACCGTATTTGCGCAGCGGTCTTACAAGCGCACTTTTTTTGGACAAAATACACTTTTTTTAATTAATAAAATAAGACAGCAGTAAAGTTAGCCAATTTTTTTTTTATATTGTGAAAGATAATGTTACGCTGAGTAAATTGATACCCAACGTGTCACGCTTCAAAATTGCACCCACTTGTGGAATGGCGACAAACTTTTACCCTTAAAAATCTCCATAGGCAACGTTTAAAAAATTCTACAGGTTGTATGTTTTGTGTTACAGAGGAGGTCTAGGGCTAGAATTATTGCTCTCGCACTACCGATCATGGCGATACCTCACATGTGTGGTTTGAAATGCATATGTTTCATATGCAGGCACTACTCACGCATGCGTTTGGTTCTGCATGCAAGCTCGGCGGGACGGGGCGCATTTAAAAAAAAAAAAATTCTTATTTATTTTACCTTTTATTTTTTAATTTTTACACTGTTCTTAAAAAAAAAGTGGTGTCACTTTTATTCCTATTACAAGGAATGTAAACATCCCTTGTAATAGAAAAAAAGCATGACAGGACCTCTTAAATATGAGATGTGGGGTCAAAAAGAATTCAGATCTCATATTTACACTAAATTCGTAATTTGTAAAAAATAGCCCTTTAAGAGCTATGGGCGGAAATTATGTTTTGATGTCGCTTCCGCCCTGCAATGATATGGAGATGGGTGGGGGTTATCTTCGCCCTCACACGTCTCCATGTCAGGCTAGAGAGAGGATCTGATCGCCTCCGCCGCTACCGACGGTTGGCACCGGAGCGCGACGGGAGGGTGGCCCTCTCCCGCCGCCGATAAAAGTGATCTTGTGGCAAATCCGCCGCAGAGACCACTTTTATCTTGAAGCTGACCACCCGCTGAAGAAGAGGATACCGGGGTTATGGTAGCTAGCTGCTGCCATAACAATGATATTCCTCTTCAAAGTAAAGACGTATAACGATGGTGGGCGGTCTGAAATTGGTTAAAGTACTGGATATGGAAAGGAAGTGAGATTTAGATTAGAATTGCTCTCTGTGAGGTTGATTTACTAAAGGCAAATATATTGTGCACTAGAAGTGCACTGCAAGTGAAGGTGCTCTAGATCTGAGGGGAAGCTCTGCTGATTTCTATCATCCAATCATGTGCAAGCAAAAATGCAATTTTTTATTTTCTTTGCATGTTCCCCTCATATCTAGAGGACCTGTATTTGCAGTGCACAGACCATTTACCTTTAATAAATCAACCCCTGTGTCTCGCTTCAGGTGAAAGTGAAGTAAAATCTCCAGCTGGGGCTCTCAATTGTCCCCATGGAACTTGTCACCCCTCCTTTGCTTCCTATATCCCAGATAGCAAGGATAACTGGACACAAATGTGTGGCAGTGTTGAATTGTAAGTCTTGATAACTTGCTGCACATTCACTGGCAAGTTGTACACTTGCAGAGCACTTGAAGCACAAGTTCTAGTTGACACTTTTTAAATTTGTAGCAAATTTGCATGGCAAGTCTCTAGCAAAGTTGCAGTGGTGAGTCTACAGCAAGAGCTCTGTAAGTCACAGTGACCCCCTGTGGTGGGATGAATATTACACAACACAACTGAACCAGAACTTGCAGCAGACTTGCAGAATGTTTGCAAAGAAAGAGAGGCCCAGAGTAAGGCAAAAAAAGCAATAGACAGCATGACAGGGGTTAAACGGGCTTGGGAATAGGAGGAGTGATGAAAGTTTGGCTGTGCAAAATAAGCAAGTAAAGTTTATCTGATTTGGGGAAGGTCAGGGATGGGTGGAGTTTTGGGGGATGTGGTTTGTTAGCCGGGTGGGTGGTCTTCAGTTGGAGGTCTGCCAGCAGGGAGCAACTTCCTGTCCTCCCGCCCTGTATTTTGTTGGTTTTCCGTGTTGGGTAACTTGGTTGTTGTGAGAAGCCTGGTATGGCGACTGGCGGAGTGTAAAGTCCTTTTAGGTTCATATGGGCAAAAAAGGTACGGTGTGCCCATATGGGACCCATCTGAGGTACGGCTCTCTGTTGGTGGGATGTATATCTGTGAGTTGTCTCAGAGTCGGTGGTTTTGCGGCTGGAGGCCTTAGAAGTGACATGCAGGTACTGTCCTTTGTTTTGGTACCTATTAGGATCTTGTGGCTCCATTCTTTATGTTTATGTGTGTTCATGTTAATATGTTATTGATCAGTTATTCATTTGTTATTTATGTTTTGGTTAATAAAAGGCTGCTATGACCAATTAACTCCAATCTGTTGTGGTGTGGTTATTATACTGAAGGGGGGGGTATTGGCATAGCAGTCCAGCACAGGCCATATTTAACCACTTGCCTACTGGGCACTTACACCCCCTTCCTGCCCAGGCCCTTTTTCAGCTTTCAGCGCTGTCACACTTTGAATGACAATTGCGGTCATCGAACACTGTACCCAGATGAAATTTTTATCATTTTCTTCATACAAATAGAGCTTTCTTTTGGTGGTATTTATTCACTGCTGGATTTTTTATTTTTTACTAAATAACAAAAAAAGACCAAAAAATTGAATTTATTTTTTACTTAGTTTCTTTAATTAAGTAATTTTTCTCCTTCACTGATGTGCGCTGATGAGGCGGCACTGATGGGCACTGATAGGCTGAACCGGTGGGCACTGATGAGGTGGCACTTTCGGGCACTGATTAGGTGGTACTGATGAGGAGGCACGAATATGCTGCACTTATGGCCACTGATAGGTGGCTGATACTCACTGATCACTGGTCACTAGGGATGAGCCGAACACCCCCCGGTTCGGTTCGCACCAGAACCTGCGAACGGACCGAAAGTTCGCACGAACGTTAGAACCCCATTGACGTCTATGGGACTCGAACGTTCGAAATCAAAAGTGCTCATTTTAAAGGCTAATTTGCATGGTATTGTCCTAAAAAGGGTTTGGGGACCCGGGTCCTACCCCAGGGGACATGTATCAATGCAAAAAAACTTTTAAAAACGGACGTTTTTTCGGGAGCAGTGATTTTAATAATGCTTAAAGTGAAAAAAAAAAAGTGAAATATTCCTTTAAATATCGTACCTGAGGGGTGTCTATAGTATGCCTGTAAAGTGACGCGTGTTTCCCGTGTTTAGAACAGTCCCTGCACCAAATGTCATTTTTAAAGGAAAAATCTCATTTAAAACTGCTTGCGGGTTTAATGTAATGTCGGGTCCTGGCAATATGGATGAAAATCAGTGAGACAAACGGCATGGGTACCCCCCAGTCCATTACCAGGCCCTTTGGGTCTTGTATGGATATTAAAGGGAACCCCGCACCCAAATTAAAATAAGGAAAGGTGTGGGGCCACCAGGCCCTATATACTCTTAACAGCAGTATACAGGCGGTGCAAACAAGACAGGGACTGTAGGTTTGTTGTTAAGTAGAATCTCTTTGTAATTTTGAACGGGTACATTTTTAACATGTTTAGCTCCAGCCAAAAAATCTTTTTTAAGCTTTTTGGAAAACATAGGGAAGGGTTATCACCCCTGTGACATTTGTTTTGCTGTCTTTCCTCCTCTTCAGAAGATTTCACCTCACTTTTTGTCCCAATGAAAAATGTTTTTTGAAAATTTGGGTTTTTTTTGTGGAACAAGGATTGGAAAGCATCAGTGGAAAGGAGAAATGTTTTTCCCATATTAACTCTTACAGGAGAGAATTTCCCTTCCTAGGGGTAGATTTCATCTCACTTCCTGTTGTCTCCTTCCGTTTGCAAGTAGTAGTCGTTTGTAAGTTAGATGTTTGAAAGTAGGGTCCTGCCCTATATACTCAGCAGAAATTTGGGCCTTAGGTGTTGCTGTGGCCACAACACTGTAAGCCCTCACAGGGCCCTGCTGTGAAATATTAGATCAAGAATTGTAATTACATGCCCCTGTTGAACAGGAGCTGAAAAATTAGGCCTTAGGCACTGGTGCTGGTGCCACAACACTGCAACCCCTCACAGACACTCTAGTTGGAACGCAGGAACGAGCCCTGCTGCAAAGTATTGCATCAAAAATTGTAATTACACGCCCCTGTTAAACAGGGGCAGAAAAAATGGGCCTTAGGCACTGGTGCTGGTGCCACAACACTGCAACCCCTCACAGACACTCTAGTTGGAACGCAGGAACGAGCCGTGCTGCAAAGTGTTGCATCAAAAATTGTAATTACACGCCCCTGTTAAACAGGAGCTGAAAAATTGTGCCTTAGGCACTGGTACTGGCGCCCAGAACCAAAAATGTTCTTACAAGCTATCAGCGTGGTGATTGAGGAGGAAGAGGATAATTACTCAGGGATAGTCACTCAGCATCAGCATAGGCAGTCTTTGAAGGGATCTGAGATTTAAAAAAAAATTATTCGGTTACATCAGCATCAGGTGCTTGGCAGCTGGTGGTGATCCAAGACTGATTCATTTTTATGAAGGTCAGTCGATCGACCGAGTCAGTGGACAGACGCACCCTGTGATCGGTTACCACGCCTCCAGCAGTACTGAATGTGCGTTCCGAAAGAACGCTGGATGCAGGACAGGCCAGTAGCTCAATTGCATTCTGTGCAAGCTCTGGCCAGTGATCCATCCTCAAGACCCAGTAACCCAGAGGATTTTCGGTGGGAAAGGTGTCCAAGTCTGATCTTGCCCCTAGGTATTCCTGCACCATGTAAAACAGACGCTGGCGATGGTTGCTGGAACCGATCATACCTTGGGGCTGCGGACCAAAAAATTGTCTGAACGCATCGGTCAGACGGCCACCTTCTCCACCGCTCCTTCTTTGACTGACCGAAGCCTCAGCAACACGTTGTCCAGAAACAGGAGTTTGTAACCTCCCAGTCTCTGGGAACGCGTTGCACAGACCTTTCTGCAAGGCCTCCCGAAGATGTTTCATCCTCTGCTCCCTCTGCGATGGCAAGATAAGGTCCGCAACCTTACCCTTGTAACGTGGATCAAGGAGGGTTGCCAGCCAATATTGGTCCTTCTCCTTGATACCACGAATACGAGGATCCTTACTCAGGCTTTGCAGGATCAGGGAGGCCATGCAGCGTAGGTTTGCTGAGGCATTCGGTCCGGAGTCCTCTGGGTCACTAAGGACGACATGGTCCGCAGCCACCTCCTCCCAGCCACGTACAAGTCCATGTGTTTCTTGGGACTGATCCCTTAAAGACTGCTGCTGATGCTGAGTGCCAGGCTCCACCTCCATACTGACACAATCTTCCTCCTCCTCCTCCTCCTCGTCCTCTTCCTGTGTGATCAGCGGGCACGCAGGAACACTGTCTGGATAAAGGGGGCCTTGAGAGCTAAGGAAGTCCTCCTCTTCCTGCCTCTGTTCTGCCTCAAGTGCCCTGTCCATTATTCCACGCAGCGTGTGCTCCAACAGGTAGACAAGGGGGACAGTGTCACTGATGCATGCACTGTCACTGCTCACCATCCTCGTGGCCTCCTCAAATGGTGACAGGACAGTGCATGCATCCCTGATCATGGCCCACTGGCGTGGGGAAAAAAAACCAAGCTCCCCTGACCCTGTCTTGGTGCCATAGTCGCACAGGTACTCATTGATGGCCCTCTGCTGCGTGTGCAGCCGCTGCAGCATGGCCAACGTTGAGTTCCACCTGGTGGGCATGTCACAGATTAGGCGGTTCTTGGGCAGGTTAAACTCCTTTTGGAGGTCCGTCAGCCGAGCACTGGCATTATATGACCGGCGGAAATGCACACAGACTTTCCTGGCCTGCCTCAGGACATCCTGTAAGCCCGGGTACCTGCCCAAGAACCGCTGCACCACCAAGTTAAGGACGTGAGCCAAACAGGGCACATGGGTCATTTGTCTCTGTCAGAGGGCAGAGAGGAGGTTGGTGCCATTGTCGCAAACCACCATTCCTGCCTTAAGTTGGCGTGGCGTCAACCACCTCTGAACCTGCCCCTGCAGAGCTGACAGAACCTCTGCCCCAGTGTGGCTCCTGTCCCCCAAGCACACCAGCTCAAGCACCGCATGGCATCTTTTGGCCTGCGTACTTGCGTAGCCCCTTGAATGACTACGGAGCACCTCTGGTTCCGAGGAAGAGGCCATGGAGGAAGAAGAAGAGGAGGGGGTGGAGGAGAGAGGTGTGTCACAATCATTAGCATTTTGGAGGCGTGATGGCGGAACAACCTCCAACACTACTGCACCTTGTCCTGCATCCTTCCCAGCTGCCAGCAGAGTCACCCAATGCGCCGTGAAACTTAGGTAATGTCCCTGTCCATGCCTGCTGGACCATGAGTCAGCGGTAATATGCACCTTACCGCTGACCGCCCTGTCCAGCGAGGCATGGACATTGCCTTCCACATGCTGGTAGAGAGCCGGAATCGCCTTCCGTGAGAAAAAGTGGTGTTTGGGTACCTGCCACTGAGGAACCGCACATTCCACAAACTCACGGAAAGGGGCAGAGTCTACCAACTGAAAAGGCAGCAGTTGAAGTGCTAGCAATTTTGCCAAGCTAGCATTCAACGGCTGGGCATGTGGATGGCTGGGAGCAAACTTCTTTCGGCGGTGCAGCAGCTGGGGCAGGGAAATTTGCCTGGTACAATCTGACGTCGGTGTACCAAAAGCAGATTGCCCACAAGTACTTGGCTGTGACACACCTAATTCTACACCTTCATTCCTCTCAGTGCAGGTCTCAGAGAGGACTGAAGGTCTAGAGGGGTTGGAAATCTCAGCTGATGAGGAGCAAGGAGAGGTCCTCTTTGTTCTTTGGTGTGGGTCTTTTAGATACGCTTGCCAACGAACTGCATGGCAGGTCAACATATGTCTGGTCAAGCATGTGGTACCCAAGCGGGAGATATTTTGGCCACGTGAGATACGCTTGAGACATATGTTGCAAATAGCAGCGGTGCGATCTGATGCACTCGTCTCAAAAAAGGCCCACACCAAAGAACTTTTTGAATAACGCGCAGAGACTGCAGCGCCCTGCACATGTGGAGCTTTGGGGTGTGATGCAGTCAATGTGCTGCCCTTAGGCTGGCCCCTGGAGGGCATCCTACCTCGTTGGTGATGTGCCGCCTCCTCCTCCTCCTCCTCCTCCTGTCTCCTATCAGGCACCCACGTTGAGTCAGTGACCTCATCATCCCCTCCCTCCTCATCACTGGAGCAAACCTGGCAGTATGCTGCAGCAGGGGGAGCATGACTGCAAGATTGCTGTCCTTCTTGGGCACCCCTCTGTCCATGCTCATGTTACTGCCTTCATCGAGCTCAGTATCATCATCAGAGCCTTCCAAACGCTGGGCATCCTCCGGGAGCATGTACCCAACACTGTGGTCAAACAGTTCGAGGGACTCCTCAGGAGGACATGGTGGGGTTAGGGAAGGAGTCACTGATGACATTGAGCCAAGGGAAGAGGCCGCTGCTTTGCCAGACAAAGTACCCTGGGCATGGGTGAGAGAGGATGAGGAGGATGAGGACGGCTTGGTCATCCACTCGACCAAGTCTTCCGCTTGTTGCGGCTCAACATGGCCAGCTGCCGAAAAAAAGGCCAAGCGTGTCCCATGGCCACGTGCTGATGAGGATGCACCGTCTCCACGACCAGCACTAGACACAGAGCCTGCTTGCCCTCTCTTATTGGCTTGTGACTGTCTGCCTCTCCTTCTTGGCCTTCCAGACATACTAATGGCCTGTAGCTGCACTAAGCTGGGATATATAATATATATATATATATATATATATATATATATATATATATATATATATATATATATATATATGTGTACTGATACTGCAGCTAGCAAAATCAACTGCCTGCCTGTAGTATGAAAACACCACCAACCTTCTACAGGTAGCTTTAGCTGAACACTGTGAGCAGGACGCACCCCACTAACTTGTAGGTTTAGCTGAACACTGTGAGCAGGACGCACTGCACTAACTGTAAATAGTCTAGCTGCCTGACTGTGGTACTAATAGGATCAAAAGAACACCAGCAATTTTCTTCAGGTAGCTGTATTTACTGTAACAAGACAAGCCTGCCTGTCAGTAAGAAGATAACAGAAATGGATCTAGCTGAACACTGTGAGCAGGATGCACCCCACTAGCTTGTAGGTTTAGCTGAACACTGTGAGGTGGACGCACCCCACTAACTTGTAGGTTTAGCTGAACACTGTGAGCAGGACGCACCCCACTAACTTGTAAGTTTAGCAGAACACTGTGAGCAGGACTCACTGCACTAACTGTAAATAGTCTAGCTGCCTGACTGTGGTACTAATAGGATCAAAAGAACACCAGCAATTTTCTTCAGGTAGCTGTATTTACTGTAACAAGACAAGCCTGCCTGTCAGTAAGAAGATAACAGAAACGGATCTAGCTGAACACTGTGAGCAGGACGCACCCCACTAACTTGTAGGTTTTGCAGAACACTGTGAGCAGGACACACTGCACTAAATGTAAATAGTCTAGCTGCCTGACTGTGGTACTAATAGGATCAAAAGAACACCAGCAATTTTCTTCAGGTAGCTGTATTTACTGTAACAAGACAAGCCTGCCTGTCAGTAAGAAGATAACAGAAACGGATCTAGCTGAACACTGTGAGCAGGACGCACTGCACTAAATGTAAATAGTCTAGCTGCCTGACTGTGGTACTAATAGGATCAAAAGAACACCAGCAATTTTCTTCAGGTAGCTGTATTTACTGTAACAAGACAAGCCTGCCTGTCAGTAAGAAGATAACAGGAACGGATCTAGCTGAACACTGTGAGCAGGACGCACTGCACTAACTGTAAATAGTCTAGAAGATAACAGGAACGGATCTAGCTAAACTGAATACAGTGTATATATATATATATATATATATATATGCAACACCTGGGATGCATATATATACACAATACACTTTAAGTGCAGCTGACTGACTGTCCTGCCTAATCTAGCTAACTCAAATGAAATGACACTGTCTCTCTCTCTCTCTCTCTCTCTCTCTAAGCACACCGGAACACACTGCACAGGGCCGCCGTGCAGGCGGCCTTATATAGTGTGGGGCGTGTACTAAATCCCCTGAGCCATAATTGGCCAAAGCCTCCTTGGCTTTGGCCAATTACGGCTCTCTGTTAAGGCGGCGCTGTGATTGGCCAATCATCAGCAAGCAATGCACTGCGATGCCGCAGTGAATTATGGGCCGTGACGCGCCACACGAATTTAGCGCGAACGGCCCATATCGTTTGCAATTCGGCGAACGACCGAACAGCTGATGTTCGAGTTCAACTCGAACACGAAGCTCATCCCTACTGGTCACTGATATGTGACACTGATGAGCACTGATAGGTGGCACTAATAGGTGGCCCTGATGGGCACTAATAGGCGGTACTGGTGGACACTGATAGGTAGCACGGATAGGCAGTACTGATGGGCATTGATGGGTGGCACTGATGGACGACACTGATGGGCATTGATGGACAGCAGTGATGGGCATTGATGGGCAGCACTGATAGGCAGGACTGATAGCCAGAATGGACTGGCATCACTAATGGGCACTGATTGGTGGCACTTATAGGCAGTGGTCGGATAAGGGTCTGGCATGGATTTTTTTGGCACGGGGTTCCCCTTAAAATCCATACCAGACCTTAAGGGTCTGGTATGGATTTGGAGGGGGACCCCTACACCATTTGTAAAAAAAAAATTGGCACAGGGTTCCCCTTAATATCAATACCAGACCTGAAGGGCCTCGTATGGAATTTGGGGGGACCCCCACGCAATTTTTAAAAAAATTTTTGGGTCGGGGTTCCCCTTAATATTCATACCAGACTCAAAGGGCCTGGTAATGGACTAGGGGTGGACCCATGCCTGTGACTGACCTAGCCGGGACAGAGGCTTTTGGAGGGGACTGAATGCCAGCCTCTTGCCGACCGATTATGGGCCCTGGCATTTGGGGGAACAGTGTTCGTTGTGAGCTGTATGCCTGGGGACCCTGGAAGTAATATTACTTTGAATTTAAGACCGTGTCCCCCCCAAAACACAAAACTCTGGGAACCCCGTATGTGCCATATTATAGATAGTGACTGCTTCACAATGTTGTGTCTATATATATTGTGTTGTCTCATGCTGTTGTATACTGTTTGCTGTGCTGGTTTGGGGTGGGGCTGTATTCCAATGTTCTATTGTGTCTGTCTGCCTTGGATCATGGGATGTTTATCTCTATAGAGGGAGGGGGGATTCCTCCAGCAGCCCCCTGCTGATAAGACTGTGTACTGATGAGAAGTTTGAACACACCTGACCTGTGTGTCTATTGTCATTGGACAGTTTAACCCGTCCTCTTTTCCAAAGGTGGGGGGAAAGAGTCTCTGAATTATTTTATCTGTTGTGTCCATGTGTGAAAATAAATGAGTTGATTCCTGGTTGACTCTCAAGACAGAGCTTTGTCTCGTATTTGGGGGGAGAGTTATTTATATGGGTTTCTTGTTCAGCTGATCGGAGTGTTCCGTAGCTGCCTTGGTGTTCAGGAAGGGAATGTCCTAAACGACTTTAACCCCTTTCGTAGTCAGGGTGTCGTTACAATGCCGTTTTTTTCCAATGACTTTTATCTGTATTGCTGGGACCCGACAATTCATTATAGTCGCTAGTAGTTTTAAATTACTTTTTTCCTTTAGAAATGTCATTTTGTGCAGGGACTGTTCTAAACAAGGGAAAAATGCGCCTCTTTACAGGCATACTATAGACACCCCCCAGGTACGAAATATAAAGGAATATTTCACTTTTATTGTTTTACTTTAAGCATTATTAAAATCACTGCTCCCGAAAAAATGTCTGTTTTTAAAACTTTTTTTTGCATTGATACATGTCCCCTGGGGCAGGACCCAGATCCCCAAACACTTTTTATGACAATACCTTGCATATAAGCCTTTAAAATGAACACTTTTGAATATTCATGTTCATGTCCCATAGACTTTAACAGTGTTCGTGTGTTCTTGCCAAATTTTTTGCCTGTTCGCATGTTCTGCTGCAAACCAAACAGAAGGGTGTTCAGCTCATCACTAATTGTAAAGTAATGCTGTGAGGTCTGCACAGTGTCCTGTACTTCTGAATGGCCAGTTAAAGAATGCAAACTGACCACACTAACACAGATCAGCTTCTGGGCTTTGTGGGGTCAGTTTATAACAAGGAAGAATGTTGACTGGCAGATGGAAGTCTGGTACTTCAGATTGAAGAAGTACATGAAAATGAAAGAGACTATGGGGTTGATTTACTAAAGAAAAATCCATTTTGCACTACAAGTGCACTTCGGAGGGCAGTCGCTGTAGATCTGAGGGGAAGATCTGATTTCTATCATCCAATCATGTGCAAGCAAAAATGCTGTTTTTATTTTCCGTGCATGTCCCCCTCAGATCTACAGCGACTGCACTTCCAAGTGTACTTGCAGTGCACAGTGGATTTGCCTTTAGTAAATAGCCCCCCCCCCTCCCCGATTTATAAAGTACACATACGTGAACACACATATAGAAACAAATAAATACCGTATTTAGGGTATCATACACTTTAAAGCAGAACTAAACTGTCTCAATCATCATTCACTATATGATACTAGCATTAGTAAATAGGAAGGTGTATTATATTTACATGTTTTAAAGCAGTAGTAAACTCAGACAGTGTTACTCCAAATCAGCAATAAGCAACTTCATGGTGCTGTTTGTAATCTATGCGCCACATACAGTATGCAAAAAGAACCTTCTTATTTGATAGAATAAACTTTTTCTGAGCGTTCCAGCTTGTGTGCAGCTGCCAACATTATAACTTCTGTCTTCCACGTCTCAACAGCAATGTATTTCCGCTCTCACTCTGTCACTGTGGCCATAATCCCGCGCGTGTGCATTATTCCCCAAAGCCAAGCTTCTCAATGAGGAAGGAGTGTTGCAGGATCTCGGGGCTGACGCCGACCTAAGGAAACGGCGCATATACATAGCATTTTTATGGAGCGAAAAGCTTGCTGGAAAAATAGGATTAACAGCACATGGGCAGCACAGTGGTGTAGTGGTTAGCACATTCACCTAGCAGTAAGAAGGGTCGCTGGTTCAAATCCCAATCATGACACCATCTGCCTGGAGTTTGCATGTTCTCCCTGTGCCTGCATGGGTTTCCTCCGGGTACTCCGGTTTCCTCCCACACTCCAAAGACATGCTGGTAGGTTAATTAGATCCTGTCGAAAAATTGGTCAAATATGTGTTTGTAAGCGTGTCAGGACCCCATGGGGCAAGGACCGCGCTATACTGCAGATGGACACTGACAGCAAAAAGCGCCCTGAGGCGATTCAGTTCGCATAGGTAGCGCTATACAAGTCATTCATTCAGCACATGCGCCGGTGATGTAATTGAAGTGAAAACAGGATTAAACTGAAAGCAAGCAGGTAGGAAGCCATAAACACACAGCACACAGTACAATAGGTTACATTGGTTCATTTTACAGAAACTTGCTTGAATGGGTTTACAAACCGCTTTAACCTTTTTTCCCCCTCCCCATTTCTTCAGTTGCTTCCTGGTTTCTGGCCTAGGTCAAAATGATGTCATACATCCCAGGAGTCTTCATGGACTTTTTTCCCTTTCATCTGGAGGAGGGGAAGGAGGGACTTACTCGGCTAACCACACCCTCCTGCCTGCACTCCCAAGCTAAGGGCAGATGAATTCCAGGAAGTATATGCTACGTAAATCATCTGCCCTTACTCAAAATAACTATGGAAAAAAAAATGAATAATGGAGACATGGATGGATGGGGGGAGTTTGCTGTGAATATTAAAATGAATTAAATAGCATTATCAGTTTGTGGTGCTCAGATACAGCTTTTTTCTGCTTTAAAGAGGGAGTAAATAGTATAACTATCAGGCTGGATTCACACCGATGCATTTTTAGTGCTTTTTGCATTTTGCAGATTTGCACTACAGAACGTGTTCCATAGGAAACCATGTTAAATGGACTGTAGTTCAAATCTGCAAAATACAAAAAGCACTAAAAATGCATAGGTGAGAATCCAGCCTTAGAGCTGGACGATTAATCTTTAACCTCCCTGGTGGTATGATTATTTCGGATTTTATGTGAAGCGGTACAATTATTTTGCATGGAAATTTGGCATTTTATATTGTAGGCCTGTAATTCGTAGCCTCCCTGGCGGTATTCCCGAGTGTGGCTCGGGGGTTAAAATTCAGCACCATTAGCGGTAACCCCGAGCCACACTCGGGATTACATTGCAGGATCCTGGAGCGGTACACTTACCTTGTCCCCGGGATCCTGCGATGTCCCCCGCAGTGTCCGTGGGCTCCGTCCTCTGCCCGAAGCCTCTCTGTGCCAGGCTCCGTTCCCTGCGAGCGTCGCAACGCATGGGGGCGGAGCCTGGCGGCAAATTCAAAAAAAATGTAAAAATCATAACTGATACAGTACTGTAATCTTACAGATTACAGTACTGTATGAAATTATTTCACATCCCTTTTGTCCCCAGTGTTTTGTCCTATGCCCTGCATGCAGTTTTATATGATATATACTGTTCTTTCTGCCTGGAAACTGGAGATTGTCCATAGCAACCAAAAAGTGTCCCTTTACATCAAAAGTGGCTTTAGACCAGCTAGAAAACAGTGATAGTAAATTAGAACACTTGCAGAATTGAGCGATAGTGAATCATGGGGAAATGTATTTTATTATTATTATTATTTTTTTTTTTTAATTATTTATATCTACTAGACTCTTGTTTGGACAGATTCAAGTGTGTTATTGTTAAGAATTACAGACCTACAATATAAAACGCCAAATTTCCATGCAAAATAATTGTACCGCTTTTAGCACCTAAAATCTGAAATAATCATACCGCCAGGGAGGTTAACAATAACACACTTAAATCTGTCCACCAAGAGTCTAGTAGATATCCCGGGTATGATGAAGTTTGAAACACAAAAACATAAATTCTAATATAATAAATAAATATAAATGATAAAAACAAATAATAATATAATAATAATAAAATACATTTCCCCACGATTCACTATCGCTCAATTCGGCAAGTGTTCTAATTTACTATCGCTGTTTTCTAGCTGGTCTAAAGCCACTTTTTGACATAAAGGGACACTTTTTGGTTGCTATGGACAATCTCAAGTTTCCAGGCAGAAAGAACAGTATATATAATATAAAACTGCATGCAGGGTATTGGACAAAGCACTGGGGACAAAAGGGATGTGAAATAATTTCATACAGTACTGTATGTGTTATGATTATTAAGTTTTTTTTAATTTGCCGCCAGGCTCCGCCCCTGTGCGTCACGACGCTCACAGGGAACGGAGCCCGGTAGAGAGGCTTCGGAGGAGACAGAGCCCACAGACACAGCAGGGGACATCACAGGATCCCGGGGACAAGGTAAGTAACACCGCACCAGGATCCTGCAATGTAATCCCGAGTGTGGCTCGGGGTTACCGCTAATGGTGCTGAAATTTAACCCCGAGCCACACTCGGGAAAACCGTCAGGGAGGTTAAAGAATTTCCTCTATTCAGTGCAGAGGGTTCTCTGCTCAAGCTGACAGCTGTAAAAAAAAAAAAAAACAGAAAACAGGCAACCTGCCAATTTTATCACAACATGCTAAGGCAGAGATAAAGAGAAACATTGTAACATTTCATTCTTAGATCATAGGGATGACCTTCGGTCTGTAAACGAGGGAAGTTTAACCTCTTAAAGACTAAACCTTTTTCTGACACTTGTTGCTTACAAGTTAAAATCAGCATTTTTTGCTAGAAAATTACTTAGAACCCCTAAACATATATATAATTTTTTTTTTTTTTTAGCAGAGACCCTAGAGAATAAAATCACAGTTGTAAATAGAGCCTCATTCAAGGTAATATAGGGATAGGGGTGGGTACCATAATCCTTAATTATGGATATTGGAAAGTGGAAAAATGCCTGGAGCTGCTCCAAACATACTCTATAGCACTAAAAAAGTCGAGGACTATCTCTGTACCCATGGATTGAACCAATTAAAAAGAAAATTTAAACAATTTATTAGAAAATAGACAGAGTTAAAAACAGTTGGTACAGAGGTACATACACTGTGCACATAGTACCGTGCACGATAATGAAAACAGGTAATGGACACGTAGGTCCTCGTACAAGAAAATTTGGATGTATATCCTGACGGAATCCTCTACATGTTTCGCAGTATCCACCGCTTCTTCAGGAGGGGGCAGTCAAAAACATCTACAAGAGTAAAAAAAGTTTCATAGTTGAACAGTTATACAAATTTCAAGATTAGCGTCTCCCGTGTCCGCCCCGGGGGGACTACCCCTTATCGGGTGCCTCTCTTGGTACTGCGGGGTGCCTCTAGGTCCATCTTCAGTAAGCTACTTATAATACTATAGATTCTCCAAAATTAATCTACTATGTATTGTTACCCAAGTGTCTGTTACACTCAGACTTACTAATCTTGAAATTTGTATAACTGTTCAACTATGAAACTTTTTTGTAGATGTTTTTGACTGACCCCTCCTGAAGCAGCGGTGGATATTGCAAAACATGTAGAGGACTCCGTCAGGATATACATCCAAGTTTTCTTGTATTAGGACCTCTATGTGCACAGTGTATGTACCTCTGTACCAACTGTTTTTAACTATGTCTATTTTCTAATAAATGGTTTAACCACTTCAATACCAGGTACTTAGACACCTTCCTGCCCAGGCCAATTTTCAGCTTTCAGCGCTGCAGCAATTTGATAGGCACCGATGAGGTGGCACTGATGGGCACTGATGATGAGCACTGATAGGCAGCACTGATAGGTGGCACTGGTATGCGGCACTGATGGGCACTCATAGGTGGCACTGATGGGCACTCATAGGCAGCACTGATGGGCACTCATGGACACTGATGGGTGGCACTAATGACACTGATGGGTGGCATTGCTGGGCATCACTGATGTAATTTGTTATATGATGGTGCCAGTCAGTGCCCATTTGTGGGCACTGATTGGCACAGATTGGGCACTCATTTGCACATGTGGATGGCCATGGGGTACAAACCTGGCCATCCACATGTTGCCCCCTTCCCTGTGGTCCTGACGGCTTCCCTGGTGGTCCAGTGTGGACATCCAAGGGGGGGCTGCGCTGATAAACAATTAGCGCAGACCCCCCCTGTCAGGAGAGCCACCGATCGTCTCTCCTCTACTCGCGTCTGTCAGACACGAGTGAGGAAAAGCTGATCCATGCCTTTTCCTGTTTACATAGTGATCAGCCGTGATTGGACACGGCTGATCATGTGGTAAAGAGCCTCCGTTGGAGGCTCTTTACTGAGATCGGTGTAGCGGTGTGTCAGCCGATCTCGGTAAAGAGCGCGTGTATGCTCCATCGGACATTTGTTGTGGGACTTTCCGCCAACAAATGTTGGCTAGCAGGTTCTCAAATTTTCCACCAACAAATGTGTGTTGTCGAATTTTCCAAGCTTGTGTACACAAGTCTGTCGAACAAAAGTCCATGCATGCTCGGAAGCAAGGATGAGCCAGAAGTGGTGGGTCTTGTAAACTAGCGTTAGTAATGGAGAATTAAAATTTGTGATGTGGCAAAATATGAAATCTTGAAATGCAGCGCACAATTCTCTTCTTCTTTAATGGGATAATAATGAAGCTGCTTTGCTGGTGATACTGATGGAGTTATTGCAAACAAATTTTCAAAGGCTTTTTTTTTCTAGTGATATCAAGAATAATATTCTTTTTTTCTTTTGGGCAAGTTACCACAACACCATTATCCCGTAGTCCCTTGTCAATTTTATATTGTATTTTTTTAAATATACCTGCCTACTCCCAAACTGTCATTTGAAGTAAAACACAACTATTATTCTATACAATTTTTTTTATTGTGCATTAAAAAAAATGAAAAGCGCGAATCAACACTCACGGAACTTCTACTAACAAGAAATTAGCAGAAGGAGCCCAAAGGGTGGCGCTAAAGAGCTGAAAAAATATGAAGTACGTCACTACGTTCGTAATTGTTGGCCAACATTTGTGTGACCGTGTGTATCCAAGAGAAGTTTGAGCCAACAACCTTCGGACAAAAATCCACGGTTTTGTTGGCGGAAAGTCAGATCGTGTGTACGGGGCATAAGATACATGCACACTGGCTTAAAAAAACGTTGCTTCTAAAGGGGTTTTATGTTCTGCCTATAGAAGCAGCTCAAGGTTATCCTATGTGTCCATACACATTAGGACGTTAAGAGGCATATTTTGAGTTTAATGTTTAGAGGCAGAAAAAAACCCTTCCAGTTCGTGTTTCTGATTGGAGCTTGGAGGGAGAAAAAACCTTAAAACTCTCCTAAACTCGTCTAAACTTTGTACAAAAAATGCTCTATATGAGCGGATTTTACTCCAAAGAGAACAGACATTTTTTTTTAAGGCCAGTGTGCATGGAGCCTTGGCAGGAATTTTAATGCACTGAACTAAATGGTGTAGGTTTCTATGTACACATAAATATATATATATATTAAAAAAAGTATATATATATATATATATATATATAAACATATATAGAACCTGAAGACCACGTCACACTAGTTATTCTGAAGCTTTTCACAACCCGCCTTTAAAACAATCGTTAAGCATCAATTTACCTTCTATGGCGTTACCTGAACCAGTACAATGTCGCTCCATTGCTTCTTTCTCACTGGTGATTTCTGTCCTCCATTATTTCATTCAGTGATTAGGTGACATCCATGAGATAAAGTGGCAGTTATACTAATTCTGCAGCTAGTGTGAGATTAGGAGCCTGAAATGAATTATTATGCCGCGTACACACGGTCGGACTTTTGACCGGACCTGTCTGACAGACGCCGACGGACCAAATCCGGCGAACAATCTGATCATGTGTGTGCTTCACCGAACCTTCAGCGGACTTTTCCAGTCGCAAATCTGACAGACTTTAGATTTGGACCTTGCTTCACATCTTTACGTCGTAACTCCGCTGGACCCAGAAATCCGCTCGTCTGTATGCTAGTCTGACGGACAAAAACCCACTCTAGGGCAGCTATTGGCTACTGGCTATCAACTTCCTTATTTTAGTCCAGTGTACCTCATCACGTACAAATCCGTCGGACTTTGGTGTGATCGTGTGTAGGCAAGTCCGTTCGTTAGAAAGTCCGCCAAAAGTCAGTTGAAAGTCTGTCGGACTTTTGTAGCTGAACAGTCTGACCGTGTGTACGCGGCATAAGAGTGTTCTCCCACAGAGATCAGAGCTTTTTTTTTAGTTATTTAGAGATTTTTTTTTTATAAAACCAAAATAAATTTAAATGTTTAATCTAGACAAAGCTTTGTTGTTGGTTTAGATATATTGGGGACGGTTCTAAGCACTGTGTCTTCTTTTAGGGCTTTTTTTCTCAGAGAATAGGTGAAGGTACTCCCCCTTCCAAGTCACCCCTTGTCTCCATCCCTTACCCACCTCCGAGTATTGTCCCTTGGCTCTACTCCCTACTCACCTCCCAGTACCACCCTTTATAGAGAATACAGAATCAAGTATTATGGTCATTTGTAGGAATGTGTTAATGATAACAAGAAAAGCAGTACAATAGATCTCCTGAACTCAGAAACAATAGACCCCCCACAACAAACATCCCCCATCAGCAACAGATCCCTCCAGACACAATAGATTCCCTCAACACTGGAGCCTCAGCAACAATATAGCCCCACAGCAACAATAGATCCCCAGCAGCCTGCATAAGTAGACTCCTCCCTCAACAGTAAATCCCTCCCAGCAACAACCCGCCCAACAACATAACACACCCCCAGCAACAATAGACCCCCATGCAACAATAGACCCCCATCAACAGTACACAACAATAGATCTCCCAGCAGACTGCATAAGTAGATTCCCCCCTCAATAGTAGATCCCTACCAGGAACAATTGATCCCCCAGCAACATAAGACCCCATGCAATAATATATCACCCACCAGCAAAAACAGACCCTACCAGCAACATTAGATCCCCAAACAATAGAGCCCCCCCAGCAACAATAGATCCCCCAGTAGCCAGCATCAATAGACTCTCCAGCACCCATTGCCATTACATACATTTAGCACTGCATTCCCGCTGAAAAAATCCCTGGTCTTCCTGTACAGAGACGCCCATCCCCGTCCCAGTGTCTGCAGTACAGAGAGTGAGGAGAAATCACCCCAATGGGGTCATAGAAAACAATAAATACCTCAAAATGTTCTAATCCCTCCCCACCCAAAACTAAATGAACAGCCTTTAAATCTCAATCCCCAATAACCCCCCACAGCTCTCACTGATAAATTCAACCACATCTCAGTCTGAGTAAAATCCAAACTGTTTTTACACCATCAACAAAATGGTTCCCTCGTTATATTCATATGAAGGACTTCATTTAATTCAAGATGAACAAATACCTAAACTGGACTAGAGACGATCATACATAGAATGATCAGAGACTTTTTATATATAAACAATCTGATCTAAGAAGTCCTAATAGGTAGAATCACCATAAACTCATATTTGTGTTCTGCCTCCTAACTCTCTGTGATGAGGAAGGACAGCTTTAGACTGGACTCACCTGTGTCTGTATTTTCATCTGTGTCCATAGTCTATGGGGCCACAAATGTCACACCAAACAAAGAGCCTGCTCCTTTATTCAAGTTGCATAGAAGCCCATTACATAAATACAAGCAAGACCTATAACCTATAATGGGATTTATCTAATAGTGCATTATCACATAGGTGTTAATGGAGACTTAAAAAAAACTCATAGATAAAGAGCACACTACAGTCATGCACCCATTTACATGAGCCACAAAGTATTAATACTCAAACATAAAATGATTGTCTCCAAACATTTCAAACAAAGAAAATCAGTTTGGGGGGGGGGGGGGAAATAGGGATTATGGCGGTGCCAAGAGAAACAAAATACAATGCTTAAGAATAAAAAATTCTATTTATTTAACAAGATTCAATAAAATTTAGACATAACAATCACATAGACGAGGTGTGCAAAGAAATTCTAAAATCAATTCTGTAGCAAAAAATGTATATTTCACACCACTTGGCCTGATGATTGTGACGGCCAGTTCTGTGAATAGGTATTCAGATGTCCGACATGTTTCGCCGGTTTCGGCTTCTTCAAGGACAGTTGTTTGATACCTAAATAGCTACAGAGTTTTCTATAAAGAAAGATATAGCAGTCAATGGATGTTTAGAAGCAGTTGATATGTTAAGATACAAATTAGTATATATATACACATATCACCATATGTTTGCGAGCCGTCAAGGAGAACTATGCCCCGCCACCCAGAAAGGTCTCCAGAAGCCCTCCCACACACTACAGGTGCCAAAATGCCCCAAAACAGGCTATCTATAAGATGGATTACCTGCAGTTCACCAGGGATAGATGCTACGTGCCTCCGAAGCATAGCCTCAGAAATAGCGATCAAAGTAGGTAGCTGCAGGGGACAATAAGAGAGACCTGACGGAGAATATGCCTAAAGAAATATATACAGGCAAAGTTACGTATATGTAAGTGGGCCTAAGGACCATATATCAGTTAAAGTAGGAGGTTTCAAATTGGACTAACATAGTCTCTAATTTTACTTACACGTAAAATATTCAAATTGGAGAACAGGACCTCGGAGAACAGCCAGTATTGGGAGTAGTTCAATTATAGGATGAAAAGTGTCACTGAAATGGTTAAGAAGGGGGGGGGGGGGAGAAATAAATAGAGGAAGAAAAAAAAAAAAAAAGGGGGAGCATTTATGTGCCAGGTAATACTATCCAAAAATTGTAAATAAGCAACGGTAGTTGCAATACAAATGAAGACAAATCAAAATATAAATAGATTTACACTCACCAATAGTGTAATCTAGAGTGGGAGGCTATGGCTGGGAAAGCCAATCTGCAGCCAATAGAAACGCCAATTAAAACAAGCTGGGGGATAAAAGTATACACTGTCAGCTCAATAGCAGCCCAATACGAAGGAGAGTGAAGGGGAGCAGTCAACAAAGCAAAGAAGTACTTACCCGATCGTGCTACGGTTCGTGTGACCGAGTCCTGTGGTTCCCTGGCGTGTCTAATGGCCTGGGATGCCGGCGCTCTTATGTCCCCCTCACACGAGCGGCATCTGACGTCACCGCGCGCGTGAGCAGGACAAAGGGGCCACTGCGCATGCGCCGCCCGCTGTCCATCCGGTCCTACAAGGTCCAGAAGGCACAGCGGTGGTGTCCATGGTGATGTGAAGATACATCACTGGCACTGCGCAGTATACAAATGCCGCAATAGGCAGCAAGATACCTGGAAGAGGGAGGATTAAACCAATGCGCAGTGGCAGAGGCGGGCAAAGGACGAACCAATGCCCTTGGGTGTCCATACAGCTGGGATGTATCTCATATAAAAGGGCTAATAACACCAGAAACAGCACCAATACCATCCTGGGATACAGGGACCCATGGACAGTTGGCCGCAACGGGTGACAGTCTAGAAAAGGGGCAGAAAGGCAACCATGAGGGCGGGGCGCAACTGGGACATAGTAGGATAGAGGAGTCAATAGGAACAGACCGGGGACGATTGGACAATAGGGAGAAATAGGGGAAGCGCCTGCACACAAGGCTGGAAAGGTGAAGGGAAGAGAAGGATACGGAAACGCACATAGTCCCCGGCATGTACCCACACAGGTCGCCTAGACAGCTCGCAAATTAACACACATGTAAATGACAAAATAATATAAGCAGCATAAAGAACAGCTAGTGATATGACAACATGGAACGATCTGTACATAAGTGAAACAACTAAGGGTATCCCAATGGTACTAGATAAATCAATCTGTTTAAATTAAGTTGAGTAGTATCAAAAGGAAAAATATAGATGGGGAGGGGGACAAAGGATGCCATATCTTGATCCGTCAGGACCGATCTCTAATGTGGGAAGGAGCTACCTGGGGAGGAATATACAACGTATAAAAGCAAATAATGTAGATAAATATAATTATGATGTAGAAAAAGGTCATGATTTTAAGGTGGGCTGTGTTATTCCCATTTGGGAGGGGAAAAAAAGGGGGGGGGAAAGGAAGGAATGGGGAGAAAAACAGCCAACCTACAAAAATGGCTTAAAACTGATGCCTTCGTTGAGCCCTGGGTGTCTGGTGGCATCCAAGGTATGTATCCACTTAGTTTCCAATTGGAGTAATTTTTGATCAATGTCTCCACCCCTAACATGTGTAGGGATATGTTCCAATGCTGTAAATCCCACAACATGGGGATTAAAGTCATGGTGTACTGCTATATGTCGGTTGATAGATGTAGAAACTTTACCTTTGTATAAAGGTTTGATGTGATCACGAATCCTGACACAGAACTGACGTTTAGTTTTGCCGACATAGTAACTGCCACAAATACAAGTAGCAAGATAAACTATACCCGTGGTTTGGCAAGTGACTTTATGTTTGATTTTGTGTCTTTGGCCATTCGGAAGCGGTTTTTCGCGTACATCGTAGATGAACTCACATATATCACAGTGACCGCATGGAAATGTGCCAATCACTGATGAAGAAAATTCTGGTTTGGGTGCATGGTGGCTCACTATGACTTTATCCCGTAACGAGGGGGAACGACGGTAGGTAATTTGAGGTTGAGATTGAATATATTTTTTAACAGTATGGTCCGCTGTAAGGAGGGGCCAGTATTGTTGAAGAATATTCCTCACCTCATTATGATGTTGGGAAAATTGAGTAATAAATCGGACCGGCTGAAAAGTGTCCTTCTTCTTGATAGTGTACAACAATTTTTTCCGATCTAGTTTTTTAACTTTGTTGAAAGCCTGTTTCAACAATTTCTGACTGTAACCTCTTCTTTTTAATCTTTCGTACAGGTCCTGTGCGGCCACGAGAAAGTCCTTCTCGTCCGTGCAGTTTCGTTTAATCCGTAGATATTGACTATAGGGGATACTATTTAGCAATGGTTTAGGATGAGCACTGTTAGCATGCAGGATAGTATTCCCTGACGTTTTCTTACGATACAGGGATGAGGAGATGTTTCTATTAGAATCAACTCGTATTTCCAGATCAAGAAAGGTAATTCTTGTCTGGCTACACTCCATTGTAAACTTGAGATTATAATATAATAATTATAATATAATAATTATTATATATTATATAATAATTATAATATAATCTCAAGTTATAGTTATATCTCAAGTTTTCCCAACATCATAATGAGGTGAGGAATATTCTTTAACAATACTGGCCCCTCCTTACAGCGGACCATACTGTTAAAAAATATATTCAATCTCAACCTCAAATTACCTACCGTCGTTCCCCCTCGTTACGGGATAAAGTCATAGTGAGCCACCATGCACCCAAACTAGAATTTTCTTCATCAGTGATTGGCACATTTCCATGCGGTCACTGTGATATATGTGAGTTCATCTACGATGTACGCGAAAAACCGCTTCCGAATGGCCAAAGACACAAAATCAAACATAAAGTCACTTGCCAAACCACGGGCATAGTTTATCTTGCTACTTGTATTTGTGGCAGTTACTATGTCGGCAAAACTAAACGTCAGTTCTGTGTCAGGATTCGTTATCACATCAAACCTTTATACAAAGGTAAAGTTTCTACATCTATCAACCGACATATAGCAGTACACCATGACTAGGGATGAGCCGAACACCCCCCTGTTCGGTTCGCACCAGAACATGCGAACAGGAAAAAAGTTCGTTCGAACATGCGAACACCGTTAAAGTCTATGGGACACGAACATGAATAATCAAAAGTGCTAATTTTCAAGGCTTATATGCAAGTTATTGTCATAAAAAGTGTTTGGGGACCTGGGTCCTGCCCCAGGGGACATGGATCAATGCAAAAAAAAGTTTTAAAAACGGCCGTTTTTTCAGGAGCAGTGATTTTAATAATGCTTAAAGTCAAACAATAAAAGTGTAATATCCCTTTAAATTTCGTACCTGGGGGGTGTCTATAGTGTGCCTGTAAAGGGGCGCATGTTTCCTGTGTTTAGAACAGTCTGACAGCAAAATGACATTTTGAAGGAAAAAACTCATTTAAAACTACCCGCGGCTATTGCATTGCCGACAATACACATAGAAGTTCATTGATAAAAAACGGCATGGGAATTCCCCAAAGGGGAACCCCGAACCAAAATTAAAAAAAAAAAATGACGTGGGGGTCCCCCTAAATTCCATACCAGGCCCTTCAGGTCTGGTATGGATATTAAGGGGAACCCCAGCCAAAATTAAAAAAAAAAATGACGTGGGGTTCCCCCTAAATTCCATACCAGACCCTTCAGGTCTGGTATGGATTTTAAGGGGAACCCCGCGCCAAAAAAAAAAAAAAAAACGGCGTGGGGTCCCCCCAAAAATCCATACCAGACCCTTATCCGAGCACGCAACCTGGCAGGCCGCAGGAAAAGAGGGGGGGACGAGAGTGCGGCCCCCCCTCCCTCCTGAACCGTACCAGGCCACATGCCCTCAACATTGGGAGGGTGCTTTGGGGTAGCCCCCCAAAACACCTTGTCCCCATGTTGATGAGGACAAGGGCCTCATCCCCACAACCCTGGCCGGTGGTTGTGGGGGTCTGCGGGCGGGGGGCTTATCGGAATCTGGAAGCCCCCTTTAACAAGGTGACCCCCAGATCCCGGCCCCCCCCCTGTGTGAAATGGTAAGGGGGTACATAAGTACCCCTACCATTTCACGAAAAAAGTGTCAAAAATGTTAAAAATGACAAGAGACAGTTTTTGACAATTCCTTTATTTAAATGCTTCTTCTTTCTTCTATCTTGCTTCATCTTCTGGTTCTTCTGGCTCTTCTGGTTCTTCTGGTTCTTCTGGTTCTTCCTCCGGCGTTCTCGTCCAGCATCTCCTCCGCGGCGTCTTCTGTCTTCTTCTCCTCGGGCCGCTCCGCACCCATGGCATGGGGGGGAGGCTCCCGCTCTTCTCTTCTTCTCTTCTTCTCTTCTTCTTTTCTTCTTTTCTTCTTTTCTTCTCTTCTTCTTCATTTTCTTCTCCGGGCCGCTCCGCAATCCATGCTGGCATGGAGGGAGGCTCCCGCTGTGTGACGGCGCTCCTCGTCTGACAGTTCTTAAATAACAGAGGGGGGCGGGGCCACCCGGTGACCCCGCCCCCCTCTGACGCACGGTGACTTGACGGGACTTCCCTGTGACGTCACGGGGAATGCCACAGGGAAGTCCCGTCAAGTCACCGTGCGTCAGAGGGGGGCGGGGTCACCGGGTGGCCCCGCCCCCCTCTGTTATTTAAGAACTGTCAGACGAGGAGCGCCGTCACACAGCGGGAGCCTCCCTCCATGCCAGCATGGATTGCGGAGCGGCCCGGAGAAGAAAATGAATAGGAAGAAGAGAAGAAGAGAAGAAAAGAAGAAAAGAAGAAAAGAAGAGAAGAAGAGAAGAGCGGGAGCCTCCCCCCCATGCCATGGGTGCGGAGCGGCCCGAGGAGAAGAAGACAGAAGACGCCGCGGAGGAGATGCTGGACGAGAACGCCGGAGGAAGAACCAGAAGAACCAGAAGAGCCAGAAGAACCAGAAGATGAAGCAAGATAGAAGAAAGAAGAAGCATTTAAATAAAGGAATTGTCAAAAACTGTCTCTTGTCATTTTTAACATTTTTGACACTTTTTTCGTGAAATGGTAGGGGTACTTATGTACCCCCTTACCATTTCACACAGGGGGGGGGCCGGGATCTGGGGGTCACCTTGTTAAAGGGGGCTTCCAGATTCCGATAAGCCCCCCGCCCGCAGACCCCCACAACCACCGGCCAGGGTTGTGGGGATGAGGCCCTTGTCCTCATCAACATGGGGACAAGGTGTTTTGGGGGGCTACCCCAAAGCACCCTCCCAATGTTGAGGGCATGTGGCCTGGTACGGTTCAGGAGGGAGGGGGGGCCGCACTCTTGTCCCCCCCTCTTTTCCTGCGGCCTGCCAGGTTGCGTGCTCGGATAAGGGTCTGGTATGGATTTTTGGGGGGACCCCACGCCGTTTTTTTTTTTTTTTTTGGCGCGGGGTTCCCCTTAAAATCCATACCAGACCTGAAGGGTCTGGTATGGAATTTAGGGGGAACCCCACGTCATTTTTTTTTTTAAATTTTGGCCAGGGTTCCCCTTAATATCCATACCAGACCTGAAGGGCCTGGTATGGAATTTAGGGGGACCCCCACGTCATTTTTTTTTTTTAATTTTGGTTCGGGGTTCCCCTTTGGGGAATTCCCATGCCGTTTTTATCAATGAACTTCTATGTGTATTGTCGGCAATGCAATAGCCGCGGGTAGTTTTAAATGAGTTTTTTCCTTCAAAATGTCATTTTGCTGTCAGACTGTTCTAAACACAGGAAACATGCGCCCCTTTACAGGCACACTAAAGACACCCCCCAGGTACGAAATTTAAAGGGATATTACACTTTTATTGATTGACTTTAAGTATTATTAAAATCACTGCTCCTGAAAAAACGGCCGTTTTTAAAACTTTTTTTTGCATTGATCCATGTCCCCTGGGGCAGGACCCAGGTCCCCAAACACTTTTTATGACAATAACTTGCATATTAGCCTTTAAAATTAGCACTTTTGATTTCTCCCATAGACTTTTAAAGGGTGTTCCGCGGCATTCGAATTTGCCGCGAACACCCCAAATTGTTCGCTGTTCGGTGAACTTGCGAACAGCCAATGTTCGAGTCGAACATGAGTTCGACTCGAACTCGAAGCTCATCCCTAACCATGACTTTAATCCCCATGTTGTGGGATTTACAGCATTGGAACATATCCCTACACATGTTAGGGGTGGAGACATTGATCAAAAATTACTCCAATTGGAAACTAAGTGGATACATACCTTGGATGCCACCAGACACCCAGGGCTCAACGAAGGCATCAGTTTTAAGCCATTTTTGTAGGTTGGCTGTTTTTCTCCCCATTCCTTCCTCCCCCCCCCCTTCCCCTCCCCCTTTTTTTTTCCCCTCCCAAATGGGAATAACACAGCCCACCTTAAAATCATGACCTTTTTCTACATCATAATTATATTTATTTACATTATTTGATTTTATACGTTGTATATTCCTCCCCAGGTAGCTCCTTCCCACCTTAGAGATCGGTCCTGACGGATCAAGATATGGCATCCTTTGTCCCCCTCCCCATCTATATTTTCCCTTTTGATACTACTCAACTTAATTCAAACAGATTGATTTATCTAGTACCATTGGGATACCCTTAGTTGTTTCACTTATGTACAGATCGTTCCATGTTGTCATATCACTAGCTGTTCTTTATGCTGCTTATATTATTTTGTCATTTACATGTGTGTTAATTTGCGAGCTGTCTAGGCGACCTGTGTGGGTACATGCCGGGGACTATGTGCATTTCCGTATCCTTCTCTTCCCTTCACCTTTCCAGCCTTGTGTGCAGGCGCTTCCCCTATTTCTCCCTATTATCCAATCGTCCCCGGTCTGTTCCTATTGACTCCTCTATCCTACTATGTCCCAGTTGCGCCCCGCCCTCATGGTTGCCTTTCTGCCCCTTTTCTAGACTGTCACCCGTTGCGGCCAACTGTCCATGGGTCCCTGTATCCCAGGATGGTATTGGTGCTGTTTCTGGTGTTATTAGCCCTTTTATATGAGATACATCCCAGCTGTATGGACACCCAAGGGCATTGGTTCGTCCTTTGCCCGCCTCTGCCACTGCGCATTGGTTTAATCCTCCCTCTTCCAGGTATCTTGCTGCCTATTGCGGCATTTGTATACTGCGCAGTGCCCGTGATGTATCTTCACATCACCATGGACACCACCGCTGTGCCTTCTGGACCTTGTAGGACCGGATGGACAGCGGGCGGCGCATGCGCAGTGGCCCCTTCATCCTGCTCACGCGTGCGGTGACGTCAGACGCCGCTCGTGTGAGGGGGATATAAGAGCGCCAGCATCCCAGGCCATTAGACACACCAGGGAACCACAGGACTCGGTCACACGAACCGTAGCACGATCGGGTAAGTACTTCTTTGCTTTGTTGACCGCTCCCCTTCACTCTCCTTCGTATAGGGCTGGTATTGAGCTGACAGTGTATACTTTTATCCCCCAGCTTGTTTTAATTGGCGTTTCTATTGGCTGCAGATTGGCTTTCCCAGCCATAGCCTCCCACTCTAGATTACACTATTGGTGAGTGTAAATCTATTTATATTTTGATTTGTCTTCATTTGTATTGCAACTACCATTGCTTATTTACAATTTTTGGATAGTATTACCTGGCAGATAAATGCTCCCCCCTTTTTTTTTTTTTTCTTCCTCTATTTATTTCTCCTTCCCCCCCCCCCTTCTTAACCATTTCAGTGACACTTTTCATCCTATAATTGAACTACTCCCAATACTGGCTGTTCTCCGAGGTCCTGTTCTCCAATTTGAATATTTTACGTGTAAGTAAAATTAGAGACTATGTTAGTCCAATTTGAAACCTCCTACTTTAACTGATATATGGTCCTTAGGTCCACTTACATATACGTAACTTTGCCTGTATATATTTCTTTAGGCATATTCTCCGTCAGGTCTCTCTTATTGTCCCCTGCAGCTACCTACTTTGATCTCTATTTCTGAGGCTATGCTTCGGAGGCACGTAGCATCTATCCCTGGTGAACTGCAGGTAATCCATCTTATAGATAGCCTGTTTTGGGGCATTTTGGCACCTGTAGTGTGCGGGAGGGCTTCTGGAGACCTTTCTGGGTGGCGGGGCATAGTTCTCCTTGACGGCTCGCAAACATATGGTGATATGTGTATATATATACTAATTTGCATCTTAACATATCAACTGCTTCTAAACATCCATTGACTGCTATATCTTTCTTTATAGAAAACTCTGTAGCTATTTAGGTATCAAACAACTGTCCTTGAAGAAGCCGAAACCGGCGAAACATGTCGGACATCTGAATACCTATTCACAGAACTGGCCGTCACAATCATCAGGCCAAGTGGTGTGAAATATATATTTTTTGCTACAGAATTGATTTTAGAATTTCTTTGCACACCTCGTCTATGTGATTGTTATGTCTAAATTTTATTGAATCTTGTTAAATAAATAGAATTTTTTATTCTTAAGCATTGTATTTTGTTTCTCTTGGCACCGCCATAATCCCTATTCCCCCCCCCCCCAAACTGATTTTCAAACTACTGGGATGAGGTGTCGTATCACACCAAGGGTCGCTCAGCCAAACTCCTAAATTTCAAACAAAGAGCCAGTTTACTGTCCTTCAGATTTTAGGGGTCGGATTGTGGCCATTGAGGGTAAAAAATGTCCCGGGCCCAGCATCAATGAGAATAAACATGGCCTCGGTGTTGGTGGTCAGCAGGAGTAATGCCCAATCATTGGTATTGGGGGGGATAGTACTCCATTGTTGGTGTCAGTGGAAGGAATAATGCCTCATATCATTAGGATGAATAGTCCCCCCAGGGCCGGATAAAATCTAGCAAAGGTCTGCAGGTTGGAGAGCACTGGGTTAAACCAACAAGTCCTACTTTTCATCACTACTTTCCATTTTTACACTATTTTTTAAAAATGTGGACATTTAAAGGTTGTATGGAATGTTTAGTGCACTATTACATATTTGATTGGTAAATCGTACATTTTATTAGAGGTTTGTACATCAGACCACATAGAGGACACATTGAGTAGGAAAGGAGGACCGAGGAGATAAAGCTGACCAGAGACAAATGGAAATTCATCTGGTTTATCAGCGATCTCTCACATTTCGATCAGTGTGTGGACGTCCCAGTTCAACAGAATGTGATCATTTGATCAACTTTTGTCAAACAAACAAGTTGAAGAACATTTGTTGATCGATGTCCTGTCAGTGGGGAGTCTCGCTGTCAGAATACGATGTCCTGTGTGGATGGAGGAATCTGTCAGTTGTTTCTTATTTTGTCCAGACCGCTGGCTGAATAAAAAGAAGTCCCCCGTCTATGGCCAGATATAGTCCCATATGAAGGACCGCTGGAAGCTCTGCATTTGTCACCTATTATTTGAAAAGTGTTTGTATAGCAGTGTGTGCAGTACTGATAGATAGATAGATAGATAGATAGATAGATAGATAGATAGATAGATAGATAGATAGATAGATAGATAGATAGATAGATAGATAGATAGATAGATAGATAGATATATTATAACTCATACACGACATAACACAGACCCTCCACATCCCCCCATATACCGGCACTGTACTCACCAGAATGGACTCCGATGACAGACACACAGAGGAGTGCAGCCACAAAGAGCCTCATTCTCTTCTTTGTACGGAACACAAACTATTCTGTCGCCTCACCCACTTCTACTTATATTCTGTGCAGAAGGAGGCGTGGACTCTGTACACAGGACACTGCTGATTGGATGGTAATTATCTCCTATCCAATAGAAAAAATTCATACACAGATGATCACCAGTTGCTAGGCAGAGGCAGTGTGAAAAGGTTGGCTAGTTGAGGAATAAAATGGGATAAAGTGAAAGTAAAATGCTTTTAACAAGATGACAGAGGAGCTCAGGGTGGGGGAATTCCAGATCCTGAGCCATGATCACTCAGCGGGGAGATGTGATTGGTTGGCACAGGAACTGAAGCCTTGTGTCTAGCAGCCATTTTGTCATTCGCAGTTCAGAATAGAAAAGATGATTTTTTTTCCATTATCATAACATATACAGACGCCTGAAACCCAACTCCACACACTTTTATTTTTAACCACTTAAGGACCGAGCCTCTTTCTGAGATTTGGTGTTTACAGGATAAAAACTGTTTTTTTTGCTAGAAAATTACTTAGAACCCCCACATATTTTATATATATATATATATATATATATATATATATATGTAGCGCTGGTAGATTTTCAACCTACTGCTTATAGGTAAATTTAGTGGGTTATCCATTCATACATAGTCAGATTTGCCTCTGTTCCAACTTGACTGAGTTGCGTGTAGTTTCACACTGTGCCTGTGGGTGTCGTTGTCACTATGGGTCGGTGTTGGAAAGGCAACACGTTGAAGTGTATAAGTGCTCCTCTGTCCCAGAGATACCTAAGTGGAGGTGGTCCTCCGAGTTGCTTTCTGGGAGAGGGTATTTATGGGACAGACGCCATGTTTTAGGGTTCGTCTTTCGTTCCACCTGCTGGCCGACAGGTATGTGTTAGGAGTACTACCGCGTGGTCCTCCGATCGGGAGGCCCATGTTGCTGCAGCGTGTGGGTGGGCCCAGAAGCCTGTCTGGGGCCTACTACAGTGGCAGGGGAATGGTCCTGGGTTGTCTGTCCTACGGGAAGAAGCTGGACAACTGAGAAGATCCCAGGGGAGGACCCGTCATGGAAGGATCATGCAGAGTGCTTGTCTGGAGAGGGGCCTGGTGACTCAGTTGGAGGACGTATCCTAAAGTTATCCTACCACATAGTACTGCTGGGTCGGCTTAAAGGTTCTAGTGCTGTGTTTGCTATCCATCATAAACCATTACATCCTGTGGCAGAGGATCGTACGGGTTTTGTTCTATTCAAGTCTGTGGCAGAGACTTTTGTTTGTGCTGCGTACTGGCTGCTAGGTTAGTGAGAGAAACCTATCCAGGCGGGCAAAGATTCAACTCTAAGAGGAAAGTACATTCACCTACAAGATTTCAATTCCTAATAATCCACTAAGAAAAGGTATTTGAACTTCCCTGCAACTCTTCTTCTACCTCTTTCCTGCTACTTCCTACAGTTACGTTTATTAAAGCATTGGAAAAGATACTCAAGTGTCCGGTGCCTACATTGTCTGGTATTAAACTCAACGGGACCCTAGACCCGGTGTCTTGCCGAATAAGTTCCCTCAGCGGATAAGTTCCCCCCCTGTACTGCGCAGTACGAACTCCTGACAGCCGCCGGAGATAGCCGAAGCTCAAGATCGACAATCAGCTGTACACGGCGCCCTGGGTCCAGGTTCCTTCCCTACCATCCAAGTGGACCTAGAGGGGGAATCTAAAAGAGCCGAGCGAAGCGAGGCCATGCCCGAAGCGTGGCGAGCGAAGCGTGGCGAGCGAAGCGAGCCCGCGAGGGGCCCTCTTTCAGCCTCCGTGTACAGCTGATTTTAAGCTATTCCGCTTCGGCTATTTGCGCCTGATCCTACTGCGCAGGCGCAGCGCCTGCGCAGTAGAGGGGGGAACTTATCAGCCGAGCGGTACTTTCTCGGCAAAACACCGGTTCTGGTGAAATAGAGGTAACGAAGGTGACGGTAACAGCCCGCTTTAAACCAGCAGCTCCACCGAGAGCTATTGCTACATGTGGGGGCGTCGTCCGGGATTGTTAGCTGTCAACCTCTCGCAACCCTGAGAAGTATTTCACCGGGTGTTTATGTTAAAAGAAGTTTCTGGACTTTGTCATTTTCCCAGGAGAAGAAGGGGTTAAATTGCAGGACTTTAATTCTGACTGCGTAGGCTGTGTGTGGGTGAAAAGTAAAGTAAAAGCCCGGGAGCTACGTGATCAGAAGAACAAGTGGGAGGAGATTAACCTACTTGTTACCGCATGGGACGCGTGTGTGTGTTTGGCGCCAGAGGAGAAGAGAGGCCTCGTGATCGTGCTGAGAGGATCAGAGTGCAGCCATGTCTTCTTTTCCATTGGTACCGTCAACTATGGGATCTAGGATGTTATGTTCACTACGAGTACCGCTGCGGGTGCTATGCTGACCGGAACCCTGCTGACAGATACCGACATTCGTCTATAAACCACAGGGGAGGTTTGTTCTCTACACAGTTGGAGATATTAAAGGGCTGGGCATGCTTTGCCACAAGTGTGAAGGACTGGCCATACATCTCCATCCATTTGTTCGTTGTTTGCAGTGCGGAGAATATTTGTTCATAGTGGAGCAACCTACCATGTCGCCCCGTGCTTATCGTGTGGACTGGGCTACAGGTATTGCCACAGTGGAAGCTGCTACCATTGCTGTTGGAGAACAACAGGCCGTGATTTTGCTTGTTACCACCGAGAGTGTTCCTGAGGGAGATACCGCTGTCACTACTTCATCAACGGACATCACCTTTATTTCCATGTCTACTACACCTATCCCCGTTGCACCTGTCCAGAGGGAAGCCTTCACAGATATGTGAAGGCTTCCCACGGCCGTGGTCGAGGCCTACCCCAGAGACTGCCCGAACCGGAGCCGGAGAAATACATGGATCCGGAGAAGTTCACGTCAGGAACGGGTGAGAGATCAAAGGGGAATGTATCTGGGACTCTGTAAATATTTGCCGGCAGAAGAGTTGAGAGGCTCGGAGATAGATTCCATGTCGGATCTCTCCGGTGATGATGATCTGTTTGAAACAATGTCACAGGAACTATTGTGGGCCCAGGGCAAAGATGTTGCTTCTGCCTTGACTTTCTCAGAGTGGACAGCCATGGATTCTGGGAAGACATCACCTTGTGTGCAGCCGCACAGTACTACCAAAGAGACATTGTCTAAAGTTGATAGTTTGCTTCCGATACCTGTCGGGTCTATGGTGAGTAAATCACCAAACTCTTGTGTGCCTCCGGGTTTGGGGAAAAATAGACCTTTGCCTAAACTTGCCCATTTGCAGACAATGCTCACCAAGCGAGTTGCCACAGAATATGGTCTGGAATTTTCCTATGTTGCTCAGGAAACTATGCAGGAAATTGAGGCCAACCAGGAACAGTGGTACAGTGAAGCTGTTTGGGACTATTTGTCTGTACCAAAACCTTTCCGGAGAGTTGGCTATTCTGTTGCCATGGATGAACTCTTCAATGGATGTTTCCTACATTGGAACTATGGTCGGCACATCTATGCTGACAAAGTGTTCATTTTGCAGACCTGGAAAAGATGATGTTGTGTACTTTATCACTACCGTGGATAAGCTAGGAAAGAAACTGACATTGCCAGATCCTCGGTTTTATTGGTGATTATGAAAAAGAACTTTGGGGTGTATAGTTAGAAAGTGTTGGTGTTTAGAGATCTCCATGGTCAAGAGATGATGTTCATCCCAGCGTTTTTAAATCCAAAGACTCTTTGCTAGCTGGATTTTCTTTATTGAAAGGATGTGATGTACTCAAAGATAGAGATGGACTTTTCAAGTTGCTTTAGCTTGTTTTCATTGAAAGGAAAATTTATGGGAAGAGAGTGTCATTCTTCTTTTGGAATGAGGCTTTGCTCCTAAACTGTTAGTGATGATACTGTACATATTTAGTGTGTGTCTAACTTTGTTTTTTTTTCAGGAACAATTGGATCTCCTATCAAGCTGTTAGGCTTTTCAGCTAGATAGATAGTGGGACTTGTAACAGTTCTAAATGTGATTTCTTTTTGCGGATGTGAATATGTTGTTCTGTAAATGTTAAAACTGTCCTGTTTCCATACTGTCTTTCCTTCTTCTTCATCCAAGTTTTTCTTAAAAAAAAAAGAAAAAAAAGTTCAAATACCTACTCTCAGGCTTGGGAGTTATTTTGACAGACGTTGAGGACAACGTCTATTGTAGTGGGGGGAGTATGTAGCGCTGGTAGATTTTCAATCTACTGCTTATAGGTAAATTTAGTGGGTTATCCATTCATACATAGTCAGATTTGCCTCTGTTCCAACTTGACTGAGTTGCATGTAGTTTCACACTGTGCCTGTGGGTGTCGTTGTCACTATGGGTCGGTGTTGGAAAGGCAACACGTTGAAGTGTATGAGTGCTCCTCTGTCCCGGAGATAACTAAGTGGAGGTGGTCCTCCGAGTTGCATTCTGGGAGAGGGTATTTATGGGACAGACGCCATGTTTTAGGGTCTTTTGTTCCACCTGCTGGCCCTCCTGGCCGACAGGTATGTGTTAGTAGTACTACCACGTGGTCCTCCGATCGGGAGGCCCACGTTGCTGCAGCGTGTGGGTGGGCCCAGAAGCCTGTCTGGGGCCTACTACAGTGGCAGGGGAATGGTCCTGGGCTGTCTGTCCTACGGGAAGAAGCTGGACAACTGAGAAGATCCCAGGGGAGGACCCATCATGGAAGGATCATGCAGAGTGCTTGTCTGGAGAGGGGCCTGGTGACTCAGTTGGAGGACGTATCCTAAAGTTATCCTACCGCATAGTACTGCTGGGTCGGCTTAAAGGTTCTAGTGCTGTGTTTGCTATCCATCGTAAACCATTACATCCTGTGGCAGAGGATCGTACGGGTTTTGTTCTATTCAAGTCTGTGGCAGAGACTTTTGTTCGTGCTGCGTACTGGCTGCTAGAATAGTGAGAGAAACCCATCCAGGCGGGCAAAGATTCAACTCTAAGAGGAAAGTACATTCACCTACAAGATTTCAATTCCTAATAATCCACTAAGAAAAGGTATTTGAACTTCCCTGCAACTCTTCTTCTACCTCTTTCCTGCAACTTCCTACAGTTAAGTTTATTAAAGCATTGGAAAAGATACTCAAGTGTCAGGTGCCTACATTGTCTGGTATTAAACTCAACGGGACCCTAGACCCGTTTCTGGTGAAATAGAGGTAACAAAGGTGACGGTAACAGCCTGTTTTAAACCAGCAGCTCCACCGAGAGTTATTGCTACATATATATATATATATATAAATATATATATATATATTTAAAATACAATTTTTTTTTCCGAACAATCTAGAGAATAAAATGGCAGTCGTTGCAATACTTTCTGTCACACCGTATTTGCGCAGCGGTCTTACAAGCGCACTTTTTTTGGACAAAATACACTTTTTTTAATCAATAAAATAAGACAGTAGTAAAATTAGCCATTTTTTTTTCATTTTGTGAAAGATAATGTTAGGCTGAGTAAATTGATACCCAACATGTCACGCTTCAAAATTGCACCCACTCGTGGAATGGCGACAAACTTTTACCCTTAAAAATCTCCATAGGCAAGGTTTAAAAAATTCTACAGGTTGCATGTTTTGTGTTACAGAGGAGGTCTAGGGATAGAATTATTGCTCTCGCACTACCGATCGCGGCGATACCTCACATGTGTGGTTTAAAAACCGTTTTTATATTCAGGCGCTACTCACGCATGCGTTTGGTTCTGCATGCGAGCTCGGCGGGACGGGGCGCATTTAAAAAAAAAAAAAAATTCTTATTTATTTTACCTTTTATTTTTTAATTTTTACACTGTTCTTAAAAAAAAAAATGGTGTCACTTTTATTCCTATTACAAGGAATGTAAACATCCCTTGTAATAGAAAAAAAGCATGACAGATCTCATATTTACACTAAATTCGTCATTTGTAAAAAAATAGCCCTTTAAGAGCTATGGGTGGAAGTGATGTTTTGATGTCGCTTCCGCCCTGCAATGATATGGAGATGGGTGGGGGTTATCTTCCCCTCACACGTCTCCATGTCAGGCTAGAGAGAGGATCTGATCCCCTCCGCCGCTACCGACGGTTGGCACCGGAGCGCGACGAGAGGGGGGCCCTCTCCCGCCGCCGATAAAAGTGATCTTGTGGCAAATCCGCCGCAGAGACCACTTTTATCTTGAAGCTGACCGCCCGCTGAAGAAGAGGATACCGGGGTTATGGTAGCTAGCTGCTGCCATAACAATGATATTCCTCTTCAAAGTACCGACGTATATCGATGGTGGGCGGTCCGAAAGTGGTTAAAGTACTGGATAGGGAAAGGAAGTCAGGTTTAGATTAGAATTGCTCTCTGTGAGGTTGATTTACTAAAGGCAAATATATTGTGCACTAGAAGTGCACTGCAAGTGAAGGTG
Organism: Lithobates clamitans; assembly: GCA_037952925.1. Taxonomy (NCBI): domain Eukaryota; kingdom Metazoa; phylum Chordata; class Amphibia; order Anura; family Ranidae; genus Lithobates; species Lithobates clamitans. Next base: position 1,281,853 of record JBBGZY010001726.1, on the reverse strand, counting down.
CTCTAGATCTGAGGGGAAGCTCTGCTGATTTCTATCATCCAATCATGTGCAAGCAAAAATGCAGTTTTTTATTTTCTTTGCATGTTCCCCTCATATCTAGAGGACCTGTATTTGCAGTGCACAGACCATTTACCTTTAATAAATCAACCCCTGTGTCTCTCTTCAGGCGGACGTGAAGTAAAATCTCCTGCTGGGGCTCTCAGGTGTCCCCATGGAACTTGTCACCCCTCCTTTGCTTCCTATATCCCAGATAGCAAGGATAACTGGACACAAATGTGTGGCAGTGTTGAATTGTAAGTCTTGATAACTTGCTGCACATTCACTGGCAAGTTGTACACTTGCAGAGCACTTGAAGCACAAGTTCTAGTTGACACTTTTTAAATTTGTAGCAAATTTGCATGGCAAGTCTCTAGCAAAGTTGCAGTGGTGAGTCTACAGCAAGAGCTCTGTATGTCACAGTGACCCCCTGTGGTGGGGTGAATATTACACAACACAACTGAACCAGAACTTGCAGCAGACTTGCAGAATGTTTGCAAAGAAAGAGAGGCCCAGAGTAAAGCAAAAAAAGCAATAGACAGCATGACAGGGGTTAAACGGGCTTGGGAATAGGAGGAGTGATGAAAGTTTGGCTGTGCAAAATAAGCAAGTAAAGTTTATCTGATTTGGGGAAGGTCAGGGATGGGTGGAGTTCTGAGGGATGTGGTTTGTTAGCCGGGTGGGGTGGTTTTCAGTTGGAGGTCTGCCAGCAGGGAACAACTTCCTGCCCTCCCGCCCTGTATTTTGTTGGTTTTCCGTGTTGGGTAACTTGGTTGTTGTGAGAAGCCTGGTATGGCGACTGGCGGAGTGTAAAGTCCTTTTAGGTTCATATGGGCACAAAAGGTACGGTGTGCCCATATGGGACCCATCTGAGGTACGGCTCTCTGTTGGTGGGATGTATATCTGTGAGTTGTCTCAGAGTCGGTGGTTTTGTGGCTGGAGGCCTGAGAAGTGACATGCAGGTACTGTCCTTTGTTTTGGTACCTATTAGGATCTTGTGGCTCCATTCTTTATGCACTGTGTGTTCATGTTAATATGTTATTGATCAGTTATTCATTTGTTATTTATGTTTTGGTTAATAAAAGGCTGCTATGGCCAATTAACTCCAATCTGTTGTGGTGTGGTTATTATACTGAAGGGGTTGGGGTAACTGTAACAACAACACTGTACCCAGATGAAATTTTTATCATTTTCTTCATACAAATAGAGCTTTCTTTTGGTGGTATTTATTCACTGCTGGATTTTTTATTTTTTTACTAAATAACAAAAAAAAAAAAAAAAAAAAAATTTGAATTTATTTTTTAGTTAGTTTCTTTAATTAAGTAGTTTTTCTCCTTCACTGATGTGCGCTGATGAGGCAGCACTGATGGGCAATGATAGGCTGAACCGGTGGGCATTGATGAGATGGCACTTATGGGCACTGATGAGGTGGCACTTTCGGGCACTGATTAGGTGGTACTGATGAGGAGGCACTAATATGCTGCACTTATGGCCACTGATAGGTGGCTGATACTCACTGATCACTGGTCACTGATATGTGACACTGATGAGCACTGATAGGTGGCACTAATAGGTTGCCCTGATGGGCACTAATAGGCGGCACTGGTGGACACTGATAGGTAGAACGGAAAGGCAGTACTGATGGGCATTGATGGGTGGCACTGATGGATGACACTGATGGGCATTGATGGACAGCAGTGATGGGCATTGATGGGCAGCACTGATAGGCAGGACTGATAGCCAGAATGGACTGGCATCACTAATGGGCACTGATTGGTGGCACTTATAGGCAGTGGTTGGATAAGGGTCTGGCATGGATTTTTTTGGCACGGGGTTCCCCTTAAAATCCATACCAGACCTTAAGGGTCTGGTATGGATTTGGAGGGGGACCCCTACGCCATTTGTAAAAAAAAAATTGGCACAGGGTTCCCCTTAATATCCATTCCAGACCTGAAGGGCCTGGTATGGAATTTGGGGGGACCCCCACGCAATTTTTTTTTAATTTTTGGGTAGGGGTTCCCCTTAATATTCATACCAGACTCAAAGGACCTGGTAATGGACTAGGGGGGACCCATGCCTGTGACAGACCTAGCCGGGACAGAGGCTTTTGGAGGGGACTGAATGCCAGCCTCTTGCCGACCGATTATGGGCCCTGGCATTTTGGGGAACGGTGTTCGTTGTGAGCTGTATGCCTGGGGACCCTAGAAGTAATATTACTTTGAATTTAAGACCATGTCCCCCCCAAAACACAAAACTCTGGGAACCCCGTATGTACCATATTATAGATAGTGACTGCTTCACAATGTTGTGTGTATATATATTGTGTTGTCTCATGCTGTTGTATACTGTTTGCTGTGCTGGTTTGGGGTGGGGCTGTATTCCAATGTTCTATTGTGTCTGTCTGCATTGGATCATGGGATGTTTATCTCTATAGAGGGAGGGGGGATTCCTCCAGCAGCCCCCTGCTGGTAAGACTGTGTACTGATGAGAAGTTTGAACACACCTGACCTGTGTGTCTATTGTCATTGGACAGTTTAACCCATCCTCTTTTCCAAAGGTGGGGGGAAAGAGTCTTTGAGTTATTTTATCTGTTGTGTCCATGTGTGAAAATAAATAAGTTGATTCCTGGTTGACTCTCAAGACAGAGCTTTGTCTCATATTTGGGGGGAGAGTTATTTATATGGGTTTCTTGTTCAGCTGATCGGAGTGTTCCGTAGCTGCCTTGGTGTTCGGGAAGGGAATGTCCTAAACGACTTTAACCCCTTTCGTAGTCAGGGTGTCGTTACAATGCCGTTTTTTTCCAATGACTTTTATCTGTATTGCTGGGACCCGACAATTCATTATAGCCGCTAGTATTCTTAAATTACTTTTTTCCTTTAGAAATGTCATTTTGTGCAAGGACTGTTCTAAACAAGGGAAACATTTGCCTCTTTACAGTCATACTATAGACACCCCCCAGGTATGAAATTTAAAGGAATATTTCACTTTTATTGTTTTACTTTAAGCATTATTAAAATCACTGCTCCCGAAAAAATATCAGTTTTTAAAACTTTTTTTTGCATTGATACATGTCCCCTGGGGCAGGACCCAGATCCCCAAACACTTTTTATGACAATAACTTGCATATAAGCCTTTAAAATGAACACTTTTGAATATTCATGTTCGTGTCCCATAGACTTTAACAGTGTTCGTGTGTTCTTGCCAAATTTTTTGCCTGTTCGTATGTTCTGCTGCAAACCAAACAGAAGGGTGTTCAGCTCATCACTAATTGTATGTAATGCTGTGAGGTCTGCACAGTGTCCTGTACTTCTGAATGGCCAGTTAAAGAATGCAAACTGACCACACTAACACAGATCAGCTTCTGGGCTTTGTGGGGTCAGTTTATAACAAGGAAGAATGTTGACTGGCAGATGGAAGTCTGGTACTTCAGATGGAAGAAGTACATGAAAATGAAAGAGACTATGGGGTTGATTTACTAAAGAAAAATCCACTTTGCACTACAAGTGCACTTCGGAGGGCAGTCGCTGTAGATCTGAGGGGAAGATCTGATTTCTATCATCCAATCATGTGCAAGCAAAAATGCTGTTTTTATTTTCCGTGCATGTCCCCCTCAGATCTACAGCGACTGCACTTCCAAGTGTACTTGCAGTGCACAGTGGAGTTGCCTTTAGTAAATAACCCCCCCCCCCGATTTATAAAGTACACATACGTGAACACACATATAGAAACAAATAAATACCGTATTTAGGGTATCATACACTTTAAAGCAGAACTAAACTGTCTCAATCATCATTCACTATATGATGCTAGCATTAGTAAATAGGAAGGTGTATTATATTTACATGTTTTAAAGCGGTAGTAAACTCAGACAGTGTTACTCCAAATCAGCAATAAGCAACTTCATGGTGCTGTTTATAATCTATGCGCCACATACAGTATGCAAAAAGAACCTTCTTATTTGATAGAATAAACTTTTTCTGAGCACTCCAGCTTGTGTGCAGCTGCCGCCATTATAACTTCTGTCTTCCACGTCTCAACAGCAATGTATTTCCGCTCTCACTCTGTCACTGTGGCCATAATCCCGTGCGTGTGCATTATTCCCCAAAGCCAAGCTTCTCAATGAGGAAGGAGTGTTGCAGAATCTCGGGGCTGACGTCGACCTAAGGAAACGGCGCATATACATAGCATTTTTATGGCGCGAAAAGCTTGCTCGGAAAATAGGATTAACAGCACATGCGCCGGTGACGTAATTGAAGTGAAAACAAAGGATTAAACTGATAGCAAACAGGTAGGAAGCCATAAACACACAGCACACAGTACAATAGGTTGCATTGATTCATTTTACAGAAAAAAATGATGTCATACATCCCAGGAGTCTTCATGGACTTTTTTCCCTTTCATCTGGAGGAGGGGAAGGAGGGGCTAACCACACCCTCCTGCCTGCACTCCTGAGCTAAGGGCAGATGAATTCCAGGAAGTATATGCTACGTAAATCATCTGCCCTTACTCAAAATGGCTATGGAAAAAAAATGAATCATGGAGACATGGATGGATGGGGGGAGTTTGCTGTGAATAATAAAAATGAATTAAATAGCATTATCAGTTTGTGGTGCTCAGATACAGTTTTTTTCTGCTTTAAAGAGGGAGTAAATAGTATAAATACAGGGGGTCCCCGGGTTACAAACAAGATAGGGACTGTAGGTTTGTTCTTAAGTCGAATTTGTTTGTAAGTCGGAACAGTACCTTTTTTAAGTGCAAATCTAGTCTCAGAGACAGCATGTAAACCCAAAATCAACAGAGAAAGGCAACCGGATGGCAGGGGCGGCATGGTTAGTTTTGTTTCTCTTATTTTTTTACTTTATCACTTTTTTTTTTTTTATTTGTAGCTTGTCTATTACTTTTTTTTATTTTTGTATAATTTTTAATATTATTTTTCTTATTCTTTACTTTTTTTAATTACTTTTTTTATTTTATTAATTTAATTATTACTGTATTTCTTATTTTTATTTTTTTTATCAATTTTTTTTTTCACTTAACTTTATTGCTATCACACAGGAGAAAACAATTCCCTGTGTTATAGCAATTGGAGGTGACAGGTTCTCTTTATTGACCCTGTCACCTCCAAAACAGGAGTCCAGGAGCACAGCTGAGCACAGCTCTCCCCTCTCATTGTTTTCATGGCGGCAGCGAGAGGTACACTGTATGGCACAGCAGGGAGATGGATGGTGAAAGTCCGAGTCCAGGCAGGACGGCCGGCCGCGGTGAACCTCGACGGGGCAGCGGCGCAGGAAAGACCAGGGATCCTGGAGGCTTAGTAGGCCGCACTAGGCCGGACAAGGCCTCGGCCGCAACGGGCAGTTCTAGCAGCCTGGCAGGCCACCGGACCATACCAGGCCTGTGGATGGGCAGGCAGGATGAGGAAGGGGGCCCGCAGCCAAGCCAGGAACGGAGGAAAGGCTCACTCCAGCAAGGAGAGGAAGATTCGGCCAGCAGTGATGTCATTCGGGCCCCGTTCGTAAGTAGGAGTTGTTCGCAACTCGGATGTTCGTAAATCGGGGACCCCCTGTATTAGGCTGGATTCACACTTATGCATTTTTAGTGCTTTTTGCATTTTGCAGATTTGCACTACAGAACGTGTTCCATAGGAAACCATGGTCAATGGACTGTAGTTCAAATCTGCAAAATACAAAAAGCACTAAAAATGCATAGGTGTGAATCTAGCCTTAGAGCTCGACGGTTAACCTTTAACCTCCCTGGTGGTATGATTATTTCGGATTTCAGGTGCTGAAAGCGGTACCATTATTTTGCATGGAAATTTGGCGTTTCATATTGTAGGCCTGTAATTCTTAACAATAACACACTTAAATCTGTCCATCAAGAGTCTAGTAGATATCCCGGGTATGATGAAGTTTGAAACACAAAAACATAAATTATAATATATTAAATAAATATAAATAATAAAAAAAATATATAATAGTAAAAAAATAAAAAATTTCCCCACGATTCACTATCGCTCAATTCTGCAAGTGTTCTAATTTACTATCGCTATTTTCTAGCTGGTCTAAAGCCACTTTTGACGTAAAGGGACGCTTTTTGGTTGCTATGGACAATCTCAAGTTTCCAGGCAGAAAGAACATTATTTATAATATAAAACTGAGACCCCAGTTCTATTCCTGTCATTGGATGCAGAAAAAGCATTCGACAGGGTAGACTGGGGTTTCATGATGGATACATTGCGGCACTTGGGTATCGGGACAAAAATGATGAAGTGGATAACAAATTTGTATAATGGCCCGACAGCAGTCGTAAAAGTAAACGGTAGACTCTCTCCAAAAATTAAGATGCAGAACGGAACACGGCAAGGCTGTCCACTGTCTCCACTATTATATGTATTGGCTTTAGAACCATTATTAGCAACACTCCGCAATAACAAAGAGGTAGAAGGAGCTAGACTAGGAGGAAAAGAGCATAAGATCGCAGCTTACGCGGACGACATCTTGATGTACGTATCCAACCCAAGAGTATCACTCCCAAACATATTGAAAGAAATAAAAAAATACGGAGAACTGTCAAACTTCAAAATTAATCCAATAAAAACGGAAATATTAAACATAGGACTAGAGAAAAAGGAAGTTCAGTTTTTACAAAAAGAATTCCCATTTACGTGGGTAAAAGAACTAAATTACCTTGGAATTAAAATAACTCCTAGAGTCGAAAAAATTTACCAGGCAAATTTTATCCCATTGATCAATGAGGTCAAAGAAGAAATGAAAAAGTTAAGAATACAGCCACTTTCATGGATTGGAAGAATAAATATGTTCAAGATGATGATATTACCCAAAATAAATTACAGATTACAGATGCTACCAGTAAAGATCCCGCAGAGCTTTTTTAAAATAATTAAAACAATTTTGTTAAAATACATATGGTTTAATAAAAAACCAAGAATCAAATACACGCTGATTACAAGGAAAAAGGAGCACGGAGGTCTGGCTGCTCCAGATATAAGTAGGTACTATAAAGCCATAGTTTTAACACGAATGTTAGAGTGGACAAATGAGAAAAATGAAAAAAAAATGGGTGGAAATGGAAAACATAATAAGCGGAGTCACATTACATAAGAATATTTGGATTCCACGGAAATATAGAACATTGGACACTGACACACACGAAATAACAAAAAATGTATTTAAAATTTGGGACACCATTCACTTAAAGTATGAATGGAAATATAATTCACCACTATTAGCACTCACAGGATCGAATTTCTTCACCCCTGGGAAGGAAATATTTGGAATTCAAGGAATACGTAACCCACAATCGAAAGATATCACTAGAAATGGCAAAATAAGAACACGAGTAGAAATAGAGGAAAGGAATGGATGGAAGATGAATGAATGGAATTATAATCAACTAAGGCACTTAGTAAGCACAATACCACACCCATTGAGAGACGAAACGAAATTAACCGCACTGGAAAAGCTATGTAGCAATGAAATACCATTGAAAAACGGAACATCAAAAATTTATAGTATACTGACAGATTTGGAAGCACAAGAAAGACCAGAATACATAAATCAATGGGAAAAAGAAATGAATATAAAAATAGATAATCAAAAAGTGGAAAAAATGATAGAAATGGGATATAATAAGGCCTGGGACATGAAGACTATTTAAATGAATTATAAACTAGTATCAAGATGGTATATGACCCCAGTAAGAATACACAGATTTCATCAAGACAAAACCTCTTTGTGTTGGAGAAAATGTGGTCAAATAGCAACGATCATACACATATGGTGGGAATGCCCAATAATAATGGAGTACTGGAAGGAAGTGTTAAATAACATAAAAGAAATAACTGAAGAAGAAATAGAACAAAACATCTGGACTTGCCTCTTCCATATCTATAATAAACCTAAGAAACAATATAGAAAATCAATAGTACCTAACCTCCTGAATGCGGCCAAGGCCTTAATTTCCAAGAATTGGCTAAAAAGTGGAAAACCAGATATTAGAAACTGGCTAAAGGAAATAGATTATCACTACAAAATGGAAAGAGGAGAGAAAAGGGATAATAGTAGATGGGAAAGTTGGAAAAAATACAAAGTCTCAGACATTTATTTAGATAAGATAAAAGAAAGAATAGGTGCAGAGCCAAGTGGATAAATAAATAACATAAAAGAACGGACCAAACACAGGGGAGGGGGAGGGGGGGTGGGGGGAAACAAGAGGGACTGAGAGAGAATAAGATAATAGTGGGTTCATATTTATAGGAGGCGTTTTTGTCGTCGATTTTTAAGATTATTAAATAATATCCTAGAAGGGAAAAACAATAAAGATGTGACGGAAACAATCCACAATGATGTGAAAAATGAGAAGAGATAAAGTTTGACATATAAAGTTGAAATAATGTCTCTCAGAAAAATTTTCGCTGAAGTGGAAGAAAAAAAAAAAATAAAAAAAATAATATAAAACTGTATGCAGGGCAGTGGACAAAGCACTGGGGACAAAAGGGATGTGAAATAATTTCATACAGTACTATAATCTGTAAGATTACAGTACTCTATTGCCCCGTACACACGGTCGGATTTTCCGATGGAAAATGTCCGATCGGAGCATGTTGTCGGAAATTCCGACCGTGTGTGGGCTCCATCACACATTTTGTATCGGATTTTCCGACACACAAAGTTTGAGAGCAGGATATAAAATTTTCCGACAACAAATTCCGATCGTGTGTACACAAATCCGACAGACAAAGTGCCACGCATGCTCAGAATAAATAAAGAGATGAAAGCTATTGGCCACTGCCCCGTTTATAGTCCCGACGTACGTGTTTTACGTCACCGCGTTTAGAACGATCGGATTTTCCGACAACTTTATGTGACCGTGTGTATGCAAGACAAGTTTGAGCCAACATCCGTCGGAAAAAATCCTAGGATTTTGTTGTCGGAATGTCCGAACAAAGTCCGACTGTGTGTACGGGGCATATGTGTTATGATTTTTACTTTTTTTAATTTGCCGCCAGGCTCCGCCCCTGTGCGTTGCGACACTCGCAGGGAACAGAGCACGGTAGAGAGGCTTCGGAGGAGACAGAGCCCACAGACACAGCGGGGGACATCGCAGGATCCTGGGGACAAGGTAGATAACACCGCACCAGGATCCTGCAATGTAATCCGGAGTGTGGCTTGGGGATACCGCTAATGGTGCTGAAATTTAACCCCAAGCCACACTCGGGAAAACCGTCAGGGAAGTTAAAGAATCGAGATTGCGATTCTACCCCCCCAGCGATCTTAACACAGAATTTCCTCTATTCAGTGAAGAGAGTTCTCTGCTCAAGCTGACAGCTGTCAAAAAAAGCAAAAAACAGGCAGCCTGCCAATTTTATCACAACATGCTAAGGCAAAGATAAAGAGAAACATTGTAACATTTCATTCTTAGATCAAAGGGATGACCTTCGGTCTGTAAATGAGGGAAGTTTAACCTCTTAAAGACTAAACCTTTTTCTGACACTTGTTGCTTACAAGTTAAAATCAGTATTTTTTGCTAGAAAATTACTTAGAACCCCCAAACATATATATATAATTTTTTTTTCTTAGCAGAGACCCTAGAGAATAAAATTGCAGTTGTAAATAGAGCCTCATTCAAGGGAATATAAGGATAGGGGTGGGTACCATAATCCTTAATTATGGATATTGGAAAGTGGAAAAATGCCTGGAGCTGCTCCAAACATACTCTATAGCACTAAAAAAGTCAAGGACTATCTCGGTACCCATGGATTGAACCAATTAAAAAGAAAATGTAAACAATTTATTAGAAAATAGACAGAGTTAAAAACAGTTGGTACAGAGGTACATACACTGTGCACATAGTACCGTGCACGATAATGAAAACAGGAAATGGACATGTAGGTCCTAATATAAGAAAACTTGGATGTATATCCTGACCGAGTCCTCTACATGTTTCGCAGTATCCACCGCTTCTTCAGGAGGGGTCAGTCAAAAACATCTACAAGAGTAAATAAAGTTTCATAATTGAACAGTTATACAAATTTCAAGATTAGCCTCTCCCGTGTGCGCCCCGGGGGGACTACCCCTTATCGGGTGCCTCTCTTGGTACTGCGGGGTGCCTCTAGGTCCATCTTTAGTAAGCTACTTATAATTCTATAGATTCTCCAAAATTAATCTACTATGTATTGTTACCCAAGTGTCTGTTACACTCAAACTTACTAATCTTGAAATTTGTATTTTAACTGTTCAACTATGAAACTTTATTTACTCTTGTAGATGTTTTTGACTGACCCCTCCTGAAGCAGCGGTGGATACCGCAAAACATGTAGAGGACTCCGTCAGGATATACATCCAAGTTTTCTTGTATTAGGACCTCTATGTGCACAGTGTATGTACCTCTGTACCAACTGTTTTTAACTATGTCTATTTTCTAATAAATGGTTTAACCACTTCAATACCAGGTACTTAGACACCTTCCTGCCCAGGCCAATTTTCAGCTTTCAGCGCTGCAGCAATTTGAATGACAATTGCACAGTCATACAACACTGTACCCAAACAAATGTTTTATCATTTTGTTCCCACAAATGGAGCTTTCTTTTGGTGGTATTTGATCACCTCTGCGATTTTTATTTTTTGCTCAACAAATAAAAAAAGACAGACATTTTTGAAAAAAAACAAGTTTTTCTTTGTTTCTGTTAAAATTTTTTGTAAATAAGTATGTTTTCTTCTTCAATGACGGGCACTGATATGGCTGCACTGATGGGCACTGATAAGGCAGGACTGATGGGCACCAATGAGGTGGCACTGACGGGCACTGTTGATGAGCACTGATAGGCGGCACTGATAGGTGACACTAATGGGCACTGATAGGTGGCACTGGTATGCGGCACTGATGGGCACTCATAGGTGGCACCGATGGGCACTCATAGGCGGCACTGATGGGCACTCATAGGTGGCACTGATGGTTACTTATGGGTGGCACTGATGGGTGGCACGGATGGGTACTGATAGGTGGCACTCATGGACACTGATGGGTGGCACTGATGACACTGATGGGTGGCATTGCTGGGCATCACTGATGTAATTTGTTATATAATGGTGCCAGTCAGTGCCATTTGTGGGCACTGATTGGCACAGATTGGGCACTCATTTGCACATGTGGATGGCCATGGAGTACATACCTGGCCATCCACATGTTACCCCCTTCCTTGTGGTCCTGGCGGCTTCCTTGGTGGTCCAGTGTAGACATCCGAGGGGGGGGGCTGCACTGATAAACAATCAGCGCAGACCCCCCCTGTCAGGAGAGCCGCCGATCGTCTCTCCTCTACTCGCGTCTGTCAGACACGAGTGAAGAAAAGCTGATCCACGCCTTTTCCTGTTTACATAGCGATCAGCCGTGATTGGACACGGCTGATCATGTGGTAAAGAGCCTCCGTCGGAGGCTCTTTACCGAGATCGGTGTAGCGGTGTGTCAGCCGATCTCGGTAAAGAGCGCGTGTATGCTCCATCGGACATTTGTTGTCGGACTTTCCGCCAACAAATGTTGGCTAGCAGGTTCTCAAATTTTCCACCAACAAATGTGTGTTGTCGGATTTTCCGAGCGTGTGTACACAAGTCTGTCGGACAAAAGTCCACGCATGCTCAGAAGCAAGGATGAGCCAGAAGCGGTGGGTCTTGTAAACTAGCGTTCGTAATGGAGAATTAACATTCGTGATGCGGCAAAATATGAAATCTTGAAATGCAGCGCACAATTCTCTTCTTCTTTAATGGTATAATAATGAAGCTGCTTTGCTGGTGATACTGATGGAGTTATTGCAAACACATTTTCAAAGGCTTTTTTTTTTCTAGAGATATCAAGAATAATATTTTTTTTTTCTTTTGGGCAAGTTACCACAACACCATTATCCCGTAGTCTCTTGTCAATTTTATATTGTATTTTTTTAAATGTACCTGCCTACTCCCAAACTGTCATTTGAAGTAAAACACATAGCCAAGTATTATTCTATACAATTTTTTTATTGTGCATTAAAAAAAGTGAATCAACACTCACGGAACTTCTACTAACACGAAATTAGCAGAAGGAGCCCAAAGGGTGGCGCTAAAGAGCTGAAAAAATATGTAGTACGTCACTACGTTCGTAATTGTTGGCCAACATTTGTGCGACCGTGTGTATGCAAGACAGGTTTGAGCCAACAACCTTCGGACAAAAATCCTAGGTTTTGTTGGTGGAAAGTCCGATCGAGTGTACGGGGCATAAGATACATGCACACTGGCTTAAAAAAACGTTGCTTCTAAAGGGGTTTTATGTTCTGCCTATAGAAGCAGCTCAAGGTTATCCTATGTGTCCATACACATTAGGACGTTAAGAGGCATATTTTGAGTTTAATGTTTAGAGGCAGAAAAAAACCCTTCCAGTTCGTGTTTCTGATTGGAGCTTGGAGGGAGAAAAAACCTTAAAACTCTCCTAAACTCGTCTAAACTTTGTACAAAAAATGCTCTATATGAGTGGATTTTACTCCAAAGAGAACAGACATTTTTTTTTAAGGCCAGTGTGCATGGAGTTTTAATGCACTGAACTAAATGGTGTAGGTTTCTATGTACACATAAATATATATATATAAAAAAAAGTATATATATATATATATATATATATATATATATATATATATATATATATATATATTATTATATGAGATTTATATAGCACCAACAGTTTACGCAGCGCTTTACAATGTATAAGGGGGACAACACAATTACAGTACAGTTCAATACAAAAGGTACAGGGGGGCCCGGCTCGTAGAGCTTACATTCTAAAGGGAGGGGGTGGTGGTACAAAAGGTAATAGCTGCAAAGAATGATTTGATGGGGGTGGCTCAGGGACAGTTATGTGGGTGTGGGATAGGCTTCCCTGAATAAATGAGTTTTCAGGGATCTCCTAAAGGTGGACAGGGTAGGGGCTGATCGGATATACTGGCGTAGGGAATTCCAGAGGATGGGAGAGGCTCTGGAGAAGTCCTGAAGGCGAGCATGGGAGGAGTTGTATAGATGGATGGTGCCGCGCTAATCCTATTAAATGAGCTTAAAATTAATAAATTATATAAAGAAACCGGCCTAGAGGGCCACTGATGTAAAAACTAGTGCTATATCTCACTGTGTAAACTAAATATAAATGCAAAAAATGATAAAAAATATAAAATAAATATGTGAATGTGAGCAATAAATAGACAACCTAGATAATCAATCAATGTCTACCGTGATTAACCATAAATATGACTGTTCCAATCAAAAAATAAATATAATAAATGAAATAAAATAAAATTAAATAATTGTCAATCACAAATCAGCAAAGTGCATAGTGCCAACACTGTGCAATCTAGATATCTAAATCATAAAGTGACTATATATTGTGAAACAGCAAATTTTCCATAAAGTGCAGACGTGCAAACAAATATAACAGTAATGTGCAAATAATGACTCCAAAAATGAACGGTAATGAATTGAATGTCCTAAAAAATGAATGTCCTACAAGAATAAAAAACGAGGGGCAATCACACAGGAAAACCGTCCATAATCTTAAATACAATCTTGTGACTTATGGTGCTGGCATGCGCATGTAGCAGTTAAAGTGCCTGGTGATTCAAAATTCCATGCAGCTTCTTGTGTAAATCCTCCAGTAAGCAGTGGCCCCTTACCTCACAGGAATGGGGCAACAGCGTGTGGCCAAACTGGCGCTTTAATTTTTTCACCTAGCGGCTCCTACGTGTTCCTCACCGTCCTGGGATGGAATTCCCTCAGGTATGGTCCAGGGGGGTGTTTAAAAATAGGGATAAAGGAACCCAATAGTGTAACTCCGTTTTAAAATTAACAACGTTTATTAGGCAAAAAACAGCAGGTACTCACATCTACAATGAATGGTAAGGTGTTTGTATCCAACGAGCGGCGAGCTCGTAGCTTTCTTTCAGTATATCCAGCCTATCCTGTCCCTATGCGTGACGTCACACCACACGTGACTTCTTCAGGGGATCCCCTGAAGAAGTCACGTGTGGTGTGACGTCACGCGTAGGGACAGGATAGGCTGGATATACTGAAAGAAAGCTACGAGCTCGCCGCTCGTTGGATACAAACACCTTACCATTCATTGTAGATGTGAGTACCTGCTGTTTTTTGCCTAATAAACGTTGTTAATTTTAAAACGGAGTTACACTATTGGGTTCCTTTATCCCTATTTTTAAACACCCCCCTGGACCATACCTGAGGGAATTCCATCCCAGGACGGTGAGGAACACGTAGGAGCCGCTAGGTGAAAAAATTAAAGCGCCAGTTTGGCCACACGCTGTTGCCCCATTCCTGTGAGGTAAGGGGCCACTGCTTACTGGAGGATTTACACAAGAAGCTGCATGGAATTTTGAATCACCAGGCACTTTAACTGCTACATGCGCATGCCAGCACCATAAGTCACAAGATTGTATTTAAGATTATGGACGGTTTTCCTGTGTGATTGCCCCTCGTTTTTTATTCTTGTAGGACATTCATTTTTTAGGACATTCAATTTATTACCGTTCATTTTTGGAGTCATTATTTGCACATTACTGTTATATTTGTTTGCACGTCTGCACTTTATGGAAAATTTGCTGTTTCACAATATATAGTCACTTTATGATTTAGATATCTAGATTGCACAGTGTTGGCACTATGCACTTTGCTGATTTGTGATTGACAATTATTTAATTTTATTTTATTTCATTTATTATATTTATTTTTTGATTGGAACAGTCATATTTATGGTTAATCACGGTAGACATTGATTGATTATCTAGGTTGTCTATTTATTGCTCACATTCACATATTTATTTTATATTTTTTATCATTTTTTGCATTTATATTTAGTTTACACAGTGAGATATAGCACTAGTTTTTACATCAGTGGCCCTCTAGGCCGGTTTCTTTATATAATTTATTAATTTTAAGCTCATTTAATAGGATTAGCGCGGCACCATCCATCTATACAACATTTATATAGGCCTAGTGATACCTAATAGGTGCGTGCAGCTGTTCCACCTTTAGCTAATTCCATATCCGATAGCGCAGGAATATTCTTTTGTACAATTGAGCATGGGAGGAGGTAACAAGGGAGCTAGAGAGCAGGAGGTCCTGGGAGGAGCGGAGGGGGCAATTATATATATATATATATATATATATATATATATATAAAAACATATATAGAACCTGAAGACCACGTCACACTAGTTATTCTGAAGCTTTTCACAACCCGCCTATAAAACAATCGTTAAGCATCAATTTACCTTCTATGGTGTTACCTGAACCAGTACAATGTCGCTCCATTGCTTCTTTCTCACTGGTGATTTCTGTCCTCCATTATTTCATTCAGTGATGAAGTGACATCCATGAGATAAAGTGGCAGTTATACTAATTCTGCAGCTAGTGTGAGATTAGGAGCCTGAAATGAATTATTATGCCGCGTACACACGGTCGGACTTTTCAATCGGACTTGTCTGACAGACGCCGACGGACCAAATCCGCCGAACAATCTGATCGTGTGTGGGCTTCACCGGACCTTCAGCGGACTTTTCCAGTCGCAAATCTGACAGACTTTAGATTTGGACCTTGCTTCACATCTTTACGTCGTAACTCCGCTGGAGCCAGAAATCCGCTCGTCTGTATGCTAGTCTGACGGACAAAAACCCACTCTAGGGCAGCTATTGACTACTGGCTATCAACTTCCTTATTTTAGTCCGGTGTACCTCATCACGTACGAATCCGTCGGACTTTGGTGTGATCGTGTGTAGGCAAGTCCGTTCGTTAGAAAGTCCATTGAAAGTCCGTCAAAAGTCCGTTGAAAGTCTGTCGGACGGGCTGTCGGACTTTTGTAGCTGAACAGTCTGACTGTGTGTACGCGGCATAAGAGTGTTCTCCCACAGAGATCAGAGCTTTTTTTTTAGTTATTTAGAGATTTTTTTTTATAAAACCAAAATAAATTTAAATGTTTAATCTAGACAAAGCTTTGTTGTTGTTTTAGATATATTGGGGACGGTTCTAGGCACTGTGTCTTCCTTTAGGGCTTTTTTTCTCAGAGAATAGGTGAAGGTACTCCCCCTTCCAAGTCACCCCTTGTCTCCATCCCTTACCCACCTCCGAGTATTGTCCCTTGGCTCTACTCCCTACTCACCTCCCAGTACTACTCTTTATAGAGAATACAGAATCAAGTATTATGGTCATTTGTAGGAATGTGTTAATGATAACAAGAAAAGCAGTACAATAGATCTCCTGAACTCAGAAACAATAGACCCCCCACAACAAACATCCCCCATCAGCAATAGATCCCTCCAGACACAATAGATTCCCTCAACACTGGAGCCTCAGCAACAATATAGCCCCACAGCAACAATAGATCCCCAGCAGCCTGCATAAGTAGACTCCTCCCTCAACAGTAGATCCCTCCCAGCAACAACCCGCCCAACAACATAACACACCCCCAGCAACAATAGACCCCCATCAACAGTACACAACAATAGATCTCCCAGCAGCCTGCATAAGTAGACTCCTCCCTCAACAGTAGATTCCTCCCAGCAACAACCCGCCCAACAACATAACACACCCCCAGCAACAATAGACCCCCATCAACAGTACACAACAATAGATCTCCCAGAAGCCTGCATAAGTAGACTCCCCCCTCAACAGTAGATCCCTACCAGGAACAATTGATCCCTCAGCAACATAAGACCCCATGCAATAATATATCCCCCACCAGCAAAAACAGACCCCCCAGCAACATTAGATCCCCCAACAATAGAGCCCCCCAGCAACAATAGATCCCCCAGTAGCCAGCATCAATAGACTCTCCAGCACCCATTGGCATTACATACATTTAGCACTGCATTCCCGCTGAAAAAATCCCTGGTCTTCCTGTATGGTGACGCCCATCCCCGTCCCAGTGTCTGCAGTACAGAGAGTGAGGTGAAATCACCCCAGTGGGGTCATAGAAAACAATAAATACCTCAAAATGTTCTAATCCCTCCCCACCCAAAACTAAATGAACAGCCTTTAAATCTCAATCCCCAATAACCCCCCACAGCTCTCACTGATAAATTCAACCACATCTCAGTCTGAGTAAAATCGAAACTGTTTTTTACACGATCAACAAAATGGTTCCCTCGGTTATATTCATATGAAAGAATTCATTTAATTCAAGATGAACAAATATCTAAACTGGACTAGAGACGCTCATACATAGAATGATCAGAGACTTTTTATATATAAACAATCTGATCTAAGAAGTCCTAATAGGCAGAATCACCATAAACTCATATTTGTGTTCTGCCTCCTAACTCTCTGTGATGAGGAAGGACAGCTTTAGACTGGACTCACCTGTGTCTGTATTTTCATCTGTGTCCATAGTCTATGGGGCCACAAATGTCACACCAAACAAAGCGCCTGCTCCTTTATTCAAGTTGCATAGAAGCCCATTACATAAATACGAGCAAGACCTATACCCCATAATGGGATTTATCTAGTAGTGAATTGTCACATGGGTGTGAATGGAGACTTCACAAAAACTGCATATAGAGCACACTCCAGTCATCCACCCATTTACATGAGCCACAAAGTATTAATACTCAAACATAAAATTATTGGTTATATCAGGGGTCTCCAAACATTTCAAACAAAGAGACAGTTTACTGTCCTTCAGACTTTAAGGGGATCGGATTGTGACCATTGAGGGTAAAAAATGTCCCAGGCCCAGAACCAATGAGAATAAACATGGCCTCGGTCTTGGTGGTCAGTGGGAGGAGAAGTAATGCCCAATCATTGGTATTGGGGGGGATAGTACCCTATTGTTGGTGTCAGTGGAAGGAATAGTACCCCGTTGTTGGTGTCAGTGGAAGGAATAGTTCCTCGTTGTTGGTGTCATTGGGAGGCCTCATATTATTAAGATGAATAGTGCCCCCAGGGCCAGATAAAATCTAGCAAAGGTCTGCAATTTGGAGAGCACTGGGTTAAACCAACAAGTCCTACTTTTCCTCACTACTTTCCATTTTTATACTATTTTTTTAAAATTTGGACATTTAAAGGTTGTATGGAATGTTTAGTGCACTATTACATATTTGATTGGTAAATCGTACATTTTATTAGAGGTGTGTACATCAGACCACATAGAGGACACATTGAGGAAGAAAGGAGGACCGAGGAGATAAAGCTGGTCGGAGACAAATGGAAATTCATCTGGTTTATCAGTGACCGCTCACATTTCGATCAGTATGTGGACTTCCCAGTTAAACAGAATGTAAACGTTTGATCAACTTCTGTCAAACAAACAAGTTGAAGAACATTTGTTGATCAGTCTACTGTCAGTGGGGAGTCTCGCTGTCAGAATACGATGTCCTGAGTGGATGGAGGAATCTGTCAGTTGTTTCTTATTTTGTCCAGACCGCTGGCTGAATAAAAAGAAGCCGCCCGTCTATGGCCAGATATAGTCCTATATGAAGGACCGCTGGAAGCTCTGCATTTGTCACCTATTATTTGAAAAGTGTTTGTATAGTAGTGTGTGCAGTACTGATAGATTATAACTCATACACGACATAACACAGACCCTCCACAGCCCCCCATATACCAGCACTGTACTCACCGGAATGGACTCCGATGACAGACACACAGAGGAGTGTGATCACAAAGAGCCTCATTCTCTTCTTTGTACGGAACTCAAACTATTCTATCGCCTCACCCACTTCTATTTATATTCCATGCAGAAGGAGGCGTGGACTCTGTACACAGGACACTGCTGATTGGATGGTAATTATCTCCTATCCAATAGAAAAAATTCATACACAGATGATCACCAGTAGCTAGGCAGTGGCAGTGTGAAAAGGTTGGCTAGTTGAGGAATAAAATGGGAGAAAGTGAAAGTAAAATGCTGAGATGTCAGACAAACATGATGACAGAGGAGCTCAGGGTGGGGGAATTCCAGATCCTGAGCCATGATCACTGAGCGGGGAGATATGATTGGTTGGCACAGGAACTGAAGCCTTGTGTCTAGCAGCCATTTTGTCATTCGCAGTTCAGAATAGAAAAGACAACTTTTTTTTTCCATTATCATAACATATACAGACACCTGAAACCCAACTCCACACACTTTTTTGTTTAAGTACTGGATAGGGAAAGGAAGTCAGGATTAGATTAGAATTGCTCTCTGTGAGGTTGATTTACTAAAGGCAAATATATTGTGCACTAGAAGTGCACTGCAAGTGAAGGGGCTCTAGATCTGAGGGGAAGCTCTGCTGATTTCTATCATCCAATCATGTGCAAGCAAAAATGCATTTTTTGATTTTCTTTGCATGTTTCCCTCATATCTAGAGGACCTGCATTAGCAGTGCACAGACCATTTACCTTTAGTAAATCAACCCCTGTGTCTCTCTTCAGGTGGAAGTAAAGTAAAATCTTTGCTTCCTGTATCCCAGATAGGAAGGATAACTGGCCACAAATGTGTGGCAGTGTGGAATTGTAAGTCTTGATAACTTGCTGCACATTCACTGGCAAGTTGTACACTTGCTGAGCACTTGAAGCACAAGTTCTAGTTGACATTTTTCAAATTTGTAGCAAATTTGCGTGGCAAGTCTCCAGCAAAGTTGCAGTGGTGAGTCTACAGTAAGAGCTCTGTAAGTCACAGTGACCCCCTGTGGTGGGATGACAATTGCACAAAATAACTGAACCAGAACTTGCAGCAGACTTGCAAAATGTTTGCAAAGAAAGAGAGGTCCAGAGTAAAACATGCAGGAATGCTGTCTCCTATGGCAACAGTCTTTAACAGTTCCTAACTCAAACGTAACAGTTCCTTCAGCTTCACTACAACTGCCTCTTGTAGTTCTTCAACACTGAGCTCCCCATCTCTCACTAGACCCTCTGATTCACTGACTCTGAATCCCTTGAGCTCCTCCAAGATTTGCGCTGGTATCTTCCTCAAGCTTCACCCCTGCATCCTTGCTGGGTGCCTAGCTTGGCACTCCAGATACTTCTCAAGCTTCACCCCTGCTAACCGACTCAGTCCCTGGCTTGACTCACAAGGCTGCTCTGTAAGTGTCTCCTCCGCGGGTTGGGTCCCTGACTTGATTACTGCTTGAAGTTTCCCGATTCTCCACCGTGCCCTTTCGGTGAGAATGTGGTTCCGGTACTTGCTTTAGTTACTCACTGTGGTTTCTGGTAAAGGTGGTTGGTCCCTTTGTGGGGACAGCTTCCCTTCTATTTCTGATCACTGACAGGCTCTCTGGCCAGCAGAATCCTCACTTCTGGTTGGACTGCAAGCCGCAATCCCAACCCTACGCAGCTCTCTTACTTGTGGATAGGCCCTCACACAGCCTAGCAGTCAGATGCCCCCGGGATAGGCCCAATTTCCGGCCTAGCAGCCCAGGGGAACACGACACACATGCACCCAGACAGCCGTCCGGGTGGCACAGATCACCCGACCTTACGCGAATATATAGGATCTCCCAGCAGGCATGGGGATTCAAGAAAACCCCTGCGCATTGGCTGAGATGCCCCATCTATCCATAACCTGACCTTGGGTTACCCTTCTCATATCTAGTACCACCAAGTACCCGGCCACCTAGTGGTAGAAGAGAAAAGTGCAACAAGGCCAAACTTAGGGAGAAATCAATAGATCTCTAGAAATCAACCAGGATAACTACTTCTGGTAAATAAATTTGTGAGGAGCATCCCTGACTAAATCCCAGGGTGCTACATCTTCAAAAGTACAGCGCAAATATTATCATCACATTTTGACTAAAATATCTATCTTCAACTGTGATTTATTGAAATAAACATATATTAAACTAAAATACCTAGTCAAATTTTCTTAAAATAATTGTACATGTGCTCCATGCTATACCAAAAAAAAAATCCACAAAATTATCTTCATATAAGTTAATGTGTAAAATCCATTATTTTAACGTTCATAATAAAGTGCACAAATCTTCAGCTTTGTGTCTGCGTGACTCTTATCCAATATACACCATTTGTGCTCTATCACTTGTCACACCATCCACTTACCTATGGACATTAACCTATACAGTAAATAGGTCACTGTGTGCATTATCTTTTAATAGGACATTACTGTTTTATGCACTATAGCACTTTATGATCCACGTCTGTGGCACCGTATTTATATCTTTTAAGTGTTTTTTATTATTTGTATTTTTCTTTGGAGTGTGACGCATATCACAGATTACATTATCACAGCAACGAAGGATTTTATTCAATATATTTTTTTGCTATATTATGTTATTTTCTATCACGTTCTATATATTATATATATATATATATATATATATATATATATATATATATATATATATATATATACGTATGTATGTATATATGTATGTATTTCTGTTCTATTATTGCAATGTTGGCACTTTAAGATTCATTGTTGGGAAGAATATTAGGAGATAGCGCAGCATAGTAATTTTTAATTTATACATATTATGCCATACTTAGCCATACTCAGCCATACCCAGCCATACTCAGCCATACCCAGCCATATACTCAGCAATACCCAGCCATACTCAGCCATACCCAGCAATACTCAGCCATACCCAGCCATACTTAGCCATACTCAGCCATACCCAGCCATACTCAGCAATACCCAGCAATACCCAGCCATACTCATCCATACTCAGCCATACTCATCCATACCCAGCCATACAACATCCATGCCACTACAGTGCCCATCAGTGCCACTACAGTGCCAGTGTCTCACAAAAGTGTAATAGGTAGTCAAATTTAATTTGACATTTATGCCCCTAGAACACCTGATGGTGCTCCCTGCATGTTACGCCTCTGTATGTAGCCAGGCTGTGGAAAAGTCTCCCACATGTGGTATCACCATACTCAGGAGGAGTAGGAGAATCTATTTTGGGGTGTAATTTTTGGTATGTACATGCCATGTGTTAGAAATATTGTATAAATGAACAACTTTGTGTAAAAAAAATGCGTTTTCATTTTCTTTCCACATTTTTCAAAAACTTGTAGAAAAAAATGACATGTTCAAAAGACTCATTATGCCTCAAAGATTATACGTTGGAGTGTTTTCTTTCCAAAATGTGGTAATTTTGGGCGTTTCCATTGTTCTGGTGCTCCAGGGCCTTCAAAAGTGCAAGAGGTAGTCAAGAAATTATATGTGTAATTTATGCTCCTAGAACACCTGGAGGTGCTCCCTGCATGTTGGGCCTCTGTATGTGGCCAAGCTGTGTAAAAGTCTCACACATGTGGTATCACCATACTCAGGAGAAGTAGTAGAATGTGTTTTGGGGTGTAATTTGTGGTATGCATGTGCTATGTGTGAGAAATAACCTGCCAATATGACAAATTTGTGAAAAAAAATCTTGATTTTGCAAAGAATTGTGGGAAAAAATGACAACTTCAAAAAACTCACCATGCCTCTTACTAAATACCTTGGATTGTCTACTTTACAAAAAGGGGTCATTTGGGGGGGTATTTGTACTTTCCTGGCTTGTTAGGGTCTAAAGAAATGAGATAGACCGTCAGTACTTCAGGTGTGATCAATTTTCAGAGATTGGCACCATAGCTTGTGGACTCTATAACTTTCACACAGACCAAATAATATCCACTGATTTGGGTTATTTTTACCAAAGATATGTAGCAGTATTAATTTTGGCCAAAATTTATGAAGGAAAGTAATTTGCAAAATTTTATAACAGAAATTAAGAAAAATTCTTTATTTTACAGAATTTTTCAGTCTTTTCTTTTATAGCACAAAAAATAAAAAACCCAGCAGTGATTAAATACCACCAAAAGAAAGCTTTATTTGTGTGAAAAAAAGGACAAAAATGTCATATGGGTACAATGTTGCATATAATTGTCATTCAAAATGTAAGAGCACCGAAAGCTGAAAATTGGTCTGGTTAAGGAGGGGGTTTAAGTGCCCAGTGAGCAAGTGATTAAAGGGACAGGATCCATTTTTTTTTTATTTTTAGGTTAACAAACGCTTTAAGAATCGAACAGACATCCAAAGTGGAAGGTTTGTGCACTTTATTATGAACGTTAGAATAATGAATTTTACACATTAACTTATATGAAGATAATTTAGTGGAATTTTTGGTATAGCATGGCATGTACAATTATTTCAGGGAAATTTGAGTATGTATTTCAGTTAGATGTGTTTATTTCAGTTGATCACAGTGGAAAATGGATATTTTTAGTCAAAATCATCAAAAAAACTGATGAGAAGTCACAGAAAATAGATATTCCCAGATAACCCCAAACTGCTCTGATCCTGGGCAGCCTTTAAACAAATGATGATTGGAAACTGAAGTTTAAATATAATTTAAGCAGTTAATGGATTTGAAGTTTTTCTTTTATAGGTTCCAAAATCTGTGGTGTTGTACACCAGTTTGGATCTTCAATCAAGCTGTGGTCTCTCCTCCTTCCCTTTGTTGTGGCTCTAACTTTTTTGGGTTATTGTTGCCCTCATTTGTGGGTGCACAGTGTTTATGGTGGTACCTGTTAGTTGGTACAGTTACTTGGTGCTCAAGTCCTGAAAGACTGAGCAGGTGGTTTGGTTAAAGTTTTTAACTGTGGTATTGGTCTCCTATCAGCTCTTCAGCTGCTGTGGAACTACAAGAACCAACATTTCCCTAAACTACCAGAGCAGAACATGGGATTCAAGCAAAACCCATCCCCAGCTGCCAAGTACAATATTAATCAGGAGAACCCTTGATGGACAGAACACATTGTGCTGTGTAGCCCGCTTTTGGGTGTTAAGAAAAATGGCCCTCCCAAACAGGATATTGTGCTAAACCTGTAGGTAAAAAAGAGAACCAGAACCTGCGCTAAGTGGAAAGTGGGTTTGATAAAGTTGGCAGTTCCAGGGAATCTCCACCATACATGGCCTATTGTTGGATACATCAGTTAAAGTAATATTAAAGGCAAGGTTTTTTCTTTTGTTTTAAAATAACAAACATATTATACCGTGTAATGGTTTTGTACAGAGCAGCCCCAATCCCCCTCTTCTCAGGTCCCCCGCTGGTGTTCCTGGCCCCTCCCTCTTGCCGAGTATCCCCACAGCAAACAGCTTGCTGTGGGGGCACCCAATCAGGTTAGCTCCTGAGCCACTGATCTTCATGTCTATTCACACACAGAGCCGTGGATCAGCCCTGCCCCCTCTCTATTCTCATTGACTCACTGACTGTGATAGACAGCAGCAGGAGCCAATGGTCGTGCACATTACTAGATCAAGTTGGGACTCAGGTAAGTAAGGGCTGCTGCATAGAATGCTTGAAGGTAAAAAACCTTGAGCCTTTAGAAACACTTTAAGCTTCCATATATGTCTTCCTGGGAGGGCGATTTGGGCTTAGAAAGAACTATGGATAATTAGCATTTTTGTCATTAAGTTCCTATAAGGGCATCTTAAATGTATCATTGATCAAAGCCAATGGTAAGGTAAAGACGCAGTGTTGTGTCTGGTTCCCACCCAGTTAGCGAAATTGTACCCAGGGACCTCTTCGCTCTGTTTCAAGGGTTGTCATATGCTAGGCTTCATGCTTCACATCTGGTGGTAATGCCCTGGGGCTTTTGGAATAAGGTTTTTCCCTTCAGAGACAGGTGACTGAAGTCTCTATTCCAAAATCCCCAGAAATTGCCTTACTGAATGAGCCTATTGCTCAAGTTCCTAGAGCCACCGAAAGGTTGGCATTCTTTATTCTCCCAGCAGCCAAATTGACTATTGCTAGGCATCAGATGAGGACTTCTGTCCTGGTGTCACAGGTGCAGCAAAAAGTCTCCAG
Organism: Lithobates clamitans; assembly: GCA_037952925.1. Taxonomy (NCBI): domain Eukaryota; kingdom Metazoa; phylum Chordata; class Amphibia; order Anura; family Ranidae; genus Lithobates; species Lithobates clamitans. The sequence goes on along the minus strand of JBBGZY010001726.1, from coordinate 1,256,994 downwards.
GATTGTGTGTCCTGAACAACGGACACAAAAGGTATGGAACCCTTGGGCGCGCTATAAGCATATTGAATTGTAAGGGTTTGGGATTTTTTTAGTATATGCCACTTGTCTTGCATCCGCCTTGGGACTCCAATACTTCTTTCTTCTATCTTTCCCTTCTTTTCTCACTCTCACTCTTTGACTTGGTTGTCCTTGTACTCGTTTCTGTATCTGTTTACTTGGCTTGCCTGGAGATCAGGGTACAATGGTTTGGTCTATATGTATATGTCATACTTTGTACCACCAGCTCATGAACATATGGCATGTACTTTCATAGTGAATTTTTTTGACCATCTCTTATGTTATGTACTTAGTCTATGTAGGACATTTTGCAGTCTTGATGGACTGTCATGCAAAATTATATTGTAATCTATGACACCCCAGGACAAATGTGCTTACTGTTTGATATGTATGCTTAAACCTTTATCAAAAATTATTGAAAGAAAAAAGTTGTCAGTGCCGCCACCCAGGACAGGGCCTCTGTGAACAGAGAGGATTTCCTTTCTGGAGAATGAATCAGTAATCTAATCAAATGAATTGGAAGCAGAAGAACTACTGCAACCGGCATATAACATTAACCATAATTATATAGATGCACACCAGTATAGAAATACAAGGTACTACAAACTTTAGACCCCTTTCACATGGGTCCAATCTGGTTCGCCTGTCAGTTGCCCTCTATGGAGTGGTGGTTGTCAACAGACATGTGTCCATTCCAATCCTATCTGGCAAAAACAGAGGGGGATCCGTTCCCCATCCATCTGGGAGATCGAATGGCCATCATTTACATCTGGATAGGATATCCATTTACATCCAACCACCCAAAGAGGACAGCGGGCTGTGTCTGTTTTGCATAAGTGGAGCAGACACAGACAAGTAATCTGCCTGCCCAGCGGAGGTCAGCGGACAGATTTCCCACTGAATAGGCAGACTCCTGGCGGAGTACGCCCCATGTAAAAGGGGCCTAATATAAGAAGAAATTAATAACAGTACATATTATACATCCAATGTACAAACAGGTATTATCAGCAAAGGGTGCAATAGGAGTCTTTGTGTAATTGTACACATACAGGGCTGATGTTAGAAATCAAGGGACCCCCGTACAGCCTACATGACAAGACCCCCCTGAAAATTTCAAAATCGTATTAACTATAAATCAAATTCACTAACAGTACACTAAAATCATTATTAGGTGACACAGCCACAACATAACTTACAAATGTACTGCTAACTATAAAAGATAAAACTATATAGAGATAATAAATAAAGCTCTGTAAGTGAATGAGGTCTTGGGACTCATTCATATGGGAGCTGGGGCCTTGGCAGTGTGAATCATTTTTTTTTTAATGTATACAAAAACAGAAAGTCGCGCTAAATAGTAAAAAGATCAATTAACATATGTTGCCAATAGTAGGTGTCAAAAATTGTTATATGAGTGACAAGAAATCAAGATGAAAGTACAAAATTGAATGCAAACTATAAATTATACATATTGAAGTGCATAAAAATCAATACAATTGAGTATTGTTAAAAAAAGAAAAAAATGCAAAATAAAAATTAAGATGTCCAATGAGTAGGTGAAAATACAAAAAAAGGATTGAAAAAACCCCCCAAAGTTAATCAATATTGATAAGGGATAAATCCATATATCCATATAGTGAAACAAAAAAAAGTCCAGTGAATATGTTGATCCAGAAAGTGATGTTAGGTGAAATTCCACACTCAAGTGACAAGTGAAAGGTATATCCTCCATCACAGAAAAAGCTGCCGCTTACCAGAAATCGGTGGTCCCTTATTACAGGGGACCACACTGAGCGAGTGGCTGTAACCCCAGCCCGGGATCTCACTAGCAAGCACCGGACTCCTCAGCGTCAGCAGGGATGGTCAGCGGAGGTCAGTGGAAGGATCAGTGGATAAGCAATATTGTCACCAAAAAAACAAAAGGCTCCACATAATGAAAAGTTTTTTTGTCACTACTTTTTCTTTAGAATACAACAAAATTGCTGTGATTCTTAAAGCACATCTCCCCATTTTGTATGCTGACAAGGATCTGTACTCTGTTATCCAGGGTGGTTGTCAATTTTCCAGTAGAAGGGCCCCCAGTCTGGGAAGTATGTTGTCACCCAGCTTGTTTTGCTCCCAGAAGTCAAACAAATCGCAGACCTGGCTTTCCATTGTAGGTTCCTACATGTGTGGCCACAACACCTGTAGACAGTGTCATAGACATAAAAAAAAGCACCTCCATTTTTTCTTTTTCTACCAAGAAAACATATACCATCAAACAGTATATAAACTGCAACTCTAAATCGGTGGTATATGTTATTCAGTGTAGTGCCTGCAGTCTACAATACGTTGGGTGCACTATACGCCCCTTGAGAGTTAGAATCTCGAAACATGTGAATGACACTACAAATATAATTGCTAAAAATATCTCAAATGTGTCAAAACATTTCCAGGAATTCCATTATGGTAATCTTGACACTTTTTCCTTTTTTGGTGCTGAACAGGTTAAAAAACCCCCAAGAGGAGGTGACACTCATTGTATTTTGCTCAAGCGTGAAGTAGCTACTAGAAAACCGTATGGTTTGAACGATAGGATGGATATAAATCTATTTTTTAACATAATCGCATTTTTCAACATAGTCGCATTGTTTGATACATTTATCACATGCTTTATTTGTTCATGATATGTCCCTCATATGCCTGCTGTGCTTCTCTTTCTTTTGCTGTGTGCTGTGCATACTAGCTCATTATGCCTTTGTCTTGCAGGGTTTTTTTTGTTTTTTTTTCCTCCCTGTGGGTTTACAACCACTTTAATACAGGGCTAATTGATATCGTAAAAGCCATTTAGGCCTGATCTCTGCTGACAGGTAACCAATTTGACCTGCAAAAGACCCCTTCTCCAACTCAGGTTTAAAATCTACACATAATTCATAATGTAGCACCCTGTAGTTTAGTCAGGGAGCTCCTCACAAATTTACTCACCAGGAGTAGTTATCCTGGTTAATTGATAAAGATCTATTGATTTCTCCCTAAGTTTGGCCTTGTTGCACTTTTCTCTTCTACCGATAGGTGGCCGGGTACTTGGTGGTACTAGGTATGAGAAGGGCAACCCAAGGTCAAGTTATGGGTATGTGGGGTGGATTAATTAGACTCATGTAGGCTGTCATGTAATTGCCAACATCCCTTAGTGTACCAAACAAAATAACACCTCAAGGTTTTGGGATTTTAAAGGCAATGTAAACAGGTAATTTTTATAAAAGAATATATTTATTAATACAAAAATATCTAAAAACAATGATCATGTGGATCCAAACAAGTTAATTAGAATTAATACGTAGAAATACATATAGTGACATATGATGGTATCAGAAAGTGGCAAAATACAACTAAGTTCAACAAAGAGATAAATAACATAGCTCTAGGTGATACGTAGTTGCAGAGTCCTAACTCCCAACTCTGCAACTACGTATCACCTAGAGCTATGTTATTTATCTCTTTGTTGAACTTAGTTGTATTTTGCCTTGTTTGGCCTTGTTTGGATCCACATGATCATTGTTTTTAGATATTTTTGTATTAATAAATATATTCTTTTATACAAATTACCTGTTTACATTGCCTTTAAAATCCCAAAACCTTGAGGTGTTATTTTGATGGGTATGTCTCAGTCAATGGGCAGGGGTTTTCTTGGATCCCTTGGCCTGCTGGGAAAACCTATATATTTGGGTGGAGTCAGGTGATCTGTTCTGTGCCACCTGGACTGCTGTCTGGGTGGACATGTGTCGTGTGCCCGGGCTGCTAGACCAGAGATTGGTCCTGTCCCGGGGGAATTTGGCTGCTGGGCTGTGTGAGGGCCTATCCAGAAGTAAGAGAGCAGCGCAGGGTTGGGATTGTGGCTTGTAGTCCAACCAGAAGTGCGGGTTCTGCCGGCCGGGGAGCCCGTCAGTGGTCGGAGATGGAGGGGGGGCTGTCGCCATGGAGGGACCAACCACCTTATTACCGGGGACCACAGTGAGTAACTGAGGCAAGTACCGGAGCAGTATTCTCGCCAAACAGGCGCGGTGGAGAATCCAGAAACTTCAGGCGGTGATTAAGTCAGGAACCCAGCCAGCAGAGGTGACGCTTGCAGAGCAGCCTTGTGTGTCAAGCTAGGGACTGAGCCGGTCGGCAGGGGGGAAGCTTGAGGAGTGTCTGGAGTGCCAGGCTAGGGATCCAGCAGGGAAGCGTGGGTGACGCTTGAGGGAGATACAACCGCAAAGATTGGAGGAGCTCAAGGGATTCAGAGTCAGTGAATTAAAGCGGGGGTCCACCTAAACCGCCAAAAAAAAAAAATTAAAAGCCAGCAGCTACAAATACTGCAGCTGCTGACTTTTAATACATGGCCACTTACCTGTCCCAGGGTCCAGCGATGTCGGCAGGCGATGCCAAGAACCCGTTCGGTTCTCGGCAGCTGCCGCCGCCATCCTAGGTGAGGGAATCAGGAAGTGAAGCTTTGCAGCTTCACTTCCCGGTTCCCTACTGCGCATGCGCGAGTCACGCTGTGCTTCCTAACTGGTCCCCGCTGTCTCTGGGACCCGTGTGTGTCCCAGCAGACAGCGCGGTGGGGACGGAAGAGGCATAGACTCCCATGGGAGTCTATGCCAGAAGTGGGTGCAAATACCTGTCTTAGACAGGTATCTGCACCCCCCTCCCCCCTGAAAGGTGCCAAATGTGACACCGGAGGGGGGGAGGGTTCTGAAAAGTGGAAGTTCCATTTTTGTGTGGAACTCCGCTTTAAGGGGTCCATTGAGAGCCCGGTATCTCAGTGTTGAAAAACTACAAGAGGCAGTTGTAGTGAAGCTGAAGGAACTGTTACAGTTGAGTTGGGAACTGTTAAAGACTGTTGCCATAGAAGACAGCATTCCTGCATGTGCAGATGTGGCACCTTGCTGGGGCCTTTCCCTGCATGGCTGTTCTCCTGTTGAAGTCTTGGAGTCTGCCAATTTAAATTATGGCTACTTAAGGGTGTCCTGGCCCTAACCCTCTTTCCCCATAAAATAGAAAAAGGACTGTTAAGAGAAATAAAACCTCTTTCACATCCAAGAAGTGTCTGGCACCCAATAACTTTGTCCACCTTGCACCCACTATGCCTCACAACCCACCACATACAGAAGGATGTCAGCTATCTTTGACCTGGAAAGTTCTCATTAGACTGGACAAGGCCAGAGACCTTGCTGCATTTAAATCAGACATGACCAATCTACATTACTGTTGATTATATATTTGAAGATGTAAGAAAATACCGGATCAACATCACACAGGACTAGGCTACCATATACAGGAAGCGGAATGCACATCTTCTACCTCCTGGGTGACTTGCCTATCATGCATTTTTAATATCTCTGGAATGGAATTTGCATGCTGTACAATAATTTGTGGGTTACCAGATTAAGACATGGGGTATAGAGACATGAAGCAGAGCGGACGTGTGTGAGCTGAGCTCCGTCTGACCCGCTCCATACATCGCTCCTGCAGCAGCATAAATTGACCCTGACGCCGGCTCTGTGCGATGCCGACACGGCGGAAGCCATCCCCGCAGCCCCGGAGAACCCCGCGGCTTCGTTCCAGCTCTCTTGAGGCCTTTTTCTGTGGGGGAAGACGGTCGGGAGCAGAAACCAAGATGGCGCCGGGTGAGTCTTCACAGGCCGCACACGCGGCATCCCCAGCAATGTCGACCGCACCATCCACCGGCATCCCCCCTTCTTCCATCCTCTCCAGACTCCAGAGGAAGCCAGTTTAGTAGCCCGGGTAGGAGAGATGCAGGGAAGAGACATGATCATACCCCGCTGCACGTTTTCCCGGCCCGATCGGCCGCCTCTCCCTCCCCCAACTCCGGACTCTCCCAACACATAGCCCCAGGACTCAGAGGCCCACACATAGCCCAAGATGACGGCGACCTCAGGTCCCATATCCTTGCCCTTCCTACCTGGGCAGACCTTGAAGGATTCATGGCCCGCATGGAGAAGGCCTTTAGAAAAGACATTGAGGATTTACAAGCTGACACTGCCCACATAGGAGGTAGGGTGGAGGCCCTAGAGGCGACAGTGGAGGACATTAACCCTTCCTTACAAGCTTTACAAGCACACAGTAAAATGCAAGATCAACGGATTGACTCTTTGCTCGATCAACTTGATGACGTGGAGAATAGAAGTCGCAGGGTCAACATTCGTATTAGAGGTCTGCCAGAAGCCACAGGCCCTAGGGATATAATCCCCTCTCTTCAGGGGTTGTTCACCCAGATCCTGGGGAGAGAAGCTCCCGACCACATAGAGATCGATCGGGCGCACAGAGCCCTTAGACCTCCCTCAGAAGACCCTGACAAACCACGAGACATTATCTGCAAACTGCATAAATATACCGTGAAGGAGCGCATCATGTTTCATGTTAGGGGTATGCGCCATGTGGATTTTGATGGAGCACAAGTGTCCTTATTTCCGGACTTATCCAGACGCACGCTTATGCAGCGCAGGGCCCTGAAGCCTCTGCTGGCAGTCCTGCAGGAAGCACACTTGGTATACCGCTGGGGATTCCCCTTCAGCCTTTCCGTCACAAAAGATGGCCAACAAATCACTTTGCGGAACAAGTCAGACCTCCCCCATTTCCTCTCACGCCTTGGCCTCCCCCCCGTGGACATACCTGATTGGCGCATTTCCTCTGAAGTTCCACTACCAGCCCGTCAGGAACCTTGGCAGCAAGCCCGCCGCAGACGACGCAACAAACCCCGGAATGGACAAGCTGCTGCAACGGAGCAAGGTCCCCCTTTTTCCCCAGCTGTACGCTGAGGCGGAGGAACGACTTTGGAGGCTTCAACTTTCTACCTACAGGACTGGTGTTATGCCCGTGTTTTGGTTCTAAATTCTGCTGGTTCAATTTTTTGCTGTTGCAGATAATTCTCATATGCATCTGACTGTCAGAGATGCTCACATGAAGGAGTGGGTCCCCTCAATTGGGGCTCCTGTTTAGTGACTCTCCACTTTCCCCCCATAGGTAAACTCATGAGAGTCACATTCCTTGTAGAAGGAAGTGCACGACGCGGTGATCGCCTGCATTTTGTGGTGCCACTAGGCCGGCGGGCGATCTCTGCTCCGTTGCACCTAGAGGTTGCTGAATGCCCACAGGGTATTACGTTTTTTGTTTTCTTGATGTTCTTAATTTTTCTCCCAATGCTTCCCCCCCTCCTTTTTCCTTATTGTTTTCCTCCCTAATGTTTCATGATGATGTCTATGAATGGGTTGTCTATCTATTACACGGGTTTGCTTTTCTTATCAGCACTTTAGATTTGCTGGGTGGTACGCTGTGGCTCTCTCCTCGCCCTCATCGCGCCCTTTGGGGGACCCTATTGACAACCAGCAATGGCTGATCTGAAAATCGTGTCATACAACGTACGGGGCCTGAGTTCTCCATCTAAACGCAGTAAGTTGTGGCTTGAGACAAAGAGATCTGGTGCACATGTCTTATTATTACAGGAAACTCATTTCAGAGCTGACTCAGTCCCTCGCCTCCCCACACACATATACAATCAATGGTTCCTCAGCAATTCACCCAAAGCTAAATCAGGTGGAGTCGCGGTGGCGATCCATAAAAATTGCCCCTTTATCACCATTGACCACCGCGTAGATCCTGAAGGCAGATTTGTCTTTCTGAAAGGCACTATATACAACCAAAAATTTACAATTGTGGCGCTATACGCTCCCAATTCTAGGCAACTAGATTTTTTGGAGAGGGTCCTGGATTCCCTTTCCGATTTTCGCGAGGGGCGTCTCATTGTGGGAGGGGACTTTAACGTGTGCCCAGACCCGCAGTTAGACACATCTTCAGGCCACTCTACACACTCATTTGCGTTTCTTAAACGCTTTCGTAAAACCTTACACGCTAGTCATCTGATTGACTGCTGGAGAGTGACACATCCTACTGTAAAAGATTTCAGCTACTATTCTGCAACACATAAAGTATACACGCGGATAGATCTTCTATTGGTAGATCAACGCCTATTGAATCGCTCTCTGGCTCGTCAATCGGTTCTATGACGATTTCCGATCATGCACCCATTTCCATCTCCCTGGCACCTTTGTCCTCAGAGGTTCGCCAATGGACTTGGCGCCTGAACGAAAACCTATTAGATGATGCAGTAGCGCTAGCTCAGGTGTCAGATGCGATCTCTCTATATTTCAAAGAAAACGCGACGGGAGAAACCGGGGTGACGTATGTCTGGGAGGGACATAAAGCTGTGATAAGAGGTGAATTTATTGCCCAAGGAGCTAGGCTCAAAAAAGCTCGCTGTGGGGAACTCCAATCCTTGCTGACACAATTGCGTACAGCTGAACTCAAACACAAACGGCAATTGACCCCTCTTTTATACGAGAAATTAACAACCCTCAGGGCACAGCTCTCAGACCTATTAGAAAAACGAACCCGTGACAGACTCCGTTACGTCTCACATAAATTCTATGAATTCGGTAATAAGTGTGGCAAACTACTGGCCAGGGCCCTGAAACGGCAACGCACATCAGGACATGTCCATAAAATTCAAACGCCCTCGGGATCCCAAACTGTACTATCCTCTAAAATTGCAGATGCCTTTCGCGACTATTATGCCCAGCTTTATCAACTCCCAGCCACACTTGCAGGACATACGCCCTCTCAGAAGGCGGACTGTATTGCGCAATACTTGGAGGAGGCTCTCACACCACAAATATCGCAACAAATCAGTGCTCAGCTTGATAGGCCTATAGCGGTAGAGGAAATAGAAGCAATAATTAAGGATCTTCCGCAAGGGAAAAGCCCTGGTCCTGATGGGCTAACTAATGCGTATTACCGCAAATTTTCCCACCTCCTGGCTGCCCGAATGTGCACGTATTTCAATGCTTTAGCTTCGGGCATCACCCTCCCGAGGGACGCGTTGATGGCGCACATCACCGTCCTTCCAAAGGAGGGCAAAGATCCCTCCATTCCTAGCAGCTATAGGCCGATTTCATTGCTGAACACTGATATCAAGATTTTCGTGAAAGTATTGGCTAATCGCCTCAAACCTATCCTCCCGTCGGTGATCCATACTGATCAAACGGGTTTTATAACAGGTAGGGAGGCTAGGGACAATTCCAATCGAGCCATTCAATTGATACACTGGGCGACCTTGCGACGGCCCAGTGCACCCTGTCTTCTCTTGTCTACGGACGCTGAGAAGGCCTTCGACAGGGTGGACTGGGCCTATCTGCAGGCGGTGCTCTCTCGATTGGGCCTGGGAAGTAATATGCTCCAATGGATAGGGTCATTATACAGTTCCCCCGAAGCGCGGGTTAAAGTAAACGGGATGCTTTCAAACCCCTTCCCTATTCGAAACGGTACACGGCAGGGGTGCCCTCTGTCCCCCCTGATTTTTGCCCTCACTCTAGAACCACTACTCAACATAATCAGAACAAACCCTAATATTAAGGGGCTCACGGTGGGAACGACAGAGCATAAACTATCGGCTTACGCAGACGACGTTCTTTTCTACGTTACAGACCCACTGATCTCCCTACCTAACATCATGTCTGAATTGAAAAGATTCTGTTCTTTATCGAATTTCAAAATTAATTATAGCAAATCCGAGATTCTCCCCCTCGGTGTTCCTCATGCGATGCGCTCCCAACTACAGGCCTCCTTCTCCTTCACGTGGTGTTGCTCTTCATTAAAATACCTGGGGATTCACCTCCCAGCTGATATATCACAACTTTACTCATGCAATTTTGCACCATTACTCGCAACTATTAAAACTGATTTAACTAGGTGGGATCGCACTTCCTTTTCGTGGATGGGGCGGGTCAGCATACTGAAAATGAATGTACTACCACGAATCCTGTTTTTTCTCCAGATGATACCTATTGCTTTGCCCAGATCTCTTTTCTCGACCTTCAACAGCCTATTTGTTAAGTTTATTTGGCAGGGTCATGTACCCCGCTTAGCTCTCCGTACGCTACAACGCCCTAAAAATATGGGTGGATTGGGAGTGCCCTCTGTCCGCAAATATTACGAGGCAGTAGCCCTGCAGAGAGTTCTCAACTGGCACCACCACACCTCTACCAAGGCTTGGGTTCCTCTCGAGAAGTTTCTGGCGGGGCGCAACTTGTCTCATGCCCCTTGGCTCCCACGTGAGAACAGAGGTCTCTCGAGCTTTGTTTCCCCGATCACTATACATGTGCTGAGAATGTGGGATGCCATCAACCCAAGGGAGCAGCTGTCACAGCCAACATCTCCGCTTGCACTGCTAGGAGGCTTTCCCTGGTTCACCCCAGGGGAACACCTTTCCTATCTTCGCAATTGGACCAGTGATGGGGAGGTTCGCTGTGGACGATTTGTTCACGAACAAGGTTTAGTGTCCTTAGATTGGCTCCGATCCCAGTTTGGTAGCTTTCCTATGGATGGATGGCGATATAGGCAACTACAGCATTTTATTAAGAGTTTACCTCTTCCTGTGCGACCCCCCTCATCACTGACCCCCTTTGAAAAACTATGTAAATCCGAGGGCCCCATTTCTCACTCCATTTCCTTGCTTTATGCGATGCTGCAGTCTGCGGAATCTCAGAACAAACCCACATACATTAGGGAATGGGAGAGAGACTTGGGACACACATTTACTGAGGTCCAATTGAATAACCTTTATCGGCTCACTCATAAAAGCTCAATAGACACCAAAACGCAGGAAAACTGTTTCAAACTATTAACCCGATGGTATAAGGTACCAACGAAATTGGCGAAAATCTATCCGACATCATCGGAGGCATGTTGGAGGGGCTGCGGACTTAGGGGCACTTTTCTACATATCTGGTGGGAGTGCCCGAGGCTCCGACCCTTCTGGCTAGATGTTAGAGCCCAGATAAAGATTATCCTAGATGTGGATTTACCGGACTCCCCAATGGAGTTCTTACTGCATGTGCCATCCACCCCACTAAGTCAGTACCGGAAGTCGATACTCCCACACCTTTTAAATGCTGCACGACGTTTGATCCCTGTCCACTGGAAATCGACCCATATTCCGGGACGAACCGAGTGGATGGGCCTGATTGACTCGGTCATGGCAGCGGAGGAGTGGATGGCAAAATGTAAAGATAAGTTTGACAAATTTTATGCAATCTGGGCGACATGGACACATTATAAGTCTAAGGGCACGGCGTCCCCCCTTCAGGTTTCCCCTGGGGCCGCTTCCTGTAGGTCAGATATTGATGGAGTTGCCTATTAAACAGCTTCAGAGGATGAGAGCCACGGCGTACTTAATTCACCACCAGGATTCACATAATGATAATGATATTGCACTTTTAATGCACACAGTTGCACTAGCCTCTAGACAGATGTATCAGGGATTTTTAGACATACCCATCAACCTCCCCCACCAATTTCCCCCCCCCTTTTTTTTTTTTTTTACCCCCCTTCTCCACCCCCCTATTTCCGGCTGGGGTCTAATTTTTAGACACTAACAGGATGTTTTTTCTTAACACGGCTACTGTTGACCTGCTTAGTTGTAGTGGCGGTCTCAACCATAGACTCCGCCTCTGTTACAAAGGTGGACGCAGGATGAAGAAGTCATAAGTGTCTCATGACACACTATCGTCGAGGTTTTAGTATAAGCTTGTACCATATGTTTCTATCACTCTTTAAAACCCATCCTTTTTATATGTATGGTGTCTGTATACCTCTATGGTACTACAATGTGATTTATTGGATCCCCCCCCCTCTCTTCTCCTTTTTTTTTTTTTCTGTACCCTTTGCACTATTATTTGTTATATTTGAAAATAATATATAATAAAGATTATATAAAAAAAGACATGGGGTATACTTGAAATATTAACCAGTTAACCAGTTCCAGATGGATATATACTGCGGCAGAGCGGCCCGGCTGCGCAAAACCATGTACAAGTATGTGATTTTGTGCATGAGATCCAGGGGGTGCGCACCGCCGCTCCTACTGTGATTGGACACAATGGGAGCCAATCGGTGGGTCCGGTGGCCGCGATGGATGCCGGGACCCGCCGATCGCTCGGAAGAAGGAAAGAACAGTGGTCTGCCTATGTAAACAAGGCACAAGGCAGACAGCTGTTCTGTCAGAGTGTAAAAGAGACATCTTGTGTGCTAAGCTGAAACATGGAACTCTCTTTTACTCAAGTGCATCCGTCCCCTACACAGTTAGAAAGCCCTCCCTAGGAGTAAACTTAACGCCTTGATCGCACCTGGTGTTAACCTCTTCCCTGCCAGTGTCACTTCTACAGTGACAGTGCATTTTTTTTAGCACTGATCACTGTATTGGTGTCACTGGTCCCCAAAAAGTGTCACTTAGTGTCAGATTTGTCCACCGCAATGTCGCAGTCCCTATAAAAATCACTGATAGCCACCACTACTAGTAAAAACAATAAAAGAAAAAAGTCCATAAATCTATCTCATAGTTTGTAGACGCTATAACTTTTTCGCAAACCAATCATTATATGTTTATTGGGATTTTTTACCAAATATATGTAGCTGAATACATATTGGCCTAAATTTGATAGAAATTCGATTTTTAATTTTTTTTTATTGGGAATGTTTTAAAGCAGAAAGTTAAAAATATTGTTTTTTTTTCCAAAATTTTCGGTCTTTTTTTTGTTTTTGCAAAAAATAAAAACTACAGAGGTGATCAAATACCACCAAAATAAAGCTCTATTTATGGGAAAAAAAGGACCTACATTTTATTTGGGTACATGCTACAGTGTTGCACGGCCGTGCAATCGTCAGTTAAAGCAACGCAGTGCCGTATTGCAAAAAATGGCCTTGTCAGGAAGGGGGTAAAACCTTCCGGAGCTGAAGTGGTTAATACATTTAGAAAGCTGTATCTAAGGGAGTGACAGCTGAATGATTGTAAAAGCTGTGACATCCCATCAGCCATTTCTCAGACCTTCTTATTGGTCAGATCATTTCTTTTAACACCCTCCTCAGGGACCAGAAAAGGCTATTCTGTAGCTCTTATTACCATCAAACAAGGAACATCAGCCATGACTTATGAGAGCCACTAAACTATGTTGCTCATTGATTGGACATCGCCAAACCAACAGAGAAGGATTTGGTTATGTATTTTTATTCTTAAACCCCTTTTGTTTTTCTGTTGCATTATTGTATTGTCTCTTTTTTGTTCTGTAATACCCTTTTTCTGTAAACATTTTATTAGCACCCTTTTATCTATTCTATTATAAAAAAAATATATATATATTTTTTAAACCACTTGGCAAGATCTCTAATGCACTACGACAGAACTTAAAGAATCCCTGTTTCTAAAGAGAGCTATTACTCTGTAAATCTCTGGATACTGCTGCCTGTGGTGACAGTGGGTATTACAGATATTTATTAAGAATCATAATTGTTACTGTGAATGTTGATATTTATGATAAATATCTGGTGGCAGTGATTGATTTAGGGTATAAAGGGTTAATTGCTCAGTTAATTGAAATCCAGCAACAATCACTCTCAGTCTGCTGGCATTTCGATTTTGGTTCCGCGAGCTGAATAATCTTTGTGCGGGTGAGGCTGAGAGTGTCATTGTTGCACCACAGTGACAGCCATTTAATACAGGTTGGTGAAGGTGGCCGGGGTCTGACCGTGTCTGTCACAACACCACCTCCCCAGACTCTCCTCACTCACCAGATAGGCTGGAGATAGGTGTGAGAGGAAGTCCTCTCGGCTCTGTTATGTGGGCAGAGAAGGGGAGGAGACTTCCTTCCATACTGAGCTCCAGATTAGCTGAAAATTCGGAACCACTGCGTGTGTACTCACTGATGGTGCCGCAGCCACCAGACAATTTTCTTTTTTGTTGCACAGCACTGCAGGGCAGCGTTAAACTATGTTAAAGGGGTTCTAAAGGTAGAAGTTTTTTTTTACATTAATGCATTCTCTACATTAAAGGGGTTGTAAAGTCTCATTTTTTTTTTTTAAATAACAAACATGTCATACCTACCTCCTCTGTGCAAAGGTTTTGCACAGAGTGGCCCCCGATCCTCCTCTTCTGGGGTCCCCCAGTGGCGCTCCTGGCTCCTCCTCGCATCGATTGCCCCCACAGAGAGCTGCATTCCCTTGGGGCACTCATCTGGGCGCGCTCCCCTGTCCTGCTGCTGCGTCCATTGACACAGACAGCAGCACTTGGCCCCGCCCCCCAGGTCCCACATCATTGGATTTGATTGACAGCAGCAGGAGCCAATGGCCCCTGCTGCTATCAATCTATCCAGTGTGGACCCAAGACAGTGGCTGGAGCTGCTGTGCTCGTCCCCGTCGCTGGAAAGATCGGGTTCAGGTAAGTAAAAGGGGGGCTCTGGGGGGCTGTTGCAGCACAGGAGGTTTTTCACCTCAGTGCATAGAATGCATTAAGGTGAAAAACCTTGAGGGTTTACAACCTCTTTGAGGTAAAAAAAACTTCTTTGTTCAGCTCCCCCTCAGCCCCCCTTATACTTACCTGAGCCTGATCTTGATCCAACACTGTACACGAGAGCAGTGTCTCTCTCTCTCAGCTCTCTCCCTCCTCAATGGATCCCACTGCTGTCAATCACAACTAGTAACAAGGGGGCAGGCATGGACACACAGAGCCAGCTTGAGAGCGATCACGAACGAGTGCACCCCATAGCAAGTGGATTGATATGGGGGCACTCGACGGGGGGGTGGAGCCATGATTTCTGGCTGAGGACCTGAGAAGGGAAGGATCTGGGCTGCTCTGTGCATAACCATTGCACAGAGCAGGTAAGTATAACATTTTTTATTTAACTAAAAATGTAAATATAATTTACAATCACTTTACATTTTTGTGTCTATTTGTGTCCCCACTGGAGAGATTTGTTTTGGTGACCATTGTTACCAAAACAAAATGAAATGGGAAATCCAAAAGTTGCCATCAAAGCAAATAAGATAGGAAAAATTCTACTGGGACACTGTTCCTATGACAGCTTTCTAAGATAGGCCTTACTTTCACTTTGGAGAGGTTTCCTCCCATTTCCTGTTGTATCCCCATGACAGGAAGTGAAAGGAAATCTCCCCAGATTTACAGTCAGCAAAAAAAAAAAAACTTGATGGGACATCATCTTTCATCCTTTGTTTTAAACTGAAAAATACTGAAATTTTTTTGGCTTATTTAACCGCTTCAGCCCCGGAAGATTTTACCCCCTTCCTGACCAGAGCACTTTTTGCAATTCGGCACTGCGTCGCTTTAACTGACAATTGCGCAGTCGTGCAACGTGACTCTCAAACAAAATTGATGTCCTTTTTTCCCCACAAATAGAGCTTTCTTTTGGTGGTATTTGATCACCTCTGCGATTTTTATTTTTTGCGCTATAAACAAAATAAGAGTGACAATTTTGAAAAAAACGCATTATTTTTTACATTTTGCTATAATATCCCCCAAAAATATATAAAAAAACATTTTTTTTTCCTCAGTTTAGGCCGATCGTATTCTTCTACATATTTTTGGTAAAAAAAAATTGCAATAAGAGTTTATTAATTGGTTTGCGCAAAAGTTATCGCGTTTACAAAATAGGGGATAGTTTTATGGCATTTTTATTAATAATTTTTTTTTTTACTAGTAATGGCGGCGATCAGCGATTTTTATTGTGACTGCGAAATTATGGCCGACACATCGGACATTTTTGACACATATTTGGGACCATTGTCATTTATACAGCGATCCGTGCTATAAAAATGCATTGATTACTATGTAAATGTGACGGGAAGGGGTTAACACTAGGGGATGATCGAGGGGTTAATGTGTGTCCTAGGGAGGTGATTCTAACTGTGGGGGGAGGGGACTGACTGGGGGAGGAGACCGATCGGTGTCCCTATGTACAAGGGACACACCATCGGTCTCCTCTCCTCTCTGACAGGACGTGGATCTGTGTGTTTACATACACAGATCCATGTTCCTGCTCAGTTGCTGGGCAATCACGGGTGCCCGGTGGACATTGCTGCTGCCGGGCACGCGCATCGGGTCCCCAGTTACGCGGCGGAGCGCGTCCCCTAGTGGCTCGGGAAGGCGATCACTTCATGTGACGTCCGCCCAGAACGAGAGCTGCCTCGTTGCACCGTCATATGAGAGTGGGTGGGAAGCTAGTAGTTAAAGTGAATAGTCAAATTCAGTGAGTGTGATTTTATTGAATGGGATATTTATGTTCTACAACATTTCATTTATGTCTCTGTGAGTGGATCTGCGTGGTGTGTATTGTATCATGAGATCATACAATATAGAACGTTTATCCACAAAGGCCAATAACTATGTAAACTCTCATATAAGCCATAGCAAAATTAACTTTCAATTTTTTAATTAAAACAATACTGATCCTGCCATGAAAGTTCCTGTTCAGGTACTTCCTGTTATAGGCGTATCTAGTGAAAATGGCGCCTATGGCAAGCACTGAAACTGCGCCCCTGTCAAACATTTGAAACCCATCTTTCAGATAACCTTAACAAAAAAAAAACACCTAACAAAACGACAAGGCAAAATTTCAAAATATAAAATTGTAGTTTATTAGTGAAGGTGACACCCCCTATTGTAAGTGGAGTTATTTTATTTCTTGAGGGGGTGTTACCATCACTTATATATTGCAACTTGTTGTCAAAAATCATTTGAGGGGGTGTCAATGTCACTAATATGCTGCAATTTTATATTTTGATATTGTTATTTGTTTGAAAGATATCAAGTTGTATATTTGGTTTACAGGACACTACATATATAGTATATGGTATTCAGAGGAAGGGCTCCACCATCACTTAAAGTGGAAGTAAACTTCCTTTACTGCCTTTTACATATAGGTAAGTCTATAATAAGGCTTACCTATAGGTACAGTAAATATCTCCTAAACATGTATAGTTTAGAAGATATTTACATTACATGGAGCCAGTGACATCACTGGAGCATGCGCTCTGAAGGAACGGCCACCGGTGCTGTTCGTTTAGAACCCTGTGCCATAAACGGTGACTCCCATGCGCATGCACGGGAGTGACTTCATCATGGCTCAGGCCAGTCACAGAGCCTGCGAACCCGGAAGCAAGATGAGTAAAAATTAGAGCGCCTTCTGCGCTGACTTCTGGATGCGGAAGGGCTTGTTTTAAGGTAAGTTTAACATTATGTGCTAGTATGCTATCAATACTAGCAGATTATACCTTTACCTTGCAAAAAAAAAAGTCCAGCAGTATAGAATCGGTTTAAATTATGCAATTACATTGATATTGAAACACTAAGGTGAAGGAGGAAGCACAACATTGTATTTTATTGTAATATTTACAGTGTTTATACTGATTATGGCAAGAGGGGGAGGAGGGGAGAGAAGATGGAAGGGGGAGGAGAGAGAACTGGGGGGGGGAGAGAGGAGAGAGAGAGAAGGGGGGGCAGGGGGAGGGAGAGAGAAGAGGAATACAGAACACATCAGAAAGTACAGAGAGAATAAAGAGAGGAGCATTGTAGTAAATGTCTCTTCCTGTGCACATTCTCCACATTACCTTCACCTGAATGCATTCTTCTGCTTCTCTAAGTGTCCTTTCACACTGGGGCGGGGGGCGGCATCGGTGGTAAAACGCTGCTATTATTAGCGGCATTTTACCGTCGGTATGCGGCCGCTAGCGGGGCGGTTTTACCCCCCACTAGCGGCCAAGAAAGGGTTAAATACCACCGCAAAACGCCTCTGCCATTGATTTCAATGGGCAGGAGCGGTAAAGGAGCGAAATACACACCGCTCCTTCACCGCTCCGAAGATGCTGCTAGCAGGACTTTTTTTCCCGTCCTGCCAGTGCATCGCTCCAGTGTGCAAGCCCTCGGGGCTTTCACACTGGATACAAAGCAGTGGCACTTTCGGGTCAGTTTGCAGGCGCTATTATTAGCGCAATAGCGCCTGCAAACCGCCCCAGTGTGCAAGGGCTCTTACTCATTTCTCCTCCTTCTCTGCCCCCTCCCCAGTCCCCACAGCAGCTCGGCTCTTCCTCGAGGCTCCAGTACTCTGTTCTTCCCAATCAAAGGGGGCGGCTTGAGAAGGGGGCAGGGTTACAGCAGTGCCCATTGGCTCAGTAAGAAGCAGGAGGTGGATCAGCTCCTGCTGTTCACTCTTTCTTGTCCTGTGGCAGCCGTTCATATATTAGGAGGCTGCTGGTTCCTTTCTGCTGCTTCTATATAGTCAATGACAGAACAGGAGGGGGGAATTTGACTGCAGGGTGCTCCTATACACACACAGAGCCACTGGAAGAGAAGAGCTGCAGTGTCAGGACTGTGAAGATGGAGAGGAGGGAGAGCACAGCGCACCTCCTGGCTCCTTTCCCCTCTCCTGCATGGCAGCCTATTTTGCAAATAACCTAGGGGGACACCACTGCTTAAACTCCTCTCTCCCTTTGATTCTTGTGCATGTCGGAGAAGATGCAGGGAGGAGGTGGGCGGAGCTAAGCAGTGGGCGCGGAAGAGGAAGTTAAAGAGGGAGTCCACCTAAAAAAAAAATATTAAAAGCCAGCAGCTACAAATACTGCAGCTGCTGACTTTTAATAAATGGCCACTTACCTGTCCCAGGGTCCAGCGATGTCGGCAGCCGACGCCGATAACTCACTCAATTCTCGGCAGCTGCCGCCGCCATCCTAGGTGAGGGAATCAGGAAGTGAAGCGTTGCGGCTTCACTTCCCGGTTCCCTACTGCGCATGCACGAGTCGCGCTGCGCGTCGTAACTGGTCCCCGCTATCTCATGGGACCCGTGTGTTTCCCAGGAGACAGCACGGAGGGACAGGAAGAGGCATAGACTCCCGTGGGAGTCTATGCCAGAGGTGGGTGCAAATACCTGTCTTAGACAGGGATCTGCACCCCCCTGAAAGGTGCCAAATGTGACACCGGAGGGGGGGAGGGTTCCGAAAAGTGTAAGTTTCATTTTTGTGTGGAACTCCGCTTTAAATCTCCGCTCTGAATGCTGATCTCTGCCTCTCTCCTCCGTGACGTCACTGGTTGTTAGAAGCCAGGCGGGCCGTGCCTAGCAACCAGTTTGGGCAGTGAGCCAGGGGCCAGTGGTGAACGACCTAAAGCAGTCTCCGCTGGCCAGGATCCCACCCCAGGCTGACAATGAGTAACAGTGGCGATATCAGGGCCATTTTAATTAGAGATCTCTGCAAGTGCCTTGCTGCCCAGCCACTCAGGAGCGCCCCCTTCATATGGCGCCCATGGCACTTGCCATATCTGCCATACCCTGGATACTCCACTGCTTCCTGTTATAGGGTGACAACACTCAACTCCTGTCAGTTGTACCCCTACATTGTCACATGGGCTTCTGTCAGAGTACAAGTGGCCATTTTAACACACATTAAAGAATATGTCAACCCAACATTTCATGTCTCGGATATGTGCCTGCTATATCATGTACTTATATGAAAAAGTATCCTGTTCTCTTTGTATTGGTTTCTTTGTGGGAGATCCCTGATGCTCCTGCTAGTCCGCTTTCCTATCAAAAACTGACCACACTAGGCATGAGGGCATGAGGGCACAGTGTTGCCAGTTTTCTAATTGTGCTGGAACTCAGCCTGCTGTCTTCCAACGATCAGATTTGTCCTGACAACCCCCCCCTTTCCCTGCACAGCCATTCACTGGGAAGTTCAGTGTGCTGCTGTTTCTCATCCCTGAGGTTCTTATGCATCTGAGAACAGAGGGAATGTGATCACTTATAAAAAAAAAGGAGGGGGGTATTTATAATGTTTTTCATATTCAAATATTTTATTGAGCAACACAGAAAAAATTGAGTACTGTCCGTGATACTTTTTTTATTTGCACTAACATACAATTTTTCAGGACAAACTTTCAGGGTATGTCCCCTTCTTCAAGGTCCAAGCAGTACTGATTCACCAATTTTTAAGCAGAATGTTAAAGAAAAAGAAGAAAAAGAAGGAAAAAAAGAAAAAAAAAAAAAAGAGAAAACCAAACACATACAAATCAATGGTAATAAAGATAGCAGCAGGGTTAGTGAGATAAGACAGAGGGAGAGCTAGGGGGGAATGCAAGGGGGGGGATACTAATCACAGAGCGGTTGTAAAACTTTAGCATAATGTGTAAGGAAACCAATGTCTAAATTCAGGCCATTATTCTTTGTGTCAAAAAGAAGTATCATTCTTAGTTCAAACGTTTTCCTTTCCTGGATAGTTCTGAAATTCCCTTTAAGAACTAAAACATTGAGGTCTTCTATAGTGTGGTCCGATTGTGAGAAATGATGTCCCACAGGTGTGCATAAACTGTCTTCTTTATGTTCTTTGATGGTATGTCTGTGCAAATTCATCCTCGCTTGCAACTTCTGTCCTGTTTCACCAACATAAGATTATTATTATTATTATTATTATTATTCAGGATTTACATAGCACCAACAGTTTACGCAGCGCTTTACAATATAAAAGGGAGACAATACAGTTATAATATAATACAATACAATACAATACAATACAATAGGATTAAGAGGGCCCTGCTCAGAAGAGCTTACAATCTAATAGGGTGGGGCAGGTGGTACAAAAGGTTGTAACTGTGGGGAATGAGCTGGTGGAAGTGGTAGGAGATTAGTTGGAGACGTGATAGGCTTTCCTGAAGAGATGAGTTTTCAGGGATTGCCTGAAGGTAGCAAGAGTAGGGGCTAGCCGGATAGATGGAGGTAGCGAGTTCCAGAGGATGGGAGAGGCTCTGGAGAAATCCTGGAGACGAGCATGGGAGGAGGAGATGAGAGAGCTTTTGCTGCACCTTTTGCATTGGATGAGGTACACAACATTACTTGAGGTACAGCTGTAAGATCCCATGATATTGAAAGTCCCATTTGTGTGTGTAACACTTTTGGATAGATTGATCTGGTTGCATAGTTTGCAGTGTTTTTTATTGCAGGGTTTGCTACCATTATTTGTGACTTCATAATCAGAGTGAAGTTTCCTGCTGATTAGTTTGTGTCTGAGGTTGGGTGGTTGTCTGAAAGCCAATAATGGGGGTTGTTGGAATATTCCTTTCAGAGTTTCATCCTCTGTTATAATGGGTTGTAAATCTTTAATTATCTTTTTGATCCCTTCAAGTGCTGGGTTGTATGTGGTGACTAGAGGTACTCGGTTATTTGTTTTTTTCTCTGTGTATTGGAGGAGATTTTCTCTTCGGGTTTTCAAGGCTGTGTTTATGCTGTTGTTTATGGTTTTGTCTTTGTAACCTTTCTTATGGAAGGAGTCTGCCAGTGTTCTGAGATGTTTATCTCTGTCTTCTGGGTCTGAACAAATTCGGTGGTATCTGATGGCCTGGCTGTGTATGATGGCCCGTTTAGTGTTTTGAACTGGAACTATGAAGAACTATGAAGATAGCTGCATCGGTCAGTCGGTTTTCTGTATATTGACGTGTGTAGCTTGTCATCCCTGATGTATACTGTAGTGTCCAGGAAGTTGACATGTGTGTTCGAATAGTCCATTTTTAGTTTGATAGATGGGTGAAAAGTGTTGATCAATGAAAAGAATTGGTTTAGATTTTCTTCACCTTCAGTCCATATCATGAATATATCATCAATATAGCGATAATATCTGTATGGCTTATGTTGTATGCTGTTCAGAAATTTGTCCTCCAGGTCAGCCATAAATAAATTTGCATATTGGGGTGCCATTTTGCTTCCCATAGCAGTACCCATACACTGGAGATAGATGTCATTATTGAAAGTGAAGTAGTTGTGTGTAAGAATGAATTCAATGAGCCGTGTCACATCCTCAGCAGTGTATTTGTGGTCTGGTGAGGATGATAAGAATCTGTGACATGCCGCCAACCCATCCTTGTGAGGGATGTTACTGTACAGAGATTCTACATCCATAGTGACTAGAAGTGTATTAGGTGGTAATTGTTGTATATTGTTAAGCTTGTTCAGAAAATCAGTGGTGTCTTGCAGGAAACTTGCAGTGTTCATGACTAAAGGTTTTAGCATGTTTTCTACAAGGCCTGAGATATGTTCGGTAAGTGTATTCATACCTGTTATAATGGGTCTGCCTGGATTTCCTGGCTTGTGGATCTTGGGCAGCATGTAGAAGTCTCCAATTTCTGGATTATCCGGAATCGCATTGATGAGTTCTGAATGTAGGTGGCTTGGCATTGTCGCAATGAGACCTTTTAATTGCTTAGTAAAATCCTGGGTCGGATCATAATCCAGTTTTTTGTAGTAAGTAGTATTTGCCAGCTGCCTCTGGCCCTCTTGTATATATTTGTCTGTATCCATCACAACGACTGCTCCCCCTTTATCTGCTGGTTTGATGGTTATGGCCTGATTATTGCGCAGATCATGTACAGCTCTTCGCTCCAGTGGTGAAAGGTTGTATAATGTTTTCTTTTGCTGGGTGGATATCAGGGATGTAACTCGCAGCCTGAAGCTGTCAATATAGGTATCCAGTTTGGGGTTGCGTCCTTGTGGAGGTGTGAAGTTACTGTTCTTTTTCCTTTTGTAACCATCTATTGTCCTAGGATTCCTTTCCTTACTGTCAAAATATTCTTTGAGCCTTAGTCTCCTAAAGAATTCCTCCATATCTGACCATACCTGTAATTTATCCAATTTGGTGGTTGGGCAGAATGTGAGGCCTTTGGAGAGGACTGTTGTTTCTGGTGTAGTAAGTTGATGATTTGACAAATTTATTATTCCGAGTTCCTCTGTTATATCCACATTTTCTGTAAAGTCAGCATTTACACAAAGGATACCTTGGGATTCTGGATTGGCTTCCAAGTTGCTGATAGCAGGAGTTATAGAAGTTGTGTTAGTTTTGTGTTGTTTAGGTTGTATCCAAAAGGTCTGCTCTTGGTGTAGCTTTTGGAGTTTTTTTTGCTTCCTGTTCATGGCAAGTTTTTGCAGTTGTCTTTGTAAGGTTTCAATTTCATTCTTAATTTGGTTGATGCTTGTGGGATCCAATGGTGTTGAGGTTTCAAACACCAACTGCTTTTGTTTCCGGATTGTTTCCCTTTTCATTGATCAACACTTTTCACCCATCTATCAAACTAAAAATGGACTATTCGAACACACATGTCAACTTCCTGGACACTACAGTATACATCAGGGATGACAAGCTACACACGTCAATATACAGAAAACCGACTGACCGATGCAGCTATCTTCATAGTTCCAGTTTTCACCCCCAACACACTAAACGGGCCATCATACACAGCCAGGCCATCAGATACCACCGAATTTGTTCAGACCCAGAAGACAGAGATAAACATCTCAGAACACTGGCAGACTCCTTCCATAAGAAAGGTTACAAAGACAAAACCATAAACAACAGCATAAACACAGCCTTGAAAACCCGAAGAGTAAATCTCCTCCAATACACAGAGAAAAAAACAAATAACCGAGTACCTCTAGTCACCACATACAACCCAGCACTTGAAGGGATCAAAAAGATAATTAAAGATTTACAACCCATTATAACAGAGGATGAAACTCTGAAAGGAATATTCCAACAACCCCCATTATTGGCTTTCAGACAACCACCCAACCTCAGACACAAACTAATCAGCAGGAAACTTCACTCTGATTATGAAGTCACAAATAATGGTAGCAAACCCTGCAATAAAAAACGCTGCAAACTATGCAACCAGATCAATCTATCCAAAAGTGTTACACACACAAATGGGACTTTCAATATCATGGGATCTTACAGCTGTACCTCAAGTAATGTTGTGTACCTCATCCAATGCAAAAGGTGCAGCAAAGGATCTTATGTTGGTGAAACAGGACAGAAGTTGCAAGCGAGGATGAATTTGCACAGACATACCATCAAAGAACATAAAGAAGACAGTTTATGCACACCTGTGGGACATCATTTCTCACAATCGGACCACACCATAGAAGACCTCAATGTCTTAGTTCTTAAAGGGAATTTCAGAACTATCCAGGAAAGGAAAACGTTTGAACTAAGAATGATATTTCTTTTTGACACAAAGAATAATGGCCTGAATTTAGATATTGGTTTCCTTACACATTATGCTAAAGTTTTACGACCGCTCTGTGATTAGTATCCCCCCCCCTTGCATTCCCCCCTAGCTCTCCCTCTGTCTTATCTCACTAACTCTGCTGCTATCTTTATTACCATTGATTTGTATGTGTTTGGTTTTCTCTTTTTTTTTTTTTTTTTCTTTTTTTTTCTTCTTTTTCTTTAACATTCTGCTTAAAAATTGGTGAATCAGTACTGCTTGGACCTTGAAGAAGGGGACATACCCCGAAAGCTTGTCCTGAAAAATTGTATGTTAGTGCAAATAAAAAAAGTATCACGGACAGTACTCAATTTTCTCTGTCACAATTGCACTAATACAGCTACAACAAATCAAGTATGATGGAAGATACTGCATATAGCCGCATAAAGAAGCAGTTAACCAACCTGATCACAAAGGAAACAAAGGTCAACAGCGACATCTTCTTTCTCTCAAGATGCAAAAAGAGGAATCTCATACCACAGGATCTCCGGATTAAAAATCCTTGTGCAAATACACTGAACTCTCCTTATGCAGACGTACCAGCGAAAGGTTAAGGAACAACCTCATTCATAAACTCTATGGTAAAAGGGAAACAATCCGGAAACAAAAGCAGTTGGTGTTTGAAACCTCAACACCATTGGATCCCACAAGCATCAACCAAATTAAGAATGAAATTGAAACCTTACAAAGACAACTGCAAAAACTTGCCATGAACAGGAAGCAAAAAAAACTCCAAAAGCTACACCAAGAGCAGACCTTTTGGATACAACCTAAACAACACAAAACTAACACAACTTCTATAACTCCTGCTATCAGCAACTTGGAAGCCAATCCAGAATCCCAAGGTATCCTTTGTGTAAATGCTGACTTTACAGAAAATGTGGATATAACAGAGGAACTCGGAATAATAAATTTGTCAAATCATCAACTTACTACACCAGAAACAACAGTCCTCTCCAAAGGCCTCACATTCTGCCCAACCACCAAATTGGATAAATTACAGGTATGGTCAGATATGGAGGAATTCTTTAGGAGACTAAGGCTCAAAGAATATTTTGACAGTAAGGAAAGGAATCCTAGGACAATAGATGGTTACAAAAGGAAAAAGAACAGTAACTTCACACCTCCACAAGGACGCAACCCCAAACTGGATACCTATATTGACAGCTTCAGGCTGCGAGTTACATCCCTGATATCCACCCAGCAAAAGAAAACATTATACAACCTTTCACCACTGGAGCGAAGAGCTGTACATGATCTGCGCAATAATCAGGCCATAACCATCAAACCAGCAGATAAAGGGGGAGCAGTCGTTGTGATGGATACAGACAAATATATACAAGAGGGCCAGAGGCAGCTGGCAAATACTACTTACTACAAAAAACTGGATTATGATCCGACCCAGGATTTTACTAAGCAATTAAAAGGTCTCATTGCGACAATGCCAAGCCACCTACATTCAGAACTCATCAATGCGATTCCGGATAATCCAGAAATTGGAGACTTCTACATGCTGCCCAAGATCCACAAGCCAGGAAATCCAGGCAGACCCATTATAACAGGTATGAATACACTTACTGAACATATCTCAGGCCTTGTAGAAAACATGCTAAAACCTTTAGTCATGAACACTGCAAGTTTCCTGCAAGACACCACTGATTTTCTGAACAAGCTTAACAATATACAACAATTACCACCTAATACACTTCTAGTCACTATGGATGTAGAATCTCTGTACAGTAACATCCCTCACAAGGATGGGTTGGCGGCATGTCACAGATTCTTATCATCCTCACCAGACCACAAATACACTGCTGAGGATGTGACACGGCTCATTGAATTCATTCTTACACACAACTACTTCACTTTCAATAATGACATCTATCTCCAGTGTATGGGTACTGCTATGGGAAGCAAAATGGCACCCCAATATGCAAATTTATTTATGGCTGACCTGGAGGACAAATTTCTGAACAGCATACAACAAAAGCCATACAGATATTATCGCTATATTGATGATATATTCATGATATGGACTGAAGGTGAAGAAAATCTAAACCAATTCTTCTCATTGATCAACACTTTTCACCCATCTATCAAACTAAAAATGGACTATTCGAACACACATGTCAACTTCCTGGACACTACAGTATACATCAGGGATGACGAGCTACACACGTCAATATACAGAAAACCGACTGACCGATGCAGCTATCTTCATAGTTCCAGTTTTCACCCCCAACACACTAAACGGGCCATCATACACAGCCAGGCCATCAGATACCACCGAATTTGTTCAGACCCAGAAGACAGAGATAAACATCTCAGAACACTGGCAGACTCCTTCCATAAGAAAGGTTACAAAGACAAAACCATAAACAACAGCATAAACACAGCCTTGAAAACCCGAAGAGAAAATCTCCTCCAATACACAGAGAAAAAAACAAATAACCGAGTACCTCTAGTCACCACATACAACCCAGCACTTGAAGGGATCAAAAAGATAATTAAAGATTTACAACCCATTATAACAGAGGATGAAACTCTGAAAGGAATATTCCAACAACCCCCATTATTGGCTTTCAGACAACCACCCAACCTCAGACACAAACTAATCAGCAGGAAACTTCACTCTGATTATGAAGTCACAAATAATGGTAGCAAACCCTGCAATAAAAAACGCTGCAAACTATGCAACCAGATCAATCTATCCAAAAGTGTTACACACACAAATGGGACTTTCAATATCATGGGATCTTACAGCTGTACCTCAAGTAATGTTGTGTACCTCATCCAATGCAAAAGGTGCAGCAAAGGATCTTATGTTGGTGAAACAGGACAGAAGTTGCAAGCGAGGATGAATTTGCACAGACATACCATCAAAGAACATAAAGAAGACAGTTTATGCACACCTGTGGGACATCATTTCTCACAATCGGACCACACCATAGAAGACCTCAATGTCTTAGTTCTTAAAGGGAATTTCAGAACTATCCAGGAAAGGAAAACGTTTGAACTAAGAATGATACTTCTTTTTGACACAAAGAATAATGGCCTGAATTTAGATATTGGTTTCCTTACACATTATGCTAAAGTTTTACGACCGCTCTGTGATTAGTATCCCCCCCTTGCATTCCCCCCTAGCTCTCCCTCTGTCTTATCTCACTAACTCTGCTGCTATCTTTATTACCATTGATTTGTATGTGTTTGGTTTTCTCTTTTTTTTTTTTTTTTCTTTTTTTTCTTCTTTTTCTTCTTTTTCTTTAACATTCTGCTTAAAAATTGGTGAATCAGTACTGCTTGGACCTTGAAGAAGGGGACATACCCCGAAAGCTTGTCCTGAAAAATTGTATGTTAGTGCAAATAAAAAAAGTATCACGGACAGTACTCAATTTTCTCTGTCACAATTGCACTAATACAGCTACAACAAATCAAGTATTGAGCAACACAAAAGCCATCACATGCAAAGTACCGTCTATCGCAAGTAAGGATTGGATTCAGTTATTTATAATTATTTTTTTCATATCTATACACAAATGGTTTGCCTTTCATTTCTATTTTAAACTGAATGGGTTGTTTTACAAGGTGAGGGTTCACATACAGTGCCTTGAAAAAGTATTCACACCCCTTGAGATTTTCCACACTTTGTAATGTTACAACCAAAAACATAAATGTATTTTTTGGGGATTTTATGTGATAGACCAACACAAAAGGGTTGATTTACTAAAGGCAAATAGACTGTGCACTTTTGAAAGTGCAGTTGCTCCAGAGCTTAGTAAATAATGGAGAGCTCCGCTGACTTCCATCATCCAATCACGTGTAAGCAAAAATGTTGTTTTTGTCATTTTCCTTGCACATGATTGGATGATGGAAGTCAGCAGAGCTCCTTATTATTTACTATTTACTTCACCAACAAAGAAAAGAGTTAGAGAAAAGAGGGGCTGAATACAAATGCACGTCATGCTTTTCAGACATTTATTTGTCAAAAATATTGAAAACCATTAATCATTTTCCTTCCACTTCAAAATTATGTGCCACTTTTTTTTGGTCTATTACATAAAATATTCAATAAAATACATTTAAATGTTTGACTGTAACATGACAAAATATTGAAAATGTCAAGGGGTATGAATACTTTTTCAAGGCACTGTATACTTTAAGTAAGCATAGTCCACTGTTGGTATCATCAATGCCATGCAGCTGTCACTGCATTCATTATCTGTTTGTATTTTTTCCGTATGCAATGGCAAACGAGCCAATTAAAATAAAATATCACATTTGGGGTAGATATCACACATTTGGTAAATATGTAAGGTAAATACCACAAATTAATAAAGTTAATAAAAAAAGATAAAACATTTGTTATTTATCCCATGGGTTAGGCCCCTGGTGCCCAACATGCAACTGGCAAGCTATTGAGCACCAGTTACACAGCAGAGTGGCAGCAGGGTGCTAGGTGATGGAATGTTTTGTGTTCCAGCACCCAGCACTGAAAGAGACTGTACTGTGAGTCTGGGTTATCTCCACCTACAGTACAACTAAAGTCCTGGCCTAGGGAGAGAGAGCAGAGCAGGAGATTGTGATCAGGTAAGTGATGCATGGGGGTTAACTTTCATTGCCACTGATCACCAATGCAGGGGAGTAATAGCACTGACACCATAGTGCTAAGGGCTATTATTGAGGCCGCTGACACCAATGTTGTTTTTTTTTTTTATTTTAAGGCCAGTGACGCCAATGCTGGGGGCTATTATTGAGTCCATCGACATCAATGTTGGGGGTTACCATAGAAGCCACTGAAACCAATGATAGGGGCTATTGAGTCCACTGACACCAATAATGGGGGCTATTATTGAGTCCACTGACACCAATGTTGGGGGCTATTATTGAGGCCACTGACACCAATGTTGGGGGTTATTGCATGCCCTGGTACCAGTGTTGGGCATATTATTGGACTTGATACCAGTGTTGGGGGTTATTATTGCATCCTCTGACAATGACGTTGGGAGTTATTGTTTCATCCAATGGCACTAATGTTAGGGGTTATTATTGTGTCCACTGATATCAATGTTGAGGGTCATTATTGCACTCATTGACAGCAATGCTTGGGGCTATTGTACTCCAATTTCTTCAGTGTGCATTGCGAAAAGGAGCAGGACCAGAATTTTTGTTCATTGAGATGCGTTATAGCCCAATAATTATGCACGGATTGCCTAACTTGATGCAATACAGCTCAATGCACAAAAATGTGCTGCTATTGAGTGGCCCTTTGGAAGTGTCAGGGCTGCATATAAGGCCTCAATCATTTTCAAGAATCTATAAAGAAGAACTGTAAATTTAATATTTTATTAATTCCAAATATTAAAATAATTGACTCTCAAGGACAGAGAAAACACATATAAAATTGTCACAACATAATAGAGAACAATATAATGCATGTAAAGCTATATAAATGCCTGTTTGCTCAACATGTTTCGCTATTTTGCTTTTTCAGGAGATGTAAGGCATATGTTGGCTACAAAGAAATACAAAAAAGAGATATCAACATATACAGCAATTTATTACAAATCATAATAAACAAGTATGTACAACAAGAAGGTATTGAAACAATAAACCATCCATAGGGCATAACTTGGTCTGAGAGAGTTTTGCAAGACAAGCAAAATGTTTTTATAAACTTTGACTTGATGAACAAGCGATGTCTTTATATACAAGTAGTGTCACCTTACAACTGAGTATAAAAGAGAAGAGAGGTGCCTCTAAGTGTAGCAACATGGTTACATTTAATGAAGGTACAACATTTAGCAACTCATATGTATGATGATTAAAAGAGGCAGATCTAAGTATACAGGCATTCGGGGTAAAGCTGTCCACATAGATCATCCTCCACACTGCCATCGACGTCGTCCCCTCCACTCTGCGCTCCACGAGCGGTTCAAGCCTCGCTTTCAGATCACTATACTGCAGGGTAGTCTTCCTGGTCACGATTGCAGACTGACAGCGGTGAGAACCAGCAGTGCGGGGGATGGTCTATGTGGACAGCTTTACCCCAGATGCCTGCATACTTAGATGTGCCTCTTTTAATCATCAACCATGTGAGTTTCTAAATGTTGTACCTTCATTAAATGTAACAATATTGCTATACTTAAGGCTCCTCTCTTCTCTTTTATACAATGTAGCTCCCTCTGGATTTTGGTTCTAATCCCCTTGTGGAGGCTTCCATTTGTGGATGGACATTTGATATACGAGTGCTTTGGATTACAAGCATGTTTCTGGATCGAATTATGCTTGCAATCCAATCTATCTATAATTTTCAAGTTGACCACCACTGAAGTAGGCAGTCGATATTTTAATAAAGGACAAAATGACAATAAGGGGAAATTTAAACTGGTAAAGTGAAAGAATACAATGTACCAGTGTGGTTATGTTATGCCCTAGGCTCAGGAATGTAAATCATTTGTAACATGTATTAAAGGGAAATGATTCTGTGACTGAACGCATAATAGAATGTTTTTAACTCAACATTTCTGTGAGTCTTCATTTATAGAACAATCTCCATATGGTGCTGTGTTAACCTGTGAAAAAAATTGAAAAAAACATCAAAAAACACACATTATTTAAGAAATAAATACCACAAAATAGAAATATTTTAGTGAATTGACTACTTTTGAGATCAATACTGCACACGTTAATTCAAGGCAAAAATGTATTTGGTATTTATCGCTTACTGAATTGACCCCACAGTGCTTTAACAACTAAATGTCACTCAGTTACAGTTTACATTTACTTTACCGCTTGCCCACCAGCCGCCATCATTTTACTGTGGCAGGGTGGCACAATCCCGCAAGCCGTCGTAGCTGTACATCGGCTTGTGGGATCAGGATAGCAGGCGCGCACGTGCCCGCTGCACTGCGGGGGTGCTGGTGCTCGTGGCTGATGGTCGCGATGCCCGCCAGCCAACAGCGATCGTGGGCACGAGAGGCAGAACACGGAAGTGTGTGTGTAAACATGCAAATCCCTGTTTTGTTCTCTGAGGAGTGACAGATTGTGTGTTCCTAATAGCTAGGAACCACGATCTGTCACTTCCTCTAGGTCAGTCCCCTCCCCCTACATTTAGAAACACACAGTTAACCCCTTGATCACATTTTTACAGTAATCAGTGCATTTTTATAGCACTGATCACTGTATGAATGCCAATGGTCCCAAAAATGTGTCTAAAGTGTCTGATGTGGCCGCCATAATGTTGCAGTCCCGATAAAAATCGCAGATCACCGCCATTACTAGTAAAAAAAATAAAATAAATAATAAAAATGCCATAAAACTATCCCCTATTTTGTAAACGCTATAACTTTTGCACAAACCAATCAATAAACGCTTATTGCAATTTTTTTTACCAAAAATATGTCGAAAAATACATATCGGCCTAAACTGAGAAAAATTGGCTTTTTTAAAAATGAAAATGGGGATATTTGTTATAGCAAAAAGTACAAAATATTGTGTTTTTTTTTTTTTAAATTGTCGCTCTTTTTTTGTTTAATAGCGCAAAAAATAAAAACCGCAGAGATGATCAAATACCACCAAAAGAAAGCTCTATTTGTGGGGGAAAAAAAAGACGTCAATTTTAATTGGGTGCAGTGTCGCACGACCGCACAATTGTCAGTTAAAGCGCCGCAGTGCCGAATCGCAAAAAATGGCCTGGTCATTCAGTGGCCAAATCTTCCGGGGCTGAAGTGGTTAAAACAATTCTACACAATCTGAGGAGTTCATAGAGTGTGTCATAGGCAATCTTTAGAACCCCTCTAGACAAAAAATGTCAGTGCGGGAGACATATGTATACGTACTGAACAGGTACATGAATCTCTCACATGGAATGTGGCATCACTAAGGCTACAGCGTCCATATTGTGGAAACCCGGTCATCAGTGCATGTTCAGCCCCATGTTATCTAAGACACTATCGGCTATGCAGTCAATATCATCATAGCAATGGATAATCCATATTCAGCCATGGGTCAGGAGATTCCCAAGCCAACAGATGAAAGTAAACAAAGTAATGGGGATGCTGGTGATATCATTGTTCAAATATGGCTGTTGCCATGGGCATCTTTGGACACTGTCATATTAGGACAGTGATATCACCATCTCCCAGCCAGAAGATGGATGGGACTGGAGATGAGTCATTGGTTGCTAGGAAGCCTGCATTTGCTGGCATCCTAGCAACCACATTCCTTATACAGGAAGCTTTCACATTAATGATAGTTTCCCAGCATATATATCCAACTCAGTGAACTGGTTGTACTTACAGTACACCGTGCACTGTACACAACTCAGATTTGGTCTTGCAGTTTAAGTTACCCTAATTTTTTCCTATGTGTGTATTTTATAAATTATAGTCTACCCTCTATCATTTTCATGTACTTCTTCCATCTGAAGTACCTGGTTAACCCTACCAGTCATTGTCCTTCCTTGTTCTAAACTGACCACACAAAGCACAGAAGCTGATCTATGTTCATGTGGTCAGTTTTCACCATTTGTCTGGTCATTCAGAGATATGGGACACTGTGCAGACACATTGCATGCCTATTGAGTAGTTTGTCCAGCCACCACACCCCCCAACCAATCACATCCTGCCTCTAACACACACCCTGACCCAATCAAAACCTGCCTCTTGAAACCCCCCCCCCCCACTCAAGCACTACCTGAATCTTGCCTCAAGTTGAACAGGCTATGCAATACAGGCATGGTCTGTGCCTGCACAGTGTCCTGTAACCCCGCCCCCCACCATCAGGAAAAAGAGATGCACGGTCACATGACAACTTTTTAACCTTGTTAAAAAGATAAGAAAGCTAATTTCTGGAACTAAGCAAAACAGTTTTGGTGACTGCATGGGTATAACTGTATTAGAAAGTGTCTATAACATTGTATATTCACAACTACGTCTTTTAGAAATTTTCACAGCTTTAGTGATAGACGCTAAAAGTGATAGTAAAAACTACCTGATAGCGCTGCATGTGTCGGTACTGGCACTGAGACTGGCTAACAATTTTCATTAAATTGTGCTGGTCAAGTGGTCATGTTAAAGGATCCAAACCAGCAAAAACGTGTCTGTATTACTTACTGAATTCCCCCAGAATACATGTAATACTTCTATAGATTACAGAAACAGATCTAATTGATTCATTTACTTTGGATGCATTCCTAAAAACAATGACATGTTGCTGCTCACAATTTTAAAGTGTAACATAAAAAACAGTGATCTGTATTGTTGCAGAGTGCTACCATTTTCTGTGCTGAAGAAAAAGCTGTACATTTCATCATGTCCTTTCTAGACTGATTCCTAAATGGGATGGTCATTGTTTAGTATAATGACCAGTGCACACTCAGTATTTTGATGAGGAAAGATGCAGTGTCTGTATCCCTTTAGAAGTAGTTAATCCTTAGAGTATCTCACTCAAAATTAAATTCCTATTGCAGAGGATGCCTAAAACTTGACCTAGTGCAGACTTCTGAGAATATCACATTCCATACACCAACACTGTGCAGAAAAACTCCAGGTTGTTATGCTGCATTGAATTTTTTTAAATAGATATTTTTTTACCACTTGCCGCACGCCCACCATCAAATGACGGTGTGGCTCTCGTTCTGGGTGGACACCATATGACGGCCTCCCAGAACGACTGCTCTTGCACGCCCCCGGGGCGCGCTGTGTTGCTAGGACACTGCGTGACCCCGATCTGCTGCTCCTTAACCATGTGATCGACTGTGTCCAATCACAGCTGGTCACATATAAACACGGAGATGCCGGTAATCGGTCCTCCTCGCCTCACACTGACAGAGTGTGAGGAGAGGAGAGCTGATCAGCGGCATCTCCTCACAGGGGACAACTAGGTATGTAATTATGGCACTGATCATCAGTGCCCTGATTACAATTAAGTGCCCACCAGTGCCAGCAATGATTGCCCACCACTGCCAGCAATCAGTGCCAACCAGTGCCCGCAATTGCCACCAATCTGTGCCCACAAGTGCCAGAAATCAGTGCCCACAAGTGCCAGAAATCAGTGGCCATTAGTGATGCCAGTCAGGGCTGGCTATCAGTGCTGCCCATCAATGCTCATCACTTCTGCCCATCAATGCCACCTATCAATGCCCATCAGTGCCGCCCATCATTGCTGCCTATCTGTGCCCACCAGTGCCGCCTATCTGTGCCCACCAGTGCCGCCTATCTGTGCCCACCAGTGCCGCCTATCTGTGCCCACCAGTGCTGCCTATCTGTGCCCAGTGCCCACCAGTGCCACCCATCAGTGCCACCTATCATGGCCACATATCACTGCCACCTATCAGTGCTCATAAGTGGGGCATATTCGTGCCTCCTCATCAGTGCCACCTAATCAGTGCCCATAAGTGCAGCTTATCAGTGCCCATCAGTGCCACCTCATCAGTGAAGGAGAAAAATTACTTATTTACAAAATTTACTGACAAAAAATAAGAACAACTTTTTTTTTCCAAAGTTTTTGGCCTTTTTATTTTTTTTGAAAAAATAAAAAACCCAGAAGTGATTACATACCACCAAAAGAAAGCTTTATTTGTGTGAAGAAAATGATAACAATTTCACATGAATACAGTTTAGCATGACCGCGCAATTGTCATTCAAAGTGTGACAGCGCTGAAAGGTGAAAAATTGCCTGGGCAGGAAGGGAGTGTAAGTGCCTGGTATTGAGGTGGTTAAATAGTTTTAAAAAAATCACAGCGGCTACAGACTGAAATTGAAATGTAAATTTTATTACGTTAAATTCATAAATGGCTTGTGCAGCAATTTTGCAGAATTTATTCATTATTTTATTGTAAGTTGGGTTCTCCTTTAGGCACTCAAATGGATTCCCTGGAAAACAAGAACACAACAATATTTATATGTTTAAAACATAAACTATAACTCGTGCTAGGTGAAAAATAATAATAAAGTAAGACCGCAGCTGCTGTTGCAAAGGTACTAAAACCTTGTGGATAGAATAAACAGTGATAACAGCGCTAGCGGAATAATGACACAATGTGATACCATGTAACACACTAAGAAAAAGAAATAAAGTGTTCAGTGCTTTCAAATGAAATGATCAGTGAACAAATAATATTAGTGCTAGTGATAGCGCAATGTGATCCCATATATCACACACTAAAAAAAATTACATATTAATATGGGTGATTGCGATAGTAAACAATGGTGATGAAAAAGTGCTTCCGATTAGATGATATCACCTCTTGCGACCCCACTCACCGGAGTTATTGGACCCTCAGCTTTGCAGTCCAGGGGTCAAACTGGGCTTAGAGTTTTTTTGGGAGGTAAGACACCGATATCAATTTCTCAGAGGTGATGGGTCTCAGCAGGATCCAGGATAATTTAGGACATGACGAGACAAAAGAGAGAGAAAATACATGTGAAGTACCGCCAGTACACAAAACACACTGCGCTGCTAACGAGTATCACTCGCGGGACATTAGGCAGAAACACCATCCGCGTGCGTTCCATGGGAACGGGAAGTAGCATCACTGGTTCACTACTTGATGACGCCCTGGAGGAGGGGCGAAATGCGTCAACATAATTTCGGTATAGTGAACCAGTGACGCTACTTCCGGTTCCCGTGGAACGCACGCGGATTGTGCGAACCCGGAACACGCTGATGCTTGTTTTTGCCTAATGTCTCGTGAGTGACACTCGTTAGCAGCGCAGTGTGTTTTGTGTACTGGAGGTACTTCACATGTATTTTCTCTCTCTCTTTTGCCTCGCCATGTCTTAAATTATCCTGGATCCTGCTGAGACCCATCACCTCTGAGAAATTGATATCGGTGTCTTACCTCCCAAAAAAGCTCTAAGCCCAGTTTGACCCCTGGACTGCAAAGCTGAGGGTCCAATAACTCCGGTGAGTGGGGTCACAAGAGGTGATATCATCTGATCGGAAGCACTTTTTCATCACCATTTATGTTAATGGTGGATCAGTATATCCCGGTCACTTAAGAATATCTGAGAACAGAAATCTTGTAAGGGGAAGTGTGGAGGGGCATCTTTCTGTACCAGACATGATATGGAGGGGAATATTTGGATGAAGCTTAAAGAACAAATTCACTTTTAGTGAAGTAGTTCCTTCTTAAATTTTTCCCCATCCCCTTCAGTGGAAGTCACAAAATGAAATACTTTCCTTCAGCCCCACTGCCCAGATCTTCACTGTGCCACCCTGCCTGGCTCTGCACAGCTATTGTATAAAAAGTCATTACCGAAGCTATTCATTTCTATGGCTGGTGCCTCACAGTATATGACTACCAATGAGGGGGAAATCGCCCATTAACCCTTTCAATGCCAGAGCCATTTTTGCATTTTGTGTACATATGTTTAAAAGATAATTTTAAGACCTCCTCTGTAAGTCAAAACTGGTAACCTGTAAAAAATGTATTCTCTAGGGGGTCTGAAAAAAATATATAATGTTTCGGGGTTCCAAGTAATTTTCTAGCAAAAACAAAAACAGATTTTAATCACTTGCCGACCGCTGCATTCTGATATACGTCAGCAGCGGTGGGCAAATGGGCTTACGTGTACATCCCCCTTAAATGGAGGGGCTAGCGCGCGCGTGTGCCCACCGCATACAACGTGACCGTGCCTGGCGGGTCCCGCAAGTCCCCCGGTCTCCCGGCGATCATGTCACGGAGCTGCAGAACGGGGAAGTGCCTATGTAAACAAGGCATTTCCCATTCTGTCTTGTGTCATGACAGAGATCACTGCACCCTGTCATTGGGAGCAGTGATCGCTGTCATGTGAGTTGAAGCTCATCCCCCCTACAGTTAGAATCTCTCCCTAGGACACACTTAACCCCTTCATCGCCACCTAGTGGTTAACCCCTTCCCTGCCAGTGTCATTTACACAGTAATCAGTGCATTTTTATAGCACTGATCACTGTATTAATGCCAATGGCCCAAAAAAGTGTCAAATGTGTCCGATGTGTCCGCCATAATGTCGCAGTCCCGCTAAAAATCGCGGATCGTCGTCATTACTAATAAAAAAAATAATAATAAAAATGCCTAAAAACTATCCCCTATTTTGTAGACGTTATAACTTTTGCGCAAATCAATCAATATACGCTTATTGAAACTTTTATTACCAAAAATATGTAGAAGAATACGTATCAGCCTAAACTGAGGAAAAAATTAGTTTTTTTATATATTTTTGGGGGATATTTATTATAGCAAAAAGTAAAAAAAAAAAAGAGTTTTTTAAAAAATTGTCACTTTTTTTGTTTATAGCGCAAAAAATAAAAACCCCAGAGGTGATCAAATACCACCAAAAGAAAGCTCTATTTGTGGGAAAAAGCGGTTAACTTGTAAACACCAAGCCTGAAAAATAGGCCTGGTCCTTAAAACGGAGTTCCACCCAAAAATGGAACTTCCGCTGTCCGGATTCCTCCCCCCCTGCGGTGTCACATTTGGCATCTTTTTAGGGGGGAGAGGGCAGCAGATACTTGTCTAATACAGGTAATTGCTCCCACTTCCGGCAAAAGATTGCCATGTCCGGCCCCTCCTCCGCCCCCCACCGCTCTCTTCTGGGAGACACACAGGTCCCACTCAGAACGTGCAGTGCGACTCGCCCGTGTGCAGTAGGGAACCAGGCAGTGAAGCCGCAAGACTTCACTGCCTGATTCCCTTACTAGCAATGCTGGTGCCTCCACCCGGAGCCGTGGGATGGATTGGCTTCAGGTGAGGACATTGCGGGCGCACTGGACAGGTAAGTGACCTTCTTTTAAAAGTCAGCAGCTGCAGTATTTGTAGCTGCTTACTTTTAATTTTTTTAGGCGGAACTCTGCTTTAAGTAGTTAACAGGGACCCCACTTTATTAATGTAAGCAATTATAGGACAAGATTAGTAACACTACAATGTGAGCTATCCTTAGGAGAAGACTGCTGCACACTTGGCACTGAATAAATGCCACATGCTTTGCGTTTTAGTGTGTGTTGAACGTACTTAAGTTAATGTGCGTTGACGTGATTTTTTTAATGTGTTGCAGGCTGTGATGATCCGTAGTGAATTGCTCTGTGTTTAAATGCAGCATGTATTGTTTGCACCCTTCACACATCAACCTGGTGCATTGCTATGAAATTAGCGCATTGGAAACAACAGATTTCAGATTGTTATTGCATTGGGCTGCATTAATCAATGCAGCCCAACGGACATGGTGTTAATGGGCCCTCAAGCAAACCTTGCATGAAAATGAAAGATACTGTACTGCAATTAAGTAGACCCCCCACATGTAAACACACTATAAAAAATAAAATAAAAAATAAAATATTTATTTTTTAGAAAGGAAGTTACTTAAAGAGGTTGCAAACCCTGTCAAAAAACAAACAAACCTGTAAGCTCATTATGACATACTTACCTTAGAACGAAGCTCTCTCAGCGGCACCCGCACACCACTGAGACAGCTGACATTTTTCCCTGTGTTTCTTCTGGGTTTGTGGGCTCCGGAGCTGTGATTGACCAGAGTTGTGATGACGTCACTCCCACTTATGTGCACGGGAGCCGGTGGTCACGGTACAGGGTCCTAAAGAAACACCACGGGCGGCCATTTCTTTAGAACGCATGCTCCGATGACGTTGGCATGGCGTGTACAGTAGATATCGCCTAAACGGTGCAAGTTTAGGAGATATTTACAGGACCTACAGGTAAGCCTTATTATAGGCTTACCTGTAGGTACAATTGTGTTCAGCAGCCAAATCAAAGTCAGTCAGCCAATGAGGAGAGAAAGGGGGTGGGGCCAGGCCACGACTCTGTGTCTGAATGGACACAGGGAGCTGTGGCTCAGCTTGGGTGCCCCCCATAGCAAGCAGCTTGCTGTGGGGGCACTCAACAGAACGGACGGGCCAGGAGCACAGAAGAGGCAACTGAGAAGAGAAGGATCTGGGCTGCTCTGTGCAAATCCACTGCAACAGAGCAAGTATAACATGTTTATTATTTTTAACTAACTAACTAAAAAAAAAAAAAAAAAAAAAAAAGAGACTTTAGTATTACTTTAATTATAGGGCCACATTCTCATGAGAATGTGTAAGGTAAGCATCTTTCCCTTTGTTTTCTTTCTTTCTTTGTTTCTTTATTTCATGGGGATTATGAACCTCTTGCCGACCAGCCACCGTCATTATACGGCAGCAGGTCGGCACGATCCCGCGAACCGTCGTAACTATACGTCGGCTCCTTTAAGTGGGATACCCGGCCACATGCGATCGTGGGCACGAGAGGCAGAACAGGGACGTGTGTGTGTAAACATACAAATCCCTGTTCTTTTCTGTGAGGAGAGACAGATCGTGAGCTCCTAATAGCTAGGAATCACGATCCGTCACTTCCTCTAGTCAGTTCCCTCCCCCTACAGTTGGAAACACACACAGGGAACACAGTTAACCCCTTCATCGCCCCCTAGTGTTAACCCCTTCCCTGCCAGTAACATTTTTACAGTAATAAGTGCATTTTTATAGCACTGACGCTGTATAAATGCCAATGGTCCCAAAAATGTGTCAAAACTGTCTGATGTGTCCGCCATAATGTCACAGTCCCAATAAAAATCACAGATTGCTGCCATTACTAGTAAAAAAAATAAATATTAATAAAAATGCTATAAATGTATCCCCTTTTTTGTAGACGCTATAACTTTTGCGCAAACCAATCAATATATGCTTATTGCGATTATTTCTTACCAAAAATATGTAGAAGAATACATATCGGCCTAAACTGAGAAAAAAATGCTTTTTTTAAGAAAAAATTGGGATATTTATTATAGCAAAAAGTACAAAATATTGGGGGTTATTTACTAAAGCTGGAGCGTACAAAGTCTGGTGCAACTCTATATTGAAATCAGCTTTCAGGTTGTATTGCCAAAGCTTAATTGAACAAGCTGAAGTTAGAAGCTGATTGGCTACCTTGCACAGCTGCACCAGATTCTGAGTGCTCCAGTTTTAGTAAATCCCCTCATTTGTGTTTTTTTAAATTGTCGCTCTTTTTTTTGTTTATAGCGCAAAAAATAAAAAACGCAGAGATGATCAAATACCACCAAAAGAAAGCTCTATTTGTGGGAAAAAAAGGACGTAAATTTTGTTTGGGTGCAGCGTCGCATGACCGCACAATTGTCAGTTAAATCGACGTAGTACCGGATCGCAAAAAATGGCCTGGTCATTGAGCAGCCAAATCTTCCGGGGCTGAAGTGGTTAGATAAATTTGATGCAAGGTCTGCTTTAAGTGAATTGCTCCTTTGGCTCACTGATGGAGCTCAATGACTGAGTGGGATCATCCAATAAGCCAGCAACATAACCTCATCCAGATTTGATGTAAAATCAGGTTTATGCAAATTGATTCCCTTATCCCTAGCTGCAATGGAGTTTAGGGTAAAAATAATTTATTTTGACCATCTAGCCATAGAAAGGATGAAATGTATCCCCTAGATGTGAGATGAACTTTGATCTCACCAAGACGTCAGAGAAAATTCTTGATCACTTTCAACAGTTACTACTTACCGGGTCAACACTATAGGGGTCCGTCTTGCCTGAAACTGAGAAATAAACATTTATCAAGGCAGCCCTATAGAATACGGTGACCATACTTTCACAATAAAGTCCTGTGACTTCCTCCTGACCACACCCACATTTAACCACACCCACAAAAAAATCACTTGCGTGGGTTTCCTCAGGTTTCCTCTTCAAGGACATGCTGGTAGGTTAATTGGCTCCTGTCGAAATTGGCCCTAGTATGTATGAATGTGAGTTAGGGACCTTAGATCGTAAGCTCCTTGAGGGCAGGGACTGATGTGAATGTAAAATATATACGTAAAGTGGTGTGTAAATTGTCAGTGCTATACAAGTACCTGTAGAAAAATATTTAAACAATATAAAAACATGTAAATGTTAATAATACCCATAAGAGGTTTTCTGCCTGGCTTTATCATCAAATCATAGGGCAGTATGACAAAATTTTGCTCTCAATCAAAATGCAAATAAAGTACCAACTACTAAGGTACTTTTAGTACTAAAGTATAAAGTACTAACCACTACATGGAAATAACCTTTTCAAGTTTCTGTATACAAACATATATAAGATCATCACCAGTATTATCATGGAGTCAGTATGTAGATCTGACCAATTGTATTCTTTAATTTATTATACACACCCCAAAAAATTGTCATAGACATCCTTTAGAATTCTGTTGGGTTGCTGCACAAAAATTGTTGGTGCTTGTGTCCAATTAATGTACCTGCCAGAGACCGGTGCATGAATCCCTCGGAGCCCAACACAGGGGTCAGACTGTCCATACTGGACACTTCTTCCTCAGTGCACTCCCTCCCAGCCACTGCATCCACACTGACATGTGCATGGCTCAGGAGTTTTGTAGTACGGTGGGTGGAACCTGATGGGGAACTGAGAACCTAGTTCTCCATCAGGTCCACCTTGTTGTTCATTGACAGTGGATGGCAGTGGGCAAAACTAAACTAAGGTTAACCTGCTAAGGAATTAGTCTCTTCATTATCCATCAAGCTCTGACTACCCAACAGGGACTTTGTCCCCTGTGATTCAAGTCAATTCTCAAATATGGGCCAATGACATCACCACTTTCCCCAGCCCCTTTGTTTGCATTCAGTTTTGAATATCCCAGCTGACAGCTGGATGGGGCTGGGGATAGAGCCCTGTGCACATCCCAACACAATCATGCCCGACTGAGTACTGGTATACCTCTGTACGCAAGCCTAGAGTTGGTCTTAACTGCCACTGGTTTCCTAATCTGCAACCTGGGGGTAATTGTTTATAAATCTGTATCTGCCATTGCGGCAGGGTCTTAAAGTGGCAGTAGTTAGTACTACCTGAATTTGCCGCACATGTTGGTATTGTTACTGAAACTGGCATAACTGCTTGTCTAAATTAGGCACTGGTAGTTCCAAAGGAAATTACTGCCAGAAAACAGATGTAAACGTTTTATTGATCTTCCCCCCATTAATTTCATTAGGACTTTATTTTTTTTATGTTCTTAACCTAGAATGCTTTTTCTTACCATTTCATTTGTGTCAAACTCTATAGGGGCCTGTTGACTGTTGGGTGTATGTAATTTGCACTAGTCTTTGGTTACCTATAGCAATGGCATTACTCTTCCTGTTTGACTTGCCGAGTAGACTTCTTACAGTAGCTGTGCTTTATACCCCACATGTACTTTACTGACCCAAGTTCTTTTAAATACACCAGGACCAACATGCGCCCCTTTGAATAACTTTAGACCAAGCTTAAAACAGTTGACACAACATTACTTTACATTACAAACATTTATTTTTAGAGTTTCTGCCAATACAGTCCAACACGAACAGTGTTCATATCCTGACCCTAACTACAACTGAATGGTTGCCCAGGCATACCTCTACGAGGTAGTAGTCCTTTTTGGTGTCCTCCAAGTGCTGGTTGATCACCGGATCCCCGATGCCTCTGATAGACTGCGAGGTGCAGCAGTCCTTCACAGAAATTAAAGCATGTCCTGCTTGGTGTGGCCCGTCCGACGATCCCAAACCCAGCTTTCCCGCATTTTTATGTAGCACTACCCCTGTAGGGGTTGCAGATGACAGGGTTCCCCACTCGTTCACAGGCAGGCAACAAGTAACTTCCACACTTTCTCCAGACTCAAGGAACAGTCTTTAAGCTTGGTTTTTATGTTTTATTTTAGGGTACTAACTTGGATGGGGATTAGGAATTATGGGATGCCCAACGTAATAGCAACAAAACCAGGGACAACTTCCTCCCTATGTACAACTCTGATTGATCTCCTTCTCTCTGCACAACTCTGATTGATCTCCTTCTTCTAGCAGCTAACAGTCTTTGTTAGCAATACAAAAGCCCCCTATGGACTAAGAACTCTTAATTTCTTTAGAAAGTAGCACAAAGTGTTGTGAACTGCATTTTAGAGTACCTCCAAATCCCTTGTAGACACTGATCCCAGTTCTACTACTGCAGGTAATGCCAGCCCACCTGGCTGCCTATTCACCAGTCTACCCGACTGACTCTTCACCAGTCTACCCGACTGACTTGGAGATCTTCCAGGGTAAGGTTAAAGAAGATTTAAGCACACTGATATCTTCCAGAGAGACCTGCTACGTGTGGCAGTATCTCCCCTTGTAGGGCCCTGAACCATGCTGTAGTACTCACACTGTCCTCATTGCTCTCGCTGCCTCTCAGGGAAGACTCCTGTTGTCAGGATCCTCCCAGGCCAGCCTGGAGCCCCAACCTGAGGCAGAGCACCCCCCTAGACTAGGAGGTGTGTCTCAAGGGCCATCAACAGTCCCCTCAGTGCTCCATCTCCATCTTCCACCCGACTCCCCTGCCAGCATGACTCATTTATATTTAAGGGTTGGCTTAGCCCCATGCCAGGCCTACTGCCAGGGGATTGGCTAAACTCCCCTAAGAATGCAGAACAACCCTCCTGGCCTCCACCCTCCAGCTTCCTGAACGTTTTCCAACTTTCCAGAACCAGGGGAAGGTACCAGAGAGTTGTCTGTATGAGTCATCCAGCCCTGACCTAAAATAAACCCATGACCCATTTAAAGACTCACAGGTTTAAGCATGAGTCAGATATACATTTTCCTGCACTCTAGAGGGTGCTGCACTTATACTACCGGTGGTAA
The DNA here is from genome assembly GCA_037952925.1 of Lithobates clamitans. Lineage (NCBI taxonomy): Eukaryota > Metazoa > Chordata > Amphibia > Anura > Ranidae > Lithobates > Lithobates clamitans. The sequence goes on along the minus strand of JBBGZY010001726.1, from coordinate 1,213,313 downwards.
GGGTAGATCCAAAAGGCCCAGGAGCTGCAGCACACGTATTAAATCTTTCCCCCCTTGCGTGGGCCAGCCAATAACTAAAACCAGTATACCTATAGGCAACCTGCCTACAGGCCCACTTGTACCTGTACATTTTATGTGTGTTTTGGGTGTGGTGCTTTAAAAAGAATCCTACTTGCTGCATCTTTCATGCCCTTTCATAAAAAAGCATGTTCTATACAGTTCAATAGTAATGTACCTGAAACGCATGTAAAACACACCTAAAACACAGTGCACCTAAGATGCACCACACAAATGTGAACTGGCCCTTAGGGTCAGGGGCCTGAGGGCCCTCTGATAACTTTCATACCCAACATTATACTCAGTGCGGTGTATTTACTAAAGGCAAATAGACTGTGCACCATGGAAGTGCAGTTACAGTCATTTTTCCCAGAGCTTAGTAAATGTGGTAAAGCGCTTCGGATTTCCATCATCCAATCACGTGTAAGCTTAAAATGCTGTTTTGGTTTTTTTCTTGCAACCGATTACAAAGTGAAGCTTTACCACATTTATTAAAGAAAATAAGTGCAACTGCTCTTGCAAAGTACACAGTATATTTTCCATCAATAAACCAACCCCACTATGTCCCAAACTTACCATTCTAATGCAGAATATCAATATTAAAATAGAGATGAATGAAGAAGACAGCAAAACCAAACGCACTTTTACATCATATTTGGTGGGTTCTGAAAAGAACAATAATTAAATATTATTATGAATATGAATAAAAAAGAAATGATCCATTCTGCATAATAAAGCTGAACTCCAAGCAAACAGCCAAATACAAAGATGAAATACACATAAGGGAGTTGTTTTACCTGATAAAGTATTGTTATTTCTCTACATCCAGTGCTGAGATTTACACTCAGCTCCTTCATACAACACAGCTCTGCCTGGCAGGACACAAAGCTGATCTTTGATCACTGCATTTAACCTCCCTGGCGGTATGATTATTTCGGATTTTAGGTGCTGAAAGCGGTACAATTATTTTGCATGGAAATTTGGCGTTTTATATTGTAGGTCTGTAATTCTTAGCAATAACACACTTACATCTGTCCAAACAAGAGTCTAGTAAACATCCCGGGTATGATAAAGTTTGAAACACAAAATCATAAATTATAATATAATAAATAAATATAAATAATTTAAAAAAAAATAATATAATAATAATAAATTAATTTCCCCATGATTCACTATCGCTCAATTCTGCAAGTGTTCTAATTTATTATCGCTGTTTTCTAGCTGGTCTAAAGCCACTTTTGACGTAAAGGGACACTTTTTGGTTGCTATGGACAATCTCCAGTTTCCAGGCAGAAAGAACAGTATATATCACATAAAACTGCATGCAGGGCATGGGCCAAAGCACTGGGGACAAAAGGGATGTGAAATCATTTCATACAGTACTGTAATCTGTAAGATTACAGTACTGTATGTGTTATGATTTTGACTTTTTTTGAATTTGCCGCCAGGCTCCGCCCCCGTGCGTCGCGACGCTCGCAGGGAACGGAGCCTCGCAAGGAGAGGCTTCAGACGAGGACAGAGCCCATGGACACTGCGCGGGACATCGCAGGATCCCGGGGACAAGGTAAGTAAAGGCACACCAGGATCCTGCGATGTAATCCAGAGTGTGGCTCGGGGTTACCGCTAATGGTCCTGATTTTTAACCCCAAGCCAGACTCGGGAAAACCGCCAGGGAGGCTACATAACATGACTGGGGGGTATACTAATCCTGACTGTGAAGGGGCACATCTCTCTGATGCAAAGAATGACCTTTGCAAACAACATATTATTCCTGGCTTTATTTAAAAACAACAAGCGAATTTAAGGAGGACTCCACAATAGAAAAAAAAAAGTGTGACGTTCCTCTGAAAATCCATACCAGACCCTTAATCTGAGCATGCAGCCTGGCTAGCCAGGAAAGGGGGACGAGCAATGCCACCCTATCTAGAACCATGGCAGGCCACATACTTTGAACATAGGGGAGTGCAAACACTCCATGTTGATGAGCACAAGGGCCTCTTCCCCCACAACCTTGGCCAGTGGCTGTGGGGGTATGCCAGTGATGTCAGTGCCATCTCCTCCCCTTTGCTTAAGTGGCATGAATTCCTGGTGACATCAGTGGTTCCTATGGATGTTACAGGTACAAGCACCCATAGCTTCATTAGGAACCAGTGACAGTGGAAAGTTGTCATATATAGGATTGGTAGAAAAACAGAGGACCAAACAGGAAAAAGTTTGGGCTTTCAACAGCAGTGTTAATTTTGGCAGCAAATTTTGATTTAGTCTTAGGACTAAAATGGCATTTTTGTCCCATTTTAGTCTTCTGCAATTGTTCTAGTTTTAGTCGTATTTAGTTGACTAAACCTCCAGGACATTTTAGTCGACTAAAACTCATTTGAGTCATCTAAAATTGAATGTGTTGAGTTAAATTGTAATGCATTATTTAAGCATTTCTCTACAATTTCCAAACTCATTATATACTGCTGGAGTGAAAAATCTAATATGCTATTATTTATGGTATTGAGGTATGAACATGCACTACAGATCAGTGTTAATTTAATTTAGTTTTAGTCTTAGTCTTTTGAATAAAATGGCATTTTAGTTTTAGTCGTATTTTAGTCATCTCAATTGTTTTAGTCTTAGTCATATTTTAGTCGACTAAAATGGTATTAGGTTAGTCAACTAAAATGTTTTAGTCCAGGCTGTCAGAGTCCCCCCTGGGGATGCATTATCACGCCACCCTGGGCTCACAGTGTGCCTAAAAAGTATAGAAAATTTGAAGTTTGCCTTTAACAATGTACAGTATTTGCAGGATGTGCCTGACACATTGGACAAGCTCAAAACATCTTTTGACTTCTCAACTCATATTTACTTACCCCATTTTACAGTGAGAGTCTCCTCCAGACTGCTGTGGTCCACATGACAGGAGTAAGTATCTCCCTCCCTTGTTGGCACTTCCACACTGACTCTGATCTGATAGGTGCCATCAGGATGGGGGAGAATTGGAGTCATTTCATCTGAAGGAACATCATCCTGCCCATTCCTCACCCACTTCACATCCACAGGTCGGGGGTGAAACCCGTACACCAGGCACTGAAGTCTTGTTATCCCATCTGATTGGTGATGACTCCACACCTTCACCTCTGGGGGCACTGAGAAAAGCAAATAAAATATATATTATATCTTTATTATACAATTCATTAAGATATGGAAACTATTATTTGATCACATTCTTCTTTCCAGATTTTTGCATTCTCAGAAACTCATTCACTAATTAGTGGGTTTTGGGGCTGAAGTTTTACAATGCTGAGAGAAGCAGAGTAGCTTCATGTTTGTTAATGACCCTAGAGTCTCTAGCAAGAGGCCTCATGATAAACATTAGACTATATTTAGGTAGGTGAGAACCTCCCACCCATTACCCCTTTAAAGAGGAAGTAAACCCTGATGTGTTTTTCTTCCTCTTTATTCCCCTGCAAAGTAAAAGCATAATGGGCTAGTATGCATCGCATACTAGCCCATTATGTGCCACTTACCTGCAAACGAAGCCCACGATGTCCATGACGTCCCCGCTGGTGGCCGCATCCATCTTCATCCCTCTTCCTTCCGAGGCCCTTGACTCGGGCTCTGTGACTGTCCGGAGCCGCATGATGTCACTCCCGTGCATGTGCGCGGTGGAGACACCGGTCACGGCACATGCTGGGGGAAAAACGGCACAGCGCAGTGTACATGAAATATCTCCTGAACAACGCACATTCAGGAGATATTTTCATTACATATAGGTAAGTCTTATTATAGGCTTACCTATATGTAAATATGTCTCAGCGGGATTTACAACCACTTTAAGCACCTGTCTGAACATAACTTAAAGGTGAAGGAGTTTATATAAAATACATGGCAGGACAAAAAATATAATGGGGAAGGTGTGTGTATTTAACAACACCCTTTCAAAATACACAAAGGTCCAAACTACATGGGAAAAGCTAGGTGATTTGACATTGTAAAATCAGCAAAAAATCAATAATATTTGAGAAAAATACACCTATTGACGTCTCCAGTGATTGCTAGACAGTCACATTCTCATCCAGTCACTGGTTATAGATTATAGTAATGAGCAGAGCCCTCTGATTCCTCCTGTATTGAATTATATTGTAACTGGATTGTCTCCCCTTATGTTATAAAGTGCCGCATAAATTGTTGGCGCTATATAAATCCTGTATAATAATAATAATAATAATGATAAAACTGAAATGTCTGTTAATATGTCGTGAGCTAACCGGGCCCAGACATTAGTAAATTTTAGTGCTATTTTTTACAAGCAACTTTTTGAGTATGTAATTAATTGAATATCAAATTAAAAATCTAGTTAGGGCCTACAACTTTCATATCACCTGTTATGCTCATTTATGGCAGAGTAACAAGTTTTGCTTTAGAGTAAGGTGGTTATGGGGCACATGCTTACATTTCATACACTTTCTCACCATTCTCTTCATTTGCAAAATTGCTGTGTAAGCTCTGACCCAACCCTGAGTCCGAGCTTACACAGAGCTAAAAACCTACCCTCCATCCCATGTGACAGCTTTTGGGTCTAAATGTGTAAATGTAGGGAGGCAAGAGGAAGAGAGTCACATGTGGCTACTTATGCGGAAGAACTGTGTGCTTCTCTGGCTCCAGCAGGAATGCAGGATGGCAGAGGAGCAACTAGATGCAAGTATGTGCTCTTAGGTCCATATCTCACATTACCAGGTTTGCTATGAAGGACACATGCATATGTTACATAGTTACATAGTTACATAGTAGGTGAGGTTGAAAAAAGACACAAGTCCATCAAGTCCAACCTATGTGTGTGATTATGTGTCAGTATTACATTGTATATCCCTGTATGTTGTGGTCATTCAGGTGCTTATCTAATAGTTTCTTGAAGCTATCAATGCTCCCCGCTGAGACCACCGCCTGTGGAAGGGAATTCCACATCCTTGCCGCTCTCTTACAGTAAAGAACCCTCTACGTAGTTTAAGGTTAAACCTCTTTTCTTCTAATTTTAATGAGTGGCCATGAGTCTTGGTAAACTCTCTTCTGCGAAAAAGTTTTATCCCTATTGTGGGGTCACCAGTCCGGTATTTGTAAATTGAAATCATATCCCCTCTCAAGCGTCTCTTCTCCAGAGAGAATAAGTTCAGTGCTCGCAACCTTTCCTCATAACTAAGATCCTCCAGACCCTTTATTAGCTTTGTTGCCCTTCTTTGTACTCGCTCCATTTCCAGTACATCCTTCCTGAGGACTGGTGCCCAGAACTGGACCGCATACTCTAGGTGCGGCCGGACCAGAGTCTTGTAGAGCGGGAGAATTATCGTTTTATCTCTGGAGTTGATCCCCCTTTTAATGCATGCCAATATTCTGTTTGCTTTGTTAGCAGCAGCTTGGCATTGCATGCCATTGCTGAGCCTATCATCTACTAGGACCCCCAGGTCCTTTTCCATCCTAGATTCCCCCAGAGGTTCTCCCCCCAGTGTATAGATTGCATTCATATTTTTGCCACCCAAATGCATTATTTTACATTTTTCTACACTGAACCTCATTTACCATGTAGTCGCCCACCCCATTAATTTGTTCAGGTCTTTTTGCAAGGTTTCCATGTCCTGCAGAGAAGTTATTGCCCTGCTTAGCTTAGTATCGTCTGCAAATACAGAGATTGAACTGTTTATCCCATCCTCCAGATCGTTTATGAACAAATTAAATAGGATTGGTCCCAGCACAGAACCCTGGGGAACCCCACTACCCACCCCTGACCATTCTGAGTACTCCCCATTTATCACCACCCTCTGAACTCGCCCTTGTAGCCAGTTTTCAATCCATGTACTCACCCTATGGTCCATGCCAACGGACCTTATTTTGTACAGTAAACGTTTATGGGGAACTGTGTCAAATGCTTTTGCAAAATCCAGATACACCACGTCTACAGGCCTTCCTTTATCTAGATGGCAACTCACCTCCTCATAGAAGGTTAATAGATTGGTTTGGCAAGAACGATTCTTCATGAATCCATGCTGATTACTGCTAATGATATCGTTCGTATTACTAAAATCCTGTATATAGTCCCTTATCATCCCCTCCAAGAGTTTACATACTATCGATGTTAGGCTAACTGGTCTGTAATTCCCAGGGATGTATTTTGGGCCCTTTTTAAATATAGGTGCTACATTGGCTTTTCTCCAATCAGCTGGTACCATTCCAGTCAGTAGACTATCTGTAAAAATTAGGAACAACGGTCTGGCAATCACTTGACTGAGTTCCCTAAGTACCCTCGGATGCAAGCCATCTGGTCCCGGTGATTTATTAACCACTTGCTTACTGGGCACTTAAACCCCCCTCCTGTCCAGACCAATTTTCAGCTTTCAGTGCTCTCACACTTTGAATGACAATTACTCAGTCATGCAACACTCTACCCAAATGATTTTTTTGTCCTTTTTTCCATACAAATAGAGCTTTCTTTTGGTGGTATTTGATCACCTCTGGGTTTTTTATTTTTTGCGCTATAAATGAAAAAAGACCAAACATTTTGAAAAAAAACAAATTTTTCTTAATTTCTGTGCTAAAATTTAGCAAATTGTTAATTTTTCTTCATAAATTTTGGCCACAATTTATACTGCTACATATCTTTGGTAAAAATAACCCAAAATTAGCAGAAATTATTTGGTCTGTTTGAAAGTTTTAGAGTCTACAAGCTATGGTGCAAATCATAAAAAATGTATCACATCTGATTTACTGGTGGCCTATCTCATTTCTTGAGACCCTAACAAGCCAGGAAAGTACAAATGCCCCCCAAATGACCCCTTTTTGGAAAGTAGACATTTCAAGGTATTTAGTAAGAGGCATGGTGAGTTATTTGAAGTTGTAATTTTTTCCCACAATTCTTTGCAATATTAAGATTTTTATTTTTTTATTTTTATTTTTTCACAAAATTGTCATTGTAATAACTTATTTCTCTCACATGGCATGTGCATACCACAAATGACACCCCAAAACACATTCTGCTACTCCTCCTGAGTATAACGATACCACATGTGTGGGATTTTTTCACTGCCTGGGCACATACAGAGGCCCAACATGCAGGGAGCGCCATCAGGTGTTCTAGGAGCATAAATTACACATCTCATTTCTCAACCACCTATTACACTTTTGAAGGCCCTGGAGCACCAGGACAATGGAAACACCCACAAAATGACACCATTTTGGAAAGCTAACACCCCAACGTATAATCTATGAGGCCTAATGAGTCTTTTGAACGGTTCATTTTTTTCCAGAAGTTTTTGGAAAATGTGGAAAAAAAATGAAAACACATTTTTTTTTTTACACAAAGTTGTACGTTTATAAGATATTTCCAACACATAGCATTTAGATAGCAAAAATGACACCCCAAAATACATTCTGCTATTCCTCCTGAGTATTACGATACCACATGTGTGGGACTTTTTCACTGCCTGGCCACATACAGAGGCCCAACATGCAGGGGAGCACCATCAGGTGTTCTAGGAGCAAAAATTACACATCTCATTTCTCAACCACCTATTACACTTTTGAAGGCCCTGGAGCATCAGGACAATAGAAACACCCACAAAATGACCCCATTTTAGAAAGCTAACACCCCAACGTATAATCTATGAGGCATAATGAGACTTTTGAATGGTTCATTTTTTTCCAGAAGTTTTTGGAAAATGTGGAAAAAAATGAAAACGCATTTTTTTTTACACAAAGTTGTAAGTTTATAAGATATTTCCAACACATAGCATTTAGATAGCAAAAATGACACCCCAAAATACATTCTGCTACTCCTCCTGAGTATTACAATACCACATGTGTGGAACTTTTTCACTGCCTGGCCACATACAGAGGCCCAACATGCAGGGGAGCACCATCAGGTGTTCTAGGAGCAAAAATTACACATCTCATTTCTCAACCACCTATTACACTTTTGAAGGCCCTGGAGCACCAGGACAATAGAAACACCCACAAAATGACCTCCTGAGTATGGCGATACCACATGTGTCAGACTTCTACACAGCCTGACCACATACATAGATCCAACATGCAAGGAACACCGTCAGGTATTCCAGGAACACATAGCATGCACATACCAAGAATTACACCCCAAAATACAGGACGAGCAAAGTGTAAACAAAAGATTACCTGTGGTTGTAGTAGCGCAGTTGTACACAGGAGGATAGCACTGGTCCAGGCAGCAGGCAGGGACTTGGTCAGCAACGGCAAACACAATTGTCCAGGCAGCAGGCAGGGATACTGTCCATATACAGTCCAGGGTCAGTGCAGGCAGAGATATTGTCAGAAGTGCCATAAATATTGGTCCTGGTAGTAGGCAGGTCCATGTGGTGTGGTCAGTGTGACAGGCAGGGACATAATGGCAGTAAGTCCTACAGGCAGCAGTAGGGCCTCATTCAGGACAGAATGGGGACAGGGGTAGAGGCTTCTCCCACCCAAATCTCTTTGAAGCCTCCGAGTCTCCAGACCCTAATCTAGGAATGAGAAAACAAAAAAAATTGTTTTCTTCATCCATAAAAACAATTCTGGAGCCCCTCACATATGTGAGACCCCTGTGTTGAATCCCACTAGTCCAGTTTCAGGGTACAAGATCAGTCCAAGAGGCAGGCAAATATCATGGTCAAACAGTCCAAGGTCAGTTCCAGATCAGGCAGAGGTATGTACAGAATCGTTAGGCAGAAGCATGGTCGAATAACAGTCCAGGGTCAGTTCCAGATCAGGCAGCGGTAAGTACAGAATCGGCAGGCAGAAGCGTGGTCAAATAACAAGCCAGGGTCAGTTACAGAGCAGGTAGTGGCATAAGGGGTGTGAAGGTGTGTGAAGGCAGGAACTGAGGATTATGTTACCATACTTCACTAATAATTTAGTGAAGTATGGTAACGGCGAAAGCATTCACTTATGCAGAGGCCTGGTTCGGAAGGGCATTGGGCACAGTAATAAGATGTATCTCTTCTGACTCCTGCTCTGGTACACACCTTACATCTTTTTTGACGTCGTTGGCCTGTTGGTCTGGGAGGGAGTCTATCTGGAAAGTGGCGCTCGGAGAGTCGACTAAGAACATCAGATCGGATGGTTTCTGGGGGGCCGTTCGGGAATATAAGGGCGGTGTAAATTTCCTCTTGGTAGCCAAGGAAGCGTTTGGGGTTTTGGGTGGAGTTACGGTAAATTACATATGAGTTGTATATGGCCAATTGAAAAAAATAAATTGCGACCTTCTTATACCAATGGTATGACCGTCTTGTGACAAGGTATGGTTCCATCATTTGGTCATTGAAGTCGACTCCCCCCATGTACAAATTATATTCATAAACGCATTTTGGTTTTTGAATGGGGCCATTTCTTCTAGGGATTTCTACGAAGGTATCATTGTGGATTGAAGATAACATATAGACATCTCTTCTGTCCCTCCACTTCACTGCCAAAATCTCCTTGTTCCGCAGGCTTGCCGTTTCTCCTTTCCTCAACCTCTTATTGACAAGACTTTGAGGAAAGCCCTTCCGGTTCCTTTTTATGGTTCCACATGCAGGCGTCTTCTTCCGGTGAAGGTTGTGGAACAGGGGCAGAGATGTGTAGAAGTTATCTACGTACAGGTGGTAGCCTTTTTCCAGTAGGGGGTATATCAGGTCCCAAACAATTTTCCCGCTTGATCCCAAGTAGTCCGGGCAATTAGGGGGTTGCAGCTGGGTGTCCTTCCCTTCGTACACTTTGACTCGGTCACATAGTTTGTACACCTTCACCCCATAGCGGGCCCTTTTGCTGGGGATAAATTGCTTAATTTTAAGCCTGCCACTAAATTTCACAAGGGACTCATCCACACATATATGTTGGTCCGGGGTAAACAGCTGGGGGAATAATTCAGAAAAATAATTTAATATTGGCCGAATTTTGAAAAGCCTGTCATAATTTGGGTCATTTCGGGGAGGGCACTGGGTGTTATCATTAAAATGAAGGAACCTCATTATCATTTGGTATCTGGTTCTGGGCATTACCTTGGAGAAGATTGGCATGTGGTGGATGGGGAGGGTTGACCAATAGGAATTCAAGGTGTTTTTTTTGGTGAGTCCCATAGCAAATGTGAGGCCTAAAAAAACCTTCAACTCCTCCACCGTTAGGTCTCTCCACTCGTAGGGACGGGCATAATAGGATGTTGGGTTATTTAGAATAAATTGCTGTGCATAAAGGTTGCACTGGGCCACAATTGTTGACAGCATGTCCTCTGTAAAAATTAAATCAAAAAAATTGATTGGGGAAAAATTTTCCGTGTCCACCTGGACTCCTGGCTGGGCAGTGAAAGGGGGAATGTTGGCTTCTCCTGAATTAGGAGAAAGCCACAAGGGGTTTTGAAGGGCATAGGGAAGGCTGGCATGGGTCCTTGGCCTTTTTTGCGGAGGTACTGCGGTGCTGGTGGAAGGCACTGCGGTGCTGGTGGATGCCACTGCCTCCACACTAGAACCCCTTCGTTTGGCGGGCCGAATTTCTTCCTCCTCTGAGTCACTCAGTGTTTCACTACTGAGGACTGGCTCATAATTGACATCCGACTCAGAATCGGAGTTTGAAATGGAATCCGAACAAGAGAGCTCCCCGTTGCTCTCGTCGGCCTGGGAAAGAATCTGGTATGCCTCCTCGGCGGAAAAAACTCTTTTGGACATGCTTGCTGGTGATGATGCGACTTCACAGGTGTTTGCTAAGCCGGCACTGATGAGGCGGTACTGATGAGCACAGATGGGCACTGAGGTGGCACAGAGGGGCACTGATGAGGTGGCACAGAGGGGCACTGATGAGGTGGAACAGATGTGCACTGATGAGGCGGAACAGATGTGCACTGATGAGGCGGTACTAATGAGGCTGCACAGATGTGCACTGATGAGGCTGCACAGATGTGCACCGGTTACACAGATGGGCACTGATGAAGCGGCACAGATGGGCACTGATGAAGCGGCACAGATGGGCACTGATGAAGCGGCACAGATGGGCAACGATGAAGCTGCACAGATGGGCAACGATGAAGCTGCACAGATGGGCAACGATGAAGCTGCACAGATGGGCACTGATGAAGCTGCACAGATAGGCACTGATTGATTGCACAGATGTGCACTGAGGCGGCACAGATGGGGACTGATTTACGGCACAGATATGCACTGATGAGGTGGCACTGATGAGATGGCACAGATGGGCACTGAGGTGGCACAGATGGGCACTGAGGTGGCACAGATGGGCACTGATGGGGCGGAACAGTTGTGCGCTGATTGATTGCACTGATGAGGTGGCACAGATGTGCACTTATGAGGTGGCACAGATGTGGCGGCACAGATGGGCACTGATGAGGCGGCACAGATGGGCACTGATGAGGCGGCACAGATGGGCACTTATGAGGCGGCACAGATGTGCACTGATTGCACAGATGTGCACTGATTGGCACTGATTGGCACAGGTGGGCACTGATGAGGTGGCACAGATGGGCACAGATGAGGTGGCACAGGTGGGCACTGATGAGGTGGCACAGGTGGGCACTGATGAGGTGGCACAGGTGGGCACTGATTGCAGATGTCTGGACACTGATCACCAATGGCACAGATGGGCACAGGTGGGCACAGGTGAGCACAGATTGGCACAGGTGAGCACAGATTGGCACAGGTGGGCACTGATTGGCACAGGTGGTCACCGATTGGCACAGGTGGTCACTGACTGGCACAGATCCTGTTTGAGCACTGTTTGGGCACTGTTTGGGCACTTTTACAGCAAGTAAAACTGTGATAGAACTCACACAAGGCACAGACACAAGGCACAGATCGCTGCAGTATCCTCTCTCTCCTCACACGCGGTCTCTGTGTGAGGAGAGAGAGACGGCAATGAGAGATGATCTCATATGTTTACATTTGAGATCATCTCTCATTGGAACCGGCGATCGCGCTGTAAACGGCCGCTGTGATTGGCCGTTTACCGTGATCTGTGACTGGCTGTGTCCAAGGGACACGGCCAGCACAGAATTTCCACGATGCATGCACGTGAGCGCACAGGGGGAACGAGGAAAGGGGAGGACGTCATATGACGTCCTCCCGGAGATTGAGGTCCGCGCTGTAGCAAACATTATGCTATGGCCCGGACCTCAAGTGGTTAATGTTAAGTTTCTCAAGTCTAATTTTAATTCCGTCCTCTGTTAACCATGGAGGTGCTTCCTGTGTTGTGTCATGAGGATAAACACTGCAGTTTTGGTTGTTGAAGCCCCCCAATTCACTCGTGAAGACTGAGGAGAAGAATAAATTCAATACCTTCGCCATCTCCCCATCCTTTGTAACCAGATGTCCTTCCTCATTCTTTATGGGGCCAATATGGTCTGTCCTCCCTTTTTTACTGTTTACATACTTAAAGAATTTCTTGGGATTTTTTTTTGCTCTCCTCCGCTATGTGTCTTTCATGTTCTATCTTAGCTGTCCTAATTGCACCCTTACATTTCCTGTTGCATTCTTTATAAAGTCTGAATGCTGAGGATGATCCCTCAACCTTGTATTTTTTGAAGGCCTTCTCCTTTGCTTTTATATGCATTTTTACATTGGAGTTAAGCCATCCAGGATTTTTGTTCGCTCTTTTAAATTTATTACCCAATGGGATACATTGGCTAATGCCCATATTTAATATGCTCTTAAAGCAAACCCATCTCTCCTCCGTATTCTTTGTTCCTAATATTTTATCCCAGTTTATGCCTTTTAGCAAGGTTGCTCCCTCGCTACCTGAATAGGTGAAGCTTTGCTCCCAACCTGGGGAATGGCAGCTTAAATTCTGCAGAAATTTCATCAGTAGTGATGGGCAAAACACCCCCCCCTCCCCCAGTTTCGGTCTGCACCAGAACTCTTGAACAGGGAAAAAGTTCAGACCCAAGCTGCTAACTGTATTAAAGTCTATGGGACCCGAACATGATAGATCAAAAGTCCCTATTTTTAAGGCTTATATGCAAGTTATTGGCCATAAAAAGTGTATGGGGTCCCAGATACTGCTCAAGGGGACATATATCAATGCAAAAAAAAGTTTTTACAGCAGTGATTTTAACCAGCCGTTTGCCGACCAGCCGCCGCAGTTTTACTGCGGCAGAATGGCATGGCTGGGTGAAACAATGTTACCTTACGTCGCTTTGCCTTTTGGACACTAGGGGCGCACGCGCCCACAGCCTGTGCACGGAGCCGATGTAAATGCCCGGCGGGCGCGATGACCGCCGCCCCCCCACGTTCGCTCGTGACGGAGCGAGAACCGGGATCTGTGTGTGTAAACACACAGATCCCGGTTCTCCCAGGGGAGTGGAGAGAGATTGTGTGTTCATACTATGTATGAACACCGATCTCTCTCCTCCTAGACAGTCCCATACCCCTTCAGTTAGAACACACCTAGGGAACACAGTTAACCCCTTGACCACCCCCTAGTGTTAACCCCTTCGCTGCTACTGACATTTATACAGTAATCAGTGCATTTTTATAGCACTGATCGCTGTATAATTGTCAACGGTCCCAAAAATGTGTCAAAAGTGTCAGATGTGTCCGCCGCAATATCGCAGTCCTGATAAAAATCACAGATCATTACTATTTAAAAAAATAATAATAATAAAAATGGCATAAATCTATACCCTATTTTGTAGACGCTATAACTTTTGCGCAAACCAATCAATATATACGCTTATTATGATTTTTTTTTTACTAAAAATATGAAGAAGAATACATATCGGCCTAAACTTAGGAAAAAATTTGTTTCTTTATAAAAATTGTGGGATATTTATTATAGCGCAAGGAATAAAAACCGCAGAGGCAATCAAATATTACCAAAAGAAAGCTCTGTTTGTGGGAAAAAAGGACGTCTATATTGTTTTGGGTACAGCGTCGCACGACTGCGCAGTGCCATATCACCAAAAATGGCCTGGTCATTGAGCAGCCAAATCTCCTGGGCTGAAGTGGTTAATGATGCTTGAAGTGAAACAATAAAAATGAAATATTCCTTTAAATATTGTGCCTGGGGGATCCCCTTAGTCTGCCTGTAAAGTGGCACATCTGTACAGTGTATATGACCTGCTGAAGAAAAACTGTAAGGAAAAATAAAAGACATTTAAATTGACTATCGTGGCTGCGAGTTATTGCTGGCAATGAAAAAAAAAAAGAAAAAAAAAATTGGCATCTGGTATGGATTTTAAGGGGAACCCCACACACATTTTTTTTAAAAATGGCACGGGGTCCCCAAAAAATCCATACCAGACCCTTATTTGAGCATGCATCCCACCAGGTCAGGAAAGGGGGGCAGAAGGATGAGCGAGCACTCCCCCCTGAACCATACCAGGTCACATGCCCTCAACCTTAAATAGGTAAAGGGCAGGGCCACCTGGTGACGTCACTGATCGGTGCATGCTGAGTCAGTGACATCACAAGGGGGCGGTGCCACCAGGTGACATCACCAGGTGGCCCTGCCCCTTGCCTATTTAAGGACTGTCAGATGGAGGAGCAGGCATTCAAAGGTTAGCTTTCATCGCGGGTGTGTGGTGGGCATCGTGATCGACAATGGAGCTAAATCAGGGGACATTGTTTTTTTTAATTTTTTTAATAAAGGAATTGTCAAAAACTGTACCCCTACTTATACAAAAATATGTATAGAACCTGCTGCAGCAAAACAGACACAAAAAAATGACATTTAAATTGATTTTCCTGGCTGCAAAAAACAAAAAAAAAACATTGCCGGCAATAGAAAAAAAAACACCCTTTGGGTATGGTTTAGATTTTAAGGGGAACTGCACGCTAAAATGATTTTTTTTTTAAATAAACAGCATTGGCCCCCTCCCCCCAAATCCACACTAGATCCTTAGCCAAATTATTTAAAAAAAGTAGCATGGGGTCCCCCCAAAATCCATACTGGACCCTTATCTGAAAGGGGGGACCTAATAGTCTGCTATGGGTTTTGGGGGGGACCCCACACCGTTTTTTTTTAATTCTGGCATGGGATTCCCCTTAAAATTCATACCAGACCCAAAGGGCCTGGTATGGATTGTGGGGGGGTACACTTTTTTTTAAGATCTTCTAATGTTGGCAAATTTTTTGACTCATTCATTGTTACGGCGGCTGGGTTTGGCTTATGCTCGGCCCCAACCGTTCGCCCATCACTATTCACCAGTTATGCCCCGTACACACGGTCGGATTTTCCGATGGAAAATGTCCGATCGGAGCGTGTTGTCGGAAATTCCGACCGTGTGTGGGCTCCATCGGACATTTTCCATCGGATTTTCCAACACACAAAGTTGGAGAGCAGGAGATAAAATTTTCTGACAACAAAATCTGTTGTCGGAAATTCCGATCGTGTGTACACAAATCCGACGGACAAAGTGCCACGCATGCTCAGAATAAATAAAGAGATGAAAGCTATTGGCTACTGCCCCGTTTATAGTCCCGACGTACGTGTTTTACGTCACCGCGTTTAGAACGATCGGATTTTCCGACAACTTTGTGTGACCGTGTGTATGCAAGACAAGTTTGAGCCAACATCTGTCGGAAAAAATCCTAGGATTTTGTTGTCGGAATGTCCGAACAAAGTCCGACCGTGTGTACGCCCTATAAGGGACAAACACTTCCCTGATCTAGCCAGCAAGGGCGTGGCACATGCAAGCAGTTTAGTGGGACATCTGTCATAAGCCGGCCATAGACGGGTCGAATCTTGGCCAGTTTAACAGGAATTGGCTGAGATTCAAACCATGTATGGGCAGATTGAACGATCGATCAACTTGGGTACAACCAGCCTGTCAGATTTTACATGCAATTATTGCTGTTATAGGTGCTAGCAATAATCACAGTGATCTCCCGCTGGGGACGGATTTCTCTGCCCCTGCTGAGAGAACACAATGGCTCTGATTATGTTTATGGGGGAATCGAGCGATTTTCTTTCCTGCAATCAATTCGCTCTGTCAATGGCTGGCTTTACTCTCCCTGCTCTAAATTGAACTTACCTTCCAATAACCACCTCTTTTGCAGAATGTTTTTTCTGCTTTGATGTGACATGTGCACATTAAGGTAGGACAGGTACACTTTGTGCTGTGTGTAGCACCAACTCACCTCTCTTGTTCAGCTCTGGTTCACCCAAGCTTATGTATTTTTCCAGAGCATTAGTGCAGTGCTGTGTAAGATAGCCTATCACACTCTTGGCAATTATTGGGTCACTATTCCATCGATCAGCGCTGATCTGTGCTTCATACAAAACCGGCGTCCACAGCGATGACTTGTCATCTAGGTACAAGAAGTCTCTCCCATTCAGGGCATACTGGTAATGGCCTCTGACACTTCCATCTGTGTTCCTTTTACAACCATACATAAGCTGGAGAGTGAGGAAAACTGTAAAGAACAAAGAACATACAATTAACAGGTGTCACCTTCACCACGCCAGTCGTCTAGATGCCTAAATGTACTAAGTTGCTGTCATATGATTGGCTGATTAGCAATTTGTGATAGCAAGCAATTGAACAGGTATACCTAATAAAGTGGCTGTTGAGTGTATATGCGATCAGGTATCTTTTAGACCCCAAAGGGGCTTTGGTATGATACTCAAAGGGGTTGTAAATGTTTGTTTTTTTAAATTACAAACATGTTATCCTTACCTGCTCTGTGCAAGGGTTTTTCACAGAGCGGCCCTGATCCTTTTCTTCTGGGGTCCCCAAGCCTTGCTCCTGGCTCCTCCCCGCATCGAGTGCCCCCACAGAGAGCCACATTCCATAGGGGCACTCATACAGGCACGCTCCCGAGTCCTGCTGCTGCGTCCTTTGACACAGACAGCAGGACTCGGGCCCGACATTCGGCTCCCGTGTCACTGGATTTGATTGACAGCAGCGGGAGCCTATGGCTCCTGCTGCTATCAATCTATCCAATGAGGACCAGAGACAGCGGCTGGAGCTGCTGTGCTCTCTCGTCGCTGGAAAGATCGGGTTCAGGTAAGTAAAAGGGGGACTCTGGGGGGCTGCTGCACTACAGAAGTTTTTTTCACCCTAATGCATAGAATGTATTAAGGTGAAAAACCTTGAGGGTTTACAACCCGTAATACATATGTACAGTATATGAGGTCTTTTCAAGTTGAGAACATTTGAGGTTGGCTACCAGGGGCAAACGCATGCCACATTATACACTCTTTATTAGGTGTATTTATGCTATATGA
Source organism: Lithobates clamitans (assembly GCA_037952925.1). Lineage (NCBI taxonomy): Eukaryota > Metazoa > Chordata > Amphibia > Anura > Ranidae > Lithobates > Lithobates clamitans. The sequence goes on along the minus strand of JBBGZY010001726.1, from coordinate 1,196,063 downwards.
CAATGATTTTTTTTTAAATGGTTATATTTTAACATAATGTAACACTAAAATATGAATTATTGTAGGATGTGGTGGTTCTTTATTGCCACCTGAAAATGTCCACTTATCTAATTAATGGATCTGAGTCTTTTACAGAGAGGAAGGGAAGACTTCCAAAGGCTTGCTCACTACAAGCTATAACGTCTCAAACAATAATCCAAAAAATGATGTAACTTTTGTAATGAATAAGCTAAAAAATGCCGTATACAATACTCACCAGAAGAATCATTGAGCCGATGCTTCAGTATACGGAGGTTGTCCTGGAAGACCTTCTCCCAGCCTCGGCGATAATTTGTTTCCCTGTCCCAATAACTTTCATCCTCGTGCTTTTCCATCCAGGAGGCCACAGGGACGTCACACTTTCTATCATGGTCATATTTGTCTATCTGCTGATCATTCACGAAGCCCACAGCTTCAAATCTGAAAGGACATTTGTCTTGCTGATATACTCCAGTGTGGTAATACATCAGGCTCTGTGTTTCTGATCAAGAGAAGAGAGGCATATTATACTACAAGAGAGCGCATGAAACCTGATGAAAAGTGAATTCTGATTGATTGTTCTAGGTTATTGCATTTTACACGTCCTCAATGATGTTTGAATTGTCTTACTGAATAAAACTTGAATGAAGAGAATGGGGTTGATTTACTAAAGGCAAATAGACCGTGCAACTGCAGTTACTACAGAGCTTAGTAAATGAGGGAAGCTCTGCTGACTTCCATCATCTAATCATGTGCAAGCAAAATTGCTTTTTTTTGTATTTATTATTTTCTTTGCACGTGATTGGATATTCTTTGCAAAGCTCTTCTTTGCAAAGCTCATTTACGAAGCTCTGCAGCGACTGCACTTGCAAAGTGCACAGTCTATTTGCCTTTAGTAAGAGGCTGCAGTGTCAGACATTTGTAAACACTGCCAATAATTGCACAGGCACCAAGATTTATTTACATAATTTTGTCATCTCTTAACCAGCATCTTAGTCCACAAAGCTGACCCTGGATGATGCTTGGACAAAGAGAAAAAGCAGATAAAGACATTGTCATGGGGAGCTTTGTGATTTCTGTGAGAGGTGATGAATACTTGGAAGTATTACACCTTACATTACTTCAAGCAGAGGGTTTGCAGCCTAAGCAGAGATAATTGTTCTGCTTCCTTCACACTATTGGATGATGGATCTGACACTCACTGGCCTGTTAAGCTGGACAAACACTAGATTTTTTTAGTTCAGCCTTCAGACAGCATTGATGAGTGAATCTCCTGTTGCTCATATTGTAATACCTGAACAGCGGCTGCATCCAATTGGATGAAGCCACTGTCCCACCAAACATTTTCTATCTGGCTCGTTAATTTTTTTATTAGAAGCAGGAGGGTGGTGACAGGGCCATTCATGGAGTGAATTCTGACTCATCAAGAGTAGTGTATGGCCAGTTTTACAGATGTCAACTCTTTAATGTGTAGACTATTCCCCGAGTTACTTTGTGCCAATGCCAGTATCCCAAGCAGGCATAGGTGTGCGTACGGGGTGTGCCGGATGTGCCTTGGCACACCCTAATCATCCCATGCATCTCCAAAAGTCTACCTGTGTGTAATTTAATCTCAGAATAAATACAGCTGTTCTGTGGAGCCCTCAGAGGTTTGTTAGAGAACCTTAGTGAACAAACAGCATCATGAAGGCCAAGGAGCACACCAGACAGGTCAGGGATAAAGTTGTGGAGAAGTTTAAAGCAGGATTAGGTTATAAAAAAATATCCCAAGCTTTGAACATCTCATGGAGCGCTGTTTAATCCATCATCCGAAAATGGAAAGAGTATGGCACAACTGCAAACCTACCAAGACATGGCCATCCACCTAAAATGACAGGCCGGGCAAGGAGAGCAGAGAAGCAGCCAAGAGGCCCATGGTAACTCTGCGGGAGCTGCAGAGATCCTCAGCTCAGGTGGGAGAATCTGTCCACAGGACAACTATTAGTCGTGCTCTCCACAAATCTGGCCTTTATGGAAGAGTGGAAAGAAGAAAGCCATTGTTGAAAGAAAGCCATAAGAAGTCCTGTTTGCAGTTTGCTAGAAGCCTTGAGGAGGATACAGCAAACATGTGGAAGAAGGTGCTCTGGTCAGATGAGACCAAAATTAAACTTTTTGGCCTAAAAGCGAAATGCTATGTGTGGCGGAAAACAAACACTGCACATCACCCTGAACACACCATCCCCACCGTGAAGCATGGTGGTGGCAACATCATGTTGTGGGGATGCTTTTCTTCAGCAGGGACAGGGAAGCTGGTCAGAGTTGATAGGAGGATGGATGGAGCCAATTACAGCTCAATCTTAAAAGTAGACCGGTTAGAGTCTGCAAAAGACTCGAGACTGGGGCGGAGGTTCAGCTTCCAGCAGGACAACAACCCTAAACATACAGCCAGAGCTACAATAGAATGATTTAGATCAAAGCATATTCATGTGTTAGAATATAAGGAAAAGGGGAATAAGGGTTTCAAGGCCCCCCTTTTTCTCATGGGAGCACAGCAGCGGAAGTTCTAAGTCTCCCCTCAGGCCAGGGGCTCGTGGCTTTGGGGGAGCCTTGTGACTGATGAAGAGGGAAGCCTTGAAAATAGACAGAAGGTTCTGGAACCCCTTGGGGTCTCCATATAAAGGGGGTGCGGATAGGGTCTGATGCCAGTCGCCGGTGGATGGTATAGCTGCAGGAGCTCCCCACCCCTCCCTCCCTTGTCGCGGTCTTTATATTGTGGTGGGCCACCTTTCTGTTTGGACAGTTTAATAAATACTGATGTGGTTTTGTAATACAGCTTGAGCTGTAATAGCCGAGCTGAATAAATGGTTATTGTATATTTAAGTTGGTTTAACTATCTATTGTGATTTTGTGTGAATCGTTTTTACAATTATATTAAAACCAATTATAAAGCTGAGGCCAATTTTTGTTCCAAATGATCTTGAGTGGTTTACACACTTAACATGTCTGGTGATTGTTTAATATATTGCTGCTTGTGATCTCATGGACCAGTCAAAGTCCAGACCTAAATCCAATTGAGAATCTGTGGCAAGACTTGAAAATTGCTGTTCACAGACACTTTCCATCCAATCTGACAGAGCTTGAGATATTTTGCAAAGAAGAAACATTTCACTGTCTAGATGTGCAAAGCTGGTAGAGACATCCCCAAAAAGACTTGCGGCTATAATTGCAGGGAACGGTGGTTCTAGAAAGGATTGACTGGGGGGGCTGAATACAAATGCACACCACACTTTATCATTTTCCTTCCACTTTACAATTATGTGCCACTTTGTGTAGGTCTATTACATAAAATCCCAATAAAATACATTTATGTTTTTGGTTGTAACATAACAAAATGTGGAAAATTTCAAGGGGTATGAATACTTTTACAAGGCACTGTACATGTCTGTTTGTGCACACCCTAATGTAATAGGCTGCTCACATGTATACATGCTGGTCTGCCTGTGGAATACCATCCAATATGTGTGTTGTTTCAGCTTCTAGAATGAATATAGGCACTCACCAGAGACGACACTCTGAAACAATGATGTTAACATTACTTTAAGCATTAACGAAGATGAAAGATAGGCTGCAGGAAGTAGATCTCTGGAGGGTGAATCAGATTTTTTGAGTATACCATCTGTAATTAAACCAAAAATATACATCATCAATGCATGCCTGCATATACTGTCTGGGGTCCCTCCTTCCCATAAATGGCCTTCTGATAGCAGGTCCAAATTTGACATGTAAAGAAAAAAGCTAACCTAATGCCGCGTACACACGAGCGGACTTTACGGCAGACTTTGCCCGGCGGACTTTTCAACGTACTTTACGACGGACTTTCTGAATGAACGGACTTGCCTACACACAATCCACCAAAGTCCGTCGAATTCGTAGGCGATGACGTACGACCGGACTAAAACAAGGAAGTTCATAGCCAGTAGCCAATAGCTGCCCTAGCGTGGCTTTATGTGCGTCGAACTAGCATACAGATGGCGGACTTTTCGACCGGACTCGATTTCGACGGATTAATTTAAAACATGTTTCAAATCTAAGTCCGTCCAACTTTTGAGAAAACAAAGTCCGCTGGAGCCCACACACGATCGAATTGTCTGACCAAATCCCGTCCGCCGGGCAAAGTCTGCCGTAAAGTCCGCTCATGTGTACGCGGCATAATGTCTAGATGAAGAAAATGTCATGGTTTATAGGTAGTTTTTGGGCTGAAGTATATCCACTGATCTGAAGGAGTTTCCATTTCCTCAGGCTGGCAGGAGACCGTTGAGCACTAATTTGTCCCCTGCTATGGGCTCCAGGCAGCCATCTTGGGGGGTGGCGTATCTCATTGGATGCTGAAGTCTGGAGAGATTTGGGCACCCATTTCAACACAGAAGTCCTTCAAAACGAGATTTTGAATCATTCAGTGGGCCAACAGTGTGGGAGTAAGATATGGATAGAGTACCCCCTGTATAGGTAGTGAGTAGGAATAGTATTAGGGAGTGGTACATATTAAAGAGAGAAAGAACACATTTCCCATAACAGGGGGTCTCCTCTGTCAGGTTCTCAGAACAGTTTTCCACTGGCAGACAGATATCTGCAGAGGCTTTCGGGGATCGCAATGTGACATGGTAACAGGTAACACCACAACCCCTCCACGGGAAGTTCTCCTCTGGCATCCTGCGATCTTAAAGCAGATCTAAACACTGAAGGTTTTTACCTTAATGCACAGTAAGGTATAAAAAAAACTTCTGGGCGCAGCTTCCCCCCCAGCCCCCCCCCCTTTATACTTACCTGACTTACCTGATCTCGAACCAGCACTGTTTCTAAGAGCAGAGGCTCTTTCCGCTCTCTCCCTCCTCATAGGCTTTGAGACAGCAGTGGGAGCCATTGGCCCCTGCTGCTGTCAATCACAGCCAATGAGCAGAGAAGGGGACGGGCCGAGACATACATAGCAATTATAGTGTGTTGGAAGTAATAGATAATTGATTATAGGTATCTAATATTTGGACAAAATAGGAGTCAGACAGCAATAAAAACTGACAAAATGTTCTAATCTAGCAGGTCCCACCTAACCGTCTTGTATTGAATTGCATTGTTGCTGTATTGTCTCCCTTTATATTGTAAAGTGCTGTGCAAACTGTTGGCGCTATATAAATCCTGTATAATAATAATAATTCCTCTCCACTCTATCAAAAACTAAACAAACTAAACAACCTCGGCCTCATGCACGCTGGATGTTATAACGTTATAAAAATGCAAGTAGGTTTGCAGTGAGTTTTACAAAGTTTTTGAATGTTTTTGCAATAGCGTTTAGCATTTTTCAGCATTAGCGTTTTTTTAGCGTTTATTTCTTTCAATGGATCAAAAACGTAAAAAAAAACATATTGGTGAGCCACATTTTTGAGAGTTTTTTGGCGTTAGAGCGTTTTCACAGCTGAAAAACTCCTCTCAGAACCCACTAGTTTTGGGGTTTTATTTACAGCCAAAAACAGTTGATAACAGCCTATGTGTACATGGACACATAGGATAACATTCTGGAGAGTTAATTGACTGTAGAAAAAAATGTCTGAAGCCAAAAACTGCAGCTGTAACAACGTCCAAAAACATCCAGCGTGCATGAGGCCTCAAGTGGAAATCGCACCTGAAGTCGCCAAAAGCAGTACAGGAACTACTTTTGGGAATCGGTGCGGCGCCACAAATGTGACATCGCACCGATTCGGACAGTGCCATTGCCGTCAATTGCCACATATCAAATCACTTGCCAAATCGCATCTATTTGAACCTAGGCTAAGGCATTTTTAAAATTATATGTAAATCTCTTTAGGCACTCATAGAAGGTATTCTAGAATATAATGCATTTATTGTATTATAGTTACAGTTCTGTTTAATTTGAGTGAACCGAAATTCAACTTACATGGGGATATGGAAAAGAGTTTTCTAGCTGGCTCCTTTCGAGGACGTTTGTTATACTGGGAATGATGGCCAAAATCCAACTTGAACTGTGTTTTAGACTGTATGAATCTCAAATATATTTTGCTTATGATGCCAAGATACACTGATTAAAAGAAATAATAAATAAATAAACAAGATACAACTGGTCAGTTATTGATGTAATACATACAATGTTTTTGTGTGCTACATCATAAAAATGGACACTTGTGGAAAGACTACTGTAGTGCATTCCGAGAAACAGACAACCATGATCAATATACAGTAAAAAAAATGATAATAGTAATAATCAGAATTTTCCCCAAAACAACAAAAAGTTTACTGTAGAATGCCAGTGAAAAATAACAAGCAAAAAAAAGAAGTGTACCCCAATAAAAAGGTAAGATAAAGAAGCAGCTTTTGCTGAAATAGTTTGCTTTATTCCAGATATTTTCTCCACAGTACTTTTTTTGTGTCACTAGATGACGTTGACCAGATCTAGTTTCTGCCACTAGATCTGACCAGCATCATTCAACCTACCTCCCCTGAGCCCAGGTCATACTGGACCCACCTCCAGCCTGTGATTGGATAGTAAAAGAAGAAGTAGCACAGTCATGAGCTCCTCTCTCTTTCACTTTGCTTTTTCCTTCTATCAGCATGCTTCTTGTCAGCACATAAACTGACGGGCTCTTTGTACTTCAAGTGGCTGATACCAGGTCACATTCAGGCATGTACACTGTTTGTATATAAAACATACAAAAGTCCAACTCAGGGCTGCTTGTAAATGTACATATGCAGTGGGGCCCCCTGATGCACTGCATGAGTTAAATGCTTGTCTGGCTGAGGGGCAGGAATAAGTACAACTACTACCTTATTGCCCACTCCCACAGGCTTCTTCCTCTTTGTGCAATCAATTCCCTAAATCCACTTCACTGCCTGGCTGGTTACATTTCTCTGATATCACTACATACATACACGGGTGTATCTACCGCAAGGCAAAGAAGGCGTTTGCCTTGGGCGGAATTTTTGAGAGGGGGGCGGCTCGGCTCAGGCAGAAGTGGCTCTTTAACCACTTGCCAATCGTGCTATAGCCAAATGATGGCTACAGCGCAGTTGTCCAGTTCTGGGAGGGCATCTATTGATTTTTTTTTATTTTTTTATGTTCAGTCTTTTTTCGTTTGTTTATGATATTTATTTTTATTTTATTATTTTTTGTTTATGATATTTATGATGATATTTTTACCGGCCCCTTCCCCCACTTTTCATCCTGAAACATCCCCCTGTGTGCCTGCAGCAGCAGCCGGTGGGAGAGGAGAGGAGAGGAGAGGAGAGGAGAGGAGGGGAGCCAGAAGCACAGCAGCATAATTCTGCATTGCATGGGGTGATGAGGGTGAGTTCCAGGCACACCCCGTGTACATGCCTATGCTTAAATCTGCCTAGTGTTCAGCTATAAAGTGCAAGTTCAGGCAATTCTAGCATAATTTTTTTTTTAATTAAAAGGCAATATTTTCCAGCATTTTAATATTTGGTTGTCCTGGAACTTTGCTGCCACAGGTGTTCTATTTCTCTGTTTTTAATCCGTTTGTTGATGTATGAAAAAAAGACAGCGTTTCATTCCTATGGGCAAACGCATGTCAATGGGCGTTGTCCATTTGCATCAGTTTTTCGTCAGCTTACGATAAACTCTGTTTTTTTAATTTGCAGAAGTCTGCATTTTTGTTCCATTTAAAAAATATAGGCGGACAAAAAAACAGATGTAAGTGGAAAAGAACTAAAACAGAAGTAGGATGCTAACTGATGTAAACTGAATGAAGGGTCATAGCATTATGCTGGGGCCCACATGGGATGGCTCAGAGGGGGCTGCATTTTCTCTCCTTTTATCTATTTACTAGGTTGCCATTGGTTGCCACTGTTGCTCAGGGCAGCAACAGCAAGAGGATTGGTAGCAAGGGCCAGCGTCAGGATTGGAGGAATTTGGCGGGCGCTGAGCAGCGCTGAAGAAGCCTATATAAGGGGCTGAGTGCAGCGGTCACTGACCGTGTGAAGCAGAACAAGCGACACCACAGAGCTGCAGCATGAAGCGCCGTTCGTCTGAAGGTCGGGAAGAACTCCTGTGCCGCCTTATTGAGAGAGCGGAGGGAGAGGGCGGTGAAGAATGGCTCCTGCAATGCCTAGGGGAGGAGCGCGACTCGGCTCCGCCTGCTGAGACATCACTCACTAAGCAGAAGATGGAGGTAGCTTCGGCCCCAGTCGGAGGCGGGACTCGGCAGCAGCCGGGGAGGAAGAAGAAACGAACGAGAACAGCGGCTTCGCCTCAGGTGACAAGGGAGGAGAGGGCTGGCACTTCAAGAACACAGAGAGAGCCGGCTATGAGGGAGAGCAGCGCTACTCAGCTTCCCCAGGCTGCTGCACTCATTGAGCATCCGTCATCAGCATATGATGGTGAGCAGTGTACAAATATGGCAGATGTTTCATTCCTAGTGAATTCATTGTCAAATATTTTTTACAACAATTTAAAGGGGCACAGTCTGCTGGTGCTAATAATATTGCTAATAGTTTTAAAGGAGCACAGGTCACTGGTGCATTGAATATTAAACAAACTAATGTTAATTCACAAATTCTAGGGGCACAAAGAGAAAGGTTTGGTGCTAGTCAGGTTTTGCATACCAGTAAAATTGATCAGAGGGCACAGATATCTGGTGCATTTGAGCCTGTTGGTAGTGATACTGAAATATTTACAGGGGCACATGATTATGGTGCTGTTAAAAAATTACCATTGAATGAAGTTGGTTCAGTATGGCAAAACTTAAATGAGTCACAAATGACTGATCATGGCATGTTAAACCATGATGATGTGGTTTACTCTCCATTGTCTGTTAATCCTATCCTGCCTATCAGGCCTTCAGCAGTGGCAGTTGGGGAGGCTTCTTTTAAGGAACCCTTACCATGTGTTCTGTCACCGTTAGGTTTCCATTTAGCCAGGCCTGTTAAAAAAAAAAATTTGGAGAGGAGAATTCATTGACATATTATCTCTTTTGCCGGCTTCTAAAGAATTTTTGTTGAAATCTGATAGGCTGACAGCGGATAGATCCGAGGAGGACAGGAGAAGGGCCATACCAAGGACCTTCCAAAATTGGTTGCAGGCTTTCTGCATTTATGCAGCAGTTATGGGTGAACGTTTCCCTGCAAAGTGTTCAGGTTTATTCCAACACTTAGATATTGTTGCAGAGGCCTTTCGTCATTTCGGTGGCTCTTCATGGTTCACATATGACGAAAATTTTCGCCAAAAATTGGCAGTCCACCCCTCCCTGCATTGGGGTTCCAAAGATGTTGGGCTATGGCTGAATCTCATGTTGCTGCCTAAGCTTCAGTTTACTCCAAAAGGGGTATCTACTGCACAGTCTGCGTTGCGTAAGGGATTTTGCTTTTCTTTCAATGAAGGGCAATGCAAGTTTCTATCAAATTGCAGATACAAGCATGAATGCTCTCATTGTAGTGGGAACCATCCGGCTAGCAGGTGCTTTCGCAAAACTGCAGCGACAGCTTTTCAGCCATTTCCCGGGCACGCTCATGGGAAGGGCAGTGACTCCAGTGAACCTCCCAAGAATGCTCCCGTGGTTAGAGCGCTATCCAGATCGCAGGATGGCGGCTCTGCTAACTGAAGGTTTCAAGGAGGGTTTTTTGGTCCCGGCCTTTCAAGGCTCGGGCTGTTCTATGGTTCAGAATTTAAAATCTGTTTATACTAATGCTTCAGTGGTAAGAAAGAAAATTTACAAAGAACTGGAAGAAGGGAGGGTGGCTGGTCCTTTTGCTTCCCCGCCATTCGCAAATTTTAGGCTTTCCCCGTTGGGTTTAGTTCCTAAAAAAGAACAAGGTTCTTACCGTCTGATACATCACCTTTCATATCCGGAGAACTCCTCTTTGAATGATGAGGTGGCTGGTGTTGAAGCTCCTGTTTGCTACGCATCATTCGACGAGGCTTTGGTTATATTAAGGAGTCATGGACAAGGGGCCTTGCTATCCAAGGCAGATATTAAGTCAGCATTTCGTTTGCTCCCGGTCCATCCACAGGGCTTCAGTTCACTAGGTTTTCAATTCTCGGGTGAATATTTCTTTGACAAATGTATGCCCATGGGGTTTTCTTTGTCTTGTTTTTATTTTGAAGCTTTTTCAACCTTTCTTCAGTGGGTTTTGTCTGACCTCTATCCCGATGGAGGTTTCCTACATTATCTAGATGATTTTTTATTTGTTGGCTCAGCTGATTCTCCCTCGTGCCTCAAATCTCTTCAGTTATTTTTTAATATTTGTGAGCACTTTGGGATCCCTTTAGCAGCAGAAAAGACAGTGTTTCCATCCACTTCAATTGAATTTTTAGGGATTACCATAGATTCAGCTGCAATGGAATTTAAACTGCCTCTTCAAAAAATACAGAAAATGAGATCCATGATCTCAGTTTTTCTTTTAAGAAAGAAAGTATTATTGAAGGAGGCCCAATCTCTTCTGGGTCTGTTTGCCTTTGCAGCCAGAGTCATTCCAATGGCTAGAGTGTTTTCTCGCAAGTTTTCACTGGCAATCAGAGGCTTTACAAACCCATATTCCCATGTTCGGATCTCCAAGAGCGTTCGGGAGGACCTTAGAATTTGGGATGCTTTTCTGTGTCATTTTAATGGCTCTACTATATGGCAACAGGATTTTGTTACTAACGAACAGCTTAATTTTTTCACGGATGCAGCTGGGTCTTCAGGCTTTGGAGCATTTATGGATGGGCATTGGTGCGCAGGTGAGTGGCATCAGGACTGGTTACAAAAGGACATCATTCAAAATTTGGTCCTTTTGGAGCTTTTCCCTGTGATAGTCTCTTTAGTAGTTTGGAAAGACGTTTTTGCGAATCGCAGAGTTCTGGTGCATACTGATAATAAAGGTGTTTTGTATGCAGTGAATACTTTATCCTCTAAATCTGAACCAGTGATTAGGCTACTACGTTTTCTGGTTTTACAATGCATGCGATTCAATATCTGGTTGAAAGCAGAGCACATTCCGGGCGTGCAGAATAATATTGCTGATGCTTTATCTCGTTCACAGTTCACAAGGTTTCGGGAATTGGCTCCGACATCGGATCAATGCGGAACTCCTTGCCCGGATTTCCTCTGGGGCTTAATATGGAGTTAATTCTTGGTAACTTCAAGAATTCAGTGTCGAAGAAAACGTGGTCAGATTATCGCCTATCCTGGTCCAGATGGTGCTCCTTTTGTCAGGACTTTGGTCTGGATTCTCTTGTTGTCACTTCTTATGTCTCCCTGTCTTTTGTGTCTTCATTGCTTCAGGCTAATCTTAGCCCAGCTTCTATCAGCAAAATTTTAGCGGGGGTCTCCTTCTTTCTCAAATTCGCAGGTTTGCCATCTCTAACCTCTTTCTTTCAAGTTAATCAAGTTTTAAAAGGATTTAGGAGGTCAAAACCTTTATTGGATAATAGGCGCCCTATTTCGGCTGCTATATTGGTTGATCTCCTTAAGGTTTTAGAAGTGGTGTGTTTCTCTGAATTTGAATTAATTTTGTTTAGGGCCGTTTTTTCAGTTGCCTTTTTTGGCGCCCTCAGAATTGGGGAATTTACATCTGAAAATAGAAGGTCCTCAGCTTTTCTCCTCAAATCACATGTCATTGTGTATGATGGGTCCCTTAGCCTTTTTCTTTGTAGGTCTAAATCTCTTCCAACAGGTCAAGGTCATTGGATTTCTCTGTCTAGTTCTACCAATCCTACAATATGCTCGGTGCTATTGGTGTCTAGATATATGTCAATTAGACCATGTTCTGATGATTCCTTCTTTATCCACCAGGATTTGTCCTCTCTAACTAGGTACCAGTTTTCAGCTGTGTTGGCTGCTTCTCTGAAACGCTTGAACCTATCTGGTTTTTGCTTTTCTTCACATTCTTTTCGCATCAGGGCAGCCACCACAGCTGACTCTCTAGGTTTCCCGGCAGAAACTTTAAAAAGAATTGGCCGTTGGGGTAGTGATAGATATAAGATTTATGTTCGCCCCGATCTACTAATTTTGTAATCTCTTTTCAGGATCTTCCGCAGCTACAGTTTGGATTGTAGGTCATTCCTACGTTTTCTGGGCAGCCAAGCATGCTGAAACTAGAACCTACTCGGCTAATTTAGGTCTGGACTCTAAGTCTTTCACAGTATTGTGGTCAGGTATTAGGGGTTTGAGGTGGAAAAATTTGAGAGATCATTTACTTCACTTATCTAATGTTTGGCCTTTACCCCAGATCTTGGTGCTTCATGCCGGGGGCAATGATTTAGGCAAAGTTAAGACGTGGGATCTTCTATGCGAAATCAAGAGGGATCTTTGTTATATTCAACTTTTATTCCCAAATGCTATAGTAGCATTTTCAGAGATGATTCCTCGTCTTCTTTGGTCCCCCTCGGGCAATTTATTTTATGTGGACAAGATTAGAAGGCGTCCCAATAGAACAATCCATAGTTTTTTAAGTTCATCCGGTGGCATATCTTTTCGCCACTTAGAATTAGAGGGTTTTGTACATGGTTTATTTCGTGGAGATATGGTCCATTTATCTGTGATAGGCTTAGATATATTTAATATGGGTTTACAAAATCTAATTGAATCAGCCACGGTGTTGGGGGGGGGGCCTCGGCCAGCAGCACTGCTGCTGTCCTCAGCCGGTGGGGAGTAGTCGTCCAGCATTGTTGGATGGACACCATTTAATTTGTTCAGTTGTAGCCAGGATGGCTTTATATTCTTTAAAATAAATTTGAGTATTTTAGGTAACCCCTATGGATAACACCGTGGCCTTATAAATACCAATTAATAAATGTTTTGTTAAATTTAATTAACAGTGTTTGTCTTTATTATAATCCCATCTGTGCTAGCCCATGAAGGGTCATAGCATTATGCTGGGGCCCACATGGGATGGCTCAGAGGGGGCTGCATTTTCTCTCCTTTTATCTATTTACTAGGTTGCCATTGGTTGCCACTGTTGCTCAGGGCAGCAACAGCAAGAGGATTGGTAGCAAGGGCCAGCGTCAGGATTGGAGGAATTTGGCGGGCGCTGAGCAGCGCTGAAGAAGCCTATATAAGGGGCTGAGTGCAGCGGTCACTGACCGTGTGAAGCAGAACAAGCGACACCCACCCACCCGCCCCCTTTTTTGTCATGATGTTGTCCATGAGGGGGAGTAGTCGTCCAGCATTGTTGGATGGACACCATTTAATTTGTTCAGTTGTAGCCAGGATGGCTTTATATTCTTTAAAATAAATTTGAGTATTTTAGGTAACCCCTATGGATAACACCGTGGCCTTATAAATACCAATTAATAAATGTTTTGTTAAATTTAATTAACAGTGTTTGTCTTTATTATAATCCCATCTGTGCTAGCCCATGGGTTTCTTAGCAAAAACGCGACTGAACAGATGATGCCCATATAAAAGGGGCCTAAAAGTCAGCTATTGTAACTATCTAAATTGTAGAAGCAAAATATGAGTAGATAACAATACACTTTGCTTATATATATATATATATATATATATATATATATTATTTGGAGATCACCAACATTCTTGCTGAGCTGAAATAGATCTCAAAGATTGTAGCTAAATACATCTTCTGTATCTTACCGGTTAGACATGATCTGATTACTTCGAATATAGGTTTTAAACCACCATCATATGATGTGACCGGCTCTGGACTTTCCTCTGGGCACTGTACACATTTATCTTCAGGACCATAGAAACAAATAAATGTAGTTAGACAGAATGTAGCAGGAGAAGAACATCTATTTATTGTATATAATCTGAAAAGGTCACTTTTGCTTATAGAGGTCTGGATGCAGACAAGTCACTGTCCAATAGCAGCTCTTGTGATGACAATAGACATGGACATTGAATGAATCCCATCATAACAGAAATACAAGAGATGCCATTTGTGACCTCTATCTGTTGCCTGGCTAATATTCTGACCCATTGGATCACTATTTTCTGAGTCACTGACAGAGCGCAAGTTGAAGAAAAATCAAAAAGTTCTTATGCCCAAAGTACTTGTCCCAAGTCAGGAAAACAACCAGTATTTTTAGAAAAAATGTCTTTTTTTAGCAGAAAATGAAAGAGCAAATTCACTTAGAATTTGGCATTATATATTAAATACATACACATTACATTAAAATAGATGTATTGTCAAACAGAATGATGTACCCCCTTAGCTAGTAGTAGTTAGTCACATACATCTAGATTCATCTGTAATGGTGAAAACGTTGTGGAACTTATCCAAGCGGCTTCTTCAGTTCTAATGAGTGCCAGGAACCTGCTTTGGCATTTATAGCCACACAGATAGCTCAGTTCCTTTATTCCAATCACCATGGAGTGTGTCTCACCCCCTATTTCAAGAACAAGCACAACTTCTACAGACAGAAAATATGGCCGTGCAATACAATCACCAGTATCTCCTATTGTAGCTAGCCTGTACATGGAGGAGGCAGAGAGGGGAGTCTTGAACTCATTCAAAGGAACAACACCAAGTCATTGGTTCAGATATTTGGACTATACAGTTGAACCTCGAATTGCAAGTTTTTTGGTTTTTTTTTAAATCCTGATTCGCTTTGCGAGCGTTGTCCCCCAAGACGAGCAGATTTCAAGCCTCTGAGGTGTGCAGTACCGCATTTGGCCAGAGGTGCGGGGGCACCGGTGATGCTCGGAAACACTTCGTTCCCGAGTGTCTCCGGCGCCCCTGCACCTCTGACCACATGCTGTACTGCATAGACAAGCAGTGGCTGTAGAACGGATTATCTGAGTCAGAATATCTGATTATCTATTGCTTTGAGTGCTTTGGATTACAAGCTTTCTTCTGGAACGAATTATGCTCATAATCCAAGGTATTACTGTACATGGGCCAAGATATGAATCTTGGAAGTGGAAGATTTTAGTGAGTGAACATAAACTCTGTGGATAAAAACATCAGGTTTATAGCTGAAGAGGCACAGAACAACAACTTACTACTTTTCACTATATGTGTTACATGTCAAGGAAAGGGGTGACTTGGAAAGATTTGGGAGTGAGAATTGTATATTAACTGTTTTTTAAAACCATAATATTAATGAATGAAGCAGCTACTTCTGTGCACCGATCAGTCAGTGTCTTGTCATTAGCAGGTGTCACATTTTTCCCGGCTGCAACAGGATCCGTGATTAACTATCCAGTAGAATTGAAATTAAGATCTGGTGTTCTGTGCCTGTTACCCAGCACAGTCTGGTAAGAGTCTGATTCATAGGGGGACATTTTACCCCCCACTATACACGTGTGGAGGTGATGGTGAAATGGCTATATCTAGGATATAATCAAGCACTCTTCCTGTTTTTTGGACTCTAGTACACCTGTTAATGTGAAGTGATCACACAGTTGCAACGATTACTCTGTGGACTTTACCCTTATATACATGGTTATAACACACTCGTGACAGCGGGAACTTGTCTGTATATGTAGCGCTGCCTTGATGAATGTTTTTTATCTGTTCTAAATTGAATTTGCTTGCCATTGGCAAGCTTATGCGGTAGCAGATTCAGCCTTAAATAGGATATCTATGTGTGTTTATATATATATATATATATATATATATATATATATATATACACACACACACATTCATACATGTTCTTATATTATTTAGTGTCAGAGTTTTACCCATTCCTTAAAGAGGAAGTAAACCCTGATGGGTTTTAGTTCCACTTTATTTCCCTGCGCAGGTAAAGCATAATGGGCTACTATGCATCGCATAGTAGCCCATTATGTGTCACTTACCTGAAACCGAAGCCTGTGATGTCACCGCTGTCCTCACTAGCAGCGAGCCTCCATCTTCACCCCCTCCCTTCCGGGGCCACGAACTCCGGCTCTGTGACTGGCCGGAGTAGCGTGACGTCACTCCCGCGCATGCGTGCGGGAGCCGACAGTCATGGCATAACCCCTTTAGAAGTGGCACAATCTTCCCTTTCTAAAGTGCGCATGTGCCATAGTCATCGACGCTCGGCTTTTTCTTAAATATCCCCTAAACCGTGGAGGTTTAGGAGATATTTCCAGCACCTACAGGTAAGCCTTAATATAGGCTTACCTGTATGCAGAAGTGGTTGTACAGGGTGTACAACCACTTTAAGCATGCCTGAATTTGTAGGAGGGGGCCAGTTTGTCTACAAGTAGTTATAACTATAATATAAAATGTGGTAAACAAACAGATGGTCTAGTGTGACGGGAGGAGTGCATATAAGAGGACCAAACCCCGACAAGCATCCGCAGGGCTGCTGATAGAAATCGTGGGGCCCAGTACAGACTACCTGACAGGTCCCCCCCAAGAAAATATTAAAGCTATATATCCCCTGAAGAAGTCCAATACTTGGTGACACATGTCGGGATTATTGGGATTATCATTTCATGGTTACCACCTACAATAGATCATGGCTGTAAATTTTTAAGATAAATGGATCCATCATAATATTAATGTATTTTAGACGGTTTTTACATTTATTTGTTCTTCTGTTTTTTGTGACATATTTTTAACTTGATGTAATAAAATATTCAAATTTTCTTTTGTATAAAATTTGAAAGTTAGGGGCACCTTAAAAATCCCTGCCCCTTTGGGAGCATTTTGTTCTGTATCTTGTCCTATAATATAATGTGCATTGTATACAGGCTACACATTGTTTCATTAAGAGACCTGTATATATACTGTATATATACACAAGGTGTGTCTAAAAAGTTTGGTGAATCGTATCAGAAAACAAACAAAACAGAAGATACAAACAAATTACCTTTATTGGCCTTCAAAATAATCTCCATCCTTCATAACTCACTTTTGGCAACGTTCATAAAGCTTATGGAAACTATCAGCTTTTGCAGGTGACTCTTTTTGGGTCATGGGGAAGACGGTGAACGCCATTCCACCGATTGCCGTTTGGATTCCGAATCAAACTAGTAGCACCAGGTCTCATCCCCTGTGACGATAGTTCGCAGAAAGGATGAATCCCCTGGTCACACATGGTAATGAAATCTCCAGAGGTTTCCAACTGTTTTGCTCTCTGTTTGTCTGTCAGCTTGTGCAGCATAAACTGGGAACAGATCTTCTGCTTACTCAAATCTTCACGGACGATGGTGCGCACCATGTGCTTGCTAATGCCCAACTCCTTCGCCATCAATCGAAGAGTCAGACGCTGAACTCATGGCAGCATTCATCACACTCGCTCGATCATGTCTGGGGTTTTGCTTGTCACCGGCCAACGAAACATGGCTCATTCTTGGTCGTTTCCTTCCCGTCGTGAAAGTCGTAAACACATGTTCTGTTTGCAGCTTCCGTCCTGTACATGTCGCGGTCTTCCCCAATTTGTATCAGAACTTGATGTTCACTCATTGCTCCATTGCACCGTGACCCTACCTCTCACATTGACTACGTTTGACTGCCAGCAGCGGGTTTACCCTGGCGGTCACGTGTACTCCATGCTAGGTGGTGCTTCTCGATGTGTCTCTGAATAGCCATGTGCATGTGCATAAACCTGGTCCATGTTGTCATTGAGATATCGGACCATTCACTAATCTTTTTAGACACACCTCGCATGTTATTATCTATGAATCTTATGTAAATAAAAGCTGTAAAAGTATTTTTTTTAATCTGTTTGCCCTTGCACACCAGTAAAAGTCCAAAGTGTCCTTCCCTTTGGAGTTTGTTTTAATATGTTTTCAGGATGTAGTGCTGTCTAATATTGCTTCCTCTACAACATATTATACTATGAAAGCCTTGGGTAATCTGCACCATTGGCATTTTCGTCTATTTTGTGGATAATGATTATAACATTATAAATGTGGCATTGGGAACATATGAGGCAGCTGTGGTCTGTTTGGTAATCCTGTATGAGCATTGTATAATACTAAAGCTCAGATTGACCTCTAGGCTTTGAGGTCTAACTTTCTGGTATGCCTTGGATTCAAATGTTGTGACTGTGGTTCATCTTGATATTCATGGAAGTCTCACTCATGCTGTCAAACTTTTGTTAAAGGGACTTGCATCTGACGCTCCTTTTGAACATCATGGTAAAGGATTCTCTCATGATGTGGAACAGTCTTATTACTACCATTATATATATATATATATATATATATATATATATATATATATATATATACACACATATATATATATATACACACATTTAAAGACTTTTAGGTTATGCAAAAGCCTTACTACAATTACTGCAATTTTCTTTTACCTATATTTTTTACTAGCACTGCAGTTTTGTTTATTATTAGAATTCACACCTTTAGCCATGTAAATTGAAGGATTAGCACATGTTGCAGGCTTCCCGGCACTATGGGATTGAATGATTTAATTAGAAAAAGGTGTTTTCACAAACCTTTACACCACCAATCCTGTTTTTGGACAATCAACATCTGCCTTGACACATTCCATGGTGATTGGATTCATTTGAATGAGCGACCTGTGTGACTATAGATGCTGGGGTAAACGCCTGACACTATTTCGAACTGAAAAGCAGCTTAGATAAGCTATGATAGCCGCCACCTCCTGGCCCTTTAAGAGGTTTGAAATGCTGGGAGGTGGAGGCGAGAATTCAGATCATGTGACCACTGTGATTGGCTGTCACATCAGTCTCATGATCAGAAAGCTCCTGATCACAAGTATGCATTGGGAGCTTTCCGATTCCCTTTGGCAACTGTGCTGGGAGTGCGTAGGGTGTGGGCTCTCAGCACAGAAAATGGTCACATAGGAACACATATGTGGCCTCTCGGCATTAAAACCCACCTGCTAAGAGGCCGCATATATGCGCACGGCCAGCGGGAACAGGTTAACATTACAGAACAGGTCCAGTTCTACACTAGCTATACCATGACCTGATTAAATAACAACCTTCACAAGCATGTACCCCCTTCTCATAATTCATTAAATTAAAGGTAAACTGTTGTGGTTTTGCTAATTTTTTGTGTTTGTAAACTGATATTACATATTTATATTTTGCATTATTTTTTTTTCTATAAAATCCTTATTTAAATAATGAATACAGGGTGTTTTTATACTCCAGTGTTTGAAGTACATGATGGGTTGTCTAATAAAACAGCCCAAAACTAATTCTACATTTGTTGTCAGCTCCTGCAGACTTGTATTCTAGGTACCATCTCTTCAGGACAAGAGAATGAGGGGGTGTTTCCCTTTTTTAAGTCATGTAGCTGTGTGTATGTCTTTTTTTAGCTTACCAACTGAACAAGATTCCATTGGTCTAGGTTTATATGCTTGCAGACAATCATCGTGTGATTTGAGAGACTCTGGAGGTTCTTCCGGACAAAGTACAAACACGGAAAGAAATAAAATTGGTATATGTTGAATTTGAGTTATTACTGTATTAATAATTATATTTCAATAATTCATATTGATGAGAAAAGTTCCTAGAAAATCCGTTCAGTTCTCGTGTAAAAACTCAAAAATTGATTTAATAATAAAATAGCAAAATGTTACAAAAACAATGTCAAAACGTAGAATATAAAAATAGAATCAATAAGTTTCTTATTCTTGAAATGAAGATTAAATCAGATATGTCTGTGTGTAAAAGTAGCATCAATGTCTTGAGATGTAAGTGTGTGAGTGTGTGTGAGAAGGCTTGTCAGCCTCCTTCAATGTCTCATCCCCTCTGTCCGGAGTGAATGTCTGCCTTTGTCCCCTCATGTTACAAGCTTTTCTACTCCTAAAAAACAACCCCTCCCTTTTCGTATTCAGGCTGGTTTAAAGGTTTGTTTTTTCCTTATAGTCCCACAGAAAAACCGGGAACTTTGAATGAGCAATTTCCCTCCCACCTTTCTAAAAAGGTGGGTGTCACTCAATCTAACATTGCTAATGGTGGGGCTGTGGACTATGTGAGAGTAGCTAAAATGAGAATAATTGAACTTATACAATATAAAGGTTTCCTCTAACCAGTTGCCGACCGCCGCACGACGATGTACGTCAACAGAGCGGCACGGGCAGTCAAAAGGGCTTACCTGTACGACCTTGCCTGCCCGCGGGTGGGGGGTCCAATCGGACCCCCCCGGTGCCTGCGGCGGTCGGCAAATCTCCCCCGGCGATCGGTGGTGAGGGGGAGGCCATCCATTCGTGGCCCCCCCTCGCGATCGCTCCCAGCCAATGGGATCATTTCCCTGCCTCTGTATTGTACACAGAGGCAGAGGAAATGATGTCATCTCTCCTCGGCTCGGTATTTTCCGTCCTGGGCCGAGGAGAGAAGACTGTAATGTGAGTGCACAACACAACACATCACAGTAGAACATGCCAGGCACACATTACACCCCGATCCCCCCCCCCGATTACCCCCCGATCCCCCCCCAATCACCCCCCCCTGTCACAAACTGACACCAAGCAGGTTTTGTTTTGTTTTTTTGTTTTTTTTTCTGATTACTGTATTGGTGTCAGTTTGTGACAGTTACAGTGTTAGGGCAGTGAGTGTTAGGCCCCCTTTAGGTCTAGGATACCCCCCTAATAAAGTTTTAACCCCTTGATCACCCCCATCACCAGTGTCGCTAAGCGATCATTTTTCTGATCGCTGTATTAGTGTTGCTAGTGACGCTAGTTAGGGACGTAAATATTTAGGTTCGCCGTCAGCGTTTTATAGCGACAGAGACCCCCATATACTATCTAATAAATGTTTTAACCCCTTGATGGCCCCCTAGTTAACCCTTTCACCACTGATCACCGTATAAGTGTTACGGGTGACGCTGGTTAGTTTGTTTATTTTTTATAGTGTCAGGGCACCCGCCGTTTATTACCGAATAAAGGTTTAGCCCCCTGATCGCCCGGCGGTGATATGCGTCGCCCCAGGCAGCGTCAGATTAGCGCCAGTACCGCTAACACCCACGCACGCGGCATACGCCTCCCTTAGTGGTATAGTATCTGAACGGATCAATATCTGATCCGTTCAGATCTATACTAGCGTCCCCAGCAGTTTAGGGTTCCCAAAAACGCAGTGTTAGCGGGATCAGCCCAGATACCTGCTAGCACCTGCGTTTTGCCCCTCCGCCCGGCCCAGTCCACCCAAGTGCAGTATCGATCGATCACTGTCACTTACAAAACACTAAACGCATAACTGCAGGGTTCGCAGAGTCAGGCCTGATCCCTGCGATCGCTAACAGTTTTTTTGGTAGCGTTTTGGTGAACTGGCAAGCACCAGCCCCAGGCAGCGTCAGGTTAGTGCCAGTAGCGCTAACACCCACGCACGCAGCGTACACCTCCCTTAGTGGTAGAGTATCTGAACGGATCAGTATCTGATCAGATCTATACTGGTGTCCCCAGCAGTTTAGGGTTCCCAAAAACGCAGTGTTAGCGGGATCAGCCCAGATACCTGCTAGCACCTGCGTTTTGCCCCTCCGCCCGGCCCAGCCCAGCCCACCCAAGTGCAGTATCAATCGATCACTGTCACTTACAAAACACTAAACGCATAACTGCAGCGTTCGCAGAGTCAGGCCTGATCCCTGTGATCGCTAACAGTTTTTTTGGTAGCGTTTTGGTGAACTGGCAAGCACCAGCGGCGTAGTACACCCCGGTCGTAGTCAAACCAGCACTGCAGTTACACTTGGTGACGTGGCGAGTCCCATAAGTGCAGTTCAAGCTGGTGAGGTGGCAAGCACAAGTAGTGTCCCACTGCCACCAAAAAGACAAACACAGGCCCGTCGTGCCCATAGTGCCCTTCCTGCTGCATTCGCCAATCCTAATTGGGAGCCCACCACTTCTGCAGCGCCCGTACTTCCCCCATTCACATCCCCAACCAAATGCAGTCGGCTATGAGAGGCATTTTTATGTCCTCCCGAGTACCCCTACCCAGCAAACCCCCCAAAAAAGAAGTTGTGTCTGCAGCAAACGCGGATATAGGCGTGACACCCGCTATTATTGTCCCTCCTGTCCTGACAATCCTGGTCTTTGCATTGGTGAATGTTTTGAACGCTACCATTCACTAGTTGAGTATTAGCATAGGGTACAGCATTGCACAGACTAGACACACATTCACAGGGTCTCCCAAGATGCCATCGCATTTTGAGAGACCCGAACCTGGAACCGGTTACAGTTATAAAAGTTACAGTTACAAAAAAAGTGTAAAAAAAAAAAAAACACAAACAAAAATATAAAATAAAAAATAATAGTTGTCGTTTTATTGTTCTCTCTCTCTCTATTCTCTCTATTGTTTTGCTCTTTTTTACTGTATTCTATTCTGCAATGTTTTATTGTTATTATGTTTTATCATGTTTGCTTTTCAGGTATGCAATTTTTTATACTTTACCGTTTACTGTGCTTTATTGTTAACCATTTTTTTGTCTTCAGGTACGCCATTCACGACTTTGAATGGTTATACCAGAATAATGCTTGCAGGTTTAGGTATCATCTTGGTATCATTCTTTTCAGCCAGCGGTCGGCTTTCATGTAAAAGCAATCCTAGTGGCTAATTAGCCTCTAGACTGCTTTTACAAGCAGTGGGAGAGAATGCCCCCCCCCACCGTCTTCCGTTTTCTCTGGCTCTCCTGTCTCAACAGGGAACCTGAGAATGCAGCCGGTGATTCAGCCAGCTGACCATAGAGCTGATCAGAGACCAGAGTGGCTCCAAACATCTCTATGGCCTAAGAAACCGGAAGCTACGAGCATTTTATGACTTAGATTTCGCCGGATGTAAATAGCGCCATTGGGAAATTGGGGAAGCATTTTATCACACCGATCATGGTGTGGTCAGATGCTTTGAGGGCAGAGGAGAAATCTAGGGTCTAATAGACCCCAATT
Organism: Lithobates clamitans; assembly: GCA_037952925.1. NCBI lineage: Eukaryota > Metazoa > Chordata > Amphibia > Anura > Ranidae > Lithobates > Lithobates clamitans. The sequence continues at coordinate 1,173,296 of JBBGZY010001726.1, read as the reverse complement.
TTTTCAAAAAAGAGTACCTGTCACTACCTATTGCTATCATAGGGGATGTTTACATTCCCTGAGATAACAATAAAAATGATTAAAAAAAAAAAATGAAAGGAACAGTTTAAAAATAAGATAAAGAAAAAAAAAATAATAAAGAAAAAAAAAAAAAAAAGCACCCCTGTCCCCTCTGCTCTCGCGCTAAGTCGAACGCAAGCATCGGTCTGGCGTCAAATGTAAACAGCAATTGCACCATGCATGTGAGGTATCACCGCGACGGCCAGATCGAGGGCAGTAATTTTAGCAGTAGACCTCCTCTGTAAATCTAAAGTGGTAACCTGTAAAGGCTTTTAAAGGCTTTTAAAAATGTATTTATTTTGTTGCCACTGCACGTTTGTGCGCAATTGTAAAGCATGTCATGTTTGGTATCCATGTACTCGTCCTAAGATCATCTTTTTTATTTCATCAAACATTTGGGCAATATAGTGTGTTTTAGTGCATTAAAATGTAAAAAAGTGTGTTTTTTCCCCAAAAAATGCGTTTGAAAAATCGCTGCGCAAATACTGTGTGAAAAAAAAATGAAACACCCACCATTTTAATCTGTAGGGCATTTGCTTTAAAAAAATATATAATGTTTGGGGGTTCAAAGTAATTTTCTTGCAAAAAAAATAATTTTTTCATGTAATCAAAAAGTGTCAGAAAGGGCTTTGTCTTTAAGTGGTTAGAAGAGTGGGTGATGTGTGACATAAGCTTCTAAATGTTGTGCATAAAATGCAAGGACAGTTCAAACCCCCCCCAAATGACCCCATTTTGGAAAGCAGACACCCCAAGCTATTTGCTGAGAGGCATGTCGAGTCCATGGAATATTTTATATTGTGACACAAGTTGCGGGAAAGAGACAATTTTTTTTTTTTTGCACAAAGTTGTCACTAAATGATATATTGCTAAAACATGCCATGGGAATATGTGAAATTACACCCCAAAATACATTCTGCTGCTTCTCCTGAGTACGGGGTTACCACATGTGTGAGACTTTTTGGGAGCCTAGCCGCGTACGGGACCCCGAAAACCAATCACCGCCTTCAGGCTTTCTAAGGGCGTAAATTTTTGATTTCACTCTTCACTGCCTATCACAGTCTCGGAGGCCATGGAATGCCCAGGTGGCACAAAACCCCCCCAAATGACCCCATTTTGGAAAGTAGACACCCAAAGCTATTTGCTGAGTGGTATAGTGAGTATTTTGCAGACCTCACTTTTTGTCACAAAGTTTTGAAAATTAAAAAAAGAAAAAAAAAATTTTTTTTTTGTCTTTCTTCATTTTCAAAAACAAATGAGAGCTGCAAAATACTCACCATGCCTCTCAGCAAATAGCTTGGGGTGTCTACTTTCCAAAATGGGGTCATTTGGGGGGGGATTGTGCCACCTGGGCATTCCATGACCTCCGAAACTGTGATAGGCAGTGAAGAGTGAAATCAAAAATGTACACCCTTAGAAATCCTGAAGGCGGTGATTGGTTTTCGGGGCCCCGTACGCGGCTAGGCTCCTAAAAAGTCCCACACATGTGGTATCCCCGTACTCAGGAGAAGCAGCAGAATGTATTTTGGGGTGCAATTCCACATATGCCCATGGCCTGTGTGAGCAATATATCATTTAGTGACAACTTTGTGCAAAAAAAAAAAAAATTGTCACTTTCCCGCAACTTGAGTCAAAATATAAAATATCCCATGGACTCAACATGCCTCTCAGCAAATAGCTTGGGGTGTCTACTTTCCAAAATGGGGTCATTTGGGGGGGGGGTTGTGCCATCTGGGCATTTTATGGCCTTCAAAACTGTGATAGGTAGTGAGGAGTAAAATCAAAAATGTACGCCCTTAGAAATCCTGAAGGCAGTGATTGGTTTTCGGGGCCCCGTACGCGGCTAGGCTCCCAAAAAGTCCCACACATGTGGTATCCCCGTACTCAGGAGAAGAAGCTAAATGTATTTTGGGGTGCAATTCCACATATGCCCATGGCCTGTGTGAGCAATATATCATTTAGTGACAACTTTTTGTAATTTTTTTTTTTTTTGTCATTATTCAATCACTTGGGACAAAAAAAATGAATATTCAATGGGCTCAACATGCCTCTCAGCAATTTCCTTGGGGTGTCTACTTTTCAAAATGGGGTCATTTGGGGGGTTTTGTACTGCCCTGCCATTTTAGCACCTCAAGAAACGACATAGGCAGTCATAAATTAAAGGCTGTGTAAATTCCAGAAAATGTACCCTAGTTTGTAGGCGCTATAACTTTTGCGCAAACCAATAAATATACACTTATTGACATTTTTTTTACCAAAGACATGTGGCCGAATACATTTTGGCCTAAATGTATGACTAAAATTGAGTTTATTGGATTTTTTTTAGAACAAAAAGTAGAAAATATCATTTTTTTTCAAAATTTTCGGTCTTTTTCCGTGTATAGCGCAAAAAATAAAAACGGCAGAGGTGATCAAATACCATCAAAAGAAAGCTCTATTTGTGGGAAGAAAAGCACGCAAATTTCGTTTGGGTACAGCATTGCATGACTGCGCAATTAGCAGTTAAAGCGACGCAGTGCCAAATTGTAAAAAGTGCTCTGGTCAGGAAGGGGGGTAAATCATTCCGGGGCTGAAGTGGTTAAACATCTAAAATCCTACTACATATCAGTATATATACATTTAAAATGCAGTGTTCTTATTAATATCCTAAACAAGAAATATTGTAATGTAAAGAAAGAACTTATATTCTTAACTTAACATATATAAATTTTGTGTCTTTGGAAAAGGATGTAACCTTATCTCTTACGATGGGGGAGGTGAAACTAATTGATACCACATGAGAATTCTACATAAAACTGCTTTTCCAATAATATAATATAATATAATATAATATAATATATATATATTTCACTTTATCCATACCTAGAATATATGATGATATACATAAGCAAGTCAATCATTCTCAAAAGACCCAAACCATTCATAAATATTGATATTCTATCAGTATAATGGAAGGAGACATGTGTGAGAGTCAGGCAGGGCTGCACACTCCAAAAGTTTTATAAAGAAATACAGAAATTGGTGAGATTGTAGAAGAAGCATGGAAAAACTACTAAAGGCAAACCTTTTCTTTTAGTTTTGGAAAACATGCAGATAGATTAGAACACCTATACAGTTCTACTTGAAGTCTAGATTTTGTATATATTGTGTAAGTGTCTCCACCGGTTATGGAAGTCTGGATGTGGACAACTCAAGACCAGAGACTTCATCTATGGGTAATATTTTTATGGTGTAGGGAAAAATAGTGAAGAGGAACTCTCATGGTGAAGCTGGATACAACTCAACAAACATGCAAATACCATCTGTCTATCTAAAGAATTCTTTAGGACAAGTTTTGGACATAAACATGAACATTTGGACTCCTAGTGCACTTGAGTTATCATTAGCACTTATTAACTTTTAGAAAATGAGGATCCAGACAAGTGCATCTCTACTTGGTTTGGCCAGCTGTGTGTGTATAGGATCAAAAATGATTCAGCTGTGTCTGATTTTTCCTGCTAATGAGTACTCAATTATCCTTAACACCTAGAAGGTCCAAAACAGGATTTTCAGCACCCTTCAAGGATTTATTGCAATTTCTGGAATGACAAAATTACAATGCCTTTTGTCCAAACACAAAATATTGCATTGGTTTTCAATTGTTATTTTCCCCAGCGACATTAATTTTTTTAAAGTGTAACCACCCTGTCCTAAACAGGGGCTACTTGTTAAATTTAGTTTTTGGCTGGGTGATAGTTAGCCCAGACTGATTGTATAGTTTGTCTTTTCCTAAGCTCAAGGTGAGTTGTGATTTCTCTGCTGCCAGTAGGTGTTACTGGTACCAATGGCAATAGTATGAGATTTCACAAACAGACTGAGTTAAGAATATTTATATTTCCTTCAGCCAACCCAGTAGGAGGTGCAGGCCACTGGTGCATGCTGGGGGAGGATATAAATATTTGGGACAAGTCTTGTAATCATTCTCTTCCCCTAGGCTGAGGCCTAGGGAGGTGCTATTGGATTTAACTCTGCTATTAGGCCCCACCAGTGTGGGACCTAACCATTGCTGAATTTAGGCTTAGACCTGAAGTGGTCCTGGAGCTGTCCTGCCTGTAGATAATGGAAGCTGTGCCAGGGAGGGGACCCAGGTGAGGACCTTTGCTGGAGAAAGCCAGGATGAAGTCTGGTTTCTCACTGGGCCTGCTTACTCACTTGGAGGACACACTGAATCTAGGAAACAGAGAAGTCTGAACGAGCTAGGATGCTATTTACAGTGTTGTTGGTTGGCTTAAAGTTCTTGCACTGTGAAGCTGGACATGGAAATGAAGAGCCTGTAAGTGATCTGCTATGGAATCTGGGGCCCCTAACACTCACCTCCTTAACTGTTCCAGAATAAATCTTTAAAAAAACAAAAATGACTGGAGCCCAATATTCTTTCTCAGTCCCCCATATTAACCATGGACTCATCTCTGGGGTGAAATGCTGGCCTGTCCACTGCCTCTGGAGGTGCCACCATGACTCCATAGGTGCCACCAATCCTTCAGGTGTCAGGGTGTTGCTACAGACATTTGAAAGTGTGATTTTTCTCATGAACTGTTAGTTTATCTCATGACAGTAATATAATTGCTTTTTTGTGTAACTTTTCTTTTTATTCTTTTACGTTTTAAAGAAAACACATTCAAAAAATATAGCAATTTGATGTTGACACAGTCAAATGTAAGTTTTTTTTATTTTTTTTTATTTGCAGATACTGGAATTAAGGGGCAAAGTGAATAGACTATGATAGAAAGAAATGACTTGAATAGGCTTTTTACAATTAAAATACTGTTAAAAAAAATCCCTTTAGACCTCATTTACGTGGGGCATATCATTGCACTCTCTGTGTGAGGGCGGTGTTTACCTGCTCAGGTTTTCTTTGCAGGCAGGTCATTCATGTCAGCTGGGATGCAGTGATTGCATAGACACAGTCGCTGCTCCCAATATTACAACTGTGTGAGTGCATGTCACTAAACTCACCCAGCTGCATTCGGAGCCATGCACCCACACGGATGTCACATTAGGAAGCAACTGTGTTCTTGCAGCTTCTGTGTCCCAAATGACATCAAAAGGATTGTCTGTTGGGGATACAGAGAACACCTGCCCATCTCCATGCGGTTAAACACGGCCCCTGCATGGGGTACGCATTGATATACCCCATATTAACAAGGCCTGAAAGTCCAACTAAAGTCACAGAGATGCAATCAGATATTATGCTAGCAACATCTATTTTCAAAGTCTTATTGCCACTTCTACTATTACAGCAGTTGGGCGGGGTGTCTTAACAGAGCTGTACAGTCTAACAGAGGCCAGAAAAGACCCAGTGCACTCAGTAATCACACAGATCTGGTTGGATACACCCTCTCCCCTTCTCTGAAATACTAGACTATACAGATTGTTGTGATGAGGGGTGTGACTGCTACTCAACTCTGCCAGCACAGATCTCTGGAGTGTGAGGGTTTGAAGCAGCTTTTTCACTGGCCATTTTAAAGCAACTCCAAACAAAACTCAGTCGCAATTATAACATGTGGGTGTACAGCACCATAAAGAGATAAAAAGGTGATAGACTTTAAGGGAAGCTTTATAGAAATACAAGTGTAGGAATTCAAATGATTCATTTTATGTTTACATCAGATAGATAACAGAAGTTTTGGGCTAAAAAATGTGAAGACACATCAAGACCCAATGAGATTTTTGCCTAATTAAGCCAATTCAACATGAGACTTCCATTCCTCACTATTCTGAATAAAAAATAAAGGCTCTAGCCTGCTTGTAAGGGGTCTTCTGATTGGCTGTGTGTTGGTGCCAAAGTGTGCCAGTACACGCCCAGCTTCTCTCTCGTATAGGACAATAACCTACCTGCTGGTAGCTGGATGCCTTCACCATATTGTGCCAAACTCCTGGCCGTAGGCCCAGTCATGACATTCCTGGCCGTAGGCCTTAATATTCAAGAATAAAATAAATGTCCACACAAGAAATACGTTTTTCACACTACTGTAGCTCTTCAAAGATGGTTGTGATATCTAACGTCACATTCCCATACTCACAGAACTCTTCAGTATGGAGCACAACACAGGAACGGACATTCTGTAGCAGGCATTTGGGTGTGGAATGCCAGCACATAATAAATAAGCCATCTTCCCTTATACCTACTCATTCCTTGGGAGAACCACAGTTTTGGGACCATTCATCATGTATACTAGATTCCCAACATTCAGCCCCTGTCACAGATGTCCAAGGTGCTTTTCTTTAGTATACCTGTTTCTCCCTCCATGTCCCATTCTATAGATCTGCCCAGTCAGGCACACTCCCAAATGTTACTCTCACTCCCGGTTTACTAGTACTCACGTCAGAGAACACTTAGCATGGCCTAAAATGCCTTTTGCAGCCTACTCACAGCCCACAACAGACCGTAACAAGAGTCAGGGTGACTACAGCCGATTCTTCTGGGTGTTAAACTGCCTTACCCAATGTTTCAGCCCTGTGAAGGTCCCTTGCAGTAGCTGACTACATCCACATGACTCTGGGGTGTTCAGCTCCAATGTCCTATATCTAAGACTCCTCCCATCCCCACATTTTTATGGGCACTAGCTCCATCCACTACATCAATTGAAGAGGGTTTTCTCTAAAAGGGGACCTAACATCCAATGACATAGTTACCTTTACCATACTATGTTTGGACAAAGCCACCTAGTGTCAGACTAGCTAACTGCACCTGCTAACATACTCTCAATATCTGACATTCAGAATTGCTCACTATTGTCTCCTAAATAGTCAAACGTGTCTAGTCATAGTAAATAATGTTTGAAATCAGAATTCAGATTGAAAAAAGCTGATTAGTCCTTACCTTCAAGAGTCTCCTCATCAGGTTCTAGAAAAAAGCAAATGACAAAATAATCTTCTTGTGTCACTACTGTAGTTGGATGTTAACAGAATTTATGAGACTGTCTCTTTCTATCCTACAATTTTCTTTTAACCAGTAATTATTTTTAATATATAACAGTAAAAATAATCAGTCAGTTAAAAAAAAGGAGTGTAGGCTGTTCAATTTGCAAAGTAAACACACTCTACTTCTTTAGTAAATCAACCTATTAAATCAGAAAGACTTCTGCTTGTGTATTGGTGATCAGTGTAAACTGCAGACAGACTGAACATCAACAAAGCAATATTTACATTAGTCTGCACTGTGAAATCATCTCTCTAAGCACCATGAAAAAAAGCAAAGGTATCAGGTTATCAGGGATCTCCATGACTAAGATCTGAGGGGCGGAGCAAAAAGTGCTGGGAGCGTGGCCTGGCTGGAGTCCAAGCTGAAGTTGCCACTAACTCATTGATCAGAGGGATCATAAGGCTAAGGGGGACTTTTTCCCATATCAGGTTGTATTTAAATAGCTTCCTGATGTCTCTAACTATACTAAAAGAGCTTGTGCTTTTTAAAGTTATGGTATTCTTTTTTCCATGTTTTTTCATGTTAAATTGACTATTTTTTTGAAGATTACTTATAACCCTCAACATATTGCATGTTTTCTACAAGCAGAGGGCCTATAGAATAAAATGATGGTAATTGCATTGTTTTGTTGTGTGATACTAGTGCAAGATTTGAAGATTTTGATTCCTGTGCTAATTAGGTAAGATGCAGCAGCCAACCCCTTCCAGCCAATTGGACAGGTTGGCATGGTGGCAGCTCTATTCTAATCTCTAAAGTATAAAGTTGATATCTGCAATCACACCCTGGTTTTTAAAATCAAAGAACTAGGCTGCACTTGAAGAACAAGTACCCAGGGGCGGCCCGTCCATTAGGGGGAAACAGGCACCCCCCCATCCATGGGTTTGGCCCCCTAATCTACATGCAGGGTGCATGAATTCCAATGGAGGGGGGTGTTTCTTTGAAGGGTGGTCTCGGGGCGCAGAGAATGCAAACCGAGCCCAACCAGGAGTGTTACAATAGTAAATTAATATTCGCTATTTTAACACTGATCCTCCTCCCGGCCAATCAGGAAGTGGGTCTTGAGATCCGTCACCCAATTGGCTGAAAGGATGGGCAATCCTATTGGAGTGTGGAGGAGGAGAGGACACTGGAGCCACTGCCCGATGCCCGCCACCTAGATGGGGTAAGTGCTGGACTGACAGACAGCAAGCGGAATGAGTAAGTACCCCTTACTCATTTGCATGGGGGGCTGTTATCGGGTGCCCCTTATTGATAAAGGGGGCTTCCAGATTCTGATGAGCCCCCACCCATAGACACACCCCACCACAAACACCAGGCCAGGGTTGTAGGGATGAGGACCTTGTTCTCAACCTGGCAGGGTACCGAACTGTTGAGGGCATGTGGCTTTGTGTGGTTCAGGAGTGCCCAAATCCTGCCATGCTGCATGCTTGGATAAAGGTCTGGTATGTTTTTTTTGCATGATTTGCCCCTCAATATCCACACCAGATCCTCATTAAGGAAAAGGATCTGGTATGTATTTTTAGGGAAACCCCACACACAAAAAATGCCCCATGAAAATCTTACACTCAGGCCCTCACCAAGGATAAGGGTCTGGTATAGATGAAGGGAAGCCCCAGACATTTGTTTACAAACCGAAGTAAAGAAGCTGAAGCTGACATTTACCAGTAATTCAACCTGAATCTTTCCGTGACAATGTCAGTTTTGCTGTAGTAGGTTGTATACATCACACAGATGCGCCATGTGACATGTGGGGCATCACCCAGGCTTGTTATTTCTAGGAATTTTGCATTTCTAATGTTGATTTTAAAACAATAGTAAAATGTTCATACCTCCCAACTTTTGAACTTCAGAATGAGGGACACTGGAGGAGTAAAAAGACCTGCAATGCGCTACGTTGCGGCAAATTGTGGGTGTGGCAAGTGCCTAGCAGTGGGAGGGACTTAAGAGAAGTGGTTAAACAAAACCCGTGCTTCCTTGTACCTAAAAAATATGCTTTGATTGCTTTGTCTGAACCTAACTTAAAGAACTTCATTAAAATAAAATTTAATTTAAATAGTCAGGGAATTCATAGCAGAGGAATGGACATAATACAGGAGATGGTCAGAGACTGCAGACATGATACAGGAGATGGTCAGAGACTGCAGACATACTACAGGAGATGGTCAGAGACTGCAGACATACTACAGGAGATGGTCAGAGACTGCAGACATACTACAGGAGATGGTCAGAGACTGCAGACATACTACAGGAGATGGTCAGAGACTGCAGACATACTACAGGAGATGGTCAGAGATTGCAGACATACTACAGGAGATGGTCAGAGACTGCAGAAATACTACAGGAGATGGTCAGAGACTGCAGACATGATACAGGAGATGGTCAGAGACTGCAGACATGATAAAATAGGTGGTCAGAGACTGCGGACATGATACAAGAGACATGATACAGGAGATCGTCAGAGACTGCAGACATACTCCAAGAGACTGCCAGAGACTGAACATGCTCCAGGAGACTGTGGACATGCTCCAAGAGACTGTCAGAGACTGTGGACGTGATACAAGAGACATGATACAGGTGATGGTCAGAGACTGCAGATTTGATCCAAAAGACTGTCAGAGACTATGAACATGCTACAGGGGTTGTTGGAGACTGAGGGCATGCTTCAGTAGTCAATCATAGACTGGAGACATGATACATGACAGATTACAGATAAGTGTCTGCAGGGGACCAATGGGCCACACAAAAAGGGGCAATGGGCTACATGTAGCCCCAGGCACTAAGCAATGCACTGTAAGTTTGGAGGGAAGTGCACATGTTTTTTTCCAAAACTCCAAGCGCTAGCACCCTTCTCCAGCTCTGGCAACACTGACAGGATGTTGGCTATGATACATAAAATACTATCTATTGCTGGAGATTGGGGACATGCATGGGCCAGTCTTCACACAGCAACAATTCTACTACCTGGCAAACCTGAAGACTGGTACAACATAACCTGAAACCCCTCAGCACTCTCCTAAAATGTAAAATGTTGTTAAAGTCCAACTTGAAAATGATCCCTTGCAGTGATGATGTGCCAGAAGTGCAAGGGTTACCTGCATTGTAACTGTTGTCCAAACTTCTGCTATCCAATGCCGTTCAGGCAGCTTGGCGTGCCTCCTTCCCCTTCCTCCTCTGTGTACAGAAATACATCAGGAGGTGGAGGGGTGGGTTCCGTGCATTGTGTGTGTGTAAGAGGCAGAGGGGAGAGATGCAGCTGCCCTGTAAGTGTAGCTCGCGGCATGTGGGAACCATGGTGAACCGCATATGCCACGGCCATTCTGGGACTCAGCCCTGATTCGCCGGGACAGGGTCCAATTTGCGGGACAATCCCAGTGAATCAGGGACGGTTGGGAGGTATGAAATCGCTGCTCCCCCTCAGAATTTAAAAAAAAAAAAAAAATCTGCATTGGTACATGTACACGTCCCTGAGGGCAGTGTCGAACCCCCTCGGGCTATTTGTATGACAATCCTTTGCCTATTAACCTGAAAATGACTATTATATTATTATACAGGATTTATATAGCGCCAACAGTTTGCACAGCGCTTTACAACATGACTGTTTTTTAACTTTCAACTCCCAATAGGTTTTGGATTTGTCACCTGATGTAGTCATGTTCTGTAAACCTGTTTCAAACTGAACCCAGGTTTGTTTGTGAAACAGATAAGTGTAAACCCTCTTCTCTGCAGGTTCCCATTTCCTTTACATTTTTTGTACCCAGCGTCAAAGTCTCTTTATGTTTGGACACAATAGCAGCTGGTGTTACAGTGTGCTCAGCATTTGGTTTTGAAGTCTGCACCAACAAATCTTGCAGCCCGTGTTCATTTCAGGTCATTGCTCAGCAAATCAAATTCTCTAAACGGTCCTCCATATAGTGTATTAATCAGCAATAGGGATGAGCTTCGAGTCGAACTCATGTTCGACTCGAACATTGGCTGTTCGCAAGTTCACCGAACAGCGAACAATTTGGGGTGTTCGCGGCAAATTCGAATGCCGCGGAACACCCTTTAAAAGTCTATGTTAGAAATCAAAAGTGATAATTTTAAAGGCTTATATGCAAGTTATTGTCATAAAAAGTGTTTGGGGACCCGGGTCCTGCCCCAGGGGACATGGATCAATGCAAAAAAAGTTTTAAAAACGGCCGTTTTTTCAGGAGCAGTGATTTTAATAATGCTTAAAGTCAAACAATAAAAGTGTAATATCCCTTTAAATTTCGTAGCTGGGGGGTGTCTATAGTATGCCTGTAAAGGGGCGCATGTTTCCTGTGTTTAGAACAGTCTGACAGCAAAATGACATTTTGAAGGAAAAAACCCATTTAAAACTACTCGCGGCTATTGCATTGCCGGTCCGACAATACACATAAAAGTTCATTGATAAAAACGGAATTCCCCACAGGGGAACCCGAACCAAAATTTAAAAAAAAAAATGATGTGGGGGTCCCCCTAAATTCCATACCAGGCACTTCAGGTCTGGTATGGATATTAAGGGGAACTCCAGCCAAAATTAAAAAAAAAAAAGAGGTGGGGTCCCCCTAAATTCCATATCAGAACCTTTTTGGGGGGACCCCACGCCGTTTTGTTAGTTTTTTTTTGGCGCGGGGTCCCCCCAAAAATCCATACCAGACCCTTATCCGAGCACACAACCTGGCAGGCCGCAGGAAAAGAGGGGGGACGAGAGTGCAGCCCCCCCTCCTGAACCATACCAGGCCACATGCCCTCAACATTGGGAGGGTGCTTTGGGGTAGCCCCCCAAAACACCTTGTCCCCATGTTGATGAGGACAAGGGCCTCATCCCCACAACCCTGGCCGGTGGTTGTGGGGGTCTGCAGGCGGGGGTCTTATCGGAATCTGGAAGCCCCCTTTAACAAGGGGACCCCCAGATCCCGACCCCCCCCTGTGTGAAATGGTAAGGGGGTACTTACCCCTACCATTTCACTAAAAAACTGTCAAAAATGTTAAAAATGACAAGAGACAGTTTTTGACAATTCCTTTATTTAAATGCTTCTTCTTTCTTCTATCTTCCTTCATCTTCTTCTTCTTCTGGTTCTTCCTCCGGCGTTCTCGTCCAGCATCTCCTCCGTGGCATCTTCTATCTTCTTCTCCTCGGGCCGCTCCACACCTATGGCATGGGGGGAGGCTCCCGCTCTTCTCTTCATCTTCTTCTTCTTTACTTCTCTTCTTCATTTTCTTCTCCGGGCCGCTCCGCATCCATGCTGGCATGGAGAGAGACTCCCGCTGTGTGACGGCATCTCCTCGTCTGACAGGTCTTAAATAACGGGGGGCGGGGCCACCCGGTGACCCCGCCCCCCTCTGATGCACGGGACATGACGGGACTTCCCTGTGGCATTCCCCGTGACGTCACAGGGAAGTCCCGTCAAGTCACCGTGCGTCAGAGGGGGGGCGGGGTCAACGGGTGGCCCCGCCCCCGTTATTTAAGAACCGTCAGACGAAGGGACGCCATCACACAGCGGGAGCCTTCCTCCATGCCAGCATGGATGCAGGGCGGCCCGGAGAAGAAAATGAAGAAGAGAAGAAGAGAAGAAGAGAAGAAGATGAAGAAGATGAAGAGAAGAGCGGGAGCCTCCCCCCATGCCATGGGTGCGGAGCGGCCCGAGGAGAAGAAGATAGAAGACGCCGCGGAGGAGATGCTGGACGAGAACGCCGGAGGAAGAACCAGAAGAGCCAGAAGAACCAGAAGAAGAAGATGAAGGAAGATAGAAGAAAGAAGAAGCATTTAAATAAAGGAATTGTCAAAAACTGTCTCTTGTCATTTTTAACATTTTTGACAGTTTTTTAGTTAAATGGTAGGGGTACTTTTGTACCCCCTTACCGTTTCACACAGGGGGAAGGGCCGGGATCTGGGGGTCCCCTTGTTAAAGAGGGCTTCCAGATTCTGATAAGCCCCCCTGCCCGCAGACCCCCACAACCACCGGCCAGGGTTGTGGGGATGAGGCCCTTGTCCTCATCAACATGGGGACAAGGTGTTTTGGGGGCTACCCCAAAGGACCCTCCCAATGTTGAGGGCATGTGGCCTGGTATAATTCAGGAGGGGGGGCGCTCTCTCATCCCCCCCTCTTTTCCTGCGGCCTGCCAGGTTGCGTGCTCGGATAAGGGTCTGGTATGGATTTTTGGGGGGACCCCACGCCGTTTTTTTTTGTGTGCGGGATTCCCCTTAAAATCTGTACCAGACCTGAAGGGTCTGGTATGGAATTTAGGGGGACCCCCACGTCATTTTTTTAAAAAATTTTGGCCGGGGTTCCCCTTAATATCCATACCAGACCTGAAGGGCCTGGTATGGAATTTAGGGGGACCCCCCATGTCATTTTTTTTTTAATTTTGGTTCGGGGTTCCCCTGTGGGGAATTCCCATGCCGTTTTTATCAATGAACTTCTATGTGTATTGTCGGACCGGCAATGCAATAGCCGCTAGTAGTTTTAAATGGGTTTTTTCCTTCAAAATGTCATTTTGCTGTCAGACTGTTCTAAACACAGGAAACATGCGCCCCTTTACAGGCATACTATAGACACCCCCCAGATACGAAATTTAAAAGGATATTACACTTTTATTGTTTGACTTTAAGCATTATTAAAATCACTGCTCCTGAAAAAAGGGCCGTTTTTAAAACTTTTGTTTGCATTGATCCATGTCCCCTGGGGCAGGACCCAGGTCCCCAAACACTTTTTATGACAATAACTTACATATAAGCCTTTAAAATTAGCACTTTTGATTATTCATGTTCATGTCCCATAGACTTTAACGGTGTTCGAACGAACTTTTTTCCTGTTCGCATGTTCTGATGCGAACCGAACAGGGGGGTGTTCGGCTCATCCCTAATCAGCAATATGCACATCAGTTTGTTAGGTCAAAATAATAAACAAAATGGTTATCATTAGAGAGTTATTAGCTGCTCCGCATGTATTGAAAGTCTGGGTTATGCATATATTTTTGTACTTTTAAACACTCTATGTTATCTGTGGATTTGCATTGTAAATATAAGCAAAATTTTACTCACGCAAATAACAGGATCGTATTGACCTTCCAGCTGTCTCCGGGATCGATAGTTTAATGCCATCTGTAGTAAAAAGTAGAAACATATCTTAAGAAGAAACTCTAGCTAACAAGTGACCTTACTTATATTCTTTTTGTGTCAAGGATTCAAACAAAAACAATGCATCGCTCAGAGCAGTGGAATTCAAGTGCAGGCTGAAAGTTGCAATCTGGGTGCCAAAGCTGTGGTGTCTTCTCATCCACCAAAAGACAGTATAGTCATCAGAAAAAGACAGCTGGCAACTCCATAATCCTCAAGTATTTTATTTTGCCATACCAAGGAGTACACAGTCAGGGGCAAATGCGTTTCGTCGATAAGCCTTGTTCACAGCACACATGTGAATTAAAAATGAACACACACACACATATATATATATATATATACACACACACGGTATCTCAATAAAGTGAGTACACCCCTCACATTTTTGTAAATATTTTATGATATCTTTTCGTGTGATAACACTGAAGAAATGACACTTTGCCACAATGTAAAGCAGTGAGTGTACAGCTTTGCATACACCCTTAAGTGAAAATGTCCAAATTGGGCCCAAAGTGTCAATATTTTGTGTGTGGCCACCATTATTTTCCAGCACTGCCTTAACCACCTAGGGCGTGGAGTTCACCAGAGCTTCACAGGTTGCCACTGGAGTATCTTCCACTCCTCCATGATGACATCACGGAGCTGGTGGATGTTAGAGACCTTGCGCTCCTCTACCTCCCATTTGAGGATGCCCTACAGATGCTCAATAGGGTTTAGGTCAGGAGACATGCTTGGCCAGTCCATCACCTTTACCCTCAGCTTCTTCAGCAAGGCAGTGGTCATCTTGGAGGTGTGTTTGGGGTCTTTATCAAGTTGGAATACTGCCCTGCAGTCCAGTCTCCAAAGGGAGGGAGGTCCTGCTCTGCTTCAGTATGTCACAGTACATGTTGGCATTCATGGTTCCCTCAATGAACTGTAGCTTCCCAGTGCCGGCAGCACACATGACATTCCCACCACCATGCTTGACTGTAGTCAAGACACACTTGTCTTTGTACGCCTTACCTGGTTGCCGCCACACACACTTGACACCATCTGAACCAAATAAGTTTATCTTGGTCTCGTCAGACCACAGGACATGGTTCCAGTAATCCATGTCCTTAGTCTGCTTGTCTTCAGTAAACTGTTTGCAGGCTTTCTTGTGCATCATCTTTAGAAGAGGCTTCCTTTTGGGACGACAGCCATGCAGACCAATTTAATGCAGTGTGTGGCATATGGTCCGAGCACTGACAGGCTGACCCCCCACCCCTTCAACCTCTGCAGCAATGCTGACAGCACTCATATGTCTATTTCCCAAAGACAACCTCTAGATATGATGCTGAGCACGTGCACTCAACTTCTTTGGTCGGCCTTTGTGAGGCCTGCTCTGAGTGGAACCTGTTCTGTTAAACCGCTGTATGGTCTTGGCCACCGTGCTGCAGCTCAGTTTCAGGGTCTTGGCAATCTTCCTATAGTGTACGCCATTTTTATGTAGAGCAACAATTCTTTTTTTACAGATCCTCAGAGAGTTCTTTGCCATGAGGTGCCATGTTGAACTTCCAGTGACCAGTATGAAAGAGTGAGAGCGATAACACCAAAATTAACACACCTGCTCCCCATTCACACCTCTGACCTTGTAACACTAATGAGTCACATGACACCGGGGAGGGATAATTGGGCCCAATTTGGGCATTTTCACTTAGGGGTGTACTCACTTTTGTTGCTAGCAGTTTAGACATTCATGGCTGTGTGTTGAGTTATTTTGAGGGGACAGCAAATTTACACTGTTATACAAGCTGTACACTCACTACTTTAACTTGTAGCAAAGTGTCAGATGAAAAGATATAATAAAATATTTACAAAAATGTGAGGGGTGTACTCACTTTTGTGTAATACTGTATATAGGCATATATATATATATATATATATATATATATATATATATATATATATATATATATATATGTGTGTACACACATACATAAATACATACATACATACATACATACATACACACATACATGCACACACATACAAAAATATCAAAATTGTTTCCGCCCCTCCTTCAATTAGTAACACAATAAACTAAAGGGTAACACCAAAAAAATAGCAAATAAAGAAAAAATAATATAGCGCATATGGTTGTGACACTAATCATTTTGTAATTGAATGTTATTAAAAATTACCTTTCCTTTTTAATCTGCAGCCAATGTAATTTTCTGAGAATACATTGCAATATGGCTACATGGAGTTTTCTGTACACAGAGTGTGTACTGATCACTCCCCAGAAACATAATTTCCTGCTTGTCTGATTGGCTCACCAATTTTTCCAGAAGTCTGCCTAAGATACAAGTGAGATTTCAGGCATCCCCTGCAACAACAATGTAATTTTTTAAGAGATACTTTCAATAGGAACCCATCTAAAGGGATGCAGGCCCAGCAGATTTCCTCATTAGTGCCCTGTAGCTCCACACCTGACAGTTGTGAAACCACTCCCATTAGACCCACTCAGTACAGAGACACAGACAAACACACATGGATTTCTTCAGCATAACAAAAGGTAGGCATATGCAACAAAGTTTGTGTGTGTTTGTGCCCATCAAACGCAGCCACTGTGCCATATCAAATGCTCCCACTGTGCCAAATCAAATGCCATTACCTGTGACAAAGTTCACAGGTAATGGGCAATTTGCAGTGCATTTTGGAAAAGCACTGCACATGCGCATAGAACTTGTGGTGCCATTAATTGTTAATGGCACCCCAAATGCAATGAGCAGATATGCGTTTTGTCATGTGGCAAAGCTGCATGCCTTAAAAGTTTCCAAAGCCTCTATGATGTGTTTGTCACACATATGGCAGCTCATTCATCCTATGTGCAAAAAACAAGAAAAAAGAAAATGTGAGCATTTTCCTGCTATGTGAAGTATAAAAGGGACCTTAGGGATGGAATATAGAAATGCCTGGGTAGAGATGCCTGGCAGCTGGAGAGAGAGAGATGTGTGCACTGGCTTCATGTTCAGCACTGCAGTGACAGCTATCTGCAGTTCTAGGCAGGCTTCATATTCACCCTCTCTACAAAATCCTAAAGTTTTGTGACTTTGTTCCAACAGCAACCCCCCACCCCCACCAGCAGAATCACTACTCCATCCAAATCCTGGAGTTCAGTGAACACAGAGCAATGAGAGCACAATCTGGAGAGAGGGGGATCAGAGGTCAGGACTCAGGGAGGAGGTAAAGCAAGCTTCCTGCTCATGCTGACCAGAGATAACACTGACAAGGGGGAGTTTCAGGACCCGGCAGATACACAGGCAGACTGAGACTGCAGCTGTCTTCTGCTCATCGGTGGTGGAGGAGTCCACTCCTCATGCTTCCTCCACTCAGGCGCACTGGCACAGAGAAAACCAGAAGTGACATCGTAACTTGACTGTCAATCAAAGCACCCGGCCGTAGTAAAACATACTACGGGCACCGGGCGGAAGCTGTTCGGTGCAATGGATTGTGCTGCAAGGCGGGTCAAAAGCCTGCAAATGAAGCACCTTGTCTGCAATCTCGTGATTGCATAGACGTGGCGCTTCCCATAGTGCACCATAGTGTCCGGCGCCCTAACACAGAGCACTTAAGGACCTTTTTTTCTATTTTTTTTCTTTAAGGCGCCATTTTAAAAAATAAATTTTTTTAATTTATTTTTTTGTGACTGCCTGGAGGGGGGGCAGCACCCATGCGCCCCCTATGGATGGGCCGCCACTGATCATAACGGTGATTCATTCCCTGGGGTACTCTTGTTTGAGGATTGAATATCCACCAAACCTCACGTAACAGGAGTCTACAGTGAATATCCCCACCGTAAGAGAACGATTTAACCCTTTCCAAACCTAAAAAGGAAAAAGATGTCATATTTCCACCGTGTTCATACTTAAAATGTTTGGATACATTAGATAGTTTTTTATCACGGTTATAAGATGCCCCATGGAAATTTTCACTCACTCTAGTTCTTAAAGGTCTAGAAGTGCACCCACATATTGCTCATGGTTATGGTTTGGGATAGTTCCTCTCTCGATTGAGCCCCCTTTGTGTCTTGGGTTAACGATAATTCATTTTTAATTCACATGTGTGCTGTGAACAATGCGTTCAGGTAAAACTGTTTAGGCTTTAAAAGCACTTTAGGCTGGGTTCACACTATTGTGAATTGGATGCGGGTTTCTCCGCATCCAATTCGCATGTCAAGAGATTGAAAATGTTGAACAGAGACGCACCGGACCCCTGCTGTGAGATGCTCCGTGTGCCAGTGTGAACCCAGCCTAAAAAGTCAGGAAGAAGCAGTTTAACAGGTAAGAAAAACTGGCCAAATCTTTAGACAGAGTGTACAGATTTTAACTTTACTGAACAGGCACACAATAAGTTTAACCACTTAACGACCACATTTGAAGACTTTAAAGCCACAGATACAAGAGAACGACCGCTACTTGACTAAACAGTACATAAACAGCTACTAGGTCTGGGTACACAGGAGAACACCTGGAGGGATCTCTGAGCTGGTAGAACAGGTGAGCAGCAGGAGGAGTCCCAGGGCTGGTACCACAGGCAGGTACCTGGAGATGCAGAGCTACCCCACTTGAACCACAGTACTATGGTAGCAATTGGTGAAGTGCACAGTGGTTGGGTCTCCTTTAGATTATGCATGCTTTTAGGCTCCTGCCCAGCTGCCTGCAGGTCAGGACTAACCCCTAGTTCACATCTACAGTATGTGGTTTCACCACAGCCCAATTTGCTCTTTCAAATGATCGGGCTGCTGTACCCAATGAAAATGCAGGAAAAGTTCCCTGCACATTTTCAGAAAATGTGGCCACAGGGAAATTGCAAAGTGCAGAGCTATTCCTAGTATGGGAAACCACGCTACTGTTTCCAGTGCATGGGGGTACCATTAGGATTAAAGGTACCCCATTGTATCTCCTAAACTGCATTACATTTTCTTCTGTGTATGAAGGAAAGCATGCAATTACACACCTCTCCACAGCCTGCACTAATGTGAACCTAGCCTAACAATGGAGGACAGCACACCTGGCTGCAGATCATATGTTCAGCCAACTCTGCCTCATCAGATGCAGCCTCTCCGAACTGCTGAGGGAAAGAAGCAGAGAAACGTATATTCCCTGGGCACGTCTAGGAGTCCAGATGCTTGTGGTAAAAAGATTTAAATGGACCGACAGCTGTATCTGGACATACTACAGTGATGCGAAAAAGTAATTGCCCCCTTGCTAAATCATGAATGAACTGTGAACGAGTTCAATGTCACTTGCCACGCCCAGGCCTGATTACTGCCAGTCCTGTTGTACAAAGGAATCACTTAAATAGAAGCTGTCTGACAAAGTTAAGCATGCTAAAAGGTCTCAAAAAGCAACACATCATGCCGTGATCTAAAGAAATTCAGGAACAGATGAGAATCAAAATAAGTGACATGTTTCAGTCCGAAAAGGGTTACAAAGCCATTTCTAAGGCTTTTAGACTCCAACGAACCGCGGCCGAAACTGAGGAAAAATTTTTTTTTTTTTTTTTAAATTGGGATATTTATTATAGCAAAAAGTATAAAATATTGTGTTTTTTTCAAAATTGTCGCTCTTCTTTTGTTTATAGCGCAAAAAATAAAAACTGCAGAGGCGATCAAATACCACCAAAAGAAAGCTCTATTTGTGGGGGAAAAAGGATGTCAATTTTTTTTGGGTACAACGTTGCACGACCGCGCAATTGTCATTTAAAGTGCGACAGCGCTGAAAACTAAAAATTGGCCTGGGAAGAAAGGGGGTGAAAATGCCTAGCAGTGCTCCCACAAAAAAATGTAAATAAAAAAAACAATAAAAAATATATGTAAAATATAATAAAAAAATAAAATAATAAAAATAAAATTTACTGACACCATCCACTGCCCTACTGACACTGTCCACTGCTCTACTGACACCATCAGTATACAGTATATACACATGCACATAGGTTTGAGCTTTGAGGTGCACACCCTAATGCAATAGGCTGTGCACACCTATGACACCGTTTATATATGCGGGCGCTACTATGCGTTAAAAAATGTGTTATAAAATTGTATCACTTTTATTCCTATTACAAGGAATGTAAACATCCCTTGTAATAGAAACCTCTCCCGCCGCCGATAAAAATGATCTTGCAGCGAATCCGCCACAGAGACCACTTTTATCTTGTAGCCAGCCGAATACGGGGATACCAGGGTTATGGCAGCTAGCTGCTGCCATAACAACGATATCCGTCCTCAAAGTGAAGACATATATCGGCGTTCGGGGGTCAGCAAGTGGTTAAAAACTGCATTTTGTATTTACTCGGGTTATCTTTGTGTAATATTAACATTTGTTTGACGATCTGAATCATTTAAGTGTGACAAATATGCAAAAAAAAAAAGTCAGGAAGGGGCAAATACTTTTTTACAGCACTGTAAGCAAAGGGCAAGCACTCCATAGATAGAGTATATTAAGTGGGTTACTGCATAATGAGAAAAAAAAAACAAAAAAAATGAAAACTAATGCAACCACCACATCTAAGGACCAGTGAGATGGAATATATTACATTTCTGTTGTTGGGTTAAGTTACAATTTAAAAAAAAAAAAATTGACAACTGCAGGGCTCTGATTTTTGATACATCTACATTGCAGGAATGGAGGAGAAAGGATTAACTTACTACAGCAATTTATCATGCAAGCTAGTGCAGTGCTGGCTCTGGCAGGGAGCATTGCAATGTATGTTTCAGTTTCATCATAATGCTTGTTTTTTTTTTTTTTTTTTCTTCTTTTACTTTTTTATGTTTTTTTTTTTTATTATTGATTTGTTTACTAAAGCTGGAGTGCAAAATCTGTTTTTTTATTACGTTATTTTAACGTCCAGTGTGCATGAGGCCTCATTGAAAAAGTTAGATGCTGATTGGCTACCATGCACAGCTGCACCAGATTTTGCACTCTCCCGTTTTAGTAAATCAACCCCAATGTGACATTTTATTCATGTCACTGCACAGCTATGTTGTGCTGCAGTGACATCCAATGCAGTGCAGAAAAATGAAGACATGCTGCATTTTTTTTACACTGCACTGCACATCACGCCAGCATTGTGTTGTGAACAGGGCACATAGAAGACAATTGTTTTCTATTTGTCCTAGTGGTGACCTGCATTTATCCAGTACAGAAAAATGCAGATCACTGCAAATAATGTGAATAAGTCCTAAAACTTTGTTCTGCAAGTATTCACAAATGCAACAAAGAGGGACCCCTAGATCAGTTCCTGGGCTCCAAAAAACGGCCTTGCTAATATTCATAATCATCACTTACCATCAAATGTAATTGGCATGCTTTATGATGTGACACGGATTTTCTGCAACACTTGTCCTGGTGCTATGCAAATGTCCCCTCCTAGTCCAGCTGGAAAGCAAAATTAAATAATTTAGTGACAGTATTTGCTTTTCAAAAATATTAAAGTCAACAAACAAAAAAAACAGT
Source organism: Lithobates clamitans (assembly GCA_037952925.1). NCBI lineage: Eukaryota > Metazoa > Chordata > Amphibia > Anura > Ranidae > Lithobates > Lithobates clamitans. Next base: position 1,151,668 of record JBBGZY010001726.1, on the reverse strand, counting down.
TTTCACCTCATACCTACAGGCATTGTTTTCCTGGGTTTGAGGTGCACTGGGAGCATTTGGCAAACCCAGGTCAGCAAAATCCTATTGACTTCAACTGAGCAGTACAATTACGAGGTGGTATCAAAGAGTTTCGAGACTAGCTCAGTTTACAAGAAAGTACTTGACATTTGCAGGACTTAAGCTAGGGTGACCACATTTCAAAACTGCCATTCAGGGACACCCACCCTTCCCAAAAATCAGCTGGTGCTGTAATGAATCACAACACAGCTGGGGCGGCGGGTGCACGCTCTACACAGAAGCACTGATCATGCCCCCCAAAAAGGCCGCTGCATCTGTGATTGTGCCTCTGCAGACATTTCAAGGACAAGTACTGTCAGTGAGTAAAGCGGTGTTGTGGCCGCCTTTTTTGGGGGGTCATCAGATCGGCTCGGGGGGGTGGCTGTGTCAGTTTCATTCCGGGACACTGTATTGTCCTGGAATAGAGGTGCCCGGGACAGACCTGCAAAATGTGGGACTGTCCCGGGCAATCCGGGACATGTGGTCACCTTAACTTAAGCCCAGTATACTATTGACACCCGTTTTTACCCCAAAGTTTTTCCCCTTCCTCACTCACATAAACCACTCGACCCGGTTGGAGTAAATGGCCTTTACGGCCTGTTTATTAACAACTTATAAATTACATAAATAACATTATAAATAACCATAATCTCTTTATAAATTTTTTGAGGTAATGTAAAAAAACCAACATAACACTGATCACTGCGAACAACTTCATTTGAACTTTTAAGGCCTCCAATCAGAAACCCCTGACTCTGAGGTGGTACCCCTACGTTCGCAATGACCTAACCTTTTAACCCCTTCCAGGTTACCCCATAGTAACCTAAAAGTACTTGAAATTAACTCCCATCCTTCCATGGATGGGTACCAAACAACCCCTATCCCATGGATGGGTACCAAACAACCCCTATCCCATGGATGGGTACCAAACAACCCCTATCCCATGGATGGGTACCACCTGTTCCATACCTGTACCTAAAAATTCCTTAATTCCAGCAACCCAACACTGCCCCCCCATTATCACTAAATAGGGCGGGTGGGTGGGAATCTCTTCCTCCTCCACTCTGGATTGACGTCACTTCCTCCCTCTCCTTCTCTATCCTGTGGTCATCTGACCTACCCAGACCCTCCCCCTTTCTAAAAGGGTAAACCATTCTTAAGGCGGCACTGTGCTGTCCAGCACTGTCATGCCGTCCCTATGCCCATTCCTTTTGTTTTGTGGCTCCGGGACTTTTTTTATCTATATTTACACACTGTCACCTTCAAAATAGTCCCCTTGCACAGCAATACAGCGCTCCCAGTGTTCCTGCCACTTCTGGAATGTGTCCTGGAAATCTTCTCTTTGAAGAGTGTCAAGCACCTTCTGCTATTTGCACTGGATCTCCGCAATGGTGTCAAAACTGCGACCTTTGAGCTGGATCTTCAACTCATTGCAGCTTTGCTGTCAACTTGCCAAATATTGTCAAACGTCTCTGTGGCAGATTTGCCCAGTTTCACACAGAATTGTCTGTCCATGATGAAATAGCAGACATGGTAACACATGTGGTCAGAATAGCACCAGATGCACAGCTCCCGATGTACACAGGATAATTATGTACACAGGACAATGTCTTTTGGCACACTGACTTATGAAGGTCGGTGCTCCCTGTGACTGTGTGCAGCCTTATGCTGCCATCTGTTGGCGTGTTACAAAACTAGTCTCTAAACTTTTTGATACCACCTCGTACAGACGGAGCGATCTCTCAGTTTCTCATCCCTACAAAAGCAGGTATGAGAAACCGAGAGATCTCTTAATAAGAGCAGCACACTTTACAAACATTACACATACAGTTGTGCTCTAAAGTTTGCATACCCTGGCAGAAATTGTGAAATTTTGACAATATTGAAAATATTATTATTATTATTCACAATTTATATAGCGTCAACAGTTTACGCAGCACTTTACAATGTATAGGGGGACAACACAATTACAGTACAGTTCAATACAAAAGGTACAGGAGGGCTCGGCTCGTAGAGCTTACATTCTAAAGGGAGGGGGTGGTGGTACAAAAAGGTAATAGATGCGGGGAATGATTTGATGGGGGTGGCTCAGGGACAGTTATGTGGGTGTGGGATAGGCTTCCCTGAATAAATTAGTTTTCAGGGATCTCTTAAAGGTGGACAGGGTAGGGGCTGATCGGACATAATGGGGCAGGGAGTTCCAGAGGATGGGAGAGGCTCTGGAGAAGTCCTGAAGGTGAGCATGGGAGGTGGTAACAAGGGATCTAGAGAGCAGGAGGTCCTGGGAGGAGCGGAGGGGGAGATTTGGGCGATATCTGCAGATAAGGTTGGTGATGTTGGTGATGGGCATATATATCTGCAGTGTTTTCTTATCCCTCTTCAAAGCTCTAATTCGCGTAGCTGTCTCCTGCCCATTCTTCTGTTATCAGTCTGATAACTCCTGACAAGTTCTCCATCACATATGATAAAAGCAGGCTGAGTTTTGTGTTGGGGAGGATGATATAAATAGATTAGCAGTGTGCTGAACTATTCAACTAACAGAGATGAAAGTCTCTACATTTGTGGAGGGGGGGTGCCTTTCCTCTAATCTGCTGTCTTGGCTGTATGGCCAGAGTTCACTGCAGTGCTAACCAGGATGAGAAAATCTCCTAACAGGATCTGAACTTTCTAAACAGTACAATGAAGATGAAGACAGCAGATATACATGTAAAACTTATTTAGGGATATTTATTTCATCTCTGTGTATTATCTGAAGCTGTTCACTTCACTGGGTATATGTGAGGGTTTACATCCACTTTAAGCTAGAAAGCTGGAGCTTGCATTGAATACCAGCTTCCAAGAATGAAGAATGCCAGCTACAGAATGATAGGTTGCAGGTCACAATCACATGGTGTTTTCTGTATACCAGTTTTATAGTGTATAGAAGCTCACATCTTTATTTCACTGCTAAAAATAATGCCACTTTTTTGTGCAGAACAAATAAATATTGGAATAGGGAAAGAATAAGGATATTTGGACAGAGGAATATGCTGAACTCCAGGGAGGAGGTAGAGGAGAAGACAATGGTAAACATGGCAAGAGTGGTGGATAAGCAAGAGGATAGTGGTAAACGGGGGGGGGGGGTACTGTTGGATAGGGGAGAGGATAGTGGTGGACAGGAGAGAGGATAATTGTGAATAGGAGAGAGAGGAATGGTGGACAGGGGAATGATGGACAAGGAGAGGGTAATAGTGGACACGGGAGGGGATATCAGTGAACAGGTGACAGGGGAATGGTGGCCATGGAAGAGGGTAATGGTGGACAGGAGAGGGGATATTGGTGGACAGGTGACAGGGGAATGGTGGACATGGGAGAGGGTAATGTTGGACAGGTGACAGGGGAATGGTGGATATGAGAGAGGGTAATGGTGGACAGGGGAGAGGATAGGGGTGGACAAAGAAGAGGGTAATGGAGGACAGGGGAAAAGGTAATGGTGGACAATGGAGAAGATAGTGGTGGACAGAGGAGAGAGGGTAATGATGAATGCAGGGGAGATTATAGTGATGGGCAGGGGAAAAGCTAGTGGTGCACAACGGCAAGGCTGGTGCCAGCATTAGGCTGCTTAGGCAGCCACCTTTGGGTTCCAGGATAGGGGGCAGGGAGATCTGAATCCTCAGCCACTTGCTGGGGAATCAGACTTTTAACTAGTTCAGTTCTTAACCACTTAAGCCACGGACCATTTGGCTGGCCAAAGACAAGAGCACTTTTTGCGATTCGGCACTGCATCGGTTTAACTGACAATTGTGCGGTTGTGCGACGTGGCTCCCAAACAAAATTGACGTCCTTTTTTTCCCACAAATAGCGCTTTCTTGTGGTGGTATTTTATCACCTCTGCGGTTTTTATTTTTTGCGCTATAAACAAAAATAGAGCAACAATTTTGAAAAAAAAGCAATATTTTTTACTTTTTGCTATAATAAATATCCCCAAAAAATATATTAAAAAAACCCACATTTTTCCTCAGTTTAGGCTGACACGTATTCTTCTACATATTTTTGGTAAAAAAAAAGAATCGAAATAAGAATTTATTGATTGGTTTGCGCAAAAGTTATAGCATCTACAAAATAGGGGATAGTTTTATGGCATTTTTATTGATAATTTTTACTAGTAATGGCAGTGATCAGCAATTTTAATCATGACTGCGACATTATGGCGGACACATCGGACACTTTTGGCGCTATTTTGGGACCATTCACATTTATACAGCGATCAGTGCTATAAAAATGCACTAGTTACTAGGGGTGCAACGGATCAAAAAACTCACGGTTCGGATCATTCCTCGGATCAGGAGTCACGGTTCGGATCATTTTCGGATCAACAAAAAAAAAATCTCCCCCACTGTAATATCCACAATCTCCCTATTGGCAGAGTATTGCAGGGTATTGGCAGACTATTGGCAGGGTATGGCAGACTATTGGCAGGGTATGGCAGACTATTGGCAGGGTATGGCAGAGTATTGGCAGGGTATGGCAGACTATTGCAGAGTATTGTCAGGGCATTGCAGAGTATTGTCAGGGCATTGCAGAGTCAGGGCATTGCAGAGTATTGTCAGGGCATTGCAGAGTATTGTCAGGGTATTGCAGCAGAGCATTGCAGAGTATTGGCACTGCTGCCATCCAATCTCTCCCCTCCACTGTACAGATCAGTACACAGAGGGGAGAGAGGAACCGGTGTCATGAAATGACACCGGTTTGTTACAAGTGATCGCTCCGTCATTTGACGGAGCGATCACGTGCTAAACGTCCGCCAGGTGTACCAAGATGGCCGCCGCTCCGGAGCTAGGCCGAAGCCGTGGCCTTTTCTATGGCCGAGCGCTCCGCGGATCGCGGGTGTCCCGTACGGATTAGCCTCCGCGGATCGGATCACGGATCGCTGATGATCCGTTGCACCCCTACTGGTTACTGTGTAAATGTGACTGGCAGTGAAGGGGTTAACCACTAGGGTGCTAGGAAGGGGTTAAATGTGTCCTAGGAAGTGATTCTAACTGTTAGGGGGCATGGCTACGATTGACACATCACTGATCATGGCTCACGATGAGAGGGAGCATATGATCAATGACATGTCACTAGGAAGAACGGGGAGATGTTGTGTTTACACTGAAATCTCCCCTTCTTCTGCTCCGTGACACGATCGCGGGACCCCGGCGGACATCGAGTCCATGGGAGCTTGCGGCAGGGTCGCGCGCGCTGCCGCCGGCACACATGCGACCACACTGCGGCAAATTTAAAGGGACGTACCTGTACGCCCATGCCTGTCCGTGCCATTCTGTCGACGTAAATGTTCGTGCGGCGGTCAGCAAGTGGTTAATGAACCCTTAAAGCAGGATTCTGGCAAGCAAAATTTTTTTTTTAAAGTCAGCAGCTACAAACACTGACTTTAAATAAGTAGACTTACCTGTGCTGGGTGCCCGCGATGTCGGCCGCCCGAGGCCGACCTGTCCCTCGGCTCTCGGGTCCAGGCATGGCCATCCTAAGTAAGGGAAACCGGCAGTGGAGCCTTGCAGCTTCACTGCCAGTTTCCTACTGCGCACGCGCGAGGGGCGCGGCGCTTTGTGAATGGGACGCAAGGTGTTGTAGGACACACACAGTTCCCATAACACACTGCGCCCCATTCCCCAGAAGACAACGTGGGGAGCAGAAGACTGAAGATCACCGCGGTGTAGGAAGAGGCAGATTAGGAAGACTGCCTAGCAACAACCATTTCACGTAAGTAAAACATTTTTTTTTTCCTCCATTTTTTAGGTATTTTTTTAGGCAATTTTTTTTTCAGGGTGGACCTCCACTTTAAGCTTGAAAGTGATTCAGTGGCTGTATAGCCACCAATCACTTTCACAGAGCGCCCCCCATCGTCTTTCCTCATCTCTCCTGCTCATTCGTAGACTTACTATGGGGCTTCCATTGTCGTCTGCCTCTCCTGCACAACCCCACACACTGAAGCCGCCGCTAACAGCTCAGCCTGGGACTGGACTGGACCGGAATGGCTGCAGAACAGGCAAGTATAGTGATTTTTTGCTTTGCAGGCTAGATAGGTTAGGCTTAGAATGTGGCTGTGAGTAGGTTTAGCGTTAGTTTTAGGTTTTGGCTGAACTTCCACATTAACTTTGGTCCCTTCAGAACACAAAACCGACCTGTGGCCTGGAAAGGGAACACCCCCCAGAGTTGATTGGCTAAGGGCTAAAGTCCAGCCCACATCCATAACTCATAAATTGAGGAGCTTGAGATATGGTGGTGTGATTCACATGGCGTTAGTCCACCTGGTGAATTGCAGACAATATGATATGATACGATATGCTCCTGTGACAGGATAAACCTTGGTAAAAGTTATTAACCCCATTTATTTTCATAGCCAATAGCCAAACTGTGAATGCCCTTATGTCTTTTTTTGAATTTTTTTGTAATTCTTTTCTTTGTACATATTATACGCACTGCCCACTTTCAGGATATGAAATTATAAAATTAATAAGTGGCTTCTGTGTACTAATCTAGGATTCATATCCCCAGAGTGACTGTTGTATTGTAGTGTCTATGTGTTAGATTGGTTGCTAATCTGTATGCAATTGCACTATATGTTGGCAGATTGCATGCCGATTGTAAACTAGCAGATCTGCCAGACGGAGATCTGTGTGTGTGTGTATGGTTGCCTAGAAGACCAGTCATTAGACAAACTGCTAGGTGGTGGCAAATTATCGTTTGTTGTGTGTGTCTGGTCAGGGTGTGTGTGTGTGGACATTGAGAAGAGTGATTGACATGAGGAGGAGCTTGTAGGCTAGCATGAGAAAGTCTGTGCTAATTTCTAGGCTGCTCCCCAAACCTTAAAGTGCACCAGATTGCATGTAAGATTCAAAGGGTTTTTATTTCCCAGAGGACATGTGCAGGAACTCCCTCCTTCTGAGTTACCACTTGTATCCGCCCCCTACCCACCTCAGAGCACCGTCCCTTGTTTCCATCCTCTACCCACCTCCCAGTACCACGACTTTTAGAAGATACAGAACCAAGTATAATTTTGTGGTGCTATGAAGTTTTTATGGAATTTGTTATTGATAACTAGAAAAGCAGTAAAATAAATCCCCTGCCGTCAGCAATAATAGACCCCGCCAACACTGATCCCCCCCAGCAGCAAAAAGCACCCTTCTCCCTACCAACAGCAGATCCTCCTTACAATGATAGACGCCTCAGCAACAATCGACCCCCTCCAACAAAATACCACCCCAGCAAAAAAAGACCCCCAACAGCAACAACAGGTCCAGACCCTCCAGCAATCAGCATCAATAGACCCTCCAGCAGTCAGCATCAATAGACCCTCCAGCAATCAGCATCAATAGACCCTCCAGCAATCAGCATCAATAGACCCTCCAGCAATCAGCATCAATAGACCCTCGAGCGTTCAGCATCAACAGACCCTCCAGCAGCCAGCATTATTAGATCTCTCCCTTAACAGTAGATCCCTCCCAATAACAACTGACTCCCCCGCAAAATAAGACCCACATGCAAAAATAGATCCCCTCCAGTGACAATAGATCACCAGCAGCCAGCACACACCAACACCTCCTGCCATTACATGCATTCAATTCTGGAGGTGCCAGAACGGCGTTCCCTCATGTTCCCCCTGAAATAAAGCCCTGAAGATTCATATCTGATTGTGTGTTGTCAGCCAGCTAGATTGGAGTGAAGTCTCCCTCCAGTGGCAGCCAGTGGTAGTGCAGGCTGCGACAAGGGTATCACAGCTAGTATTCTTGCTCAAAGTAATCTCACCCTCATTCCCTCCTACCCCAGTCAATGGCCTTGCCCCACTTAGCTAGCCTCTGCAGGCTTGCGTCTAGGGTTCCCACCTGTCCGGGATTCACCCGGATAGTCCGGGCTTTGATTTATGTGTCCAGGTTTCAGGCAGACTGAGACCCGGACACATTATTCAGACCAGCTGTGGCTCCCCAAGGAACCAAGACAGTCACACACAAATTTGTTGCCAACCGGGAGCTGTGGGCTGCTGTCTGAGGGCAGGTTTGGCATCACTGGGGGGGGGTAGGGCCAGCAATAGCAATTTGGCCACACCCACTTTTTGCTGCAGCACGCTATGCGCATTGCAATATTACTCTCCTTGGGGCATCCAAAGGGGTCCCAGGCGCTAAAGTGTTCTGGTTTGGCTTGAAGAAAAGGTGGCAGCTACTTTGTGTACTTGACAGAATGCATAAGCTTGTTTCCTGATTACACCATGCTGTTTAGTGGAAGTTCAGCACAGCTCAATGCTATAGCTATATTGCTATACTTAGCTATAACACTATAGCTTAATGGAGCACAAATGAAGTGTATGCCATATGAGGGTGGGGGGGGTTGCATTGGGGGTGACTATATATGCATATTGCTATAGCATTGGGGGTGACTGGAGGAGCAGCAAAATACACCTTCACCCCTGAGACAAAAATCCTTCCACCCACCCTGCACAGGCGGAGAATAATGATGTATTGGGATGCAGAATGCAGAGCAGGGCAGAGAACAAAAGAAAGTTTAGATCTAGAAAGATATTCTTTTCCACAACACACAATTATACACAGGAAGAGACCATTAAAACACAAAGTAAATATTCAACATATCCATGTTACCTTTTATAGCAGTCACAGCTCAGATCTGCCCGCCCTTTTGTGAGAACAAACGGAAATAACGTCATATAGTTAACTCTTCCTCCTCTACGAGATTCAGATGTAAAAAGGGGACTCTTTGCGCCACTAAAGTGTTTGGGTTTGACTTGAAGAAAAGGTGGCAACCCTACCATAGCCCCCCGATTTATTTCACTTAAATCTATGTGGTCCTATGAAAGGAAAGAAAAGGGGACACATTCTTTCAGCCTCCAAACCTCTAAATAATTTTCTTTCTTTTTTTTGCTGCTGTGATGTGACTTCCTGTTAGACGGTGGCTACATTTGTTCTCCATGGTCCCACTGTATGTAGGAACATAGCCACTCTCCTTTGTTTGCTCCCAAGATGGACTATGGGATGTGTAGTGTGTATGGAGCATTGCACGTGACCGCAAGTTTGCAGGTAACATGCACTCCTCATTCAAAACAAACAAACCAAAAAAAACCCCATAAGTATATGGGAAAAGGAGAGGTGTGGGAGCACAGGGAGTACGTTACAAAGAGGCAGAAAAACACAGTAAGAAATACTTTCATGAACAATAGATTACAGGGCCAGCAAGTAGTAGATGTGTATGGATTATTTTTGGAGAATACTGAAAAGGGTACTCAAAATAGTAACCCCTTATACTTCTGGAGCATGCTCAACATAAACTTATTGATACTATTGGGCAAATATGGGAGCCGATAATTTTCTTATTTGTTTTTAAGACTTCATAATATGTGTTCTGTCCCGCTTATATGTATTAGTTAATCGTATTACGGAGCGTACACATGAGCAGACTTTTCTATTGGACTGGCCTGACGGACCGAGTCCGGCGGACAATCCGATCGTGTGTGGGCTTCATTGGACCTAAGCGGACTTTTCCAGATGAAAATCAGACGGACTTTAGATTTGGAACATGCTTCAAATCTTTCCGACGGACTCGAGTCCGGTCGAAAAGTCCGCTCGTCGGTATGCTAGTCCGACGGACGAAAACCGACGCTAGGGCAGCTATTGGCTACTGGCAATCAACTTCCTTATTTTAGTCCAGTGTACTTCATCACGTATGAATCCGTCGGACTTTGGTGTGATCGTGTGTAGGCAAGTCCGTTCGTTCAAAAGTCCGTCGGCAGTCTGTCAAAAGTCCGTCGGAAAGTCCGCCCGTGTGTACGCGGCATAAGATTTAGAGAGTGCCGGTGGGGGAACCCAGAAGAGGCGAATCAGAGCCGTTCAGTGAAAAATCATTGCACAGAGCAGGTAAGTATAACATTTGTATTAAAATAAAATAAAAAAAATCAACCTTTACAATCACTTTAACTTTAACCACTTGAACCCTGGAAGATTTTAGCCTCTTCATGACTAGGTCATTTTTTTGCTATTCACTGCGCTACTTTAACTGGTAATTGCACAGTCATGCAACGTTGTACCAAAACAAAATCTGATATAATTTTATTCACACAAATAGTGCTTTCTTTTGGTGGTATTCAATCACCTCTGGGTGTTTTATTTTTTAATATATGATTTTGAAAAAATATATTTGTTACTTTCCGCTGTAAAACATATCCAATAAAAATGAAAAAAAATCAAATATCCTCATAAATTTAGGCCAAAAGGTATTCTGCTACATGTCTTCAGTAAAAAAAATCCCAATAAGTGTATATTAATTGGTTTGTGTGAAAGTTGTAGTGTCTACATACTATGGTTTATATGCTGGAATTTTTTTTATACTAGTAATGGCGGTGATCAGTGACTTATAGTGGAACTGTGATAGTGCGGCAAGCAATCTGACACTAACTGATGCTGGGGGGAACTGACTAACTGCCACTAATATCCCCAGTGACACGAATTCAGTGATCAGTGTTAATCTACACTGTCACTGTTCTAATGACATTGGCTAGGAAGGGGTAAACATTGTAAACATTTAAGGACAATGAAGGGCAGTGGCATCTCCAGCTTTCATATTTAGGGGGGGGCACATGGGGGGACAGGGACAAAAGTAGGGGGGCAACTATAAAGTGCAATTATATATATATATATATATATATATATAATCTCCTGGGGTCCTTTACTACGACCCCACAATGGCCCTTTCACATGTTCTGCAGTGAGCTCCCTTCCTACTGTATTGGGGTTCCCCCAGGGTTGCAGAAAACAAGAGATATATGTCACCAGCATACCAAGAAAATATAAGGGTCCAAAGCAGTGGGAGAACTATCAGGGTTGCAAAGGTTGTCTTGCCACCGGGCCCTGGTGTTCTGCCACTGTGGGGTTCCCCAGCCTCCTCTTGCTGTCCTGCCCCTGCTATTGACAGCACTGGTCTGGCATCTCTTGGAATTTACAGGCCGGTTCTCCTGTCCTAAGGACGGGAGAAATCAGTCTGTTTTTTCAGTAAGAGAGTCCTGGTGGATTCCTTCCAGCAACTCGCTCTTCTCCCTGCCAATGAGGATGCAGGGGAAGGAGCAGATCAGGCAGCCATGGTTGTGTGAGAGCTCGCATTATTCAGTGTCAGCGAGCAGAGGGAGGGGGGAGGAATCACCTGCAGGAGCTGACTGGGGACATTCTCCCTCTTAGACATTGCCTTTTTGTAAAAGAAAAAAAATGTTTTTATTGGGGGGGCACATGGTGGGGCACAGCATAATGTTGGGAGGGGGGTCAGGGCCCCCTCCCCCTCCCCCTCCCCCCAGGGATGCCATTGATGAAGGGGTTAACTGTGTGCCTACAATGTGCACTGTTTTTACTGACTTATGTGCCAGTGTTTTAGGGAGATAAAAAACAGCACATCACTGCTGTCTGTAGAGAGCTCTGTGTTGCTCAGCTGATTAGCAGGTTCCAGACATTAATTATTGTACGGGAGGCGGTGATCGGCTTGTGCTGTAGCGAATGAGAGCACAACTGACACGGCGGGCACGCATGTGCATGCTCTTTACCCCGAACTGCTGGATCACATATGTACATGTAAATGATCCAGTGTAGCAGGGCTGCTCTGCTGCAGTTTTAAAAAGGAAAACATTTTGACACTTATTTCTAACCACAAACCAGCAGTTGCTCATCACTTGACTTCTAAAAAGCAAGTAAAGATCATACAACCCCTTCAGTACTTCTGACAAGTTTCTATAATGAGACACTTCTGAGAAGCCTCAGACCTTTAACAAACAACATGATATGGTGATTGTGTAGGAGGTAATGTGCTCTATTCATGATTTAGGGTATTCCAAAAAATGTTAGAACAATCATATAGGTGAGCAAAATTCAGTAATGGGGTTTTATAGCCTAAGTTTCGGCACAAGGGACATTACCTACTATCAGCCTTGTGCAGTTGTGCTGCTGTCTTCTAGTCTAGTTGAAATCCTCCTCCGATCCCCCCCAACTCTCACTGATGCAGCGGGGGTGAATTAGAGCTGCATGATTCTGGCCAAAATGAGAATCACGATTTTTTGCTTAGAATAAAAAGATTACGATTCTCGCGGCGTAAAATCTTTCACATTATACAAAAAAATTGGGCTAACTTTACTGGTTGTTTTTTTTTTATTATTATTCATTAAAGTGTAATTTTTTTCCCAAAAAAATGCATTTGAACGACTGCTGCGCAAATACAGTGTGATATAAAATATTTCAACAACCACCATTTTATTCTGTAGGGTCTCTACTAAATATATATATATATATATATATATATATATATATATATATAATGTTTGGGGGCTCTAAGTAATTTTCTAGCAAAAAAAAATTATTTTAACTTAAAACCAACAAATGTCAGAAAAAGGTTTAGTGGTTAAACTTCCCTCATTTACACACCCAAGTGTATTCCTTTGATCTAAAGGACAAATTGTTACAATGTTTATACTTAAGCTCCACTGCTAAAGAATGTTGTGATTCTTGGCAGACTGCCCATTTTTTTTTTCTTTCTTTTGACGTCTGTCGGCTTCAGCAGAATAGAGAGAATTATCTGCATAGAAAGAATCGGGAAATACTTTGTCAAGATCGCAAGGGGGGGAAAAAAATTGTGATAACGATTCTTAATGATTAATCGTGCAGCTCTAGGGTGAATAGAGCCAGGGGAGCTGTAAAAGGCACCTATTTAGAGTGCCTACTATGCCTGCCCTTTTTTGCCCACCTGCTCAATTCATAGAAGCTTTAGTATTGCGTCTATGAATGAAAAACGATCTATGAATGGAGAATGGGCTGATGATGATTCATAGATCGCGTTGCATTCCGAGAAGTGATAGCAGGGGCGTTGCTAGGTCTACAAAAGATCTGGGGCTAGAGCCCATAGCAGCGAAGTAAAGAGAGTCATAGGCTTGGGCGGGCATACGTGTGTGTGTATATGTGTGTACATATATATATATATTTTTTTTTACATAAGGGCCCCCCTCATTACATCGGGGTCACCAGAGAGCTTGACATGTCACCTGCCACCAGATTCAGATTGTGTATACAGAGAAGCTGGGTATATACAGAAGATAGGCTGGGTATATACAGAGAGGCTGCTTGTTACCTGTATAGAAGACACCTGTCCACAGAAGCAATCAATCTAATTCCAATCTCTCCACCATGGCCAAGACCAAAGAGCTGTCCAAGGATGTCAGGGACAAGATTGTAGACCTACACAAGGCTGGAATGGGCTACAAGACCATCGCCAAGCAGCTTGGTGAGAGGGTGACAACAGTTGGTGCTATTATTCGCAGATTTTGTACATTTGCCCACTGACAAAGAAATGATCAGTCTATAATTTTAATGGTAGGTTTAATTTAACAGTGAGAGACAGAATAACAACAAAAATATTAAGAAAAACGCATTTCAAATAAGTTATACATGGATTTGCATTTTAATGAGTGAAAAAAGAATTTGACCCCTTCGCAAAACATGACTTAGTACTTGGTGGCAATCACAGAGGTCAGACGTTTCTTGTAGTTGGCCACCAGGTTTGCACACATCTCAGGAGGGATTTTGTCCCACTCCTCTTTGCAGATCCTCTCAAAGTCATTAAGGTTTCAAGGCTGAAGTTTGGTAACTGGAAGCTTCAGCTTCCTGCTAGGGCCGAACAGACCCCTTTTCTGCTTGCACCAGAACTTCCAAACACCACAAAAGTTCGGACCCGAATAACGAACCCCATTAACGTCAATGGGAACCGAACGTCAAAAATCAAAAGTGCCCATTTTGAAGGTTTATATGCAAGTAATTGGGCACACAATGGTTATAGGGGTCCGGGTCCTGCCCTGGGGGACATGGATCAATAAAAAAAAAAGTTTGTGAAAGTCGTCATTTTTAAATGAGCAGTGATTTTTTGATTTTTAAAGTGAAAGCCTAAAAATGAAAAATTCCTTTTAATATAGTGCCTGGGGGGTCCCCTTAGTCTACCTGTAAAGTGGCAGATCTGTACCATGTCTAGAATTTGCTGCAGCCTTAATTGCATTTATAAAGCTAAAAAAAGCTGCCTTTATTTTGCTCAGCAACAGTTGGGGAGCCAGTGTGTATGATGAGGCCACAATGTAGTGCACTGGGAGCAAGATTACATATATTTTTGGATACATTCTGGTGCCACTTTGATTTTGTATAGAAGTAACGGGTGCGTAAAAATTGGTCTTTGGGTATCGGCGCCTTCCCACCATAACCCTATAGAGGTAATCTTGATGAAAGCAAGAATTGGCCTTGCTGTAAAAAATTTCAATTATATGCACCTGTCAAACAGGTGCAGAAAAATTACTCTTTGGGTGTCAGGGGCGCCTTCCCACTGTAACCCTATAGAGGTGCTCTTGGTGAAGGCAAAAAAATTGCAATGATATGCATATGGGTGGTGTTTTTGCCACGTTTGATGTGCCTGAGACACAGTTTGCAGATAGCAACCGTGCGATCTGCTGCAGATGTGCTGAAAACAGCCCAGACAGCTGAGCTTTGGGGAGTGGGCCAGGAGATAACAGCTGCAGAATGTGATGGAATAGGGTGGCTGCTCTCTGCTCTTTCTTGATGTCGGCCTCCTTGGGGTTGTGCCGCCTCACCTTCAGTTTCCTCCTCTGCTCTATCTGACACCCAAGTCGCATCAGTGACCTCATCATCACCATCTCCATCTTCATCGTTACCACTGGAGACAACTTGGCAATACGCTTCGGCTTGGAGAACATGAATGCCAAATTGTCTACCAGTGTTCCTCCATCTCTCTAGGCTGAATCCAGTAATGGCTGGGCATCATCAAGGAGCAAGTGGCTGACGCTGTGGTCAAATAACTCAGCTGACTCCTCAATGGCTAATATTGGGGCTATGGCAGGAATAGATGTGGACAAGGAGGCAGGTTTACCCACTCTGGCAACTGCAGGGGACTGCACACTTGTCTCTGCTTGCGTGACAGAGGATGAGGAAGGTTTAGTAAGCCAGTCCACCATCTCCTCTGCATGCTGTGGCTGGATAGCATGGGCAAACTCACTAAACAGAGGAAATGATGCTCTGCCTGAGGGCTGACTACCACGTCCACCTTTGCCTGTAGAACTTCTGCCTCTCCTTGTTGTTCTCCCATACATTATTGGGAGGGAGGGGGCGGTGCTTATAAGCAAATGTAAAGAAGAAGTTGAAATCTGTACGTCAAGGGTCTCAAACTGGCGGCCCTCCAGCTGTTGCGAAACTACAAGTCCCATCATGACTCTGCCTGTGGGAGTCATGCTTGTAACTGCCAGCTTTGCAATGCCTCATGGGACTTGTAGTTTTGCAACAGCTGGAGGGCTGCCAGTTTGAGACCCCTGCTGTACGTAGATGCACTTTAATCAATGTAAAGAGGTGTTTGGTGCACTGTATTTGAGTACTCACACTACACAGACACACTCCACGGATACACTATAATATACTGCAATATAATGCGCCAAACGTACAGTGACGCACAGAACTATATGGCGTTAAACTGGCAGTAACACACACAAAAAGTAAATGGCGTTAAACTGGCAGTAACGCAATCAAATAGACGGTGTTCAACCGTCACTACACTGACGCTATCTAAACTGTCCCTACTCTAGCTATACACTAATGTAAAGATTACCGACACGGTCTCACTACACTACACTGAAACTATCTGAGCTGTCCCTACTCTACACCAGTGGCATCGTTAAGGGGTGACTTTTGAGTCTGGAGCCCTGAATATGGGGCCCATAGCCCCGAGTCCAGGGTCGGCCCTACCGTGAGAGAGTCGCAGGCTGCTGGACACAGCGCTTCCCACACAGCCGTGGCACTCTCACTGAGTCTGTACTCCGTGCTTCAGTGACACAGCCAGAACCCGGAGATCAGAGTGAGAGTCAGACTCCTCCCTTGCTCCGCCCATATCATAGAGTCGGGAGGATTTTTTGCACACAAATTTCTCCTGAGCTGGTAAGTGCAGACCATATGGAGGTGGAGGGGGAACTCTGTATACCCAGCCTCTCTGTATATACCCAGCCTCTCCCTTTAAGAGAGTGCTCCTAATCTCAGCTCGTTACCTGTATAGAAGCAGGGCCGTCTTTAATATTGATTGGACCCTGGGCAAAACTTTTCTTGGGCCCCCTCCATGCAGTTTTGCTATCCACCTGCTCTGAGACATACAATAAATAGCAGCTAGACTCAAAATCAGTTTACTGAATCAGATCAGGCAGCTATTGCGATTGGTTGCCAGAGGTTACAGTGTATTACCACTCACTGACTGGTTGCTAGAGGTTACAGCACACATTACAGCTCACTGATTAGTTGCTAGAGGTTACAGCACATGATTTCTGCTTGTTGATTGGTTGCTAGAGATTACTGTGGATATGACCTCAGGGGGGCATGATATACAAATCAATGCAGCTGCCAGCCCCTATCTACATATGAATGCCGCCACAATTTACATATGAATGCCAGTAATTTACATGTAAACACAGGGTCTGCAGGTGAGTCATCTTTACACAACAATAGGGCAGAGCTGGGCAGCATTAGTAGCAGCACTTCACACATTGGGACACAGCACAGGACTAAAACTTCAAGGGACGAGGGAAATTAAACTAGGATAGTTGGCAAGTATGAGACAGCTGCTTTGGGCCCCACAACAATGACAGGGCCCAGGGCAGCTGCCCCTTTTGCCCTGCCTTAAAAACGGCCCTGTATAGAAGACATCTGGGAGCCAGAAATCTTGTTGGTTGATAGGGGATCAAATACTTATTTCACTCATTAAAATGCAAATCAATTTATAACTTTTTTGAAATGCATTTTTCCGGCTATTTTTGTTGTTATTCTGTCTCACTGTTAGGCTAGGTTCACACTGCTGCAGTGCGAATTTAGTGCAATTTTGTTCAGATTGCGTTGCGAATTTGCATTGCGAATTCTATATGTGTTCTTGCGATTCTACTGCAAATTTTGCAGTCTATGGAGCTGAATTCGCATCACACACGGATCAAACTCACACAGGACCTTTTTTTCCCGCAGGTTATATTCGCAACGCATTGATGTGAACGGCACTAATGTTAATCTATATAATTTAAATGACTTGCGAATTTGAGCAATCGCAGCGGCTCAAATTCGCAATAGAATTCGCAGCAGTGTGAACCTAGCCCTAAAATAAACCTACCATTAAAATTATAGACTGATCATTTCTTTGTTAGTGGGCAAACGTACAAAATCAACAGGGGATCAAATACTTTTTTCCCTTACTGTATTAGCAAACGTATGAATAGGAATAGGACACAAACAAAAATGTATTCCTGCGCTTGCCTAAAGTGGAACTGCTGCAACCCAAATCCTGGAAGAGGAATAGCAAGCAAAACAAAAAATAATGGTGTGCTGTTCCTTTCAAAATGTGGACAAATGTAAGTGAGTGCTACAATAACAGGTTGAATGGATGAAATCAATCTGGCTAAATGAGTAGATCCCACAACATATAACGAACCAATTTATGCAAGCTATATGTATAAAACGTTGCTCTGATCTCAAAAATGTAAATATACAAATATATAAAATAAAGTGCACAAAATGAAAAAAAAATAAAAATAAATAAATATATATGTGTGTGTATATATATATATATATATATGTGTGTATATACCGTATTTATCGGCGTATAACACGCACCGGTGTATAACACGCACCCCAATTTAGGAGGGAATTTTAAGGAAAAAAAACTTTTAGGAGGGAAGTTGAAGGGAAAAAAACTTACATTTAAATGCCCTTCATTGCAGCCATGTCAGTGCAGCCTTGTCAGTGCAGCCTTGTCAGTGCAGCCTTGTCAGTGCAGCCTTTTGTCAGTGCAGCCTTCCCCAGTGCAGCCTTGTCAGTGCAGCCTTGTCAGTGCAGCCTTCCCCAGTGCAGCCTTCCCCAGTGCAGCCTTCCCCAGTGCAGCCTAGTGCAGCCTCAGTGCAGCCTTGTCAGTGCAGCCTTCCCCAGTGCAGCCTTGTCAGTGCAGCCTTCCCCAGTGCAGCCTTGTCAGTGCAGCCTTCCCCAGTGCAGCCTTCCCCAGTGCAGCCTTCCCCAGTGCAGCCTTGTCAGTGCAGCCTTCCCCAGTGCAGCCTTCCCCAGTGCAGCCTTGCCCCAGTGCAGCCTTGCCCCAGTGCAGCCTGGGATCCCCTGTCCCTGCTTCCAGGGCTTCAAAATCGCGGTCCGCGATTTGAAAATGGCGCTGCCGGCGCCGAAGTACACAGAGCCGGTCCTCGGCTCTTTCCGGCGGCTCTCGTTTACTTTCGGCTCCACTCGTAGTCCCGAGCGGAGCTATCCGAGTAGGTTCGGATAGCTCCGCTCGGGACTACGAGTGGAGCCGAAAGTAAACGAGAGCCGCCGGAAAGAGCCTAGGACCGGCTCTGTGTACTTCAGCTCCGGCGGCGCCATTTTCAAATCGCGGTCCGCGATTTTGACATTTAGACAGCTCAGGATCGGCGTATAACACGCACCTGTGACTTTCCCCTGATTTTAAGGGGAAAAAAGTGCGTGTTATATGCCGATAAATACGATATATATATATATATATATATATATATATATATATATACACACACACACATATATACACATACACACACATCCCAACCTGCAAAAACTAATTTCAGGGAGGTGACGCGCCGCCCCCCCCCCCAATTAAATGCAACCTGAAAAGTACCAATTAAAGTTTGACGTTTTTGACATACATAGACATTCTGTGTCTCTTAATTTTCTTTTTTACTAGTAAGGCCGCTTTCACACTGAAGCACTTTACAGGCACTATAGCGCTAAAAATAGCGCCTGTAAAGAGCCTCTCCTGTGTCTCCAGTGTGAAAGCCCGAGTGCTTTCACAATGGAGCAGTGCGTTTGCAGGATGGTAAAAAAAGTCCTGCAAGCCGCATCTTTGCAGCGGTGTATTCACAAAGCGCCGCCAAACCACCGGCAAAGCGCTGCTGCAGCGGCGCTTTGTGGGCGGTTTTAACCTTTTTTGGCCGCTAGCGGGTGTTAAAAGCACCCTGCAAGTGGCCGAATAGCGCCGCTAAAATGACGGTAAAGCGCTGCTAAAAATAGCGGCGCTTTACCACCGACGCCCCCAACGACTCAGTGTGAAAGCACACTGAATGTTTTTTGAATGACTACTGTCTGCGTCAGAGAGAAGGGAGAGTGCAGAACTGTAATTGCTGGAACATGGAAACTTCAAGTTACATTTGCCATAAAATGTATAATGTCATATTATGTTCTCCTGCCATATCCCCAGCACTCAGCTCTTCACAGGGGAATCTGCTAGGACTGCCATTGTAACATCAAATATTATAAAGACTTTTGGCATAATCTACTGAAAACTTTTATTTGCAATATACATTACAGTGTCATACAATGGCATACCTTGGGGTGTAGGCAGGGCTTTTTTTCTCAGAGAATAGATGCAGGAACTCCGACCTTCACCCTTTGTTTCTGCTCCCTACCCGCCTCTAAGCTCCGTTCCTTGGTTCCACCTCCTACCGACCTCCCAGTACCACCCATTTTAGAGAATGCAGAACCAAGTATAATTTTTGCTACTAAGTGATTTGCAGGGAATTCATTAATGATAACAAAGAAAAACAGTAAAATAGATTCCCTGCAGTGAGCAACAATAGACCTTACCCCAGCAACAGTAGACCCCCCCCCCAGCAATGATAGACCTTACCCCAGCAAAAACAGAGCCCCACAACAAAATACCACCAAAGCAACAATAGACCCCCGGCAGAAACAGATGTCCCAGCAAACTGCATCAATAGACCCTCCAGGAGGCAGGAACAAAAGACCTCTCCCTCAACAGTAGATCCCTCCCAGCAACAATTCCCCCCCCCCAGAAACATAAGACAAGCAACAATAGACCTCCACGCAAAAATAGCTCCCCAGTGACAATAGATTCCCAAGCAGCAAGCATCAACAGACCCTCCAGCACGCCGCAGCACTCCTTGCATACATTCATTGCTGGAGGTGCCAGAACTGTGTTCCCCCACGTTCCTGCTGAAAAAAAGCCCTGGGTGTAGGACATGAAGAACAGTCAGCCTCGGGTAGAGCAAACTGGGGATGCTCTAAAATCACATTCCGATTCACCTGCATATACAAGCAGTCCCCAGTGGCAGGAAGGGAGAAGTGCACGTCTAGAGGGAAGCCAGGGGTGCTGTCTATTTGATAACACTGGGAAGGGAAGCGGCAGCATGTCAGCTCAGTAACATTCCGCTGCTGGGCTGCTCTGCCTTTCTGAGTGAAAGGCTCAGCCGGGAGATCGCGGGCTCACGGACACTTGCCGGTGTCCGTGAGCCCACATCCAAATGCAGGAGTCTCCCGCGATTTGCAGGAGACTTGAGATGTCTGTATATAAAGTAACCTGGGGGACAGGTAGGCAGTACAAAGCTCCCTGGGATTAGCAGTCTTTCAGGCACAGATACAAAGTCCAGTTAGGTAGTGACAAACAGTGCGGTGTTTATTGGTGATATATACAAGTCTATATACAGGTGCTGTACAGTGTTTCAGTAAAACAGACAGAACAAAAATAGCCAAACAAAAACCTAGCCATGTCTCGGCACTAACTACACAATATATACAGGCCCTAACTACCAGGCTAAGCAAGCCTACAGCTTGTCAGCTTCCACAGATACAGCTTTTTCCCAACCTTTCGCTCTCACAGACCAGTGTTGTCTGTGTTTCCAAGGCCAAGAGCAAAGGCTGTCTGTCACAGGTGAGTTTAAATTGGCCTGAGGGAGAGGACCAAGATCCGAACTGGATTGTGGATCAGATATCCCTGAACGTGTATGAGAGGAGCCTGGGAGATGTATAAACCCTGAACAGGACTTTTCCTGGCTCTCTCTGGGACGCTCTGCTACAATATATATCTTATATAAACTGATGCATGAATAATGATGCCAAATTCTCAGTGCAACATATAAAAGTCCATGAATCCAGTCCACAACTTAAAAAAAATTGCATGTAACAATGGAAAAGTGTGTAAATATAAATCCATGTCCACCAGTGCTCAAAAAAATGAAAAAGGTGCTCTGTCAACCAAAAAATTGGCCTCTTACCAAACAAAATCGATCCCTATTACGGAGATCAAGGCAGCTTGTAAAGGAGTAACCACAGGCGTAGATGTCTCAAATAGCAGGGGCGGGCTGGGCCGGGGGGCAGAGTGGCAATTTCCCCCGGGCCGCTCTGATTCCCTGTAAAAGGGCCGCTGTACAGCCAGCTCAGTACTGCGCATGTGCAGTTTCCGGACCCAGCCGAGTGTTATTGCTCGGGCAACAGGGGGGCGGGGTTAATGGGCTGGATGCTGAATTTAGCGGCCGAAATGTTGTGAAAGAGCAGTGATCCCTCCATCCCATGCTGCAGATGCAATGTGTCCTGTGGCAGGGATGTTGGCTGCACCTGTCACAGCCTGGGCTGCGAGTGTGTGTGTGTTCCGTCTTGCAGAGCACACAGTACAGCCCTCCTCTAGTCTACACCAATGGGAGAACGATCAGCTCTGCCTCTTCCCGCCCCTCTCTCCCTGTGCCCACCCCTCTCTCCCTGTGCCCGCCCACACTCCATGCAGCCCGTGTGCTGTGTGAAGGGGATATGCGGGCGGGAAGCTTTAAAGTCGGCAGCCACAATGTCCCATCCTAAACATGAAGACACTGAGTGAGGCACCGAGCCTCCTGCTGGGACTGTGCATTGTACAAGTGAGTGATCTGTGACCAGATTCTCCCCTCCCCCCTCTCTTCCTTCCTACTCTGTGTCTTCCTCAGCCTTATCATTTAACCTCTTGCCTGCCAGGCACTTTCACCCCCTTCCTGCCCAGGACAATTTACAGCTTTCAGTCTTCTCACATTAAGCCCAGGTTCACCTTGGAGCGATTTGGCATGCGATTTGACATGTTAAATCGCATGCCAAATCGGTGGCAATTGCCGGTGATGGCACCATCCGAATCGATGCAGCGCCGCATCCATTCCACTTGCGGTGTCACACCGATTCCCAAAAGTCGTTTCTGTACTACTTTTGGCAACATTGGGGTGCGATTTCAATAGACATTTGTACAGGAACCCGCACAGATGTCTCTGAAATTGTACCCCAAAGTCGGGACTGACATGGGAGTATGAAATCATTCAATCGTTCAGCTGAACTCGCTCGATTTTATCCCCGATGTCAGTGTGAACCTCGGCTCCGAATGACAATTGCGCGGTCATGCAACACTACATATTACATTGTTGTCCTTTTTTTCACACAAATGGAGTTTTTGTTTTGGTGGTATTAAATCACAACTGGGGTTTTTTATTTTTTGCTAAAATATGAAAAAGACCAAATTTTTTTTGTAAATACAGTGCCTTGAAAAAGTATTCATACCCCTTTTAATTTTCCACATTTTCGTCATGTTACAATTAAAAATGTAAATGTATTTTATTGGGATTTTATGTGATAGACCAACACAAAGTGACACATAATTGTGAACTGGAAGGCCTCTTTCACACGGGGATCCGTATGTCCGTTTTTCATCCTTCCGTTTTCGGATGAAAAACGGACATACATTCATCCCTATGGAGCGTCGGATGTCAGCGGTGACATGTCCGCTGACATCCGACCCCGCTCCGATCCGAAAAGTGTAACGGAGGAAAAACCTACTTTTCCATCCGTTTTCGGATCGGATCGGATGACGACGGACACTACGGACCGTCATCATCCGATCCCCCCATAGGGGAGAGCGGCGCTCTGACAGGTCCGTCGCTGCACACTGTGCAGCGATGCACCTGTCATCTTCCTGCTCAGCGGGGATCGGCGGAGCGATCCCCCCTGAGCCAGCGGATGTTCACGGGGCGGATCATCACTGATCCGCCCCGTGTGAAAGAGGCCGAAGGAAAATGATAAATGGTTTTCAACATTTTTTTTTTCAAATAAATATCTGAAAAGTGTGTGTGTGGGGGGGGATTTTTATTCAGCCCCCTTTACTCTGATACCTCTAACTAAAATCTAGTGGAACCAATTTCCTTCAGATGTCACCTAATTAGTAAATAGAGTCCACCTGTGTGTAATTTATACCCAGTATAAATACAGCTGTTCTATGAAGCCCTCAGAGGTTTGTTAGAGAACCTTAGTGAACAAACAGCATCATGAAGGCCAAGGAACACACCAGACAGGTCAGGGATAAAGTTGTGGAGAAGTATAAAGCAGGGTTAGGGTATAAAACAATATCCAAGCTTTGGACATCTCACGGAGCTCTGTTAAATCAATCATCCGAAAATGGAAAGAGTATAGCCTTGTACACACGATCGGATATTCCGACAACAATTGTCCGACGGATGTGTTTTATCGTACAACCCGACTGTCTGTATGCTCCATCGGACAATTGTTGTCGGAATGTCCGACAACAAATGTTGGCTGTGCATGCTCTCAAGTTATCCGACAACATATGTTTTCCATCGGATTATCTGATCATGTGTACACAAATCCGTCAGACTAAAATCCAAAGTACAAACACGCATGCTCCGAACCAATGCTAAACATCAGACAACAATAGCAGAAATTGCCCAAAGGATGGCGCTAAAGAGCTGAAAGACCATGTGGTTTCGTGAATGTTGGCTGAAAATGTTCTGCCGTGTGTATGCAGAACAAGTTCATGGACAACGCCCTTCAAGGAAAAATCCACAGATTCGTCCGATGGAAGTCCGGTTGTGTGTACGCGGCTTTAGAGTCTGCAAAAGACTTGAGACTGGGGTGGAGGTTCACCTTCCAGCAAGACAATGACCCTAAACATACAGCCAGAGCTACAATGGGATGGTTTAGATCAGTGATTCTCAACCTGGGAGTCGGGACCCCCTCGGGGGTCAAATGATGATTTGCCAGGGGTCACTGAATCCTGGGCTGTTCCTGAAGCCCGCAACGCTCTCCCAGCCTTTTTGCGGCCGCCCAGGTGGGCTGTTCCTGGAGCCCGCGGCCGCCCACTCAGCTGCCCATTCAGTTAACAACATGGCTGGGGGGCAGAGACTAGAGGTCAGCTGACTGGAGAGGAATGTGAAGTGGAAAGGGCTGGAGGAGACCCTATCTCCTGATTTCAACATCGGTGCCACTGCTACGAGACACCACAACGTCAGAGACACAGTGAAGCCAGAGACACAGTGAGTAACATTACCTGTGATTATAGTTGCCATTAAAAGTCCCCACTACAGCTCTCAGATCAGCAGATGACCTTGATCAAGAGCACCTAAGTTGGCCGATCGGAACTCTCCCCAGCATTGCCACTCATCCCATTCCCCCCACCCCCTCCACCAAGGACTAATGCCCCATACACACGGTCGGACATTGATCGGACATTCCGACAACAAAATCCTAGGATTTTTTCCGACGGATGTTGGCTCAAACTTGTCTTGCATACACACGGTCACACAAAGTTGTCGGGAAATCCGATCATTCTGAACGCGGTGAAGTAAAACACGTACGTCGGGACTATAAACGGGGCAGTAGCCAATAGCTTTCATCTCTTTATTTATTCTGAGCATGCGTGGTACTTTGTCCGTCGGATTTGTGTACACACGATCGGAAATTCCGACAACGGATTTTGTTGTCGGAAAATTTTATAGCCTGCTCTCAAACTTTGTGTGTCAGAAAATCCGATGGAAAATGTGTGATGGAGCCTACACACGGTCGGAATTTCCGACAACAAGGTCCTATCACACATTTTCCGTCGGAAAATCCAACCGTGTGTACGGGGCATAAGAGAAGGAATAAAAATAGAGAATACATGAAAGCGAGAGGAAAAAGAGGGGAAGGAACAAAGAAAAAGGGAGAGAAAGAATATGACAAAAGGGCAGGGAAAAAAAACAAGAAATTAGGATAGAGATAAAAGGGAAAGAAAGGAGAACAAAGAGAAAGAGTGGTACATTCTAAAATGTACCATAAGGGGTTTTAAAACTGTACGAGTGGAAGGGACTCAGGGAGCGTTAAATGTCCATGGGTTAGGGGTGCAAATGACTTGTCTTGCCTTGGGTGCTGACAACCCACGCTACGAAAATAATTTTACTGTTCGGGGTCCCCACAACTTGGGAAATTTTATCAAGGGGTCACGGCACTAGTAAGGTTGAGAACCACTGGTTTAGATCAAAGCATATTCATGTGTTAGAATGGCCCAGTCACAGTCCAGAACTAAATAACATTGAGAATCTGTGGCAAGACTTGAAAATTGCTGTTCACAGACGCTCTCCATCCAATCTGACAGAGCTTGAGATATTTTGCAAAGAAGAATGGGCAAAAAATGTCCCTCTCTATATGTGCAAAGCTGGTAGAGACATCCCCAAAAAGACTTGCAGCTGTAATTGCAGAGAAAGGAGGTTCTACAAAGTATTGACTCAGGGGGGCGCAATACAAATGCCCCCCCACACTTTGCACATATTTATTTGTAAAAAAAATTGAAAATCATTTATCATTTTCCTTCCACTTCACAATTATGTGCTGTCACGTATTCACACGCCCACAGCTACTAACTAACCGCGACGTGCGTTCCGTGACCGGGGTATATGAGGAACTAAGGGAATAAGGGGGAACTTATACTGCGCATGTAAGACTGGCTGTAGTATTTTCACAGCCTGCACTACCTTTGGCCACCACTAGAGGTAGACTCCACTCCAATCCAGCTAGCTGACCACACACAGGCAGATACGAATCTTACATACAATCTGGTGCACTCTAAGGGTTGGGGAGCAGTCTAGGAATTACTACACACTTCTAGGGCTCCTCCAGCTATCCTGCAAGCTTGAACCCCGGTTTTATTCACTCTTCCCACACCCACACACCAGACACACAATAAACGATAGCCTGCCACCACCCAACAGTTTGTCCGCAGACTGGTCTGCTGAGCCACCACACACACAGATCTGCGTCTGGCAGATCTGTTAGCTTACAATCTGCATGCAATCTGCCAACACACAGTGTAATTGCATACCGATTGGTACGTAACTTAAACCGAGTACTTAGGCACTAAAATACAACAACCTCTCCAGAGATATGAGTCCTAGCTTAGTACACAGAAGTCACTTATTAATTTTATTTAATATCCCGAAAGTGGGCAGTGCATATAAGATATACAAAGAAAAAGGATTTACCAAAAAAGATACAAAAAATGCAGAAAGACACACAATTGGCAATTTGCTATGAAAATAAAAAGGGATAAAAACAGAAATAAACTTTACCAAGTAAATCTATCCGTTAGTAGAAGCATACTGGAACATGTGGGAACTCCCCAGTTTCGAACTGGCTTCGTGGAAGAACAATGTCCATATCTCAGGCTACCCAATTTATTGAAATATGGATGCGGGCTGGACTTTAGCCCTTGGCCAATCAACCCTGGGGGGGTGTTCCTGTCTCAGCCCACAAATGTTTTGTGTTCTGAAATGACCAGAGTCAAATTGGCCCAGAACGGCGCTGATTGCTGGGTCATGTATAGGATTTCCGATACCAGCGCATCATGCCGATCGCAACAGTACCAATCACTGCCTGCCTGCCGCAATCAGGCGCCATGTAACGGTTTTGTGTGGTTCTCTAGGATTCCACACCTGCTAAACATACAGAGTTACATGTACACGTAGCCCATCAGGTGTACGATCAAAAGGAATTATTTTCATCTCTCTGCCGTTAATATTTTAGCTTTTATGAGAGATAAAATAGGTTCCTTAGATCTCTTGATATTAATCAAAGCTTACAGACTGTCCGGAGCCTTGTGAATGCCCCCTGCAGATCCGTGTGGCCAAGATGACTAGCAGTTTTCTTTGAGCCCCAGGAAGGTGGCAATCTATGTTTACTCTAATGGGAGCTTTTATTGGCATCTAGGTGTCACTTTGATCCTAGAAAAAACTATCTCTGTCCTTTTCAAATGCTAATGAAAGAACATATGTGCATGACTGACATAGAATACTATATTTTTAATAACCCAGGATTAAACTACATCTACAATTACACTACTACAGATCACACCACATCTAGTTAAGGCAAAACTATCCTACGCTTATATTTTCTTCACATGTGCCACTTTGTGTTGGTCTATCACATAAAATCTCAATAAAATACATTTACGTTTTTGGCTGTAACATGACAAAATGTGGAAAATTTCAAGGGGTATGAATACTTTTTCAAGGCACTGTAAGACATTTTTCTCATTTACTGAAGTTCACTGATAGGCGGAACTTATGGGCGGTACTGTTGGGCACTGAAAGGCAGCACTGATTGGTGGCACTGATGGGCACAGACTGGCGTCACCTGCTGGGCACTGCTAGGGCTGCCCTGTAATCAGTGCCCTAACTATCTGTACAGTCTCCCCTGCGAGGAGATGCCGCTGATCGGCTCTCCTCACATGCTGTCATTTACATGTGATTGGCTGTTATTGATTGGACACAGCAAGTCACATGAGTAAAGAGCCGCGTAGTCTACTCTTTACCAAGATCAGGGTCATGCTGTCATTGCTGTGTCATATTTGTCTTGCTTCATAACATCAATTTATGTTACAAAACCCGGTAGGCATGGATGTTGGGCTGATTCGGTGGTACAATGGGCCACTCGACTGGACTTGCCCCCCAGGCTTAAGGCTGCCAGCCCTCCCCTGATGGCAGCTGTGATCAATAGTGATCTGTGATTGGCTACCAGCTAATCACATGGTACAGGATGCTGTGATTGGCCCAGGTACTATGTGATAGCTGTGGGGTTGAAGTTTCTGGAGGTTTTGTAAGTTAAAATATGATTTAGAAGAGTTGGAAGAATGGTAAAAGCAATAGAAACTGCATTTCAACAAATCTAAGTGCCCTTAGGGAAAATAATCCTCCTATGAAATACAATATTTAGAATACAGCGTTGCCCAGAATTACAGAGGAGATAAATCTGGGGTTGCACATTTCATATGTTTGGAAAATGAGCAGTGTAGCCTGGCCATGGGGAAAGAGTAGAATTCTAGGGTGCATCACTGTATGGTTCACTAGCCTGAGGAAGGAGGTCCTGATTCCTCTATATCAGGAGTCTCAACTGGTGGCCTTCCAGCTGTTGTGAAACTACAAATCCCATGAGGCATTGCAAGGCTGACAGTTACAGGCATGACCCCCACAAGCAAAGGCATGATGGGACTTGTAGTTTCACAACAGCTGGAGGGCCACCAGTTTGAGACCCCTGCATATAGTTCTTTAGTTAGACCTCACTTAGAATACTGTGTCCAGTTCTGGAGATCTCGCTTACGAAAGGATATTATGACAGAATGAGTCCAGGAACGAGCAACAAAAATGGTGAAAGAGCTGACAGATAAAACATATTAGGAGAGACTCCAGCAATTTAATATGTACAGCAGTGGCAGCTGGTGGCAAAACACCCCCGTGGCATCTCAGTCAGCAGCACTTACCCAAGCAGGCCCCAGGGGGCAGGATGTTGGCTCTGGAGGCAGCGGCAGGCTCCGGTGGTTGCAGCGGGCATCCATGTCTTCTGTGCGGCATCCTCCCTTCTTCTCCTAGGCATTCAATAGGATCACCTGTCCTTTCAGCCAATCGGGTGATGAGTATCAGACCCGCTTCCCGATTGGCCGGGAGGGGGATCAGTGTTGCAACAGCGAATATTCATTCACTGTTGCAACACACCTGGGTGGGCTCCGGATGCAATGCTCTGCTTCCTGAGCCCACCCTATTTTGAAGCCTATTAGAGCCTCTGGCTCTAATCAGTGCTTCAAAAAATACACCCCGCCCATCCCCGCCATAGGGATTCATGCGCCTGGCATCCTGAAAGGGGCTGGGCGCATGGATAGGGAGGGTGGGGGGACACGGATAGGGGGGGGTGGCGCCCATGTGCCCACAATGGATGTGCCGCCCCTGATGTGCAGTCTTGAGGAAAGAAGGGAAAGGGGGACATGACTGACACATTTAAATACAAAGTGATTGTAAACCCTGACATATAAACAGTGAAGTGACTGGCCTCTGGTGATACAGAGATTAAACAAATCATCCTATGCAAGTTGTGCCTGTTTACCGACAGCCGTTTGTCTTGTACATCCATTAAAAGTGCAGAATTTACACAGGATCTCTCAGCTCTGAAAAGCAGAGGGTGGAGAGCTGAAGTTACAGTGAAGAGAGCTCTGAGAGCTGATTGGAAGGAAGGGGCAACCCTCATTTCACACAGCACACAGGTACAGAGTTGAGGTTGTCAATCACAGCCTGTGCCTCTTCTTCCTTATGCCCTGGCAGTTGCAGTTCCTCTTATGCCATCAAATGCAATGCAAAGCCCATAGCTGTGCATTGGACATGAGGATGCTTAGGGGAGTAGAGGAGAGCTCTGACTTCCAGGGAGCAGAGGAATGGGATAAGTAATACTGCTTTTTGTGCCCCTAGATCTAAACAAACAGTTAAAGCCTCGTGACAAGGATACATTTTTTCTTTCCTCGGAGATAGGCTTTGAGCATGCTTAGGGAAATATTGATCTACAGTATATAAAAAGGGGCAGACTCGCTTTTCTATGTTTCTAATGTAATATAATTGTAGCACTACTCCCGTAAGGGCTGCTGCTTTTAGCTGGTTCTTCCCAATCAGTACAAAAGTTGGCCATTCCCACAAGCACCAGTTCATTTACTCTGGCTCCAATAAAACAGTCTAGGGCAGGGATGTCCAAAGTCCGGCCCGTGGGCCAATCGCGGCCCGCATTGCAGTTTCAGATGGCCCGCCCGGTAATTTGGACATGTATATCTTTTGTGGCCCCTAACAAATCCCCGAGCGCCGGGGGCCACAAAAGATATACATGCTGGCTGCCTTAGAGGCGACAGGGAGGAAGCGGGATGAGTGTCGTACCTACAGGTTAATTTCCTGTTTGCACGGCAGCCTCTGTAATAGGAAGTCTCATCTCCTGCGCTGCCATTGGACGACCATTCTGTCCATCGTAGGAGGCGGGACTTTGTATTAAAGAGGACGCAGAGAAAACAGATTCTGCTGTATGTAAGCTGTTGGCGCTGGTCCCTGTCCCATGCGAGGTTGCAGATGGGCATCAATCAGGCTGCACTGATGGCAATGGTGAGTCTGCATTCCTGGCAATGGGGGTGCTGCATTCCTGGCAATAGGGGTGCTGCATTCCTGGCAATGGTAAGGCTGCATTCATCTTTTTTTTGTAGTAAAAGATAAAAAACCCAGAAGTGATTAAATACCACCAAAAGAAAGCTCTATTTGTGTGAAGAAAATGATAAAAATTTCACATGGTTACATTGTAGCATGACCGCGCAATTGTCAAAGTGTGACAGCGCTGAAAGCTGAAAAATGGCCTGGGCAGGAAGAGGGTGTAAGTGCCCTGTATTGAAGTAGTTAAGGGGGGATCTGGGGGCCCCCCTTCTATGTGAATGGGTAGGGGAATCGTACCCCTACCCATTCACCAAAAAAAGCAGTGAAATGTAATAAAAACACAAGAGCTGGTTTTTCATAATAGCTCTGTCTTCTCTAGCCGTCTTCTCCTTGAGCTGTCTCCTCCCACTGTCTTCTCCTTCCCGCTGTCTTTTCCTTCCTGCCATCAGATGGCCACGCCCCATTGCTATATAGTCGGTAGAGAGTGGGCGACAACAAAACACATGAAGACATCAACAAAACAAGAGCAGCTTTTTAAAAAAAATTAGCGGGTAACCAGTGAGGAAGACAGCAGCGGGAAGAGACAGCTCGAGGAGAAGACGGTGGGAAAAGACAGCTTGAGGAGGAGACAGCGGGAAGGAGAAGACGACGGGAAGAAGCGGCTATAGAGAAGACAGGGCTATTAAAGGAAATGTCAAAATCTGGCTCTTGTATTTTTATTACATTTCACTGCTTTTTTGGTGAATGGGTAGAGGTACCCGCTACCCATTCACACTGAGGAGGCGGGATCTGGGGCCCCCTTTCTTAAAGGGGGCTTCCAGATTCCAATAAGCCCCCCACCTGCACACTCTGACAACCACCTGCTAGGGTTGTCGGGAAGAGGCCCTTGTCCTCATCAACATGGGGGAAGGTGCTTTGGGGTGAGGGACAGAGCCCCCCTGCCCCAAAGCACCCACCCCCCATGTTTAGGGCATGTGACCTGGTATAGTTCAGGTGAGGGGGTGCTCACTCATCCCCTCTGTTTCCTAACCTGCAGGCAATTTTTTTTTAACATTCAGCTTTCAGCGGAGAAGCCCGCTGACAGCTGATGACTCATTGGTTGTTAAGGAAGTGGCAGTCAGCTTCCCAGGCCCCCTGCTTAGCAGCCAGCTATGTACATTGGTAAAATAAGAACCGCAAAACACATCAAAAATGCACCACTTGCATTTCTGGTGCAGCTCTATTGAAGTCTATTAGCCACAAATTGCAGGAAAAAAGTCCCCGACCCATTCCAAAAATGCACTGGCCACAAAACATATAGATGTGAACTAGTACCATAGGAAACCATGTTAAATGGACTGTAGTGCGTTTCTGCAAACTTCAAAATACACTAAAAACTCATAGATGTGAACGTAGGTTAAGGCTTGGTTCACACGGATGTGACTGTTGTGATTAACATTGTGGTCTAAAGCACTCAAGTCGCACAAAAGTAGTGAAACTTTTTTGTTGTTGCAGTGACTTTCTATGTTGCATGATGTGGTAGTGTAAACCAGGGCTAAGGCCTCACAGATGAAGACCAGGAGGCAAGTTTATTTGGCCATCTGGTTACCTTGTGTCTATGCATAACTCAGGGCTTGACAAATTTGCTTTGAATCTAGGAGCCAGGTAAAAAGTTAGGAGTTCCCCAGGTTTTTAACCTTTTACCTACTGGTTACTTTCACCCCTTCTTACCCAGGCCAATTTTTGGTGCTGTTGCACTTTGAATGACATTTCCGCGGCAATGCAACACTGTACCCAAACAAAATTTTTATCATTTTTTTGAGACAGATAGAACTTTCTTCTGATGGTATTTAATCATCACCGGGGGGGGGGTTTGCTAAATACATGAAGACTGAAAAATTTTTTTTTAAACTTCGCTTAATTTCTGTTATAAAAATTTAAAGTATTTTTTTTCCTTCTAATATGCAGTGATGATGCTGCACTGATGAAGCTACACTGATAAGCAGCACTGATAAGGCAGCATTGATGGGTCCTGATGGGCCACTGAGGAGGCTGGATTGATGGGCTACTGAGGAGGCACTGATGAGGCAGCATTAATGGGCACTGATAGGTGACAACACTGGCTTACAGGGGTAACGTGCTCTTTGGCTGCCCAGAACCAACTCGGAGCCTGTCCAAGGGGGGAATTGGAGCCAAAAGCAGGGGAATCCCCTGCGAGGTAGTGTCCAGCATGGGGCCAATGCTGAGCTTGTTTAGAGACACCGGTTCCTGCTGCAGAGCGCCTTCCTGGACAGCTCGATCTAGACCCGCACACGGCGAGAGGGAGGAGAGCACAGGGAACACTTACTGCCATGGGCTCTGCTCCATCCTGGTCAGCTCTGCTCCTCCCCCACCACTTCTACTACTTCACAGCCCCACATCTGCTTTAACCCATCCTTCACAGCCCCACCCCTCTTCTCCTTAAAACCCACCCTCACAGCGCTGCTCCTCCCCCAGCATTAGAAAAATACATGTGTCATCTGCTGGCCGCCTGGCAATGTTGCGCCTGACTACGCTCCCCCATGCTAGTCCCTGGGGCCAAAAACAGCCCAGCCCGCATTTTCTAGTCACCATTGTGACCTGGCACCTGCGATTTGTTGAGCCCTGGCATAACTACTGGTAGTCAATGCAATATCCAGAATACTGCACAATCACAGGGATCAATGTAGGGTCTTTACTCATTGGTCCCTAGGTCAGCTTCCACCTTTCTCTGTACACAGTCCAGTAAGTAAGACAGTCCTTCTCCAGATCAGATCCCTTGTGGTCAACTCCTGCAACCAGCTTCTAGCAAGAGTCATCCAGGACTCCAGCCCTATTTCCACTGATGCCTTAAGAACTGCTTCACAGTCCATGGGCTGCCTAATCAAGGGTTGAAACTCTCATTTGGAGAGAGAACTCAGCTCTCCATTTAAACTATTTATCCCCTGTCCAGCCCCCTTCTGGACACTCCTCTCCAGGGATTGACTGAAGCATGATAAATATTCTGGCTGGTTATTCTCCCTCCCTAAGCTCTGGAAGCTTTTTCCAGAGGCAGGGGGAAGCAAACAAACTCCCAGCCTGTAAAAACCACCCAAATACCAAAACAAACAAACAATCACTGCTCCCTTGATTACAGGAGCCAGCAACTAAAATTTACCTAGCATTCTATGATAGGAGGGTGCTACATATCCAGCTTATCAGTCCTTAGATGTAGTGTTTTCTTTTTTTCTGGCTTTTTGCCTTTTCACCTGGTGATCCTGCCAGTAACACACATCCTGTCTTAATGTGACACTGCTTACCTTTGTATCTAAGAAAAAGCAGCGTTGTCACTCTAGGACAGAAACTATGTTAGGACTTTAAACGTCCCCTTGTCTCCATAATATGGGGGTTGTAGTGCTGAGAGATTGGGAACAATGTAACTAATAAGGATTCAGCACAGGCAGAGAGCACAGGAAGTTATAAGCTTATTGGATTTCTAACAGAATCAACAGGTATTTTTTGCACTCAAATTAAAATGGTTGTAAACCCTCACATATACCCAGTGAAGTGAACAGCCTCAGATGATACAAAGAGATGAAATGAATCCTCCTACATACATTTTACTTGTTTATCTGCAGTCTTCACTCTTCATCGTTTCAAAAGTGCAGATTGTGTTATAAATCTTTCTTCATCTGTAAGCAGCACAGAGGAGGGGGCAGAGAGACTGCAGTTACATTGTGTCAGAGCTGATTGGAGGAAAGTAACACACCCCCATTCATACAGAAGAACTGTGTTGTGAATAGACAAGCTCTGTTCTGAGACCCCCCACACACTAATTTATCTCATGTGTCAGGAAAACTTCTCAGAAGTGACTCATGCTGATAAGAGGAACAAAGCACCAGAGAAAAACAACATTCAGAGCTTTGGAGAGAGATAAGTAAACACTATACTGATATATGTGCTTTGCTCAAATTCCATGACTGAGGTTTACAACCACTTTAAATAATTATTATACAACATATATTACAAAACACTTTCAATACTGAAAGGGATATTAAGAAAAGGAAGTTCATTGTTAGGGTTTATATACACAATCATCATAGACTCAGATTTACAAAATAGTTTGCAGATATTTTAACTTTTTAAATTTTAGAAAACAATACAATCGCAAATAGCAAACAGAGTCACCTCAAAGGGGCAAGCCAATTTTATTGATAATTTAAATCTTAAAAAAAATAGTTACATCCCAAAATTCTATTACTTATTGATAATGTCTATAGAGTAAATACAGTCTGATTACTAACATGCCATTTGATCTCTCACATGCCTCATAGCTGTATCTGATCATTTCAGGTCTCTGTCTGGTGATTAGGACAAATGATTTTTCTTTCAAGCGCTAGATAATTTATTCAATATATAACTGGGGAATTAGACCACCATAATCTGATACATTACCAATGATTGGATTCCAGTTGACTGAATTACCCAACAACCTCAGGATGTGGTTAAGGAGGTTTGGTATGAAGTTTTCTGTTCCCCAACTGATGTGAAGTTTATAGGAATATCATTCTTTGTTTTTATTATATAATACCAAGAACACAATGGTAATGCTTATATAATATCAAAAGATCTCTTTAAATTAGACTTTTAATATTGTTTTGTTACTTTTTGGTTGCCCTAAAAGTCCAATTTAAAGAGATCTTTTGATACTATATTAGAGGGATGATGGCAACCCTGACCCAGCACTGATGAATCAAATATTACATCACAATGGTAAGGCCTGGTTCACACCTATGCATTTTTAGTGTGTTTTCAGTTTTGCAGAAACACACTACAGTCCATTTAACATAGTTTCCTATGGATGTAGTTCACATCTGTGCAATTTATGGAAAGGGTCAGGAATTGTTTTCTGGGTTTTGGTACGATAGACTTCAATGGATCAAAAATGTGTATTGAAAAACGCAAAATGCACCTGCAATATGAAAACTGCAACCTGCATAGGTGTGAATCAGGCCTAATGCTAAGCCTTCTGCAGCTGGGAGGCCAGACAGAGCCAACTGAATTTCTGAGAAAAACATTTAGGGCCTATTTACATTATAGATTATGTTAACACAACTTATTACAGTGCATTATGGTCCACTGCCCTAAGACAGACCATTTATTTTGAAAGTACAAATAGTGCAGCTTGATTAAAAAAATTGGATATGCACTTTTTTTTAAGAACAAATTTGCAACACACACCATGTTCATTGTAATGTGCTGCAGTGCATTTCCCCTACTTTGCAGAGTGTTCAAAACAAATGGCACCACAAAACACTGTGATGCATGCATTGCACTACACAATCAGTTTTTATTTGTTGCTTGTATGTGGAATATACATACTTATCAATACCTTTTTCTTTCCTTTAAGCAACATTAAAATAAAATAAAAAAACAAAACATACTAACATTTTCCATCTGGACTCAAGTCATCAATAATCTCTTCTCATATTCCACTAGAATAGTCTGAGTTCATTCATTTATATGCCTGCTTTGATATTGTAACATCAGCGGGTCCATAACATGTGGGTTGTGGACTGTAAAGGCTTTTTCAGACAGGAGATGAATAGTGGTAGGACCTCTGTAAATGGCTTTTTGTCTCATACAAGTCTATGGGGTTGATTTACTAAAACTGGAGTGCAAAATCTCATGCAGCCGTCTATAGTAACCAATCAGTGTGTAACTTCAGCTTGTTCAATTAGGCTTTGACAATAAAACCTGGAAGCTGATTGGTTTCTATGCAGAGATGCACCAGTAAATCAACCCCTATGGGTATGTAAATCTTCATAAAGCAGGTCAGAGGAAAGTCAACTGCAGATCAAATGCACCTGTCAATGAATTCTGGATGATCTCACAAGTGTCTCAAACTGAAGCTCGATGACACAGCCCTAAGGCAAACACAGCTCAGTGCTCAGCATTTTCTAACCCACTTCTTTCATCTCTATGATGTCTGGAGGTCTCATATACACACTGAGAAGTTCAGTGCATTCTGGATATTGGCCCGCACAGTAACAGACTCCTCCAAATTAATGAAAAGGAAATGTCAATGTTGGTCTGACCTTTGCTGTTTGTAGATGACAGCACCATTTATTGTAAAGATAGCTGAAGCCGGCCAGAAACACTCTGATATACATAAGAAGGGCAGCGAGAGAGATGTATCTATGCAATGGGTCATCATCCATCTGAAGAAGCCCAGCATTAAATTCCAGAATATGATAGTGATGTCCATGATGAAATGAGATGTTAAACAGAGGTATGGTGTAATGTCTTTTAAAAAAAAAATCAAACTATAAATATACAAATACATATAAATATAAAAAAATTACAAATATAATAAAAAAGACCCTTCAACTTACTGCAAATATGTAAACCTTATCAAAATAATGCAATGCTACAAATGCGAAATTATGTATAATATGATAATTGCTGTATAAATCCTATTCCTACAGAAAATCTGTCACTGAATATGGCACATTTGGGTTAATTTACTAAAGGCAAATAGACTGTGCACATTGCAAAGTGCAGTTGCTCCAGAGCCTCACTTTGCAAAAAGTACCCAATCATGTGCAAGTGAAAAAAAAAAACTGCATTTTTGCTTGCACGTGATTGGATGATGGAAGTCAGCAAAGCTCTTTCTCATTTACTAAGCTCTAGAGCAACTGCTCTTCAACTGCAAAGAGCACCAGTCTTTTTTTCTTTAGTAAATCAGCCCCTTTGTGTTACTTCATTAGCTGTGTATCAGGATATCAATGTTCTTCTGACTAATGTGCAGAATGTCCAGAGAAACTGTCCCCCTATAACAAAGGAAAGGCGGCTCCATATACATGGCTGGTAATAAATGGAACCTGTGAGGATGGAGTTATGAGAGATGCCACTGTGGATCGTTTTTTAGGAGGGCAAGTTTCAAGGCTGTCATCCTGATCCTTGAATTATTACACATGATTCCTGACCTAAAACAAGCACACAGATGAGAGTTCTGACAGCATGCCTGTTCCAGGTCACCGATTCATGATGTACTGCTCCCCACATTGCTTTTATTCTGTGATCACTTTTTATGTATCTTTTGTTTTAATAAACCCAGCCATTTTGATCTGCACCATTGGAGCCTCCCCTCTTTTATTTTTACATACATTGATTACGAGGAGAGTTGCTCTAGTGCCTTCTTTTGGATAATCGTACTTCCAGCTTGGCAGAAGCTCTATGAGGTCGTTTGGAGATATCCGTTGAGATCCTGGACTATCGTCACCAGAGGGAACCACTGACTCGATTATCCAAGCTTTTATGACACAGTGTCGCTGATATCCGGGTCCACCAACTCTGGTAAGAGTACCCCAGCTTATTTCACTTCTCTGGATTCATCACTGTTCAGACTTCATTGGGTCGTTTGCACAAATAGAAGATCTACACTTGTTTGTTGTGTTCATTTTTTGGACTTTTATTCACTTTATTTATTTTGGACATTTGATTTGAGTATTGTAGTTACATCTCTTTTTTTTACCTTCATTGGTTTTATTCGTTCTATTGTATTTTTTTTTTGCACTGTATCACAGGGCAGATATTATGTCAAGCGCTACATTCTTTTACACTCTCCACATGATGTACCCAAGCCAAGATCAGGAACATAGAAATTAGTCTATACCCCTAAAAAGGTCAACAATGGTATCTCCCAGGATTCTATACTCAAGAGTTTACTTTATAGTACATGTACAGGGGTCCAATGTATCTCAGATACAGGAGTCCAATATCATTACTCAGATATTACTGGAGAGACTGGGAAGTTGGATGCAGTGGAGTACTGAATAAGATGATGGTACTATTCAGAAATCCTCAGTACTAATATATACACAGCACTGATCCAATCAGTTAACTCTGCATATGAATATTTATTTTATATATTATTATTATTATACTACAATCCTTTATAGGAGCCACATTGTCAGCCATGATAATTTGATCAATATGGGGAAAATACTTTTATCAATCTTCATACAATCAGTGTACCACCCCGGTTTTACATTCAATTTTCTGCCTTTCATACACCAGTGGATTAGAATACATGACAGGTTCTCTTTAAATGACATGTCATTAGATGTATTAAAGAAAGCAGACAGAAGCAAGTGTAATAGGCTGAATCTGAAAGGAAAGAAAATGCATCTCCTCCTCTTCCTGTGATGTCCTCACATAATACTCCATTGTGTACATTTAGGCTGTCGGGTTGCTGGAGGAGTCAGAACTGGCATCTGAAGCTGTAAAAGAAAGTGGAGACATTTAGTCTGTAGGAAAATCATCATAAATGAGGATTATCATATAATATTATATAGAGTACAGAGAGACACTGTGCTTTATATTACAGAGAAAGGTCTGTACAGAGAGACAATAATGAAGAACCAGTTATTTCTATTGGTATCATATAATGTAGGCAATGATAATAAAGTTACTTGTATCATAGAATAGGATTATCTGCAGGATGTCTCATCTTCTCACATATTCTACACACCGCACACTATAATAACACAGAGAACAGGACATGAGGGGATACTTACTGTTTTTTACAGGTAGCTTTGCCTCTCTGAAATATATAAATTATTGTGTTAGAAACAAGAAAACATTAAATAAAAGCTCATCACAATCTGTCATAGCCAATATCCAAACTTTCAGAATTTTGAAACGAGAAACAGCCATGAGCTCACATACATGGGATATAACATGAGAAAAGACCCAAAACAGACTAATATAATTATAAATGGCAATAAAGAAAGTTACTACAAATGTTTTTTTTCACTGAAGAACTGAACCCTGCTTTCTGTAAATGACACACTATGGGTGCTGATAAAGAGACAATATCATGAGAGAATACTGGAGGCCGCCATCGCTGCAATCTACCTTTGAGAATGCTCATTCTCTGGCTGTCTTGCTAATGTTTGGCTTCAATGTTGTCTGAGTTGGTGACCCAGAACAGGTATAGTTATGGAATTTGACACTTTTCTGGCATTCATTTACAGCATGCTTGTTCCAGGTCTGTGACTCCCCCCTGGATAACCCCTCTATTTTATACTTTATTTATTTTTTCCTTTGCATGGATCTTAAGGTTGGTCACATGATGTGCAGGGTCCTCTTCCTCTTCAAATGGTTTTCTGCTAGTGGGTGGTTCTTGATGATACAGATAGCAGTGCTGACATGATGACATCAGTGCCTCTCCCTGCCCCAATGTACTGAGTACAGGGTGCCATAATGATGCTCCCTCAAAAGCAGTCCCATGACACCCTGCATTCACATTATGTCCTCAGTCTCCCAGATTGAATAATAAGTGTGATTTCACCCAGAATACTTAGTGGAATGGAACCGCTTGGCACCTCGCTTGGGCGCTTCTGTCAAACAGTGCTTCCTGCCCCCCAAACTGTTCCAGCAGACCGAGAGCTAATACCAGCCCTTTACCCCAATCACTGTACACAGACAAGATGTTGGGATAAAACCAAAGGAATGATTGTTTGTTGAACAGAAATACAGGTTTTTATATACTTCAAAAGTAGGTCAGTCACCACATGAACAATAAAACCAAACATTTAACCAAAACATCACACAATGGTTTAGATAACGAGGTAGAGTTGACACAAGGCTATGGCATCATATAGGAACCTCCAAAAGTCAGCCAAATTAGCCAACAGACAGAAACAATAGGAAACTCAATTAACAATGGGAATGCACACCTAGGAGGCACCCAATGGGAGAGACATTTAATAAACATAATAACTCCTTAATAAACAGATTAGAGTAGGAGACTCTTCAGGTTGCTTAAGCTGATTATTTTAACATCTGCTCTAAATCTCAGTCTGAAGCAGTTGCTGGTTTGGGCATAGAGACCCCAAATATATATATGGGTCCTTCAGTTCCCAGAGTCTGTGTGTTTTGGAGAGACATGGACTTGAATCGGAAGCAAGACCACTCCAAGGGTCCCCCAGGCACACACCTCCCAAAGAGTAGTGTTCCCTTAACTGCCAGGGCCCATAGTCAGTGGGTAGGAGGCTTTCCCCTAGTCCCCTACAAAAGCCTCTGTTGCCGTTTCATCCGTCACACCGAGGACATCATTTGGCAGAGAAGAGGTACTGTGGGATTGAGTGGCGGGCCAAGTACTGGACCCAGCTCTGGGGGGTGGGCAGCAGCAATGGCGGCTTTCATAATTGTCACTTTAAGCAGACAAATTCATCTGAGCTTCATTCATTTATATTGTGAAAGAAAGGAACATCTGAGAAAAAAAAATTAAAATCTGTCACTTACTTTTGTAGCAAAAGATTCCAAAGCCAAGGATGACTGCGATGATGGCAACAGCACAGACAATGGCAATAATCATTGTATATTGGGTGCCATTGTCAGGTTCTGAAAGAGAGAGATACATGAGATGGTGGGAATACTGAGTGAGAAGTTCAGGTGAAGATACTTTATAATAGAAGACATGTAATAGTCAGACCTCATGTACACAGATGGGAAGAAACTGTATACAGTATATGCCCAGTATAAAATTCTGGGTGTTTTCCCAAATCATACACTTAAAAATGTTGATGCTTCTGTGCATCACTGTGTACCCCTTCATACACGTATGACATAATTACCGTACACCAAACTTTTGTGTACCCGCATGCACATCTGTGGGTAAATGCTGATACACAGAAGCACCAGTCTTGACAAGCATAAGGCTGCATACAGCCAACCTCTAGAATAGCAGGCTGTACACAACACATGAGGCTTCCTGGGTGCGGGAAAACTCCTGGAATTTTATGCCAGGCTTGTCCTTACAATGCCAATTGAAATCAGCTGACAATTTCTTTGCAAAGGCGGTTTGAGTAGATATACTGTACATCATCTGACAGTAAGACCTTGTTTACACTTGCAGTCAGGGGTGCGGTTGAGCAGCATTATCGCCCTCCAACTGTATCTACTAAAGCTGCCATGACAGCAAGTGGGGTGTACATTCCGCAGCCATGATGCTTTGCATCGAAGTGCAGCAAAAATGATCCCCCGTTGGGTTCACATGCGGGTCTTTAGACATTAACCCTTTCATGACTAAGCCCATTTCTGACATTTGGTGTTTACAAGTTAAAATCCGTACTTTTTGCTAGAAAATTACTTAGAACCCCCAAACATTATATATATATTTTTTTTAGCAGAGAATCTAGAGAATAAAATTTCGATTGTTGCAATATTTTATGTCACGCGGTATTTGTGCAGTGGTGTTTTAAACACAACTTTTTGGGAAAAGGGACACTTTCATGAATTAAAAAAAAAAAATGAAACAGTAAAGTTAGCCCAATTTCTTTGTATAATGTGAAAGATGTTACGCTGAGTAAATAGATACCAAACATGTCATGCTTTATAATTGCACGCACTCGTGGAATGGTGACAAACTACGGTACCTAAAAATATCCATAGGCAATGCTTTAAATTTGTTTAAGGTTACCAGGTTAGAGATACAGAGGAACTCTAGTGCTAGAATTATTGCTCTCACTCTGACGATCGCGGCGATACCTCACATGTGTGGTTTGAACATCGTTTACATATGCGGGTGCGACTTCCGTATGCGTTTTCTTTGCTGCGCGAGCTCGCGGGGACGGGGGCGCTTTAAAAAATGTTTTTTTGTTTCTTATTTATTTTTATATTAATAAATTGTGTTTAAACAAAAAAAAAATTGATCACTTTTATTGCTGTCACAAGGAATGTAAACATCCCTTGTGGCAGTAATAGGTGGTGACAGGTACTCTTTATGGAGGGATCGGGGGTCTAGAAGACCCCCGATCCCTCCTTTGCACTTCAAAGTATTCAGATCGCCATTTTTGCCAATTCTGAATACTGTATATTTTTTTAAAACCGGCGCCATTGGCAGCCGAGTAAACAGGAAGTAACGTTGTGAAGTCGCTTCCGTGTTTACAATCGTGTTTACAAAGGAGACTGGAATAAAGCCATTTCTGGCTTCGTTCCAGTCTGTCACTAGCCGCCGGAAGTGGCAGATGTTCGATCGAGCCTCCAGGTGCGACGGGAGGTCCGGTTAGAGTGGCGTGAGGCGGCGGACATCCCCTCCCGCTCCTCCAGGATAATAGCTGGGCGGCTCTTAGCCGCATTGGTTGTTATCCCTGGAAAGCCGATCGCCGGCTCTAAAAAAAAAGTAGCTGTGGGCATCATCCCGGTATGACCCCCAAAAGCCGAGGCCGCACATCTGCGTACGCTCGGCGGGAAGGGGTTAAAACAAGCAGTAAGGAGGTGGCATAATGCTTCCTCACCCCCTGTCAAATGCCCTTTATAGACTGATCCACTGCAGATCACTCTTTAGACGGTACCGCTCACAGTCTTATTAATTAGCCACATTGCTCATGTAAAATAAGTATTAACTGATTTTAGGCATCAATCCCCACAGCTGTTTTTATTGGCCGGGCTGAGATATCGTCCCTCCCATGCATGCTCGGGTGTTCAGTCATCTCTACACTGCTGAAATTATACCCTGAACTGTGTGTGCCTGGCTCAGTGTACAGTGCAGACAGACAGGACAGCAACTTTATTGGTGAAGAGACATAGGGGGTTATTTACTAAAGACGACTCCACTTTGCACTACAAGTGCACTTGGAAGTGCAGTCGCTGTAGATCTGAGGGGGACATGCAAGGAAAATAAACAGCATTTTTGCTTGTACATGATTGGATGATAAAACCAGCAGAGCTTCCCCTCAGATCTACAGCGACTGCACTGCCAAGCGCACTTGCAGTGCAAAGTGGACTTGCCTTTAGTAAATCAACCCCATAGTCAAATAGCTTTTTCACTTTGCAAGTGCAATTGAACTCTGCAAGGACATTTACTTAAGAGCTTAGTAAAATTATTTGAAGCTTCACTATGCAAAGAATACCCAATAACAGGCAAGGAAAATAAAAGGAACAGAATTTTTGCTTGCACATGATTAGATAACATAAGTCAGCAGAGCTTCCCCACATTTACTAAGGTCTGGAGTAAACTCCCTTGCAAAGTGCTTAGTCTATTTGGCTTTAGTAAATCAGCCCCAGTATGTATTTTCTGTATTCAAAATTCTGCCTGTTCACATTTTTTTTTCACACTGAAGGTACACTTGAACTTATTTACTCATGGTGGCCGGAGGTCCTGTCTGCATTTCTCCTATAGACAGGACTGTAGCTTCCCCTTGCCTTAATCACAGGGATTGGTCAGTGACTATCTTATGTTCTTTACGTAATGTAATATTTAAAAAAAAGTGACTCAGATAATAGTTCTGGATTATATGAAAAATACAGTGCTCCGCTATTATTAAAAATAGACAGAGTCTGGAAAAATGTAAGGAGAAGTGCAAAACAAATAAAATCAATAATTCACTCCTATTTAAAACCATAGAACGTCATTGCTGAAGAAACGTGTAGGGTGGAGTCACAGTGGGTGACATCATTGCGCACCGAATGCAGTGGCCATCTTGAAACTTTCTAATGTGGTTTTCTATTTTTTTTTTAAATGTGAGGGCATTATTTTACTTGAAATAAATGGACTTTTTTTTAAATAAACATACTGCACTACAAGATACCTCTGCCTTTGTTTTCTGCCCATTGGGAGTTCTGATGGTTACCAGGGTAGGAACTACTGAATATAATGAACACTTACTGAATATGTTTACCCAAGGGAGAAGTTGAGAGATGTTCCATTTCTGAAGGAGATGTTTGACTGTGCTTTTTGACTGCAAGGTCAAATTTATTTGGTCAGACATCCTTATGAGCACCATCTACCAGCCATTTAAGGACTTTATGGACTTACCTGATCAATTTTAATTGTTTTGCACTTCTTTGTCCATCCTTTTCCAGTCTCTGTCTAATATTAGTGGAGCAATGACTTTATATAATTGCGTTTATATTGTAGCCTACAATATTGTGTCAGCTGCTTGTTTCTTGGCAATTAGAGCTTTAGCGCAGGTACTATTTGTGATTTAATAGTTTTGGATTGGCAATTCTATTTTCAAGACATGTTGTGAATATGAACACAGAGGGGTTGATTTACTAAAGGCAAATAGCCTGTGTACTTCGATAGTGCAGTTGCTCGGGATATAAGTAAATGAGATGAAGCTTCACTTTACAAAGAATACCCAATCACATGCAAGGAAAATAAAAAATCTGCATTTTGCTTGCACATGATTTGATGATGGAAGTCAGCAAAGCTTCTG
Organism: Lithobates clamitans; assembly: GCA_037952925.1. NCBI lineage: Eukaryota > Metazoa > Chordata > Amphibia > Anura > Ranidae > Lithobates > Lithobates clamitans. Next base: position 1,107,289 of record JBBGZY010001726.1, on the reverse strand, counting down.
CTCATTTACAAAGCTCTGGAGTAATTGCCCTTGCAGAGTGCACAGTCTATTTGTCTTTAGTAAATCAAACCCAAACTATCTTTATCTCTCTCAGAATGTCTCCATCTATACAATGTATGACAGTTCTATTGGTGCAAATGTACAGAGCACATATATCAGGAGGAAGGAATAAATACACATTACATGGATATTTTAATGATTTCTCTTGAAAAGGACCTATTGCAATATATATATATCTTTATATTCATGACTGCAGACCTCATGTGTATTCATGGTTAGATATTTTATCATCAAACTTTCTTCTTCTACTCACCGTATTTCTTAGTGAGAACCTCCTTCAGACTGCTGTGGTCCACATGACAGGAGTAAGTGTCCGCTTCCTTGGTTGGCACTTCCACACTGACTCTGATCTGATAGGTGCCATCAGGATGGGGGAGAGTTGGAGTCATTTCATCTGAAGGAAGATGGTCCTTCCCATTCCTCATCCACTTCACCTCCACAGGTCGGGGGTGAAACCCGTACACCAGGCACTGAAGTATTGTCACATCATCTGACTGACGATGACCCCACACCTTCACCTCTGGGGGCACTGAGAGGGAGACAAAACAAAGAGAAATATATAAAGACACTGATGGTATACAGGTACAGTGCATCCAGAAAGTATTCACAATGCTTCACTTTTTCCACATTTTTTTATGTTACAGCCCTATTCCAAAATTGCTTTTTGCTTTGAGGCACTACAGGGCTAATAATAGCACCTGTAAAAGCGCCTGAAAAAGCTGCAGCCCCAGTATGAAAGCCCGAGTGCTTTCACACTGGATCGATGTGCTTGTAGGACGTTAGAAAAAGGCCTTCAAGCAGCATCCTTCGGGCGGTGTGAGAGTGGTGAATACACCGTCCCTGCCATTGGAATCAATGCCGAAGCGCTTTGCAGGCGATTTGGCAGCGACGCTTTGTGGGGGCTAACAACCCTTTATTCGGCCACAAGCGGGGGTTAAAAGCACCCCGCTAGCGTCTGAAAAGTGCTGTTATTACAGCGGTAAAGTGCCGCTAATTTTAGAGGCGCTTTACCGCTAACGCCCCTGCCCCAGTGTGAAAGTAGCCTATGTATTCACAGCTTTTGCCATGACACATAGGGGTTGATTTACTAAAGGCAAAAAGACTGTGCACTTTGGAAAGTGCAGTTGCACACGGCAAGAACAGTTGCTCCAGAGTTTAGTAAATGAGCAGAAGCTCTGCTGACTTTCATCAACCGTTCATGTGCAAGCAAAATGCTGTTTTTTATTTTCCTTGCATGAGATTGGGTATTCTTTGCAAAGTGAAGTTTTACCTCATTTACTAAGCTCTGGAGCAACTGCACTTGCAGAGTGCAATTGCACTTTCCAAGGTGCACAGTCTATTGGCCTTTAGTAAATCAACCCCTTATGCCCCGTACACACGGTCGGATTTTCCGATGGAAAATGTGTGATAGGACCTTGTTGTCGGAAATTCCGACCGTGTGTGGGCTCCATCACACATTTTCCATCGGATTTTCCGACACACAAAGTTTGAGAGCAGGCTATAAAATTTTCCGACAACAAAATCCGTTGTCGGAAATTCCGATCGTGTGTACACAAATCTGATGGACAAAGTGCCACGCATGCTCAGAATACAAAAAGAGATGAAAGCTATTGGCCACTGCCCCGTTTATAGTTCCGACGTACGTGTTTTACGTCACCGCGTTCAGAATGATCGGATTTTCCGACAACTTTGTGTGACCGTGTGTATGCAAGACACGTTTGAGCCAACATCCGTCGGAAAAAAATCCTAGGATTTTGTTGTCAGAATGTCCGAACAAAGTCCGACCGTGTGTACGGGGCATTAAAGTTGAGCTCAGGTGTTTCTCATCCGGTTTCCACTGATCATCCTTGAGATGTTTCTACAACTTGATTGTAGTCCACCTGTTGTAAATTCAGTGGATTGGACAGGACTTGAAAAAGGCACACACCGGGGGGGCAGGAGGCGGAGCAGACATGCATTGTTAGAGCTCCACACCGCTGAGGAGAGAAGAGAAGGACAAAGCGGAGCCCGCAGGCTCAAAAGGTATCCATTTGAACCTTTTTGCCCCAGGGAACAAACTGTGAAAGTTTGGGCAGGAAATATGGTACTGGGAGGAAACCGTGGCAGAAATAAAAATCACCTCACAAAGAGCTCACAGGCACTCACTGCAGCTGAAGCAGCTCCAGTCACCTCACAAGATACAGCATCAGGGCGCTCTCACAGACAGAAAATGTCACAGCAAGACTCTCCATTTGAGTCAGATACAGAACAAATCCTCTCACAAACTTCTCCACAAGCCTCCTCAGCATCCCCAGTAATATTATTACAATTTGAAAAGATGCTTCATAAGGCTTTAAAACAAACCTCAGACCAAATAACAAAAAGCCTAACCAAAGAAATAAGAGAGCTGGGAAACCGCACCGCAGCCTTAGAAATAAAAATGGATGAAATTGAAATTACAACCCAAGAAAATATAACAGAATTGGAACAATTAAAAAAAGAGAATTTAATACTTCAAACTAAGCTCGAAGATTACGAAAATAGAGCCAGACGTTCAAACTTGTGCATAAGGGGAATACCTGAAACTGTGACAGACCTGCAATCTACTATTACTGCTCTATTACAAGAACTAAAGCCAGATATCCCTATTGAACGTTTAGAACTGGACAGAGTACACAGAGCCCTCACAGCCAAAAAGAAAGATGGACCCCCACGTGATATAATCACAAAATTTCATTATTACAGAACGAAAGAACAAATACTAATTGCTGCAAGAGAAAAAAAAAAGGAACTTAATTTTCAAGGACACAATTATCAAATTTTTGCTGACCTATCCCAACTTACTATTACTAAAAGACGATCCATGAAACCCCAACTAATGGAACTGCAACGCCACAACATTATGTATCAATGGGGCTTCTCCTTTTCAGTCAGATTTAACTACCAAGGTACAATTTACAGAAGCAGATCAGCAGATGAACTACAACAAACCCTTTTAAAATTAAAACTGACAGAACCCACAAGCAGCAACTCTTCCACACGCAGAAGAATGGCGTCATCTTCACCTTCAGGCAGCACCCAGAAAATTTCAGAACAAAATGGGAATCATCATTCTCACAAAAGAGGCCGTTATGTCACATCATCCATGGACTAAGAAGATTCAATGGACTGACATCCTAATTCCCGATATCTCTTCATTTATTATACTAAGAGATGGTTCTCTTTAAAAAACCTATATTTATAACTGAATGTAATTGCATTCTGATAGTCACACACTGTGTGGGATCATGTTACATTCCAGTTATATTTCTTATTACTTCTGATTCATATAGCCTTAGAATATATAAGTGAAATAAGGAAATTCTTGTTCAGTTATAGATTATCACCAGGTAATAACAATAGATTTATTACTTTTTAGGACAAATATGTTCAATAATCCAGAAGTAATGGAAGCTTTTTCTTTCTTTTCTTAAAACAAATATATTATTACCTAACTAGTTCCTAGAATTATGTTTTTGTTTATTCTAATCTGAAGCAATACAACCTCAATTTTATGAGTTAACATATCTAAACAGTTACATATGAATAAAATATGTTATTGTTTACTCTAAAAGGGTTAAAATCCCAAAATAATTCAAACTATCTTCATCAATACCAAAGTTATTAACAGTACCTTTCTAACTGAATTATTTAGCCTAGGGCAAGACTAACCATATACAACCACCCTGGAATAAATAATTTCAACAAAAACTATATTCTGCACTCCAATTAATGAAACATCATTTTGATGTCTTTTGACATAGCACTTCTCTCCTGTAAGCGGAAGATCCGTGTACCCCCATTAGCCCTCCTCATTCTCCCAACCATATTATGTGGGAGTGTGACGAAGGCACTTATTCCCCTGAGAGATATTTATTCTCTTTCACGGGTAAATTGTGATTACTTGCAAAAAATAATTTATACAATGTATCATCTAATCTCATATGTTTTTTGTTTACTCTTTACTCCAGAATTCACTGGTTTCTTTTCTATCTATTCATCTCTTCAGTCCACACAGGTTGATCTGCGCAGTCAGCTCTGCATAACAAAAAGTAAGTCAAAACTATTTGATCTATTGCCATGGCACCACTGAATATACTTTCCCTGAATGTTCAGGGAATAAATGTCCCTCAAAAAGGGACCAAAGCCTTCCGTACTTTCCATAACAAGAAGGCTCACATAGTATGCCTCCAAGAAACACACTTCACCAAAGATTCTACTCCAAAATATATTTCTCCTTTTTATCAACAAATTTACACGGCTTCTGCCTGTACCAAGCAAAGGGGAACTCTAATTGCATTTCACCGATCCACACCATTCACCTTATCATCAGAAATTAAAGACCCAGAAGGTAGATACCTGATACTCATGGGTTATATAATGGATACAGCAATCACGGTGATTTCCTACTATGCTCCTAACAACCTACACCATTCCTCTCACATATATTACAAGTGATTAATACACACAAAATAGGAACAGTGATAATGTGTGGGGATTCGAACCAGGTCCTCCTCCCATTTCTAGATAAATCACCTTTTACACCATTCAAAATAACCTCTAGATTACCTTTTTCTCAACTTCTTTCCAAATACAATCTGGTAGATTCATGGAGGGAAAGTAACCCAATGAAAAAGAAATTCACTTATTTCTCGCACCCTCATCAAACCTTCACCAGAATAGATCATATTTTTCTAACAATAGGAATGATACCAGAAATTATTGCATCAGATATAATTCCGATTCCGTGGTCTGACCATAATGCAGTATACACTACTATAGCCTCAGCCATACCAAAAGCGCATGACCCAACGTGGTACTTACCGGACATAATGCTCAAACACCCACTACATCAGATGGCCATTGAACAAGCTTTAAAGGAATACATATCAACTAGAAAATGCATTTCCTGGGGAAAATGCGTGGGAATGCTGAATTGCTAAAACGGCCCCCAGCAAAATTGCCCCCATCATATTGCCATCAAAACTGTCCCATCAGAATTGCCCCATCAAAACTGCACCATCATATTGCCATCATCAAAACTGCCCCATCAGAATTGCCACCATCAAAACTGCCCCATCAGAATTGCCCCATCAAAACTGCCTCATCATATTGCCACCATCAAAACAGCCCCATCATATTGCCACCATCAAAACAGCCCCATCATATTGCCACCATCAAAACAGCCCCATCATATTGCCACCATCAAATCTGCCCCATCATATTGCCACTATCAAAACCGCCCCATCAGAATTGCCCTATCAAAACTGCCCCATCATATTCCTCTATTATAAATCAGTACATGGTGTGTCTGTCCCCTCCCCCGGGCTCTGTAATCAGAGCTGAGATGCTCCAGCCACCTCCCCCCCTGTGTATAACAGAAGCTTTGGTAACCATGGCAACAAAACAAACACTAACAGTACACTCTGATTAATGGCTAAAATTTCCTGAAATGACCTCTAAACAAATGGCCGTATTTTAAAAACTATACATCCTACAGCGAAGATCTTTATATTGTGAGAATCACAAGACCCAGACCTAGATTTTGATGTATAGTATGTCTCTGAAATATTAAAATTGAAGGCACGGTCGCAGTTTAGAAATTGCCCTTCAAATTTGAAGGGGCTAGAGTGTAGTTTCAATGAATGTCAATGGACGGTGTGAGTTGCAAACAAATGGTCATGAAAACTGTGAAAACTATCAGGACTATGGCTTAGCCGTGGACATGTTTAGTGGCAGCAGGGATAGCTGAACGTTTTGATATAAGATTTGTGTAGGTGGGCTTGAAAATGAGGGAGTGGCGGCAGTTTAGAAATCATGTTCTGATTTTTCAGCTTTTGTCCCCTCCCTAGGGCTCTGTAATCAGAGCTGAGATGCTCCAGCCACCTCCCCCCCTGTGTATAACAGAAGCTTTGGTAACCATGGCAACAAAACATACACAGTACACTCTGATTAATGGCTAAAATTTCCTGAAATGACCTCTAAACAAAAAGCTTTTTCTCAAAAACTGTAAAAGATATCAAACTGAAAAGACATAGTCAGATAGCTGAATATTTTGTGAACATTTTAAAGTTTGTTTGGCGTCTCTAGGTGAAAGTATGAAGGAGCTGAAACTTTTGGGAGCGGAAGAAGATTTTAAGTTTCTCAAGCATGCTCCCATTGACTTCAATGTTAAAAAAAAAGTGATAAAAAGCTTAATATTTTAAAAAGTATAAATGGTAGAAAAAAAGTTGAAAAAGAGCACACCTCAGCTAAAAGAGACGAACATTTTGATAGTTGAATGGTTTTAATAGCTGAAAGTATGCAGAAGTTACGCATTACCGAAAAACGTATGGAATAAGAAGAAAAATAGTAAAAAAAACGAATAACAATAGTGGGACTGCTAAAGCATTCCCACTAATTAATAATACAACAGACATCTCCCCAATAACACTGTGGGAAGCTCATAAGCCTGTCTTGCGTGGTACAATACAAAGACAAATGGCACTATTTAAACGGGAACGCAAAAATCTAGCAAAAAAACTAGAACTCAATTTTAATGCAGCCTACATATCATTTCAAGATAATCCATCTCAGAGTACAAAATCTCATCTGGAAAAATCTAGATTGGAATACGATCTATTTCTCACTGAGTCAGTTGATAAATCCCTCAAACGCTCCAAACACAATTTCTACATGAATACAAACAAACCAGGTAAATATTTGGCTCGGGCATTAAATTCAACTAACAAATCTTTCAAACCAATACGTTTGAAATTATCAAAACATGTTTACACTTGTAATCCAGTTAAAATAGTCCATAAATTTCACTCACATCTTGCAACTTTATACAAGACAAACAATGAATTTAATCCTACAGAAGCTGAATCCTTCTTCTCAAAAATAAACTTACCTAAGTTATCTCAGAATCAAAAAAGCAGTTTGGATGAGCCTATAACTATAGATGAAGTTGCTAACGCCATAAAAGACCTAAAACTTAACAAAAGACCAGGCCCAGACGGCTACTCGGCTTTATACTATAAAACATTCTCAGAAATACTCTCTCCCATTCTCACTGAAACTTTTAACAAACTTCTAGATGGACATTCTTTTCGGCAAGAAACACTTATGGCAATTGTTTGTATGATCCCAAAACCCCTTTCTGATGATACTTCCTGTGTGAATTATCGGCCTCTCTGTTAAACCTCGATATTAAATTATTAGCAAAAATAATAGCAAAACGCCTCAATAGCATTATAGGAAAATTAATACATAGAGATCAAGTAGGCTTCATGCCAAATAGACAGGCAGGCGATAATATACGCAGGGCAGTGTTATTGGCACATATTGCTAAAAAACGGAAAATCCCTTTGTTTTCTATCTCTCGATATTAAGAGGGCATTTGACACAGTATCCTGGCAATATATGCAATATTCATTACAAAAATGGGGTTTTGGACCCCACTTTTTAACATGGATCAAAGCATTATATAATAAACCCAAAGCCTATATAAAATATGCTGGATACAAATCTGAAGCCTTTAATATCGAAAGAGGTACCCGACAGGGTTGCCCATTATCTCCCTTATTATTTGCCCTTATACTCGAACCCATGGCCCAATACATCAGAACAAACCAAACTATAACTGGCATTGAAGTAGGAGGTATTACACACAAATTATGTATATTTGCAGACGATATATTACTTTTTCTATCATCACCACAGGTCTCTGGTCCTAACTTAATACCAGCTCTTGATGGATTTGCAGCCCTATCCGGCCTTATGATTAATCCTAAGAAATGCCTAGTGCTTAATATTTCACTCACAAACATGGAATTGATCCCGGCTAGGGCTGCACTCCCATTCACAAGGGCAGAAAAATCAATCCCATATCTTGGAATTCATTTAACAGCATCTCATTCTGACTTATTCTCAACCAATTATCCTCCTGTATTAAGACAGATCACAAATCTAATAAAACAATGGTCGCAACCTCCTTTATCCTGGATAGGGAAGATTAATGCAATCAAAATGACTATTCTACCCAAATTGCTTTATCTATTCAGAGTCCTCCCTATTCCAATTCCTTCCTATTTTTTGAGAATAGTACAAAAAAGAGCAACTTTGTTTATATGGGGCTCTTCTAAACCACGTATACCTATACACACACTACATCTTCCCAAAAATAAAGGAGGCCTGGGATACCCTAATTTTACTAACTACTACAGAGCAGCACATTTGGCCAGTCTGTCCAAATACCATGCAAAACAGGAAATCCCATTATGGGTATTTATAGAGGCTTCAGAAAATGACCCTCTATTAATATCAAATTTATTATGGCTTGATCCTAAAGACCGCTTTAAAATTCATAATCCCATAACTAAACACTTCTTATCTCTCTGGGATAAACTAAAAACCAAATATCAGTTACAATCTCCACATAATCCTCTCCTTTCTTTTATCAGAAATCCGGCCTTTTATCCAGCATGGATCTACCCAAATTCTTTTAAAGCTTGGACAACATCAGGCATTCAGACACTAAATGACTTCATAGCATCTAAATCATTCCTTTCATTCCCATCGCTTAGAGAAAAATATGATCTACCAAACTGAGATATTTAGATATCTCCAAATCAAAAATTTCTATATACCATTCCTAAAGGGGATACACCATTATCCCAATTATCCATTTTTGAATCAATCTGTACAAAAGATCCATTTGCTAAAGGTACAATTTCATCACTTTATAATCAATTATATGGAGTAGCAAATCTTAATAGACCCTCTTACATTCAGAGGTGGGAGGAGGACCTGGGACGAACTTTAGAAGACACGGACTGGTCTAACATATGGCTCACATCTAAGTCATCTTCACCCAACATCTTAGCACTGGAGACAAATTATAAAGTCCTAACTCGCTGGTACCTTGTACCCGCTAGAGTGGCAAAATATTCACCTAATACCTCAGCTCTTTGTTTTCGAGGATGCCCAGAAATAGGCACATATTTACACATATGGTGGACGTGCCCAGTAATCCAAACCTTCTGGAAGGAAGTCTTCGTGATTGCATCTAAAATATTTAAAAAAATAATACAACCAGATCCATATTTAACTTTACTTAATCTAAAACCGGAATGGTTAACACTCTCTCAATTCAAACTTATGATCCAACTAATAACGGCTGCAAAACAAACAGTGGCCAAGGCATGGAAATCTCCTACATTGGTACTAGCAGAAACAATTCACAGAATGAATAATACAATGTCCCATGCTAAGATGGTAGCCATCGATCAAAATCAAATTCCAAAATTTGAAAAACTTTGGCATCCTTGGATAAAACAACAGTTCCTGTCAAATTTCAATGACTCTGTCCTGTTGCCATGGTAACAGATTAAATGACTTACAGAGACACCCATTCTAAGGCTTCAAAGAGAACTAAAAAGAATAATAAACTGATGAGCGGGACAACCTTGTGGACCATACCTCTACCTTTCAACCCTTTTTCTTCTTTCTCTTTCCTTTTCTCCACCTTACGATTAAAGCTCATTATCAGAATTTATTTGACCTATATACACTCTACTTGTAAACAATATGTATAGTAGGTATAAATCATTTAAATACCTACAAAAGTAACTAAGGAAATGATATATATCTTTAATTTAGGTTTACGTGAACCCAATGTTGAATATTTGAAATTTCATGATATTTACCTATATAAACCCTACTGTAAAACAATGAGCTTACTTTATAGATCCTTGTAAACTTACTTTATGTATCTTTATAACATTGTATACTCAATAAACTTCTTTTGACAAGGAAAAGGCACACACCTGTCTATATAAAGGTCCCACAGTTAACAGTGCATGTCAGTAGACCTCTGAGTTTGTATCGAGGCCAAGATCTGGGGAAGGGTATAGAAAAATGTCTGCAGCATTCAAGGTCCCAATGAGCACAGTGGCCTCTATTATCCGTGAATGGATGAAGTTTGGAACCACCAGGACTCTTCCTAGAGCGAGCCGCCCGGTCAAACTGAGTGATCGGGGGAGAAGGGTCTTAGTCAGGGAGGTGACCAAGAACCGATGGCCATTCTGACAGCGCTCCATTGTTTCTCTGTGGAGGGAGGAGAACCTTTCAGAAGAACAACCTTCTCTGCAGTACTCCACCAAACAGGCCTGTATGGTAGAGTGGCCAGATGGAAGCCACTCCTCAGTAAAAAGTAGGGGTGCAACCGATCAAAAAACTCACGGTTCGGATCGTTCCTCAGATCAGGACTCACGGATCAACAAAAAAAAAAAAATAATAATAATTTAATTTACAAGAACCTGTGAAAATTCCACCACCATACTGTCCCCACTGTAATATCCACAATTTCACCACTGTAATATCCACGTCATCTCCCCCACTGTAATATCCACGTCATCTCCCCCACTGTAATATCCACGTCATCTCCCCCCCTGTAATATCCACGTAATCTCCCCCACTGTAATATCCATGTCATCTCCCCCACTAATATCCACATCTCCCCCCATCTCCCTACTAATATCCACATCTCCCCCGCTAAATATCCACATCTCCCCTACTAATATCCACATCTCCCCCACTAAATATCCACATCTCCCCCACTAATATCCACATCTCCCCCACTAATATACACATCTCCCCCACTAATTTCCACATCTCCCCTACGATTGGAGCTTGCTTGCAGTTGAGGCGGCTGATGATGACGTCAGTGTGCTGCTCTCCTAGGCCGCCGCCGGGTGTACCAAGATGGCCGGCGCTCCGGAGCTAGGCTGAAGCCACAGCCTTTCCTAAGGCCATGGTAGCAGAGTGCTCCGCAGATCGCGTGTGTGCCGATTCGAACAGGCTGAACCGCTCGGATCACGGATCGGTGATGATCCGTTGCACCCCTAGTAAAAAGGCACATGACAGCCTGCCTCGAGTTTGCCAAAAAGCACCTGAAGGACTCTCAGACCATGAGAAACAAGATTCTCTGGTATGAGGAGACAAAGATCGAACTCTTTGGCCTGAATGGCAAGTGCCATGTCTGGAGGAAACCAGGCACTGCTTGTCACCTGGCCAATGCCATCTCTACAGTGAAGCATGGTGGTGGCAGCATCATGCTATGGAGATGTTTTTCAGTGGCAGGAACTGGGGGGCTAGTCTTGATCGAGGAAAAGATGAATGCAGCAATGTATGAGATATCCTTGATGAATACAGAGGACTCTGGACCTCAGACTGGTGCGAAGGTTCATTTTCAAACAGGACAATGACCCCAAGCACACAGCCAAGATATCAAAGAAGAAGTGGCTACAGGACAACAACTCTGAGACTGTCCTTGAGTGGCCCAGCCAGAGCCCAGACTTGAACCCGATTGAACATCTCTGGAGAGGTATGAAAATGGCTGTGCACCAACGCTTCCCATCCAACTGGAGCTTGAGAGGTCCTGTAAAGAAGAATGGGAGAAACTGCCCAAAAATAGGTGTGCCAAGCTTGTAGCATCATACTCCAAAAGACTTGAGGCTGTAATTGGTGCCAAAAGGTGCTTGAGGATTGAGCAAAGGCTGTGAATACTTATGTACATGTGATTTGTTTTGGTTTTTATTTAATAAATTTGCAAAGATTTCAAACTTCTTTTACGTTGTCATTATGGCATATTGTTTGTAGAATTTTAGGGAAAATTATGAATTGAATCCATTTTGGAATAAGGCTGTAACATAACAAAATGTGGAAAAAGTGAGGCGCTGTGAATACTTTCCGGATGCACATTATAAGAGGATCGTAGACATACAGAGACAACTGTTCAATCATTTGTCAGGATCTTCCCCCCTTCCTGCCCAGTCCAAATTTCAGCTTCCAGTGCTATCACATTGAATGGCAATTGCACCATTCTTCCCACAAATATAGTTTTCTTTTGGTGGTATTTGATCACCACTGGGGTTTTTCTTTTTTTCTCTACAAATACAAAAAAAAAGACCAACATTTTTGAAGAAAAATGGTGGTCATGGGTGGGCATCCTCGGGGGGATGCACTGATAATCAGTACAGACCCCCCTGTCAGGAGAGCAGCTGATCAGCTCTCCTCTACTGGTGCCTATTCGTGCGAGTAGAGGAAAAGCCGAAACGCAGGACTTTTTTTCCCATTCTCCAGCGCACCGCTCCAGTGTGAAAGCCCGCAGGGGGTTTCACATTGGAGACAAAGCAGTGGCTCTTTCAGGGTGCTTTTCAGGCGCTATTTTTAGCTATGTAGCGCCTGCAAAGCGCATCAGTGTGAAAGAGGTCTTAGAGGGATGATTCCCATCCCCAGCCCAAGATTGGAAAGTGAAAGGAGAGGCAGCAAACTGATGAGCTTCATCTCTATCACTCTGCTCTCTCCTCCTACTAGCATGCTATTTGTTAACACATAAGCATTGTAGCACAGCTGACTGTCTTCTTGTGCTGCTTCTACCTCTCCCAGTCTGAGCTCTTCTTCATGAGGCTGATACCAAGTCAAATTAAGGTACTTGCACTGTTTGAATTTAAAAAACTAATTTTAGGTTGTAATTATGAATACAGAGCTGCATTGATCCGTGTCCAGCGTTCCGCTTTAGTAAATACATATACATTTCCCATACAGGACAAAGAAACAGGTTCACTTAATCACTTGCCTACCGAGCACTTTCACCCCCTTGCTGCCCAGGCCAATTTTCAGCTTTTAGCGCTTTCACATTTTGAATGACAATTACGGACATGCAACACTGTATACAAACGATTTGTTTTAATGATTTTCTTTACACAAATAGAGCTTTCTTTTGGTGGTATTTAATCACTACTGGGTTTTTATTTTTTTATAAAAAAAAAAAAAATAAAGACCAAACATTAAAAAAAAAAAAAAAAAAAAAAAAAAAGTTTAAGTTTCTGTCAGTACATTTTGTAAATAAGTAATTTTTCTCCTTAATGGATGTGCGCTGATGGGGCAGCACTGGTGGGCACTGATAGACGGCACGGATAAGCGGCACTGATTGACATCACTAATGGGCACGGATTGTTGTCATTGGTGGGCTTTACTGTAATCAGGACACAGATGACCAGTGCCCTGATTACATGCCTGGGTGTGCCCTGCGAGGAGATACCGCTGATCGTCTCACCACACAGTCTGTCAGCGTGAGGCGATGAGAGTCGATCAATGGCACTTCCGTGTTTACATGTGACCACATGGTTAAAGAGCTGCGTGATCGGCTCTTTACAGGAGATCGGGGGTCACACCGTGTCCTGGCAACATGACGTGACCAGGATCGCCCGCATCCTGGGCGCCATCATATGACGTCCACTCAGAGCAAGAGCCGCATCACTCCTCCATCATTTGGCGGTGGGCGGGCAGCAAGCGGTTAAAGCCCAACTCCAGGCAACTAAAAAGTGACCCCTTGAGAGGGATTGTGCCCATGATGCAAGATTTAGTTGCTTGTTTAGGTCTAGAGGAACAATAAAATAAGATTTACTTACCTGACCCTCCACTCCTCCCTGCTGTTAAACCAGTCCCTCCAGCATCTTCAGTCCCATGCTCTAGCAGTCTAGAATCCAGAAGTCCTCAAGACCAATGCAGGGTCCATAGCCCTGCAATGGGCATGAAGACTCCAAGGTACAGTCGGAGAAGCACGATCTTCCAGGGAAGCAAATGATTAAGTAAAAGTGTTTCTCTTCTCCTCTAGATAAAGCAAGTAACCCTTGCAGATCGGGCACAGCCACACCTCAAGGGATCATTTCACATTTTCCTGGAGTTGGATTCTTTCACACCCCTCAGCCACCCCAACCTTCTCTCCCGGTAGCAGCAGCTATTTGCTGGTAAAACCCAATCTAGCTGGTTGTTCTCCATGAAGGAAATTGCTCACCCAGGGTAGTTGAACCTGATTTAAAAAAGGGTCCAAACACATAAATCTCTTCATATCTGTCAAATCTGTCTGGACTGGGTGATGATTATTTTGGGTTGATGGCACAGAGAGAAATATTGAGGTTGTTATTGCTGAACTCACTTGAAAATGCAAGTTCCCTGGCTGTCATGCTGATCTAATGTTCTAATATGTCCTGAGCTGATGACCCAGAACAATATGCAGATCTGTTTTATTTTCATTCTCACTTCACTTGCTACATGCTTCTTCTGAGTCAATGGTTCTGAAAGTATTAAATCCCAGAAAATCTGAATTTTGGAAAGAGGTCAGCAATGTCAGCCATAATAATTCTCTTACCACAGGTTTCTTTCGATGTTGGCCATACATAGTAGGATGTGATTGTACAGACTTATCCTTTAGATTTAATTAGAAAGACATGAACACTGATTACTTACTGCACGTTGGACCATTTCCCCATTACACCCCATAAACAGCACAATGCAGCCCCATCTCTGTGGAATCAGGATTATCGGGTGAGATTTTAGCACTGCTGCCCAGAGATCCCCTGTATTATACATCAATTCCTATCCATGTATATAGAGAGTAAGGGCAAATGTAAAATACAGCCCCAATTTTCAGCATCATCGGGAGGGTTTTACAAACAATCCCAACTGCTGGAAATGTATGCAAATGTAAAAAGCTGAATGTCGGCTTAAAGACAGAAGTGATCCGGCAGCTTCTATGGACCCCCAATATGTGGGACTCCCCCCCCACCATGTTTCCCAGGCTCCACTAATCCACCTCTGGGCCTGGAACCAAGCCTGGAAAACTTTTTCCACCAGTTGTTTGTGTTTTTTGCACACGTTTAAAAAAAATTTTTCGGCCTGAAGATCACATAATATATTTTCAGAGCGCAAGACCCTGCAGAATAAAATTATGGTAGTTACAATTAGATTATGTCTCACAATATTAGCTCAACCGTTTAAAAGTACAAATTTTCAGTAAAAAATATACTAAAGTTAATTTTAGGGCACACAAGCACAATATAATGCTCAGTTTATAAGTGAAATATAAAAGACGAGGTTGCTCTGAGTAAATAGATACCCTAAAGTTGTGTATGGTGGGGAAATAAACTTTGATATCCAAAACTTTTCCATACAGGCAACGCATTAAAGTAGAAGTCCAGCCTAATACTAAAAATCGCTACATCTACAGACACCCACGATCTAACACTAACCTATCTAGCCTTGTAATGAAGAAATCAGTATACATACTTTTTTTTTAAAGGTGATCCAGTCCAGTCTTCAGTGGTGGAAGCTCTGCAGAGGAGACAGCCGACAATGGCTGTGAAATGAATGGGAAGTGATGTTACTATGGGGCTTCCATTGTCGAGTGTCTCCTCTGCACCCTCTTCCACAGTGAAGCAGAAAAGGTATATATGAAGTGTTTGAGTGTAATATTACTTTACATTTTTTTTCTTTCCACTTAACTTTATTTCTATCACATATTACATATGTAATATCATTTTGTTATGACAGGTTCTCTTTAATGAGACTACTAGCCCCCTGATGTCTCGCCTGCCTTCTACTGAAGGCAATCACAGGTTGTTCTTCATTAGCTTCTTCCTCGGCTACGACAGCCGGGGAAAGTGATAGCTGAACTGGGAAGTGATGTAATGCATGTCGCCTCCATATGCTTTATAGTTCTCTGGTCTTCCTCCCCTCTACCCAATGGCACCTGCCGTGGGGGTCCTGGGCCTACAATTGGGATAGTGGAGCCCAGAAAACATGGCAAGGGATCTTGCAGAGGGGGTCACTGGAAGTTATTCAGCTGTACAGTACGCTTCCACCTTACAGCCAAGATTTGGCTTGTCACATTTACACTGCAGTCGATGTAGCTGTTGCAGTAAAAGGGTTAAGTCCCCAACAAACCTATTTTTAGTCCCCCTGACCCCATGCACGTTTGTATAGAAGAGCACACACTGGGGACACCTATGTATGAAACTGTCGGTTGTGCTACACATTACATATCACCGCACACACTGGAGTGAGAGCAATAAGAGGTTTTATAGTGTCATCTATTGGACAATGTTGGGTACCGAAGTTTGTCACCATTTCACCGACACACAATTTTAAGGTTTTACATGTTGCTTATCTATTGACTTGCTGCAATTAAGTAGATTTAAATATTTCGCGAAAATTGGGTAATATATTGTGTGTCTGTGCCATAAAATTAACTTTAATGTGTTTTTTCACTGAAAATGTGTGCTTCATAGGGATAGGCTGTTGCGTTTATATCATGTGACAAACAATTGGAACAATTACCATTTTATTTTCCAGGGTCTCTGCTTTCAGAAAATATATAATGTTTTGCGGTTATAACTAATCTTTCAACCTCATTTTTTTTTGTGTGTGCAAAAAATTACAAAAACAGCTCTGGCAGCGAAAGGGTAAATATTTTGTACTCTCTACATGCTAAAGTGGAACTAAACCCAGCAATTTAACAGTTTCCAAAAGCGCGGTGAGAATAACTGTCACAGGTGCTTGTGCTCTCAACTAAACTGTCAAGCCATCAAATGTCTGGTGTCATGACTGATCACATGTGCAGCACCATGGCAACTGCAGATCAAACAGAGGCCAATGTGGCGGCTTCCTTGGCAAAAGGATCTGGAGGGTTTCTCTGGTAAAAGGATCTGGAGGGTTTCTCTGGTAAAAGGATCTGGAGGGTTTCTCTGGTAAAAGGATCTGGAGGGTTTCTCTGGTAAAAGGATCTGGAGGGTTTCTCTGGTAAAAGGATCTGGAGGGTTTCTCTGGTAAAAGTATATGGAGGGTTTCTCTGGTAAAAGGATAGTTACATAATTGGTAAGGTTGAATAAAGACACCAGTCCATACAGTTCAACCTGAGTGAGTGTGCGTGTCTACAATTGTCCCTATCCCTGTACATTGTGTCTCATTAAGATGCTAATCTATTATTATTATTATTTATTTAAAAGGTACCCATATAGCGCTGTCAATTTACACAGAGCTCCACACATACATCGCACACTCACATCACTCCCTACCCTCAAGGAGCCCACAATCTAAGGTCCTCAACTCACACCCATAGACAAGGGCCAATTTTGGACAGAAGCCAATTAACCTACCAGCATGTCTTTGGAGTGTGGGAGGAAACCGGAGTACCCGGAGGAAACCCACACAGGCACAGGGAGAACATGCAAACTCGAGGCAGAACGTGTCATGGTTGGGATTTGAACCAGCGACCCTTTTTACTGCTAGGTGAGAGTGCTACCCACTACACCACTGTGCCGCCCATCCAGGATCTGGAGGGTTTCTCTGGTAAAAGGATCTGGAGGGTTTCTCTGGTAAAAGGATCTGGAGGGTTTCTCTGGTAAAAGGATCTGGAGGGTTTGGTTCCACTTGCTTCATGAATCATACAAGGTTGACTAACAATTATGTATTCTAATGTCACCTTACTACACATCTCAAGTGAAGCACCACACAGGGTACAATCTAAGGTAAGTAAAAAAAAAAAAATCCAAAAATAAGGGGATTTTTTATGTACCGTAAAATGCCTTTCTCTGAGTTCACTGACAGACACAGTTGCTTCTCTTCCTTATCCAAGACCAAACAGGTTTGTTTTTTTAGCTCCATCTACAGGAGTAGGACACTAGGCAGAAAAAAAAAAAAAAAAAGCCGTGGCACCTCCTATGGGCAGTCCTCTCTGGGTAAAACCCCCTCTCTGCTATAGGCCTCTAGTCAGTCACAATCAGGGTCAAATGAGAAAACTCCTCAGAGAGGTGGGTGCCGTGTCAGGCAACAAATGGAAAAAAATCCCTATCAAATACTTACTGAAATTGTCCTTTCCTTATGGACTCCATGGCAGCATACGTGTGGGTTTAGACCTGCCTCCACTACTACCCTATAGGACCCCACTCCCATAAATCTTTGCTTCGAGCCAGCGGCCATGTTCCATAACTAGCCTACTCCAGATACTGGGATGGAACTCTTGCTGCCATGGAGTCCATCAGGAAAGAAAAATAAGTATTTGATAGGGAATTTTCCATTTTCCTGACAGACTCCATGGTAGCATACGTGTGGGAAATAAATGGCCGTACACACCCAGGTGAGCAAATTACTAAGCAAAAGAAAGATTTAAAATAACCCAGTCCATCAAAAGTACTTTTAAACCAAAATAACAGAAGATAGGACAGCTGGTTCAACACAATGATATATAAATGTGTTGACTGAAGACCAAGAAGCTGCTCTGCAGATCACCTCAGGAACGGTGTGATGTGAAGCTGCCCATGATGTTGAGACGCTTCTGGTTGAATTTGCTGTCACCGCCTCCGGAGGTGCCAAGCCCTTTGCTTTATAGGCCCATTGGATAGACTGAACAATCCACGCAGCAATGGATCTAGCTGGGGCACGCATTCCCTTGTTCTTCCCATGGAAGATAATCAGATTGACGAAAGGGAGCCGTGGCCTCCAAATATTGCTTCAAGGTGTCCCCCATGTCAAGGGGATGTACATCCAAGTTTTTTGGCTTTTCTGAAGGTGGGAAGTACGATTTCCTGATTTTCGTGGAAAACTGGTCACTTTGGGGTTCAACCCCAGCATAGGAATTAGCACCACTCTATCCAGGAAGGTTAGAAAAGGCTCCTTCGAGCCCAGGTCTCTGATTTCGGATACCCTTTTTGCTGATGTGATGGCCACTAGAAAAGTTTTAGTTTAGAGAACAAATTCCTTGATCGAGAGTGGCTTGTCGGGTTCCGACCCGAGCTGTGAGAAGAACTTGAGGACCAGTGGGAGATCCCACTTGGGGGATCTCGGCTTTTTTTGGGGCCTGAGCCTGATTGCCCCCTTGAGGAATTGGCAAACAAGGGTGTTCCTGGCCCAAGACACTCCCATGAATGCTGAAATAGCCGGAACCTGTACCCAGAGGGAGCTGACAGACAGGGCTGGGTCTAATCCCGATTGCAGGAAACTTAGGATATCCTGGACTGCTGGGGCACTACACGGGTTGGCTCTGTAAGACATATGGTCCGTGAATCTTGCCCATATTCTCTTATAGATCCTCTTGGTGCTCCTACTAGCGCTAAAGAGTTTAGGGATGGCCTCTTCCGGACAGCCTAGCACCTCAGCCTTCCCCTATAAAGAACCAGGCCTTGAGGTGCAGGTGAGCAGACCTGTGCCCTGAGAGGCAGGGGAACCGGATCCCAATAGCTGAGTAGCGTCAAGAAAGGAAACTATAGCCTGTAGGAGGATCACTGGAATTGGAGGAAAGGCGTAGGCTCTGTGGAACCTCCATTGATCCGTGAGGGCATCCACTCCATAGGCCTGAGGGTCTCGGAACCTTGAGTAATATCTTGCCAGTTTGTTGTTGCATGGAGATGCGAAGAGGTTGACTTCTGGTGAAAACCCCAGGGTCAAGAGTCATCCAAACACTTTCTTGTGGAGAGCCCACTCGTTGTCCAGGTGGACTCAAGAGGAAATCTTCTTGTACATTCTAGACCCCGGGTAGGTATGCTGCTGAAATGTTAGACAAGTTCATCTGAGCCCAGGTCATAATTGGATCAACAGCAAAGGCTCTAGAGGTCTCACCCTTGTTGTTTTTTTGTTTATAGCGCAAAAAATAAAAAAACGCAGAGGTGATCAAATACCACCAAAAGAAAGCTTTATTTGTGGGGGGAAAAAAAAGGATGTCAATTTTGTTTGGGTACAGCGTCGCACAACTGCGCATGTCAGTTAAACTGATGCAGTGCCGTATCACAAAAAATGGCCTGGTTAGCAGCCAAATCTTCCGGTCTGTAAGCGGTTAATGTGGGAGTAAACTCCCATGTATAATTTTTACCTATAGGCAAGCCTCATTATAAACTTACCTATAGGTACTGTAAATATATCTCCTAAATGTGAACTGTTTAGGAGATATTACATTTAGATGCAGCTGGTGATGTCACCAGCGCATGCGCTCTGAAGTAATGTCATACCTATGCCGTTCTTTCAGAGCCGTGCCGTAAACAGCGACTCCCATGCGCATGCACCATCGCTGGCTCGACCATTCATATTGGCGAAACCCGTGAACCCAGAAAGACCAGGTGAAGATGGAAGCGCACTCAGCGGTGACACACACCTCTGGGGGGCTTTGTTTTCAAGTCCTGCATAATGTGCTAGTATGCAATGCATACTAGCACATTATGACTTAAAGCAGTTCTAAAGGCATAAGGCTTTTTATCTGAATGAATTCTGTGTGCAGCATCCCCCCTAATATTTACCTGAGCCCCATCTCGATCCAGTGATGTTGCACGAGAGACTTGGCTGTCCGGGACTCTCCTGCCAATCAAAGTCAGTGAGCCAATGAGGAGAGAGGGGGTGGGGCCGAGCTGCAGCTCAGTGTCTGAAAGAACACACAAAGAGGCGGCTCAGCTTGGGTGCCCCCATAACAAGCTGCTTGCTGTGGGAAGCAGGAGGGAGGGGCCAGGAGCATCGAAGAGGGACCCGAGAAGTGGAGAATCTGGGTTGCTCTGTGCAAAACCATTACACAGAGCGGGTAAGTATGATATGTTTGGTATTTTAAAAAAAAACAGAGTCTTTAATATCACTTTAAACTGCCCGGGGCACAATTTTTTCTCTTTTCCGATGCGGTTTATCTATCGCTTTAATTGCAGTGACTTCTTAGGCAGAATTTTTTAAACCCTCACCTTCCTGGTCATTCTTGCTGCCTAAAAACTTCCTCGCTAGGACATCCCAAACAGACTTTTGCGTAGCAGAAATGCAAATTCCCACTCATGTTTTTTTTTTGCCGGTTTTTCACGTTTAAACACATATCACGTATAGGGCAGCCGATTCACTTGAATGGCTTCCCTACATGCGACAAATTCCCCAAAGTAGCTCAAGAACCTTTTCAGTCCTGGAACATCGTGCATTTTAGCAGCAAAACACTGTCATTAACAGTTAACCTGAATTCACATCTGTACATTTCTGAACAGGCAGCAACCCACATTTAGGAAACTCACAGCAAACACACATCCTGCTTGCATTGCCATTTAGGCAGCATTACTCTGATTGCACGCAACCTGCACTAAAAATGTACGGCAACTCCCGCCAAATACACGTCATGCTTATGCCCTGTACACACGGTCGGACTTTGTTCGGACATTCCGACAACAAAATCCTAGGATTTTTTCCGACGGATGTTGGCTCAAACTTGTCTTGCATACACGGTCACACAAAGCTGTCGGAAAAGTACTAGTTACTTACCGGTAACTGTCTTTCTAGGAAATCTTCCAGGACAGCACACCTGAGAGATGAGAGGCTCCTCCCGACAGGAAACACACAATCAATCAACAGCTGTTTTAAGTCCACACCCTTCCCCTTGATCCTCAGTTTGTAGAGAAGTAACTCCTGAACCTGTTTCACAAGGGAAATCATTCCTCATAGGTACTCACTTTCTAGTGTTCTAAAATTTTCCCTCCTCCAACGGGTAGGAAGTAGGCCTGCCGTCCTGGAAGATTTCCTAGAAAGACAGTTAACGGTAAGTAACTAGTACTTTTCTCAAGTCATCTTCCAGGACTTCACACCTGAGAGGATAATCAAGTAGCTCAGGCCTACCTTTAGGGTGGGACCACTGCAAGACCCTCTTGGCAAACCTCGGTTCTGCAGTGAGCTTTACCTTCACTCATATGCTTGATGAAGGTATCTTAGCTGGATCATGCGGCTGATCTGCCGGTCTACTCCACCGGTGTTCCTGCCTTCTCTGCTTCGGATGCAGGATCTAGGTGGAGTGGGCTCTTAAGATGGAATCAGAAAACATGTTAAACTTGTAGGTTATCAATGTTGCCTGTCACACATCTAACAACAATGGCCTATTCTGCCTATAGGTGCTGCTTAGAACCACTAAAAAGATTAATCGGAGAGCTGTGTTGTAAGACAAGGACACTACATTGATCAATAAGGGAGCCTGTCTTAACACAACCCTGTCCAGGGAAATAAAACTGCCAAAAGGGGGCCCCTGACAGACAACCTTTTTTGTTCATTTTTATCTTTACGTCAGCAAAGACTGAAGGGAAACCTACTTAAGGGAAATAGATTAACAAAAACTTAACCCCTGGGTTTAAGGCATGCTCAATCTATAGTTTTACTTATGCCTGAGAGCCTACTCAGGAGATTAACATCCGTAGCAGGAGGAGAACACTCATACTGCTACATCTAGTTTTGCTAGAAGGGCAAAATGAAGGCCATGCACCGAGCTGTAACCTATTTGGTCGGGTATACATCTTTATACTTCATCTTCAGACCATAAAACTCCTCTGAACCGAACTTCCTAAGTTCTTATTACGGGGCGACTCATTATCGCCTTCCTCCAGTGACCCATAACTCTACCGGGCTTCAACCCTAGGAAATGGCTCTGGCATCCCTGAAAGTAAGGGGTCGAGGCTTTCTGACATGTGACATATGCAGCCAGAACTCCTGGCCCTTCCATGGAAGAGAAGGCTGAAATACAAAAGGTGATACATGTATTATTAATATCACAAATAAAAA
Organism: Lithobates clamitans; assembly: GCA_037952925.1. Taxonomy (NCBI): domain Eukaryota; kingdom Metazoa; phylum Chordata; class Amphibia; order Anura; family Ranidae; genus Lithobates; species Lithobates clamitans. The sequence goes on along the minus strand of JBBGZY010001726.1, from coordinate 1,084,834 downwards.
GAAAAAAAAATCATAGATTGTGGACATAGCACAATAGATTTAAACAGAAAGGACACAAACAGACAAAAATGTTGTGTATCTGAGTGTGACTAGCTAAACCAACATATCAAACATGGGAAGAGACCCAAATCTGAACCTCAGTCTGGTTTTCTGATGTGCGGCCAATATGTAAACATTAAGACACAAACACACCTTAAATGCTGCGCATTTCTGAAGTGCAGCTAGCTAGGTCATAACTGGTAAATACAGAAAGGACGGGAACCCCCTTTTGCAATGGTGTTTTACTGATGTACAGCAAAACAAGGCCTTAACGAGAAGACAGAAAGACCCAAACTTCTATGTTGCGTATTTATGACGAACCACCAAGTACAGTTATAAGACAATCCTTTCTGTTATGCAGTTCTGTAGTGCAGTTACATAGAACCAACACAGAAAGAACACAAGCAACCTACAGCATTGGGTTTTTCTGAAGTGCCATAAGGTAAGGCAATATAAAACAGAAAGCACCAACAAGCTTCAATGTTGAGTATTTCTGCTGTGCAGCAACATAAAAACAAAGAAACAACAGACAGCCTTTACAGCTGCGATCTTTCTGGTCTACTGCAAAATAAGGCAATAACTCCACAATGAGTATCCCTGCTGCGTAGCAAAACCTCAACAGGAGGGACAGATAAGCTTAGGGTTCCCACACCCGTGCGACCCAACCTGCCACTTGGGACTGCAAGACGCCTGAGAAGTCATATACTATGGCTTCCAAAGGGTACCATTCGTGACTGTGCGACTCCAGCAGTCCCTGCTTACAGAACCACAGACCTCAAGATTACACAGGTCGCAGGGAAAGCAGTTTTCAGGTCGAACAAACAAGGGGTCCCCATGCTGTGGCTCCCTGGAGGAGTGCAGCCAACAACCCCCTACTGTGTATACCTAAGAAACAGCAAGGAAGATCAATGAGAAACACCACTGCTGTGCCTTTCTGATATACAGACGATAAGGCAGTAAATATAGGACATACAGGACACAAACAATGTTCAATCTTTGTGTATGTCTAATGTGTAGAATATACCAATACTGAGCAGAGATGCCATCACACTCAATGTGTCTCCCTGCTGAGCAGCAAAAACAAAATCAGAAAAAGACAAAACAACCTTCACTGTTGTGTCCTTTCTGATATGCAGCCAATAAGGCAGTAAATGTAAGACATAAAGGACAGACAACCTTCAATCTTGTATGTGTCTGATGTGCAACAACAATTTTGAATAGAGATAGCACATCCATATTCAAGTGATTTGGCATGCGACTCAACATGTCAAATCGCATGCCTAAAATCGGCAGCCATTGCCGTTAATAGCACTGTCTGAATCAGTACGGGCCACTTTGTGGTGCTGCACTGATTACCAATGGCAGTATGTGTACTACCCCAGGCACAGGTTCAATTTTGTATTTTCCAACAAAATCAGGACCATCCATCTTCACTAATGCCTTTCTGATAAGCAACCATTAAGGCAGTAATACAGGACCCACAGACAGACCTCAGTCGTGTATATCTCTGATGTGCAACAATCTAACAATTCTGAATAGAGATAGCACATCCATCTTCAAGCGATTTGGCATGCGACTCAACATGTCAAATCGCATGCCTAAAATCCGCAGCCATTGCCGTTAATAGCACTGTCTGAATCAGCACGACGCCACTTTGTGGTGCTGTACCGATTACCAAAGGCAGTATATGTACTACCCCTGGCCCAGGTTCAATTTGTACTTCTGTTATGGAGCCCGACAAATCAGGACCATCAATCTTTCCTGCTGCCTTTCTGATAAGCAACCAATAAGGCAGTAATACAGGACACAAAACCCCCACAGACAGACCTCAAACTTGTGTAGGTCTGATGTGCAGCAATATAACACTTATGAGCAGAGATGTCTTTACCAGACTCAATGATGTGCGTTTCTGCCGTGCGGCACAAAACCAGAAAGTACAGACCACCTTCCCTGTTGTATTTTTCTGATCTGTAGCCAAACAAAGCAGTACCTTTAGGACATAAAGGACACCCAACAAGCTTCAGTGCAGTGCATTTCTGATGTACAGCAATATACCCCTTATGAGCAGAGATGTCACAAATCTCAATGTGTATTTCTGCTGTGCCACCAAACACCCCAGCAAGGACAAACCTTCACTACTGAGGTCTACTGGTGAGCAGCCAAGGAGTCATGGTGTATCCCTTTATGAAATAACCAAACAGGGGCAATTTATTTCATAGGCCTAGCCTGGGCTGTAGATACTAATATTTCACCACCAGTGAAGGAACCAATCCTAAAATGGTTGGACACCTTACTATAGTAGCTGTTGTCCTACCTTACCTCCGTATTGAGGAAACGCTAGCCAGCTCATACACGGGTGGGGCTGATTAGTAACTAAAGTCTCAATGAGCCCAGCCCTAGAGACCAATTTAAGACCCCTAGAAAGGGTGGTTACCAATTTAGCCTGGAGGTAAATAGCCACCTGCAGGCCTTAAACAAGCAATCATATAGCCATCTAGCTCTTGCATATGTTTGCACAGAAAATCCTTATTCAAAGGATATAGGAAAACGATTTATGGTAAATCGCTTTTAGATCTGTCACTGAGTGGACTGTAGCCCAAACCAACAAAAAGGTTTTTCTTACCCCCTGCATTAAAATATAACCACAATGTAAGAGTGGAGTGGGAGGTTGGAGCTTATGAAAAGTTACCCATAGCAAGCAACCCCCAAAAGGAGGATCTGTCACAAGGGAACCCCTACTGTGCCACACAGAAGCTTGGTCCCTGCCACATTGTTGAAAGTTAGGCCAGCTTTTAAGCATCTTGGAGCAACTTCAGATTCCTAGCAGCTGGGCTAATAGGGCCAGATAACCTAGTGCACCTGCTGAGCAAGGGAGCTTACTCCTGAATCCTTCAAGCATTGCACCATTAATAATTTGTTCAGTGGTATACCTGGCCAGTAAGGAACTCTTTGTTCTACCAGGTCACCCCCTTTGCTATATTCACCCCTACTAATGTACCACAACCGGGTATGTAGGGAGAGGCTGGCAACCTACTATTGTGATAACCACAGTGTCTCTGCTATAAGAGGGAGCTGTGGCTGGTGGTTTTTAGCAGTAGCTTCTGGGCTGTTTTGTTATGCAGACCCCAGGCCCTGCACTGCACCACTCACTAAATATAGGTGGAAGGGGAAAAAAATGCCTTACCTACCTCTTTCCCATCTGAGGTGGTTTAGGCACATTCGCTCCTCTGCACCACTTGTCCACCATACAGCATCATTGATGTAAGAGGGAGCTGTGGCTGGTGTTCTTAGCAAAAGCTTCTGGGCTATTTGAATCCAGACCCCAGGGGAGATGATCTCAAATGCCCAGAAACCAACTGGCTGGGATTGGGGATTTTTGACTCACCGTTGTCGTCTTCCCCCTTTTGCCACAGCCACCGGGCTTGCTTTTCCATCCTTATGGTCCACACGCAAGGAGGATAGCCGCCAAAGTGCCCCCCCCTCCAACTGCTGTCCCTTTAGGGAGCTGCAAGGTTAGGCTGTGTCCTGCACTGTACCAGTCAGTATATACACATGGGGGGGCAATGCCATACGTTCCTCATTCCCATCTGAGGTGGTTTAGGCAGACAATTAGTCCGGCTCCCAGGGGGAGACCACCAGCCCCAGGCTTCGGTCATTTGGAAAAAAAACAAACAGTTTCGCTGTGTAGGGAGAAACACAATCAAAAACTGAGGATCAAGGGGAAGGGTGTGGACTTAAAACAGCTGTTGATTGATTGTGTTTCCTGTCAGGAGGAGCCTCTCATCTCTCAGGTGTGCCGTCCTGGAAGATGACTTGAGAAAATCTGATCGTTCTAAACGCGGTGACGTAAAACGCGTACATCGGGACTATAAACGGGGCAGTGGCCAATAGCTTTCATCTCTTTATTCTGAGCATGCGTGGCACTTTGTCCGTCGGATTTGTGTACACACGATCGGAATTTCCGACAACGGATTTTGTTGTCGGAAAATCTTATATCCTGCTCTCCAACTTTGTGTGTCGGAAAATCCGACCGTGTATACGGGGCATTACAGTGCCATATAGGCTGCATTCACATCTGCGTGTTTCCGAATGCATGGCAACCCACATAGAAAATGCACGCTTTGCTGTGCGTTTTGAAAACATGAGGCAAAGTGCGTTGTGCTTGGGTTAGAGTACATGCACACTGGACGCTGAGAACAGCTGCCCTGGATGTTTTTCTTCTGGCAGCAAAAAAGAAAATGCTGGTAAAGGTGTGAACCACAATTACATGCAATTACCCGTGTCAAGTACTTTGGGTGTTTATTCATTTCATTGTCCAGAATATTTATTCCATCCATTGAAATAACAAATTGCTGAAGTGCTAAACGCTTCTAACATTTATGTGCGTTTATGCTGCGTTTGGCATTTTCAAAACTCTCCTCTTCTGAATGTGAATTTAGTCTTTGTGTGCTGCTCCTAAATATGAGTTTTCCAAACACACAACCCGGAAGAAAACACACGATTTGCTGAACGTCTCTGAACCAAGCTGCAATGCGCATCACGTTACCATAAGTTTGCATCTGCGCATTTCCAAATGTGTGGCAACCAACAAGAAAATATTTTCTTTGCCTCAGCAGTATCCGTCATGCTTTCGTTACCATTTAGACTACATTCTCATCTGTGCGTTTCCAAACTTGTCACAACCCGCACAGAAAACACGTGGCAATGCGCTTGTGTTACCAATTGTTTGCATCTGCCCAATTTTCAAGTGCATGGCAACCAGCAAGAAAATGCACGCTTTGCCGCACATTTTAAAAACATGCAGCAACGCGTGTCGCACTTGCTTTACCCTTCGCACACATGTCCGTTTCCAAACGCATGGCAACTTGCAAGAAAATGCACGCTTTGCCATGCATTTTTAAAATGGACGGCAATGTGCATCACCTTTGCCTTACTATCTAGGCTGCATTCTCATCTGCGCATTTCCAAACCCACAGCAACCCGCACAGAAAATGTGTGCTTTGCCTTGCGTTTGGAAGATGCAAAGCAACACACATCATGCTTGCGATACCATTTGTTTGCATCTGCACATTTCTGAATGCATGACAACTCGCAAGTAAAACGCATGCTTTGCCATTCGTTTCAAAAACACGTGACAACCCGCACAGAAAACACACACTTTGCCTTGCATTTTAAAAACATGTGGCAATGTTTATAATCGCATGGCAACCCGCAGAGCAATGTGTGTCTCACTTGCAGTGCCATTTAGGCTGCTTTCTCATCTGCGCATTTCAAAACACGTGACGACCCGCACAGAAAACATGTGGCAATGCGATTATGTTACCATTAGTTTGGATCTGCGTGTTTCCAAGAAAATGCATGCTTTGTAGTGTGTTTCACATGCGTTGCACTTGTGTTATGATTTGTTTGTATCTGCATGTTTACGAATGCATGGCAACAAGAAAATACATGCTTTGCCGTGCATTTATTTGAAAAACGTGTGGTAATGTGCGTCGCAAGTAAAACGCATGCTTTGCCATTCGTTTCAAAAACACGTGACAACCCGCACAGAAAACACACACTTTGCCTTGCATTTTAAAAACATGTGGCAATGTTTATAATCGCATGGCAACCCGCAGAGCAATGTGTGTCTCACTTGCAGTGCCATTTAGGCTGCTTTCTCATCTGCGCATTTCAAAACACGTGACGACCCGCACAGAAAACATGTGGCAATGCGATTATGTTACCATTAGTTTGGATCTGCGTGTTTCCAAGAAAATGCATGCTTTGTAGTGTGTTTCACATGCGTTGCACTTGTGTTATGATTTGTTTGTATCTGCATGTTTACGAATGCATGGCAACAAGAAAATACATGCTTTGCCGTGCATTTATTTGAAAAACGTGTGGTAATGTGCGTCATGCTTGTGTTACCATTTAGGCTCTACTTGTATCTGCACAGCAACCAGCACAGAAGATGCACTTTGCAGCACATTCCGGGAAGATGCATTGCACTTGTCCTCCCATTATGGTGACACAAGCATGATGTGCGTTTGCAGGACATTCCTGGAATGTGCGGTAAATCATGTGGTTTCTCTGCGGGTTGCCACACATTGGAAAACACACAGATGTAAATACAGCCTCATTATTAATGACACCCCAATCACGGGTAGCAGATGTGCGTTTTGCTGAGTGACAAAATTTTCTACAAATGCACCAAAACATTCACTGAAAAAAACCCGACACTCCAAGACTGGAATGTTCTGGAGATACTTTGGGACGTTTGTTGTGTGTGGGGCGGCCTGTTCAAGTGACTGGGAAGACCGATGTGTGACGAATGTTTATGATTGAAGAATGTGACATCGATCCATCAAAGTGATAGGAATGATGATCAGTAAAGTCTCTGATAACTTTGATGACTTTGGTGAGTGGGAAGTTGTGGAGTGTGATCCGGGGATTAGTTCTCCTTCTAGGGAGGAACAATTGATAAATCTTTTATTTTAGACACAATTCAGTGTTGGGTGGAGAGACACTTGTTGGACATTTCTAGGTGTGGATTGTTGTGTATTGTATGGTGTGTAGATCGCACACATTGTATGGTGTATTATACACTCAGTGTTGGAGGTTCTCCTATGACATGTAGAAATCCTGATATCTCTCCCAGTATGGGGGTGCAGGGATCGGATCATACTGGGGGGATGAACACTCGGGGGGACATGTGTGATGGAAGCAGTCACAGGAAGAGAAGATGTATAGAGGTGACTGATCTCTGGGGAGATCCTGGAGGAGTCATTGTGGGGGAGGGGAGATTATTCTTACACCACCCCAATACTTACCGATGTGACCGGACAGATCCCGACATCTACAGACTGGAAGACATAATTGGACACAGACTGGGAGGGACAGACAGATCATCACTGACAGACAGACCCAGCCAGAGTCTCAGGATGAGTCCCTATTGGTGGGATGAGAAGACACACCCACTTTATTAAACCCCACCCACTTCAGGGCCAAGGACTCTCCAGGCTGTATTGGGTCTCATTATGAGTGGGTGTGGTTTCAGGTGTCAGTGGGTGTGGTTTATCAGAGAAGTGGGAGGAGTGTGTGATGATGTAGGAGGTGCTGTGTATACAGATAGAATGTATAGAGAGTATACAGAGGATGTATATAATACAATGTATATATATAGTGTGCGCTCACCTCTCCTCTCCAGATCTTCTCTCCCGTACTCTATGTATTTCTTCAGGTATGGAATACATTCATTCTCCAGATAATTCTTGTATCTCTCCCCCCATCTCACCTCCGGACTGTTCAATCTCTGTGTGGTGTACTGAGCCTCATTCATGGTCGGGATATAGATCCCTCTCTGTGTGTCCAGATACATGCGATCTCTCCCATCATATCCGTACTGATCATACCCCTCAGTGGTGCCGTCATCTCTCAGCTCACAGCCATACATGTTCTGGTAGGAATGGAATCCTGCAGAGAGAAGAGGAAGATGTGACCTGGGATCAGAGGAAGTAATGTGTGTAATATGTGATGGGCGGGGTGAGTGATCACATGACATGTATAGTGTATTATAGTACAGACACTGAGCACCACTCTGTATATTTCTACACTCACCATCCCCCTAATCATCTGTAGAACGGGGTGAACTACAAGTCCCAGCAATCCCCCCTCAGACACATCATGAGAAGCAGAGTAAGAGGGATCCGCCATCCTGCTCCCCCCTACCGCTGTGTACAATCACCCCGGGATAGAGCGCTAATCCACCTGAGGGAGCCTGGTCACATGACTGGGAGAACCAATAGGAATGGAGACAAAACACATCATGGGAGAAATCGGTACAGCTAGGAGATCGCTGAGAAGCTGCTGATCACTGATTGGACGCTCTGAGCTGTCAATCACCCCAACATCCAATCCGATGAAAGGTCTTCATCCAGCTTATTGACTAATGTTTCCCCTCAACCAATCAAACACCAAGTCTGTCAGAGAGACGAGGAACGTTCCATCCTGTAGGGGAGGATATGAGGGGGATGAATCCATTGTACAACACTGAGGAATGAATATATTATACAGATAAATGATCAGTCCCAGTAAGAGAAGTGATGGAGTCTGTGCTGATCACTGACTGACACACCGACCATCCCCCGATCATTAGTAAAAGGTCCTCATTGTAGAGAGGAAACCTGAACACAGAAATATGGAGGCTCCACCCCCTCCTCACTGTCACAATGATACTTTCCTGTCTGTTATGTTGATCCTGAGGATTCAGTACTTTGTGATCAGAGCTGGGAGAAGATTGTAGATCCGGAGCTCTGATATCACTCCGACTTCTAATCTGATTTCTTCTTCCAGGTCAGTGACCCCGAGGATTTCATCTCCACCCCGGGGACACCCGCCATGTCTGTACACCATCAGATGGCAGAGATAAGAGATCTCTAACACTTCTACAATCTATTATTGGACAATCCATAGGAGAGGGAAGATGGAGCTGGAAGATGAGAGCAGTAAAGGGAGGAGTGTGACCAGGACACTATCAGAGGGGGGTCAGCAATGGCGGCCCCCATATTTCTACACTGGATTCCTCCCATCCCCCTTCATAGACAATCCAATCCCTCATCACAAATATTCCTCCGTTCTGTACTCAGGAAATCCTTCCCATCCTCTGCTGGATTATAGAACAACTCCCCTGATATCTTCTATATCTGTCATCTCTCATCCTCAGTCTGAACTGATGAAGTCACAAGTCATGGAGTAACGCTCATCTCCTGGCCACTTACCTCTGTACAGTGACAGGATCCTCCACACACAGCACAGCTCCAATTGCTGGGGAACTACAAATCCCATCATTGCCCCATACTCAATGAGGGAACAAAGTCACCAGGGAGATGGCAATGCCTGCTGGGACTTGTAGTTCTCCTGCAGCTGGAGATCTGCTGTTCTCCTATCAGTGATATAAAGGAAATGTCTGCTGTCACTGGGATTCCTGTCTGCTGGGATCTGTTTATGTAGTAACTGTCCTGTGCAGCTGACGGGTTTTCCTAGAACCAGGACCTGTTATCCCAGATCACATCCATCACTATTTATAGGGAGATCTGTATTGTAGAAGGAGCAGAACATACATTGGAGACACTTCATCTGAATGGTCAGACTTCATGGAAACCTCAACTGAGGGGAATATGGCGGCTGTCATTACTGACCTCCTGAGGATACCATCCGCCTGGCTGTCACTGGGTTCAGTGCTTTCTGAGTCTCTGACCTGGAAGAAGAATGCAGCAAATGAAGTGAGACTTTCTAATCTGCAAACTTATTCTGGGTCAGTGATTTATATAATATGATCACCATTGGATCAGCATGAAGCCCAGGCAATCAGCATTTTCTAAAGTAAATCACACAGAACAGACAGCTGTCAGAGAGGTAAATCGCAGCACTTCATCCTGAGTGCAGTAGGGGGCAGTGCGGTGCACAATTCATCACATCACACAACTTCCCTTTTTTCATCACTGAACTTTATTTGAAATGGACAAATGTCACTTCATTCATGTCACTGTTCAGCAGCTTGTGATGCTCTCCTGTACAGTGACATGCGATCCTGTACGGTGACATGCGATCCTGTACAGTGACATGCGATCCTGTACAGTGACATGCGATCCTGTACGGTGACATGCGATCTTGTACGGTGACATGCGATCCTGTACTTTGACATGAGATCCTGTACAGTGACATGCGATCCTGCACAGCGACATGCGATCCTGTACAGTGCACTGCAATAAAATACAACATGCCTGCATTTAATCACAGCCCACTGCAGCACAGCTCTGGGGTACATTACAGTGTGAATGAGGTTCACAGGCAACAATTGTGGTGTCTGGCATTTTACAATGCAGAAAAACGCCGATCACTGCACTGTGTGAGTTCAGCCTAAAGATCAGAAATGCCGACATATTTCTTATTGTAAATATCAGATATTGAAGCCTTAGGCTCGGGTCACACCTATGCAGTTTACTTTTGATCTCTGCAGTGCTTTTTGTGGTGTGTTTCGCGTTTTTTGAAGCGTTTTTCGCAAGTTTTTTATTGCGTTTTGCATTTCTTATGCTTTTTTTTTGTTGAGCAGATTTTTTTTAAAAAACGCACTACGCGCTTTTCTGTAGCTTCTCAATTGAAGTCTACTGAACCAAAAATGCACCATTTTGCATTTAAAAAAAGTCCCTGACCCTTTCCAAAAATGCAGCGGCTGAAAAACACACAGATGTGATCGTGTCCCATAGGAATCCATTATATGGACTGTAGTGCGTTTCTGCAATAAAGCACTAAATAACACAAAGGTGTGACCCCGGCCTAGAGCCAGCCATAGACATGGGATGATTGTCACCCGATCGTTCTGTTAGTTGTCAGATTAATAATCTTAATTGTTCTAATAGGACGAGTTCCAATAATAAGAATTCCATCCAATGGGGTCCATGAGAACTGCATTGATCCCAATAATCCCGGCAATGATCCTCACTGTGATTAGTAATTCATAGGATTGAGCCCCGGATCACACTGAGCTGAGGGAATGAAATGGTGAGAATTCAGACGATCGATTTCATTCCCACATGTCAGTCCGATGATTTCAGAGACATCTCTGCGGTTTCCTGTACAGATGTCTATAGAAATCACACCTGAAATCACCAAAAGGAGAACAGAAACTACTATTGGGAATCGGTGAGGAGTCGCACTGATTCGGAGGGTGACATTGGGGGTAATAGCTGCCGATTTGACATGTGAAATCTCATGAATGTGAACCAGGACTGAAGAGCATCTAATGAATCCATCTGTGAGATGTCTGATGTCCGTCTGTCTACCTTCTCTTCATAGATCTGAATTCTGATTTCCATCCATATCATCCGGGGGGACAAGGAGGGGGAGGGGCCCGGGGAAGCTCTATTATAGGGCCCCATTCACATCTGAATTACTGGCAGCCGTACAATTCTGATACACTGGAAAATCGCACAAAAATGTGCAACATGCGTTTGGGAGCCATTATTCTATATGACACCCCAGATACTCAACAAATTGGGCATTTTGTCACGTGAAATATACTCCAAAAAAGATACAGAAGATACTTTGTCAGAACACAATAGCTCAGTGGGGAGATCACTGTACTAACATTAGATTGTTAGTACAGGATCTCCTCCTCAGCTCCTGAGGTTTATTTTTCATTTAGCCCACTGGGTTTAACAAGAAAACTGATGGTGTGTACTTGTCTTTATACTCGATGTGAGTGATATCTCACTAATTATGATGATTTATACAGATAGTGCAAACTCTAGCTAAGTCTGGGCTCACACTATGAAATCGCACAGGAATTTATGAAATCGCACAGGAATCACCTATGAAATCACACAGGAATCACCTATGAATTGCACAGGAATCACCTATGAATCACACAGGGATGTACACTAAATTCCTGTGCAATTCACATGCGATTCAGTGCAGTACGATTTGAGTCGATTCATTTTGAATAGGCTCAATTTGCACTACATCGCACCAAAGTAGTGGATGCTCTACTTCTGGAAACGCACTGCAGCCAGATAGTAGTCTTATACCATGTGATCTGATGCAGACAAATGCACTGCATTTGTGACCTGCATTTGGGGTGTCATTATCAGAGCACTGACACCCTCTGCAGATCACAAGGGCAGTGCAATCTGAACACAGTGCAGGAAACACAAACAGATTGCAGGTTTCCTGAGCCACATTCTGGTGTGAACCCGGAGCTTATCATCTCCTTACTGAAAACTGCACTAATATTCTTCATCATCTACCAAGAAATAATTATACATTGTCATTTCTCTAAATCCATCCATTCCCAATCCATGCACAAGAAGCTATTATACAATTATAAGATATAGGGGTTGTATTATTTGAAAAATTGCTGTACGAATGTCACAACCACAACCAAAGAATCCCTAATATGTGTGTTTTATGATCATCAGCTCCACCTAGTGGCCATAATATAGCATTTTCCTGTTTGAGGTATTTCAGGAAAATACTGCATATTATGGACACTAAATGGAGCCGATGATCATAGAAACTAATCATATTAGACACAATAATGAGGGATTATTTGTGATGGTTGTGCAAATGCTTGTGACATTTGGACAGCAGTTTAAAAAAAATAAATAAATGTAAAGTGTTTAGGAAAAACATTATAAATTACAGAATATTTTCAACCAACTCTGGAGTGTTTTGCAGATACATTTGTCACATTTGTCATATTAAGAAAAAAAAGTCCTAATGTTTTATCTTGTATGGTCCACCTAAAATAAAAAATAAAAATAAGGCTAAACCCCCCACAGTCTTCAGAAAAGAGATATTATACAATATGAATATTCATAAGTATTATAAATCAGGATGCAGACATGATGATCATCACAAATGGGATTCTTAAATCGGTTGTGAACAAAAAAAAATCTGCCCCCTTTAGGTTCTTTGTCATAATGCCCTAGTATGCACCACAAACTTACCTTAGAAATGACGCCCTCTAGTGGCGCGCTGTCACCACTGCAGAGGCTTCCATCTTGATCCCGTCTTCCTCCTGGGTTTGTGGGCTCCGGCCATTGAATGTCTGGGCTGTGATGATGTCACTCCTGCGCATGCGTGTGGTGCTCTACATTCCGCAGCAAACTGTGTGTCTGTGAATGCGGAGTGTCACTGCACATGTGTAGATGATGTCATCACTCATTGTGAATATCTCCTAAAGGGGGAACATTTAGGAGACATTCAATGTACCTACAGGTCAGCTTGATTGTAAGCTCTGCGCACTCACAGGGGTACCTACCACTTTATCTGTAAGTGTTCCCCTACAATATGTAGTCACCAGGTGCCGTCTCCCCTCCCCCATAGTATATACTGTATATACAATGCTCATGTCACCTGAGTGCACATTACAGAGCTGGGAAAAAGTATTTTCTCCTAATTTTTCTCTGTGGAGGAATTTCGGCTCTTCTTTGCAGAGTTGTTTTAATCCACATTGGAGGGTTTTCCAGCATGAACGGCCTGTTTAAGGTCATGTCACAGCATCTCAATGGGATTTAAGTCCAGACTTTGACTAGACCACTCCTATACACACTTTGTCTGTGTCCAGCAGTAATCACCGCAGGTAATCGCTGGCTGTGTAGGGAGCCGGGAATAGGTGCGGCCGCCGGTGACCTTTCATTATAGTGAACGGGGTCAGCAGCCGCACCTCCCCGCTGAGAGCCGCAGGAAGAACTCCTCATCATCTCTCCTTATTGATTGTGTATTTTATGTGCGGCCCGAGACTATTCCTCTTCTTCCAATGTGACCCAGGAAGGTGAAAAGGTCGGACCCCCCTGATCTACCTCTATAACACATTATTATTATCTGTGCTCAGAATCCACTGCAGTATTACTTCCAGCTTTTATATTCTGTATTTGTATGTTTAGTATTATTTATGCTGTATACTGCCTGACTTCTTTATAATAAAGAATGTATAAAAACCTCCATGTACTATATAGAGGAAAGGCCGGTAATGTACACAATATGTTCTACATCACACTATGACATAAACCTGGATGATGATTTATAATCCCTCTTCATTTATACCCATAACAAGTATATAACATTCATGTGTAGATATCAGACATTTCTCCATTGATCTTCACTTGTAAACACATTTTCCTCCCCCATGGAGTATATATGAGATATAATGTACATTTTATATACTGGAGGAACTTGATGTATAGATGTGAGGACATCAGATCTTCCTTTATGAGGACATTCCTGATCTGAGTGAATAAACAGATCACATATCTCATGTATATGAGGTGCCGAGTCTTTAGAAGGACATCTACTGATTGGGAGGAATATTGGAAGCACATTTATATCTCATAGAGAAATAGGAGGATATGATTTATGGAAGGCCGGGATCACACAATAACACAGAGCTGTCAGAGCGATTCACCTCTCCTGCATCTCTCCCTTCCTGTTCTGTCAAAATAGACAATTCATCAAGATCTCCGATCACGTCACTTCCGGTTACTGTAAACCGTCATTATTGGAGATTTTGATGACTTGCCGTTTTGACACAACACCGGCAACTGTATACACCCCGCTACATGAAGACTTTGCTGTTTTGACACAACAGCGGGTAATGAGGAAAAAGTTGACGCCGCCAACGGCCATTTTGTTGGTTAGTATCGGAGCGGACTAACAATATCCACTCATAATACAATGTACCGGACTGTATGCGGTTACCGGTGTTGTGTCATAACAGCAAGTCGTCGAAATCTCCAATTATTGACGGTTTACAGTAACCGGAAGTGACGTAATTGGGAGATCTTGATGAATTGGCTATTTTGCCGGAACACCGGCTGTGGTAGAGGGCAGTGCGGTACGCGATTCAGCGCATCACACTATTGATTTTTTTTGTATAAGCTTTATGTGAAGGGTACAAAAGGTACACTTCATTCACAGCAATGTACAGCAGCGTGATGCGCTGCGTTGTTGCACATTATCATGGGATTCAGCACAGTGCGCTGCAATAAAAAGCAGCATGTCTGCATTTATCTCCTAACACCCTGCAGTACAGTCATGTGCTGCATTGAAGTGTGAAAGAACGGAACACATAGGAAACAATTGCTTCTTGTGTGTCCTGTCACTGCATATAGTGTGAATGAGCCCTAAAATCACACCGGAAGATGGACAAGGGATCCCATGAAGTAAATCTGATTTCTAATATGAATTTCCCTGACTTTTTTAGAATCCATATATAGAGGAAAATGACATTTATAGAGGGGCCATCATCAGATCTTACAGTATACGAGGACATCGTTATATGAATGGACAATCAGAATTGAGTGTAAAATACTCACATATTTTGTTCCTCAGGTATGACATCATATATTATAGTTACTGGCACCATCAATAGAATTAGCCTGGGTTCACATATCTGTGGTGCGTCAAATCGCATGTAATTCCCACAGGAATCACACCACATTCCTGTACAAATCACATGCAATGTGTGTGCGGTGCAATTTAAGAAATGAATTTGTATGGCTCACATCACACCAAATCTGCACACAAAAAAAAGGTGAAGGGCCCTTTTCCCCCCCGTACTGGAATCGGATCACACGGGTGTTCACATCCATGCAATCCAGTTGTGTAAATCGCACTAAGTTTTGTGAACCATTTTTGGGTGTCGTTTACTTAACATTGACACCCCCTGCCGATCGCATGAATGCGGTGCGGGAAACACACCGGATTGGAAGTCTGTATGGGGTAGATAATGTCAAGTACTATGGGCAATGTTATTACCTGCCTATATACTGTATACACATGTGTATATTTTATATACAGTATATTGTACTTACCTTTGTAGACGGCTTCATGAAGCTGTTGGATAACACCGGTCTACAAATTTTGGGAAATTATTGACCTCAGAGATAAAATGTGCGAATTCTTACATATTTTTATTAGATGAATTAGAAAACAGGTGATAAAGGTGCTGGTCGGGTAAAGTTTTCAAGATAATTCACAATAAAGATTTATAGACAGGCGAGTATATCTGCCTACAATGGAGGGAGGGGTCTGATGATCTGATTCCTCATAACGGGAGAACAATGAAAATGGAACCACATGGAAGTTTAAATGTATCTTCACTTTGAGTCTACAGATTACCCAACTGTAATTTATTGTTCTTTTATTGTAAGGTACATTTGTTTTGGTCAGATCTACACATCATACAGTTCCATCTGGTGACTTGTGAACAGATCATTGCCCAACATATCCAAGGAACAGTTGTGAGATATTTTATTTCAGAAGCCGAGATGCCTCAAAACTGTAAATAAAGCAGATAACTTCTACATTTGTGGTGAGGTCACATTTGTCTCCCCAAAGTGCAGTATGACGGCGGTGGTAAAAAAGGCAAACCACCTATATTTTGGATGTAATATAGGTGATCAGGACAGGAGTTGGGCTCCTCATTATTGCTTTACATGTGTGACTTATCTCCATCATTGGCTAAACAAGAAGAAAATTTCATGCCTTCCGCAGTCCCAATGGTGTGGAGGGAACCACCAATCATAGGAGTGACGGCTATTTTTACACGGTTCCCTCAATTGCAAAAGGGATCTCAAGATCCTACTGCAGTTCACAGGAAGAAAGCCAAAAAACACAGTTTAGATACCGAATAAAGATGGAACCTTATCATTTAATCTGATAGTTTTTCATGCAAAAAGCATTAAAATGTTACATAGAATAAACCATGAATGGAAAGTTATATTATTGGTATCAATAAAGATATACATTTATAATGATTGGGGTGGCACCATTCTCATTGCTTTATCACATTTTATAGGAAAAGTTATGAAGTATAATCGCACATCCCCCTCGTCATTTGGAATTATTTTGTAGCAATTTTGACCTGAAGCTTTATCTTAGAAAGTGGAGCCAATTCTCAGGACTTCATTTTACTTTATTAGTGACCCAATTCTGGTAAAATTTAGTTACTTTCCTTTCCAAGGCTTTCTCCTTGTATATCAGTGTATTTATTAAACACTTCTTGGCAGGATTGGGGGTAATACCCCATGTGACTTGTACACAGCGGCTCCATATGGGGGATGTCCAACAATCATTTTATATGTGTTTGCTGGTCTTGTTGTACGTTTGTGTAAGTAATGAATATTAATCATACATGGATTATACATTGTAATATACTTTATCATGTATTAATAGTTGTTACTAGGGATGCACCGAAATTTCAGCCGCCAAAACATATCGGCTGAAAATGGCCTTTTCGGCAATTTGCCGAAAGAGAAAAACGGCTGATAATGGAGCCCAAAATGAGGCGGGGCCTGGGTGGGGCTCCGCCCCTGGTGCCGCCCATTATGGGGGTGTCCTATAGCTCAGAAGTGAGGAGAGCCACCGCCGCCGCCTTGTTGATTTGAGCGCCGGGAACATCACAGCTTTCATTTCAATAGCTGTGTGTTCCCCGCTGCGCTGTCACATACAGCCCCTCCCCCTTCTCCGGAGAACTTTAATAGACAGATCACCCGTCCCAGGATTGGACTGGTGATCTGTCTATCAAAGAGCACGGACAAGGGGGAGAGGCTTATGTGATGACGCGCAGCGGGGAACACACAGCTATTGAAATGAAAGCTGTGATGTTCCCGGCGCTCAAATCAACAAGGCGGCGGCAGCTCTCCTCTCTCTTCCCCTGCACAGGCAGGCTGCAATGGGGACACTGGCTGCAATGGGGGCACTGGCTGCAATGGGGACACTGGTTGCAATGGGGACTCAGGCTGCAATGGGGACTCAGGCTGCAATGGGGACTCAGGCTGCAATGGGGACTCAGGCTGCAATGGGGACTCAGGCTGCAATCGGGACACTGGCTGCAATCGGGACACTGGCTGCAATCGGGACACTGGCTGCAATCGGGACACTAGCTGCAATCGGGACACTGGCTGCAATCGGGACACTGGCTGGGGACACAGGCTGCAATGGGCACACTGGCTGGGCACACTGGCTGCAATGGGCACACTGGCTGCAATGGGGACACTGGCTGGGGACACTAGCTGCAATAGGGACACTGGCTGGCTGCACTGGGAACACTGGCTGGCTGCACTGGGAACACAGGCAGGCTGCATCTGACAGGCAATGGTGAGGCTGCATTGATCTCCTGTACCATGTCCCTAGTCTCTGACCATCTCCTGTACCATGTCCCCAGTCTCTGACCATCTCCTGTACCATGTCCCCAGTCTCTGACCATCTCCTGTACCACGTCCCCAGTCTCTGACCCTCTCCTGTACCACATCCCCAGTCTCTGACCATCTTCTGTACCACGTCCCCAGTCTCTGGCCATCTCCTGTACCATGTCCCCAGTCTCTGACCATCTCCTGTACCAATTCCCCAGTCTCTGACCATCTCCTGTACCACGTTTCCAGTCTCTGATCATCTCCTGTACCACATCCCCAGTCTCTGACCATCTCCTGTACCACATCCCCAGTCTCTGACCATCTCCTGTACCACGTCCACAGTCTCTGACCATCTCCTGTACCACGTCCACAGTCTCTGACCATCTCCTGTACCACGTCCCCAGTCTCTGACCATCTCCTGTACCACGTCCCCAGTCTCTGACCATCTCCTGTACCACGTCCCCAGTCTCTGACCATCTCCTTTACCATGTCCCCAGTCTCTGACCATCTCCTGCATAAAAATATTTTTTTTTAAATAAGTTTCATTTTCGGTATCGGTTCCGGCACCAAAAAACCCATTCGGTGCACCCCTAGTTGTTAACTGTATCATTTTAGATTCTCTGCAAATATACTCTGAAGAAGTGAACCTTGTTCATGAAACATATAGAGAGCAAACAGCAATGGGAAGATTTATGGATATCTGCGCTAACATTAATGTATAAACTTGTTATGGGTAGGAGTTAAATGCGATGGAAAAAAAAAAAGAAATCACACAGACTTACGTCATAGTTTCATTTAGCAATCATATTTTGTATACTGTACTTTACCAGCCTTCATTCGGTAGTAAACTCCGCTTTTCCACTTGTACCTACACTTACACGTCTATAATAAATCTTACCTGTAGGTACAGTGATCTTCTAAACATTCACCATCTAGGTGATATTCACATTTGTAGCGGCCGGTGACATTTTGCACATGTGTGCGGTGCTAAAAATGGACGGCTGTCCCCTCAGAGCACTGTACCACAATTGTGACTCACAGGAGTGACATCATCACCGCCCAGCCATTCAAACGGCCAGAGCACGTGAACCCGGAAGGAAGACTGGGTGAAGATGGAAGCTCTGTCAGCGGTGACCGTGTACTGCTGGAGGGATCTGCTTTAAAAGTACTGCAAATCTGTCATAATGTGCTATATGGTATATACTATCATACGGACATTTATTTGCAGGGGGACCAGTTATTATACAGGATTTATATAGCGCCAACAGATTGCGCAGCGCTGTACAACATGGGGGCAGACAGTACACTTACAATACAGGAGGAATCAGAGGGTCCTGCTCATTAGAGCTTACAATCTAGTAGGGAGGGTCAAGTGGAACAAAAGGTAATAACTGGGGGGGGTGAGCTGATGGAGAAAATGAAAATACAGTTGTTAGGTGTGGGAGGGGTTTTCACGGATTGTCTAAAAGCTAATAGAGTAGGAGATAATCGGACAGATTGGGGTAGGGCATTCCATAGGATGGAAGAGGCTCTGGAAAAGTCCTGGAGGCGAGCATGGGAAGAGGTGACGAGGGAACTAGAGAGCAGGAGGTCTTGAGAACAACAAAGAGAACGATTAGGTTGGTATTTAGAGACTAGGTCAGTGATGTAGCTGGGGGCAGAGTTGTGGATGGCTTTGTAATTTGTTGTCAGTATTTTGAATTTAATTTGTTGGGCGAGTGGAAGCCAGTGGAGGGATTGACACAAAAGAGTAGCAGACACAAAGCGATTGGTAAGGTGGATGAGTCTGGCAGCAAAATGTATGATAGATTGAAGGGGTGATAGACTATGTAGAGGTAAACCAATGAGAGGGGATTTGCAGTAGTCGTGGCGAGAGATGACCAGCGAGTGAATTAAAGGGATTGAAAAGCTTCGTTTTTAAAAAAAATAACAAACATGTCACTTACCTCCACTGTGCAGTTTGTTTTGGACAGAGTGGCCCCGATCCTCCTCTTCTGGGGTCCCTCAGCGGCGCTCCTGGCTCTTCCCCACATTGGAGAAGCGCTCTCCTTGGTGGACACCCGTGCGGGCGCACTCCTGAGTCCTGCATCTGTGCCCATTCACACAGAATGCAGGACTTGGCCCCGCCCCCCGGCGGCACATCATTGGATTTGATTGAGAGCAGCGGGGCCAATGGCTGCGCTGCTATCAATCTATCCAATCAGGACACGAGACACCAGCTAGAGCTGGTATGCTTGTTTCCGGCTGCAGAATGACAGCGTTCAGGTAAGAAGGGAGGGGGGGTGCAGCACCACAGAAGGTTTTTCACCTTAATGCATAGAATATATTAAGGTGAAATACCATGAGGGTTAACAACCCCTTTCAGAGCTTTGTTGTGTCATTGGTTAGAAAGGGGCGTATTTTGGACAGTGATTGGATGTGGGGCTTAAAGGAGAGTTCAGAGTCCAGGACTATACCTAGGACCTTGGCATGCACTTATAGTTGTGCTATCAATTGTGACAGAGAGATCAGGGGAAGGGGAACATGGAGGAGGAAGAATTCCAAGTTCCGGTTGATGAAGTGGTGTGACATCCAGAATGATAAATTAATAAATTTAGTGATAAATGAGTGATATGTGAGGAGACGGAGGGAGTGAGCTAAACACACAGATCCACGTCCTGTCAGGGGAGAGGAGACAGATTTTGTGTTCCTAGTATATAGGGACACCGATAAGTCCCCTCCCCCTACAGTTAGAATCACTCCCTAGGTAACACATTTAACCCCTTGATCACCCCCTAGTGTTAACTCCTTCCCTGCCAGTGACATTTATACAGTAATCAGTGCACTGATCGCTGTATAAATGACAATGGTCCCAAAATATTGTCAAAAGTGTCCGATATGTCTGCCGCAATGTCAGTTACGATAAAAAAAATTGCAGATTGCCGCCATTACTAGTAAAAAAATAATAAAAATGCCATAAATCTATCCCCTATTTTGTAGGCGCTATAACTTTTGTGCAAACCAATCAATATACGCTTATTGCGATTTTTTTTACCAAAAATATGTAGAAGCATACATATCAGCCTAAACTGAGGAAAAAAATTGTGTTTTTTTCTTTTAAACAAATTTGGGATATTTATTATAGCAAAAAGTAAAACAGATTGTGTTTTTTTTTTTCAAACTTGTCGCTCTTCTTTTGTTCAAAGCGCAAAAAATAAAAAACCACAGAGGTGATCAAATACCACTAAAAGAAAGCCCTATTTGTGGGGAAAAAAATGATAAAAATTCATTTGTGTACAGTGCTGCATGACCGCGCAATTGTTATTCAAAATGTTACAGCACTGAAAAATTTAAATTGGCCTGGGCAGGAAGGGGGTGAAAATGGCCAGTACTGAAGTGGTTAAATGCAAAACTGTGCTTTTTTTTGCATATTTGGTTTAGCAGACTGCAATGGAGAAGCTGCAGAAAAGCATGTAGTGTGTTTTTGCCATGATTTGCATTTAATTTGCCCCCCCCCAAAAAAAGCATAAAACTGCAAAACACAAATTGCGGCCAAGACGTGGTAAAATTGTACGTTCAAAAAGCTCTGCAGAAATGAATTAAAGGAAACTGCATAGGGTGTTTTAGCTAAACTTCAGCTTTAGTTGTGCGCAGTTATAACGGTAAACAAAGGGCGGACTCAAATATTGATTTGACGTTTTACCGTTTTTGCCCTTTGTAGGTGTGTTTGGCCCCTTTTGGACTGTTTTTCATCCATCATAGTCCTATTTTTCTTCCATTAAAAAAACGGATCAGATGAAAAACAGTTTGTAAAACAGACCATTTTTGCATGAAAAAATTTCTCTGGAAGACACGTGGTTAAAGTGATTGTAAATGTTTTTTTTTTGTTTTTTTAAACAACAAACAAGTCATACTTACCTGCTCGGTGGCGCTCCTGGACCCTCCTCATCGAGTGCCCCCTCGGAGAGCCACATTCGTTAGATTACGTGACCCGTTCAGAATGTGTAACGGAAGTGACATTTTATCGCCGCCATCTTGATACACCCGCACTCCTCCATAGTAAGGATACACTGAGAAGGTGGCAGGCGGACATCTTGTTACACCCACCGGAGTTTTGCATTTTACACATATTTTTAACAGTAAACTGAGTTCATATAGTGAAATACAATACTTAGAACTCCGTCTGACTGGTTAGATGTTGAATTTTTTTAAAGCAGCAGCATCTGTGCGGATCTCACAGGTTTGCTAATCGGACAGAAATTTGCTGTTTTTAAAATTCACTAAATTTACACAAAGTTCTAAGTTCTGTATTTCACTATATAAACTCAATTTACTGTTAAAAAAGTGTAAAATGCAAAACTCCGGTGGGTGTAACAAGATGTCCGCTTGTCCCCTTCTCAGTGTATCCTTATTGTGGAGGAGTGCGGGTGTAACAAGATGGCAGGGATGAAATGTCACTTCCGTTACACATTCTGACGGGTCGCCTAATCTGACGAAACACCGGCACTGACTGTTGTACCATAAAACAATGTAACAGTACAGATACTTACTGTCTCCAATCATTCTGGCAGAGGAGAATAATCCATACATTCATCTCACCCGGTCCTACTATTGTCCTAATAATCATTACCTAGACATAGTGATGGGCCCCTGTACTGCGGGGCCCCATTGGAGTCACATGGATTGTTATTCCTGTAGAATTATTTATATGGATTTTATACCTGGAAACTGTTTTAAAAGTGACAGCTTAAAGTAATATTAAATTCCGTTTTTTTAATGTAACAAATTGGACACAGTAAAATAAACGTTCCCCAGTAAACTATTTGATAGCATTTTTCCCCCAGTGCATGCAGATTACAACTTTCAATGCTGCTGGCTCCTGCTCTCTTAGTGCTGCTTCCCTGAACCTCTGGTCTTTACAGGAAAGTTAGCAGTGGGCAGGGCAGTCTCTAGGCAGTTTTTTAGCTTGGAGAAGGGAGAGGGAAGGGGGCCAAGGAGTGCCTTGCCATCCTAGGATGAGGGTGTGTGTTTCTATTGATGCACACAGTGTAGGGAGACACAACTCCAATTTGACTCCATAGAATGCTGCAAGAGAAAGGAGCAACCCTGACACAGGAAACCTGGGGCAGAGGTCATGGCACCAACCTATACTGGCAGGGATTAAAGGATAAAGAAGCTGCATATTCAGTGATTAAATCAGATGCTGAAAGTGTTTAAAGTGGTTGTAAATCTCAGACATGAAATATGAACAAAGCACATCCCTCTATAGTGTGTCTCATTCCAGAGCATTAAGTATAATTTCCGCCTGTGGTCTTCCTTCTCTGCCATCAGCATAAATCACTTCTGACAAGTTTTACTGACAGATAAAAGATAACAAAAACATACGGAATAAATTGTTTAACCTCCCTGGCGGTTTTCCCGAGTGTGGCTCGGGGTTACATTTCAGGACCATTAGCGGTAACCCCGAGCCACACTCGGGATTACATCGCAGGATCCTGGTGCCTCCTTACTTACCTTGTCTCCGGGATCCTGCGATGTCCCCCGCACTGTCCGAGGGCTCCGTCCTCCTCCGAAGCCTCTCCGTGCCAGGCTCCGTTCCCTGCGAGTGTTGCGACGCACGGGGGCGGAGCCTGGCGGCAAATTCAAAAAAATGTAAAAATCATAACACATACAGTACTGTAATCTTACAGATTACAGTACTGTATGAAATCATTTCACATCCCATTTGTCCCCAGTGCTCTGGCCCATGCCCTGCATGCAGTTTTATATGATATATACTGTTCTTTCTGCCTGGAAACTGGAGATTGTCCATAGCAACCAAAAAGTGTCCCTTTACGTCAAAAATGGCTTTAGACCAGCTAGAAAACAGCGATAGTAAATTAGAACACTTGCAGAATTGAGCGATAGTGAATCGTGTGGAAATTTGTTTTATTACTATTTATTTTTATTTTTTATAATTATTATTTTTTTTTTATTATATTATAATTTATGTTTTTGTGTTTCAAACTTTATCATACCCGGGATATCTACTAGACTCTGGTTTGGACAGATTTACCGTATATACTTGAGTATAAGTCGTTCCGAGTATAAGTCGAGGCCCTAATTTACCACAAAAAAATGGGAAAAACTTATTGACCCGAGTATAAGACGAGGGTGAGAAATGCACAGCTACTATAAGTGGAAAAGAGGGTCAACAATGCCCATTTGCAGCATCACTGTGCCCATTTGCATGCCTCACTGTGCCCATTTGCAGTCATAGGTCCCCTGAACTTCAAACTCGGTAGTTAAGGGTTCCTAGATGCCCCCTAGCTGCAGCCAAAATTTGGGGTCTCTGAACCCAAAGGGTCCCGAAATGACATTGCTGCAGATAGACACAGTTTACCGAATTTGGGGCCCCGTATCTCGGGGCCACTTAGTACTAAGAACCCCAAATTTGATGTGCAAACCCAGTGGAACTAGCACCATAAAATTTCCAAAGCTGGGGTTCCTAGCACTAAGTGGCCCCGAGATACAGGGCCCCAAATATCAGTTCAGAAAATGTCAAGCACTTTTCTGCAGCAGAAAATGACATTTTCCGAACCAGTTTTGGGGCCCCGTATCTCAGGGCCACTTGGTGCTAGGTACCCCAGCTTTGCATATGTTATGGTACCAGTTCCACTAGGTTTGCACACCAAATTTGGGGTTCCTAGCATCAAGTGGCCCTGAGATATGGTGCCCCAAAATCGGTTCAGAAAATGTCAAGCACTTTTCTGCAGCAGAGAATGACATTTTCCGAACCGGTTTTTGGGGCCCCGTATCTCAGGGCCACTTGGTGCTAGGAACCCCAGCTTTGGATATGTTATGATACCAGTTCCACTAGGTTTGCACACCAAATTTGGGGTTCCTAGCACCAAGTGGCCCCGAGATACAGGGCCCCAAAAATCAGTTCAGAAAATGTCAAGCACTTTTCTGCAGCAGAGAATGACATTTTCCGAACCGATTTTGGGGCCCCATATCTCGGAGCCACTTAGTGCTAGGAACTTCATCTTTGGATATGTTGTGGTACCAGTTCCACTGGGTTTGCACACCAAATTTGGGGTTTCTAGCACCAAGTGGCCCTGAGATACGGGGCCCCAAAGTCGGTTCGGAAAATGAAATTTTTTGCTGCAGAAAAGTGCTTGACTCGAGTATAAGTCGAGGGGGGCACTTTCAGCACAAAAAAATGTGCTGAAAAATTCGACTTATACTCGAGTATATACGGTAAGTGTGTTATTGTTAATAATTAAATACCTACAATATAAAACGCCAAATTTCATTGCAAAATAATTGTACCGCTTTCAGCACCTAAAATCAGAAAGAATCATACCGCCAAGGAGGTTAAAAAAGGCGGACTTTACCGGCACAATATGAGGCGGAGGAGATAAAGGGGCCGTATATTGCAGGAATTATACACAATGGAATAGGGGTACGGCACCATTAATAATTATACAAATCTTAATCCACAATTCTTTATACTGGTGCCCAATTACTTCTCCAAATCCAGATCAACGCGTTTCGCACAGGATTTCGCAGTTGGGTTAGTACTGTAAGAGTACTGCACCATAAGGCTTTGCTTTGAAGCTGTGAGAGAACCAGGAGATATGTTTTTGCAAAGGTGTATGGGGGGCTGGATAAGTCCCCCCCGGGCACCACTCCAAGTAGACATCTCTTCTCATTATCTTTATGGCCCCAGAGTCTCTCCTCTGACATGGAGTAGAAGTATCTGAGGACGGGATGTAACCATGACGGGTGCAGGAGAAGGATGTACAGGGAGGGGGGTCCGCACTTCATTGGAGGGATTTGTGGGGCATTTTTTACCTATGAGGGGAATATTATTACTGTTTTATCTTCTATTTATTAAAATATGGAGTCACTACAAAGACAATCTAGTTGTGTGGAACCTCTTTATATAGTAACAGAGCTGAGCAGATGAAGAGTTTTCTAGAAGCCGTTCTCTCAGATCACACAGATTACTATCTGATAATAAACTCCATATTGTTGCCGGTCTATGAAATATATTGGAAGTCACTTCATCTAAACTGTCAGACTTGAAGAGTCTCTGGTGGGTTAGGAGAGACAAGGAATGTGGTGAAGGAATCCGCAGCAGAGAAGCCGGACTATGAAGAGAACCTGTTACTTCATCCTGAACAAGCATAGTACAGGTAAACTTTACCCACTTCAGCTCCAGGAGATTTACCCCCCTTCCTGGCCAGGCCATTTTTTGTGACACAGCACTGCATTACTTTAACTGACAGTTGCGCGGTCGTGCGATGCTGTCCCAAATAAAATTGATGATCTTTTTTTCCCCACAAATAGAGCTTTCTTTTTGGTGGTATTTGATCACCTCTGCGTTTTTTGAACCACTACTAACAATAAAAGACCAACAATTTAAAAAAAAATAAAAACAATATTTTTTTGCTTTCTGCTATAAAACATACCCAATAAAAAAGAATATCTAATTTCTTCATCAATTTAGGCCAATATATATTCTGCTACATATTTTTGGTAAATAAAATCCCAATAAGTGTATGTTGATTGTAAATGCTATAAATTTTGCGCAAACCAAACTATGGGATATATTTATGGAATTTTTTTCCCCTAGTAGTAATGGCAGCGATTACTTATAGCGGGACTGCAATATTGCGGCAGACAGACACTGACACTTTTTGGGGACCAGTGACACTAATATAGTGATCAGTGCTAAAAATATGCACTGTCACTGTACTAATGACACTAGTAGGGAAGGGGTTAACATCAGGGGCGATCAAAGGGTTAACTGTGTGCCTAGCTGGTATGTTACTACTGTGGGGGAGCAGCTTAGACTAGAAGGCATAGATCCGTGTCTCTGCTTTGCAGGAATACAGGATTAATGTCTCCCTTACTGACAGAATGGAATCTGCCCGGACCTGCTGATCAGCTCCCGCTGTGTAGAATACACACTATACACACACACTATACACACACACTATACACACACACTATACACACACACACACTATACACACACACTATACACACACACTATACACACACACACACTATGCACACACACTATACACACACACTATACACACACACACACTATACACACACACACACACACACAGACACACACACTATACACACACACACTATACACACACACACACACACTATACACACACACACACACACACAGACACACACACTATACACACACACACTATACACACACACACACACACTATACACACACACACACACACACACACACTATACACACACACTATACACACACACACACACACTATACACACACACACACACACACACACACTATACACACACACACACACACACACACACACTATACACACACACACACACACACACACACTAACACTATACACACACACACTATACACACACACACACTATACACACACACACACTATACACACACACACACACACTAACACTATACACACACACACTATACACACACACACTATACACACACACACACTATACACACACACTATACACACACACACACACACTAACACTATACACACACACACTATACACACACACACTATACACACACACACACTATACACACACACACACACACACACACTATACACACACACACACACACTATACACACACACTAACACTATACACACACACACTATACACACACTATACACACACAAACACTATATACACACAAACACTATACACACACACACACACACTATACACACACACTATATACACACACACATCTGCCCTGTAGCAGTAAAACTGATATAGGGTGGTCAGTGAGTGGATAAAGCAGCCCTCCAACACTTCACATTACATTTCACACTATATACACACACACTATACACACTATACACACACACTATATACACACACACTATACACACACACTATACACACTATACACACACACACTATACACACACATCTGCCCTGTAGCAGTAAAACAAATATAGGGCGGTCAGTGATTGGTAAAGCAGCCCTCCGACACTTCACATTACATTTCACACTATAGCAGCTGTGGAGTCAGGCAGCAGACCAAGGAACACATCCACTGATGGAGGACTGAAAAGTCCCCAAATATACCAAAGATGCCATAAAATATGTATAAATGTCGTATTACATGGACTTCCTTCTCCCATTCCAATTCTTACCCTTTGTCTGCTGGGTGGGTAAACCACTTCAATTACTTTAATCCCCCCCAGTAGGGATGAGCTCAGTGTTCACAAAGAGGGGAGTGAGGACCCCAAGGTGAGGGGTGTATTTACTCCCCCCTTACATCAGTGACCCCAAAACAGAGTAATGACTGCCCCACAGACTCGGGGGGGGGGGGGGGAGTAGCCACTCTGGGGGAGGTCAGTCATACAATGTGCTAAGTGATTAGATAATGATAGATTTTATGGCTTATATAAGATATGTTTGGGGGTGTTCATAGGACCCGTGTATGTGCTCCCATACTCGCCCAGAAGTGGTGGCCCTGATGCCCTGCCATATGCCAGCCTTGATCTGATTTCTGAGGTAAATGCTCTCATACCTTTCCAGTGTTTTCAGTATTTATGTATTAATCATATAAAGAAGAATGTTTGCTTTCTCCGTTTACCTGTATTTAGAAAAAATGTCTTTATTATCTTTAGTGTAGGTCCTTCCCTCTATTCTGCTTGTGTTTTCCTCTCCTGAAGAAGCGGGTAAATGTCAAACATGTCGAGAATGTGATATCTGTACATTGGAGGAACCCCGGAGATGAGCGACTTCCATTGAGGTGTATTGAATACAATAGAAGAACTACCATTTATATGTCCTTTGTACACAATTTTAATTTAATACCAAATAAAAAATAGATTTTAGGGAAAATGTTGTAATGTCCTAAGACGGTACCAGTAAAATCCCACTTGCCCCAATTCTCCTTTTTCTTCAGCCAATTTGGGGATGTAGGTACCCAATATTCTATTATATATTCCTTCTGAGCAGCTATACTCTTTTTCACAATGAATTTCATTTGTGTAAAGTGTTGTATAACCGCACAATTACCAGTTAAAGTAGAACAGTGCTGAATAGGAAAAAACTGCCTGGTCATGAAGGGGGTAAAGCCTTCCAGAGGCCAAGTGGTTAAAGAGAAGAATAGAACTTGGATTATCTGTTTATTGCGGTCCTTGGAGTTTTTCCCACACATCCTGTCAAGCAGACTACAGTAACACCAAAACAGGAAGTGAGGGGAAATTTCCCCAGGAAGGTGTTAAGCCCCATACACACTATCAGTTTTTCTGCTGAGTTAGTCCTTCAGATTTACCAAAACCATATAATATGAGGTCAAACCTTAGGAGTTTCAATGTGTTTGCAATCAGGCAGGCCCTTGCACTACATGGTTTTGGTAAATCTGAAGGACTAAGTCAGCAGAAAAACTGATAGTGTGTATGGGGCTTTAGACCCGTATTGCTCATGATCTCCCTGTAGCTGATCCTGTCCTCATTACTGACTTTCCTTGCCTTGTTCTGTACGGGTTCTTTGTATGGAGGCAGCCTGGGATAGGCAGAGCTTTGCTTTCTGATATCTGCGATCCTCCAGCAAGGAGAACAGTAAGTGGCTCATAGAGACTTTACCAGCTGAGATTCATGCCGTGATTCCTGGTTTCACATTCTAGTGACGGATCGGCCCCTCTGCCTCATCCCACAGCTGAGCTGTCATCTGCTCTACGTTCTAAGGCATGTAAGTGCTCTGACAATAAAAACAGTATTACACTATATTTCCGTTTTTTGGCTCATTCTTGGGAGAGCCAATCTTTACAGATTTAAGATAAGGATAAGGAGCATTTGGGATTTGCATTGAGTGTAATTATCAGAGGATCACCATTCACCATCTATGATTGTATGAGGTTTGATCGATATTGGAGATGCTCGATTGAAATTCTAATTGGTTTGGAGGATCCTGGTTTGCTGAGGAAGTTTTCCATACTTTATGCCTGGTGGTCACCTTGTGGCCAGAGACATCTGGTGAGCAGATTTGTCACTTCGGGTGAAGCATTTTTTTCACAAGAAACTATCATACTGCACTTTATGAAGGCACGGTGCTGGAGATTTCACCCACACAGAAGAAATACACCCATTTATATTTGTTTCACAGATATAAGTGTAAGGCTGACCGCAGGTCAGCCTGTTATTGTAGGAGGAGTCAAGCTGCATAAAGCCTGCCCTCCTTCTCCTGGCTTGTGGTCGTAGGATCTCGTGTGCGTCTGACGTCACTTCCGGGTTTTCGTTTCAGCAGGAAGATGTGCGGCTGCGGGGAGCGAGTCTCCCTATTTCAGCGGCGGGGTTACAGGTTTGGGAAAGGGGGGGGCACTGCTCGTAGTGACCGCTCTCCCTCATACAGCGCTACAAACTCGGAGCGACGCGGGCGGCCCTCTAAGTTCCGTCCTCCGTCATAGGCAGCTGTGCTGGTGTCCGCACACACACACTCACCTCTGTCCTCCTCGCTCAGCTTGTATCCGGTTGGTGAGAGGCAGTGTGTGCGCCGCGGGAAGCTCTTGGTCACTCTCGGAGCGCTCTCTCTCTCTCCTCCTCCTTGCCGGGGACCTGTTGCTGAGGCTGCCTCTGGCCTCGCCCCCTCCTCTGATCTGTGTCAGTAGTGTCTTAGGATCTCGTGTGACGTCACTTCCGGGTTGCGGGTGATGTGTGGAGGACGTACGGACGTTTGTTCCCCCTGCCTCGTTTCTGGCCCGGCTTACCGAGGGCTATGGCAGTCTTCTCTGAGGGTGTCGTGCGCTGCGGAGGTTCAGGGATGCCTTGGTTAGATTGCAGCATAGTTAGGGTTAGGCAGGGCCTCCTCCCTCCTTTGCTCCTCACGGTGGGTTAGTGTTCTTGGTACTTGGGTCCATTGGTAACACTGGCTGTTCAGGTCAGAGAATGTAAGGAGGGGGGGGGGAATCCCCTGCAGCTGCTGCAGTGCCTGTCAGCTCCGCTGTCATTCAGCCATGTTTAGAGGTTCGGGGATGCATTGGTTTTTGCAGCATAGGTATGGATGGGCAGGAAATGGGATCTCGTGCAGCTTCATTCCCGGGCGGCTCTGACGTCATTCCCGGGTTCGGAGCAGCTCGTGCGGTGCCTCGCCTCTCAGCTCTGCATCCACTACGCTGTAAGTGCCTCTGGGTCGGCAGAGGAACAGGTACATAGGCAACATAGGTTGGTGCTTTTTACAGTTTCATGCAGGTTACGGTTTCATTAAAAGTTACGGTTTTCATGCATTTTACGATTTCGCATGAAATTACGTTTCTCATGCTGTTTACGTTTCTCATGTAATTTACGTTTCTCATGTAATTTACGTTTCTCATGCAAATTACGTTTTATGCAATTTACGGTTCTCATGCAATTTACGTTTCTCATGCGATTTACGGTGTTCTCATGGAATGTGCGATTTCTTATGCAATTTGTCACTTCTATGCCTATGTTTCTTTCATTTTCTCACGTTTTTTCATGGTTCTCACGTTTCTCTTGGTTCCCATGCGAGTTATGGTTTTTATAAATTTATGGGTTCT
Organism: Lithobates clamitans; assembly: GCA_037952925.1. NCBI lineage: Eukaryota > Metazoa > Chordata > Amphibia > Anura > Ranidae > Lithobates > Lithobates clamitans. The sequence continues at coordinate 1,053,571 of JBBGZY010001726.1, read as the reverse complement.
CATGCATATTACAGTTTATGTTTTTTACGGTTTCTTGTGTTTTTTACGGTTTCTCAGGTTTTTACGGTTCTCATGCATTTTACGGTTTCTCATGCATTTTACACGTTTTTAGGCATTGCTAGTTTTTATAAATTGTGGTTTCTTATGCATATTTTTCCATATTTTATGCTTTGTTATGGTCAATTTACATTTTCTTATGCAATTTATGTTTCTCATGTTATTTACGATTCTCATCATGCAATTTTATGTTTCTCATGTAATTTACGGTGTTCTCATGCAATGTTTCGTTTTTTTTTTTTTTTTTTTTTTTTGAAATTTGTCATTTCCCTTGCCTATTCATGACATTTCTCGTGTTTCCCATGTTACTCACGTCTTACATGGTTCTCACGTGTTCTCTTGTTTCGCACGTTTTCCATGTTTCTTACGCTTCCCACGTTTTCCATGTCTCGCTCGTTTGTTCATGCTTACGGCTTCCCATGTTTCTCACGTCTTCCCATGTTCCTCACGTCTTCCCATGTTTCTCACGTCTTCCCATGTTTTCCCATGTTTCTCACGTCTTCCCATGTTTTCTCACGTCTTCCCATGTTTCTCTTGTTTTCCATGTTGCTTTCTTGTGTTTTCTTGCAGTTTACAGTGTTTTCATGCAGTTACAGTGTTTTCATGCAATTTTTACAGTGTTTTCATGCATTTAAGGTTTCTCGTGCTATGTGTCCCTTCTTATGCCTTTTTTCATGTTTCTTACATTTATCATGTTTTACTTTTCGTATGTTTTTCACGTTTTTTTCCCTTGGTGCTCACGTTTGTTTCTCTCGTGTTTCCTTGATTCTCACGTTTTCCTTTGATTCTCGTTTTCCATTGCTTCTCTCGTTTTCCATTGCTTCTCTCGTTTTCCATTGCTTCTCTCGTTTTCCATTGCTTTTCTCGTTTCCATTGTTTCTCTCGCTTTCCCTGTTTTTCTCGTTTTCCATTTCCATTGCTTCTCTCGTTTTCCATTGCTTCTCTCGTTTTCCATTGCTTCTCTCGTTTTCCATTGCTTTTCTCGTTTCCATTGTTTCTCTCGTTTTCCCTGTTTTTCTCGTTTTCCATTGCTTCTCTCAGTTTCCATTGTTTTTTTCATTTCCATTGCTTTTCTCGTTTTCCATTGCTTTTCTCGTTTTCCATTGCTTTTCTCGTTTCCATTGCTTTTCTCGTTTTCCATTGCTTTTCTCGTATTCCATTGCTTTTCTCGTATTCCATTGCTTTTCTCGTTTTCCATTGCTTTTCCCGTTTCCATTGCTTTTCCCGTTTCCATTGCTTTTCCCGTTTTCCATTGCTTCTCCCGTTTTCCATTGCTTCTCCCGTTTTCCCAGACTTCTCTCGTTTTCCTTGCTTCCCTCGGGTTCCCATGTATTTTACGTTATGATATATGTTTATGTCATATGTTTGTCACAGTTTTTCATTCACTGCATTTCTGTTAGCTAGTGCTCATATTCAGGGTCTGTCACGTCTACAGATCTGTACAGGCTGAGGTTTCGTTTTTAATTGATTGTTGTCCCACAATCTTCTCGCCTGTTTCCATACGTCATACGTGCACGTTCACCATTACACTTTTACTTTTACCCACCTCTGTCTGTGGGTATCTTAGCCCTGAGTGTTCGTTTTTAATTTCCTGTTCAGGTGCTGCAGGTTGCTCGGGCTCACTCATTGCATACAGTAGGGGGGTGTCATCATTAGGTTCACATTCTTGCGCTATTGGTCTTGCCATTCCTGCACCCACATCATCATTGTCAGGTATCAGGGGTATTATGTCTTGGGACTGCTTGTTATGTTTGTTATTTGGTTGTTGTTAAACAGCTGGGTTGTTCATGTTCTACCACTGTTGAATACCCATCACGTCTATGGGTTGACAGATTGAGGTGATCGTTTTTAATTGGCTTGTTCGGTGGCAAGTCTCCTCATCTGTTCTTACGCTGTTTATGTATTTCATACAAACTCACGTTTCTCGTGCAATTTACGTTTCTCATGCAATTTACGTTTCTCATGCAATTTACGTTTCTCATGCAATTTACGTTTCTCATGCAATTTTACGTTTCTAATGCAATTTACGTTTCTAATGCAACTTACGTTTCCCATGCAATTTACGTTTCTCATGCAATAATCTTACTTATGTTTCTCTCGTTCTTCTAGGTTTTCTCATGTTTTCCCAAGGTTACTCTCGTTCTCATGTTTCTCACGCTGTTTATCATTCACGTTCTCGTGCTACCAGGGTTTTCATGTAGTTTGCGGTTTTTTGCAGCTTTGGTGCTTAGGCTGCTTACGGTTTGTAGCTCGCATAATACATGTGTTTCGTTCTTTCATGCAGCTACATTCCTGACGCAGGGTCTCAGCATGCTCATGTTCTTTCGTAGTTCATGTTGCTGTCCCAGTGGCATGCCACTCACGCAGAGTAGGTTACCCAGGGGACTGGTTTTTCTCTCTGGTATGCACACAACCTTTTATTTCCTAGTTACTTTTGGCTAGGATTGGCGGAAGCATGGAACTATGGTAAGTCGGCATGGCAGCTCCAGCAACTTTTACAGGCTCAGGGGGTTAGTGGTTTCCGAATATTCTCAAGGCTCTAGGTCAGGATCAGTAGGCTTCCTACTTGGTTCGGTTTTTGGCCCTTTTATCACGTATCGACATGGCATTGTCAGGGCGTTTCTGGTTGGGCTCAGCTTTTCATGTTGTTGGAGACCCCGACGGACTTTCTTTATTTGCTGCGCATTCTATTAGCATCCTCAGGGTTCTTGAAGAGGAGCCCTCCTGCTGTGATCTGCGGACTTCTCATCATGGGTCGAATTTTCCCGTGTGGTATCTATCACATTCTCATGGTCTCCTTCATGTTGGGTACCAGCTAGGTGCTCAGGGCAGGCTTATACCCGGTTTGAGTCATAAGTGATAGGAGCAGGTTCGGTGTATTTGTGCCAGGGACCCCAGCCCGTTGGGTAGGTGGAGGTCGTCTGGTTTCTCTGGGTTTGGCCCAGAGCCATTTTGGAGATACCATAAGCATTGGTTATTTGTTAGTTTATACGTAATTTCAGTGGGTTATAATTTGGCATCATATTCATCCTAATGGTCATTTTTGCCCCCTTTTAGGCATACTGACCATTTGACCAGGGCACAACGCAGGTCTATTGTCTTGTTGCTTTTTGTTCCTTGTTACACTATCACAGATTGACTCCGAGTACAAGTGTAAGGCTGACCGCAGGTCAGCCTGTTATTGTAGGAGGAGTCAAGCTGCATAAAGCCTGCCCTCCTTCTTCTCCTGGCTTGTGGTCGTAGGATCTCGTGTCCCACCCACCCATTCCCTTTTTCTTTTCTATTTTATTTCAATTCATACTTGGGTATGCCCCCTTTTAGGCATACTGACCATTTGACCAGGGCACAACGCAGGTCTATTGTCTTGTTGCTTTTTGTTCCTTGTTACACTATCACAGATTGACTCCGAGTACAATTATATTTATTTCACATTTCTCTATATTGGACTGGTTTTATATATTTTATGTGTTGATTATTATGTCACAACTATGTGGGTCTGGTTGACATTCATATGTATATATGGTTTTGCGCCCAATTTTTCACTATTTTTATTATTCACTGCCAGAGGCAGCCGTGCCTGAGATCTCACTCTGCAGATATGAAGATGGAGAACAGAAACCCCCCCCCAAATCCACCCTCACATACCAGGTGATCTGCAATGTATGGGAAGAATATACAACATTTCACAAAATTGAGTACACCCCTCACATAAATATTTTATTATATCTTTTCATGTGACAACACTGAAGAAATGTCACTTTGCTACAATGTAAAGTAGTGAGTGTACAGCTTGTATAACAGTGTAAATTTGCTGTCCCCTCAAAATAACTCAACACACAGCCATTAATGTCTAAACCGCTGGCAAAAGTGAGTACACCCCTAAGTGAAAATGTCCAAATTGGGCTCAATTAGCCATTTTCCCTCCCCGGTGTCATGTGAGTTATTAGTGCTACAAGGTCTCAGGTGTGAATGGTGAGCAGGTGTGTTAAATTTGGTGTTATCGCTCTCACTCTCTCATACTGGTCACTGGAAGTTCAACATGGCACCTCATGGCAAAGAACTCTGAGGATCTGAAAAAAAAAGAATTGTTGCTCTACATAAAGATGGTCTAGGCTATAAGAAGATTGCCAAGACCCTGAAACTGAGCTGCAGCATGGTGGCCTAGACCATACAGCGGTTTAACAGGACAGGTTCCACTCAGAACAGGCCTCGCCATGGTCAACAAAAGAAGCTGATTGCACGTGCTCAGTATCATATCCAGAGGTTGTCTTTGTTAGTGCTTAGAACATATGCCTCACACTGCATCAAATTGGTCTGCATGCCTGTTCCAGAAGGAAGCCTCTTCTAAAGATGATGCACAAGAAAGCCGCAAACAGTTTGCTGACGACAAGTAGACTAAGGACATGGATTACTGGAACCATGTCTTGTGGTCTGATGAGACCAAGATAAACGTATTTGGTTCAGATGGTGTCAAGTGTGTGTGGTGGCAACCAGGTGAGAAGTACAAAGACAAGTGTGTTTTGCCTACAGTCAAGCATGGTGGTGGGAGTGTCATGGTCTGGGGCTGCATGAGTGCTTCCGGCACTGGGGAGCTACAGTTCATTGAGGGAATCATGAATGCCAACATGTACTGTGACATACTGAAGCAGAGCATGATCTCCTTCCTTCAGAGACTGGGCAGCAGGGCAGGATTTCAACATGATAACTGCCCCAAACACACCTCTAAGACAACCACTGCCTTGCTAAATAAGCTGAGGGTAAAGGTGATGGACTGGCCAAGCATGTCTCCAGACCTAAACCCTATTGAGCATTTGTGGGACATCCTCAAATGGAAGGTGGAGGAGCGCAAGGTCTCCAACATCCACCAGCTCCGTGATGTCATCATTGAGGAGTGGAAGAGGACTCCAGTGGCAACCTGTGAAGCTCTGGTGAGCTCCATGCCCAAGAGGGTTAAGGCAGTGCTGGAAAATAATGGTGGCCACACAAAATATTGACACTTTGGGCCCAATATGGACATTATCACTTAGGGGTGTACTCACTTTTGTTGCCAGCGGTTTAGACATTAATGGCTGTGTGTTGAGTTATTTTGAGGGGCCAGCAAATTTACACTGTTATACAAGCTGTACACTCACTACTTTACATTATAGCAAAGTGTCATTTCTTCAGTGTTGTCACATGAAAAGATATAATAAAATATTTACAAAAATGGGAGGGGTGTACTCACTTTTGTGAGATACTGTATGTGTTTTTTTTAATGCCATAGTTCACACCAGTGCGTTCAGTTCCAGGAAAAAAGTAGTACATCTGCCCTGAACTAGGGCTGCAACTAACGATTATTTTCATAATCGATTAGTTGGCCGATTATTGTTTCGATTAATCGATTATTCGGTTAATAACCTTAAAAAAAGTGTGGTGTATAATTTAGTTAAAATGTAAAGTTTAAAAAAAAAAAAGGTAATTTATTCTTAAATATCTCTATGCAGTGGTAAATATAAATAACCAATTATATGGTTAGGGAACAAAATATTTAATCCACTCTGAGAATAACAGACAGAAGAGATATACTGTATATACTATTAGAAGAGATATACTGTATATACTATTAGAGGAGATATACTGTATATACTATTAGAGGAGATATACTGTATATACAATTAGAAGAGATATACTGTATATACTATTAGAGGAGATGTATACTGTATATACTATTAGAGGAGATGTATACTGTATATACTATTAGAGGGTAAATCTGGTAAATATCATCAGACTCCGTGATCAAATTTTTTTTTATTAAAAACAAAAACAATGTCTTCCCTTCAAAAAAAAAATGTCATTTTAAGAACGTTCATTCTTTCATTCAGTGAATGTACAAAATTTTTTAGTCTGAAAATTGATCTGTAAGGCCAGCATAAGGCTCAGTACACACCTAGGCAGTTTGCTTTTGATCTGTTTCTGCAGTGCTTTTTGCTGTGCGTTTTGATTTTTGTGCACGTGATTTTGCTGCGATTTGCGTTTTTGCATTTTTTTTGGCCAGATTAAAAAACACATATTGCTGCAAAAACGCATTACATGCTTTTCTGCAGCTTCTCTATTGAAGTATATTGAACCAAAAAAGCACCGTTTTCAGTGAACGTGTCCCATAGGAAACCATGTAAATGTACTGTAGGGTGTTTCTACAAAAAGCACCAAAAAACACATAGATGTGAACCAGGTCTAAGACGTTTAGTAACATAATGGGGTGAAAAAAAAACTAAAATTAGCCCTTTATAGTACAAGAAAAGCAGATAATCACTACTGTAAGGGGTTCATTTTTTTACTGTAGAACTGTGAAAGTAATATTTACAGTAGCGATTATTTGCTCTTTTTGTACTATAAAGGGCTCATTTTAGGTTTTTAACCCCATTATGTTACTGGCCGATTAATCGATTATGAAAATAGTAATCGATTAATTTCATAATCGATTAGTTGTTTCAGCCCTACACTGAACTGTACTGGAACATGGTAAAACGCATCAAAAATGCACCGGAACGCACCTAAATACATTGAAGGTGAAGAAAAACAAGGGGGAAAAAATGCACTGGAATGCATCAAAAATGCAGAAAAACATCCGGACTGCGTTTCTATTGTGTGAACTGGCCCTTAACCACTTAAGGCCTGAGCCTCTTGCTGAGAATAATATGGCGGTCGTTGCAATACTTTCTGCCACACCATATTTGCGCAGCGGTCTTACAAGCGCACTTTTGTTTGGAAAAAATAAAATTTTTTGAATTAAAAAATAAGACAACAGTAAAGTTAGCCTATTTTTTTTTTATTGTGAAAGATAATGTTATGCTGAGTAAATTGATACCCAACATGTCACGCTTCAAAAATGGCACCCGCTCGTGGAATGGCGACAAACTTTTACCCTTTAAAATCTCCATAGGTGACATTTAAAAACAATTCTAGAGGTTGCATGTTTTAAGTTACAGAGGAGGTCTAGGGCTAGAATTATTGCTCTCGCTCTACCGATCGCAGAAAAACCTCACATGTGTGGTTTGAACACAGTTTTCATATGCAGGCGCTACTCACGTATGCATTTGCTTCTGCATGCGAGCTCGTCGGGGCGTGTTTAAATTTTTTTTTCTTGTTTATTTTAGCTCTTATTTTATATTTTTACACTGTTCTTTTAAAAAAATAAAAATAAATTGTGGTACATCCTATTACAAGGGATGTAAACATTCCTTGTAATAGAAAAAAAGCAGAACAGGACCTCTTAAACAGGATAACAGGACCAGCATAACAGGACTTCTTAAATATGAGATCTGGGGTCAAAAAGACCCCAGATCTCATATTTACACTAACATGCAATAAAAATAAATAATTTTGTCATTAAAAAAAAAATGGCCCTTTAAGAGCTATGGGTGGAAGTGACGTTTTGACATCGCTTCCGCCCTGCAATGATATAGAGGCGATGATATGGAGACGTCCCCTCACTGGTTTCCATGTCACACAAGGGACAACATCCGATCGCATCCGCTGCTGCTGACGGATTTGGAGCGTGGCAGGAGGGGGGCCCTCTCCCGCCACTGATAAAAGTGATCATGCGGCAAATCCGCCACAGAGACCACTTTTATCCTGAAGTGGACCGCCCACCGAAGAAGAGAATATCGGGGTTTATGGCAGCTAGCTGCTACCATAACAATGATATTCCTCTTCAAAGTAGCGACATAAAACTGCGGCGGGCGGTCCGTAAGTGTTAAGTGTATCAAACCACAAACAAACACGGTTTCTACTTTTGGACAGAGTGGGAAGTATTGGTACGCCTATCATGTTTTCCTATTATACAGGGCTAATTTAGGGAGATTTATCCTCACTTTCTTTCCTTCTGACAGCCAAACAGGAAGTGAAAGATAATCTGCAAAAAGGACACAAATAAAAATCTGATTGGTTCTTGTTTTTCACTTTACTAAAGAAAATCATGTTCATTTCTGCATTGCTTTTAGAGAGTTACTCCCACTTCCTGTCTAGTGAAACTTGTCACCAGGAAAAGAAATGAGGGGAAATCCCTCTAAGGGCCACTTCACACCACAAAAATGCATTCCAGATTTCTGCATGCGCGTTAACGTGTTTTTGATGAGTTTTTGGATGCATTCCAGATACTTTTTTCCTGTTTTGTTTTTCACTGTACTGAGGTCTGGTGTGTTTTTGATGCGTTCCAGTACGTTTTACCGCATTCTAGTACAGTCCAGTGGAGGAAAAATGCAGCATGTTATACTTTTTTTCTGGAACTGGAATGCCCTGGAATGGACCACACTGGGGTGAACTATGCCATTTGAAACCATATAACCTACTATCCATGCGTTTTTGATGCAGGAAAAAATGCACTGGTCTGCATGTGGTGTGAACTGGTCCTAATATCTGTGTTCATTAGTAAGCAGCAGACCCATAGCACTTTTTTTAAATAACATGTTATACTTAGGCCTCATGCACACAGGACTCTACTCTACTAGAAGCCAGCACCGTTTTTGCAGAAAAAATGGCTGACACTGGTAAAAGTGTCTAAAGCTTTTACAGGCGTCGAGCTCTTGGACGTTAATTTATTCATTGGCCAGAATAATAAATTTATTCTGGTCATTGAAATGAATTAATGCTCAAGCATTAACATTTAGCAGCTGTTAGTAGCTTCAAGTGGTTTTTCTCCCCAAACTCTGCTGCTCCTGAACGCACTAGCTGTTTTTTTTTTTTTCCTACCTCTAAAAGCTCCTGCCACTAAATGCTGCTAAAAGCCTGTGTGTGCATGGACAGACTAACATGGAGGGGAGTTTAGAGGCACCGAAAAAAAAATTCAGACGCCCAAAGAAGCAGCTGTAAAACATCCTGTGTGCATGAGACCTTACCTGCACTATGTAATGGTGCAGGTAAGAGCAGCCCAGATCCTCCTCTTCTGGGGTTCCCCTGCCAGCGCTCCAGGCTCATGCCCCCATAGCAAACCCCCTCCTGAGCCAGGCTCTGGAGGGGGAGAAAGAGGAGGAACTGCTCTCATGCACAGTGTTGAATTAAGATCAGGCTCAAGTATGTATAAGGGGGCTGGAGGGAGCTGCACACAGATTTTTGCCTTAATGCAGAGAATGTGTTCAGGTTAAGAAACTTCAGCCTTTAGAACCACTTTAAGATTGAATATTACCACAATGCATGGGTCACAGTGGGCCCTTTACCACGTGATCAACTGTCAGTCAATGACAGCTGATCACGGAAGTCAACAGAAGCCGGTTACTAGCTTTTTTTTCTCTTCACGCAGACAGCTTGAAGAAAAGAAGAAAGCTGGTAAACAGCTTCTGTTAGAGCCCTTTCACACTGGGGCGGTTTGCAGGCGCTATTGCACTAAAAATAGCGCCTGCAAACCGACCTGAAAGAGCTGCTGCTGTCTCTCCAGTGTGAAAGCCCCGAAGGCTTTCACACTGGAGCGGTGCGCTGGCAGGATGGGAAAAAAAGTCCTGCTAGCAGCATCTTTGGAGTGGTGCAGGAGTGGAGTGTATACTGCTCCTCCACCTAGGGTTGCCACCTTTTCTTCAAGCCAAACCCGAACACTTTCGTGGCACACAGCATTTTTTTGTAGTACATGCTATAAGATTGTAAAATACCTTGGGTTACCCAAAGAGAGTAGTAATGAAGTGTGCTACAGTGAACAGTGGCTGTGGCCCAATTGCATCAACAGTGGGGAGGGGGACTTAAAGGGGCATGGTTAAAAAAAACAAAAGCATTAGTGTACCCATAAAATATGATTCGATTAATAAAACGGTCGGTGTCAGTAGGGCAGTGGACGGTGTCAGTAGGGCAGTGGACGGTGTCAGTAGAGCAGTGGACGGTGTCAGTAGAGCAGTGGACGGTGTCAGTAGGGCAGTGGACGGTGTCAGTAGAGCAGTGGACGGTGTCAGTAGGGCAGTGGACGGTGTCAGTAGAGCAGTGGACGGTGTCAGTAGGGCAGTGGACGTTGTCAGTAGGGCAGTGGACGGTGTCAGTAGGGCAGAGGACGGTGTCAGTAGAGCAGTGGACTGTGTCAGTAGAGCAGTGGACGGTGTCAGTAGGGCAGTGGACGGTGTCAGTAGAGCAGTGGACGGTGTCAGTAGGGCAGAGGACGGTGTCAGTAGGGCAGAGGACGGTGTCAGTAGGGCAGTGGACGGTGTCAGTAGAGCAGTGGACGGTGTCAGTAGAGCAGAGGACGGTGTCAGTAGGGCAGAGGACGGTGTCAGTAGGGCAGAGGACGGTGTCAGTAGAGCAGTGGACGGTGTCAGTAGGGCAGTGGACGGTGTCAGTAGAGCAGAGGACGGTGTCAGTAGGGCAGAGGACGGTGTCAGTAGGGCAGAGGACGGTGTCAGTAGAGCAGTGGACGGTGTCAGTAGGGCAGTGGACGGTGTCAGTAGAGCAGTGGACGGTGTCAGTAGAGCAGAGGACGGTGTCAGTAGGGCAGAGGACGGTGTCAGTAGGGCAGAGGACGGTGTCAGTAGAGCAGTGGACGGTGTCAGTAGAGCAGAGGACGGTGTCAGTAGAGCAGTGGACGGTGTCAGTAGAGCAGTGGACGGTGTCAGTAGAGCAGTGGACGGTGTCAGTAGAGCAGAGGACGGTGTCAGTAGGGCAGAGGACGGTGTCAGTAGGGCAGAGGACGGTGTCAGTAGGGCAGAGGACGGTGTCAGTAGGGCAGTGGACGGTGTCAGTAGGGCAGTGGACGGTGTCAGTAGGGCAGTGGATGGTGTCAGTAGGGCAGAGGACGGTGTCAGTAGGGCAGAGGACGGTGTCAGTAGGGCAGTGGACGGTGTCAGTAGAGCAGTGGACGGTGTCAGTAGAGCAGAGGACGGTGTCAGTAGAGCAGTGGACGGTGTCAGTAGAGCAGTGGACGGTGTCAGTAGAGCAGTGGACGGTGTCAGTAGAGCAGTGGACGGTGTCAGTAGGGCAGAGGACGGTGTCAGTAGGGCAGAGGACGGTGTCAGTAGGGCAGAGGACGGTGTCAGTAGGGCAGTGGACGGTGTCAGTAGGGCAGTGGACGGTGTCAGTAGGGCAGTGGATGGTGTCAGTAGGGCAGAGGACGGTGTCAGTAGGGCAGAGGACGGTGTCAGTAGGGCAGTGGACGGTGTCAGTAGGGCAGTGGACAGTGTCACCTGGTGAGAACTGTATATATGGATGGTGTATGGGGGGGTGGAGAACTGTATATATGGGGGGACTGTATATATGGGGGACTGTATATATGAGGGGGGCTGTGTATATGGATGGTGTATGGGGGAAGGACTATTTATATTAGGGGGACTGTATATATGGGGGAGTATTACTGTATATATGGGGGGACTGTATATATGGGGGGACTATATGTGGATGGTGTATGAGGAGGAGAGAGAGAACTACATGGATGGTATATGGGAGGGGGGCGGCAGAACTGTATGTATATAGTGTATGGTGGGGGGAGAGGGGGTGTATGGGTGTATGTATGTATGTATGTATGTATGTATGTATGTATGTATAATGGGGAAGGGGGGTGTATGTATAGTGTATGGTGGGGGAGGGGGGGTGTATGTATGTATAGTGTATGGTGGGGGAGGGGGTGTGTATGTATGTATAGTGTATGGAGGGGGAGGGGGTGTGTATGTATGTATAGTGTATGGTGGGGGAGGGGGGGTGTATGTATGTATAGTGGGGGAGGGGGGTGTATGTATGTATAGTGAGGGAGGGGGGTGTATGTATGTATAGTGTATGGTGGGGGGAGGGGTGTGTATGTATGTATAGTGTATGGTGGGGGAAGGGGGTGTATGTATGTATAGTGAGGGAGGGGGGTGTATGTATGTATAGTGAGGGAGGGGGATGTATGTATAGTGTATGGTGGGGGAGGGGGGGTGTATGTATGTATAGTGGGGGAGGGGGGTGTATGTATGTATAGTGTATGGTGGGGGAAGGGGGTGTATGTATGTATGTATGTATGTATGTATGTATGTATGTATGTATAGTGGGGAGGGGTGTGTATATATGTATGTATGTATAATGTATGGTGGGGGAAGGGGGTGTATGTATGTATAGTGAGGGAGGGGGTGTATGTATGTATAGTGAGGGAGGGGGTGTATGTATGTATAGTGTATGGTGGGGGAGGGGGGTGTATGTATGTATAGTGGGGGAGGGGGGGTGTATGTATGTATAGTGTATGGTGGGGGAGGGGGGTGTATGCATGTATGTATAGTGGGGGAGGGGGGGTGTATGTATAGTGTATGGTGGGGGATGTATGTATGTATTGTGTGTGGTGGGGGAAGGGGGTATATGTATGTATGTATAGTGTATGGTGGGGGAAGGGGGGTGTATATATGTATGTATAGTGTATGTTGGGGGGAGGGGGAGAGGTGAGAGTACTTTGAAATCCTGACATGCCAAAAAGTTACCTTACAAGCTGGGCTCCAGTCCCAGCACGATCTCTGCACACATTCCAGCAGAGTAGCAGGAAAATGGGAAGCTCCGCCCACCTCCTTGTCACTTCTACAGGCAGCCAGAGGATTCGAGGAGAGCACCCGGCCAGCCATATGGAGGCTCCGCCTCTGCCTCTGTGTCCCGATTCTGTCCTGCACTCAGACAGCTGAGCAAGAGCAGAAATCAAGCAGCGCTAAGGCGGCGCTGCAGAACCGAATTCCACGGCCGCACTGATGACACAGCTTTGGCACAGGGAGCCACTTGCGGGTCCGAAATGAATCATGTGCCCGGGTCTCAGGCGGGCAGAGACCCGGGCACATGTTTCAAAACCCGTACTGTCCGGGTGAATCCCGGACAGGTGGCAACCCTACCTCCACCGCTCCTGCCCATTAAAATGAATGGGACACTGCGGTTATACTGCCCGCAAAGCGCCTTTGCAGAGGCGCTTTGTGGTGGTTTTTAACCCTTTCTCGGCCGCTAGCGGGGGGTTAAACTGCCCCGCTAGTGGCCGAATGCCGCCGCTATAGCGGCACTTTACCACCGACGCACCTCCTGCCCCAGTGTGAAAGGGGCCTTAGAGGGACATCAGTCCCCTTACTGTCCACCAATGTCACCTATTAGTGAAGAAAAATGACCTGTTTGCAAAATTTTAAAATTTAAAAAAACATTTTGCTTCCCCCCAAATTTTCTGTCTTTTTGTTTAACAAAAAAAAAAAACTCAGAGGTGATTAAATACTACCAAAAGAAAGCTCCATTTGTGTGAAAAAAAATTATAAAAATGTCATACGAGTACAGTGTTGTATGACCGCGCAATTGTCATTCAAAGTGTGACAGCGCTGAAAGCTGAACATTGGCCTCGTCAGGAAGGGGGTATAAGTTTCTAGTAAGCAAGTGGTTAAAATATTTATTAATGCAACACAATTTTTATCTTATAGATTTAGTACGAATTTTGTAAGTTATGTTTGTGTGCACCAATAAAGATTTCTATAACCATTTGTGTAACTATCATGGGGCCTAAGAATCAGTAGCCCCATTGTTTTATTCTATCAGTCCTATGCTTCCAGAAATACATGGTGGTGGGGAGGGAGGTTTAAAAGCTATGAACACTGTAATGAATAAGTGAAAATTGCATAAATAGTCTACCTACCTGAGGGTAAAAGTTGAGTGCAAGGCCTGGCAGTGAAAGGGTTAAATCACACCTAAATATTAATTTACCATCTTCAGTATTCACACCAATGTGAGCCACTGAACATGTTTTTCCAATGTACCCCCCAGGATGTCTCAGATCAGTCCGGCTCACGTTTTAATGCGTTTTTTTTTTACTTTAATTGGCCAGACAGATTACTTGTTATGGATATTGTCAATGTTTACATATTGTTCATTCACTTTAACCACCTGGCGACCTCCCTATAGCAGATTTATTGCTACAGCAACTTGGGCTCGATTCACACTTGTGCGATGCAGGAACCAGCGCAATTCCTGTACGGGTTCCCTCATCGCACCTGAATCACCAGCGGTTCACACTGACATCTGCATGTAAAATTAATGACACCCCCAGCTCTGATCGCAGTGCAAAAATGGTTCAGGAATAAGATCGCATAGGTGTGAATACCCATGTGATCCAATTCCAGTGTGGACCAAAAAAAAAAAGGGTCCTGCACCATTCTGGTGCGAATGCGATGCAATTTCAGCCATACAGTTTGTATGGCTGAATTTGCATCCCACAGACATCGCATGTAATCTGCACAGCAATGCGGTGTGAATCAATGCGATGTCTGATCGCCCAAGTGTGAACCCAGCCTTATAGTGGAACTGCAATTTTACATTGGACAATCTGACACTTTGTGGGAATCAGTGACAGTATTAGTGTTCAGCGCTAAAAATATGCACTGTCACTGTACTAATGACACTGGCTGGGAAGGGGTTAACCACTTCGCATCCAGGCCATTTCTGACACTTCGCTCCTACATGTCAAAAATCATCATTTCTTTGCTATAAAATTACATAGAACCCCCAAACATTATATGTGTTTTTTTTAGCAGAGACCCTAGAGAATACAATGGTGGTCATTGCAACTTTTTATCTTGCACGGTATTTGCACAGCAATTTTTCAAACGCGTTTTTTAAAAAAAAAAACAGTTTCATGCTTTAAAAAAAAACAAAACAGCAAAGTTAGCCAAATTTTTTTGCATAATGTGAAAGATGAAGTTATGCCGAGTAAATAGATACCTAACATGTCACGCTTCAAAATTGCACACGCTCATGGAATGGCGCCAAACTTTGGTACTTAAAGTTCCCATAGGCGACGCTTTAAAATTTTTTACTGGTTACATGTTTTGAGTTACAGAGGAGGTCTAGTGCCAAAATTATTGCTCTCGCTCTAACATTGGCGGCGATACCTCACATGTGTGGTTTGAACACCGTTTTCATATGTGGGCGGGACTTACGTATGCGTTTGCTTCTGCGTGCGAGCTCACGGGGACAGGGGCGCTTTAAAAATTTTTTTTTTTTTAATTGTTAATTTTACTTAAAAATTTTTATTTTGACACTTTTTAAAAAAATTTTTTTTTTGATCACTTTTATTCCTATTACAAGGAATGTAAACATCCCTTGTAATAGGAATATGACACGATCAGTCCTCTTTACAGTGAGATATGGGGTCAATAAGACCCCACATCTCACCTCTAGGCTGGGAAGCCTGAAATCAAAAAAAAAAAAAAAAACGATCACCGCTTCACAGCCGAAGTGGCGTCGTTTTTTTGAATGCAGAGGCCGGGCGTGACGTCATAACATTGCGCCCGGCCTCCGAACGATCATAGAGACTCCGGCGACCATCTGGTCCGCCGGAAATCTCTATGGTAAACATCCGGCGCCGGCGGATCCGCTGTCCGACTCACCGATCACTGAGGTGAGTCGGTAGAAGCACCGGAGGGCGGCGGGAGGGGGGACATCCCCTCTCGCCGCCCGTAAGAACGATCAAGCGGCGGAACAGCCGCTATGATCGTTCTTATGGTGTACGGAATCGCCGGCTGAAAATGCCAGTATCTGAATGATGACTGTAGCCTCAGACATCATTCAGATATAACCCCCGAAAGTCGAGGCCGTCATACGACGGCCTCCGGATGCCAAGAGGTTAAATATCTAAGGGGATCAAAGGGTTAAATGTGTGCCTAACCTATGTATGTATAATGTGAGGTGCTTTTACTAAGGGATGTGCGGTCTTCCTCCTCACCGATCAGCGGGTGCCGGTGTTCTGCCGAGAAAGTTCCCCTCGGCGGATAAGGACCCCCCTCTACTGCGCAGGCGCAGCGCTTGCGCAGTAGGAGCCGGCGGAAATAGCCGAAGCAGAATAGAATACAAATCAGCTGTACATGGCGCTTGTAAGAGGGCCCCTCGCGGGCTTGCTTCGCTTCGGGCACGGCCTCGCTTCGCTCGGCACTTTTCTATTCTCCCTCTATGTCCACTTGGACGGTGAAGCTTCAATCTGGACCCAGGGCGCAGGCTGATTGAAGTGTACAGCTGATTGAAGTGTTTCAGCTTTGGCTATTTTCAGGGGCTCCTAGTCGTTCGTACTGCGCAAGCGATGCGCCTGCGCAGTACAGGGGGGTCCTTATCCACCGAGGGAACTTTCTCGGTAAGACACCGGCGGTCATCCATTGGCTGACACTTGCTGATTGGCTTGTACTGTGACCAATCACAGCACAGCCTGGGTGCTGGCAGCCCAGCTCTAAGGTGGATGCAGAGGACAGAGACTGACCACACAGAGCAGGCCTCAGCTCACCTGAATGAGCCCTTAACTGACCTATCAATCAGTTTTGGATAGGATTACACTGACCACAGACATATAATGGTGGTGAGACATCATTCTCTGCATCAACAATCTGCCATCCTGCACCCCCCTGACCCCTGGAAACTGTAATTCTACTGAGGAAGCCGGGTCACATGACTGGAAGACCCAATAGGAACAAAGACAATCACATGGGAGAAGTCTGTACAGCCGGCATCATCTAATGGCAGACTGAGTAACAGTTCTATCCGGACCGCAGCATCAAATACATGGCTGAGTGTCCTCTAAGTCATCCCTCCCGGTGACTCCTCTGCCATCCTGTATCATCACTGTAATTGGGCAGTTGCAAGGATGCTGGGGGAGGGGGAGGGGGAGAGATGCCATATAAGCCTGTGCATGTAGTACACAGTGGGAGTGGGTGTCAGCTTGGAGTGGGAGGAGCTGAGGAGTGTACAGCAGGATCAGCTGTTACAGTATATAGCCCCATTACATTACATTATAACATCTTACCTCCGGTTTGGTTGAAACGGCTCATCGCTATCCTGACATTGCGTCTGAATACAGGCTCAATGCCTTTTCCGGTCTGTGTCTGGTCTTCCCAGTACTCAGGTCCTTCATTCTTCTCCATCCATTGAGTCACAGGACGAGCCAGATGAGACTCACTATTGTAATTCATGAATTCATGTTCATCTACATATCCAACGATGGAGAACTCCGGTAAATCTGATCCTTTATCTGAGACCCCCGTGTAATAATACCGCAGAGTGTGCCCATCTGTGAGAGAAATACAGATCACTATACATACATACATATACACATATACATCGAGAGAGACACATACAGACCTTACATATCTCCACACAGTGTGATTGTCATTATAGTAGAATTCCAGATAAAGCCTAACTAGTCTTAAAAACGCTCCCCCCTCCTATCACATATGCCGACTAACCTGTGTAATAAAGATGTACATACCTACCAATGTTCAGCACACTCCAGCCTGGTCATGTGTCAGAGAGCCCCCCAGTAATAGCCATTTCTATGATACATAATCCTCATGTGCACAATAAATTGTAAAAAAAAAAAGAATCATTCAACAATTTTTAGGGATGCGGAAATCACATCACCCGATGCCCAGGACATGCAGTTCCCGGCAGGTGGAGTTATTTTTTTTTACATTTAGCCCAAAAGTGATCCAAGCGGCTGATTATCAATCAATCTATTTTAGAAGCAGTGGAGGGTCTCCCAGCACTTGCCAGTGTTTCTTGGGCTTACCGTTCTCACCGGCGAGCGCAGGAAAAGATCCGGCAGTTCACACAGCTGACCATAGTGGTGAGGGGAAACCAAACATTTCCAGTTTAGGTTGGATGTAAAAAATGTTTTTTGTTGGAAAGCATCAGATCAACTTTTTCTTTTTTGATCTGATGCTTTCAAGGGTAGAGGAGAAATCCAGGATCTGACAAACCCCAGATGTCTCTATAAAGAGGACCTGTCCATGCTTTATTGCTATCACAAGGCATGTTTACATCTTGTGACAGCAATAAAAGTGATCCGAAAAAAAATAAAAAAGGGACAGTAAAAATATTTTTAACTGGTTCAATACAGGGCAATTTCACCCCCTTCTTTCCCAGGCCAATTTTTAGTTTTCAGCGCTATCGCACTTTAAACGTCAATTGCGCGGTCGTGCGACGTTGTACCCAAAAAAAATTGACATCCTTTTTTCCCCACAAATAGAGCTTTCTTTTGGTGGTATTTGATCGCCTTTGCGGTTTTTATTTTTTGTGCTATAAACAAAAGAAGAGCGACAATTTTGAAAAAAACACAATATTTTTTACTTTTTGCTATAATAAATATCCCAATTTTTTTTTAAAAAACAATTTTTTTCCTCAGTTTCGGCCGATACGTATTCTTCTACATATTTTTGGTAAAAAAAATTGCAATAAGCGTATATTGATTGGTTTTCGCAAACGTTATAGCGTCTACAAAATACGGAATAGATTTATGGCATATTTAAAAAAAAATATTTATTTATTTTTTTAGCGATGATCGCAATTTTCTTTTGTGACTGCGACATTATGGCGGACACATCGGACACATTTTTGGGACCATTCACATTTATACAGCGATCAATGCTATAAAATTGCATTAATTACTGTGTAAATGTGACAGGCAGTGAAGGGGTTAACCACTAGGGGGCGGGGAGGGGTTAATATGTTTCCTAGGGAATGATTTTAACTGTAGGGGGAGGGGACGTACAAGGGGAGGAGACCGATCAGTGTTCCGCTGTTCTGGGAACAAAGATCGCTCTCCTCTCACCTGACAGAACGTGGATCTGTGTGTTTACACACACAGATCCACGGTCCGGCCCGGTTAACGGGCAATCGCGGGTGCCCGGCGGATATCGCGGCCGCCGGGCACACGCACCGGGTCCCGAGCAACACGGCGCGCGCCTCTAGACGGCCGGGAATCCCAGGACGTCATATGATGTCCACCCAGGATTCGAGATCCCATCCCAGGACGTCATATGACTATAGCTGGGTATTGAAGTGGTTAAATAAAATATATAAAAAAAATTAAAGTGCCCCTATCCCCGTGTGCTTATGCATAGAGGCGAACGCATACATAGGTCGCACATGCATATGTAAACGGTGTTCATACCACCCGTGAGGTATTGGCGCAAACTAGAGCTGCACGATTCTGGCTAAAATGAGAATCACGATTTTTTTGGCTTAGAATAAAGATCACAATTCTCTCATGATTCTCGCGGTATAACATCTTCTTTCACATTATACAAAAAAAAAAAAAAAAAACTGGGCTAACTTTACTGTTTTGTTTTAATTCATTAAAGTATATTTTTTTTAAAAATTGTGTTTTAAAAACCGCTGCGCAAATACAGTGTGACATAAAATATTGCAATAACCACCATTTTATTCTCTATGGTCTCTGCTAATATATATATATATATATATATATATATATATATATATATATATATATATATATATATATATATATATATATATATATATATATATATATATATATATATATATATATATATATATATATATGGCTTGACAAATTTGCTTGGAATCTAGGAGCCAGCTAAAAAAGTTGGGAGCCAGGTTTTTTTTTTTTTTTTAAACGACCGACAAAGCTTTATTTTTAATATAATATTAACCCATCTTTCATATGTGAGTAGCGCCTGCATATGAAAGTGGTGTTCAAACCACACGTTAAGTATCGCCATGATCGTTAGAGCGAGAGCAATTCTAGTCCTAGACCTCCTCTGTAACTCAAAACATGCAACCTGTAGAATTTTTTTAAACGTCGCCTATGGAGATTTTAAAGGGTAAAAGTTTGTCGCCATTCCACGTGCGGACGAAATTTTGAAGCGTGACATGTTGGGAATCAATTTACTCAGTGTAACATTATCTTTCACAATATAAAAAATAGGGCTAACTTTACTGTTTTCTTATTTTTTAATTAAAAAAAGTATTTTTTCCCAAAAAAGTGCGCTTGTAAGTCCGCTGCGCAAATACGGTGTGACAGAAAGTATTGCAATGACCGCCATTTTTTTCTCTAGGGTGTTAGAATAATAAATATATATAATGTTTGGGGGTTCTAAATAAAGGGAAGAAGATGAGCGGGCAGTGAAAACAGGTAGGGGAAGCTCCATTAGCATTGGTGGATGTCTTGTCATACCAACGGCCACCACCAGAGGGCGCCCGATTGCAGAAGGAACCATAGGACTGCAGTAGGCCGCAAAGCCGCGGCCTCAATTACCGGCGTGGCCCAACGCGTTGGCGCCGGGAGGGGGGGTGTCGAACGGACACAGGATACCCCAGCTGTGCCGCCCCAGGCACCAGGTCGCTAATTCAAATGCGACCTGGCGCCCGGGGTTTGTCGAGCCCTGTATATATATATATATATATATATATATATATATATATATATATATATATATAATATGTTTGGGTGTTCCAAGTAATTTCCAAGCAGAAAATAATGATTTTTACTTGTAAGCAATAAATGTCAGAAAAGGTTTGTCTTTAAATGGTTAAACTTCCTTCAAGACCCCTTTCACACTGGGGCACTTGTAAAGCGCCTGAAAGAAGCCTTATCTGCAATCCCAATGTGAAAGCCCGAGCGCTTTCACAATGCCAGCGCCCAAAAAACGCTGGTAAAGCGCCGCTTAGGACCCTTTCACACTGGGGCATTTTTTAGGCATTTTTCAGGCGCTGGCAGTGTGAAAGGGCTCGGGCCATCCACGCACCCAGCCCGGTGGCAAAAACACAAAAGCGCTGCAAGGAAGCTGCTTGCAGGACTTTTTGATGCCCTGTCAGCGCAGCGCCCCAGTGTGAAAGCCCTCGGGCTTTCATACTGGGATTGCAGATGAGGCTTCTTTCAGGCGCTTTACAGGTGCTTTTTTTAACACTAAAGCGCCTGAAAAACGCCTAAAAAAAAACACCCCAGTGTGAAAGGGGTCTTATACAACAGAGTTCTTTCCTTTGATAAAAGAATGAAAAGATACTTTGTTTCTACTTATTGGTGTGTTGTAATAAAACTTGGCAGGCTGCCTGGATTTTTTTTAATTTTTATTTTCCAGCTGAGAGAACTCTCTGCACTTGTTAGGCCCCATGTACACGGGACGCTGTTAAACATGAGAGGCAGTTGGACGCTTTTTTCAACTGCCCCTAAACTCATTCAATGTTATCCTATGTGACCATGTACACAGTCTAGTTTATTAGCCATTTTTTTGCAGTTGCGTTTAACAGCGTTTCTTTGGAAGCAAAAAAATGGGTTCAAACGCAGCTACACGCGGTATCCGCGTTTAGATGCGTTTTCGTTTATAAGCGTTTTTAAAGGTACCCTATACTTTAGACCTGAAAAGACAAAAATATGATGGAAAACAATGAAAAAACATTAAAAAATATAGTTAAAAATGTTTTAATTACTTGCGATGATTCATAGACCATATATATCCCTTGATGCAATGCAATACACCACTGGCATTGCTGTATCCAAATTTTAATTGGAATTACCTGATCGTCACCAATAGACGTTCCTCTGGTGACACACTCTTCCTCATGTTGGTGTCCATGCCTGTCAGACTGGGTCGTACTTTTTCAAGTAGAAGGTCAAATGTGCAATGGACATGCGTGTAAAATTTAAAAAAAATTGTCGGGGTAGGTACGCAGCTGTACGTACATGTTTACAAAATATCCTGCCGACATTCGCTGTGCAATCAAAGGATGGGTCCAATAGCAACGAATTCTGGACCTTGCATGCAATTTTCTACGTCGTTCTAGCCTCATCAAGAGCAATGTCAGGAGCATTTCCTCACATATGCTCATTATGGGATCCATTGCAAAAAAAAAAGCACAGAAATAGAGGAAAATACAAGTAGAGAACTGCTCTCTCTGCTGCTGCTACTCACTCTGGTCAAAATGGCTGAAATAGTTAACCAACAATGCTTTTTGAGCTTGGGGAGGGTCTTAAATGAGGTAATCTTAATAAATGCTTCTAGACGCAAACACAGTTAAACGCAGCTAAACGCGGCATGCAAACGCGGCTAAACGGGTGTTTTAAACGCAGGTTTCAAGGTGTGAAAAAAATTTGTTCAGAGGACTTTGCCTCAGCGTCCCTTGTACATACATACAACACACATAGAGAACACATTTAACCCTTTGATTACCCCCTAGTGTTAACCCCTTCGCTGCCAGTGAGATTTATACAGTAATCAGTGCATTTTTATAGCACTGATCGCAGTATAATGGTCAATGGTCCCAAAAATGTTTCAAAAGTGTCCGATCTGTCCGCAATAATGTCGCAATAATGTCGCAGTCCTGATAATAATAAAAAAAAAATATTGCAGATCACCGCCATTACTAGTAAAAAAAAAATAATAAAAAATGCCATAAAAAAAACTTTCCCCTATTTTGTAGATGCTACAACTTTTGCGCAAACCAATCAATATACACTTATTGCAATTTTTTTTACCAAAAATATGTAGAAGAATACGTATCGACCTAAACTGAGGAAAAAAATTAGCTTTTTTTAAAAAATTGGGGATATTTATTAGAGAAAAAAGTACAAAGTAATGGAAAATTTATATCAAATACTTACCGTAATTTTCCTTTCCTGATGGACTCCATGGCAGCCTATGTATGGGTTAATCCCGCCTCTCATACCTCATAGGACCCCACTCCCATAAATCTTTGCTTCTAGCCAGAGACCGTGTTCCGTAACTTAGCCTACTCCAGCAAATGGGAGGGAACTCCTGCTGCCATGGAGTCCATCAGGAAAGGAAAATTATGATAAGTATTTGATATAAATTTTCCATTTTCCTGACAGACTCCATGGCAGCCTACGTATGGGAGATGACTAGCCATACACTCCTGGGTGGGAAATTGCTGGTTCAAAGAAAAAAGGTTTATTTGGCACCGTCAACAGACAAGACATGCAAACCAAAATTAACCGAAGACAAAGAAGCCGGTTCTACACAATAGTGTGTCATAAAAGTGTTGATCGACGACCAAGAGGCCGCCTTGCAGATTATTTCCGAGGATACATGACGGGAAGCTGCCCATGACGTAGAAACGCTCCTGGTAGAATGAGCGGTCACCGCTTCTGGGGGAGCCAAACCCTTAGCTGTATAAGCCCCTTGTATAGCCTGAACGATCCAAGCTGCAATGATTCTGGAGGAAGCACGCAAACCCTTGTTCTTTCCCTTGAAGTAAACGAACAAATGATCGGATCTTCGAAAAGAGGCAGTGGCTTGAAGGTACTGCTTTAAAACTTCTCCCACATTAAAAGGATGAACACTAGAGTCCTCAGTTGCCCGAAAAATTGGAAGAACAATCTCCTGATTCTCATGGAATACAGATGTTACCTTAGGATTTGATCCTAGCATAGGAATCAAGACCACTCGGTCGGGGAAGAAGGTGAGGAATGGTTCTTTACATCCTAGAGAACTGATCTCAGAGACCCTCTTGGCCGATGTTATGGCCACTAGGAATACAGCTTTGAGAGAGAGATCTTTAATAGTTGCCTGATCCACAAGTTGTATTTCTTTTTCCGAAAAGAAATCCAGGAC
This sequence comes from Lithobates clamitans, assembly GCA_037952925.1. NCBI lineage: Eukaryota > Metazoa > Chordata > Amphibia > Anura > Ranidae > Lithobates > Lithobates clamitans. The sequence continues at coordinate 1,030,214 of JBBGZY010001726.1, read as the reverse complement.
AAGAGGAAGATCCCACTTGGAAAATCTCAGTTTTCTCTGAGGTCTGATCCTTATTTCTCACCCTGAAGAACTGCCTCGTAAGAGGGTGTCTGGCCCAGGATATACCTGTGAAGGCAGAGATGGCAGAAACCTTAACCCGTAGAGAACCTACTGATAAGGATAGATCCAGGCCTGTTTGTAAGAAACCAAGAATATCCTGAATCCTTGGGTCAGTACAGGAACCGTCAGTGGTGGAAACATATTCTGCAAATTTTGACCAAATTCTTTGGTAAACTCTATTGGTACCTGGTCTTCTAGCATTCAGTAGAGTCGAAATAGCCGCACTTGGACATCCTAGGGCTTCCAACCTTCCCCTCTCAAGAACCAAGCCGTCAGATGGAGCTGGGACGGACATGGGTGAAGAGATGTCCCTTGTAATAGGAGATCTGGTCTGGCTGGGAGAGGAATTGGATTCCGGTAGCTGAGTTGTAGTAAGAGGGGGAACCACGGTCTGTTGGGCCAATATGGAACAACTGCCACTATTTTGACCTCTTCCCACCTGAGCCTCGATAGGAAATGTAGAATGACCGGAACTGGTGGAAAGGCATAAGCCCTGTGGAATCTCCACTGGTCCATCAGAGCATCCACTCCGAAAGCCTGGGGACAACGACATCTCGTGTAGTATTTCTCTATTTTGTGGTTGCAAGGAGACGCAAACAGGTCCACTTCTGGTGTCACTCCCAGAGACAGGATCCAACTGAAGACTTCCGTGTGGAGAGACCACTCGTTGTTGTCCAGGACAAACCTTGAGAGAAAGTCCGCCTGGACATTTTGAACTCCTGGAAGATAGACAGCCGTCAGATTTGATAGGTTCGTCTGAGCCAAAGACATGATTGGACTCACTTCCTTCAGAAAGGAGAGACTGCGTGTGCCCCCTTGTCTCTTGATATAAGACACCGCTGTCGTGTTGTCTAGCCTCAGGAGGACTGAGGCCCCTGATGTTAAGTGGAGAAAGGCTCGTAGCGCACAGAAGGCAGCTCGGAGCTCCAGGACATTCGAAACTACGCCCCGGGATGGGAAATCCCACTGGCCCTGGGCTATCTCCGTCAGACAGAGAGCGCCCCAGCCTCTGCTGCTGGCATCCGTTGTCACCGTGATCCAGGAAATGGGTGCTATGGAATGGCATTTGAGGAGATTCTTCCGCTGCAGTCACCAGGGGAGACTCTCCCGCATGGACGGGGTTATCCGGACCAGATGGTCTCGAGAACCCGGATCCCACTGTTGAAGAAAACCCTTCTGAAAAGGGCGCATCCTCCATTGAGCCCATTTCACCATGGGAGCTGTTGCTACCATGGTGCCGATTATCCTGAGACACTGAGAAGCTCTGAGCAGGGGAGATGGTACTCTTCATCGTGTTGAACTGGGCTCCGAGGAATATCAGAGACTGTGTCGGATCTAGATGACTTTTTTCCCTGTTCAACAGCCAACCGAACTCTGTCAGAGTAGAAATGACCTGATCTCAGTGTGACACTAGTTGATCCCTGTCCTGCGAAAGCAAGAGTAGGTCGTCCAGGTAGTGGTGTAATCAGATACCCTTGACTCTGATCAATGCCACGACAGCCAGTAAGAGCTTCGAAAACACTTGAGGCGATGTTGTAAGCCCGAATGGGAGACATGTAAATTGGAGGTGTTTCTGACCTACTGTAAAATGTAGGTACTTCTGGAAGTCTCTTGCAATCGGTACGTGAAAGTAGGCATCTTTCAGGTCTATGGAGACTAGCCAATTGCCTGGTTGTATTATCTGACGAATTGTTAGCAGTGTCTCCATCTTGAATTTTTCCTTCTTGATGAAGGAGTTCAGGTGTGTCAAGTCGATGACTGGCCTCCAGGAACCACTCTTTTTGAGGACCATGAAAAGGGGGGAATACACCCCTTGAAATCTCTCTTCCGAGGGCACCGGGTTGGCAGCCCCTTGAGCTATCAGAGAATCCGTGTACGACAGAAGAATTTGTTTCTTCTCTTCCAGGTGAGGAAGGACTGTGGGAACAAACCGGTGTAAAGGTGGATTGCAGAACACCCACGAATGGCCTGATGAGACTGTCTTGACCGTCCAGCAGTCCCTGATCGAGGCTGCCCAGACGTGCTGAAAAAGGAGTAACCGAGCCCCAACTTGCTCCGCCTGGACAGACTTCATATCAAAAGGACTTAGAAGCCTCCCGTCCACCAGAAGAGGATGTCTTTAAGGACTTCTGGCCAGAAGGTTGATTTCTCTTCCAGTTTCTCCTGAAATCACGGCCCGGTCTATAGCGGCGGGCATCTCTAGCGCGTTCTTGATCTTGCCTGGGTTGGGGTCTTCTCTGACCCAAGAGGCGATGATCCTGAGGTAAGAACCCTGACTTACCCCCTGTAGCACGGGTGGCGGAATCAAGTTTGTTCCCAAAGAGGGAAGAACCCTCAAAGGGAATTCTACACTAAGCCTGTTTAGAGGCAGGATCCGCAACCCACGGGCGCAGCCACAAGGCGCGCTTGGCTGAGACTGAGGAAAGCATGACCCGTGCCACTAGGCGGATAATATCCAGGGATGCTTCCCCTAAGAAGACTGACGCCAGTTTTAGTTCATGGATTGGTGAACTCGACCAATTCTTCAGACACACTTGCTAAAGCCGCATCCACATCATCCGACCAGGACTCCATAGCTTTTGACAGAGCTGCGAGAGCCAAGGCTGGTTTACAAGCCATACCCGCCGTGATATAGATGCGTTTAAGATCAGTATCGATCTTCCTCTCCAGACCATCCTTAAATGAAATGGTATCCTCTAGAGGGAGGGTGACATGCCTCACCAACCTCATCAAAGCAGCATCAATGAGAGGAGCTGACTCCAGATGCTTTACCTCTTCACTCTTAAACGGATACATCTTGGCCACTTTGGAGATTAGCGAGTTCTTCCTCTCAACTTTACTCCACTCATCTGAAATGATTTCGCCAAGCTCTCCCAGGAAGGGAAAATTTGGTTGATCCTTTTTGAGATGTTTGAAGTATTTCCTCTGTTTAGAGGGTGCTTCTACTGGTTCTTCCCATCTCAATGCGTCTTTAACCGCCTTGACCAACCGTGGCACCAGGGAGAAACCAAAACCTGCGCCAGGATCATTCAGCTCAGTCTCGCTTTCCAAGGATCCACTTAAGGAGGGACTGCATCTAGAGGGACCAGGAGCCCCAAGGTCGACCCCGCCAGGAGCTAGCACTGGAGCAGAAGGAGAGATAGCTGAACGATTGGGATCCGTTCTGATCAGGGATTCCTGAACCACTTTTCGGACCAGAGCTTCTACCTGCTGGTCTCCAGCTCCTCTTTCTTTTGCAGCTCGGGAATAACATAGCTCACAGAGGGATTTACCTTCTGGGACCTGAGCTTTACATCCATAGCAAGCCCTTTTATCAGAGCGGCGAGAATGGCGGTGGGAGTGACGCCCAGATGTAGACTTGGGCTCTTCACTATGGCGCCTAGAAGCTGATCTAGAACGCCTTGAACTTGATGACTGTTTTTGATGATGCGATCTGGAACGATCGGTATCTTCACGTGCTGAGGGCCTATGTTCAGACCTAGAAGGGCTGTGGAGAATAAAAGGAAATAAACAGGATCCAGAAAGAAACAATCCCAAAACAGTCAAGCAGAAGGAAAAAACAATTCCTACCTGCAGCGCAAGGGTTGGCCACTGGGGGGCGGTGACACGTCCATAGCAGAAAACCAGGTATCTGTAATGAACAATCTCCAGTCAAACACAGGAATCAGAGAGAGAGAGAGGCTTGGACAGCCAGCAGCATAGCCTCCTACCTTGCCAGAGAATAAACACTGCACCGGGAAGCCGCCGTTTTCATCCGCAGTCATCCCAAGTAATAGCTGTATTCTGACAGCTATTTAAACTTGGCGCCGCCGATGACGTCACCACGCCCCCAGCGTCGTCAAGCGGGGCTCGCGCACATGCGCGACCGCCGCCATTTTCCCAGAACTGCGCACGCGCGAACCAAGCCTCGCTTTCAGATGAGGCTCGCAAATGTGCAGGGACCCGGAAGACGTGGTGGACTGGGACGCAGATGCATTCCAGCCGCCATAGAGGCCAGGAAAAAGACACAGGAAAAACGCACAATACACACAAAAACAGCTGCCATATATGGAATGAAAATGGAATATACGATACCACCGCACGATCCTGGTCCAGTCTGATTTGGGGACGATCATCCACTGCATGGCCGGGCTTTAATAAGGGGGGGCCTCCTGCTAATAGCAAGGACGTTTGGCCCAGTTGCCGCTTGCCTGCCAATGGCAAGGCTAGTAAGCTCTTCATGGCATCGCAAAGCTCCCCGTATCCACCCTGCTAATAGCTGGGACTGCTGGACTCCAGAACCGCCATCAGAACCACCGTGCAACCAGAACCGGACCGCAGAAACTTTCATAAGGTAAGATCCACCTTGGTCCTAGGAGGAGAACAAAAAAGGAACACGGTCTCTGGCTAGAAGCAAAGATTTATGGGAGTGGGGTCCTATGAGGTATGAGAGGCGGGATTAACCCATACGTAGGCTGCCATGGAGTCTGTCAGGAAATTATGTTTTTTCAAAATTGTCCCTTTTTTGTTTCATTTTTGTTTCCTGCTGAGTGCCCCCATAGCCTACAGCTTGCAGTGGGGGCACCTGAGTCGAGCCGCCGCTCTTTGCGTCCATTCAGACATGGAGCTGCAGCTCGGCCACACCCCCCTCTCCTCATTGGCTCACTGACTTTGATTGACAGCAGTGGGTGTCAAAGGCTCAGCTAATGAGGGAGAGTACTTGACAGCCAAGACTCTCGTGCAACATCGCTGCATCAAGATAGGCCCAGGTAAGTATTAAGGAGGCTGCTGCACACAGAAGGCGTTTTATCTTTAACCACTTGCTTACTGGGCACTTAAACCCCCCTCCTGCCCAGACCAATTTTCATTTTTCAGCACTGACGCACTTTGAATGACAATTGCGCGGTCATACAACATTGTACCCAAATGAAATTTTTATCATTTTTTTCCCACAAATAAAGCTTTCTTTTGGTGGTATTTAATCACAGCTGGGGTTTTTATTTTTTGCTAAACAAAAAAAGATGGACATTTTTGAAAAAAAAAAACATGTTTAATAGTTTGTTATTCAATTTTGTAAACAGGTAATTTTTCTCCTTCATTGATATGCGCTGATGAGGCGGCACTGGTGGGCACTGATAGGCTGCACTGATGGGCACGGATAGGCACAATTAAGGTGGCACTGATAGGCACAGATTAGGCTGCACTGATAGGCACAGTTAAGGTGGCACTGATAGACACAGTTAAGGTGGCACTGATAGGCACAATTAAGGCGGCACTGATGGGGACAGATAAGGCGGCACTGATGGGGACAGATAAGGCAGCACTGATGGCCACTGATGGGCGCTGATGGGTGGCACTGAGTGGCACTGATGGGTGGGACAGATGGGCACTGGTAGGTGACACTGATGGGCACTGATAGGTGGCACTGATAGGTGGCACTGATGTGCAGCACTGTTGTTGCATTTATGTGGGCGCTGATGGGTGGCACTGTGGGCACTGATGGGTGGCACTGATTGATGCACTGTGGGCACTGATGGGTGACGCTGGTGGGCACTGGTAGGCGGCACTGCTGCCTATTGCTGTGTCACAGATGATCGCCGTGATCGGGACTGATGTCCCGATCATGGCCGCCGGTGATCGGGTTTTTTTTTTCCGCTGTCAGCGCGAGGAGGAAAAATAGCCAATTACTGGCTCTGTTGGCTGACAGCTGATCATGTGGTAAGGGGTTGGGACCGACCCCTTACTCTGATCTGTGATCAGGCGAGTCTCATAGACTCGCTGATCACCGAGCGCGCCGCGCGCGCCCTCAGGCAATGTAGATCCGCGCTGTTGCCGTCATTTGGCAATGGCCCGGATCTGAAGTGGTTAAGCATAGAACGCATTAAGATAAAAAAGACCTTCTGCCTTTACAACCAACATGCAGAAACTCGCTTAGTAAATGTGTGCTTTGTCAGGCATTTAGAAAATATGTGTCCCTCAGTTGCGTTACCATTCGTTTGTATCTGTGCCTTTCTGAACGCAAGGCAACCCACAAGAAAGCGCATACTTTGCTGTGCATTTAAAAAGCGATTGGAAATGCATGTCGCACTTGTATTACCATTCATTTGCATCTTCACCTTTCTGAACACGTGGCAACCCGCAAGAAAACACACGGCAATGTGCATCATGTTTGCGTTACCAATTCGTTTGCATCTGTACATTTTGAAAATAGCAATGTGCATCACACTTGCATTACCATTTAGGCCGCGTTCTCATCTACACATTTCCGAATGCATGGTAACCTGTGAGAAAATGCACAGCAATGTTCGTCACGCTTGTGTTACCATTTAGGATACATTCGCATCTGCACGTCTCCAAATGCATTGCAACCTGCATAGAAAATGTGTTTTTTGGCGTGCATTTCAAAAACATGCAGCAACACACGTTGAGCTTGCATTGCTATTTGTTCGCATCTACGTATTTCTGAATACAACCCACAAGAAAAAACACACTTTGATGTGCATTTACTGAGGCTCTTTCTGAGATTTGTTGTTTACAAGTTAAAAGCAGTTTTTTTTGCTAGAAAATTACTTAGAACCCCCAAACATTATACTTTTCTAACATCCTAGAGAATAAAATGGTGGTCGTTGCAATACTTTCTGTCACACCATATTTGCTCAGCGGTCTTACAAGCGCACTTTTTTTTTTGGATAAAATACACTTTTTTTTTTAATTAAAAAAATAAGACAACAGTAAAGTTAGCCCAATTATTTTTTTTATATTGTGAAAGATAATGTTACGCCGAGTAAATTGATATCCAACATGTCAGGCTTCAAAATTGCACCTGCTCGTGGAATGGTGACAAACTTTTACCCTTAAAAATCTCCATAGACAACGTTTAAAAAAATTCTACAGGTTGCATGTTTTGAGTTACAGAGGAGGTCTAGGGCTAGAATTATTGCTCTCACTCTACCAATCACGGCGATACCTCACATGTGTGGTTTGAACACCGTTTTCATATGCCGGCGCTACTCACGTATGCGTTTGCTTCTGCACGCAAGCTTGTCGGGACACGACGCGTTTAAATTTTTATTTTATTATTTATATTACCTTTTATTTTTTTACAATGTTCTTTAAAAAAAAAAAATGGTGTCACTTTTTATGTAAACATCCCTTGTAATAGAAAAAAAGCATGATAGGACCTCTTAAATATAAGATCTGGGGTCAAAAAGACCTCAGATCTCATATTTACACTAAAATGCAATAACATAAACTTCTGATGTTTGCACACCTAGAATTCCTGATAAATAATGGCTATTGTTAAAGTGTCAATTTTACTGTTTTTTTTATTTTTTATTCTCACTACAATGTCTGTATTAAATTCTTATATTGTACTGCCGATTTGTTCAATAAAAAATTTTCTGTTAAAAAAAAAAAAAAATGCAATAACATAAAAAAATGTTGTCATTTAAAAAAAAAAAAAAAAAAAAAAAGGCCCTTTAACCACTTCAGCCCCGGAAGGATTTACCCCCTTCCTGACCAGAGCACTTTTTACAATTTGGCACTGCGTCGCTTTAACTGCTAATTGCGCGGTCATGCAATGCTGTACCCAAACAAAATTTACGTCCTTTTCTTCCCACAAACAGAGCTTTCTTTTGATGGTATTTGATCAACTCTGCCGTTTTTATTTTTTGCGCTATAAATGGAAAAAGACCGAAAATTTTGAAAAAAAATGATATTTTCTACTTTTTGTTATAAAAAAAATCCAATAAACTCAATTTTAGTCATACATTTAGGCCAAAATGTATTCGGCCACATGTCTTTGGTAAAAAAAAATGTCAATAAGCGTATATTTATTGGTTTGTGCAAAAGTTATAGCGTCTACAAACTAGGGTACATTTTCTGGAATTTACACAGCTTTTAGTTTATGACTGCCTATGTCATTTCTTGAGGTGCTAAAATGGCAGGGCAGTACAAAACCCCCCCAAATGACCCCATTTTGGAAAGTAGACACCCCAAGGAAATTGCTGAGAGGCATGTTGAGCCCATTGAATATTCATTTTTTTTGTCCCAAGTGATTGAATGACAAAAAAAAAAATTACAAAAAGTTGTCACTAAATGATATATTGCTCACACAGGCCATGGGCATATGTGGAATTGCACCCCAAAATATATTCAGCTGCTTTTCCTGAGTATGGGGATACCACATGTGTGGGACTTTTTGGGAGCCTAGCCGCGTATGGGGCCCCGAAAACCAATCACCGCCTTCAGGATTTCTAAGGGCGTAAATTTTTGATTTCACTCTTCACTACCTATCACAGTTTTGAAGGCCATAAAATGCCCAGATGGCATAAACCCCCCCCAAATGACCCAATTTCGGAAAGTAGACACCCCAAGCTATTTGCTTTGAGGCATGTTGAGTCCATGGAATATTTTATATTTTGACACAAGTTGCAGGAAAGTGCCAATTTTTTTTTTTTTGCACAAAGTTGTCACTAAATTATATATTGCTCACACAGGCCATGGGCATATGTGGAATTGCACCCCAAAATACATTTAGCTGCTTCTCCTGAGTATGGGGATACCACGTGTGGGACTTTTTGGGAGCCTAGCCGCGTACGGGGCCCCGAAAACCAATCACCGCCTTCAGGATTTCTAAGGGCGTAAATTTTTGATTTCACTCTTCACTGCCTATCACAGTTTCAGAGACCATGGAATGCCCAGGTGGGTTCCGATTCCGCCCTGGTTTGGAGGTGGGTGGGAGTCATCTTCCCCTCACTCGTCTCTATGTCAGGCTAGGATCCGATCGCCTCCTCCGCTACCAACGGCACCAGTAAGCGGCAGAGGGCACCGGAGCGTGGCAGGAGGGGGGGTGCCCTCTCCTGCTGCCGATAAAAGTGATTTTATGGTGAATCCGCCGCAGAGACCACTTTTATCTTGAAGCGGACTGCCCGTTAAAGAAGAGAAGAGGATACCGGGGTTATGGTAGCTAGCTGCTGCCATAACAACAATACTCCTCTTCAAAGTACCGACGTATAACGACGGTGGGCAGACCGGAAGTGGTTAAAAACATGCAGCAATGTGCATCATGCTGGTGTTACCATTTAGGCTGTATTTGCATCTGCATGTTTCTGAATGCATGACAACCCACAAAAAAAAATGCACACTTTCTACCACTGCATCGATTCCCAAAAGTAGTTCCTGTACTACTTTTTGCTTCCCGTGCGTCTTTGGCTCCATTTCAGGTCCGTATTCAGGCAAAAATTTAGCCCCGATTTGTCCCTGAAATGGAGAACAGGGACACCCCAGACTACTGCTGTCACCTGCATGCGAATCAAGTGTGAACCCAGCCTTAAATGGAGTTCCACCCACTTTTACAACTCTTCAGCATCCCTCACTAAACTGTGCACTGTAAACAAATTGGATATTTAAAAAAAAAAATTTCTCAGCACCTACTGTATATCTGCTGTATTCATTTTTCACTTCCTTCTCCCTGGCCGCGGCCCATCGCATCATTTCCTGTTTGCAATGCCTTCTGGGAAGGGGCGGCAACTTCCTCTGAAACTGCCGTTGCTATGGAAACCTGACCTGAAACCTATTACACTGCTTGTGCTGCACTGAGCATGTGCGAGATCTGCAAGGATGAGATCCAGGAAGAAATACAGTCTGGCTTCAGATGCCCACACTTAAGATGGCCACGGCCTGCTGTAAGTTTATAAAATAACAAACTACTGCTATAAACTAACAAAACAGACCTTAGTTTATAGATTAACTTTACTAGAATACATTAGGCTTGTGTATTATAGGGGTATTTTTATTAAAAAGTATAATTTTGTCCGGAACACCACTTTAAAGCTAGTTTCACACCTGTGTCTGCATGTTCATGTGCTCCTAGTGAAGTCTATAGGGCCAAAAATGTCACACTATAGAAGTGCCTACTCCTTCTACCAAGTCACATGGAAGTGCATTGCATAGGTGTGAGCGGGTCATATAGACTATAATGGAATTGGTTTAGTCGCAGATTGTCACATAATGGCCAAAACATGACAGATCACACAGGTGTGAACGGGAACCTAACAAAATGTATGGAGACAAAGGACACCCCACTGCCACACATCTATTTACATGGCCTACAAAGTATTAAAGGGGTTGTATAGGTTCGTTTTTTTTTTATAACCACTTAACGACCGCCCACTGTATATATACACACGTCTGCACTTTAAAGATGGATATCTCGGTAACAGCAGCAGCTGCTGCCACAACCGAGGTATCCATCTTTTTAGTGGGCGGTTTTGTTTACAATAATGGTGGTCTCTGCGGCAGATTCGTCGCAAGATCACCGTTACCGGTGGCGGGAGAATGACCACACACCCTCCCGCTGCTCTCTGCCGCTACTGATTGAGTCCTTCTCCTTCCGTGGTATGGATACGAGTGAGGGGAAGATGGCCCCCACCCATTCCCATACCATAGCAGGGCGGAAGGGACGTAAAAACGTCCCTTCCGCCCATACGTCTTAAAAGGACATTTTTTGTTGTCATTTTTTTTATTGCATTTAAGTCCAAATATGAGATCTGAGGTCTTTTTGACCCCAGATCTCATATTTAAGAGGTCCTGTCATGCTTTTACATTCCTTGTAATAGGAATAAAAGTGACCCAAATTATTTTCTTTTTAAAAAACAGTTTTAAAATCAATAAAATAAAGTAAAAAAAATAAGAAAAAAATATAATTTTTTTTAAAGCGCTCCGTCCCAACGAGCTTACGTGCAGAAGCGAATGCAGCGAATGTGAGCAGCGCCCGCATATGAAAACGGTGTTCAAACCACACGTCTGAGAGAGGAGGCTAGCCGTTTCTCCTTAACAGGCATTGACTGGGAGAGGAGACTAGCCTCCTCTCCCAGTCGATGCCTGTTAAGGAGAAACGCAGCATTGGGTGGAGCCTGAGGACCTGACATCACCACTCTCTCAGCTGATCGGCTTCGGCCTCGGCTGTGATTTTTAGTTGCAACTGTGTTTGTCCTGCCAATGCTTTGGATGTCAGTTGTCCGTTTTATGGATTAAAAGAATTTTAAATCTACTGCACAATGAAGCGCCTCGTTTTCTTTTAACCACTTGCTTACACTTAAACCTCCTATCCAGACCAATTTTCAGCTTTCAGCGCTGACGCACTTTGAATGACAATTGCGCGGTCATACAACACTGTACCCAAATGAAATTTTTATCATTTTTTCATCACAAATAGAGCTTTCTTTTGGTGGTATTTGATCACCTCTGCGGTTTTTACTTTTTGTTAAAAAAATGTAAAAAACTGAATTTAAAAAAAAAAAATTTTTTATTTTTTTATAAAAAATTTAAAACTGGTTATTTTTCTCTTTCATTGATGTACGCTGATGAGGCGGCAGTGATGGGCACTGATAGGTGGCAGTGATGGGCAGCACTGCCAGGTGGCACTGATTGGCACCACAGGTGGGCATTGATAGGTGGCACTTGTGGGCATTGATAGGTGGCACTTGTGGGCACTGATAGGTGGCACTTGTGGGCACTGATAGGTGGCACTGATGAGGCAGATGTGCCTCTTTCACTTGGGGACCGATGTCCCTGGCATCCGAGCCGGTGATCGGCTTTTCTTTCTACTCGCGCTGTCAGCGTGAGTAAAAAAAAAAAAAAACGATTACCGATCTTTTGTTTACATCATGTGATCAGCTGTCATTGGCCGACAGCTGATCACATAGTAAGGGGCCAGGACCGGCCCCTTACACGGATCAGTGATCAGCCGAGTCTCAGTGACTCAGTGATCACAGTGCGCCCAGCACGCGCCCAACTGGGCGCGCGGATGGAGCGTGCACAGGGGAGGCCGTCATATGACGGCCTCCCGGGAATGCAGGTCCGCGCTGTGGCCGTCATTCGGCCATAGCGCAGATAGCAGGTGGTTAAGCATCTCATCCCCTGCTATGAGCGGTCTTGCCGGAGCAGTGAGCAGTGGAGATTGTTCCTGATTGCCACCTCAGGAGTTTGAACTGTGTGACGTGGAGGGAATCCCGTCTCTGCTTGAGATCAGCTGTTCCTGATACCGGAGAGAATCTGTTCAAGCTCCCACGATCTCTGTAATAGGGATCCATCAATTCTGGTAAGCAGCCCCCCTTTCCTATATCTTTACACTGTCTTTGAAGATACAGAGATTTATTGAAGATAACATCGTTTACAATGAGGAATTGCACCTCCGGTTCACGATATTAACAGTTCCTACATGAACTATATATTTATACTTATATTCATTGTATTAATTTTTTTTAATTTGGGTAGCACACTGAATTTTCTTTTATACTGTGTAAACCTCATGTTCAAGGTTTTAAGTTGCAGCACCCGGGATCATCAGTTTTTCACATACTTGTATTTTTTATACATTGTGTTTTAATTTATTATTTTCTCATATTTTTAATTAGTTTTTTACATTTTTCCACATTGCTTTATTATAAATGGGGGTAGCGCAGAAAGTCTACCCTATCATGTTAAAAACTTAGCAGACTGCCCGGATGTTTTCTTTTGACAGCTGAGTGAGCAGATAAGTCTCTCCACTTGTTATATGAAAGAATTGGCAAACTGCAATAGGGATCGTCAGAGGAGTTGAATCGAGATCACGATTTTTTAACAATTAATTGTGCGGCTCTACTGTGCAGTTTGTTTTGCACAGAGTGGCCCCAATCCTGCTGTTCTTGGGTCCTACGGCGGCTGTCTCGGCTCCTCCCCGCTAAAGCTAACCCCCTCTGGGAAGCTTTCCCGAGGGGGTTAGCTTGCGGGCGTGCTCCTGTGTCATACAGTTGGCATCAATAAATGTCAAGTGTATGACTCGGTCTCGCCCCCCCCGGTGGCCGCCTCATTGGATGTGATTGACAGCAGCATGAGCAATGGCTGTATCAATCTATCCAATCAACGGCCAGACTCAGTGAGGACGCCGGGGAACGTGCACAGCAGGTGAACGGGCTCAGGTAAGTAAAACGGGGGGGCTGGGGGGCCCATGACAGCGGGTTGTTTTTTCTGCTTAATGCATAGGATGCATTAAGGTGAAAAAACACGAACCTTTACAACCCCTTTAATATAAAATAAAATGTTAAACCCACAAATACTTATTTTCAGTAATACTTTTCATTTAAACTTTTTTTTTCCTTTTTTAAAGAAATGTAGTATGAATGGAATGTTTCATGAACTATAAGAGCCCCTTCACACTGAAAGCGCCCGGGCGTCAGCGGTAAAACGGAGCTATTTTTAGCGCCGCTTTACCGTCGTTTTAGCAGCGCTATTCGGCCGCTAGCAGGGCAGTTTTAACCCCCACTAGCGGCCAAAAAAGGGTTAAAACTGACCGCAAAACGCCGCTGCAGCGGTGCTTTGCCGGCGGTACGGCGGCTCTGCCCATTGATTCCAATGGGCAGGGGCGCTTTAGCAGCCATGTATTCACCGCTCCTACAGCGCTGCAAAGAAGCTGCTTGCAGGACTTTTTGTGATGCCCTGCCAGCGCAGCGCACCAGTGTGAAAGCACTCAAGCTTTAATACTGGGTTTGCAGCTGAGGCTTTTTTCAGGCGCTTTACAAGTGCTATTTTTAGCGCTAAAGCGCCTGAAAAACGCCTCCAGTGTGAAAGGGGTCTTAAACATTTTGTTGTTAAATTGTACATTTTTATAGAGGTGTGTACATCAGACCAAAAAGAGGGACAGCTGAGGAGGAAAGAGGAACAAGGGATTTCGTCTCAAATGAGGGACAGCTAGAGATACCGTGCCTTGAAAAAGTATTCATGGAGGGGGCGTGTCTGGATGTGAGAGCTGGCGGACAATGAATATAAGTATAAATATATAGTTCATGTAGGAACCGGGTCTCCTATTTAGAATCCTCTGCCATCCGTGCATCTCTTTTGACAAAACAGGCTGAAACACTGCCAGCCTGTTCCCCTAGGTCCCCTGCCTTATCCTGGACCAACATTGCAGAATTCCTCTGCCTGGATTAGTCTAAGCAAGGCTGCCTTCACGATCCTGCGGCCGCCGCCATCTTGCCGGCCTGTGACACTCTGGGGAGAACCGATCCCGGCCAGACGGGAGGTAAGGGATGGCTCCGCATCCACATCTACCTGCCCATCCACCTTCCTAGCAAAGCCCGCAGGTCCGTTCGGCTGCCGGGGACGTCCGTGGCGGCCGCAATTTGGCGCGGCCTGGTGAGGCCTGTGAAGCACCGGTGTTTCCTGAGTCATCTGCCCGCCAGAGGGGTGCCGCGGCCAGCCTGCTCATACCCAGGTGCATGGATCCTCTGCCTCCTCCTGCCCTGCCACCCATCCACACATCTGCCGGGGCCTGGTGAGCTGCCCAGCTCAGCAGAGACTGCTTACCTGAGCGGCCTGTAAGATCCTAGGCTCCGGCCTAGCGGTGGCCATCTTGCTACACCCAACCACGGAATCAAATCTTAACCCTGACCTCCCAGGTTGTCCTTCACACGGCCTTTCCCAAGGACACAAACAGGAGCACATCTGCCACCTGTGGCACTCATCGATACCCCTCCACAGCGGCCGGCAAGTGGAATAGCAGCTCCGGCCCAGTGTACAGCGGCCATCTTGCTGCACCCAGCCGAGGTACTGGTGCTCAATTCTGGCCTCCCAGACCACCCTACACACGGCCTTTTTTCTACACAGCCTCCGGAGCTCGTCCACTACCTGTGTCATCCATTTACACCCCTCCTTGGCGGCTTGTAAGCAGAATATAAGCTCCAGGCCTGTGAATGGCGGGCATCTTGCTGCACCCGGCGGCCATCTTGCTACACCCGGAGCTCACCATATTGACTCCTCTGCGACCATCCAGCCACCCCTGGAGGCTAGATCACTCTAGCCGACCGGACCGTGACCACCAAGGATGGACAGAATATCTTTATCCTGTGACAAGTGTTAAAATTGCAACCTCGGGGGCGTGGCCTGGACATGGCTGACTAGAGACATGTTTTAGCTGAGCTTCCGTCTGTCTCTCCCCTATCCCAGCTATTTCAGTCCATTTTTAAGAATATGTACTCCTCCAGAAGGAAGGCAGCAAGGAAAACCAACAAACCACCTAAATCTACCCCTCAACCTCCGACATCGGGCGAAATTGAACGACTTTTTCGTCTCTCATTGCTCGGTTCCCCGGAAATTAAAATGGCGTCAGTGCATGGTGAGCATACTGAGAGACAGACTCCACAAAACTCCCCATCGACTGACATGGAGGTGCTGTTGACCGACACCTACACGGGCTTCCCTGCGGATCTTCGCTCCGACTATGGTGAGCCGTCACAACCCCCCTCACGATCCCTCGGAATGGCGGCGGAGTTACGCTCGCTCCTGCAGGCACTCCCCACTAAAGCAGACATAGCGGCCCTCATAGAGACAGTGGAAACCGCTCACCGCAAATAAATGAGCGTGATGAAGGCGGAGGTCCAGGCACTCACCACCAGGGTTGAGACGGGGGAGTCCTCCCTAGCAGCCCTGGAGCGGAGAGTGGCAGCTGTAGAAGGGGTCCAAGACACTAAGGCGGAAACCCTGCAAGACCAACAGCTCCACATGGAAGAGATGGAGGACCGAAGCCGCAGAAATAACCTGCGGATTCGGGGACTGCCGGAGGCTACTGGTCCCGAGGACCTGGCAGATACAGCGATCGCCATTTACCGCAATATACCCGGTGTAAATCTTCCAGATCGAGTGGAAATCGATAGGATTCACCGAACATTGGGCCCTAAACCGACTGATCCTTTGAGACCGCGCAATGTAATCTGTAGATTGCGCCACTATACACACAAGGAACAAATTTTACGCAAAGCCTGGGAAGCAGAAGACCCAGAAGTAGATGGTGTGACTGTTAAAATATTTCCTGACCTCTCCCGCGCTAGCCTGCAGAGATGAGCGATCATGAAACCTTTACTGGATCTAGCCCGGCACAGAGGAGCCACATATCGCTGGGGATATCCCCTTTTGGTCACATTCAGGAAGGAACATAGATTCTTCACATTACATAAACCAGATGCTTTGCCAGCCCTGTTCTCCTTCCTTGACACGGATCCTACTGATGTGCCAAACTGGCTCGCCCCCCTGCAGCGACCACCAGGACGCATGAATACACCGAGACTGGGGGAGAACCTGCCGCCCAGACAACAGAGGAATCGTCGTCGACCCAGAGCGCCATCACAAGAAGATGCACATGAGTCTTGAAGTATGCATCCCTTAAGACGAATTTGATTCAGGCTGAATAATGCCCAAAGTGGTGATATTTGCCTCGTTTTTGCTTAGATTACTAATGCGGTTCACCCGACATCACTTGCCCCTCTGTATTGTCGGAGGGAATAGGGATTTTCTGAACTCTACTGCATAAAGAAAGAGGCCACTCTGCACCAATTAGCAAGACTTCCGTTCTTATCAGTGCAGTGACCACTCATGATTAACCCGCATGATACACTTAAAGCGGTCAATATAATATGAGATGTAAGCTGGAGAAAGAGACGGTATATACCCAGGAGATCTCTTTCAACCACAGGTACTCTCTGGAATGGAAATCTCAGGGGTTTCTATCCATCCACTTTAACAGATATTTCACGGCTACTCCAGATACTACCCTGGAAACATTTATCAGAGGACATACTACAGAAACAGGAGATGGGATAGTGGAGACGTCAAGTGTGGAGTTTTTTGTACCTTCTCCTTTCGTGGAGATCAGCTGAAGCCGCATACCATAGAGCCTTGCCCAGATACATTACCTGACGGATCTGTTAATTCCTGTTTGGTGGAGACCCGACGAGACTGATCTGAAGACATACTAACTAGGTTTGAAAGACATGCCATCATTTTTGGAGTGGGGTGCACGGTATTGTTATGTTTGGGTTTAAATATATCTGTTAAGCTGTTGGGTTTTCAGTTTTATCATACCACACTTGCTGAGATGCCGAGTTTTGGAGATGTGTTACTTTGCTAAACATGACTTGACACCACAGTAAGGGGTCCACTTCTCAGAATGCTCTTGAGAATAGCAGAATGTACACTCAGAGTCAGAGAAGTAGGGGGTGGTGATCAAGAAACTAGCACATGAGGTTCGCAAATACATACCCATTCAAGTTATGTTATTGTTGGTTTATTATTTTTACTTATAAAGTTATACGAAATATTCTTTCTACGCATTCCAGATGTGCTGGGACGGGAGAGAGGACGGGAGACTCAGCTTTTGAGCCGTGTCCTATCCCTCTCCCAATTAGGTTAGCATATCCTCTTAGAGGGCGCAACTCTGCCCCCTGGGAGTCATATGCAAAGGACAATACCAGAAACATAAAAGGGAGTCGAGTTGGGCGAGACATTAGGCCTTGCCTCTACCTCGTATCCCTCTACTAAGTACCTTCTTCCTTTACTTACTTCTCTTTCTCTACTTCCTCCCCCTCCCCCCCTTTTTTTTTCTTCTCCCTCATACCCGAACCTACCCTTCCCTCCCTTCCTGTCCCGTAACAACATGGCGTTCAATAATATCAAAGTGATGTCTCTCAATGCAAAGGGGCTTAATACGCCTGAGAAGAGACACATACTGATAGATGACCTGAAGCGGACTCGCACAGACATAGCCTTTATTCAAGAGACGCACTTTAAAACGAACAAATTACCGTATTTACAATGTAAACTATTCCCGATGACTTATCACTCTACAAACCCGACTGCCAAATCCAAAGGAGTGTCCATATTAATATCCAGTAAAACCCCATGGCACCTTCTGAGCTCTATGATATACCCATCAGGAAGAAATGTTTTCCTTAAAGGCCTCATAGGTACTGTAAAAGTAACGCTAGCAGCACTATATGCCCCTAATGAGCAGCAGGCCAAATTTATCCGAGACACTTTGGAGAAACTAGACGACTTTAAGGAAGGACAGCTAATTATAGGAGGAGACTTTAACACCCCATTGATCCCATCTGTAGACAACTCGACCGGTAAATCTTCGATCCAACCAAATCAACTCAAAAAAATAGCAAAAACGTTACACAAATCACAATTGATCGATATCTGGCGCTTACAGCACTCGGGAGAACGCGACTACACATTTTATTCACACTTGCACCAGGTATATACCAGAATAGATTATTTCTTGATCCCACACAGTCAGCTACATGCAGTAGAACAGGCCTCCATAGGCAATAGAACGTGGTCTGACCATGCACCTATCTAACTGACCTACACTTTGTCGGACATTTCTTCTCCCAGACACCGTTTCTGGCGTCTTAATGAAAGCCTCTTGCAAGACCCAGAAGTGCTGACAGACATGACCAGAGTGCTAAATTTATACTTTCAGGAAAACGACCAACCAGACTGTGACCCTGGAATTTTGTGGGAAGCCCACAAAGTAGTTATCAGAGGAATCCTCATCACACATGGTGCAAGAATTAAGCGAGAAAGAAATAAACAACTCTCCCAACTTCTAAAGGATCTCGCTATTTCTGAAGCCAGACACAAACATGCCCCCACGCAGTCCTCGGAGACTGCACTGACAGTTCTCTGACGACAAATCACTGATCTCTTACTCTATAGAGCTAAAGCAGCCTTACAGTTTTGTCACAAACAGACATATGAGTCAGGAGATAAGTGTGGGAAAATTTTAGCAAAGATGGTTAGAGACCACAAATCATCTACATACATCCCACATATCGTCACGACGAGAGGGAAAACAAGTCCTGCCAGCACTAATCACAAAAGAGTTCAACTTTTTTTACTCCAATCTATACAACCTGCCACAAGTAGTTTCCCCCTCGCCTGAGATAGAGAACTACATCACATCATCTCAAATGCCATCCCTTACCCAGGAAATTAAGGAAGATTTAGACTCCCCTATAACTTTGATAGAAATTCAAAAAGCTATAGGGACAATGAAGCCAGGTAAAGCCCCGGGCCCTGACGGTTATACACTACAATATTATAAAACTCTTCTCCCGATACTAGGACCTCGTTTAGTCACACTATTCAACAGGGTCGGTGTTGACGGAGCATTTGCTAGAGAAACACTAGGTGCTCATATTTCAGTAATCCATAAGGAAGGAAAAGACCCAGCAGCATGTAGCAGTTACAGACCCATATCATTATTAAATCTTGATTTAAAGATATTCTCTAAAATTCTGGCTGTTCGGCTAGCGCAGCACCTCCAGCAAATCATACACCTAGATCAGGTAGACTTCATCCCGTCTCGGGAGGCCAGAGATAGCACTGCAAAGGTGCTAAATCTACTTTATGTCGCCAAGTCTCAGAAAATCCCATGTATTTTTCTCAATACAGATGCTGAAAAAGCTTTTGACCGGGTAAGCTGGCCATTTATGTTTGCGGTGCTCAGTCACATCGGCCTGGGGGAGGTGATGTTTAGCCGAATAGCCAGAATATATTCAAACCCAACAGCCCGAGTAAAGGCCAACGGAGTCCTATCGGACCCCTTCCCAATAACAAATGGGACGAGACAGGAATGCCCACTTTCCCTGCTCCTATTTGCTCTCTCCCTGGAACCCTTTCTATCCAAAATTATATTGAACCCCGACATTCAACACAAGATCTCGGCCTATGCAGACGACCTGCTCTTTTCGCTAACCAACCCAGGAGTGTCCCTACCGAATCTACTCGCAGAATTCGAGATATACGGGAAAGTATCAAACCTTAAAATACATTTTTCCAAATCGGAAGCAATGGGGATATCACTACAGGCCCATATTCTTCAAAATTTACAATCGAATTTTAAATTTAAATGGACGTCTTCCGCCCTGACTTATTTAGGCACGAAAATACCACCAGATCTGTCTTACATCTATGAGAGCAACTTCCCCCCCTCCTAACTAAGAACAGGAAATTGCTAGAAAATTGGAATAAAAGGTTACACTCCTGGTTTGGGAGGTGCAATTTACTCAAAATGAGTATACTCCCAAAATTTTTATACCTCTTCCAGGCCCTACCGATTAAGATACCTCCCATATATTTCAAACAAGTACAAGCCCTTTTCACCCATTTTGTTTGGGCTCATAAAAAGCCTCGCATCCCAAGATCTCAACTATCCACACCAAAACATTACGGCGGCCTAGCGCTACCAGACGTAAGGAAGTACTACCAAGCTACTCACCTAGGTAGGGTTCTTGATTGGTGCCGTCATAGGGACTATAAGTTGTGGGCACAATTAGAACAACACCAAACCACTATACCCCTACGATCTGCGATATGGTGTAGTGACTCTCTCCCTGCAGAATTGAAATCCCACCCTATCATCGGAAACACCATAAGACAGTGCATTCAAGCTACCTTACACACCTCTCTAACTACCAAAACATCACCTTTAACCCCGATTCTAGGTAACCCCAAGTTCTTTCCTGGACTCTCCTCTTCGCAATTTCAGACCTTGAGAAGATCCAATTGTGTTTTAGCGTCACAATTTGTGCAACAAAATAAATGGCCCTCCATCTCAGAACTAATGGACCCAGTAGGTCCGTTTAAACTTCTGTTTTGGGATGCAGCACGAATTCACCACTTTCTCCAAACCTTCCCAAACCCTCAAAGTTACACCAGGCATTTGACCACGTTTGAAGAATGTTGTAAAGACACAGAGCCATTGCCGCAGACCCTATCCAAGATGTACAGCCTATTGAACACCCCACCCCAGCCACCCAGATTACCATGCATTATGAAGTGGGAAACAGACCTCCAACGCACTTTTACAACAGTCCAGAAACAAAACATGATTAGTCTCTCCCTTAAGTCCTCAATATGCACTAAAGTCCAAGAGACGAATTATAAGATCCTGACAAGGTGGTACCTAACACCAAGTCGATTACATATCATTTTTCCTGACACTTCAAAGTATTGCTGGCGCTGTCACCAGGAAGAGGGAACGCTTCTACACATGTTTTGGTCATGTCCTATGTTGGCAACTTTCTGGACTGCAGTTCGTACCATTTCCCAAAAATTCACTGACTTCCAAATCCCAAATGACCCGGTATTTTTTCTACTCCACATTTCTTCCATACCAATCAAAACCTATAAGAAATCTCTACTGAGACACTTAACAAATGCAGCTAAATCCTGTATTCCCATGTTGTGGAAACAGCAATCCCCACCAACCACAGCAATGTGGTTGAGAAAAGTAGAAGACATAAATAAAATGGAAGACTTGATAATGACAGCTCAAGATAGACAGGAAACCTATCGGAAAACATGGACTCATTGGAATATATTCAAGTATTCAGAAGAGGGTAAATCCCTCCTTAGGAGCTAAAACCCTACCATTTTATACTGATCGACAACCTACAGTAATCATCGTAAACAGAGATTCACGTATCTGAACGCCTAATACCCCCCCTTTGTCTTACCCTCCCCCACCCTCTCTTGTTTCTTCTTCTTACTTCTTTTCCCCCCTATCTATTACTTTTTCGTCTATCTCTTTTTTTTTTTCCCTCTGGTGGCTGCCTCCTGACTAGGGTATTTATACTCTCATATCATACTAGGATTCTAACTCAGAGAAACAAAGATACCCATATATATATATATATTTAAAGATATGATAATGCTACATACCTTGATGTATTACATGTACTACTATAATGCAATGTCGGGAGGCTGAGACCCCCTTTTGTTATATACCACTGTGGTATGTTGTGGGCTCTGCCCCACTCTTTTCTATTGAAAACTAATAAAATATATATTTGAAAAAAAAAAAGAAAAAGTATTCATATCTCTTGAAATTTTCCACATTTTGTCATGTTACAACCAAAAAACGTAAATGTATTTTATTGGGATTTTATGTGATAGATCAACACAAAGTGGCACATAATTGTGAAGTGGAAAGAAAATGATAAATGGTTTATAAAATCATTTACAAATGAATGTGAAAAGTGTGGGGGGCATTTGTATCCAGCCCCCTTTACTCTGATACCCCTAACTAAAATTTAGTGCAACCAATTGCCTTCAGAAGTCACCTAATTAGTAAATAGAGTGTAATTTAATCTCAGTATAAATACAGCTGTTCTGTGAAGCCCTCAGGTTTGTTAGAGAACCTTAGAGAGCAAACAGCATCATGAAGGCCAAGGAACACACCAGACAGGTCAGGGATAAAGTCGTGGAGAAGTTTAAAGCAGGGTTAGGTTACAAATAAAGATTCCAAGCTTTAAATATCTCACGGAGCACTGTTCAATCCATCATCCGAAAATGGAAAGAGTATGGCACAACTGCAAACCTACCAAAAAATGGCCGTCCACCTAAACTGACAAGGGGGGGCAAGGAGAGCATTAATCAGAGAAGCAGCCAAGAGGCCCATGGTAACTCTGGAGGAGCTGCAGAGATCCACAGCTCAGGTGGGAGAATCTGTCCACAGGACAACTATTAGTCGTGCACTCCACAAATCTGGCCTTTATGGAAGAGTGGCGAGAAGAAAGCCATTGTTGAAAGAAAGCCATAAGATGTCCTGTTTGCAGTTTGCGAGAAGCCATGTGGGGGACACAGCAAACATGTGGAGGAAGGTGCTCTGGTCATATGAGACCAAAATTGAACTTTTTGGCCTAAAAGCAAAATGCTATGTGTGGCGGAAAACTAACACTGCACATCACCCTGAACACACCATCCCCACCGTGAAACATGGTGGTGGCAGCATCATGTTATGAGGATTCTTTTCTTCAGCAGGGACAGGGAAGCTGGTCAGAGTTGATGGGAAGATGGATGGAGCCAAATTCAGGGCAATCTTAGAAGAAAACCTGTTATGCCGAGTACACACGATCGGAAATTCGGCCAGCAAAAGACCGATGAGAGCTTTTGGTCGGAAAATGCGACCGCGTGTATGCTCCATCAGACTTTTGCTGGCCGAATTCCAGCCAGCAAAAGATTGAGAGCATGTTTTCAATTTTTCGGTCAGAAAAACTTACGATCGGAAATTCCAATTGCCTGTACCAATTCTGACGCGCAAAATTCCTATGCATGCTCGGAAACAATTCGACGCATGCTCCATGGTCCTCGCCCAGACAACAGAGGAATCGTCGTCGACCCAGAGCGCCATCACAAGAAGATGCACATGAGTCTTGAAGTATGCATCCTTAAGACGAATTTGATTCAGGCTGAATAATGCCCAAAGTGGTGATATTTGCCTCGTTTTTGCTTAGATTACTAATGCGGTTCACCCGACATCACTTGCCCCTCTGTATTGTCGGAGGGAATAGGGATTTTCTGAACTCTACTGCATAAAGAAAGAGGCCACTCTGCACCAATTAGCAAGACTTCCGTTCTTATCAGTGCAGTGACCACTCATGATTAACCCGCATGATACACTTAAAGCGGTCAATATAATATGAGATGTAAGCTGGAGAAAGAGACGGTATATACCCAGGAGATCTCTTTCAACCACAGGTACTCTCTGGAATGGAAATCTCAGGGGTTTCTATCCATCCACTTTAACAGATATTTCACGGCTACTCCAGATACTACCCTGGAAACATTTATCAGAGGACATACTACAGAAACAGGAGATGGGATAGTGGAGACGTCAAGTGTGGAGTTTTTTGTACCTTCTCCTTTCGTGGAGATCAGCTGAAGCCGCATACCATAGAGCCTTGCCCAGATACATTACCTGACGGATCTGTTAATTCCTGTTTGGTGGAGACCCGACGAGACTGATCTGAAGACATACTAACTAGGTTTGAAAGACATGCCATCATTTTTGGAGTGGGGTGCACGGTATTGTTATGTTTGGGTTTAAATATATCTGTTAAGCTGTTGGGTTTTCAGTTTTATCATACCACACTTGCTGAGATGCCGAGTTTTGGAGATGTGTTACTTTGCTAAACATGACTTGACACCACAGTAAGGGGTCCACTTCTCAGAATGCTCTTGAGAATAGCAGAATGTACACTCAGAGTCAGAGAAGTAGGGGGTGGTGATCAAGAAACTAGCACATGAGGTTCGCAAATACATACCCATTCAAGTTATGTTATTGTTGGTTTATTATTTTTACTTATAAAGTTATACGAAATATTCTTTCTACGCATTCCAGATGTGCTGGGACGGGAGAGAGGACGGGAGACTCAGCTTTTGAGCCGTGTCCTATCCCTCTCCCAATTAGGTTAGCATATCCTCTTAGAGGGCGCAACTCTGCCCCCTGGGAGTCATATGCAAAGGACAATACCAGAAACATAAAAGGGAGTCGAGTTGGGCGAGACATTAGGCCTTGCCTCTACCTCGTATCCCTCTACTAAGTACCTTCTTCCTTTACTTACTTCTCTTTCTCTACTTCCTCCCCCTCCCCCCCTTTTTTTTTCTTCTCCCTCATACCCGAACCTACCCTTCCCTCCCTTCCTGTCCCGTAACAACATGGCGTTCAATAATATCAAAGTGATGTCTCTCAATGCAAAGGGGCTTAATACGCCTGAGAAGAGACACATACTGATAGATGACCTGAAGCGGACTCGCACAGACATAGCCTTTATTCAAGAGACGCACTTTAAAACGAACAAATTACCGTATTTACAATGTAAACTATTCCCGATGACTTATCACTCTACAAACCCGACTGCCAAATCCAAAGGAGTGTCCATATTAATATCCAGTAAAACCCCATGGCACCTTCTGAGCTCTATGATATACCCATCAGGAAGAAATGTTTTCCTTAAAGGCCTCATAGGTACTGTAAAAGTAACGCTAGCAGCACTATATGCCCCTAATGAGCAGCAGGCCAAATTTATCCGAGACACTTTGGAGAAACTAGACGACTTTAAGGAAGGACAGCTAATTATAGGAGGAGACTTTAACACCCCATTGATCCCATCTGTAGACAACTCGACCGGTAAATCTTCGATCCAACCAAATCAACTCAAAAAAATAGCAAAAACGTTACACAAATCACAATTGATCGATATCTGGCGCTTACAGCACTCGGGAGAACGCGACTACACATTTTATTCACACTTGCACCAGGTATATACCAGAATAGATTATTTCTTGATCCCACACAGTCAGCTACATGCAGTAGAACAGGCCTCCATAGGCAATAGAACGTGGTCTGACCATGCACCTATCTAACTGACCTACACTTTGTCGGACATTTCTTCTCCCAGACACCGTTTCTGGCGTCTTAATGAAAGCCTCTTGCAAGACCCAGAAGTGCTGACAGACATGACCAGAGTGCTAAATTTATACTTTCAGGAAAACGACCAACCAGACTGTGACCCTGGAATTTTGTGGGAAGCCCACAAAGTAGTTATCAGAGGAATCCTCATCACACATGGTGCAAGAATTAAGCGAGAAAGAAATAAACAACTCTCCCAACTTCTAAAGGATCTCGCTATTTCTGAAGCCAGACACAAACATGCCCCCACGCAGTCCTCGGAGACTGCACTGACAGTTCTCTGACGACAAATCACTGATCTCTTACTCTATAGAGCTAAAGCAGCCTTACAGTTTTGTCACAAACAGACATATGAGTCAGGAGATAAGTGTGGGAAAATTTTAGCAAAGATGGTTAGAGACCACAAATCATCTACATACATCCCACATATCGTCACGACGAGAGGGAAAAAAGAAGTCCTACCAGCACTAATCACAAAAGAGTTTAACCATTTTTACTCCAATCTATACAACCTGCCACAAGTAGTTTCCCCCTTGCCTGAGATAGAGAACTACATCACATCATCTCAAATGCCATCCCTTACCCAGGAAATTAAGGAAGATTTAGACTCCCCTATAACTTTGATAGAAATTCAAAAAGCTATAGGGACAATGAAGCCAGGTAAAGCCCCGGGCCCTGACGGTTATACACTACAATATTATAAAACTCTTCTCCCGATACTAGGACCTCGTTTAGTCACACTATTCAACAGGGTCGGTGTTGACGGAGCATTTGCTAGAGAAACACTAGGTGCTCATATTTCAGTAATCCATAAGGAAGGAAAAGACCCAGCAGCATGTAGCAGTTACAGACCCATATCATTATTAAATCTTGATTTAAAGATATTCTCTAAAATTCTGGCTGTTCGGCTAGCGCAGCACCTCCAGCAAATCATACACCTAGATCAGGTAGACTTCATCCCGTCTCGGGAGGCCAGAGATAGCACTGCAAAGGTGCTAAATCTACTTTATGTCGCCAAGTCTCAGAAAATCCCATGTATTTTTCTCAATACAGATGCTGAAAAAGCTTTTGACCGGGTAAGCTGGCCATTTATGTTTGCGGTGCTCAGTCACATCGGCCTGGGGGAGGTGATGTTTAGCCGAATAGCCAGAATATATTCAAACCCAACAGCCCGAGTAAAGGCCAACGGAGTCCTATCGGACCCCTTCCCAATAACAAATGGGACGAGACAGGAATGCCCACTTTCCCTGCTCCTATTTGCTCTCTCCCTGGAACCCTTTCTATCCAAAATTATATTGAACCCCGACATTCAACACAAGATCTCGGCCTATGCAGACGACCTGCTCTTTTCGCTAACCAACCCAGGAGTGTCCCTACCGAATCTACTCGCAGAATTCGAGATATACGGGAAAGTATCAAACCTTAAAATACATTTTTCCAAATCGGAAGCAATGGGGATATCACTACAGGCCCATATTCTTCAAAATTTACAATCGAATTTTAAATTTAAATGGACGTCTTCCGCCCTGACTTATTTAGGCACGAAAATACCACCAGATCTGTCTTACATCTATGAGAGCAACTTCCCCCCCTCCTAACTAAGAACAGGAAATTGCTAGAAAATTGGAATAAAAGGTTACACTCCTGGTTTGGGAGGTGCAATTTACTCAAAATGAGTATACTCCCAAAATTTTTATACCTCTTCCAGGCCCTACCGATTAAGATACCTCCCATATATTTCAAACAAGTACAAGCCCTTTTCACCCATTTTGTTTGGGCTCATAAAAAGCCTCGCATCCCAAGATCTCAACTATCCACACCAAAACATTACGGCGGCCTAGCGCTACCAGACGTAAGGAAGTACTACCAAGCTACTCACCTAGGTAGGGTTCTTGATTGGTGCCGTCATAGGGACTATAAGTTGTGGGCACAATTAGAACAACACCAAACCACTATACCCCTACGATCTGCGATATGGTGTAGTGACTCTCTCCCTGCAGAATTGAAATCCCACCCTATCATCGGAAACACCATAAGACAGTGCATTCAAGCTACCTTACACACCTCTCTAACTACCAAAACATCACCTTTAACCCCGATTCTAGGTAACCCCAAGTTCTTTCCTGGACTCTCCTCTTCGCAATTTCAGACCTTGAGAAGATCCAATTGTGTTTTAGCGTCACAATTTGTGCAACAAAATAAATGGCCCTCCATCTCAGAACTAATGGACCCAGTAGGTCCGTTTAAACTTCTGTTTTGGGATGCAGCACGAATTCACCACTTTCTCCAAACCTTCCCAAACCCTCAAAGTTACACCAGGCATTTGACCACGTTTGAAGAATGTTGTAAAGACACAGAGCCATTGCCGCAGACCCTATCCAAGATGTACAGCCTATTGAACACCCCACCCCAGCCACCCAGATTACCATGCATTATGAAGTGGGAAACAGACCTCCAACGCACTTTTACAACAGTCCAGAAACAAAACATGATTAGTCTCTCCCTTAAGTCCTCAATATGCACTAAAGTCCAAGAGACGAATTATAAGATCCTGACAAGGTGGTACCTAACACCAAGTCGATTACATATCATTTTTCCTGACACTTCAAAGTATTGCTGGTGCTGTCACCAGGAAGAGGGAACGCTTCTACACATGTTTTGGTCATGTCCTATGTTGGCAACTTTCTGGACTGCAGTTCGTACCATTTCCCAAAAATTCACTGACTTCCAAATCCCAAATGACCCGGTATTTTTTCTACTCCACATTTCTTCCATACCAATCAAAACCTATAAGAAATCTCTACTGAGACACTTAACAAATGCAGCTAAATCCTGTATTCCCATGTTGTGGAAACAGCAATCCCCACCAACCACAGCAATGTGGTTGAGAAAAGTAGAAGACATAAATAAAATGGAAGACTTGATAATGACAGCTCAAGATAGACAGGAAACCTATCGGAAAACATGGACTCATTGGAATATATTCAAGTATTCAGAAGAGGGTAAATCCCTCCTTAGGAGCTAAAACCCTACCATTTTATACTGATCGACAACCTACAGTAATCATCGTAAACAGAGATTCACGTATCTGAACGCCTAATACCCCCCCTTTGTCTTACCCTCCCCCACCCTCTCTTGTTTCTTCTTCTTACTTCTTTTCCCCCCTATCTATTACTTTTTCGTCTATCTCTTTTTTTTTTTCCCTCTGGTGGCTGCCTCCTGACTAGGGTATTTATACTCTCATATCATACTAGGATTCTAACTCAGAGAAACAAAGATACCCATATATATATATATATTTAAAGATATGATAATGCTACATACCTTGATGTATTACATGTACTACTATAATGCAATGTCGGGAGGCTGAGACCCCCTTTTGTTATATACCACTGTGGTATGTTGTGGGCTCTGCCCCACTCTTTTCTATTGAAAACTAATAAA
This sequence comes from Lithobates clamitans, assembly GCA_037952925.1. Taxonomy (NCBI): domain Eukaryota; kingdom Metazoa; phylum Chordata; class Amphibia; order Anura; family Ranidae; genus Lithobates; species Lithobates clamitans. The sequence continues at coordinate 1,001,617 of JBBGZY010001726.1, read as the reverse complement.
ATATATATTTGAAAAAAAAAAAGAAAAAGTATTCATATCTCTTGAAATTTTCCACATTTTGTCATGTTACAACCAAAAAACGTAAATGTATTTTATTGGGATTTTATGTGATAGATCAACACAAAGTGGCACATAATTGTGAAGTGGAAAGAAAATGATAAATGGTTTATAAAATCATTTACAAATGAATGTGAAAAGTGTGGGGGGCATTTGTATCCAGCCCCCTTTACTCTGATACCCCTAACTAAAATTTAGTGCAACCAATTGCCTTCAGAAGTCACCTAATTAGTAAATAGAGTGTAATTTAATCTCAGTATAAATACAGCTGTTCTGTGAAGCCCTCAGGTTTGTTAGAGAACCTTAGAGAGCAAACAGCATCATGAAGGCCAAGGAACACACCAGACAGGTCAGGGATAAAGTCGTGGAGAAGTTTAAAGCAGGGTTAGGTTACAAATAAAGATTCCAAGCTTTAAATATCTCACGGAGCACTGTTCAATCCATCATCCGAAAATGGAAAGAGTATGGCACAACTGCAAACCTACCAAAAAATGGCCGTCCACCTAAACTGACAAGGGGGGGCAAGGAGAGCATTAATCAGAGAAGCAGCCAAGAGGCCCATGGTAACTCTGGAGGAGCTGCAGAGATCCACAGCTCAGGTGGGAGAATCTGTCCACAGGACAACTATTAGTCGTGCACTCCACAAATCTGGCCTTTATGGAAGAGTGGCGAGAAGAAAGCCATTGTTGAAAGAAAGCCATAAGATGTCCTGTTTGCAGTTTGCGAGAAGCCATGTGGGGGACACAGCAAACATGTGGAGGAAGGTGCTCTGGTCATATGAGACCAAAATTGAACTTTTTGGCCTAAAAGCAAAATGCTATGTGTGGCGGAAAACTAACACTGCACATCACCCTGAACACACCATCCCCACCGTGAAACATGGTGGTGGCAGCATCATGTTATGAGGATTCTTTTCTTCAGCAGGGACAGGGAAGCTGGTCAGAGTTGATGGGAAGATGGATGGAGCCAAATTCAGGGCAATCTTAGAAGAAAACCTGTTATGCCGAGTACACACGATCGGAAATTCGGCCAGCAAAAGACCGATGAGAGCTTTTGGTCGGAAAATGCGACCGCGTGTATGCTCCATCAGACTTTTGCTGGCCGAATTCCAGCCAGCAAAAGATTGAGAGCATGTTTTCAATTTTTCGGTCAGAAAAACTTACGATCGGAAATTCCAATTGCCTGTACCAATTCTGACGCGCAAAATTCCTATGCATGCTCGGAAACAATTCGACGCATGCTCCATGGTCCTAGCAACCAATCACCTACTGGTTAACTTGGAATGTTAACTCTGGCAGCTCCCACTGCCTATTCAGCGCTGCTGTTTCTCTCTCCCATTCTGCCTCCTTCTCCACTCTTCTGTGTTAGTGAGCAGCGGAGGCAATTCGGCGGCTGGCCCTGGGTGTCAACCCTCTGGCGGGTGTCACCCGGGTATGGCCCACACCCCCACAGCAACACCACTGGCTACTGCCCCCAGTGAATATGCAGCGCCGGTCTGACACCCCCCAATGTGTGGCACCCAGGATGGACCGCACCCGTTGGTACACCACTAGATAGATAGATACATATATATTATAAAGCTAGCCATAGCAAGGGACCAGCTGAATTTTGATTATTATGTGGCTGTTCCCACTCCACAGAAGTCAATCTTAAGCCTCATACACACGATAGGACTTTGTACAAAGGGCGTTGGCCATAAACTTGTATTGCATACACACGGCAGGACTTTTTCAGCCAACTTTCACCAAATCATGTGGTTTTTCAGCTCTTTATCACCATCCTTTGGTCAACTTCTGTATTGTTGTCTAATATTGTGTCAATCTCGCTGCTTTTTTCGACGAGACTGACACCTTGCGAGCCGGGTTCACACTGGTGCGGGGAACAGACTTGGATCCCTGCCAATACCAGGCACTGTGTTTGGTATGAATCATGAGGGGGAACTCCACGCCAAATTTAAAAAAAAAAAAAAACGGCATGGATTCCCCTCCAAGGGCATACCAGGTCCTTAGGTCTGGTATAGATTTTGGGGGGGACCCCCACACCGTTTTTTCGGCGTAGGGGGTTTCCTTTAAAATCCATACCAGACCTAAGGGCCTGGTATGCTCTTGGAGGGGAATTCCTTCTCAAGCTTGCTGCAATAGGAAAATGTGTTTTTCCTATTGCAGCCAGCGCAACATGTACAGTACCCTGTCGCCGAGAACCAGCGCGATGGGATCGCGCTGGAAACACATTCTCGCGGGCAGGTACTGTAGTTTGTACAAAAGTCCGACGGTTTTGTGTACTCACGATCGGACTTTTGTTGCCGGAAAGTTTGTCCGTGCGCACAGCCAACAAAAGTCCGATGAAAACAGAAAAAGTTTGTCCGATGGAGCGTACACACGGTCAGATGTTGCCCTAACACAGCTAATTTGCATGTTTGTTCTCAAAAAGTCGGATCGTGTGTACGGGCCTTAACAATCACCTTCTGTAGAACAGGGTTTTTGGAAATAATTGATCGACAGATGCAGCCACTGATCAGTTTATTCTGACAACAGATGGAGGGATCCATCTGTTTTGTGTTTTTTTTATAGCCAACCACAGACCCTCCACAAGCCCCCCCCCCATATACTGACACTGTACTCACCAGAATGGACCCCTATGACAGCCAGAGCAATGAGTGTGATCACACAGCACTCCATGTCCTCCTGTGTACAGACCCCAACCTGTTCTCTCACCTCACCCACTTCTACTTATACTCCATGTAGGAGGAAGTGGAGACTCTGTACATAGGACACTGCTGATTGGGTGATAATTACCTCCCATCCAATAGAAAAATTCATACACGATAGTCAGCAGTTGCTGGGCAGAGGCCGTGTGAAAAGGTTGGCTCGTTGAGGAATATAATGTGAAAAAGTGAAAGTAAAATGCTTTTAATGCTTTCAACAAACAAGATGACAGAGGAGCTCAGGGTGGGAAATTCCAGATCCTGAGCGATGATCACTGAGCGGGGAGATGTGATTGGTTGGCACAGGAACTGAAGCCTTGTTTCTAGCAGCCATTTTGTCATTCGCAGTTCGGAATAGAAAAGATTATTTTTTTATCAGATTGCGATAAGCCCGCAGACCCCCACAACCACCAGCCAGGGTTGTGGGGAAGGGGTCTTTGTCCCTTCCCAGAAATAACCTGGAAGTGGCAGGAGAGCACCTCTCCCGCTGCCTCTTAAAGTGATCCCCCGGGAAATCCACCCGCGGGACTATTTTAATTCCACGTAGAATTGGCCACAGTAAAAAAATTATACTGTGCTAGCTGCTGCCATAATATCGGTATTTAACGGCAAAGTAATGACGTATATTTACTGTGGGCAAGTAGTTTATAAAGTTCAACTTTTTTTTCTAAAATCCAGCTCCCCTGTGTAGCAATATAACATTAATATAACTCTGTTGCAGAAAAAAAAGCTTTATATTAATGAGAATGTGAGTTCCCACTACACAGAGATGTGAATGGGGCCTGACAGCTTACTGTCTCCATGCACTCCCTCCTATATACTTGTATAAATCTGCCCATACACTATGCAACCTGATTGTACCATTTCCTTTAGATCTACCATCAACTATGTAGTGCATGGGCCTGTCTGAGATAGATAGATAGATAGATAGATAGATAGATAGATAGATAGATAGATAGATAGATAGATAGATAGATAGATAGATAGATAGATAGATAGATAGATAGATAGATAGATAGATAGAGAGATAGATAGATAGATAGATAGAGAGATAGATAGATAGATAGAGAGATAGGTCTTCCTATTCCATACTTTTGGTAAATCTAAAAGAAATTATACAAAGATTGTACATTCAGGTTGCATAGTGTATGGCCAGCTTTATACAAGTACATAGGAGGGAGTGCATGGAGACACTCAGCTGTCAGGCACGGTTTACATTTCTGCGAAGCGGGAACTCATTTCTGCATTTGTTTTTTGGGAAATTTTTGCTAGTCATACATAGGGAATGTCTATTCACTTTAATGGGCTGCCCTACTCACAACAAGAAGCTCCTCAGAACTTTGTTTTAAAGTGGAGAGTGGTGCGTTTTTTATCATGCTTTTTGGTGTGTTTACACCAAGGAATAAGAAAAGGAAGAAGGGAAGGAAAAAAACTAGAATAGGAATCAGTGGCATAACTAAAACCTTCAGGGCCCCGATGCAAGAAATCATGAAGGGCCCCCCTGACCCCTGGACAGCGCTTTTCCTAGGGGGATGTCTGATAAGAGGAGGAGCCGCGAGAGCCGCCGAGGGACCCCAGAAGTCGTGTTCGGGGCCACTCTGTGCAAAAACTAACTGCACAATGAAGTTATGACATGTTTGTTATTTTAAAAAAAAACCTTTACAATCACTTTAAGGGGTTAAAACAGGTGGTCAGGAGGCAACAAATTGCCTCTTTACCGGCTGTCAAATGCCTCTGAAAAGTGATCTGAGCATGGATCGCTTTTCAGAGGAATAGCATTTTGTTGTTGGTACATTGAACGAGCAAGAAAAAAAAAATCAGTCCTGATTGTACACATATAGGGTGTCAGGATTAAACGTGCATACATAAAATGTGCATACATACATCTAAACAGTGGCGGCTGGTGCGCAAAAATTTTTTGGGGGCGCAAACATTTTTTGAAAAAAAATCATCAAATGCAGCCACTGTGCCCATCAATTGCAGCCACTGTGCCCATCAATTGCATCCACTGTGCCCATCAATTGCAGCCACTGTGCCACTTAAATGCTGCCAGTGTGCCATCAAACGCAGCCACTGTGCCCAACAAACGCAGCCACTGTGCCCAACAAACACAGCCACTGTGCCCAACAAACGCAGCCACTGTGCCCATCAAACGCAGCCACTGTGCCCATCAAACGCTGCCACTGTGCCCATCAAACGCTGCCACTGTGCCCATCAAACGCTGCCACTGTGCCACTTAAATGCAGCCACTGTGCCCATCAAACGCAGCCACTGTTCCCATCAAATGCAGCCACTGTGCCCATTAAACGCTGCCACTGTGCCCATCAAACGCTGCCACTGTGCCCATCAAACGCTGCCACTGTGCCCATCAAATGCTGCCACTGTGCCACTAAAATGCTGCCACTGTGCCACTAAAATGCAGCCACTGTGCCATAAAATGCTGCCACTGTGCCCATAAAATGCTGCCAGTGTGCCCTTCAAACGCAGCCACTGTGCCAAACGCTGCCACTATGCCCATCAAACGCTGCCAGTGTACCCATCAAATGCTGCCAGTGTGCCCCTCAAATGCTGCCACTGTGCCCATCAAACGCTGCCAGTGTGCCCATTAAATGCTGCCAGTGTTCCATCAAACGCAGCCACTTTGCCAAATGCTGCCACTGTGCCCATCAAACGCAACCAGTGTGCCCATCAAACGCAGCCAGTGTGCCCATCAAATGCTGCCAGTGTGCCCATTAAATGCTGCCAGTGTGCCCTTGAATGCCCCCAGTGTGACCCCCGACCGCTCATCGGCACTTACCCTTTCTTGGTGGGGCAGCGGGTGACTGCGATGAGTGAGGTCCTCCATGCGTCTCCTGCTGTCCACATCTCCCGTCCTCTCCTCCTGATAGGCGTCCAATAGCAGCACCTGACGTTTCAGCCAATCAGGTGACAGGTAACAGACCCGAGCACCTGATTGGTGGAGAGGCAGTTTAGTGTTAGGAAAGTGAATAGTCATTCGCTTTTCTAACACAGCTGAGTGGCCTGTGAGGTCACCTTTTTTGATGCCTATTAGAGCCTATGGCTCTAATCCGGTGCTTCAAAAACACCCCCGCCGCTGTAATTCAGGTTCCCTGCGCCCAAAAAGGGGCTGGGCGCCTTAATAGGGGGTGGCAGCGGCGGCCATTGATAGATTCATGCAATGCATGAATCTATCTATTGGTGATAGAGGGGTGGCTGGAGAGAGGGGGCGGCGCCCAGTGCGCCCTTAATGCGCGGGCCACCACTGCATCTAAACACACACACACATACACATAGATAAACACACACATAATACACACACACATATACTGTATATACACACACAAACACATATACATATATAAATACACACATAAACACATGCAAACACATACATGAACACACATATAAACACATACATGAACACACATATAAACACATACATGAACACACATATAAACACACACATGAACACACATATAAACACACACATGAACACACATATAAACACATACATGAACACACATATAAACACATACATGAACACACATATGAACACACATATAAACACATATGAACACACATATAAACATACATGAACACACATATAAACACATACATGAACACACATATAAACATACATGAACATACATATAAACATACATGAACACACATATAAACATACATGAACATACATATAAACATACATGAACATACATATAAACATACATGAACATACATATAAACATACATGAACATACATATAAACATACATGAACATACATATAAACATACATGAACATACATATAAACATACATGAACTCACACTTATAGAAAGCCTTTTTAAAAACCGTAGTGCTCTACCTTACCTCTTCCTGTCGGGTACTGCACTGTAGGGGGAGACAAAGAGCACAGCACACACTGCTTTCACTTTAGAACAGTGTGACAGGCTCCCCGCACAGTGCGATTACAGGTCGGCTAACAATGGGGAGATCGATCTTAGCCGCTCCTCCTATCCAGATAAACAGGGGGGCCCTCAAGGGCCCCCTGCAGCATGGGGCCCAGTCGCCATGGCGACCTCAGCGACCCCTATACTTCCGCCACTGATAGGAATAATTGAAAGGCGGGGGGGGGGTTGGAGGGGGAGGGGGAATAGAGGAAAAAGGAAGGGGGAGAGGAAAAAAAATTGCCGTTGAAAAATGGTAAGGTGACAATGTGTCTGTGCTAGAAACTATAGAAACAACAAACTGCGGGGAAGTACAAAGGGAGAGGGGGGAGAGAAAAGGAAGAGAAAAGGAAAGGGGGGGAATGAAGAGGAAAAGAACCAAGGAATAAGAAAAGGAAGGAGGAAGAAGGGGAGGAAAAAAACAAGAAAATTAATAATTGAAAAGTGGGGGGGGGACTGCAATTTTTTTTCCTCTCCCCCCTCCTTTTTCCTCTATTCCCTCTCCCCCTCCTATTTTTTCCTCCCCCTGCTTTTCAATTATTCCTATTCTTGGTTTTTCCTTCCCCTCTTCCTCCTTCTTCCTTTTCTTATTCCTTGGTACTTTTCCTCTTCATTCCACCCCCCTTTCCTTTTCTCTTCCTTTTCTCCCCCCCCCACTCCCTTTATACTTCCCCGCCGTTTGTTGTTTCTATAGTTTCTAGCACTGACACATTGTCACCTTACCATTTTTCAACTATGGTCTTTTGTGCTCATAGCGTCTCCCGTGTCCACCCCGGGGGGACTACCCCTTATCGGGTGCCTCTCTTGGTACTGTGTGGCACCTCCAGGGCCATCTTTGGGAAGCTACTTATAATTCTATAGATTCTCCAAGATTAATCTACTATGTATTGTTACCCAAGTGTCCGTTACACTCAAACTTACTGATCTTGAAATTTGTATAACTGTTCATCTATTAAACTATATTTACTCTTGTAGATGTTTTTGACTGCCCCCTCCTGAAGAAGCGGTGGATACTGCAAAACATGTAGAGGACTCCGTCAAGATATACATCCAAGTTTTCTTGTATTAGGACCTACATGTCCATTACCTGTTTTCATTACCGTGCATGGTACTATGTGCACAGTGTATGTACCTCTGTACCAACTGTTTTTAACTAGGTCTATTTTCGAATGTAGCAATAACTCACGGTGGAGCTGCTGGTTTAAAGTGAGCTGTTGCCGTCACCTTTGTTACCTCAATTTCGCCAGAACCGGGTCTAGGGTCCCGTTGAGTTTAATCCCAGACAGTGTAGACACCAGACACTTGAGTATCTTTTCCAATGCTTTAACCACTTGCCGACCGCCTCACGCCTATATACGTGAGCAGAGCGGCACGGGCAGGCAAAATCACGTACCTGAAACGTGATTGCCTTCCCGCGGGTGGGGGGTCCGATCGGACCCCCCCCCCCGGTGCCAGCTGCGGTCGGCATTTGGTTGGAAGCGATGGGAGACGAGGGGGAGGCCATCCGATCGTGGCCCCCCCCTCGCGATCGCTCCCAGCCAATGAGAAACATCCCCTGCCTCTGTATAGTACACAGAGGCAGAGGATGTGATGTCATCTCTCCTCGGCTCGGGAGTTTCCGTTCCAGCGCCGAGGGGAGATGACATGTAAGTGCACCAACACACACACACAGTAGAACATGCCAGGCATACCTTACACCCCCGATCCCCCCCCGATCACCCCCCCCTGTCACAAACTGACACCAAGCAGGTTTTTTTTTTTTTTTTTCCTGATTACTGCATAGTGTCAGTTTGTGACAGTTAGCAGTGTTAGGGTAGTGACTGTTACCCCCCTGTAGGTCTAGGGTACCCCCCTTACCCCCCCTAATAAAGTGTTAACCCCTTGATCACCCCCCCTCACCAGTGTCGCTAAGCGATCATTTTTCTGATCGCTGTATTAGTGTCGCTGGTGACGCTAGTTAGGGACGTAAATATTTAGGTTAGCCGTCAGTGTTTTATAGCGACAGGGACCCCCATATACTACCTAATAAATGTTTTAACCCCTTGATTGCCCCCTAGTTAACCCTTTCACCACTGATCACCATATAACCGTTACGGGTGACGCTGGTTAGTTCGTTTATTTTTTATAGTGTCAGGGCACCCGCTGTTTATTACCAAATAAAAGTTTAGCCCCCTGTAGGTCTAGGGTACCCCCCTTACCCCCCCTAATAAAGTTTTAACCCCTTGATCACCCCCTGTCGCCAGTGTCGCTAAGCGATCATTTTTCTGATCGCTGTATTAGTGTCGCTGGTGACGCTAGTTAGGGACGTAAATATTTAGGTTCGCCGTCAGTGTTTTATAGCGACAGGGACCCCCATATACTATCTAATAAATGTTTTAACCCCTTGATGGCCCCCTAGTTAACCCTTTTACCACTGATCACCGTATAACCGTTACGGGTGACGCTGGTTAGTTTGTTTATTTTTTATAGTGTCAGGGCACCCGCCGTTTATTACCGAAAAAAGGTTTAGCCCCCTGATCGCCCGGCGGTGATATGCGTCGCCCTAGGCAGCGTCAGATTAGCGCCAGTACCGCGAACACCCATGCACGCACCGTACACGCACCGTACACCTCCCTTAGTGGTATAGTATCTGAACGCATCAATATCTGATCCGATCAGATCTATACTAGCGTCCCCAGCAGTTTAGGGTTCCCAAAAACGCAGTGTTAGCGGGATCAGTCCAGATACCTGCTAGCACCTGCATTTTGCCCCTCCGCCCGGCCCAGCCCAGTCCAGCCCACCCAAGTGCAGTATCGATCGATCACTGTCACTTTTTTTTGTAGTGTTTTGGTGAACTGGCAAGCACCAGCGGCCTAGTACACCCCGGTCGTAGTCAAACCAGCACTGCAGTAACACTTGGTGACGTGGCGAGTCCCATAAGTGCAGTTCAAGCTGGTGAGGTGGCAAGCACAAGTAGTGTCCCGCTGCCACCAAAAAGACAAACACAGGCCCGTCGTGCCCATAGTGCCCTTCCTGCTGCATTCGCCAATCCTAATTGGGAACCCACCGCTTCTGCAGCGCCCGTACTTCCCCCATTCACATCCCCAACCAAATGCAGTCGGCTGCATGAGAGGCATTTATATATCCTCCCAAGTACCCCTACCCAACGAACCCCCCCAAAAAAGATATTGTGTCTGCAGCAAGCGCGGATATAGGCGTGACACCCGCTATTATTGTCCCTCCTGTCCTGACAATCCTGGTCTTTGCATTGGTGAATGTTTTGAACGCTACCATTCACTAGTTGAGTATTAGCGTAGGGTACAGCATTGCACAGACTAGGCACACTTTCACAGGGTCTCCCAAGATGCGATCGCATTTTGAGAGACCCGAACCTGGAACCGGTTACAGTTACAAAAAAAAAGTGTAAAAAAAAAAAACACAAACAAAAATAAAAAAAAAAAATAGTTGTCGTTTTATTGTTCTCTCTCTCTATTCTCTCTCTCTATTGTTCTGCTCTTTTTTACTGTATTCTATTCTGCAATGTTTTATCATGTTTGCTTTTCAGGTATGCAATTTTTTATACTTTACCGTTTACTGTGCTTTATTGTTAACCATTTTTTTGTCTTCAGGTACGCCATTCACGACTTTGAGTGGTTATACCAGAACGATGCCTGCAGGTTTAGGTATCATCTTGGTATCATTCTTTTTAGCCAGCGGTCGGCTTTCATGTAAAAGCAATCCTAGCGGCTAATTAGCCTCTAGACTGCTTTTACAAGCAGTGGGAGGGAATGCCCCCCCCCCCACCGTCTTCCGTGTTTTTCTCTGGCTCTCCTGTCTCAACAGGGAACCTGAGAATGCAGCCGGTGATTCAGCCAGCTGACCATAGAGCTGATCAGAGACCAGAGTGGCTCCAAACATCTCTATGGCCTAAGAAACCGGAAGCTACGAGCATTTTATGACTTAGATTTCGCCGGATGTAAATAGCGCCATTGGGAAATTGGGGGAGCATTTTATCACACCGATCTTGGTGTGGTCACATGCTTTGAGGGCAGAGGAGAGATCTAGGGTCTAATAGACCCCAATTTTTTCAAAAAAGAGTACCTGTCACTACCTATTGCTATCATAGGGGATATTTACATTCCCTGAGATAACAATAAAAATGATTTAAAAAAAAAAAAAATGAAAGGAACAGTTTAAAAATAAGATAAAAAAGCAAAAAAATAATAAAGAAAATAAAAAAATAAATAAAAAGCACCCCTGTCCCCCCTGCTCTCGCGCTAAGGCGAACGCAAGCGGCGGTCTGGCGTCAAATGTAAACAGCAATTGCACCATGCATGTGAGGTATCACCGCGAAGGTCAGATCGAGGGCAGTAATTTTAGCAGTAGACCTCCTCTGTAAATCTAAAGTGGTAACCTGTAAAGGCTTTTAAAGGCTTTTAAAAATGTATTAATTTTGTTGCCACTGCACGTTTGTGCGCAATTTTAAAGCATGTCATGTTTGGTATCCATGTACTCGGCCTAAGATCATCTTTTTTATTTCATCAAACATTTGGGCAATATAGTGTGTTTTAGTGCATTAAAATTTAAAAAAGTGTGTTTTTTCCCCAAAAAATGCGTTTGAAAATCGCTGCGCAAATACTGTGTGAAAAAAAAAAAATTAAACACCCACCATTTTAATCTGTAGGGAATTTGCTTTAAAATAATATATAATGTTTGGGGGTTCAAAGTAATTTTCTTGCAAAAAAAAATAATTTTTTCATGTAATCAAAAAGTGTCAGAAAGGGCTTTGTCTTCAAGTGGTTGGAAGAGTGGGTGATGTGTGACATAAGCTTCTAAATGTTGTGCATAAAATGCCAGGACAGTTCAAACCCCCCCAAATGACCCCATTTTGGAAAGTAGACACCCCAAGCTATTTGCTGAGAGGCATGTCGAGTCCATGGAATATTTTATATTGTGACACAAGTAGCGGGAAAGAGACAAATTTTTTTTTTTTTTTGCACAAAGTTGTCACTAAATGTTATATTGCTCAAACATGCCATGGGAATATGTGAAATTACACCCCAAAATAAATTCTGTTGCTTCTCCTGAGTACAGGGATACCACATGTGTGGGACTTTTTGGGAGCCTAGCCGCGCACGGGACCCCGAAAACCAAGCACCGCCTTCAGGCTTTCTAAGGCCGTAAATTTTTGATTTCCCTCTTCACTGCCTGTCACAGTTTCGGAGGCCATGGAATGCCCAGGTGGCACAAAACCCCCCCAAATTACCCCATTTTGGAAAGTAGACACCCCAAGCTATTTGCTGAGAGGTATAGTGAGTATTTTGCAGACCTCACTTTTTGTCACAAAGTTTTGAAAATTGAAAAAAGAAAAAAAAAAATTTTTTTCTGGTCTTTCTTCATTTTCAAAAACAAATGAGAGCTGCAAAATACTCACCATGCCTCTCAGCAAATAGCTTGGGGTGTCTACATTCCAAAATGGGGTCATTTGGGGGGGTTTGTGCCATCTTGGCATTTTATGGCCTTCAAAACTGTGATAGGCAGTGAGGCGTGAAATCAAAAATGTATGCCCTTAGAAATCCTGAAGGTGGTGCTGGGTTTTCGGGGCCCCGTACGCGGCTAGGCTCCCAAAAAGTGCCACACATGTGGTATCCCCGTACTCAGGAGAAGCAGCTGAATGTATTTTGGGGTGCAATTCCACATATGCCCATGGCCTGTGTGAGCAATATATCATTTAGTGACAACTTTTTGTAATTTTTTTTTTTTTTGTCATTATTCAATCACTTGGGACAAAAAAAAAAATATTCAATGGGTTCAACATGCCTCTCAGCAATTTCCTTGGGGTGTCTACTTTCCAAAATGGGGTCATTTGGGGAGGTTTTGTACTGCCCTGCCATTTTAGCACCTCAAGAAATGACATAGGCAGTCATAAACTAAAAGCTGTGTAAATTCCAGAAAATGTACCCTAGTTTGTAGACGCTATAACTTTTGCGCAAACCAATAAATATACGCTTATTGACATTTTTTTACCAAAGACATGTGGCCGAATACATTTTGGCCTAAATGTATGACTAAAATTTAGTTTATTGGATTTTTTTTATAACAAAAAGTAGAAAATATCATTTTTTTTTCAAAATTTTCAGTCTTTTTCCGTTTATAGCGCAAAAAATAAAAACGGCAGAGGTGATCAAATACCATCAAAAGAAAGCTCTATTTGTGGGAAGAAAAGGATGCAAATTTCGTTTGGGTAGAGCATTGCATGACCGCGCAATTAGCAGTTAAAGCGACGCAGTGCCAAATTGTAAAAAGTGCTCTGGTCAGGAAGGGGGTAAATCCTTCCGGGGCTGAAGTGGTTAATATAGAGTAACTGAAGGAAGTAGCAGGAAAGAGGTAGAAGAAGAGTTGTAGGGAAGTTCAAATACCTTTTCTTAGTGTAGTATTATGAATTGAAATCTTGTAGATGAATGTACTCTCCTTTTAGAGTTAAATCTTTGCCCGCCCGGATAGGTTTCTCTCACTAACCTAGCAACCGGCACACGGCAGGAACAAAAGTCTCTGCCACAGACTTGAATGGAATAGAAACCTGTACGATCCTCTGCCACAGAATGTAATGGTTTATGATGAATAGCAAACACAGCACTAGAACCTTTAAGCCAACCCGGCAGTACTATGCGGTAGGATAACTTTAGGATACGTCCTCCAACTGAGTCACCAGGCCCCTCTCCAGACCAGCACTCTGCATGATCCTTCCATGACGGGTCCTCCCCTGGGATCTTCTCAGTTGTTCAGCTTCTTCCTGCAGGACAGACAGCACAGGACCATTCCCTCGCGGCTGTGGTAGGCCCTAGACAGGCTTCTGGGCCCACCCACAGGCTGCAGCAACGTGGTCCTCCCGGTTGGAGGACCACGCGGTAGTATTCCTAACACATACCTGTCGGCCAGGAGGGCCAGCAGGTGGAAAGAAAGAGACCCCAAAACATGGCGTCTGTCCCATAAATACCCTCTCCCAGAATGCAACTCGGAGGACCACCTCCACCGAGTTATCTCCGGGACAGGGGAGCACTCATCCGTTTCAGCGCATTGCCTTTCCAACACCGACCCATGGCGACAACGACACCCGCAGGCACAGTGCGAAACTACATGCAACACAGCCAAACTGGAACAGAGGCTAAATCTGACTATGTATAAAACAGATAACCCACTAAATTTACCAAAAAAGCGGTAGATGAAAATCTACCAGCGCTACACTAATAAATTGTTTAAATTTTCTTTTTAATTGGTTCAATCCTTAGGTACCGAAATAGTCCTCAGCTTTTTTAGTGCTATGGAGTATGTTTGGAGCAGCTCCAGGAACTTCCTCACTTTCCACAGATAATATTATGCCGCGAGAATCATGATCGTTATTCTAAGCAAAAAAATCATGATTCTCATTTTAGCCAGAATTGTGCTGCTCTAGTACATATAGGTAAACCTATAATAAGGCTTACTTGTAGGTACTGGAAATATCTCCTAAACCTGCACTGTTTAGGAGATATTTACATTGCATGCAGCCACTAACATCACTGGCGCATGCGCTCTAAAGGAATGGCCGTTCCTTCCGAGCCCAGTGCTGTGAATGGCAGCTTCCGCTCACATGCGTGGGAGTGATGTCATCGCAGGTCTGGCCAATCACAGCGCCGGAGCCAGCGAACCCGGAGGAAACTCCGGAGAAAATGTCAGCGGGCGCCACTGGAACAGCTTCGTTCTAAGGTAAGCATTTCATAATCAGCTAGTATGCGAAAAATACTCATTATGCCTTTTACAGGGTTTTTTGTTTTTTTTTTTACCTGAGGTTTACAACCTCTTTAAAGCCCCATACACACTATCAGATTTTCTGCTGATTTTTTCCTTCAGATTTACCAAAACCAGATAATATGAGGTCAAACCTAAGGAGTTTCAATGTGCATGCAGTCAGGCAGGACCTTGAACTACATAGTTTTGGTAAATCTGAAGACAAAAATCAGCAGAAAATCTGATAGTGTGTATGGGCCCAGTTCACACCTGTGTGATTATGTGCAGTTTAGGTGCGGTGCATTAAAAAAAGTTCTGCATGCAGCCTCTTTTTGATGCAGTTTCATCAAAAAGCATGTTCTATAGATTTCAATTGTAACGCACCTAAAGTACAATGCACTACACAGATGTGAACTGGCCCTAAGGTTACAAGAAGGAGAAGTGTTAAAATTATAGAAAGCATTAGTATAAAAGTTTCGATGTGGGCCTGTGTTAGGATTACAAAGAGGATTAGTGTTAGGGTTCCAGGGAGGACTAGTGTGAAGATTACAGGGAGAGTCGGTGTTGGATTAGTATTAGGATTACAGGGAGAGGTATTGTTATGGTTGTAGGAAGGGTTAATGTTTGGGTTTCAGGGAGATTAAGGGTTTGTTCACACTGGACTACATTCTGAACGCTTAACAAACACTCCTATAGTGTTAGTATGGGAGTTAGACTCACATTAATGAGCTTCAGTATGGGCGTTAGACTGACATTTTACAAGCGCTAAGACCCCTTTCACACTGAGGTCGTTCTGCAGGCGCTATATCGTTAAAAATAGCGCCTGCAATCTGCCCTCAAACAGCTGCAGCATTGTCTCCAGTGTGAAAGCCTGAGGGCTTTCACACCGGAACGCTGCGCTGGCAGGTCATTAGGAAAAGTCCTGTCAGCAGCTTCTTTGGAGCGGTGAAGGAGCGGTGTGTTTACCGCTCCTCCACCGCCGCTCCCCATTGAAATCAATGGGGCAGCGCTGGGATACCACCGGCAAAACGCCGCTATTGCGGCACATTGCGGGCGGTTTTAACCCTTTCTCGGCCCCTAGCGGGGGGGTAAAAGTAGGGCTGAAACAACTAATCGATTAATCGACAACTAATCGATTATGAAATTAATCGATTACTGTTTTCATAATCGATTAATCGGCCAGTAACATAATGGGGTTAAGAAAAACTAAAATGAGTCCTTTATAGTACAAAAAGAGCAAATAATCACTATTGTAAATATTACTTTCACAGTTCTACAGTAAAAAAAATGAACCCCTTACAGTAGTGATTATCTGCTTTTTTTTTTTTTTTTTGTACTATAAAGGGCTAATTTTAGTTTTTTAGTTTTTTTTTTTTAACCCCATTATGTTACTAAACATCTTAGACCTGGTTGCACTACAGTTCATTTACATGGTTTTCTATAGGACGCATTCACATCTATGCTTTTTTTTTTAGCCGCTGCATATTTGGAAAGGGTCAGGGACTTTTTTTAAACGCAAAACGGTGCTTTTTTGGTTCAACATACTTCAATGGAGAAACTGCAGAAAAGCATGTAATGCGTTTTTGCAGAAATTTGTGTTTTTAATCTGCCCAACAACAAGTTGGCCAAAAAAAATGCAAAAACGCAAATCGCAGCAAAATCACGTGTGCAAAAATCAAAATGCACAGCAAAAAGCACTGCAGAAATGGATCAAAAGCAAACTGCATAGGTGTGCACCGAGCCCTATCCTGGCCACACCGATCAATTTTCAGACAAGAATATTCAGACGGAAAATCTTTGTACATTCGCTGAATGAAAGAATGTTTGAAATTTTCACTTGTTTTTAACACTCTATTTTTAAAATGAAGGAAAACCACATACACCGTCTGAAAATTTCTTTGACCAAGAAGTTTTCTATTATTTCCAAATTGTCACCATGGTTGAAAATGAACGTCGATTTGACCCCACTAACGATTAGAAAATCGAACTAACGTTCTTAAAATGCCATTTTTTTTTATTTATTTATTTTTTGTAGGAAGACATTTGTTTTTTTAAATAAAAAAAAATTGATCTCTGAGTCTGATGATATTTACCAGATTCACCCTTTAATAGTATATATTCGCCAATAGCATACACAGTATATCTCTCCTCTAATAGTATATCTCTTCTGTCTGTTATTCTCAGAATGGATTAGATATTTTGCTCCCTAACCATATAGTTATTTATATTTACCACTGCATAGAGATATTTAAGAATAAATTGCCTTTCTTTAAACTTTACATATTAACTAAATTATACACCACACTTTTTTTTTTTTTAAGCTTATTAACCGATTAATCGATTAATCGAAACAATAATCGGCCAACTAATCGATTATGGAAATAATCATTAGTTGCAGCCCTAGGTAAAAGCGCCCCACTAGCGGCCGAAATGCGCCACTAATCCAACAGTAAAACGCCGCTAAAAATAGCGGCGTTTTACCGCTGACCCTATGGGCGGCTCAGTGTGAAAGGGCTCTAATGACGAGTTAAAAGTACTTCTCAAATGCCCTAGGGGGAGTTTTGAAGCATTTAATGAGCATTGAGGCACTTGCTAAAACCGCTGCACAAATGCTTTTTCCATTACAGGAACTAAACTAATCTTGTCGCTTGCTAGAGCGTTTGCAAAGCGTTACCATAGACTTGAATGGGAGGCCTTGAAAGGCTTCAAATAACCCCTGACTCAACACGAGGCTTCAATTTTGAAGCAACGCTAATGCTTCATGTTTTGATAGTGTAAACAGCACTGTGTGCTGTCCATTGTATCATTTGCATAGGTGTTTGATGGGCATTTTTAATGCCTGTGTGAACTTAGCCTAATTGTTATTGTAATAACAAGGGATTACAGGTAGGAATAGAGTTAGGTATATAAAGAGGGTTGTATGAGGATTACAGGGTGGGTTAATGTTAGAGTTACAGGGAAAGTGAGTGTTATGCCGCGTACACACGAGCGGAATGTCCGACAGAAAAAGTCAGACGGAAGCTTTTCATCATATATTCCGATCGTGTATGGGCCTCATCTGACTTTTTTTTATGAAAATTCAGGAAAACCGTTCGCCTGTATGCTGTTCCGACAGACCAAAAACGACGCATGCTGTGAAGCAAGTACGAGACGGAAGCTATTGAACTTCCTTTTTCTCATATTGTCGTACGTGCTATACGTCACCGCATTCTTGACTATCGGATTGTGGTGTGATCGTGTGTACGCTAGACAGTTGCAGTGGAACTCCATCGGAAAAACCTTCGGCGTTTATTCCGACATGAAAACCGGTCCTGTGTACGTGGCATTAGGATTACAGGGAGGGATACAGAAAGGAATATGGTTATGATTATAAGGAGGGTTATTGTGAGAGTTTCAGGAAGGGTTAGGAGGAGAAAACCCACCAAAGACACACTTATTCCGCGTACACACGGTCAGACTTTCCGCCAACAAATGTTGGTTAGCAGGTTCTCAAATTTTCCACTAACAAATGTGTTTTGTCGGATTTTCCGAGCGTGTGTACACAAGTCCATCGGACAAAAGTCCACACATGCTCGGAAGCAAGGATGAGCCAGAAGCGATCGTTCTTGTAATCTAGCGTTCGTAATGGAGAATTATTCGTGACGTGGCAAAATATGAAATCTCGAAATGCAGCGCACAATTCTCTTCTTTAATGGGATAATAATGAAGCTGCTTTGCTGGTGATACTGATGGAGTTATTGCAAACATATTTTCAAAGGCTTTTTTTTCTAGTGATATCAAGAATAATATTATTTATTTTATTTTTTTGGGCAAGTTACCACAACACCATTTTCCCGTAGTCCCTTGTCAATTTTACATTGTATTTTTTTAAATGTACCTGCCTACTCCCAAACTGTCATTTGAAGTAAAACACAAGTATTATTCTATACAATTTTTTTATTGTGCATTAAAAAAGTGAAAAGCGTGAATCAACACTCACGTAACTTCTACTAACACAAAATTAGCAGAAGAAGCCCAAAGGGTGGAGCTAAAGAGCTGAAAAAATATGTAGTACGTCACTACGTTCCTAATTGTTGCAAAGAACAGAGAGAAGCACACCGCTCCAGGCAAACTCAGGTGCAGGATGGATCCCAGGTGCAGACCTCGGCTCACCACCGTGGAAGGCGAACAAGACAAGGAATTGGTCGCACACTGGAACTCCAAATTATTTCGATGTCATCTTTATTGTAAAAAAAGGGTCTCCCTTTCCCCCCCTCCCCCTTCCCCCTCTCCCCCAGTCTCCTTTCCCCCTTTTCCCTTTGGCCCTCCCTTCCCTTCCCTTTCCGCCCCCTCAACATGTGTTTGGCTAAATCCATTGTATCCTTTCATCAGCTATCTCTGTGGCCCCCCACTTACGCTATGCTTTTTATTTAGAGGGCTCTAAACTATCCCCCTTGTCCGCTGCGGGGGAGAGTTGTTTGGGCGGCCCGGTGCCGCACACGATCACCCAATTATAGGGTAAGCCGAACTAGTAATTATGTTTTATTCTTTCCCCTTTTTACATGCTGTTCTTACGATCACTACTAGTAGTGTACTGTATAATGTTTTTACTTGTATTGTATTATATTATTTGTCTTATAGATTGGTCCTCCTGAGGAAGCGATAATATCGCGAAACTAGTCGAGAACCAGACCAGTCAATACTTTGTAATTTACAGATATTCTTTGGTGATATTTGAATTTCTGTTTTTGCATTTTAATCTGTATACCATGTATTTCCTTTTTGTAATAAACTCCTTTTATATACTTTGTCTATCATCGTTTACCTGTACCGGTATAGTCCAGCCATTTTAGGGTGTGAACATTATGGGGCCAACATCAGCCACTGTCCCCTATGTCCCACTCTCTTTTCCTTGTACATATTAATTTGGATGATGGTACGGTTTAAATTTTACTACCCTTATTATTTGAGGCTATACTCACAATTTGTCAGACAGATACAGGCAATGGTAGACGTTTCACAAGCGATAGCTTGCTTGTTCACAACCAGCAACAAACAAGCTATTGCTTGTGAAACGTCTACCATTGCCTGTATCTGTCTGACCCTTTTTTTACAATAAAGATGACATCGAGATAATTTGGAGTTCCAGTGTGCGACCAATTCCTTGTCTTGTTCCTTATTGTTGGCCAACATTTGTGGGACCGTGTGTATGCAAGACAAGTTTGAGCCAACAACCTTCGGACAAAAATCCACGGTTTTGTTGGAGTAAAGTCCGATCGTGTGTACGGGGCATAAGATACAAGCACACTGGCTTAAAAAAATGTTGCTTCTACAGGGGTTTTATGTTCTGCCTATAGAAGCAGCTCAAGGTTATCCTATGTGTCCATACACATTAGGACGATAAGAGGCATATTTTGAGTTTAACGTTTAGAGTCAGAATAAAAACCTTCTGGTTCGTGTTTCTGATTGGAGCTTGGAGGCAGAAAAAACCTTAAAACTCTCCTAAACTCATCTAAACTTTGTACAAAAAATGCTCTATATGAGCGGATTTTACTCCAAAGAGAACAGATGTTTTTTTTAAGCTCAGTGTGCATGGAGCCTTGGCAGGAATTTTAATGCACTGAACTAAATGGCGTAGGTTTCTATGTACACATAAACATATATAGAAAGTATTAAATATAAACATATATAGAACCTGAAGACCACGTCACACTAGTGATTCTGAAGCTTTTCACAACCCGCCTATAAAACAATCGTTAAGCATCAATTTACCTTCTATGGTGTTACCTGAACCAGTACAATGTCTCTCCATTGCTTCTCTCTCACTGGTGATTTCTGTCCTCCATTATTTCATTCAGTGATGAAGAGAAATCCATGAGATAAAGTGGCAGTTATACTAATTCTACTGATAGTGTGAGATTAGGAGCGTGAAATGAATTATAAGAGTTCTCCACAGAGATCAGAGATTTTATTTTTATTATTTATTTTATTTAGTTATTTAGAGATTTTATTTTTTATAAAACAAAAATTAATTTAAATTCTTAATCTAGACAAAGCTTTGTTGCTGGTTTAGATATATTGGGGACGGTTCTAAGCACTGTGTCTTCTTTTAGGGCTTTTTTCCTCAGAGAATAGGTGAAGGTACTTCCCCTTCCAAGTCACCCCTTGTCTCCATCCTTTACCTCCGAGTATTGTCCCTTGGCTCTACTCCCTACTCACCTCCCAGTACCACCCTTTATAGGAGAATACAGAATCAAGTATTATGGTCATTTGTAGGAATGTGTTAATGATAACAAGAAAAGCAGTACAATAGATCTCCTGAAGTCAGCAACAATAGACCCCCCACAACAAAAATCCCCCATCAGCAACAGATCCCTCCAGACACAATAGATTCCCCCAACACTGGAGCCTCAGCAACAATATAGCCCCACAGCAACGATAGATCCCCAGCAGCCTGCATAAGTAGACTCCTCCCTCAACTGTAGATCCCTCCCAGCAACAATCCGCCCAACAACATAACACACCGAGAGCAACAATAGACCCCCATCAACAGTACACAACAACAATAGATCTCCCAGCAGCCTGCATCAGTAGACTCCCCCCTCAACAGTAGATCCCTACCAGGAACAATTGATCCCCCAGCAACATAAGACCCCATGCAATAAAATATTCCCCACCAGCAAAAACAGACCCCCCAGCAACAATAGATCCCCCAGTAGCCAGCATCAATAGACTCTCCAGCACCCATCGCCATTACATACATTTAGCACTGCGTTCCCACTGAAAAAATCCCTGGTCTTCCTGTACGGAGATGCCCATCCCCGTCCCAGTGTCTGCAGTACAGAGAGTGAAGTGAAATCACCCCAATGGGGTCATAGAAAGAAATAAATACCTCAAAACTTTCTAATCCCCCCTACCCAAAACTAAATGAACAGGTTTTAAATCTCAATCCCCAATAACCCCCCACAGCTCTCACTGATAAATTCAACCACATCTCAGTCTGAGTGAAATCCAAACTGTTTTTACACCATCAACAAAATGGTTCCCTCGGTTATATTCATATGAAGGACTTCATTTAATTCAAGATGAACAAATACCTAAACTGGACTAGAGACGCTCCATACATAGAATGATCAGAGACTTTTTTTTATATAAACAATCTGATCCAAGAAGTCCTAATAGGCAGAATCGCCATAAACTCATATTTGTGTTCTGCCTCCTAACTCTCTGTGATGAGGAAGGACAGCTTTATACTGGACTCACCTGTGTCTGTATTTTCATCTGTGTTCATAGTCTATGGGGCCACAAATGTCACACCAAACAAAGCGCCTGCTCCTTTATTCAAGTTGCATAAGAAGAAGCCCATTACATAAATACGAGCAAGACCTATAACCCATAATGGGATTCCTCTAGTAGTGAATTGTCACATAGGTGTGAATGGAGACTTCACAAAAACTGCATAGATAAAGAGCACACTCCAGTCATCCACCCATTTACATGAGCCACAAAGTATTAATACTCAAACATAAAATGATTGGTTAAATCAGGGGTCTCCAAACATTTCAAAGAGCCAGTTTACTGTCCTTCAGACTTTAGGGGCCGGATTGTGGCCATTGAGGGTAAAAAATGTCCCGGACCCAGAACCAACGGGAATAAACATGGCCTCAGTGTTGGTGGTCAGCAGGAGTAATGCCCTATCATTGGTATTGGGGGAGGAATAGTGCCCCGTTGTTGGTGTCAGTGGGAGGCCTCATAACATTAGCAGGAATAGTGCCTCATAACATTAGCAGGAATAGTGCCCCCAGGACCGGATAAAATCTAGCAAAGGTCTACAGTTTGGAGAGCACTGGGTTAAACCAACAAGTCTTACTGTTAATCACTACTTTCCATTTTTATACTATTTTTTAAAAATGTGGATATATAAAGGTTGTATGGAATGTTTAGTGCACTGTTACATATTTGATTGGTAAATCATACATTTTATTAGAGGTGTACATCAGACCACATAGAGGGACACATTGAGGAGGAAAGGAGGACCGAGGAGATAAAGCTGGCCAGAGACAAATGGAAATTCATCTGATTCATCAGTGACCACTCACATTTCGATCAGTGTGTGGACTTCCCAGTTCAACAGAATGTAAAAGTTTGATCAACTTCTGTCAAACAAAAAAGTTGAAGAACGTTTGTTGATCGATGTCCTGTTGTCAGTGGGGAGTCTCGCTGTCAGAATACGATGTCCTGTGTGGATGGAGGAATCTGTCAGTTGTTTCTTATTTTGTCCAGACCGCTGGCTGAATAAAAACAGCCACCCGTCTATGGCCAGATATAGTCCCATATGAAGGACCGCTGGAAGCTCTGCATTTGTCACCTATTATTTGTATAGTGTTTGTATAGTAGTGTGTGCAGTACTGATAGATAGATAGATAGATAGATAGATAGATAGATAGATAGATAGATAGATAGATAGATAGATAGATAGATAGATAGATAGATAGATAGATAGATAGATAGATAGATAGATAAATAGATAGATAGATAGATAGATAGATAACTCATACACGGCATAACACAGACCCTCCACAGCCCCCCATATACTGGCACTGAACTCACCGGAATGGACTCCGACGACAGACACACAAAGGAGTGTGGCCACAAAGAGCCTCATTTTGTTCTTCTTACGGAACCCGAACTGTCCTCTCACCTCACCAACTTCTACTTATACTCTGTGTAGGAGGAGGTGGAGACGCTGTACACAGGACACTGCTGATTGGGTGATAATTATCTCCTATCCAATAGAAAAATTCATACACAGATGATCACCAGTTGCTGGGCAGAGGCAGTGTGAAAAGGTTGACTAGTTGAGGAATAAAATGGGAGAAAGTGAAAGTAAAATGCTTTCAACAAACATAATGACAGAGGAGCTCAGGGTGGGGGAATTCCAGATCCTGAACCATGATCACTGAGCGGGGAGATGTGATTGGTTGGCACAGGAACTGAAGCCTTGTGTCTAGCAGCCATTTTGTCATTCGCAGTTCAGAATAACATATACAGACGCCTGAAACCCAACTCCACACACTTCTTTTTTTAACCACTTAAGGACTGAGCCTCTTTCTGAGATTTGGTATTAAGTTAAAAACTGTTTTTTTGCTCGAAAATTACTTAGAACCCCCACATATTATATATATATATGTAGTGCTGGTATATTTTCAATCTACTGCTTATAGGTAAATTTAGTGGGTTATCTGTTCATACATAGTCAGATTTGCCTCTGTTCCAACTTGACTGAGTTGCATGTAGTTTCACACTGTGCCTGTGGGTGTCGCTGTCGCCATGGGTCGGTGTTGGAAAGGCAACACGTTGAAGTGTATGAGTGCTCCTCTGTCCCGGAGATAACTAAGTGAAGGTGGTCCTCCGAGTTGCATTCTGGGAGAGGGTATTTATGGGACAAATGCCATGTTTTGGGGTTCGTCTTTCGTTCCACCTGCTGGCCCCCCTGGCCGACAGGTATGTGTTAGGAGTACTACCGTGTGGTCCTCCAATCGGGAGCCCCACGTTGCTGCAGCGTGTGGGTGGGCCCAGAAGCCTGTCTGGGGCCTACTACAGCGGCAGAGGAATGGTCCTGGGCTGTCTGTCCTACGGGAAGAAGCTGGACAACTGAGAAGATCCCAGGGGAGGACCCGTCATGGAAGGATCATGCAGAGTGCTGGTCTGGAGAGGGGACTGGTGACTCAGTTGGAGGACGTATCCTAAAGTTATCCTACCGCATAGTACTGCCGGGTCGGCTTAAAGGTTCTAGTGCTGTGTTTGCTATCCATCATAAACCATTACATCCTGTGGCAGAGGATCGTACGGATTTTGTTCTATTCAAGTCTGTGGCAGAGACTTTTGTTCGTGCTGCGTACTGGCTGCTAGGTTAGTGAGAGAAACCTATCCAGGTGGGCAAAGATTCAACTCTAAAAGGAAAGTACATTCACCTACAAGATTTCAATTCCTAGTAATCCACTAAGAAAAGGTATTTGAACTTCCCTGCAACTCTTCTTCTACCTCTTTCCTTCTACTTCCTACAGTTACGTTTTTTAAAGCATTGGAAAAGATACTCAAGTGTCCGGTGCCTACATTGTCTGGTATTAAACTCAATGGGACCCTAGACCCGGTTCTGGTGAAATAGAGGTAACAAAGGTGACGGTAACAGCCCGCAATAAACCAGCAGGTCCACCGAGAGTTATTGCTACATATATATATATATTATAATATAATTTTTTTTCGAACACCCTAGAGAATAAAATGGCAGTCATTGCAATACTTTCTGTCACACTGTATTTGCGCAGCGGTCTTACAAGTGCACTTTTTTTGGACAAAATACACTTTTTTTAATTAATAAAATAATACAGCAGTAAAGTTAGCCAATTTTTTTTTTATATTGTGAAAGATAGTTACTCTGAGTAAATTGATACCCAACGTCACGCTTTAAAATTGCACCCGATCGTGGAATGGCGACAAACTTTTACCCTTAAAAATCTCCATAGGCGATGTTTAAAAAATTCTACAGGTTGCATGTTTTGAGTTACAGAGAAGGTCTAGGGCTAGAATTATTGCACTCGCACTACCGATCGCGGCGATACCTCACATATGTGGTTTGAAAACCGTTTTCATATGCAGGCGCTACTCACGCATGCGTTTGGTTCTGCATGCGAGCTCGGCGGGATGGGCGCATTTAAAAAAAAAATTCTTATTTATTTTACCTTTTTTTTTTTAATTTTTACACTGTTCTTAAAAAAAAATGGTGTCACTTTTATTGCTATTACAAGGAATGTAAACATCCCTTGTAATAGAAAAAAAAGCATGACAGGACCTCTTAAATATGAGATCTGGGGTCAAAAAGACCTCAAATCTCATATTTACACTAAATTCGTCATTTGTAAAAAAATAGCCCTTTAAGAGCTATGGGCGGAAGTGATGTTTTGATGTCACTTCTGCCATGCAACGATATGGAGATGGGTGGGGGCCATCTTCCCCTCACACGACTCCATGTCAGGCTAGAGAGAGGATCCGATCGCCTCCACCGCTACCGACGGTTGGCACCGGAGCGCGACGGGAGGAGGGCCCTCTCCCGCTGCCGATAAAAGTGATCTCATGGCAAATCCGCCGCAGAGACCACTTTTATCTTGAAGCTGGCTGCCCGCTGAAGAAGAGGATACTGGAGTTATGGTAGCTAGCTGCTGCCATAACAATGATATTCCTCTTCAAATTACCGACGTATAACGATGGTGGGCGGTCCGAAATGGTTAAAGTACTGGATAGGGAAAGGAAGTCATATTTAGATTAGAATTGCTCTCTGTGAGGTTGATTTACTAAAGGCAAATATATTGTGCACTAGAAGTGCACTGCAAGTAAAGGGACTCTAGATCTGAGGGGAAGCTCTGCTCATTTCTATCATCCAATCATGTGCAAGCAAAAATGCAGTTTTTAATTTTCTTTGCATGCCCCCCTCATATCTAGAGGACCTGTATTTGCAATGCACAGACCATTTACCTTTAGTAAATCAACCCCTGTGTCTCTCTACAGGTGAAAGTGAAGTAAAATCTCCTGCTGGGGCTCTCAAGTGTCCCCATGGAACTTGTCACCCCTCCTTTGCTTCCTATATCCCAGATAGGAAGGATAACTGGACACAAATGTGTGGCAGTGTTGAATTGTAATGCCCCGTACACACGGTCGGATTTTCCGACGGAAAATGTGTGATAGGACCTTGTTGTCGGAAATTCCAACCGTGTGTGGGCTCCATCACACATTTTCCATCAGATTTTCCGACACACAAAGTTTGAGAGCAGGCTATAAAATTTTCCGACAACAAAATCCGTTGTCGGAAATTCCGATCGTGTGTACACAAATCCGACGGACAAAGTGCCACGCATGCTCAGAATAAATAAAGAGATGAAGGCTATTGGCCACTGCCCCGTTTATAGTCCTGATGTACGTGTTTTACGTCACCGCGTTCAGAACGATCGGATTTTCCGACAACTTTGTGTGACCGTGTGTATGCAAGACAAGTTTGAGCCAACATCCGTCGGAAAAAATCCTAGGATTTTGTTGTCGGAATGTCCGAACAAAGTCCGACCGTGTGTACGGGGCATAAGTCTTGATAACTTGCTGCACATTCACTGGCAAGTTGTACACTTGCAGAGCACTTGAAGCACAAGTTCTAGTTGACACTTTTTAAATTTGTAGCAAATTTGCGTGGCAAGTCTCTAGCAAAGTTGCAGTGGTGAGTCTACAGCAAGAGCTCTGTAAGTCACAGTGACTCCCTGTGGTGGGATGAATATTACACAACATAACTGACCCAAAAGAACATAGCTTTAGGTGGACTAAAGAACTAAAGTACTTAGGAATAAAGCTGGCAAGCTCAATCAAGAAAACATTCACAATAAACTATTTACCTATGTTAGATACAGTCAGAATTGACTGTAAAAACTACGCCCGTAAAGCCCTATCATGGATAGGCCGTATAAATGTCGTTAAGATGTTCCTACTCCCCAAGATCACATATCTGTTCCAGATGGTACCGCTTCCACTCCCCCTGTACTATTTGAGAAAGTTAAAAAAAATTATAATGAGTTTTATATGGAAAAATAAAAAACCGAGGGTTCCCTTCAGGATCTTAAAACAAAAGAAAACACACGGAGGTCTAGCGGTTCCAGATATCCAGAATTATTACAAAGCCGTAGTACTGTCTAGAATGGCTGAATGGGCAAAGCGAGAAAATGAAAAACATTGGGTAAGAATAGAGGAATTTTTAAGCAAAGCACCATTAGGAAGTGTTATTTGGAATCCTCCACACGCTAGAATTTTAGATAAAGACACACATGTAATAACACGTAATGTATTCAAAATTTGGGACAGGGTATATAAGAAAGTGAATGGAAACCACAATTCACCTTTAATTTCACTAACGGATAACAATTTTTTTCCACCAGGATTAGAAACTATAGGAGGAAAAGATGCACGTTGGGGAAAGACACAATTAAGACACATTATTAGGGGGGGTAAAATCATGACATTGCAGGAAATCAGAGCTGGGAGGGAGCCACAAGGGTTAGACGAATGGCGGTACCTCCAGCTGTGTCATTTTGTGAGCAAACTGCCAGGTCCGATTAGGGCGGGGGATAAACTTACGGACTTTGAGAGGTTATGTGATACAGAAGATCTAAGAAATACAGTCTCAAAAATGTACAAAGTCCTGATGAAGATGGATCAGCTGGAGATGCCCCCATTCATAAATAAATGGGAGAGGGAACTAGGCACAAAAAAAGATGATAATACAATTAAGAGAATTTTGGAAATGATTTGCAATTCAGCATTAGACGCACGGACGGCAGAAATGAACTATAAATGCATAAGTAGAAGCTATCTTACCCCAGAGATAACAAGCAAATATCAAAATGGATCGGCATACTGCTGGCGAGGATGCCAGGAGATAGGAACAACGGCGCACCTATGGTGGACATGCCCTAAAATAAAACATTTCTGGGGGAAGATACTCGTGTTAATTAAGGAAATAACGGGAAAAGAAGTAGCAGAAGAGCCCTGGGAGGTTTTGTTTCATGGGGGAGGCGGATACATTAAAAAGTATAAGCAATCATTAGTACCTCACCTCCTGAATGCTGCAAAGCGAATAATCCCGAAGAACTGGCAGAGGAAGGAGAGTCCTGAGATATGGGAATGGATAGATGCTGTGGAGGAAACATACAATATGGAGAGCAAGGCTCGCGCAATAGAGGAAATAGGAACTACGGGCTCAGCGGAGTGGGAACGCTGGGTAAAATTTAAAAAAACGTGGTGTAGAATATAGAACTGAAGTCTAGAATAATGAAGGAGAGACGGGTGAATTAGACCTTGGAGATATAGGGCCTGGGAGGGATGGTGGTATGGGAGGGGGGAGGGAAAATGTAAACTTATGAATTTATGTATTACTTTATATTAAAAAATTGAAACTTTATTCTAGTTTGACTTCTGCTCCCGTGTGCCTCACTCAAAGTCCCACATCCTTAAAAGAAAAAAAAAAAGACATAACTGAACCAGAACTTGCAGCAGACTTGCAGAATGTTTGCAAAGAAAGAGAGGCCCAGAGTAAAGCAAAAAAAGCAATAGACAGCATGACAGGGGTTAAACGGGCTTGGGAATAGGAGGAGTAATGAAAGTTTGGCTGTGCAAAATAAGCAAGTAAAGTTTATCTGATTGGGGAAGGTCGGGGATGGGTGGAGTTTTGGGGGATGTGGTTTGTTAGCCGGGTGGGGTGGTCTTCAGTTGGAGGTCTGCCAGCAGGGAACAACTCCTGTCCTCCCGCCCTGTATTTTGTTGGTTTTCCGTGTTGGGTAACTTGGTTGTTGTGAGAAGCCTGGTATGGCGACTGGCGGAGTGTAAAGTCCTTTTAGGTTCATATGGGCACAAAAGGTACGGTGTGCCCATATGGGACCCATCAGAGGTACGGCTCTCTGTTGGTGGGATGTATATCTGTGAGTTGTCTCAGAGTCGGTGGTTTTGCGGCTGGAGGCCTGAGAAGTGACATGCAGGTACTGTCCTTTGTTTTGGTACCTATTAGGATCTTGTGGCTCCATTCTTTATACACTGTGTGTTCATGTTAATATGTTATTGATCAGTTTTTTCATTTGTTATTTATGTTTTGGTTAATAAAAGGCTGCTATGGTCAATTAACTCCAATCTGTTGTGGTGTGGTTATTATACTGACGGGGTGGGGGTATTGGCATAGCAGTCTAGCACAAGCCCTATTTAACCATTTGCCTATTGGGCACTTATACCCCCTTCCTGCCCAGGCCATTTTTCAGCTTCCAGCGCTGTCACACTTTGAATGACAATTGCGGTCATGCAATACTGTACCCAGATGAAATTTTTATCATTTTCTTCATACAAATAGAGCTTTCTTTTGGTGGTATTTATTCACTGCTGGATTTTTTATTTTTTACTAAAAAACAAAAAAAGACCAAAAAATTTGAATTTATTTTTTACTGAGTTTTTTTCTTTTTTTTTTTAAATTGAATGTTTTTTTTTCATATTCATATAAAATACATCACAATATACAGTATACATATGTCATCATAATAATAAAACCACCTAATTCACTACGAGATGTATATATCTACCCTGCAAGGAGTGCTCTTCTAGTTTTCTCCCATTTTAACCCGTATTGCCCCGGTCCATAGACCCAGTATTACTGAGTTTCTTTAATTAATTTTTCTCTTTCACTGATGTGCGCTGATGAGGCAGCACTGCTGGACTCTGATAGGCTGAACTGGTGGGCATTGATGAGGTGGCACTTATGGGCACTGATGAGGCGGCACTTATGGGTACTGATTAGGTGGTACTGATGAGGAGGCACTAATATGCTGCACTTATGGGCACTGATATGTGGCACTGATGGGCACTGTTAGGTGGCACTAATAGGTGGCACTGATGGGCACTAATAGGTGGCACTGGTGGGCACTGATAGGCAGCACTGGTGGGCACTGGTAGGCAGCACGGTTAGGCGGTACTGATGGGCATTGATGGGTGGCACTGATGGACGACACTGATGGGCATTGATGTACAGCAGTGATGGACATTGATGGGCAGCACTGATAGGCAGGACTGATAGCCAGCACGGACTGGCATCACTAATGGGCACTGATTGGCACTTATGGGCAGTGGTGGGCACTGATTGCTAGCAGTGGTGGGCACTGATTACTGTCACTGGTGGGCACTCATCGCTGGCACTGATTTGTGGCACTGAGGTCGCTATTGTAATCAGGGCACTGATGATCAGTGATCAGGGCGATCAAGGGGTTAACTGTGTTCCCTATGTGTGTGTTCTAACTGGGGGATGGGACTGACTATAGGAGATGAGAGATTGTGGTTCCCAGCTCGTAGGAACTCACGATCTCTCGCTCCTCTCCTCACAGAACAGGGATGTGTGTGTTTATACACACACGTCCCTGTTCTGCCTCTTGTGCCTGCGATCGCTCGTGGCAGGCAGTCATTGTGACCACCGGTCACGAGCATTGGCACCCCCGCTGTGCAGCCGGCGCGTGCGAAGTATAGCTACGACGGTTCACGGGATCAGGCCGACCTGTCACAGTATAATGACGGTAGCTGGTTGGCAAGTGGTTAACAAAGGAAAAAGTTACTGTATACTGCACAATGATAGTTTTTTGGAAAGTGAAGAGACTTCACACTGTACCTGGTATCAGATGCTACTAAGAAAAAGGAGTGCTGTTGAAACATTTGGAGGAATCCAGAAGAGGCAAAAGGCCTATTAACCCCTTGGTGCTGGCTCCCTCCAGCCCTTTAAGGGGTTTGGACTGGGAGATGGGGCGGGGCTTATGGCCATGTGACCGCCGTGATTGGCTGTCATGGTGGTTACATGCGCTCTCAGCACAGCTCTATTGGTGCTAATGCACGCAAATATGCAGCCTCTTGGCGCCAACAGGTAAAGGGCAAGGCGCACATTACAGTATAGGTTAATGCCCATAGGTAAGCGGATGGTGTGTCAGGCGACAGAGCACAAATGGTGTAAATTGGTTAAAGTGGTTGTTAAGCCACTCTAACATTTATATAGAATCCGCGCTGACTCCTAATGCAGTGTCCCCCTGTGTGTGTGATTTATAAAAAGAAAAATGCTGTAAATAGCTAATTTCAGAGCGGCGATCTGCGATTACATGACCGGTTGGCTCTCCTTTCCCCGGCTGACAGATGTGGCGGGCGGGGCCGAGATTCCCCCACTGATGTCAGTCTGGAGGGGAGGAGGAGAGGAGGAGAGAGCCAGCTGGTTACGTTATTGCCGAGCTCCACTCTGAAATATGATATATACAGCTTTTTTTTTTTTTAAATCACACTCAGAGGGGAACACTGCATTAGGAGTCAGCATGGATTCTATATAAATGTTAGTTAAATGTTAGTTATTCCAGCAGTGGGGGGGGGGGGGGGCACTGTCCCCAGGTGACAGGCAGGGAGGGGAGGGGGGAGAGCAGGGCTGCGGATGGCGGAGACACGTAAGCTGACCACGGTGTCAGGGCTCAGCTTACAGGGGGAGGGCAGAAACTGGCAGGATCAGCCAGGTATTTTTTTTTGGGTTAACAAACGCTTTAAGAATCACACAGACCCAAAGCAGAAGATTTGTGCACTTTATTATGAACGTTAGAATAATGGATTTTACACATTAACTTATATGAAGATTTTTTAGTGGAATTTTTGGCATAGCATGGCATGTACAATTATTTCAGGGAAATTTGAGTATGTATTTCAGTTAGATGTGTTTATTTCAGTTGATCACAGTGGAAAATAGATATTTTAAGTCAAAATCATCAAAAAAACTGATGAGAAGTCACAGAAAATAGATATTCCCAGATAACCCCCCCACTGCTCTGATCATGGGCAGCCTTTAAACAAATGATGATTGGAAACTGAAGTTTGAATATAATTTAAGCAGTCAATGGATTTGTAGTTTTTCTTTTATAGGTTCCAAAATCTGCTGTGTTGTACACCAGTTTGGATCTTCAATCAAGCTGTGGTCTCTCCTCCCTTCCTTTGTTGTGGCTCTAACTTTATTGGGATATTGTTGCCAGTGGCGGTATGTCCATAAGACTACACGGGCACCGCCCCCTCTCTCCAGCCACCCCCTCTATGACCAATAGATAGATCCATGCATGGGGGTGTTTTTGAAGCACCTGATTAGAGCCATAGTGTCTAAAAGGTGTCAAAAAAGGTGCACTGCGTGCGCCTTGCTTGGCACTCGCAGTTCACACAGGTGTGTTAGAACAACAAATGAATATTCGCTTTCCTAACACTGAACCACCTCTCTACCAATCAGGTGCTCGGTTCTGTTACCCATCACCTGATAGGCATCCAATAGCGGCACCTGTCGTTTCAGCCAATCAGGAGGAGAGGACAGGAAGAGAGGATGGGAGGAGACGCATGGAGGACTCCACTCATCACCGTCACCCGCTGCCCCATCGAGACAGGGTGAGTGCCGGGCAGACGGCGGGCGGGCGGTCACAGTGGCAGTATTCAATGGCACAGTAGCAGCATTTAATGGGGACACTGGCAGTATTTGATGGGCACAGTGGCAGCACTTGATGGGCACACTGGCGGCATTTGATGGCACAGTGGCAGCACTTGATGGGCACAGTGGCTGCATTTGATGGCACAGTGGCAGCATTTGATGGGCACAGTGGCTGCATTTGATGGCACAGTGGCAGCGTTTGATGGGCACAGTGGCTGCGTTTGATGGGCACAGTGAGGCTGCAATTTATATTGTTTTTTCCAGAATTTTTCAGTTTGTTTATGCCCCCCAAAAATTTTGAGCACCAGCCGCCACTGATTGTTGCCCTCATTTGTGGGTGCACAGTGTTTATGGTGGAACCTGTTAATTGGTACAGTTACTTGGTGCTCGAGTCCTGAAAGACTGAGCAGGTGGTTTGGTTAAAGTTTTTTAACTGTGGTATTGGTCTCCTGTCAGCTCTTCAGCTGCTGTGGAACTACAAGAGCCAACATTTTTCTAAACTTACCAGAGCAGAGTCAAGCAAATCCCATCCCCAGCTGCCAAGTACAACACCAATCAGGAGATCCTATGATGGACAGAACACATTGTGCTGTGTAGCCCGCTTTTGGGGGGGTTATGAAAAATGGCCCTCCCAAACAGGATATTGTGCTAAACCTGCAGATAAATAAGAGAACTGGAACCTGCGCTAAGTGGAAAATGGGTTTGATAAAGTTGTCAGTCCCAGGGAATCTTCACCATACATGGCCTAATGTTGGATACATCAGTTAAAGTGGTATTAAAGGCAAGGTTTTTTTTGTTTTAAAATAACAAACATGTTATACTGCTCTGTGTAATGGTTTTGTACAGAGCAGCCCCAATCCTCCTCTTCTCAGGTCCCCAGCTGGCGCTCCTGACCCCTCCCTCTTGCCGAGTAGCTGTTTGCTGTGGGGGCACCCAACCAGGCTCACTCCCATGCCACTGATCTGCATGTCTATTCACAAACAGACCCGCAGCTTGGCCCCGCCCCCTTTCACTGGCTGTGATTGACAGCAGCAGGAGCCAATGGTCGTGCACATCACTAGATCGAGTTGAGACTCAGGTAAGTATTCGGGGGGCTGCTGTATAGAATGCATGAAGGTAAAAAACCTTAAGCCTTTAGAAACACTTTAAGCTTCCGTTCCATATATGTCTTCCTTGGAGGCCGATTTGAGCTTAGAAAGAACTATGGATAATTAGCATTTTTTTAATTAAGTTCCTATAAGGGCATCCTAAATGTATCATTGATCGAAGCCAATGGTAAAAAAAGACGCAGTGGTATCTGGTTCCCACCCAGTTAGCAAAATTGTACCCAGGGACCTCTTTGCTCTGTTTTAAGGGTTATCATTATTATTATTATTATACAGAATTTATATAGCGCCAACAGTTTACGTAGCGCTTTACAACTTGAGGGTAAACAGGACAAATACAATACAGTTTAATACAGTAGGAATCAGAGGGCCCTGCTCCTTAGAGCTTACAATCTAAGGGGGAAGGTCAAGAGATACAAGAAGTAATAACTGTGGGCGATGTGCTGATTGAGAAGATAAATGTACAGTTGTTAGGTGGGGGCCAGATAGGCTTCTCTGAAGAGATGAGTTTTCAGGTATCATATGCCTATCATATGCTAGGCTTCATGCTTAACGTCTGGTGGTAATGCCCCCAATTCTGGGGCTTTTGGAATAAGGTTTTTCCCTTCAGAGTCAGGTGACAGAAGTCTCTATTCCTAAATCCCTGGAGATTGCCTTACTGAATGAGCCTATTGCTCAAGTTCCTAGAGCCAAACAAAGGTTGGCATTCTTTATTCTCCCCACAGCCAAATTGACTATTGCTAGGCATCAGATGAGGACTTCCGTCCTCGTGAGACAGGTGCAGCAAAAAGTCTCCTGGATAATGTGTCCTGAACAACGGACACAAAAGGTATGGAACCCTTGGGTGCGCTATATGCATATTGAATTGTAAGGGTTTGGGATTGTTTTAGTATATGGCACTTGTCTTGCATCCGCCTTGGGACTCCAATACTTCTTTCTTCGATCTTTATCTTCTTTTCTCACTCTCATTCTTTGACTTGGTTGTCTTTGTACTCATTTCTGTATCTGTTTACTTGGCTTGCCTGGAGATCAGGGTATGTTGGTTTGGTCTATATGTATATGTCATACTTCATGCCACCAGCTCAAGAACAGCATGTAATTTCATAGTGAATTTTTTTGACCATCTCTTATGTTATGTACTTCTATGTAGGACATTTTGCAGTCTTGTTGGACTGTCATGTAAAAGTATGTTGTAATCTATGACACTCCAGGACAAATGTGCTTACTGTTTGATATGTATGTTTAAACCTTTATTAAAAATTATTGAAAGAAAAAAAGGACAGGGCCTCTGTGAACAGAGGGGATTTCCTTTCTGGAGAATGAATCAGTAATCTAATCAAAGTAATTGGAAGCAGAAGAACTATTGCAACCAGCATATAACATTAACCATAATTATATAGATGCACACCAGTATAGAAATACAAGGTACTACAAACTTTAGGCTCCTTTCACATGGGTCCGATCTGGTCCACCTGTCAGTTGCCCTCTATGGAGCATTGGTTGTCAACGTACATGTGTCTGTTCCAATCCTATCTGGCAAAAACAGACGGGGGTTCCGTTCCCTATTCATCTAAGAGAACGAATGGCCGTCATTTACATCTGGATCGGATGGCCATTTACATCCAACCGCCCAAAGAGGACAGCGGACTGTGTCTGTTTTGCATAAGTGGAGCAGACACGGACAAGTAGTCCTCCAGCTCAGCGGAGATCAGGGGACAGATTTCCAACTGAACAGGCTCCCACTGCTGTCAATCAAAGCCAGTAACAAGGGGGTGTACATGGACACACAGAGCCAGCTCGGGAGTGATCACGAATGAGTTCAGCCCATAGCAAGTGGATTGCTATGGGGGCACTCAGTGGGGGTGGAGCCATGATTTCTGGCTGAGGACCTGCGAAGGGAAGGATTGGGGCTGCTCTGTGCATAACTATTGCACAGAGCAGGTAAGTATAACAAGTTTGTTATTTAAATAAATATGTAAATATAATTTACAATCACTTTACATTTTTGTGTCTATTTGTGTCCCCACTGGAGAGATTTGTTTTGGTGACCATTGTTACCAAAACAAAATGAAATGCAAAATCCAAAAGTTGCCATCAAAGCAAATGAGATAGGAAAAATCCTCCTACTGGGACACCTGTTCCTATGACAGCTTTCTAAGATAGGCCTTACTTTCACTTTGGAGAGGTTTCCTCCCATTTCCTGTTGTATCCCCATGACAGGAACTGAAAGGAAACCTCCCCAGATTTACAGTCAGCAAAAAAAAAAAAAAAAACTTGATGGGACATCATCTTCCATCCTTTGTTTTAGGTTCAATATGTTTTTATTATTTGTTTTTCACATTAATAACAGAAAAGTACAGGAGCTAGATCAGGACCCAAACATAGGGTACACCGATCCACAACATGAACATGTAAATATTTATATAGTACAGTTTTACATGCGTGAATGTGAATAGAAAGGATGTTAGTAACAAAAAAGGTTCAGATACTATGCATATTTTATCATACTGTCTATCCCTCTGGCTCGGAAGCCCCAATGGGATCCTGCTGCTCCAGAGGCCGAGGTGATAGATTTTCCATATGTACCCTTAGAACCGGGGTTGATAGTATTTCGAATTTCTTGGCTGCCTAGATTATATGTTGGCAGCTACAAATATATTTGGCATATAAAGTGATTATCGAAGAAAGAAAGGATACAGGGATAGAGGAGTTAAAGAATAATAGACAGGAGAAAAGGGATGATGAGAAAAGGGGGAACCCCGAGGAGGGGAGTAAGTAGGGGGGGGGGTGGAGGCAGCGGACCACACCTAACTGTTTGTGTAATAATGACACAAAGGTTAAGAGGGGAAGAAGAAGACCTCCGTTTTTTTTTTTTTTTTTTGTTTTTTTATTTATGTTGTATTTAATGGTGAGAGTCTATTCCTAGATTTGTCTGAAGTAGAGTAATGCCTTAGAGTTTAGGAGATATCCATGGTAGCTACAGGTAAGCCTAATTATAGGCTTACCTGTAGCAAAAAGTGTGTTGTAAGGGTTTACATCCACTTTAACCATGTGATCGGCTGTGTCCAATCACAGCTGGTCACATGTAAACATGGAGATGACGGTGATCAGTGTGAGGAGAGGAGAGCCAAAAAGCGCCATCTCCTCACATGGGACATCTGGGGAATGTAATGAGGGCACTGATCATCAGTGCCCTCATTACAATTAAGTGCCCACCAGTGCCAGCAATGATTGCCCACCACTGCCAGCAATCAGTGCACACAAGTACCAGCAATCAGTGGCCATTATTGATGCCAGTCAGTGCTGGCTATCAGTGCTGCCCATCAATACTCATCACTGCTGCCCATCAATGCCACCCATCAGTGCTGCCTCTGTGCCTACCAGTGCCGCTGATTAGGAAAAAATAAAAAATAAAAAACCCAGGAGTGATTAAATACCACCAAGAGAAAGCTCTATTTGTGTGAAGAAAATGATAACAATTTCACATGATTACAGTGTTGTATGACCGCAATTGTCATTCAAAGTGTAACAGCGCTGAAAGGTGAAAAATGGCTTGAGCAGGAAGGGGGGTGTAAGTGCCCTGAATTGAGGTGGTTAAATATTTTTAAAAAAAACACAGCGGCTACAGACTGAAATTTAGAGACTTTATTAATTGTTTTATTGTAAGTTGAGTTCTCCTTTAGGTACTCAAATGGATTCCCTGGAAAACAAGAACACAACAGTATTTATATGTTAATGATGGATCAGTATATCCCGGGCACTTAAGAATATCTGAGAACAGAAATCTTGTAAGGGGAAGTTTGGAGGGGCATCTTTCTGTACCAGCCATGATATGGAGGGGGAATATTTGGATGAAACTTAAAGAACAAATTCACTTTTAGTGAAGTTGTTCCTTCTTAAATGTTTCCCCATCAGTGGAAGTCACAAAATGAAATACTTTCCTTCAGCCCCACTGCCCAGATCTTCCCTGTGCCACCCTGCCTGGCTCTGCCACCCTGCCTGGCTCTGCACAGCTATTGTATAAAAACAGTATATGACTACCAAGGGGAAATCGCCCATTAACCCTTTTAAAGCCAGAGCCATTTTTTCATTTTGTGTACACATGTTTAAAAAATAATTTTAAGACCTCCTCTGTAACTCAAAACTGGTAACCTGTAAAAAAAATATTCTCTATGGTGTCTGAAAAAAAAATGTTTGG
Source organism: Lithobates clamitans (assembly GCA_037952925.1). Classification (NCBI taxonomy): domain Eukaryota; kingdom Metazoa; phylum Chordata; class Amphibia; order Anura; family Ranidae; genus Lithobates; species Lithobates clamitans. Next base: position 963,834 of record JBBGZY010001726.1, on the reverse strand, counting down.
GGGTTCTAAGTAATTTTCTAGCAAAAAAAAGCTGATTTTAACTTGTAAACACCAAGTCTGAAAAATAGGTCTGGTACTTAAAGCGGAGTTCCACCCAAAAATTGAACTTCCGCTGTCCGGATTCCTCCCCCCCTCCGGTGTCATATTTGGCACCTTTTAGGGGGGAGAGGGCAGCAGATACTTGTCTAATACAGGTATTTGCTCCCACTTCTGGCAAAAGATCGCAGCAGTATCTACGGCGATCTACGCCATGTCCAGCACTTCCTCCGTCCCTCCCCCGCTATCTTCTGGGAGACACACAGGTCCCACTCAGAATGAGCAGAGTGACTCACGCATGCGCAGTAGGGAACCAAGCCGCATGGCTTCACTTAATGATTCCCTGATTCCCTTACTAGCAATGCTGGTGCCTCCACCCGGAGCCGAGAAGACGGATCGGCTTCGGGTGAGGACATCGCAGGTGCCCTGGACAGGTAAGTGTTCTCCTTTTAAAAGTTTGCAGCTGCAGTATTTGTTTTTTTTTTTTGTTTGTTTCATAATTTTTTTTTTTTTTAGGAGGAACTCTGCTTTAAGTAATTAACAGGGACCCCACTTTATTGATGTAATTGAAGCAATTATAGGACAAGATTAGTAACTACAATGTGAGCTCTCAGTAGGAGAAGACTGCTGCACTGAAAATGCCACATGCTTTGCATTTTAGTGTGTGTTAAATGTACTTGAGTTAATGTGCGTTGACGTGTGATTTTTTTAATGTGTTGCATTGCATTACCTTGATGTAAAAATGTTTAGAGCAGAAGACAAAAATATTTTATTTTGTCCTCCTTAACATACAGTATGCAGTAGAGCTGCACAATTAATCATCAAGAATCGTTATCGCGATCTTGACTAAAGTGCTTCACAATTCTTTTTATGCAAAGAATTCTCTGCTCTTCTGAAGCCACAGCCCTCAAAAGAAAGGAAGAGAAAAACCGGACAGTCTGCCAAGAAACAAAACATTCTTTATCAGTTGAACTTAAGTATAAACATTGTAACAATTTGTCAATGGAATAGACTTCCTGTGTAAGTGAAAAAAGTTTAACCACTTAAACACTAAACCTTTTTCTGACATTTGTTGGTTTCAAGTTAAAGAGGAATTCCACCCAGGGGGTCCAGTAAAAAAAAAAAAAATTAAAAGTCAGCAGCTACAAATACTGCAGCTGCTGAGTTTTAATTGGACACTTACCTGTCCCTGGGTCCAGCGATGTGGGGGATGAAAGCCCCACTCATCTCCCCCTCCGTTCAGCGGTGCCGGCATTGCAACTGTGGGCGCCGGGCTGTGGCTTCACAGCCTGGCACCCACTGCGCATGCGCGAGTGGCGCCGCGTGCCGTGATTGGCCGCTCAGTCACCTGGGACCTGTAATGGGTCCCAGATGATTGACAGGAGGGAGGGAGCAGAGCGGAGCCTTTCCTGTGCCGAGGGGGAAGTGATGTCACCAGCCCAGGCACTGGAAGGGGCAGACTACGAGGGACCCCCTAGCAACAGGCATTTAGAGGTAAGTAAAAAAAAAATCCAAATTTTTTTGGGTTTTTTTTTAGGATTTTTCATGTATTTTTGTTTTTTTGGGTGGAACCCCACTTTAAAATCTTTTTTTTTGCTAGAAAATTACTTAGAACCCCCAAACATATGTATTTTTTTAGTAGACACCCTAGAGAATAAAATTGTGGTTGTTGCAATATTTTATGTCACACTGTGTTTGCGCAGCGGTTTTTTAAAAAAAGCAATTTTTGGGGAAAAAATTACTTTAATGAATTAAAAAAAAATAAAAAAATCTAACCAGTAAAGTTAGCCCATTTTTTTTCTATAATGTGAAAGATTTTACATTGTGAGAATCGTGATCTTTTTATTTTAAGCAAAAAAATTGTGATTCTCATTTTGGCCAGAATCGTGCAGCTCTAGTATGCAGCAGGTTGTGATGATCTGTAGTGAATTTCTCTGTGTTTAAATGCAGCATGTATTGTCTGTACCCTGCACACATCAACCTGGTGCATTGCTATGCAATTAGCATATCGGAAACAACCAATTTCAGCTTGTTATTGCATTGGGCCTGTATTAATCAATGCAGCCCAATGGACATGGTGTGAATGGGCCCTCAAACAAACCTTGCATGAAAATGAAAGATAGTGTACTGTAAGTAGACCCCCACATGTAAACACACTATAAAAAATAAAATATTTATTTTTTAGAAAGCAAGTTACTTAAAGAGGTTGTAAACCCTGTCAAAAAAAAAAACAACCTGTAAGCTCATTATGAAATATCTTAGAACGAAGCTCTCTCAGCGGCACCCACACATCACTGAGATAACTGACATTTTTCCCGGGCTTTCTTCTGGGTTTGTGGGCTCCAGCGCTATGATCGACCATGCATGTGCATGGGAGCCGCTGTTCACGGCACAGGGGCCTAAAGAAACGCCATGGGCGGCCATTTCTTTAGAGCGCATGCACTGATGACGTTGGCGTCGGCGTATATAGTAGATATCGCCTAAAGGGTGCAAGTTTAGGAGATATTTACAGGACCTACAGGTAAAGCCTTATTATAGGCTTACCTGTAGGTACAATTAAAAAGGGAAACTTTACTTCCTCTTTAAAGTGGCTGTAAAGTTAGAAGGTTTTTTTTATCTTGATGCATTCTGAGCATTAAGATAAAAAGCCTTCTGTGTTCAGCAGCCAAAGTCAGTCAGACAATGAGGAGAGAAAGGGGGCGGGCCACGACTGAATGGACACAGGGAGCTGTGGCTCGGATCGGGTGCCCCCTATAGCAAGCTGCTTCCTGTGGGGGCACTCAACAGAACAGAGGGGCCAAGAGCGCCAGCAAGTGACCCGAGAAGAGGAGGATCTGGGCTGCTCTGTGCAAATCCACTGCAACAGAGCAGGTAAGTATAACATGTTTATTTTTAACTAAAATAAAAAAGAGACTTTAGTATTACTTTAATTATAGGGCCATATTCTCATGAGAATGTGTAAGGTAAGCATTTTTCCCTTTGTTTTCTTTCTTTCTTTCTTTTTTTCATGGGGATTATTAAATAAATTTGATGCAAGGTCTGCTTTAAGTGAATTGCTCCTTTGGCTCACTGATGGAGCTCAACGACTGAGTGGGATCATCCAATAAGCCAGCAACAAAACCTCATCCAGATTTGATGTAAAATCAGGTTTATGCAAATTGAATCCCTTAGCCCTAGCTGCAATGGAGTTTAGGGTAAAATATAATTTAATTTGACCATCTAGCCATAGAAAGGATGAAATTTATCCCCTAGATGTGAGATGAACTTTGATCTCACCAAGACGTCAGAGAAAATTTTTGATCACTTTGAACAGTTACTACTTACCGGGTCAACACTATAGGGGTCCGTCTTGCCTGAAACTGAGAAATAAACATTTATCATGGCAGCCCTATAGAATACGGTGACCATATTTTCACAGTAAAGTCCTGGGACTCCCTACTGACCACACCCACATTTAACCACACCCACAGAAAAAAATCACTTGCGTGGGTTTCCTCCGGTTTCCTTTTCAAAGACATGCTGGTAGGGTAATTGGCTCCTGTCTAAATTGGCCCTAGTATGTGTATGTATGAATGTGAGTTAGGGCTCTTTCACACGGGGCGGATCAGTGATGATCCGCCCCGTGAACACCCGCTTGCTCAGCGGGGATCGCTTCGCCGATCCCCGCTGAGCAGGAAGATGACAGGTCCATCGCTGCACGCTGTGCAGCGACGGACCTGTCAGAGCGCCGCTCTCCCCTATGGGGGATCGGATGATGACGGACCATAGTGTCCGTCGTCACCCGATGCGATTCAAAAACGGATGGAAAAGTAGGTTTTTCCTCCATTACACTTTTCGGATCGGAGCGGGGTCGGATGTCAGCGGACATGTCACCGCTGACATCCGACGCTCCATAGGGATACATGTATGTCCGTTTTTCATCCGAAAACAGAAGGATGAAAAACGGACATACGGATCCCTCATGTGAAAGAGCCCTTAGGGACCTTACATTGTAAGCTCCTTGAGGGCAGGGACTGATGTGAATGTAAAATATATACATAAAGCACTGCCTAAATTGACAGTGCTATACAAGTACCTGTAATAATAGAAAAATATTTAAACAATATAAAAACATGTAAATGTTAATACCCATGAGAGGTATTCTGCCTGGCTTTATCATCAAAGCATAAGGTAGTGTGACAACATTTTGCTCTCAATAAAAATGCAAAAAAAGTACCAACTACTAAGGTACTTTTAGTACTAAAGTATAAAGTACTAACCACTACATGGAGATAACCTTTTCAAGTTTCTGTATAAAAACATATACAAGATCATCATCAGCATTATCATGAAGTCAGTATGTAGATCTGACCAATTGTATTCTTTAATTTAATATTATACACCCCCCAAAAAATTGTCATAGACACCCTTTAGAATTCTGTTGCCGCACCAAAATTGTTGGTTCTTGTGTCCAATTCATGTACCTGCCAGAGACTGGTGCATGAATCCCTCAGAGCCCAACACAGGGGTCAGACTGTCCATACTGGACACTTCTTCCTCAGTGCCCTCCCTCCCAGCCACTGCACCCATCATACTGACAGGTGCATGGCTCAGGAGTTTTGTAGTACGGTGGGTGGAACCTGATGGGGAACTGAGAAACTAGTTCCCCATCAGGTCCACCTTGTTGTTCATTGACAGTGGATGGCAGTGGGCAAAACTAAACTAAGGTTAACCTGCTAAGGAATTAGTCTCTTCATTATCCATCAAGCTCTGCCTACCCAACAGGGACTTTGTTCCCTGTGATTCAAGTCAATTCTCAAATATGGGCCAATGACATCATCACTTTCCCCAGCCCCTTTGTTTACATTCAGTTTTGAATATCCCAGCTGACAGCTGGATGGGGCCGGGGAGAGAGCCCTGTGCACATCCCAACACAATCATGCCCAACTGAGTACTGGTATACCTCTGTACGCAAGCCTAGAGTTGGTCTTAACTACCACTGGTTTCCTAATCTGCAAACTGGGGGTAATTGTTTATAAATCTGTATCTGCCATTGCGGCAGGGTCTTAAAGTGGCAGTAGTTAGTAGTACCTGTATTTGGCGCACATGTTGGTATTGTTACTGAAATTGGCATAACTGCATGTCTAAATTAGGCGCAGGTAGTTCCAAAGGAAATTACTGCCAGAAAACAGATTTAAATGCTTTATTGATCTTCCCCCATTAATTTCATTAGGACTTTATTTTTTTTATGTTCTTAACCTAGAATGCTTTTTCTTACCATTTAATTTGTGTCAAACTCTATAGGGGCCTGTTGACTGTTGGATGTATGTAATTTGCACTAGTCTTTGGTTACCCATAGCAATGGCATTACTCTTCCTGTTTGACTTGCTGAGTAGACTTCTTACAGTATCTGTGCTTTATACCCCACATGTACTTTACTGACCCAAGTTCTTTTAAATACACCAGGACCAACATGCACCCCTTTGAATAACTTTAGACTAAGCTTAAAACAGTTGACACAACATTACTTCACATTACAAACATTTATTTTTAGAGTTTCTGCCAATACAGTCCAACACGAACAGTGTTCATATTCTGACCCTAACTACAACTGAATGGTTGCCCAGGCATACCTCTACGAGGTAGTAGTCCTTTTTGGTGTCCTCCAAGTGCTGCTTGATCACCGGATCCCAGATGCCTCTGATAGACTGCGAGGTGCAGCAGTCCTCCTCCACAGAACTAACATCATGTCCTGCTTGGTGTGGCCCATCCGACGATCCCAAACCCAGCTTTCCCACATATTTTTTTAGCACTACCCCTGTAGGGGTTGCAGATGACAGGGTTCCCCACTCGTTCACAGGCAGGCAACAAGTAACTTCCACACTTTCTCCAGACTCAAGGAACAGTCTTTAACCACTTGAGCCCCGGACCATTATGCTGCCTAAGGACCAGAGGTCTTTTTCCAATTTGGCACTGCGTCGCTTTAACTGCTAATTGCGCGGTCATGCAATGCTGTACCCAAACGAAATTTGCGTCCTTTTCTTCCCACAAATAGAGCTTTCTTTTGATGGTATTTGATCACCTCTGCGGTTTTTATTTTTTGCGCTATAAACGGAAAAAGACCGAAAATTTTGAAAAAAAATGATATTTTCTACTTTTTGTTATAAAAAAAATCCAATAAACTAAATTTTAGTCATACATTTAGGCCAAAATGTATTCGGCCACATGTCTTTGGTAAAAAAAATGTCAATAAGTGTATATTTATTGGTTTGCGCAAAAGTTATAGCGTCTACAAACTAGGGTACATTTTCTGGAATTTACACAGCTTTTAGTTTATGACTGCCTATGTCATTTCTTGAGGTGCTAAAATGGCAGGGCAGTACAAAACCCCCCCAAATGACCCCATTTTGGAAAGTAGACACCCCAAGGAAATTGCTGAGAGGCATGTTGAACCCATTGAATATTTATTTTTTTTGTCCCAAGTGATTGAAAAATGACAAAAAAAAAAAAAATATTTACAAAAAGTCGTCACTAAATGATATATTGCTCACACAGGCCATGGGCCTATGTGGAATTGCACCCCAAAATACATTTAGCTGCTTCTCCTGAGTATGGGGATACCACATGTGTGGGACTTTTTGGGAGCCTAGCCGCGTACGGGGCCCCGAAAACCAATCACCGCCTTCAGGATTTCTAAGGGTGTAAATTTTTGCTTTCACTCTTCACTGCCTATCACAGTTTCGGAGGCCATGGAATGCCCAGGTGGCACAAAACCCCCCAAAATGACCCCATTTTGGAAAGTAGACACCCCAAGCTATTTGCTGAGAGGCATATTGAGTCCATGGAATATTTTATATTTTGACACAAGTTGCGGGAAAGTGACACTTTTTTTTTTTTTTTTTTTTTTTTTTCATAAAGTTGTCACTAAATGATATATTGCTCACACAGGCCATGGGCATATGTGGAATTGCACCCCAAAATACATTTAGCTGCTTCTCCTGAGTATGGGGATACCACATGTGTGGGACTTTTTGGGAGCCTAGCCGCGTACTGGACCCCAAAAACCAATCACTGCCTTCAGGATTTCTAAGGGTGAAAATTTTTGATTTCACTCTTTACTGCCTATCACAGTTTCGGAGGCCATGGAATGCCCAGGTGGCACAAAACCCCCCCAAATGACCCCATTTTGGAAAGTAGACACCCCAAGCTATTTGCTGAAAGGCATGGTGAGTATTTTGCAGCTCTCATTTGTTTTTGAAAATGAAGAAAGACAAGAAAAAACATTTTTTTTTTTCTTTTTTCAATTTTCAAAACTTTGTGACAAAAAGTGAGGTCTGCAAAATACTCACTATACCTCTCAGCAAATAGCTTGGGGTGTCTACTTTCCAAAATGGGGTCATTTGGGGGGGTTTTGTGCCACCTGGGCATTCCATGGCCTCCGAAACTGTGATAGGCAGTGAAGAGTGAAATCAAAAATTCACGCCCTTAGAAAGCCTGAAGGCGGTGCTTGGTTTTCGGGGTCCCGTACGCGGCTAGGCTCCCAAAAAGTCTCACACATGTGGTATCCCCGTACTCAGGAGAAGCAGCAGAATGTATTTTGGGGTGTAATTTCATATATTTCCATGGCATGTTTGAGCAATATATCATTTAGTGACAACTTTGTGCAAAAAAAAAAAAAAAAAAAAAAAAATTTGTCTCTTTCCCGCAACTTGTGTCGCAATATAAAATATTCCATGGACTCGACATGCCTCTCAGCAAATAGCTTGGGGTGTCTACTTTCCAAAATGGGGTCATTTGGGGGGGTTTTGAACTGTCCTGGCATTTTATGCACAACATTTAGAAGCTTATGTCACACATCACCCACTGTTCTAACCACTTGAAGACAAAGCCCTTTCTGACACTTATTGTTTACATGAAAAAGTTTTTTTTTTTTGCAAAAAAATTACTTTGAACCCCCAAACATTATATATTTTTTTAAAGCAAATGCCCTACAGATTAAAATGGTGGGTGTTTCATTTTTTTTTTTCACACAGTAATTGCGCAGCGATTTTTCAAACGCATTTTTTGGGGAAAAAACACACTTTTTTTAATTTTAATGCACTAAAACACGCTATATTGCCCAAATGTTTGATGAAATAAAAAAGATGATCTCAGGCCGAGTACATGGATACCAAACATGACATGCTTTAAAATTGCGCACAAACGTGCAGTGGCAACAAAATAAATACATGTTTAAAAGCCTTTAAAAGCCTTTACAGGTTACCACTTTAGATTTACAGAGGAGGTCTACTGGAAAAATTACTGCACTCGATCTGGCCTTCGCGGTGATACCTCACATGCATGGTGCAATTGCTGTTTACGTTTGACGACAGACCGCCGCTTGCGTTCGCCTTAGCGCGAGAGCAGGGGGCGACAGGGGTGTTTTTTTTTTTGTTTTTTTTTTTCTTTATTATTTTTTTGCTTTTTTAATCTTACTTTTAAACTGTTCCTTTCATATTTTTTTTTTTTTAATCATTTTTATTGTTATCTCGGGGAATGTAAATATCCCCTATGATAGCAATAGGTAGTGACAGGTACTCTTTTTTGAAAAAATTGTGGTCTATTAGACCCTAGATCTCTCCTCTGCCCTCAAAGCAAATGACCACACCAAGATCGGTGTGATAAAATGCTTCCCCAATTTCCCAATGGCGCTATTTACATCCGGCGAAATCTAAGTCATGAAATACTCGTAGCTTCCGGTTTCTTAGGCCATAGAGATGTTTGGAGCCACTCTGGTCTCTGATCAGCTCTATGGTCAGCTGGCTGAATCACCGGCTGCATTCTCAGGTTCCCTGTTGAGACAGGAGAGCCAGAGAAAAACACGGAAGACGGTGGGGGGGGGGGGGGGCATTCCCTCCCACGGCTTGTAAAAGCAGTCTAGAGGCTAATTAGCCGCTAGGATTGCTTTTACATGAAAGCCGACCGCTGGCTGAAAAGAATGATACCAAGATGATACCTAAACCTGCAGGCATCATTCTGGTATAACCACTCAAAGTCGTGAATGGCGTACCTGAAGACAAAAAAATGGTTAACAATGGTTAACAATAAAGCACAGTAAAGTGTAAATAATTACACACCTGAAAAACAAACATGATAAAACATAATAACAATAACAATAACAATAACAATCAATAACAATAACAATAACAATAAAACATTGCAGAATAGAATACAGTAAAAAAGAGCAGAACAATAGAGAGAGAGAATAGAGAGAGAGAGAACAATAAAACAACAACTATTTTTTTTTATTTCATATTTTTTTTTTTTTTACACTTTTTTTGTAACTAACTTTTATAACGGTAACCGGTTCCAGGTTCGGGTCTCTCAAAATGCGATGGCATCTTGGGAGACCCTGTGAAAGTGTGCCTAGTCTGTGGAATGCTGTACCCTACGCTAATACTCAACTAGTGAATGGTAGCGTTCAAAACATTCACCAATGCAAAGACCAGGATTGTCAGGACAGGAGGGACAATAATAGCGGGTGTCACGGCTATATCCGCGCTTGCTGCAGACACGACATCTTTTTTGGGGGGTTCGTTGGGTAGGGGTACTCGGGAGGACATAAAAAATGCCTCTCATGCAGCCGACTGCATTTGGTTGGGGATGTGAATGGGGGAAGTACGGGCGCTGCAGAAGCGGTGGGTTCCCAATTAGGATTGGCGAATGCAGCAGGAAGGGCACTATGGGCACGACGGGCCTGTGTTTGTCTTTTTGGTGGCAGCGGGACACTACTTGTGCTTGCCACCTCACCAGCTTGAACTGCACTTATGGGACTCGCCACGTCACCACGTGTTACTGCAGTGCTGGTTTGACTACGACCGGGGTGTACTAGGCCGCTGGCGCTTGCCAGTTCACCAAAACACTACCAAAAAACTGTTAGCGATCGCAGGGATCAGGCCTGACTCTGCGAACGCTGCAGTTATGCGTTTAGTGTTTTGTAAGTGTCAGTGATCGATCGATACTGCACTTGGGTGGGCTGGGCTGGGCCGGGCGGAGGGGCAAAACGCAGGTGCTAGCAGGTATCTGGGCTGATCCCGCTAACACTGCGTTTTTGGGAACCCTAAACTGCTGGTGACGCTAGTATAGATCTGATCGGATCAGATATTGATGCGATCAGATACTATACCACTAAGGGAGGTGTACAGTGCGTGCGTGGGTGTTAGCGGTACTGGCGCTAATCTGACGCTGCCTGGGGCTGGTGCTTGCCAGTTCACCAAAACGCTACCAAAAAAACTGTTAGCGATCGCAGGGATCAGGCCTGACTCTGCGAACGCTGCAGTTATGCGTTTAGTGTTTTGTAAGTGTCAGTGATCGATCGATACTGCACTTGGGTGGGCTGGGCTGGGCTGGGCGGAGGGGCAAAACGCAGGTGCTAGCGGGTATCTGGGCTGATCCCGCTAACACTGCGTTTTTGGGAACCCTAAACTGCTGGGGACGCTAGTATAGATCTGATCGGATCAGATATTGATCCGTTCAGATACTATACCACTAAGGGAGGTGTATGGTGCGTGCGTGGGTGTTAGCGGTACTGGCGCTAACCTGACGCTGCCTGGGGCTGGTGCTTGCCAGTTCACCAAAATGGTACCAAAAAAACTGTTAGCGATCGCAGGGATCAGGCCTGACTCTGCGAACGCTGCAGTTATGCGTTTAGTGCCTTGTAAGTGACAGTGATCGATCGATACTGCACTTGGGTGGGCCGGGCGGAGGGACAAAACGCAGGTGCTAGCAGGTATCTGGGCTGATCCCGCTAACACTGCGTTTTTGGGAACCCTAAACTGCTGGGGACGCTAGTATAGATCTGATCGGATCAGATATTGATCCGTTCAGATACTATACCACTAAGGGAGGCGCATGCTGCGTGCGTGGGTGTTAGCGGTACTGGCGCTAATTTGACGCTGCCTGGGGCGACGCATATCACCGCCGGGCGATAGGGGGGCTAAACCTTTATTCGGTAATAAACGGCGGGTTCCCTGACACTATAAAAAATAAACGAACTAACCAGCGTCACCCGTAACGGTTATACGGTGATCAGTGGTGAAAGGGTTAACTAGGGGGCAATCAAGGGGTTAAAACATTTATTAGGTAGTATATGGGGGTCCCTGACGCTATAAAACGCTGACAGTGAACCTAAATATTTACCTCACTAACTAGCGTCACCAGCGACACTAATACAGCGATCAGAAAAATGATCGCTTAGCAACACTGGTGACAGGGGGTGATCAAGGGGTTAAAACTTTATTAGGGGGGGTTAGGGGGGTATCCTAGACCTAAAGGGGGGTAATATACACTGTCCCAACACTGTCACTGTCACAAACTGACACTATGCAGTAATCAGAAAAAAAAAAAAAAAAAACTGCTGGTGTCAGTTTGTGACAGGGGGGGGGGGGTGATTGGGGGGGGATCGGGGGGCGATCGGGGGGGGGATCGGGGTGTTTTGTGTGCCTGGCATGTTCTACTGTGTGTGTAGTGTTTGGTGCACTCACATACTTGTCGTCTCTCCTCGGGCCGGAACGGAAAATACCGACCCGAGGGGAGATGACATCACTTCCTTTGCTGCTGTTTAGCATACAGCAGCAAAGGAGTGTTCTCATTGGCCGGCGGCGATCGCGAGGGGGGGGCCACGAACGGATGGTCTCCCCCTCATCACCGATCGCCGCTGGACAAACGACGACCGCCTCGGGCACCGGGGGGGGTCCGATCGGACCCCCCACCCGCGGAAGGCAAATCACGTACCCTGTACGTGATTTTGCCTGTCCGTGCCACTTTGCCGACGTACATCGGCGTGAGGCGGTCGTCAAGTGGTTAACCACTTGCCGACCGCCGCACGACGATGTACGTCGACAAAGCGGCACGGGCAGGCAAAAGGGCTTACCTGTACGTCCCTGCCTGCCCGCGGGTGGGGGGTCCGATCGGACCCCCCCCCGGTGCCTGCGGCGGTCGGCAAATGTCCCCCGGCGATCGGTGGTGAGGGGGAGGCCATCCATTCGTGGCCCCCCCCTCGCGATCGCTCCCAGCCAATGGGATCATTTCCCTGCCTCTGTATTGTACACAGAGGCAGAGGAAATGATGTCATCTCTCCTCGGCTCGGTATTTTCCGTTCCGGGCCGAGGAGAGAAGACTGTAATGTGAGTGCACCAAACACTACACACACAGTAGAACATGCCAGGCACACATTTCACCCCGATCCCCCCCCCGATCGCCCCCCGATCCCCCCCCGATCACCCCCCCCCCCCTGTCACAAACTGACACCAAGCAGGTTTTTTTTTTTTTTTTTCTGATTACTGTATTGGTGTCAGTTTGTGTCAGTTAGTGTGTTAGGGCAGTGAGTCTTAGGCCCCCTTTAGGTCTAGGGTACCCCCCTAACCCCCCTAATAAAGTTTTAACCCCTTGATCACCCCCTGTCACCAGTGTTGCTAAGCGATCATTTTTCTGATCGCTGTATTAGTGTCGCTGGTGACGGTAGTTAGGGACGTAAATATTTAGATTCGCCGTCAGTGTTTTATAGCGACAGGGACCCCCATATACTACCTAATAAATGTTTTAACCCCTTGATTGCCCCCTAGTTAACCCTTTCACCACTGATCACCGTATAACCGTTACGGGTGACGCTGGTTAGTTTGTTTATTTTTTATAGTGTCAGGGCACCCGCCGTTTATTACCGAATAAAGGTTTAGCCCCCTGTACGTCTAGGGTACCCCCCTTACCCCCCTAATAAAGTTTTAACCCCTTGATCACCCCCTGTCGCCAGTGTCGCTAAGCGATAATTTTTCTGATCGCTGTATTAGTGTCGCTGGTGACGGTAGTTAGGGACGTAAATATTTAGGTTCGCCGTCAGTGTTTTATAGCGACAGGGACCCCCATATACTACCTAATAAATGTTTTAACCCCTTGATGGCCCCCTAGTTAACCCTTTCACCACTGATCACCGTATAACCGTTACGGGTGACGCTGGTTAGTTCGTTTATTTTTTATAGTGTCAGGGCACCCGCCGTTTATTACCGAATAAAGGTTTAGCCCCCCGATCGCCCGGCGGTGATATGCGTCGCCCCAGGCAGCGTCAGATTAGCGCCAGTACCGCTAACACCCACGCACGCAGCATACGCCTCCCTTAGTGGTATAGTATTTGAACGGATCAATATCTGATCCAATCAGATCTATACTAGTGTCCCCAGCAGTTTAGGGTTCCCAAAAACGCAGTGTTAGCGGGATCAGCCCAGATACCCGCTAGCACCTGCATTTTGTCCCTCCGCCCAGCCCACCCAAGTGCAGTATCGATCGATCACTGCCACTTACAAAACACTAAACGCATAACTGCAGCGTTCGCAGAGTCAGGCCTGATCCCTGCGATCGCTAACAGTTTTTTTGGTAGCGTTTTGGTGAACTGGCAAGCACCAGCCCCAGGCAGCGTCAGATTAGCGCCAGTACCACTAACACCCACGCACGCAGCATACGCCTCCCTTAGTGGTATAGTATCTGAACGGATCAATATCTGATCCGATCAGATCTATACTAGCGTCCCCAGCAGTTTAGGGTTCCCAAAAACGCAGTGTTAGCGGGATCAGCCCAGATACCTGCTAGCACCTGCGTTTTGCCCCTCCGCCCGGCCCGGCCCAGCCCACCCAAGTGCAGTATCGATCGATCACTGACACTTACAAAACACTAAACGCATAACTGCAGCGTTCGCAGAGTCAGGCCTGATCCCTGCGATCGCTAACAGTTTTTTTGGTAGCGTTTTGGTGAACTGGCAAGCGCCAGCGGCCTAGTACACCCCGGTCGTAGTCAAACCAGCACTGCAGTAACACTTGGTGACGTGGCGAGTCCCATAAGTGCAGTTCAAGCTGGTGAGGTGGCAAGCACAAGTAGTGTCCCGCTGCCACCAAAAAGACAAACACAGGCCCGTCGTGCCCATAGTGCCCTTCCTGCTGCATTCGCCAATCCTAATTGGGAACCCACCGCTTCTGCAGCGCCCGTACTTCCCCCATTCACATCCCCAACCAAATTCAGTCAGCTGCATGAGAGGCATTTTTATGTCCTCCCGAGTACCCCTACCCAACGAACCCCCCCAAAAAAGATGTTGTGTCTGCAGCAAGCGCGGATATAGGCGTGACGCCCCCTATTATTGTCCCTCCTGTCCGGACAATCCTGGTCTTTGCATTGGTGAATGTTTTGAACGCTACCATTCACTAGTTGACTATTAGCGTAGGGTACAGCATTGCACAGACTAGGCACACTTTCACAGGGTCTCCCAAGATGCCATCGCATTTTGAGAGACCCGAACCTGGAACCGGTTACAGTTATAAAAGTTAGTTACAAAAAAAAGTGAAAAAAAAAAAAAAAACACAAACAAAAATATAAAAAAAAATAAAAAATAGTTGGCGTTTTATTGTTCTCTCTCTCTCTATTCTCTCTCTATTGTTCTGCTCTTTTTTACTGTATTCTATTCTGCAATGTTTTATTGTTGTTATGTTTTATCAAGTTTGCTTTTCAGGTATACAATTTTTTATACCTTACCGTTTACTGTGCTTTATTGTTAACCATTTTTTTGTCTTCAGGTACGCCATTCACGACTTTGAGTGGTTATACCAGAATGATGCCTGCAGGTTTAGGTATCATCTTGGTATCATTCTTTTCAGCCAGCGGTCAGCTTTCATGTAAAAGCAATCCTAGCGGCTAATTAGCCTCTAGACTGCTTTTACAAGCAGTGGGAGGGAATGCCCCCCCCTCCCCCAACGTCTTCCGTGTTTTTCTCTGGCTCTCCTGTCTCAACAGGGAACCTGAGAAAGCAGCCGGTGATTCAGCCAGCTGACCATAGGGCTGATCAGAGACCAGGGTGGCTCCAAACATCTCTATGGCCTAAGAAATCGGAAGCTACGAGCATTTTATGACTTAGATTTCGCCGGATGTAAACAGCGCCATTGGGAAATTGGGAAAGCATTTTATCACACCGATCTTGGCGTGGTCAGATGCTTTGAGGGCAGAGGAGAAATCTAGGGTCTAATAGACCCCAATTTTTGCAAAAAAGAGTACCTGTCACTACCTATTGCTATGATAGGGGATATTTACATTCCCCGAGATAACAATAAAAATGATTTAAAAAAAAAAATGAAAGGAACAGTTTAAAAATAAGATAAAAAAATAATAATAATAATGAAAAAAAAAAAAAAAAAAAAAAAAAAGCACCCCTGTCCCCCCTGCTCTCGCGCTAAGGCGAACGCAAGCGTCGGTCTGGCGTCAAATGTAAACAGCAATTGCACCATGCATGTGAGGTATCACCGCGAAGGCCAGATCGAGGGCAGTAATTTTAGCAGTAGACCTCCTCTGTAAATCTAAAGTGGTAACCTGTAAAGGCTTTTAAAGGCTTTTAAAAATGTATTTAGTTTGTCGCCACTGCACGTTTGTGCGCAATTTTAAAGCATGTCATGTTTGGTATCCATGTACTCGGCCTAAGATCATCTTTTTTATTTCACCAAACATTTGGGCAATATAGTGTGTTTTAGTGCATTAAAATGTAAAAAAGTGTGTTTTTCCCCAAAAAATGCGTTTGAAAAATCGCTGCGCAAATACTGTGTGAAAAAAAAAAATGAAACACCCACCATTTTAATCTGTAGGGCATTTGCTTTAAAAAAAAAAAATAATGTTTGGGGGTTCAAAGTAATTTTCTTGCAAAAAAAAATTATTTTTTTATGTAAACAATAAGTGTCAGAAAGGGCTTTGTCTTCAAGTGGTTAGAAGAGTGGGTGATGTGTGACATAAGCCTCTAGATGTTGTGCATAAAATGCCAGGACAGTTCAAAACCCCCCCAAATGACCCCATTTTGGAAAGTAGACACCCCAAGCTATTTGCTGAGAGGCATGTTGAGTCCATGGAATAATTTATATTGTGACACAAGTTGCGGGAAAGAGACAATTTTTTATTTTTTTTATTTTTTTTTGCGCAAAGTTGTCACTAAATGATATTTTGCTCAAACATGCCATGGGAATATATGAAATTACACCCCAAAATACATTCTGTTGCTTCTCCTGAGTATGGGGATACCACATGTGTGGGACTTTTTGGGAGCCTAGCCGCGTACGGGACCCCAAAAACCAAGCACCGCCTTCAGGCTTTCTAAGGCCGTAAATTTTTGATTTCACTCCTCACTACCTATCACAGTTTCGGAGGCCATGGAATGCCCAGGTGGCAAAAAACCCCCCCAAATGACCCCATTTTGGAAAGTAGACACCCCAAGCTATTTGATGAGAGGTATAGTGAGTATTTTGCAGACCTCAGTTTTTGTCACAAAGTTTTGAAAATTGAAAAAAGAAAAAAAAAATTTTTTTTTCTCGTCTTTCTTTATTTTCAAAAACAAATGAGAGCTGCAAAATACTCACCATGCCTCTCAGCAAATAGCTTGGGGTGTCTACTTTCCAAAATGGGGTCATTTGGGGGGGGTTTGTGCCACCTGGGCATTCCATGGCCTCCGAAACTGTGATAGGCAGTGAGGAGTAAAATCAAAAATGTACGCCCTTAGAAATCCTGAAGGCAGTGATTGGTTTTCGGGGCCCCGTACGCGGCTAGGCTCCCAAAAAGTCTCACACATGTGGTATCCCCATACTCAGGAGAAGCAGCTAAATGTATTTTGGGGTGCAATTCCACATATGCCCATGGTCTGTGTGAGCAATATATCATTTAGTGACAACTTTGTGCAAAAAAAAATAAAAAAAATAAAAATTTGTCACTTTCCCGCAACTTGTGTCAAAATATAAAACATTCCATGGACTCAACATGCCTCAAAGCAAATAGCTTGGGGTGTCTACTTTCCAAAATGGGGTCATTTGGGGGGGTTTTATGCCATCTGGGCATTTTATGGCCTTCAAAACTGTGATAGGTAGTGAGGAGTAAAATCAAAAATGTACGCCCTTAGAAATCCTGAAGGCAGTGATTGGTTTTCGGGGCCCCGTACGTGGCTAGGCTCCCAAAAAGTCCCACACATGTGGTATCCCCATACTCAGGAGAAGCAGCTAAATGTATTTTGGGGTGCAATTCCACATATGCCCATGGCCTGTGTGAGCAATATATCATTTAGTGACAACTTTTTGTAATTTTTTTTTTTTTTTTTGTCATTATTCAATCACTTGGGACAAAAAAAATGAATATTCAATGGGCTCAACATGCCTCTCAGCAAATTCCTTGGGGTGTCTACTTTCCAAAATGGGGTCATTTGTGGGGGTTTTGTACAGCCCTGCCATTTTAGCACCTCAAGAAACGACATAGGCAGTCATAAATTAAAGGCTGTGTAAATTCCAGAAAATGTACCCTAGTTTGTAGACGCTATAACTTTTGCGCAAACCAATAAATATACACTTATTGACATTTTTTTTACCAAAGACATGTGGCCGAATACATTTTGGCCTAAATGTATGACTAAAATTGAGTTTATTGGATTTTTTTTAGAACAAAAAGTAGAAAATATCATTTTTTTTCAAAATTTTCGGTCTTTTTCCGTGTATAGCGAAAAAAATAAAAACGGCAGAGGTGATCAAATATCATCAAAAGAAAGCTCTATTTGTGAGAAGAAAAGGACGCAAATTTCGTTTGGGTAGAGCATTGCATGACCGCGCAATTAGCAGTTAAAGCGACGCAGTGCTGAATTGTAAAAAGTGCTCTGGTCAGGAAGGGGGTAAAACCTTCCGGGGCTGAAGTGGTTAAGCTTGGTTTTTATGTTTTATTTTAGGGTAATAACTTGGATGGGGATAAGGAATTATGGGATGCCCAACGTAATAGCAACAAAACCAGGGACAACTTCCTCCCTATGTACAACTCTGATTGATCTCCTCTCTGCACAACTCTGATTCCTCTTCTAGCAGCTAACAGTCTTTGTTAGAAATACAAAAGCCCCCTATGGACTAAGAACTCTTAATTTCTTTATAAAGTAGCACAAAGTGTTGTGAACTGCATTTTAGAGTACCTCCAAATCCCTTGTAGACACTGATCCCAGTTCTACTACTGCAGGTAATGCCAGCCCACCTGGCTGCCTATTCACCAGTCTACCCGACTGACTCTTCACTAGTCTACCCAACTGACTTGGAGATCTTCAAGGGCAAGGTTAAAGAAGATTTAAGCACACTGATATCTTCCAGAGAGACCTGCTATGTGTGGCATTATCTCCCCTTGTAGGTCCCTGAACCATGCTGTAGTACTCACACTGTCCTCATTGCTCTCGCTGCCTCTCAGGGAAGACTCCTTCCAAACTGCTCCTGTTGTCAGGATCCTCCCAGGTCAGCCTGGAGCCCCACCCTGAGGCAGAGCACCCCCCCCCAGACTAGGAGGTGTGTCTCAAGGGCCATCAACAGTCCCCTCAGCACTCCATCTACATCTTCCACCCGACTCCCCTGCCAGCATGACTCATTTATATTTAAGGGTTGGCTTAGCCCCATGCCAGGCCTACTGCCAGGGGATTGGCTAAACTCTCCTAAGAATGCAGAACAACCCTCTTGGCCTCCACCCTCCAGCTTCCTGAACGTTTTCCAACTTTCCAGAACCAGGGGAAGGTACCAGAGAGTTGTCTGTATGAGTCATCCAGCCCTGACCTAAAATAAACCCATGACCCATTTAAAGACTCACAGGTTTAAGCATGAGTCAGATATACATTTTCCTGCACTCTAGAGGGTGCTACACTTATACTACCGGTGGTAAGGGTGGATCCAAAAGGCCCAGGAGCTGCAGCACACGTATTGAATCTTTCCCCCCTTGCGTAGGCCAGCCAATAACTAAAACCAGTATACCTGTAGGGAACCTGCCTACAGGCCCACTTGTACCTGTACTTGTACCTGTGCCCTTTCATAAAAAAAGCATGTTCTATACAGTTCAATAGTAATGTACCTGAAACGCATGTAAAACACACCTAAAACACAGTGCACCTAAGATGCACCACACAAATGTGAACTGGCCCTTAGGGTCAGGGGCCTGAGGGCCCTCTGATAACTTTCATACCCAACATTATACTCAGTGCAGTGGATTTACTAAAGAAAAATAGACTGTGCGCCATGGAAGTGCAGTTACAGTCATTTTTCCCAGAGCTTAGTAAATGTGGTAAAGCTCTTCTGATTTCCATCATCCAATCATGTGTAAGCTTAAAATGCTGTTTTGGTTTTTTTCTTGCACCCGATTACAAAGTGAAGCTTTACCACATTTACTAAAGAAAATTAGTGCAACTGCTCTTGCAAAGTACACAGTCTATTTTCTATTAATAAACCAACCCCAGTATGTCCCAAACTTACCATTCTAATGCAGAATATCATTATTAAAATAGAGATGAATGAAGAAGACAGCAAAACCAAACGCACTCTTACATCATATTTGGTGGGTTCTGAAAATAACAATAATTAAATATTATTATGAATATGAATAATAAATAAATGATCCATTCTGCATATTAAAGCTGAACTCCAAGCAAACAGCCAAATACAAAGATGAAATACACATAAGGGAGTTGTTTTACCTGATAAAGTATTGGTATTTCTCTACATCCAGGGCTGAGATTTACACTCAGCTCCTTCATACAACACAGTCCTGCCTGGCAGGACACAAAGCTGATCTTTGATCACTGCATTTAACCTCCCTGGCGGTATGATTATTTCGGATTTTAGGTGCTGAAAGCGGTACAATTATTTTGCATGGAAATTTGGCGTTTTATATTGTAGGTCTGTAATTCTTAGCAATAACACACTTACATCTGTCCACCAAGAGTCTAGTAGATATCCCGGGTATGATGAAGTTTGAAACACAAAATCATAAATTATAATATAATAAATAAATATAAATAATTAAAAAAAATAATAATATAATAATAATAAAATAAATTTCCCCATGATTCACTATCGCTCAATTCTGCAAGTGTTCTAATTTACTATCGCTGTTTTCTAGCTGCTCTAAAGCCACTTTTGACGTAAAGGGACACTGGTTGCTATGGACAATTTCAAGTTTCCAGTCAGAAAGAACAGTATAGGTGCTGTGTGTGTGGATGCGCTGCTCCCATCTAAATACGTTTATATCCTGCCTATAAAGTGCAAACTTATTCCATATACAACGTCAAATCATATACAATCAATGCTTAGAAATTTATATCAAAAAGTTATAAAATTGTGAAAGTTCAATAATTCAATGATATGTGTCACATAATAGCAAAGTCTCCCAGTGATGCATTCAAATCTTCTGTCAATTGCCGTTAATGGCGTGCTCTTGTGTTAATACAATGTGCTAGTGACTTAGTGCTCCACCTCCACCTGTGAGATTGGCCACTCACCAGATATTCCTTTAAAACTACACCTTTGGTTCATTCATGGGGATAACCACTCCACTCAAAAGGGAACTTCTTCAACAGACATAATTGGACCTTAGTGTTTCACAGCTGTGAAAACAAACTGTTGGATACTATAATTGAAAGAAGAAGAATCAAGCTAAAAAAGATAGAAACCACCATTGGTACCATTAGGGAGAATATCACACCACATGTAGAAACAAATGAGTATAAAACTAGAGCGGCCAAATTACAAGAATTTTTGACCAAACTTGATAATGAAGTAAAAAGCAAAAAGGTTAAAAAATACCAAAGAGATAAAAAAGACTATTTGGAAGGGAAAGTGTACAGATGGCAGGAGGAGGAAACACCCAGCAATTCTGCAAACACATCCCTGAATGAGGAGGTGATTGCCGAGGAGATGGGTGTACTAAATGGGACCAAAGGCACACCAGGTACCCCGATCGCCAACTTACCAAGAAGAGAAGCTAGGGTGACAACACGTACCCCAAGCAATAGCCAGAAAAAGGTAAACAGTAAAGTATCTGAACGAGACAATCACATTCCAACCGGACCCCCTCCCCCACCCCCACCCCCCATGGGACAGTACCCCAGACCCTGGAGGGGAGGGTATAGGGGTAGGGGTAGAGGATATTACAACTACAACCCCAATTACAACCAACACTATGGCCCAACCATGTGGCAGGGGGAATGGCGGGATTGGAGGGAACCCTACAAACCACCCATGCCAGTGTTTCAAACCAGCAGGGGGGGCTGGAACAGGAACCCCCAGGTATCTGGAGGAAACACAAATCAAAGAGAAAACGAGGCTGTAGAGGGGGAGGCAAAAAGGAAAAGAGAAAACTAGGTGAGGGTATTTTTAATCTAACAGATGTAACTTTCACCCAGGAAGAATTATTAGTACTAGATAGCGGAATCAAATATGCACCTAGTGCAAGTTTTAATCAGTTTGAAGCATTTATAGATTTACAAAAATTCATTAGAAAATTAAATCTAAAGAAACATTTCTTAGAAAAAGGAGAACCCCAACACCAACCAACGGAGACAGGATACCAGCATAGTAATTTGAGGAACAAATCCACGTTCAACCCCAGGTCCAACACTAACCAACACATAGAGGTGTTCAAAAGAATAGTTGAGAAAGAGATTAAAAATATTAAACCACCAAAACAAAATAAAAATAGAATATGGCAGGGAATAAAAAAACTGGAAAAAAGGAAGAACATAGTGATACGCCCAGCCGATAAAGGGGGAGGGATAGTGATCCTAACAAAGGAGGATTACTATGAGGAGTTGGAGAGACTGGTTAATGATTTAAGTACATACCAACCCCTTAAAAAGAATCCCAATAGAGAGTTAAAGAAAAAACTAAAAGAATACCTGAATAAGGGCATAACAGACAAAATCCTGAACAAGAAGGAAGGGAAATATCTGCTGACAGAAGCACCAAGAATACCAGTAATATACCAAGTCCCAAAAATACACAAAAATAAAACCAAGCCACCAGGAAGGCCAATAATCAGTGGCATTGAATCGGTACACTCTAGGTTGGGGGAGTACTTAGATGTATTCCTTCAACCTATAGCAGGAGAGGGAAAAGCATTTCTTAAAGATAGCAAAGATGTTATCAACAACCTAAAGGATATAAATGTAGACGGCTCCACGCTACTGGTAACATTAGATGTGGAGTCGTTGTACACCAACATCAAGCAAACAGATGCCCTGGCAGCAGTAGCATGGGGAATGAAAAACCTATCAGACTTGCAATTAAAACAAAGAAAGTTCATTCTAGAAGGACTAAGAATGGCCATGGGAAACAATTTTTTCTGGCACAACCATAAGTATTACAGGCAAAGTAAAGGAGTAGGAATGGGTAACAAGTATGCACCGAGTGTGGCCAACATCTTCCTAAGCAAGTGGGAGGAGGAAGATATTTATGGAAGATGCTGGCCACATTTGCTGTTATACAAACGCTACATAGATGACATTTTGATAATATGGAAAGGGAGCCGAGCACAGCTGGAGGAGTTTATCCAATTTATTAGCGGCAATAAGTATGGGATTAAATTCACTGCTACAGTACATCAACAGGAAATTAATTTCTTAGATCTAGAAATATACAAAAATGAGAACAAGCTTGGAACCAGAACACATTTTAAAGAAACGGATCGGAATGGATACATACCGATGGGGAGCTACCACCACCCTCAGTGGAAGGCAGCTATCCCGAAAAGCCAGTTCATCAGGATTAGGCGGAACTGTGATCGAATGGAGGACTATTTACAACAGACAGATATCCTGATAGACAGATTTATAGACAAGGGCTATAAAAGAAATGTACTGGAGAACACACGTTCAAAAGTGGCTAATATGGACAGAGAATTAATCCTGAGCAGTAAAGTAAGAAAGCACAAGCAGGATAATAGCATACCGTTTATCACGGGATTTAACACACAATACAAAAAACTAGAGGATATCATAAAGAAAAATTGGTCAATCATCAGCAGTGACCCACAATTAGGTAAGGTACTACCCCGGAAACCAACATTCATATATAGAAAAGCAAGAAGGATTAGAGACAAAATAGTAAAAAATGTGCCAGACCCCCCCAAAGATTTCTCAACACTTTTTAACCAGAAGGGTTTTTTTAGATGCAAGAAATGTAAAGCTTGTAGATCTACTAACCAGAGTGATAGGAAAATCACAAGTTTTATGTCAAACACCAAAGAGCAAGCATATAAAATAGATAAGTTGATAACATGCTGTAGTACCCACGTTACATATGTACTGGAGTGCAGTTGTGGATTACAGTACGTGGGCAGAACAACCAGAGCCCTATCAGTAAGAATAGGTGAACATGTCAGAAACATCAAAAAAGGATTCAAACACCACAGCGTATCAAAGCATTTTAGGGAGGTACATAATAGAAACCCCCAATATCTGAAATTTTATGGAATAGACAGAGTAGTACGTAATTGGAGAAACACCAACATGAAAAGGGAAGTTTCAAAGAATGAAACCCACTGGATATTTAGATTGGACACGATGAGGCCACAGGGGTTAAACGTGGAAATTGATGTAAATTGTTTTTTAGAAGACTACTGAAATGGAATTTTACTTTTATTTTTATTTAATTTTTATTTTTATTTTTCATTTTTTATTTTATTTTTTACTTTATTTTCTTTATTCTTATTTTTATTTTTATTTTTATTATTATTTTTATTTTTATTTTTATTTTTATTTTATTTTTATTTTTATTTTTATTTTTATTAAGATTTTTATTTTAATTTTATTTTTATTTTTATTTTATTTTTATTTTTATTTTTATTTTTATTAAGATTTTTATTTTAATTTTATTTTTATTTTTATTTTTATTTTTATTTTTATTTTCATTTTTATTTTATTTTTAATGTCAGCAGTTCAAACACCCATTCTTGATAATAAGATGATTTCAAGCACTAACCATAGGTCAATGATTAAATTTAATAAAAGGTAGGGGTGTACAGGTATTCTGCTAAAATAAAGTAATGTGGAAGTTTTTTGCTGTCCCATATTGTAAATCGAGTATCAATAGATGCGTCATAACATGTATTAAGATGTTTTAAATGTTACATAACCCAAGGGCCAAAGATTTAATCTTATGTAAAAGCCTCTCCAACAGATGGGGAGGGGGTAGTTGTAAATATATCTATACATTTTCAGTACATTAGAAACCAGATCGGAACAATAAGATAAAGCAAAGAAAAGGGTATGCGCAACATACAACTACAAGAATGGGCTAACACCCACAGATAAAATGGCGACAGGTGGGAGGAAGTCATACTAGATAGCATGGTAAGGGAATGCCCATAGTTAAGATGGCGGCATGGGTATTTCCGCCCATGTCCAATATAAATAGAACAGGAACCAACCAAATAGCAGCTTCCTGATGACGCAAATTGCGAAACGCGTAGAGGCTGCTGGGAAATACAAACCCACGTGATCCAATACGAACGGGATTGGTAAGGACGCGAATAGGCAAGAGGGGAGGAACGGAGGTCGCACAGTACACACAGGCGAACTAGGTGGCCATGCCTACCCGTCCCTAACTGTTGGAATAGCTTTGTGCCGGCTGGGGGGCACACATAAATGTGAGTGCACAGTTTTTATTTGTGTTTTATAATAAACAGTATTAACGGTATTGCGCGATGATCGTTTTTATTCATGTTTCATGAGGAACACTAAGGTCCAATTATATCTGTTGAAGAAGTTCCCTTTTGAGTGGAGTGGTTATCCCCATGAATGAACCAAAGGTGTAGTTTTAAAGGAATATCTGGTGAGTGGCCAATCTCACAGGTGGAGGTGGAGCACTAAGTCACTAGCACATTGTATTAACACAAGAGCACGCCATTAACGGCAATTGACAGAAGATTTGAATGCATCACTGGGAGACTTTGCTATTATGTGACACATATCATTGAATTATTGAACTTTCACAATTTTATAACTTTTTGATATAAATTTCTAAGCATTGATTGTATATGATTTGACGTTGTATATGGAATAAGTTTGCACTTTATAGGCAGGATATAAACGTATTTAGATGGGAGCAGCGCATCCACACACACAGCACCTGTAGTATATCTCTATGAGAAGTTTTTTTGGATGCAGCAGCTAAGGCAATTAAAAGTAAAGTAATTAGGAGATTTTGTTTTGCGCCGGTGACACACATACACTAGAAAGAACAGTATATATAATATAAAACTGCATGCAGGGCATTGGATAAAGCACTAGGGACAAAAGGGATGTGAAATGAAAAAAAGTCTGGATGCCCAACCTGAACCCCAATGAACTCAGTGAGAGTCAAATCTGTTACATTAAAACTGCCCATTTTCTGGGCTACAAGGCAAGGGGGTGTCAAAAATAGCAAGGGGCGGGCACTGCCCTGGGGAACAATTTCAAAAAATGTTTTAACCCCTTCACACCGACCGTATGCAAATATGTAGCCTCAGCTTGAAGGGGTTATAGCGGGATGATTCCTGCAGCTGCACACATCAACCCGGGACCGTTTTTAGAGCAAATGGTTGGCTTTCTTGGGATAACAACAGATGCGGCTAGCAGCCCAAGGAGTGGGAGGGGACATTCCCCCCCGCTACCTTACGTGGCTCGCCCAAACTCTCCCATCCCACCAGGAGGCATGTCTGCTGGCTGGCCCGAAACCTGAATGAAGCCGCAATCAGCTTCGATTGGGTCTCAGATCTAGTAATCTGGAAGCGATGTCATGACATCACTTCCGGTTTACTGAAGACTTAAGGGCGCCCAATTTTAAAAAATGACAGCATTCAAAACAGCCAAACTTTGTGTTTTGAATGCTTTTAAGTGCAAAGGAGGGATTTGTGGTCTCAGGGATTCCCGATCCCTCCATAAAGAGTACCTGTCACTGCCTATTACTGTTACAAGGGATTTTTTACATTTCTTGTGACAGCAATAAAAATAATCCATTTTTTTTTTCTTTAAAAAGGGACAGTGTAAAAAACAAAAAAAAACAAAAACAAATGATAGTGCCCCATCCCTCCATGCTCACACGCATAATAAGTGAACGCATACGTAAGTCGCGCCCGCAAGTGTTCAAACCACACATGCGAGGTGTAGCAGCGATTGTTAGAGCAATAATTCTAGCACAAGACCTCCTCTGTAACTCTAAACTGGTAACCTGTAGAAATTTCTCCAATATCACCTATGGAGATTTGTAGCCTCCCTGACGGTTTTCCCGAGTGTGGCTCGGGGTTAAATTTCAGGACCATTAGCGGTAACCCCGAGCCACACTCGGGATTACATCGCAGGATCCTGGTGCGGCGTTACTTACCTTGTCACCAGGATCCTGCGATGACCCCTGCTGTGTCTGCGGGCTCTGTCCTCTGCCCAAAGCCTCTGTGTCAGGCTCCGTTCCCTGCCAGCGTCGCAATGCATGGGGGCGGAGCATGGCGGCAAATTAAAAAAAGTAAAAAAACATAACACATACAGTACTGTAATTTTACAGATTACAGTACTATATGAAATCATTTCACATCCCTTTTGGCCCCAGTGCTTTGTCCTATGACCTGCATGCAGTTTTATATGATATATACTGTTCTTTCTGCCTGGAAACTTGAGATTGTCCAAAGCAACCAAAAAGTGTCCTTTTATGTCAAAAGTGGCTTTAGACCAGCTAGAAAACAGCGATAGTAATCTAGAAGACTTGCAGAATTGAGCGATAGTGAATCGTGGGGAAATTTATTTTATTATTATTATTATTATATTTTTTTAACTATTTATATTTATTTATTATATTATTATTTATGTTTTTGTGTTTCAAACTTCATCATACCCAGGTATCTACTAGACTCTTGGTGGACAGATTTATTTTATTCTCTAAGGTCTCTGCTAAAAATATATATTTATAAAATGTTTGGGGATTCCAAGTAATTTTCCAGCAAAAAATATGGATTTTAACTTTAACTCAGAAAAAGACCTAGGCATGAAGGGGTTAAATTCCATTTGGCTGGGAGCAATGATTTATTAATGCTTAATGTGAAATAATAAAGATACCCAATGCCAATAAATAACATGACCGGGGGGTATACTAATCCTGACTGTGAAGGGGCACATCTCTCTGATGCAAAGAATGACATTTGCAAACAACATATTATTCCTGGCTTTATTTAAAAACAACAAGCGAATTTAAGGAGGACTCCACAATAGAAAAAAAAAAGTGTGACGTTCCTCTGAAAATCCATACCAGACCCATAATCTGAGCATGCAGCCTGGCTAGCCAGGAAAGGGGGACGAGCAATGCCACCCTATCTAGAACCTTGGCAGGCCACATACTTTGAACATAGGGGAGTGCAAAGCACTCCATGTTGATGAGCACAAGGGCCTCTTCCCTCACAACCTTGGCCAGTGGCTGTAGGGGTATGCCAGTGATGTCAGTGCCACCTCTTCCCCTTTGCTTAAGTGGCATGAATTCCTGGTGACATCAGTGGTTCCTATGGACGTTACAGGTGTAAGCACCCATAGCTTCATTAGGAACCAGTGACAATGGAAAGTTGTCATATATAGGATTGGTAGAAGAACAGAGGACCAAACAGGAAAAAGTTTGGGCTTTCAACAGCAGTGTTAATTTTGGCAGCAAATTTTGATTTAGTCTTAGGACTAAAATGGCATTTTAGTCCCATTTTAGTCTTCTGCAATTGTTCTAGTTTTAGTCGTATTTAGTCGACTAAATCTCCAGGACATTTTAGTCCACTAAAACTCATTTGAGAATATAGAGTTAGGGTATATTGGCGCTACCTACAAAATTATATACTGGGGTAGCCTCAATTCTAGCAGCCCTTGCTTGTAGTAGTAAATCTATACGCTATGCACGGTATATAAATCCCCCTTTATAGTATAAATGATATCACAGCTATTGAGTATGTATCCAGTAATCATATGCTGTAGAGGGTGTAACGATATCAAGTACGGGACATGACAAGCTGTAGCTAGCTGCCATCTTGTGTGGAAGTAGCCATGACAGTTTGGCTAACCATGTAACCTCACAGAGAACTCTGAACTCCGTCTTCCCCACCTTAGGAATTCAAAGCTTTTTAAGTTCAACAGAAAAGGTTATCTCAACAGAGAAAACAGAACCAGGTTAAGTCAGTAGAAAAACATTTGTTGTCAGGGCAGTGTTCAGGCCTGTCGTAAAACTGTCACCCTCCCCATTCAGAGACAGAACAGGCCTCGGTTGTAAAAATGTCTGAATACACCTCAATAGAATAAGTATGAAATTTCAGCATGTTTCATAACTTCTGACTTATTAATCGCACAGCCATAATCTGGACATATTTAGCTTCCTCAGATAATATGGAACGTTTCAAGTCCAGACACCCCTATGTCAGGTCATATGGGAAACCCCTGGGACCACTTATTCCTCCAAAGCAGGCTATACTTTATAGATATGGCATGTTTAGACTTGTTTTGAAGGAAATCTCAAGTTGAATAATAATATGGATATTTGGAGTCTGTCAACACTACAGATGCAGATATATGAATATGTATTAAAGAAATCTACCTGGGACATGGTCATGAGTGTAGACACCTCCCAGCAACCAACCCCTAAAACCAGCTGGCCAGATGATTGGTTACTGGTCGCTGTCAACACCCCCTTTGATTTGACAGAAAAGAGGAGATGTCAAGACAATGGGCAGTTCTCCTTTTACCATCCAAGAAGAAACATCTGCCAAGTCGAGAACCGATTACCTAGCTCATCGATCGAACTCTGATCAACCCTCGGACATTAATTGCAAGTATTCTCTCTTCCCAATTCTACCTTATTGCTTTGTGGCTGTATATTGTCTTTACCTTTTGAAACATCTTTTTTCTGTAAATATTTTATTTGCATCAACCTTGACCTTTTCATAATAAACCCTTATGTTGAAAAGTGTTAACCTTGTCTCTAAAGCTCTTAATGCAAGCTATAAACGAACCTGCCTCTTGAAGGGCGCTACTGTTGTAGAGTAAGACTCTGAGCAGATCTGTCTGTAGTGGCAGTGTGTGTGGCAGACGCTTATTCTCAAATTATAATTGGTATTGCAAAATTACGAGTCTCCCCCGGCTCGGTCTTGTAAACGGGGGTGGTGGCAGTTAAAGGGTTAATTGTGTAATTAGCCCAGTGACAATCACTCTCAGGCTGCTCGCACCTAGATTGTGGTCCTGCAAGCTGGAAAATCTTTGTGCTGGGCGCAGCTGAGAGTGGCATTGTTACGTAAGTGACCGCGTGGTGTGAGGTTGGCCGGTCCTTTGTCGCGAGTTAGCGAGGAGGGCAGGGATTTGACACCCGCGTTCGTCACATATTGGCTGGCAGCGTAGCGGAATAGTTTCGCATTCAGTGCATTGTTAGGAATTAGCTCTGCACTGAAGGATTGTAACCTTTGTGGAAACAGTCCTTAGAGACAAGCTGGTGCATATTTTTTGATTTTGATTTTTTCAAGAGAGACATACAGCAACAACTCTTTCCTACACCTTCTTCCTATCTCTTCTTTCTGTTCTATCTCTTCTGCTTGCAAAATGTCTGGGTTATCAGCATATAAAAAGATGAGCAAGAATGAACTGACTGTTGAGTAGGGATGAGCTTCGAGTTCGAGTCGAACTCATGTTCTACTCGAACATTGGCTGTTCGCAAGTTCGCCGAACAGCGAACAATTTGGGGTGTTCGCGGCAAATTCGAATGCCGCGGAACACCCTTTAAAAGTCTATGGGAGAAATCAAAAGTGCTAATTTTAAAGGCTTATATGCAAGTTATTGTCATAAAAAGTGTTTGGGGACCCGGGTCCTGCCCCAGGGGACATGGATCAATGCAAAAAAAAGTTTTAAAAACGGCCGTTTTTTCAGGAGCAGTGATTTTATTAATGCTTAAAGTCAAACAATAAAAGTGTAATATCCCTTTAAATTTCGTACCTGGGGGGTGTCTATAGTATGCCTGTAAAGGGGCGCATGTTTCCTGTGTTTAGAACAGTCTGACAGCAAAATGACATTTGGAAGGAAAAAACTCATTTAAAACTACCCGCGGCTATTGCATTGCCGACAATACACATAGAAGTTCATTGATAAAAACGGCATGGTAATTCCCCACAGGGGAACCCCGAACCAAAAAAAAAAAAAAAAAAATGATGTGGGGGTCCCCCTAAATTCCATACAAGGCCCTTCAGGTCTGGTATGGATATTAAGGGGAACCCCAGCCAAAATTTAAAAAAAAAATTGACGTGGGGTTCCCCCTAAATTCCATACCAGACCCTTCAGGTCTGGTATGGATTTTAAGGGGAACCCCGCGCCAAAAAAAAAAAAAAAAAAAGGCGTGGGGTCCCCCTAAAAATCCATACCAGACCCTTATCCGAGCACGCAACCTGGCAGGCCGCAGGAAAAGAGGGGGGGACGAGAGTGCGGCCCCCCCCCCTCCTGAACCGTACCAGGCCACATGCCCTCAACATTGGGAGGGTGCTTTGGGGTAGCCCCCCAAAACACCTTGTCCCCATGTTGATGAGGACAAGGGCCTCATCCTCACAACCGTGGCCGGTGGTTGTGAGGGTCTGCGGGCGGGGGGCTTATCGGAATCTGGAAGCCCCCTTTAACAAGGGGACCCCCAGATCCCGGCCCCCCCCCTGTGTGAAATGGTAAGGGGGTACTTACCCCTACCATTTCACTAAAAAACTGTCAAAAATGTTAAAAATGACAAGAGACAGTTTTTGACAATTCCTTTATTTAAATGCTTCTTCTTTCTTCTTTCTTCCTTCATCTTCTTCTTCTTCTGGTTCTTCTGGCTCTTCTGGTTCTTCCTCCGGCGTTCTCGTCCAGCATCTTCTCCGCGGCGTCTTCTATCTTCTTCTCCTCGGGCCGCTCCGCACCCATGGCATTTGGGGGGAGGCTCCCGCTCTTCTCTTCATCTTCTTCTCTTCTTCATCTTCTTCTTCATCTTCTTCTTCTTCTTCTTCTTCCTTCTTCTCTTCTTCCTGTCTTCTCCGGGCCGCTCCGCAATCCATGCTGTGGCATGGAGGGAGGCTCCCGCTGTGTGACGGCGTCTCTTCGTCTGACGGTTCTTAAATAACGGGGGGCGGGGCCATCCGGTGACCCCGCCCCCCTCTGACGCACGGTGACTTGAGGGACTTCCCTGTGACGTCACGGGGAATGCCACAGGAAAGTCCCGTCATGTCACCGTGCGTCAGAGGGGGGCGGGGTCACCGGGTGGCCCCGCCCCCCGTTATTTAAGAACCGTCAGACGAAGAGACGCCGTCACACAGCGGGAGCCTCCCTCCATGCCACAGCATGGATTGCGGAGCGGCCCGGAGAAGACAGGAAGAAGAGAAGAAGAGAAGAAGGAAGAAGAAGAAAAAGAAGAAGAAGAAGATGAAGAAGAAGATGAAGAAGAGAAGAAGATGAAGAGAAGAGCGGGAGCCTCCCCCCAAATGCCATGGGTGCGGAGCGGCCCGAGGAGAAGAAGATAGAAGACGCCGCGGAGAAGATGCTGGACGAGAACGCCGGAGGAAGAACCAGAAGAGCCAGAAGAACCAGAAGAAGAAGAAGATGAAGGAAGAAAGAAGAAGCATTTAAATAAAGGAATTGTCAAAAACTGTCTCTTGTCATTTTTAACATTTTTGACAGTTTTTTAGTGAAATGGTAGGGGTAAGTACCCCCTTACCATTTCACACAGGGGGGGGGCCGGGATCTGGGGGTCCCCTTGTTAAAGGGGGCTTCCAGATTCCGATAAGCCCCCCGCCCGCAGACCCTCACAACCACCGGCCACGGTTGTGAGGATGAGGCCCTTGTCCTCATCAACATGGGGACAAGGTGTTTTGGGGGGCTACCCCAAAGCACCCTCCCAATGTTGAGGGCATGTGGCCTGGTACGGTTCAGGAGGGGGGGGGGGCCGCACTCTCGTCCCCCCCTCTTTTCCTGCGGCCTGCCAGGTTGCGTGCTCGGATAAGGGTCTGGTATGGATTTTTAGGGGGACCCCACGCCTTTTTTTTTTTTTTTTTTTGGCGCGGGGTTCCCCTTAAAATCCATACCAGACCTGAAGGGTCTGGTATGGAATTTAGGGGGAACCCCACGTCAATTTTTTTTTTAAATTTTGGCTGGGGTTCCCCTTAATATCCATACCAGACCTGAAGGGCCTTGTATGGAATTTAGGGGGACCCCCACATCATTTTTTTTTTTTTGGTTCGGGGTTCCCCTGTGGGGAATTCCCATGCCGTTTTTATCAATGAACTTCTATGTGTATTGTCGGCAATGCAATAGCCGCGGTAGTTTTAAATGTGTTTTTTCCTTCCAAATGTCACTTTGCTGTCAGACTGTTCTAAACACGGGAAACATGCGCCCCTTTACAGGCATACTATAGACACCCCCCAGGTATGAAATTTAAAGGGATATTACACTTTTATTGTTTGACTTTAAGCATTATTAAAATCACTGCTCCTGAAAAAACGGCCGTTTTTAAAACTTTTTTTTGCATTGATTCATGTCCCCTGGGGGAGGACCCGGGTCCCCAAACACTTTTTATGACAATAACTTGCATATTAGCCTTTAAAATTAGCACTTTTGATTATTCATGTTCGTGTCCCATAGACTTTAACGGCGTTCGCGTGTTCGAACGAATTTTTTTCCTGTTCGCATGTTCTGGTGCGAACCGAACAGGGGGGTGTTCGGCTCATCCCTACTGTTGAGTGCGCAGAAAGAGGAATTGATGTCGGTGGGAAAAACCGTGAAGGCTTGATACATGCCTTACAGGAGTTTGATATCCGTGCACACCAGAACCTGGGGGAAACTGGACCAGAAAGGGTTTCCACTACTCCAGAGCCCAGTGGTTCAGAGGCGGCCTCACCAGATGGGCAAGCAGAGACTGACACTGGAATACCACGGATTGTTACCTCCAAGCCACCACAAGAGCAGGCTAACATCAGATTGCCTGAAACCATCATAGACTCTCTTCAAATGCAAGAAACTCTACAAAACCTCAGGGAGACGGATCCTGTGGTGTACTTGCAGTTTCTGGAACGCCAGGCCGAGCGGGAGGAACGCAGGGCTGAGAGGGAGGCTGATCGTCGGCACGAACTGGAGATGGCTAGGCTCCAGCAGCAGCGACAGGCTTAGAACCTCGGATCCCTAGAGCACAGGGATGCCTCTCTGCCAGTGACCCCGGAAGCCAAGTTTCCAGTTATGGAAAAGGACAGTGACATTGACGTGTATCTACTGTCGTTTGAAAAAACTTGCCGTCAGTACCATCTGCCCCCAGCACAATGGGCCCGGTACCTGACACCAGGGCTACGAGGCAAGGCCCTGGATGCTTATGTCGAACTGTCAGAAGAACAGTGCGACGATTATGCGGCCCTAAAAGCTGCAATCATCCAAAAGTTTCAGCTAACCCCGGAAGTGTACCGGAAGCGTTTTAGGTCCTTGCAAAAGGGGCCTGGGGACTCATACATGGATGTGGTAGGTCGCTTACGTACCACATTCCGGCAGTGGACTAAAGGCTTGGAAGCCGATTCTTTTGAATCCCTGGAAGATCTTATGATTGCAGATCAACTTTTGCACATCTGTCCTACAGACGTCAGACAGTTTGTGCTGGAGCGAAAGCCAGCCTCTGCCAAAGCAGCAGCAGAACTGGCAGATACCTATATCCACTCTCGGGTATCTGACCATCGCAAGGCTCCTCTGAATGGCTGGAAAGGAGGGAAATCGCACACGGCAACCCCTCCTCTGCCTACCAAACAAGTTCCTCAGCAGCCGGAACCTGCAACTCCTGGAGCCAAGGCCTTCCTAACTGACAAACGCAAATGCTACAACTGTGGGGGAGCCAGACATCTCAGGGCGCAGTGCCCTGAGCAGAAGAAGACGATATCACCTGGCCATCCGGCTAGCAAACCTTCCGCTGTGCTGCTCGTCAGTGGGAAACCTCCCGGAACCAATGAAAACTTGCAGCCAGTCATCGTAGGCCACCGGACTGTAACAGGCTTTCGTGACACCGGAGCTGAAGTCACATTGGTCAGACCAGAGGTTATAGAAGAAACAGACATCATCCCAGAGAAGTTCCTTACCCTCACCGGAGTTGGGGGGACCCGTTCCTGTGTACCCCGTGCCTATGTTTTTATTTATTGGGGTGCCGGAAGTGGGATGAGAGAGGTGGGTGTCTCGGAGGAGATCCCCACTGCGGTGTTGTTGGGTTCTGATTTAGGTACCCTTGTTTCATACTATGCCCCTGCTAAAAGCACCCCAGATGCTCCCACGGATCTCTCTGGACCTCCCAAGGTACTGTTTACCGATGTTGGGGTAATATCTGGGCAACCTATAGATGGACAGAGGGAGGGGGAGGGTGGAGTGGAAGTGCAAGGTCCTCCTTCTTCAGAGACAGGAGAGGAGGCCCCCTTGCCAGTGAAGGTAACTGATGTATGTTCCAATGATGCTGAACTGATAAAGGCTAAATGTGATGATAATGATGATGAGGATAATGATGATGATGATAATGATGATGATAATGATGATGATGCATTGCCAGTGCTGGTGGTCACTCGCAGTGCTGCAAAGGCAGCCGAGGTGCAGGCCCTGGTCGCAGAACAGCAGGAGGAGGTCTCTGGGCCCTCTCCCTGTTCTGACCCAGTGGACTCCACCTCTGTTGAGCCTCAGCAGCTGTCCATGTTTGCCACAGGACTGCTGGCTGGGACCTGTTGTTCCGCCTTTGAAACAGCACTGCAGACAGACCAAACACTAGCACAGCTCAGGAGTCTAGCTGATCGCCCCCCTGCAGAGAATGACAAACAAAAGGTCTATTGGGACAAAGGTAAACTGTACAGAGAAAATATGCCTGCAGAGGGGAATGAGGCTGACCTAGGTAGCAGGCAGCTGGTTGTACCCAGTCAATTTAGGGGACAGCTGCTAAAAGTGGCTCATGAGATTCCCCTCGCAGGGCACTTGGGGATCACTAAGACCCGAGGGCGGTTGATACATAACTTTTATTGGCCTACAATGCTCGCTGACATAGCTGACTACTGTCGGTCCTGTGTTACCTGCCAGCGAGTTGGCAAGGCAGGGGATGTACACAGGGCTCCGCTAAAACCTTTGCCTATGATTGACGAACCTTTTAAGAGGGTGGCAGTGGATATCATTGGGCCTTTGGCCATCCCTAGCAGTTCAGGCAAACGTTTTATCCTTACAGTTGTCGACTATGCCACGCGTTATCCAGAGGCGGTGGCTCTCTCCTGCGTCCGGGCAGACAAGGTCACTGATGCTCTGGTGGGAATCTTCACAAGAGTGGGATTCCCGGCTGAGCTCATTAGCGATCAAGGCCCTCAGTTTGTGTCCAACTTGATGCAAGCTCTCTGTCGGAAAATACAGATGACGCATATCATGGCCAGTCCTTATCACCCACAAACGAACGGTTTGTGCGAGCGTTTCAATGGAACTTTGAAACAAATGTTGTGCACCTTTGTGCACTCCCAGGGTAAGGACTGGGAACGATATCTGCCTCATCTGCTGTTTGCTTACAGAGAGGTGCCTCAGGAGTCCACAGGCTTTTCGCCATTTGAACTTTTGTACGGACGGAGGGTAAGAGGACCCCTGGAACTAATCCGTGAGACCTGGGAGGGCAAGATTGCCGACTCAAAGGTCTCTGTTTTGGATTATGTCCTAAAATTCAGAGATAAAATGGAGACGCTGGTGGAAATTGTGCGGGAGAACATGACCCAGGCCCAGACTAGGCAGAAAGAGTGGTATGACCGTACCGCTAGGGAGCGGACCTATGACATTGGTCAGAAGGTGTATGTTCTGCTTCCCCTGCGGCAGAACAAACTCCAAGCAGCATGGGAAGGCCTGTACACCATCACCCAGCGTCTGAATGATGTCACCTACTTGGTCAGGTTGGGAGAAGGGCATAGACGTCAGAAGGCCATTCATGTTAACATGATCAAAGCCCATCATGAGCGCACGGCCTATGTCATGCCGGTCTGCAGCAGGCCAGAGCCTGAGGAGGCTGATCCACTTCTAGACCTGCTAGCAGACACCAGGGAGGTAGACTCAGAACTCCTGATAAACTCCAATCTTACCCCCACCCAGGTACCTGGACTGAAGCGAGTGCTGGCAGTACATGGTAGCAGGTTTACGGGAAAACCTGGGAGGACACACCTCGCTGTCCACCAGGTGGACACCGGGGCACATCCCCCCATTAAACAGTCGGCCTATCGCGTCTCCCTGGAGGTGCTGGCCGACATGAAAAGGGAGGTGGAGGAAATGCTGCAGCTGGGGGTGATTCAGAAGTCCCACAGTGCCTGGGCGTCCCCAGTAGTCTTGGTCCCCAAAAAGGACCAGACGACCAGGTTCTGTGTGGACTACCGGAAGCTGAATGCCATCACTACTGCAGATGCCTACCCCATGCCCCGGATTGATGAGTTGTTAGATAGGCTGGCGGCCGCCCGTTATATAACAATCATGGATTTGAGCAGGGGGTACTGGCAAATTCCTCTGGCCCCTGAGGCTCGGGAAAAGTCGGCCTTCATCACCCCATTCGGATTGTTCGAGTTTACCGTCATGCCGTTTGGGATGAAGAATGCCTCAGCTACCTTCCAGAGAGTCATGAATGACTTACTGGAGGGGCTGGAAACCTTTGCCGTAGCCTACCTGGATGACATCGCCGTGTTCAGCCCTACCTGGGAAGAACACCTGGTGCACCTGTCACAGGTCCTGGACCAACTGACGTCTGCCAATCTGACTGTAAAACCCAGTAAGTGTCAGATTGGCATGACTGATGTGCAGTACTTGGGACACCAGGTAGGAGGAGGTACCCTGAAACCCGAGACAGGGAAGGTTGAGGCCATCCTGGCCTGGCCTACCCCTCAAACCAAAAAGCAGGTTATGTCTTTCTTGGGGACCGCTGGCTACTATAGGAAATTTGTATGTAACTATAGTAGCCTGGCCAAACCTCTGACTGACCTAACCAAAAAGAAACTGCCCAAGGTGGTGTCTTGGACACCAGAATGTGAGCAGGCATTTCAGGCCTTGAAGGAGGCGCTGGCCAGCGCACCTGTGCTGCAGGCTCCAGACTTCACCCGCCGTTTCCTTGTGCAGACGGATGCCTCTGCCTTTGGATTGGGTGCAGTCCTGAGCCAGGTGGACGAGGCCGTAGAGGAGCATCCCATCCTCTACCTGAGCAGGAAGCTGCTTCCCAGGGAAGTAGCATATGCCACGATCGAAAAGGAGTGTCTTGCGATCGTGTGGGCTCTCCAGAAGTTACAAGCGTACCTTTATGGACGGCACTTCACTGTGATCACAGATCACAATCCCTTGAGCTGGCTAAATCGTGTTGCTGGGGAGAATGGCAAACTACTTCGGTGGAGCCTAATTCTTCAGCAATACGATTTCACCATCCAGCATAAGAAAGGCAGCCCCCATGGCAATGCTGATGGGCTGTCACGACAAGCCGAGCCCGCAGGAGTCGGTTGCGTCAGGAGGGAAATTGTAGTTCCCTCCCATGCAACCACCTAAGGGGGGAGGTGTAACGATATCAAGTATGGGACATGACAAGCTGTAGCTAGCTGCCATCTTGTGTGGAAGTAGCCATGACAGTTTGGCTAACCATGTAACCTCACAGAGAACTCTGAACTCCGTCTTCCCCACCTTAGGAATTCAAAGCTTTTTAAGTTCAACAGAAAAGGTTATCTCAACAGAGAAAACAGAACCAGGTTAAGTCAGTAGAAAAACATTTGTTGTCAGGGCAGTGTTCAGGCCTGTCGTAAAACTGTCACCCTCCCCATTCAGAGACAGAACAGGCCTCGGTTGTAAAAATGTCTGAATACACCTCAATAGAATAAGTATGAAATTTCAGCATGTTTCATAACTTCTGACTTATTAATCGCACAGCCATAATCTGGACATATTTAGCTTCCTCAGATAATATGGAACGTTTCAAGTCCAGACACCCCTATGTCAGGTCATATGGGAAACCCCTGGGACCACTTATTCCTCCAAAGCAGGCTATACGTTATAGATATGGCATGTTTAGACTTGTTTTGAAGGAAATCTCAAGTTGAATAATAATATGGATATTTAGAGTCTGTCAACACTACAGATGCAGATATATGAATATGTATTAAAGAAATCTACCTGGGACATGGTCATGAGTGTAGACACCTCCCAGCAACCAACCCCTAAAACCAGCTGGCCAGATGATTGGTTACTGGTCGCTGTCAACACCCCCTTTGATTTGACAGAAAAGAGGAGATGTCAAGACAATGGGCAGTTCTCCTTTTACCATCCAAGAAGAAACATCTGCCAAGTCGAGAACCGATTACCTAGCTCATCGATCGAACTCTGATCAACCCTCGGACATTAATTGCAAGTATTCTCTCTTCCCAATTCTACCTTATTGCTTTGTGGCTGTATATTGTCTTTATCTTTTGAAACATCTTTTTTCTGTAAATATTTTATTTGCATCAACCTTGACCTTTTCATAATAAACCCTTATGTTGAAAAGTGTTAACCTTGTCTCTAAAGCTCTTAATGCAAGCTATAAACGAACCTGCCTCTTGAAGGGCGCTACTGTTGTAGAGTAAGACTCTGAGCAGATCTGTCTGTAGTGGCAGTGTGTGTGGCAGACGCTTATTCTCAAATTATAATTGGTATTGCAAAATTACGAGTCTCCCCCGGCTCGGTCTTGTAAACGGGGGTGGTGGCAGTTAAAGGGTTAATTGTGTAATTAGCCCAGTGACAATCACTCTCAGGCTGCTCGCACCTAGATTGTGGTCCTGCAAGCTGGAAAATCTTTGTGCTGGGCGCAGCTGAGAGTGGCATTGTTACGTAAGTGACCGCGTGGTGTGAGGTTGGCCGGTCCTTTGTCGCGAGTTAGCGAGGAGGGCAGGGATTTGACACCCGCGTTCCTCACAGAGGGTATATGACAAACTTCAGGTGTCGCACAGCCTAATTAGTCCTACAGCCTCTGGGATAAAAGCCAGAGGCTATATTGCATAGTGTGCATTTAATAGAAACCATATACCAATGCGGTAATGTGCATATAAATTGTGCTGTCCTGAGCAGATATCATATGCGTATCAGATATAAAATAAAATAAAAATTACATGCACACAAAACACATGTTAATAGCACAGAAAATCCAGCAGTTAGATCTCCAACATATATTATGACAGTCCATATATTGCTGTTATATAGCTTATTCAGATTCCCAATGGTGACTTTGGTGTTGCAAACAATTTGTCAGGTGACTCTCGTGCTCCCCCTTTTGGTTGCCTACTCACCAGCTCCCAGAACCCCACCAGGGGTATAACGCCTGTGGTATAGTATGCTGGGTCACTTCATCTGCTGTTTCATCTAATGGATACTTGTACTGTATTCGGCTCCCCAGGCCCCACGCCGGGGTAATACGCCTGTGTTGGAAAATGGATCGTCTGCTGCTATGTATTGTGCTGGATGTCTCCTGTGCTTTTCAATCCATAGAGGTGTTGCTTCCCCTCATATATTCAAGGAAAAAAAGGAGAGCTTCCATGGCCTAATAAAGTATGACCACTTTATTTAAAATCATATATGCCCCCACAACCGGGGTATTGGGCATAAAAAACTAAGCCAGCAAAGATGATTTTTAAAACATAAAACAATAAAAAATACAAATGAATCTATAAAGTCCAGGTACTGTTAAGTGTAACTCTGTCCAGATGGAATAGGACAGCGCTAATTACTGGGCATTATATAAGTTTAAAAAGTCCCTCCAGGCAGACATAAACAACAAGGTGGGGGTATGTAACTACCAGCCGCTGAACAGCTGAACAGCGTACTCCTCTCTCGTAGTCCTGGAGCTGACTGACAGAACGTGATGCCATTGTGCGCGCTTCGTCACATGACGTCCTCAGCAACGGTATCACACTCATCCTTCTGCTAGGTTTTATAAGGAGAGAGCGTTCACACTCAGCCCGCCCCTCAAATCACAGGGCAATGAAATTAATACATTTACTATAGGGCTAGATCTAGGATATATGTGGTGCAATTTGGTCTCCTATTTGTTACATAATATAAACCGTATAACCAATATATGTGTCCAAGTTGCTATATGTACAGATCATGAAAGCGCTCTCCATTAGACCAGAAAGGATTCATTCACACCGATTATTGTAAGCAAAACTCCCCCTGCTGGTACAAGTAAAACCAGCAAGTGTGTTGATTCAGTATATCATTATTATAAAGGAGATGTATAACCACTATCTCATACAGGGTCTGTATCTCATAATTAAATGTAGACCTGAGGGCATGGTTATATTTCCACCAACTACCATATTACCAACATGTATTGTAATTATATTATACATACCCTAACTATTCTGCCGTGGAAAATTATATGCTGAAAAATAGTGACACTAAAAGAATATATTGTGTCAAGAGGCCTAGCCACTTACAAATTGGGAGGTATAGTAATATCTGAGCTCCCCTGTGACAGTGTCATATATATATAAATGATCATATACACAAATCATTGATATTGGTGTCGCATGCTAATCGCACCCATGTGAAAGTGATTAAATACATTAGTGGATATCATCATACAGATTATGAACCTATAATATTCTCCCATAGCCATGCACACTCTGCTCAGGAGTCCTGCATGTTAGGAGCTAAATCCACAAATTTGTTAAATTATAATATATAATCTGGGGTATAAATGCTAGGTGTCACAATACAAAAAAGAGAACACCCATAGTATGTAGGCGTGTAGATAACCCTGAATGGGTGTGAATAGTGTGCCCCTATGGGTGGTTAAAGTGTTGATTATGGGATTAGTGACTAGTACGTGTATAAATTGAGCCTCTATAAGTGCCTAAGGAGCTAATTAGGATGTGTGTATATAAGGGCTATCTTGGCTCATGTAAGGGGGAGAGGGACAGGTATACAGAAAAAAGCATTGTGCTCCATGTTAGGTCCCCATGTTCACAAGTGGTGACGATACACAGGACTTGAGTATATCAAGATTCGGATATAAAGCAGTTGAGGTCTATATCTAGGTTGAGGCCCCTAGGCGCCAGGGACCTCAACCTATATATCCAGGCTGTTTCATTCTGTGAGATGAGGGTGGTCTTGTTCCCTCCTCTCCAGTGATCTTTTATGGAGTCGATGCCGTAGAAAATTAGCCCTGATGGGTCCCTTTTGTGTACTTGGTCAAAATGACGTGACAGATTGTGTTTAGGAAAGCCTTTCCTTATATTCTTGATGTGCTCACGTATACGCACATATAAGGGCGGAGTGGTTCTACCCACATACTGGAGGTGGCAAGGGCACTCAATGACATAGGTCACGTGGGTGCTATGGCATGTGATCAGATTTCTGATTTTGTATTCTTTCTGATCGACCCTAGATTTAAAGGTTTCTCTCCTCCTGGGTACCTTCTTACTAACCCTACAGGGTAAGCATCGCTGGCATTTATAGAAACCTTTTAAATTAGGGAAGATGTCTATCTGCTTGGGGGGGTTGATGGCATTGTGGACCAGATGATCGCGAAGGTTGGGGGCTCTTCTATAGACAAAATTTGGTTTGTTCGGTAATATCTTGGCCAACACTCTGTCCTCCTTAAGGATAGGCCAATACTTCCTAACGATTTGTTCCAAGTTTTTATATTGGCTACTAAATCCTGTTATGAACGCTGTATCCATTGGTTTGTTTTTTCTTATGTTTTTCGTGAACAGTTGCCTTCTATTCATACTTGCCACAGTGGCTTTTAGTTTTAACAATTCATCCTTCTTATAGCCTTTTTCACGGAATTGCTCAATCACCCCATCTGCTTGGGCCATAAAATCCTCGATGTTATCACAGTTTCTACGTAATCTCAGTAGTTGTCCTTTAGGAATATTTCCCTTCCACTGTGGATGGTGACAGCTTGTGATGGGTATATACCCATTTTTATCAGTGGGCTTGAAGTACGTTTTGGTATGTAATCTATCTCCATTCTTGAAGATCAATAGATCTAGGTACTCTATTTGTTGGTGATTGCATTTACCAGTATAAGTAAGGCCATATCTGTTATGGTTGAGGTTACTTAGAAACTGTTCAAACTCCTCTGGTGTTCCTTCCCAGATTATAAGCAAGTTGTCAATGTACCTCCGATAGAATTTTAGGTGGGGGTTATTTCCTGTATATAGATACTCCTCCTCCCACATATTCATGAGGAGATTTGCTACGCTCGTGCGTAGCGTGCCCCCATTGCGACTCCTTTCTGTTGGGCATAGTAGTTGTTATTATGCTAGAAATAGTTGCAGCTCATTGCTAGTTCTAGGCCTTCCAGTATATAATTAATTTGTGACTGTCTCATCTCCGTGTGTTCATGTAGGGCTTTCTCTACACCATGTAGGCCGTCTGTTTGTACAATGCTGGTGTAAAGAGAGTTAACGTCAATAGTGGCAAGTATGTAATTCTGAGCTCCACTAATTTCTTGCAGGTCTTGCAAAAGTTGTGAGCTGTCACGTAGATAAGATTTGCCCTTGCATACCAATGGTTTTAAAAATTTGTCTAAATATTCACCCAACCTTGAGAAGATAGAATTTATCCCACTAACTATGGGTCTTCCAGGGGGCTTCTCCAACCTTTTATGAATTTTGGGGGTGTAGTAGATGACAGGGGTCTTGGTAGAATTGGATACAAGGTATTCAGCTTCCTGGGTGTTGAGTATTCCACTGTCTTTCCCTTTTTGCACAAAGGCCTTAAGCTTTTTCATGTACATCTTCTTAGGATTGCTTTTTAATCTCTTATATGTATTCTCCACCTGTAGTAGGTTATTCATTTCCTCCTTGTAATCTTCCTTATTAAGGATCACCAGCCCTCCCCCCTTGTCTGCCGGTCGTATGACCACCTCATTCTTTTTACTCAGTGCTTTAATTGTTTTCCAAATCTTCTTGGCTTTATGGTTGTTATTCTTTTCCAATTTTTTTACATCTTCTTCTACCATTTTTTCAAATGCTGCCAAGCATTGATTGCCTGGGGTGTTCGGATTGAAGATCGATTTATTCTTAAGTTGGGTATGTATGTAGACCGATTCCATGCTTGTTCGTGTGTCTTCATTTTCAGCAAAGTGTTTCTTTAGATTCAGTTTCCTCATAAATTTCTTAAGGTCTATATATGTTTGAAACTCATCCAAGGGTTTTTCTGGTGCGTACTTCAATCCTAAGTCCAAGATCTTCATTTCCTCTTCAGTGAATTTGACTTTGCTTAGGTTATAAATACCCTTGCCTAATATTCCCTTCTCCTTTTTCTTTCTCCCCCCTCTTGTTCCTCTGGTCTGCTTCTTCCTACAGTGGATCTCTGGGTGGGTCCTGTGTTTCCCCCA
Source organism: Lithobates clamitans (assembly GCA_037952925.1). Taxonomy (NCBI): domain Eukaryota; kingdom Metazoa; phylum Chordata; class Amphibia; order Anura; family Ranidae; genus Lithobates; species Lithobates clamitans. The sequence continues at coordinate 920,632 of JBBGZY010001726.1, read as the reverse complement.
TGTTGATGGTCCCACTCTTTCCTGGGGTATCCATGTGTTCTCTGATCTTGATATTCTCCTTGAAGCCGGTCGACCCTTGGTCCTCCATAACCTTCTCTGTTCGTGTTCCTCCCTCTCCACATCTGGTTCCTGTAGGGGACTCGGGCCTTCCATTTCCCTGGTGGTCTGTCTCTTGGACCTCCCCTGGGAAAAACCCTTCCATCTTCATAATTCTGTCTATGTTGGAAGCCTACACGATCTTCATTCCTTCTCTCATAATGGGGATAATTACGCTCCCTCAGTACAGAATATTGATTGTGTGTAGGTATACTGAATCTTGGTGTACGTGGAGTTCCATATTGAATGTGTTGTTGGTAATTTGTTCTTCTGTTTTCTAGTCTATCTGGAAATCTATTAGGTGTCCTGTGTGGTAGGTAACGCGTAGATAGAGAGTTGCTCCCAGTTACCCTTTGTGGGGTGTTGTAGGCGGGTGTATCTATAGATGTATCAATAGAGGTATCCCCCTCATAGGGTAGTTCTTCCACCACCATATCTTCTACCTCTACGTTGGCCAATTGCCATTTGTATATTTGTGTATTGTTATAATCTACCACATCACGTTTTTTATTTCTTCAATTTCTTTGCTTGTATATTGGTGTCATACTTTTTGATAATGTCCTGAAGCTCCTTCTCCTTATCTTTATATTCCTTTTGATTAGCATAGGGTATTAGTTGTTCTTTGATCTCTGTTATATGGGCCTCTACCCCTTTTAATTTGAATTTTCTTCTTTTAATAATTTTGTGTAATAATTCATTTTCACATCCATTAAAAAATGAGTACCATTCCTCCATGAGTTCTGGGTCCCCAATGCCATCATTAGGGTTGATATCCCATCGGAGTCTCCTTGGGGTCATTTTAGCTTTGATGTATGTTTCTAGAGTAGCTATATCCCACCACACCCTTAATTGTTTTTCCATGGTGTGTCTTAACTGTTTCATTAGACCTTGCATGTCATGGGTATTGGCCACTACCTCCTGATTAAATAGACCTGCAAGGTCAACATTTCTGTTCCCCATATAGCCAAAAATATCCATAGCAGCAGTTAAAAAACGCACCAAGGTGCGATCAATGCAAATTATATGGTAGAAGAAGATATAAGAAAATTGGAAAAGAATAACAACCATAAAGCCAAGAAGATTTGAAAAACAATTAAAGCACTGAGTAAAAAGAATGAGGTGGTCATACGACCGGCAGACAAGGGGGGAGGGCTGGTGATCCTTAATAAGGAAGATTACGAGGAGGAAATGAATAACCTACTACAGGTGGAGAATACATATAAGAGATTAAAAAGCAATCCTAAGAAGATGTACATGAAAAAGCTAAAGGCTTTTGTGCAAAAAGGGAAAGACAGTGGAATACTCAACACCCAGGAAGCTGAATATCTTGTATCCAATTCTACCAAGACCCCTGTCATCTACTACACCCCCAAAATTCATAAAAGGTTGGAGAAGCCCCCTGGAAGACCCATAGTTAGTGGGATAAATTCTATCTTCTCAAGGTTGGGTGAATATTTAGACAAATTTTTAAAACCATTGGTATGCAAGGGCAAATCTTATCTACGTGACAGATCACAACTTTTGCAAGACCTGCAAGAAATTAGTGGAGCTCAGAATTACATACTTGCCACTATTGACGTTAACTCTCTTTACACCAGCATTGTACAAACAGACGGCCTACATGGTGTAGAGAAAGCCCTACATGAACACACGGAGATGAGACAGTCACAAATTAATTATATACTGGAAGGCCTAGAACTAGCAATGAGCTGCAACTATTTCTGGCATAATAACAACTACTATGCCCAACAGAAAGGAGTCGCAATGGGGGCACGCTACGCACCGAGCGTAGCAAATCTCCTCATGAATATGTGGGAGGAGGAGTATCTATATACAGGAAATAACCCCCACCTAAAATTCTATCGGAGGTACATTGACGACTTGCTTATAATCTGGGAAGGAACACCAGAGGAGTTTGAACAGTTTCTAAGTAACCTCAACCATAACAGATATGGCCTTACTTTTACTGGTAAATGCAATCACCAACAAATAGAGTACCTAGATCTATTGATCTTCAAGAATGGAGATAGATTACATACCAAAACGTACTTCAAGCCCACTGATAAAAATGGGTATATACCCATCACAAGCTGTCACCATCCACAGTGGAAGGGAAATATTCCTAAAGGACAACTACTGAGATTACGTAGAAACTGTGATAACATCGAGGATTTTATGGCCCAAGCAGATGGGGTGATTGAGCAATTCCGTGAAAAAGGCTATAAGAAGGATGAATTGTTAAAACTAAAAGCCACTGTGGCAAGTATGAATAGAAGGCAACTGTTCACGAAAAACATAAGAAAAAACAAACCAATGGATACAGCGTTCATAACAGGATTTAGTAGCCAATATAAAAACTTGGAACAAATCGTTAGGAAGTATTGGCCTATCCTTAAGGAGGACAGAGTGTTGGCCAAGATATTACCGAACAAACCAAATTTTGTCTATAGAAGAGCCCCCAACCTTCGCGATCATCTGGTCCACAATGCCATCAACCCCCCCAAGCAGATAGAGATCTTCCCTAATTTAAAAGGTTTCTATAAATGCCAGCGATGCTTACCCTGTAGGGTTAGTAAGAAGGTACCCAGGAGGAGAGAAACCTTTAAATCTAGGGTCGATCAGAAAGAATACAAAATCAGAAATCTGATCACGTGCCATAGCACCCACGTGACCTATGTCATTGAGTGCCCTTGCCACCTCCAGTATGTGGGTAGAACCACTCGGCCCTTATATGTGCGTGTACGTGAGCACATCAAGAATATAAGGAAAGGCTTTCCTAAACACAATCTGTCACGTCATTTTGACCAAGTACACAAAAGGGACCCATCAGGGCTAATTTTCTACGGCATCGACTCCATAAAAGATCACTGGAGAGGAGGGAACAAGACCACCCTCATCTCACAGAATGAAACAGCCTGGATATATAGGTTGAGGTCCCTGGCGCCTAGGGGCCTCAACCTAGATATAGACCTCAACTGCTTTATATCCGAATCTTGATATACTCAAGTCCTGTGTATCGTCACCACTTGTGAACGTGGGGACCCAACATGGAGCACAATGCTTTTTTCTGTATACCTGTCCCTCTCCCCCTTCCATGAGCCAACATAGCCCTTATATACACACATCCTAATTAGCTCTTTAGGCACTTATAGAGGCTCAATTTATACACGTACTAGTCACTAATCCCATAATCAACACTTTAACCACCCATAGGGGCACACTATTCACACCCATTCAGGGTTATCTACACGCCTACATACTATGGGTGTTCTCTTTTTTGTATTGTGACACCTAGCATTTATACCCCAGATTATATATTATAATTTAACAAATTTGTGGATTTAGCTCCTAACATGCAGGACTCCTGAGCAGAGTGTGCATGGCTATGGGAGAATATTATAGGTTCATAATCTGTATGATGATATCCACTAATGTATTTAATCACTTTCACATGGGTGCGATTAGCATGCGACACCAATATCAATGATTTGTGTATATGATCATTTATATATATATGACACTGTCACAGGGGAGCTCAGATATTACTATACCTCCCAATTTGTAAGTGGCTAGGCCTCTTGACACAATATATTCTTTTAGTGTCACTATTTTTCAGCATATAATTTTCCACGGCAGAATAGTTAGGGTATGTATAATATAATTACAATACATGTTGGTAATATGGTAGTTGGTGGAAATATAACCATGCCCTCAGGTCTACATTTAATTATGAGATACAGACCCTGTATGAGATAGTGGTTATACATCTCCTTTATAATAATGATATACTGAATCAACACACTTGCTGGTTTTATTTGTACCAGCAGGGGGAGTTTTGCTTACAATAATCGGTGTGAATGAATCCTTTCTGGTCTAATGGAGAGCGCTTTCATGATCTGTACATGTAGCAACTTGGACACATATATTGGTTATACGGTTTGTATTATGTAACAAATAGGAGACCAAATTGCACCACATATATCCTAGATCTAGCCCTATAGTAGATGTATTAATTTCATTGCCCTGTGATTTGAGGGGCGGGCTGAGTGTGAACGCTCTCTCCTTATAAAACCTAGCAGAAGGATGAGTGTGATACCGTTGCTGAGGACGTCATGTGACGAAGCGCGCACAACGGCATCACGCTCTGTCAGTCAGCTCCAGGACTACGAGAGAGGAGTACGCTGTTCAGCTGTTCAGCGGCTGGTAGTTACATACCCCCACCTTGTTGTTTATGTTTGCCTGGAGGGACTTTTTAAACTTATATAATGCCCAGTAATTAGCGCTGTCCTATTCCATCTGGACAGAGTTACACTTAACAGTACCTGGACTTTATAGATTCATTTGTATTTTTTATTGTTTTATGTTTTAAAAATCATCTTTGCTGGCTTAGTTTTTTATGCCCAATACCCCGGTTGTGGGGGCATATATGATTTTAAATAAAGTGGTCATACTTTATTAGGCCATGGAAGCTCTCCTTTTTTTCCTTGAATATATGAGGGGAAGCAACACCTCTATGGATTGAAAAGCACAGGAGACATCCAGCACAATACATAGCAGCAGACGATCCATTTTCCAACACAGGCGTATTACCCCGGCGTGGGGCCTGGGGAGCCGAATACAGTACAAGTATCCATTAGATGAAACAGCAGATGAAGTGACCCAGCATACTATACCACAGGCGTTATACCCCTGGTGGGGTTCTGGGAGCTGGTGAGTAGGCAACCAAAAGGGGGAGCACGAGAGTCACCTGACAAATTGTTTGCAACACCAAAGTCACCATTGGGAATCTGAATAAGCTATATAACAGCAATATATGGACTGTCATAATATATGTTGGAGATCTAACTGCTGGATTTTCTGTGCTATTAACATGTGTTTTGTGTGCATGTAATTTTTATTTTATTTTATATCTGATACGCATATGATATCTGCTCAGGACAGCACAATTTATATGCACATTACCGCATTGGTATATGGTTTCTATTAAATGCACACTATGCAATATAGCCTCTGGCTTTTATCCCAGAGGCTGTAGGACTAATTAGGCTGTGCGACACCTGAAGTTTGTCATATACCCTCTACAGCATATGATTACTGGATACATACTCAATAGCTGTGATATCATTTATACTATAAAGGGGGATTTATATACGGTGCATAGCGTATAGATTTACTACTACAAGCAAGGGCTGCTAGAATTGAGGCTATCCCAGTATATAATTTTGTAGGTAGCGCCAATATACCCTAACTCTATATTCCCATACGCTTTGCAAAGAACCTTACCAGGGACTTTGTGTGAGGGAGGCAGCAACCTGTGGTTTCTGACCCTATATACGTACCCTAAGCGCAGTTTGGACCCATATAATTTAAAACTCATTTGAGTCATCTAAAATTGAATGGGTAGAGTTAAATTGTAACGCATTATTTAAGCATTTCTCTACAATTTCCGAACTCATTATATACTGCTGGAGTGAAAAATCTAATATACTATTATTTATGGTATTGAGGTATGAACATGCACTACAGATCAGTGTTAATTTAATTTTAGTCTAATGCCCCATACACACGGTCTGACTTTCCGATGGAAAATGTCTGATCGGAGCGTGTTGTCGGAAATTCCGACCGTGTGTGGGCTCCATCGGACATTTTCCATCGGATTTTCCGACACATAAAGTTGGAGAGCAGGAGATAAAATTTTCCAACAAAATCCGTTGTCAGAATTTCCAATCGTGTGTACACAAATCCGACGCACAAAGTGCCACGCATGCTCAGAATAAATAAAGAGATGAAAGCTATTGGCCACTGCCCCGTTTATAGTCCCGACGTACATGTTTTACGTCACCGCGTTTAAAACGATCGGATTTTCGGACAACTTTGTGTGACCGTGTGTATGCAAGACAAGTTTGAGCCAACATCCGTCGGAAAAAATCCTAGGATTTTGTTGTCGGAATGTCCGAACAAAGTCCGACCGTGTGTACGCGGCATTAGTCTTTTGACTAAAATGGCATTTTAGTTTTAGTCGTATGTTAGTCATCTCAATTGTTTTAGTCTTAGTCATATTTTAGTCAACTAAAATGGTATTAAGTTAGTCAACTAAAATGTTTTAGTCCAGGCTGTCATGGAGAATCCCCCCTGGGGATGCATTATCATGCCACCCTGGGCTCACAAGGTGCCTAAAAAGTATAGAAAAGTTGAAGTTTGCCTTTAACAATGTACAGTATTTGCAGGATGTGCCTGACACATTGGACAAGCTCAAAACATCTTTTGACTTCTCAACTCATATTTACTTACCCCATTTTACAGTGAGAGTCTCCTCCAGACTGCTGTGGTCCACATGACAGGAGTAAGTGTCTGCTTCCTTGGTTGGCACTTCCACACTGACTCTGATCTGATAGGTGCCATCAGGATGGGGGAGAATTGGACTCATTTCATCTGAAGGAAGATGGTCCTCCCCATTCCTCACCCACTTCACCTCCACAGGTCGGGGGTGAAACCCGTACACCAGGCACTGAAGTCTTGTTATCCCATCTGATTGGTGATGACTCCACACCTTCACCTCTGGGGGCACTGAGAAAAGCAAATATAATATATATTATATCTTTATTATACAATTCATTAAGATATGGAAACTATTATTTGATCACTTTCTTCTTTCAAGATTTTTGCATTCTCAGAAACTCATTCACTAATTAGTGGGTTTTGGGGCTGAAGTTTTACAATGCTGAGAGAAGCAGAGTAGCTTCATGTGTGTTAATGACCCTAGAGTCTCTAGCAAGAGGCCTGATGATAAACATAAGACTATATTTAGGTAGATGAGAACCTCCCACCCATTACCCCTTTAAAGAGGAAGTAAACCCTGATGTGTTTTTCTTCCTCTTTATTCCCCTGCAAAGTAAAAGCATAATGGGCTAGTATGCATCGCATACTAGCCCATTATGTGCCACTTACCTGCAAACGAAGCCCACGATGTCCATGACGTCCCCGCTGGTGGCCGCATCCATCTTCATCCCTCTTCCTTCCGAGAACCTGGACTCCGGCTCTGTGACTGTCTGGAGCCACATGACGTCACTCCCGTGCATGTGCGCGGTGGAGACACCGGTCACGGCACACGCTGGGGGAAAAACGGCACAGCGCAGTGTACATGAAATATCTCCTGAACAACGCACATTCAGGAGATATTTTCATTACATATAGGTAAGTCTTATTATAGGCTTACCTATATGTAAATATGTCTCAGCGGGGTTTACAACCACTTTAACGCACCTGTCTGAACACAACTTAAAGGTGAAGGAGTTTATATAAAATACATGGCAGGACAAAAAATATAATGGGGTAGGTGTGTGTATTTAACAACACCCTTTCAAAATACACAAAGGTCCAAACTACATGGGAAAAGCTAGGTGATTTGACATTGTAAAATCAGCAAAAAATCAATAATATTTGAGAAAAATACACCTATTGACGTCTCCAGTGATTGCTAGATGGTCACATTCTCATCCAGTCACTGGTTATAGATTATAGTAATGAGCAGAGCCCTCTGATTCCTCCTGTATTGAATTGTATTGTAACTGGATTGTCTGCCCTTATGTTATAAAGTGCCGCATAAATTGTTGGCGCTATATAAATCCTGTATAATAATAATGATAAAACTGAAATGTCTGTTAATATGTCGTGAGCTAACCGGGCCCAGACATTAGTAAATTTTAGTGCTATTTTTTACAAGCAACTTTTTGAGTATGTAAATAATTGAATATCAAATTAAAAATCTAATTAGGGCCTACAACTTTCATATCACCTGTTATGCTCATTTATGGCAGAGTAACAAGTTTTGCTTTAGAGTAAGGTGGTTATGGGGCACATGCTTACATTTCATACACTTTCTCACCATTCTCTTCATTTGCAAAATTGCTGTGTAAGCTCTGACCCAACCCCGAGTCCGAGCTTACACAGAGCTAAAAACCTACCCCCGTCCCATGTGACAGCTTTTGGGTCTAAATGTGTAATTGTGGGGAGGCAAGAGGAAGAGAGTCACATGTGCCTACTTATGTGGAAGAACTGTGTGCTTCTCTGGCTCCAGCAGGAATGCAAGATGGCAGAGGAGCAACTAGATGCAAGTATGTGCTCTTAGGTCCATATCTCACATTACCAGGTTTGCTATGAAGGACACATGCATATGTTGCTCCCTCGCTACCTGAATAGGTGAAGCTGTGCTCCCAACCTGGGGAATGGCAGCTTAAATTCTGCAGCAATTTCATCAGTAGTGATGGGCCAAACACCCCCCCCCTCCCCCAGTTTCGGTCTGCACCAGAACTCTTGAACAGGGAAAAAGTTCAGACCCGAGCTGCTAACTGTATTAAAGTCTATGGGACGCGAACACGATAGATCAAAAGTCCCTATTTTGAAGGCTTATATGCAAGTTATTGGCCATAAAAAGTGTATGGGGTCCCAGATACTGCTCAAGGGGACATATATCAATGCAAAAAAAAGTTTTTACAGCAGTGATTTTAACAAGCCGCTTGCCGACCAGCCGCCGCAGTTTTACTGCGGCAGAATGGCACGGCTGGGTGAAACAACGTTACCTTACGTCGCTTTGCCTTTTGGACACTAGGGGCGCGCGTGCCCACAGCCTGTGCATGGAGCCGATGCAAATGCCTGGCGGGCGCGATGACCACTGCCCCCCCGCGTTCGCTCCTGACGGAGCGAGAACCGGGATCTGTGTGTGTAAACACACAGATCCCGGTTCTCCCAGGGGAGAGGAGAGAGATTGTGTGTTCATACTATGTATGAACACCGATCTCTCTCCTCCTAGACAGTCCCATACCCCTTCAGTTAGAACACACCTAGGGAACACAGTTAACCCCTTGACCACCCCCTAGTGTTAACCCCTTCGCTGCTACTGACATTTATACAGTAATCAGTGCATTTTTATAGCACTGATCGCTGTATAATTGTCAACGGTCCCAAAAATGTGTCAAAAGTGTCAGATGTGTCCGCCGCAATATCGCAGTCCTGATAAAAATCGCAGATCACCATTACTATTTAAAAAAATAATAATAATAAAAATGGCATAAATCTATCCCCTATTTTGTAGACGCTATAACTTTTGCGCAAACCAATCAATATATACGCTTATTGCGATTTTTTTTTACTAAAAATATGAAAAAGAATACATATCGGCCTAAACTTAGGAAAAAATTTGTTTCTTTATAAAAAAATGTGGGATATTTATTATAGCGCAAAGAATAAAAACCGCAGAGGCGATCAAATATTACCAAAAGAAAGCTCTATTTGTGGGAAAAAAAGGATGTCTATATTGTTTTGGGTACAGCGTTGCACGACCGCGCAGTGCCATATCACCAAAAATGGCCTGGTCATTGAGCAGCCAAATCTTCCGGGCTGAAGTGGTTAATGATGCTTAAAGTGAAACAATAAAAATGAAATATTCCTTTAAATATTGTGCCTGGGTGATCCCCTTAGTCTGCCTGTAAAGTGGTACATCTGTACAGTGTATATGACCTGCTGAAGCAAAACTGACATTTGTAAGGAAAAATAAAAGACATTTAAATTGACTATCGTGGCTGCGAGTTATTGCCGGCAATGAAAAAAAAAAAATGAAAAAAAAATTGGCATCTGGTATGGATTTTAAGGGGAACCCCACACACATTTTCTTTTAAAAATGGCATGGGGTCCCCCCAAAATCCATACCAGACCCTTATTTGAGCATGCATCCCACCAGGTCAGGAAAGGGGGGGCAGAAGGATGAGCGAGCACTCCTCCCTGAACCATACCAGGTCACATGCCCTCAACCTCAAAGGTTAGCTTTCATCACGGGCGGGCGTTTTTGGGTGTGTGGTGGGCATCGTGATCGACGATGGAGCTACATCAGGGGACATTGTTTTTTTAATTTTTTTAATAAAGGAATTGTCAAAAACTGTACCCCTACTTATACAAAAATATGTATAGAACCTGCTGCAGCAAAACAGACACAAAAAAATGACATTTAAATTGATTTTCCTGGCTGCAAAAAACAAAAAAAAACATTGCCGGCAATAGAAAAAAAAAAACGCCCTTTGGGTCTGGTATGGATTTTAAGGGGAACTGCACGCTAAAATGATTTTTTTTTAAATAAACAGTATTGGCCCCCCCTCAAAATCCACACTAGATCCTTAGCCAAATTATTTAAAAAAGTAGCATGGGGTCCCCCCAAAATCCATACTGGACCCTTATCTGAAAGGGGGGACCTAATAGTCTGCTATGGGTTTTGGGGGGGACCCCACACCGTTTTTTTTTAATTCTGGCATGGGATTCCCCTTAAAATTCATACCAGACCCAAAAGGCCTGGTATGGATTGTGGGGGGGGGTACACTTTTTTTTAAGATCTTCTAATGCTGGCAAATTTTTTGACTCATTCATTGTTACGGCAGCTGGGTTTGGCTTATGCTCGGCCCCAACCGTTCACCCATCACTATTCACCAGTAATGCCCCGTACACACGGTCGGATTTTCCGATGGAAAATGTCCGATCGGAGCATGTTGTCGGAAATTCCGACCGTGTGTGGGCTCCATCGGACATTTTCCATCGGATTTTCCGACACACAAAGTTGGAGAGCAGGAGATAAAATTTTCCGACAACAAAATCCGTTGTCGGAAATTCCGATCGTGTGTACACAAATCCGACGGACAAAGTGCCACGCTTGCTCAGAATAAATAAAGAGATGAAAGCTATTGGCCACTGCCCCGTTTATAGTCCCGACGTACGTGTTTTACGTCACCGCGTTTAGAGCGATCGGATTTTCCGACAAGTTTGTGTGACCGTGTGTATGCAAGACAAGTTTGAGCAAACATCTGTCGGAAAAAATCTTAGGAATTTGTTGTTGGAATGTCCGAACAAAGTCCGACCGTGTGTACGCCCTATAAGGGACAAACACTTCCCTGATCTAGCCAGCAAGGGCGTGGCACATGCAAGCAGTTTAGCGGGACATCTGTCATAAGCCAGGCCATAGACGGGTCGAATCTTGGCCAGTTCAACAGGAATTGGCTGAGGTTCAAACCATGTATGGGCAGATTGAACGATCGATCAACTTGGGTACAACCAGCCTGTCAGATTTTACATGCAATTATTGCTGTTATAGGTGCTAGCAATAATCACAGTGATCTCCCGCTGGGGACGGATTTCTCCGCCCCTGCTGAGAGAACACAATGGCTTTGATTATGTTTATGGGGGAATCAAGCGATTTTCTTTCCTGCAATCAATTAGCTCTGTCAATGGCTGGCTTTACTCTCCCTGCTCTAAATTGAACTTACCTTCCAATAACCACCTCTTTTGCAGAATGTTTTTCTGCTATGATGTGACATGTGCACATTAGGATAGGACAGGTACACTTTGTGCTGTGTGTAGCACCAACTCACCTCTCTTGTTCAGCTCTGGTTCACCCAAGCATATGTATTTTTCCAGAGCATTAGTGCAGTGCTGTGTAAGATAGCCTATCACACTCTTGGCAATTATTGGGTCGCTGTTCCATCGATCAGCGCTGATCTGTGCTTCAAACAAAACCGGCGTCCACAGCGATGACTTGTCATCTAGGTACAAGAAGTCTCTCCCATTCAGGGCATACTGATAATGGCCTCTGACACTTCCATCTGTGTTCCTTTTACAACCATACATAAGCTGGAGAGTGAGGAAAACTGTAAAGAACAAAGTACATACAATTAACAAGTGTCACCTTCACCACGTCAGTCGTCTAGATGTACTAAGTTGCTGTCATATGATTGGCTGATTAGCAATTTGTGATAGCAAGCAATTGAACAGGTATACCTAATAAAGTGGCTGGTGAGTGTATATGCGATCAGGTATCTTTTAGACCCCAATGGGGCTTTGGTATGATACTTAAAGGGGTTATAAATGTTCGTTTTTTTAAATTACAAACATGTTATCCTTACCTGCTCTGTGCAAGGGTTTTTCACAGAACGGCCCTGATCCTTTTCTTCTGGGGTCCCCAAGCCTTGCTCCTGGCTCCTCCCCGCATTGAGTTCCCCCACAGAGAGCCACATTCCATAGGGGCACTCATACGGGCACGCTCCCGAGTCCTGCTGCTGCGTCCTTTGACACAGACAGCAGGACTCGGGCCCGACATCCAGCTCCCGTGTCACTGGATTTGAGCCTATGGCTCCTGCTGCTATCAATCTATCCAATGAGGACCAGAGACAGCGTCTGGAGCTGCTGTGCTCATTCTCGTCGCTGGAAAGATCAGGTTCAGGTAAGTAAAAGGGGGACTCTGGGGGGTGCTGCACTACAGAAGTTTTTTTCACCCTAATGTATAGAATGTATTAAGGTGAAAAACCTTGAGGGTTTACAACCCATAATACATATGTACAGTATATGAGTTCTTTTCAAGTTGAGAACATTTGAGGTTGGCTACCAGGGGCAAACGCATGCCACATTATACACTCTTTATTGGGTGTATTTATGCTATATGACAATGGTTATTTTTTTTTAAATGGTTATATTTTAACATAATGTAACACTAAAATATGAATTATTGTAGGATGTGGTGGTTCTTTATTGCCACCTGAAAATGTCCACTTATCTAATTAATGGATCTGAGTCTACAGAGAGGAAGAGAAGACTTCCGAAGGCTTGCTCACTACAAGCTATAACATCTCAAACAATAATCCAAAAAATGATGTAACTTTTGTAATGAATAAGCTAAAAAATGCCGTATACAATACTCACCAGAAGAATCGTTGAGCCGATGCTTCAGTATACGGAGGTTGTCCTGGAAGACCTTCTCCCAGCCTCGGCGATAATTTGTTTCCCTGTCCCAATAACTTTCATCCTCGTGCTTTTCCATCCAGGAGGCCACAGGGACGTCACACTTTCTATCATGGTCATATTTGTCTATCTGCTGATCATTCACAAAGCCCACAGCTTCAAATTTGAAAGGACATTTGTCTTGCTGATATACTCCAGTGTGGTAATACATCAGGCTCTGTGTTTCTGATCAAGAGAGGAGAGGCATATTATACTACAAGAGAGCGCAAGAAACCTGATGAAAAGTGAATTCTGATTGGTTGTTCTAGGTTATTGCATTTTACACATCCTGATGTTTGAATTGTCTTACTGAAAAAAAACTTGAATGAAGAGACTGGGGTTGATTTACTAAAGGCAAATAGAACGTGCAAGTGCAGTTACTCCAGAGCTTAGTAAATGAGGGAAGCTCTGCTGACTTCCATCATCCAGTCATGTGCAAGCAAAATTGCTCTTTTTATTTTATTTATTATTTTCTTTGCACGTGATTGGATATTCTTTGCAAAGCTCATTTACGAAGCTCTGCAGCGACTGCACTTGCAAAGTGCACAGTCTATTTGCCTTTAGTAAGAAGTTGCAGTCTCAGACATTTGTGAACACAGCCAATAATTGCACAGGCACCAAGATTTATTTACATAATTTTGTCATCTCTTAACCAGCATCTTAGTCCACAAAGCTGACCCTGGATGATGCTTGGACAAAGAGAAAAAGCAGATAAAGACATTGTCATGGGGAGCTTTGTGATCTCTGTGAGAGGTGATGAATACTTGGAAGTAGGGCTGGGAGATTTTCTTTAAAAAAAAATCTTCGATTCTCAAAAAAAACTTGATTCACGTTTCAAATCGAGTTTTTTTTTTTTTGGAAACCGCGCCGGTCCTGAGGTGCTGCGGGCATGAGCTTTTAGGCGAGGCCGCGGCTTTGGCCTAGTCCGCGGCATTCGGCCGTAGCCGCGGCCTCGCCTAAAAACTCATGCCCCCAGCGCCTCGGGACCGGCGCGGTGGGAAAAAAAAATCTAAAAAAATCGATTTGCTTAAATTTTGAATTGATTTGACCTCTCAACTCGATTCAAGATTTAAATTGATTTTTTTCCCAGCCCTACTTGGAAGTATTATACCTTACATTACTTCAAGCAGAGGGTTTGCAGCCTAAGCAGAGAGAATTGTTCTGCTTCTTTCACACTATTGGATGATGGATCTGACACTCACTGGCCTTTTAAGCTGGACAAACACTGGATTTTTTTAGTTCAGCCTTCAGACAGCATTGATAAGTGAATCTCCTGTTGCTCATACTGTAATACCTGAACAGCGGCTGCATCCGATTGGATGAAGCCACTGTCCCACCAAACATTTTCTATCTGGCTCGTTAATTTTTTTATTAGAAGCAGGAGGGTGGTGACAGGGCCATTCATGGAGCGAATTCTGACTCATCAAGAGTAGTGTATGGCCAGTTTTACAGATGTCAACTCTTTAATGTGTAGACTATTCCCCGAGTTACTTTGTGCCAATGCCAGCATCCCAAGCAGGCATAGGTGTGTGTACGGTGTGTGTCGGATGTGCCTGGGCACACCCTAATCACCCCATACGCCTCCAAAAGTCTACCTGTGTGTAATTTAATCTCAGTATAAATACAGCTGTTCTATGATGCCCTCAGAGGTTTGTTAGAGAACCTTAGTGAACAAACAGCATCATGAAGGCCAAGGAACACACCAGGCAGGTCAGGGATAAACTTGTGGAGAAGCTGAAAGCAGGGTTAGGTTCTAAAAAAATATCCCAAGCTTTGAACATCTCATGGAGCGCTGTTTAATCCATCATCCGAAAATGGAAAGAGTATGGCCCAACTGCAAACCTACCAAGACATGGCCGTCCACCTAAAATGACAGGCCGGGCAAGGAGAGCAGAGAAGCAGCCAAGAGGTCCATGGTAACTCTGCAGGAGCTACAGAGATCCACAGCTCAGGTGGGAGAATCTGTCCGCAGGACAACTATTAGTCGTGCTCTCCACAAATCTGGCCTTTACGGAAGAGTGGCAAGAAGAAAGCCATTGTTGAAAGAAAGCCATAAGAAGTCCTGTTTGCAGTTTGCTAGAAGCCTTGTGGAGGACACAGCAAACATGTGGAAGAAGGTGCTCTGGTCAGATGAGACCAAAATTGAACTTTTTAGCGTTTTGGCAAAACGCTATGTGTGGCGGAAAACGAACACTGCACATCACCCTGAACACACCATCCCCACCGTGAAACATGGTGGTGGCAACATCATGTTGTGGGGATGCTTTTCTTCAGCAGGGACAGGGAAGCTGGTCAGAGTTGATAGGAGGATGGATGGAGCCAAATACAGCTCAATCTTAAAAGAAGACCGGTTAGAGTCTGCAAAAGACTCGAGACTGGGGCGGAGGTTCACCTTCCAGCAGGACAACAACCCTAAACATACAGCCAGAGCTACAATAGAATGATTTAGATCAAAGCATATTCATGTGTTAGAATATAAGGAAAAGGGGAATAGGGCTTTTCCTCATGGGAGCACAGCAGCAGAAGTTTCAAGTCTCCCCTCAGGCCAGGGGCTCGTGGTTTTGGGGGAGCCTTGTGACTGATGAAGAGGGGAGCCTTGCAAATAGACAGGAGGTTCTGGAACCCCTTGGGGTCTCCATATAAAGGGGGTGCGGATAGGGTCTGATGCCAGTCGCCGGTGGATAGTATAGCTGCAGGAGCTCCCCAACCCTCCCTCCCTTGTCGTGGTCTTTATATTGTGGTGGGCCACCTTTCTGTTTGGACAGTTTAATAAATACTGATGTGGTTTTGTAATACAGCTTGAGCTGTAATAGCCGAGCTGAATAAATGGTTATTGTATATTTAAGTTGGTTTAACTATCTATTGTGATTTTGTGTGAATCGTTTTTACAATTATATTAAAACCAATAATAAAGCTGCGGCCAATTTTTGTTCCAAATGATCTTGAGTGGTTTACACATTTAACATGTCTGGGGATTGTTTAATATATTGCTGCTTGTGATCTCATGGACCAGTCAAAGTCCAGACCTAAATCCAATTGAGAATCTGCGGCAAGACTTGAAAATTGCTGTTCACAGACGCTCTCCATCCAATCTGACAAAGGTTGAGATATTTTGCAAAGAAGAATTGACAAACATGTCACTGTCTAGATGTGATAAGCTGGTAGAGACATCCCCAAAAAGACTTGCGGCTGTAATTGCAGGGAACGGCAGTTCTAGAAAAGATTGACTGGGGAGGCTGAATACAAATGTACACACCACACTTTATCATTTTCCTTCCACTTCACAATTATGTGCCACTTTGTATTGGTCTATTACATAAAATCCCAATAAAATACATTTATGTTTTTGGTTGTAACACGACAAAATGTGGAAAATTTCAAGGGGTGTGAATACTTTTACAAGGCACTGTACATGCATGTCTGTTTGTGCACACCCTAATGTAATAGGCTTCGCACATGTATACATGCTGGTCTGCCTGTGGAATACCATCCAATATGTGTGTTGTGTCAGCTTCTAGAATGAATATAGGCACTCACCAGAGACGACGCTCTGAAACAATGATGTTAACATTACTTTAAGTATTAACGAAGATGAAAGATAGACTGCAGGAAGTAGATCTCTGGAGGATGAATCTGATTTTTTGAGTATACCATCTGTAATTAAACCAAAAATATACATCATCAATGCATGCCTGCATATACTGTCTGGGGGCCCTCCTTCCCATAAATGGCCTTCTGATAGTAGGTCCAAAATTGACATGTAAAGAAAAAAGTACCCTTACCCCCATTTGCCACCCAAAGTGTCTAGGTGAAGAAAATGTCATGGTTTATAGGCAGGTTTTGGGCTGAAGTATATCCACTGATCTGAAGGAGTTTCCATTTCCTCAGGCTGGCAGGAGACCATTGTGCAACAATTTGACCCCTGCTATGGGCTCAAGGCAGCCATCTTGGGATTTGGGCACCCATTTCAACACAGAAGTCCTTCAAAACGAGATTTTGAGTCATTCAGTGGGCCAACAGTGTGGGAGTAAGATATGGATAGAGTACCCGCTGTATAGGTAGTGAGTAGGAATAGTATTAGGGAGTGGTACATATTGAAGAGAGAAAGAACACATTTCCTCATAGGCTTTGAGACAGCAGTGGGAGCCATTGGCCCCTGCTGCTGTTAATCACAGCCAGTGAGCAGAGAGAGGGGATGAGGCTGAGACATAGCAATTATAGTGTGTTGGAAGTAAGAGATAATTGATTATAGGTATCTAATATTTGGACAAAATAGGAGTCAGACAGCAATAAAAACTGACAACTGTTCTAATCTAGCAGGTCCCTCCTAACCCTCTTGTATTGAATTGCATTGTTGCTGTATTGTCTCCCTTTATATTGTAAAGTGCTGTGCAAACTGTTGGCGCTATATAAATCCTGTATAATAATAATAATTCCTCTCCACTCTATCAAAAACTAAACAAACTAAACAACTTCGGCCTCATGCACGCTGGACGTTATAACGTTATAAAAATGCCAGTAGGTTTGCAGGTAGTTTTACAAAGTTTTTGAATGTTTTTGCAATAGCGTTTAGCATTTTTCAGCATTAGCGTTTTTTTAGCGTTTATTTCTTTCAATGGATCGAAAACTTAAAAAAAAAAAGTATTGGTGAGCCACGTTTTTGAGCGTTTTTTGGAGTTAGAGCGTTTTCACAGCTGAAAAACTAATCTCAGAACCCACTAGTTTTGGGTTTTTATTTACAGCCAGAAAACGCCCCAGCCAAAAACAGTTGATAACAGCCTGTGTGTACACATAGGATAACATTCTGGAGAGTTAATTGACTGTAGAAAAAAATGTCTGAAGCCAAAAACTGTAGCTGTAACAACGTCCAAAAACGTCCAGCGTGCATGAGGCCTAAAGTGGATATTGCACCCGAAGTCCTACTTTTGGGAATCGGTGTGGCGCCACAAATGTGGCGTCGCACTGATTCGGATGGTGCCATTGCCGTCAATTGACATATCAAATCGCATGCCAAATCACATCAATATGAACCTAGGCTAAGGCATTTTAAAAAGTATATGTAAATCTCTTTAGGTACTAATAGAAGGTATTCTAGAATATAATGCATTTATTGTATTATAGTTACAGTTCTGTTTAATTTGAGTGAACCGAAATTCAACTTACATGGGGATATGGAAAAGAGTTTGCTAGCTGGCTTCTTTCGAGGACGTTTGTTATACTGGGAATGATGGCCAAAATCCAACTTGGACTGTGTTTTAGACTGTATGAATCTCAAATATATTTTGCTCATGATGCCAAGATACACTGATTAAAAGAAATAATAAATAAAGAAGATACAACTGGTCAGTTATTGATGTAATACTTACATACAATGTTTTTGTGTGCTACATCATAAAAATGGACACTTGTGGAAAGACTACTGTAGTGCATTCAGAGAAACAGACAACCCTGATCGATATACAGTAAAAAAAATGATAATAGTAATAATCAGAATTTTCCCCAAAACAAAAAGTTTAATGTAGAATGCCAGTCAAAAATAACAAGAAAAAAAGAAGAAGTGTAGCCCAATAAAAAGGTAAGATAAAAAAGCAGCTTTTGCTGAAATAGTTTGCTTTTTCCAGATATTTTCTCCACAGTACTTTTCCTCTGCCACTAGATCTGGCCAGCATCATTCAACCTACCTCCCCTGAGCCCAGGTCATACTGGACCCACCTCCAGCCTGTGATTGGATAGTAAAAGAAGAAGCAGCACAGTCATGAGCTCCTCTCTCTTTCACTTTGCTTTTTCCTTCTATCAGCATGCTTCTTGTCAGCACATTAACTGACTGGCTCTTTGTACTTCAAGTGGCTGATACCAGGTCACATTCAGACATGTACACTGTTTGTATATAAAACATACAAATATCCAACTCAGGGCTGCTTTTAAATGTACATGTGCAGTGGGGCCCCCTGATGCACTGCATGGGTTAAATGCTTGTCTGGCTGAGGGGCAGGAATAAGTACAACTACTTACCTTATTGCCCACTCCCACAGGCTTCTTCCTCTTTGTGCAATCAATTCCCTGATTCCACTACACTGCCTGGCTGGTTACGTTTTTCTGATATCACTACATACATACAGGGGTGTATCTACCGCGAGGCAAACAAGGCGTTTGCCTTGGGCGGAATTTTTGAGAGGGGGGCGGCTAGGCTCAGGCAGAAGGGGCTCTTTAACCACTTGCCAATCGTGCTATAGACAAATTATGGCTACAGCGCAGTTGTCCAGTTCTGGGAGGGCATCTATTGATTTTTTTTTTATTTTTTATGTTCGGTCTTTTTTCGTTTGTTTATGATATTTATTTTTATTTTATTATTATTTGTTTATGATATTTATGATGATATTTTTACCGGCCCCTTCCCCCCGCTTTTTATCCTGAAACATCCCCCTGTGTGCCTGCAGCAGCAGCCGGTGGGAGAGGAGAGGAGAGGAGAGGAGAGGAGGGAAGACGGAAGCGCAGCAGCATAATTCTGCATTGCATGGGGTGATGAGGGTGAGTTCCAGGCACACCCTGTGCACATGCTTATGCTTAAATCTGCCTAGTGTTCAGCTATAAAGTGCAAGTTCAGGCAATTCTAGCATAATTTTTTTTTTTTTTAATTAAAAGGCAATATCTTCCAGCATTTTAATATTTGGTTGTCCTGGAACTTTGCTGCCACAGGTGTTCTATTTCTCTGTTTTTAATCCGTTTGTTGATGCATGAAAAAAAGACAGCGTTTCATTCCTATGGGCAAACGGGCATTGTCCATTTGCATCAGTTTTTCGTCAGCTTACGATAAGCTCTGTTTTTTAAATTGCAGAAGTCTGCATTTTTGTTCCATTTAAAAAATATAGGCGGACAAAAAAACAGATGTAAATGGAAAAGAACTAAAAACAGAAGTAGGATGCTAACTGATGTAAACTGAATGGGTTTCTTAGCAAAAACGTGACTGAACAGATGATGCCCATATAAAAGGGGCCTAAAAGTCAGCTATTGTAACTATCTAAACTGTAGAAGCAAAATATGAGTAGATAGCAATACACTTTGCATATATATATATATATTTATTATTTGGAGATCACCAACATTCTTGCTGAGCGGAAATAGATCTCAAAGATTGTAGCTAAATACATCTTCTGTATCTTACCGGTTAGACGTGATCTGATTACTTCGAATATAGGTTTTAAACCACCATCATATGAAGTGACGGGCTCTGGAGCTTCCTCTGGGCACTGTACACATTTTTCTTCAGGACCATAGAAACAAATAAATGTAGTTAGACAGAATGTAACAGGAGAAGAACATCTATTTATTGTATATAATCTGAAAAGGTCACTTTTGCTTATAGAGGTCTGGGTGCAGACAAGTCACTGTCCAATAACAGCTCTTGTGATGACAATACACATGGACATTGAATTAATCCCATCATAA
The DNA here is from genome assembly GCA_037952925.1 of Lithobates clamitans. Classification (NCBI taxonomy): domain Eukaryota; kingdom Metazoa; phylum Chordata; class Amphibia; order Anura; family Ranidae; genus Lithobates; species Lithobates clamitans. The sequence continues at coordinate 900,280 of JBBGZY010001726.1, read as the reverse complement.
CAGAAATACAAGAGATGCCATTTCTGACCTCTATCTGTTGCTTGGCTAATATTCTGACCCATTGGATCACTATTTTCTGAGTCACTGACAGAGCGCAAGTAAGATCAAGATAGTTGAAGAAAAATCAAAAAGTTCTTATGCCCAAGGTACTTGTCCCAAGTCAGGAAAACAGTGTTTTTAGTATTTTTAGAAAAAGTGTCTTTTTTTGGTAGAAAATGAAAGAGCAGATTTACTTAGAATTTGGCATTATATATTAAATACATACACATTACATTAAAATAGATGTATTGTCAAACAGAATGATGTACTCCCTTAGCTAGTAGTAGTTATTCACATACATATAGATTCTTCTGTAATGGTGAAAACGTTGTGGAACTTATCCAAGCGGCTTCTTCAGTTCTAACGAGTGCCAGGAACCTACTTTGGCATTTATAGCCACACAGATAGCTCGGTCCCTTTATTCCAATCACCATGGAGTGTGTCTCACCCCCTATTTCAAGAACAAGCACAACTTCAACAGACAGAAAATATGGCCGTGCAATACAATCACCAGTATCTCCTATTGTAGCTAACCTGTACATGGAGGAGGCAGAGAGGGGAGTCTTGAACTCATTCAAAGGAACACCACAAGGCAAGGATGTGGAATTCCCTTCCACAGGCGGTGGTCTCAGCGGGGAGCATTTATAGCTTCAAGAAACTATTAGATAATCACCTGAATGACCGCAACATACAGGGATATACAATGTAATACTGACACATAATCACACACATAGGTTGGACTTGATGGACTTGTATCTTTTTTCAACCTCACCTACTATGTAACTATGTAACACCAAGTCATTGGTTCAGATATTTGGACAATACAGTGGAACCTCAGATTGCGACTAACACGGTTTACGAGAGTTTTACAATCTGAGTTTTTTTTTTTTAAATCCTGATTCGCTTTGCGAGCGTTGTCCCCCAAAGACGAGCAGATTTCAAGCCTCTGGGGTGCGCAGTACCGCATTTGACCAGAGGTGCGGGGGGCCCCGGTGACACTTGGAAACACTTCGTTCCCGAGTGTCTCCGAGTGTCTCAGGCGCCCCCGCACCTCTGGCCACATGCGGTACTGCATAGATAAGCAGTGACTGTAGAACGGATTATCTGAGTTTCCATTATTTCCTATGGGGAAACTCACTTTGATATACGAGTGCTTTGGATTACAAGCTTTCTTCTGAAACAAATTATGCGCATAATTCAAATCTATTACTGTGCATGGGCCTAGATATGAATCTTGGAAGTGGAAGATTTTAGTGAGTGAACACAAACTCTGTGGATAAAAAACATCAGGTTTATATCTGAAGAGGCACAGAACAACAACTTACTACTTTTCACTCTGTGTGTTACATGTCAAGGAAGGGGGTGACTTGGAAAGATTTGGGAGTGAGAACTATATATTAACTGTTTTTTAAAACCATAATATAAGTGAATCAGCTACTTCTGTGCACCGATCAGTCAGTGTCATTCTCATTAGCAGGTGTCACATTCTTCCCGGCTGCAACAGGATCCGTGATTAACTATCCAGCAGAATTAAAATTAAGATCTGGTGTTCTGTGCCTGTTACCCAGCACAGTCTGCTAACAGTCTAATTCATAGGGGGACATTTTACCCCCCAGCTATACACATGTGGAGGTGATGGTGAAATGGCTATATCTAGGATATAATGAAGCACTCTTCCTGTTTTTTGGACTCTAGTACACCTGTTAATGTGAAGTGATCACACAGTTGCAACGATTACTGTGGACTTTACCCTTATATACATGGTTATGATAACACACTCGTGACAGCGGGAACTTGTCTGTATATGTAGCGCTGCCTTGATGAATGTTTTTTATCTGTTCTAAATTGAATTTGCTTGCCATCGGCAAGCTTATATGGTAGCAGATTCAGCCTTAAATAGGATATCTATGTGTGTTTTATATATATATATATATATATATATATATATATATATATATATATACATACACACACACACACACACACACACACACACACACACACACACACACACATTCATACATGTTCTTATATTATTTACTGTCAGAGTTTTACCCAATCCTTAAAGAGGAAGTAAACCCTGATGGGTTTTACTTCCTCTTTATTTCCCTGCAAAGGTAAAGCATAATGGGCTACTATGCATCGCATAGTAGCCCATTATTTGTCACTTACCTGAAACCGAAGCCTGTTATGTCACCGCTGTCCCCACTAGCAGCGAGCCTCCATCTTCACCCCCTTCCTTCCGGGGCCACGAACTCCAGCTCTGTGACTGGCCGGAGTAGCGTGACGTCACTCCCGCGCATGCATGCGGGAGCCGACAGTCATGGCATAACCCCTTTAGAAGCGGCACAATCCTACCTTTCTAAAGTGCGCATGTGCCGTAGTCATCGGCGCTCGGCTTTTTCTTAAATATCTCCTAAACCGTGGAGGTTTAGGAGATATTTCCAGCACCTACAGGTAAGCCTTAATATAGGCTTACCTGTATGCAGAAGTGGTTGTACAGGGTGTACAACCACTTTAAGCATGCCTGAATTTGTAGGAGGGGGCCAGTTTGTCTACAAGTAGTTATAACCATAATATAAAATGTGGTGAACAAACAGATGGTCTAGTGTGACGGGAGGAGTGTATATAAGAGGACCACACCCCGACAAGCATCCGCAGGGCTGCTGATAGAAATCGTGGGGCCCAGTACAGACTAACTGAGAGGCCCCCCCCCAAGAAAATATTAAAGCTATATATCCCCTGAAGAAGTCCAATACTTGGTGACACATGTCAGGATTATTGGGATTATCATTCCATGGTTACCACCTACAATAGATCATGGCTATAAATTTTTAAGATAAATGGATCCATCATACTATTAATGTATTTTAGACGGTTTTAACATTTATTTGTTCTTCTGTTTTTTGTGACATATTTTTAACTTGATGTAATAAAATATTCAAGTTTTCTTTTGTATAAAATTTGAAAGTTAGGGGCACCTTAAAAATCCCTGCCCCTTTGGGAGCATTTTGTTCTGTATCTTGTCCTATAATATAATGTGCATTGCATGCAGGCTACACATTGTTTCATTAAGAGACCTGTATATATACTGTATGTGTATATATACACAAGGTGTGTCTAAAAAGTTTGGTGAATGGTATCAGAAAACAAAACAGAAGATACAAACAAATTACCTTTATTGGCCTTCAAAATAATCTCCATCCTTCATAACTCACTTTTGGCAACGTTCATAAAGCTTATGGAAACTATCAGCTTTTGCAGGTGACTCTTTTTGGGTCATGGGGAAGACGGTGAACGCCATTCCACCGATTGCCGTTTGGATTCCGAATCAAACTAGTAGCACCAGATCTCATCCCCTGTGATGATAGTTCGCAGAAAGGATGAATCCCCTGGTCACACATGGTAATGAAATCTCCAGAGGTTTCCAACTGTTTTGCTCTCTGTTCGTCTGTCAGCTTGTGCAGCATAAACTGGGAACAGATCTTCTGCTTACTCAAATCTTCACGGACGATGGTGCGCACCATGTGCTTGCTAATGCCCAACTCCTTTGCCATCAATCGAAGAGTCAGACGCTGAACTCATGGCAGCATTCATCACACTCGCTCAATCATGTCTGGGGTTTTGCTTGTCGACGGCCAACGAAACATGGCTCATTCTTGGTCGTTTCCTTCCCATTGTGAAAGTTTTAAACACATGTTCTGTTTGCAGCTTCCATCCTGTACATGTCACGGTCTTCCCCAATTTGTATCAGAACCTGATGTTCACTCATTGCTCCATTGCACTGTGACCCTACCTCTCACACTGACTACATTTGACTGCCAGCAGCGGGTTTAACCTGGCGGTCATGTGTACTCCATGCTAGGTGGTGCTTCTCGATGTGTCTCTGAATAGCCATGTGCATGTGCGTGTACCTGGTCCATGTTGTCATTGAGATATCGGATCATTCACTGATCTTTTTAGACACACCTCGCATGTTATTATCTATGAATCTTATGTGAATAAAAGCTGTAAAAGTATTTTTTTTTAAACTGTTTGCCCTTGCACACCAGTAAAAGTCCAAAGTTTCCTTCCCTTTGGAGTTTGTTTTAATATGTTTTTAGGATGTAGTGCTGTCTAATATTGCTTCCTCTACAACATATTATACTATGAAAGCCTTGGGTAATCTGCACCATTGGCATTTTCGTCTATTTTCTGGATAATGATTATAACATTATAAATGTGGCATTGTGAACATATGAGGCAGTTGTGGTCTGTTTGGTAATCCTGTATGAGCATTGTATAATACTAAAGCTCAGATTGACCTCTAGGCTTTGAGGTCTAACTTTCTGGTATGCCTTGGATTCAAATGTTGTGACTGTGGTTCATCTTGATATGGAAGTCTCACTCATGCTGTCAAACTTTTGTTAAAGGGACTTGCATCTGACGTTCCTTTTGAACATCATGGTGAAGGATTCTCTCATGATGTGGAACAGTCTTATTACTACCTATATATATACACATTTAAAGACTTTTAGGTTATGCAAAAGCCTTACTACCATTACTGCAATTTTCTTTTACCTATATTTTTTACTAGCACTGCAGTTTTGTTTATTATTAGAATTCACACCTTTAGCCATGTAAATTGAAGGATTAGCACATGTTGCAGGCTTCCCGGCACTATGGGATTGAATGATTTAATTAGAAAAGGGTGTTTTCACAAACCTTTACACCACCAATCCTGTTTTTGGACAATCAACATCTGCCTTGACACATTCCATGGTGATTGGATTCATTTGAATGAGCGACCTGTGTGACTATAGATGCTGGGGTAAACGCCTGACACTATTTCGAACTGAAAAGCAGCTTAGATAAGCTATGATAGCTGCCGCCTCCTGGCCCTTTAAGAGGTTTGAAATGCTGGGAGGTGGAGGCGAGAATTCAGATCATGTGACCACTGTGATTGGCTGTCACATCAGTCTCATGATCGGAAAGCTCCTGATCACAAGTATGCATTGGGAGCTTTCCGATTCCCTTTGGCAACTGTGCTGGGAGTGCGTAGGGTGTGGGCTCTCAGCACAGAAAATGGTCACATAGGAACACATATGTGGCCTCTCGGCATTAAAACCCACCTGCTAAGAGGCCGCATATATGCGCACAGCCAGCGGGAACAGGTTAACATTACAGAACAGGAACAGTTCTACACTAGCTATACCATGACCTGATTAAATAACAACCTTCACAAGCATGTACCCCCTTCTTATAATACATTAAATTAAAAGTAAACTGTTATGGTTTTGCTAATTTTTTGTGTTTAAAAACTGATATTACATATTTATATTTTGCATTTTTTTTTCTATAAAATCCTTATTTAAATAATGAATACAGGGTGTTTTTATAATCCAGTGTTTGAAGTACATGATGGGTTGTCTAATAAAACAACCCAAAACTAATTCTACATTTGTTGTCAGCTCCTGCAGACTTGTATTCTAGGTACCATCTCTTCAGGACAAGAAAATGAGGGGGTGTTTCCCTTTTTTAAGTCATGTAGCTGTGTGTATGTCTTTTTTTAGCTTACCAACTGAACAAGATTCCATTGGTCTAGGTTGATATGCTTGCAGACAATCATCGTGTGATTTGAGAGACTCTGGAGGTTCTTCCAGACAAAGTACAAATACATCTTGAAAAACACGGAAAGAAATAAAATTGGTATATGTTGAATTTGAGTTATTACTGTATTAATAACTATATTTCAATAATTCATACTGATGAGAAAAGTTCCAAGAAAATCCGTTCAGTTCTCGTGTAAAAACTCAAAAATTTATTTAATAATAAAATAGCAAAATGTTACAAAAACAATGTCAAAACGTAGAATATAAAAATAGAATCAATAAGTTTCTTATTCTTGAAATGAAGATTAAATCAGATATGTCTGTGCGTAAAAGTAGCATCAATTTCTTGAGATGTAAGTGTGTGAGTGTGTGTGAGAAGGCTTGTCAGCCTCCTTCAATGTCTCATCCCCTCTGTCTGGAGTGAATGTCTGCCTTTGTCCCCTCCTGTTACAAGCTTTTCTACTCCTAAAAAACAACCCCTCCCTTTTCGTATTCAGGCTGGTTTAAAGGTTTGTTTTTTCCTTATAGTCCCACAGAAAAACCGGGAACTTTGAATGAGCAATTTCCCTCCCACCTTTCTAAAAAGGTGGGTGTCACTCAATCTAACATTCCTAATGGTGGGGCTGTGGACTATGTGAGAGTAGCTAAAATAAGAATAATTGAACTTATACAATATAAAGGTTTCCTTTAAACATCTAAAATCCTACTACATATCAGTATATATACATTTAAAATGCAATGTTCTTATTAATATCCTAAACAAGAAATATTGTAATGTAAAGAAAGAACTTATATTCTTAACTTAACATATATAAACTTTGTGTCTTTGGAAAAGGATATAACCTTATCTCTTACGATGGGGGAGGTGAAACTAATTGATACCACATGAGAATTCTACATAGAACTGCTTTTCCAATAAATGCATTTGAAGCTTCAAACAAATCATTACATAAATATATGTAAAAAAAAAAAAAAAAAATATATATATATATATATATATATATATATATATATATATATATATATATATTTCACTTTATCCATACCTAGAATATATGATGATATACGTAAGCAAGTCAATCATTCTCAAAAGACCCAAACCATTCATAAATATTGATATTCTATCAGTATAATGGAAGGAGACATGTGTGAGAGTCAGGCAGGCCTGCACACCCCAAAAGTTTTATAAAGAAATACAGAAATTGGTGAGATTGTAGAAGAAGCATGGAAAAACTACTAAAGGCAAACCTTTTCTTTTAGTTTTGGAAAACATGCAGAGAGATTAGAACACCTATACAGTTCTACTTGAAGTCTAGATTTTGTATATATTGTGAAAGTGTCTCCACCGGTTATGGAAGTCTGGATGTGGACAACTCAAGACCAGAGACTTCATCTATGGGTCATTTTTTTATGGTGTAGGGAAAAATAGTGAAGAGGAACTCTCATGGTGAAGCTGTATACAACAAACATGCAAATACCATCTATCTATATAAAGAATTCTTTAGGACAAGTTTTGGACATAAACATGAACATTTGGACTCCTAGTGCACTTGAGTTGTCATCAGCACTTATTAACTTTTAGAAACTGAGGATCCAGACAAGTGCATCTCTACTTGATTTGGCCAGTGTATAGGATAGGATCAGTGTATGTGTATAGGATCAAAAATGATTCAGCTATGTCTGATTTTTCCTGCTAATGAGTACTCAATTATCCTTAACACCTAGAAGGTCCAAAACAGGATTTTCAGCACCCTTCAAGGATTTATTGCAATTTCTAGAATGACAAGATGACAATGCCTTTTGTCCAAACACAAAATAATGCATTGGTTTTCAATTGTTATTTTCCCCAGCGACATTATTTTTTTTTAAAGTGTAACCACCCTTTCCTAAACAGGGGCTACTTGTTAAATTTAGTTTTTGGCTGGGTAATAGTTAGCCCAGACTGATTGTATAGTTTGTCTTTTCCTAAGCTCAAGGTGAGTTGTGATTTCTCTGCTGCCAGTAGGTGTTACTGGTACCAATGGCAATAGTATGAGATTTCACAAACAGACTGAGTTAAGAATATTTATATTTCCTTCAGCCAACCCAGTAGGAGATGCAGGCCACTGGTGCATGCTGGGGGAGGATATAAATATTTGGGACAAGTCTTGTAATCATTCTCTTGCCCTTGGCTGAGGCCTAGGGAGGTGCTACTGGATTTAGCTCTGCTATTAGGCCCCACTTGTGTGGGACCTAACCGTTGCTGTATGTAGGCTTAGACCTGAAGTAGTCCTGGAGCTGTCATGCCTGTAGATGATGGAAGCTGTACCAGGGAGGGGACCCAGGTGAGGACCTTTGCTGGAGAAAGCCAGGATGAAGTCTGGTTTCTCACTGGGCCTGCTTACTCACTTGGAGGACACACTGGACCTAGGAAACAGAGAAGTCTGAACGAGCTAGGATGCTATTTACAGTGTTGTTGGTTGGCTTAAAGTTCTTGCACTGTGAAGCTGGACATGGAAATGAAGGGTCTGTAAGTGATCTGCTATGGAATCTGGGGCCCCTAACACTCACCTCCTTAACTGTTGCAGAATAAATCTTTAAAAAAACAAAAATGACTGGAGCCCAATATTCTTTCTCAGTCCCCCATATTAACCATGGACTCATCTCTGGGGTGAAATGCTGGCCTGTCCCATGCCTCTGGAGGTGCCACCATGACTCCATAGGTGCCACCAAGCCTTCAGGTGTCAGGGTGTTGCTACAGACATTTGAAAGTGTGATTTTCTCATGAACTGTTAGTTTATCTCATGACAGTAATATAATTGCTTTTTTGTGTAACTTTTCTTTTTATTCTTTTACGTTTTAAAGAAAACACATTAAAAAAATATAGCAATTTAATGTTGACACAGTCAATGTCACAGTCAAATGTAAGTTTTTTTTTAGACTATGATAGAAAGAAACGACTTGAATAGGCTTTTTACAATTAAAACACTGTTAAAAAAATCCCTTTAGACCTCATTTATGTGGGGTGTATCATTGTGCTCTCTGTGTGAGAGCGGTGTTTACCTGCACAGATTTTCTTTGCAGGCAGGTCATTCATGTCAGTTGGGATGCAGCGATTGCATAGACACAGTCGCTGCTCCCAATATTACAACTGTGTGAGTGCATGTCACTAAACTCACCCTGGCTGCATTCGGAGCCATGCACCCTCACCCACACGGATGTCACATTAGGAGGCAACTGTGTTCTTGCAGCTTCTGTGTCCCAATTGACATCAAAAGGACTGTCTGCTTGGGGATACAGAGAACACCTGCGCAACCCCATGCGGTTACACACGGCCCCTGCATGGGGTACGCATTGATATACCCCATATTAACGAGGCCTGAAAGTCCAACTAAAGTCACAGAGATGCAATCAGATATTATGCTAGCAACATCTATTTTCAAAGTCTTATTGCCACTTCTACTGTTACAGCAGTTGGGCGGGGTGTCTTAACAGAGCTGTACAGTCTAACAGAGGCCAGAAAAGACCCAGTGCACTAAGTAATCACACAGATCTGGTTGGATACACCTTTTCCCCTTCTCTGAAATACTAAACTATACAGATTGTTGTGATGAGGGGCGTGACTGCTACTCAACTCTGCCAGCACAGATCTTTGGAGTGTGAGGGTTTGAAGCAGCTTTTTCACTGGCCATTTTAAAGCAACTCTAAACAAAACTCAGTCGCAATTATAACATGTGGGTGTACAGCACCATAAAGAGATAAAATAGAAATACAAGTGTAGGAATTCAAATGATTCATTTTATGTTTACATCAGATAGATAACAGAAGTTTTGGGCTAAAAATGTGAAGACACACCAAGACCCAATGAGATTTTTGCCTAATTAAGCCAATTCAACATGAGACTTCCATTCCTCACTATTCTGAATAAAAAATAAAGGCTCTAGCCTGCTTGTAAGGGGTCTTCTGATTGGCTCTGTGTTGGTGCCAAAGTGTGCCAGTACATGCCCAGCTTCTCTCGCGTATAGGACAATAGCCTACCTGCTGGAAGCTGGATGCCTTCGCCATATTGTGCCAAACTCCTGGCCGTAGGCCCAGTCACGACATTCCTGGCCGTAGGCCTTAATATTTAAGAATAAAATAAATGTCCACACAAGAAATACGTTTTTCACACTACTGTAGCTCTTCAAAGATGGTTGTGATATCTAACGTCACATTGCCATACTCACAGAACTCTTCAGTATGGAGCACAACACATGAACGGACATTCTGTAGCAGTCATTTGGGTGTGAAATGCCAGCACATAATAAAAAAGCCATCTTCCCTTATACCTACTCATTCCTTGGGAGAACCACCGTTTTGGGACCATTCGTCATGTATACTAGATTCCCAACATTCAGCCCCTGTCACAGATGTGCAAGGTGCTTTTCTTTAGTATACCTGTTTCTCCCTCCATGTCCCATTCTATAGATCTGCCCAGTCAGGCACACTCCCAAATGTTACTCTCAGTCCCGGTTTACTAGTACTCACGTCAGAGAACACTTAGCATGGCCTAAATAGCCTTTTGCAGCCTACTCACAGCCCACAACAGACCGTAACAAGAGTCAGGGTGACTACAGCCGGTTCTTCTGGGTGTTAAACTGCCTCACCCAATGTTTCAGCCCTGTGAAGGTCCCTTGCAGTAGCTGACTACATCCACATGACTCTGGGGTGTTCAGCTCCAATGTCCCATGTCTAAGACTCCTCCCATCCTGGCATTTATATGGGCACTAGCTCCATCCACTACATCAATTGAAGAGGGTTTTCTCTAAAAGGGGACCTAACATCCAATGACATAGTTACCTTTACCATACTATGTTTGGACAAAGCCACCTAGTGTCAGACTAGCTAACTGCACCTGCTAACAAACTCTCAATATCTGACATTCAGAATTGCTCACTATTGTCTCCTAAATGGTCAAACGTGTCTAGTCATAGTAAATAATGTTTGAAATCAGAATTCAGATTGAAAAAAGCTGAATAGTCCTTACCTTCAAGAGTCTCCTCATCAGGTTCTAGAAAAAAGCAAATGACAAAATAATCTTCTTGTGTCACTATTGTAGTTGGATGTTAACAGAATTTATGAGACTTGCTCTTTCTATCCTTCTATCCTACAATTTTCTTTTAACCAGTAATTATTTTTAATATATAACAGTAAAAATGATCAGTCAGTTAAAAAAAGGGAGTGTAGGCTGTTCAATTTGCAAAGTAAACACACTCTACTCCTTTAGTAAATCAACCTATTAAATCAGAAAGACTTCTGCTTGTGTATTGGTGATCAGTGTAAACTAGGGTGACCACATTTCCAAACTGTTATTCAGGGACACCCACCCTTGCCAAAAATCAGCTGGTGCTGTAATGAATCACAACACAGCTGGGGCGGCGGGTGCACGCTCTACACAGAAGCACTGATCATGCCCCCCAAAAAGGCCGCTGCATCGGTGATTGTGCCTCTGCAGACATTTCAAGGACAAGTACTGTCAGTGAGTAAAGCGGTGTTGTGGCCACCTTTTTTGGGGGGTCATCAGATTGGCTCGGGGGGGTGGCTGTGTCAGTTTCATTCCGGGACACTGTATTGTCCTGGAATGAAGGTGCCCGGGACCCGGGACAGACCTGCAAAATGTGGGACTGTCTCGGGCAATCCGGGACATGTGGTCACCTTAGTGTAAAATGCAGACAGACTGAACATCAACAAAGCAATATTTACATTAGTCTGCACTGTGAAATCATCTCTCTAAGCACCATGAAAAAAAGCAAAGGTATCAGGTTATCAGGGATCTCCATGACTAAACTCTGAGGGGCGGAGCGAAAAGTGCTGGGGGCGTGGCCTGGCTGGAGTCCAAGCTGAAGTTGCCACTAACACATTGATCAGAGGGATCATAAGGCTAAGGGAGACTTTTTCCCATATCAGGTTGTATTCAAACAGCTTCCTGATGTCTCCAACTATACTAAAAGAGCTTGTGCTTTTTAAAGTTACCGGTATCCTTTTTTCCATGTTTTTTCATGTTGAATTGACTATTTTTTTGAAGATTACTTATAACCCTCAACATATTGCATGCTTTCTACAAGCAGAGGGCCTATAGAATAAAATGATGGTAATTGCATTGTTTTGTTGTGCGATACTAGTGCAAGATTTGAAGATTTTGATTCCTGTGCTAATTAGGTAAGATGCAGCAGCCAACCCCTTCCAGCCAATTGGACAGGTTGGCAGGGTGGCAGCTCTATTCTAATCTCTAAAGTATAAAGTTGATATCTGCAATCACACCTTGGTTTTTAAAATCAAAGAACTAGGCTGCACTTGAAGAACAAGTACCCAGGGGCGGCCCGCCATTAGGGAGAAACAGGCACCCCCCCATCCATGGGTTTGGCCCCCTAATCTACATGCAGGGTGCATGAATACCAATGGGGGGGTGTTTTTTTTTGAAGGGTGGTCTCGGGGCGCAGAGAATGCAAACCGAGCCCAACCAGGAGTGTTACAATAGCAAATTAATATTCGCTATTTTAACACTGATCCTCCTCCCGGCCAATCAGGAAGTGGGTCTTGAGATCCGTCACCCGATTGGCTGAAAGGATGGGCAATCCTATTGGACACCTAGGAGTAGGGGAAAAGATGCACGGCGGAAGCGTGGAGGAGGAGAGGGAACAGGAGCCGCTGCCCGATGCCCGCCACCTAGATGGTGTAAGTGCTGGACTGACAGACAGCAAGTGGAATGAGTAAGTACCTCTTACTCATTCGCATGGGGGGCTGTTATTGGGTGCCCCTTATTGATAAACGGGGCTTCCAGATTCTGATGAGCCCCCACCCATAGACCCACCCCACCACAAACACCAGGCCAGGGTTGTAGGGATGAGGACCTTGTTCTCAACCTGGCAGGGTACCGCCGTGTTGAGGGCATGTGGCCTTGTGTGGTTCAGGAGTGCCCAAATCCTGCCATGCTGCATGCTTCAATAAAGGTCTGGTATGTTTTTTTGCATGATTTGCCCCTTAATATCCACACCAGATCTTCATTAAGGAAAAGGATCTGGTATGTATTTTTAGGTAATCCCCACACACAAAAAATGCCCCATGAAAATCTTATACTCAGGCCCTCACCTAGGATAAGGGTCTGGTATAGATGAAGGGAAGCCCCAGCCATTTGTTTATAAACCGACGTAAAGAAGCTGAAGCTGACATTTACCAGTAATGCAACCTGAATCTTTCAATGTCAGTTTTGCTGTAGTAGGTTGTACACATTACACAGATGCGCCATGTGACATGTGGGGCATCACCCAGGCTTGTTATTTCTAGGAATTTTGCATTTCTAATGTTGATTTTAAAAAACAACAGTAACATTTTCATACCTCCCAACTTTTGAACTTCAGAATGAGGGACACTGGAGGAGTAAAAAGACCTGCAATGCGCTACGTTGCGGCAAATTGTGGGTGTGGCAAGTGCATAGCAGTGGGAGAGACTTAAGTGAAGTGGTTAAACAAAACCCGTGCTTCCTTGTACCTATAAAATATGCTTTGATTGCTTTGTCTGAACCTAACTTAAAGAACTTCATTAAAATAAAATTTAATTAAAATAGTCAGGGACTGCATAGCAGAGGTATGGACATAATACAGGAGATGGTCAGAGACTGCAGACATGATACAGGAGATGGTCAGAAACTGCACATACTACAGGAGATGGTCAGAGAGTGCAGACATGATAAAATAGGTGGTCAGAGACTGCGGACATGATACAAGAGACATGATACAGGAGATCGTCAGAGACTGCAGACATACTCCAAGAGACTGCCAGAGACTAAACATGCTCCAGGAGACTGTGGACATGCTCCAAGAGACTGAACATGCTCCAGGAGACTGTGGACATGCTCCAAGAGACTGCCAGAGACTGAACATGCTCCAGGAGACTGTGGACATGCTCCAAGAGACTGCCAGACTAAACATGCTCCAGGAGACTGTGGACATGCTCCAAGAGACTGCCAGAGACTGAACATGCTCCAGGAGACTATGGACATGCTCCAAGAAACTGTCAGAGACTGTGGACGTGATACAAGAGACATGATACAGGAGATGGTCAGAGACTACAGATTTGCTCCAAAAGACTGTCAGAGACTATGAACATGCTACAGGGGTTGTTGGAGACTGGGGGCATGCTTCAGTAGTCAATCATAGACTGGAGACATGATACATGACAGATTACAGATAAGTGTCTGCAGGGGACCAATGGGCCACACAAAAAGGGGCAATGGGCTACATGTGGCCCCAGGCACTAAGCACTGCACTGTAAGTTTGGAGGGAAGTGCACATGGTTTTTCCAAAACCCCAAGTGCTAGCACTCTTCTCCAGCTCTGGCAACACTGCCAGGATGTTGGCTATGATACATAAAATACTATCTATTGCTGGAGATTGGGGACATGCATGGGCCAGTCTTCACACAGCAACAATTTTACTACCTGGCAAACCTGAAGACTGGTACAACATAACCTGAAACCCCTCAGCACTCTCCTAAAATGTAAAATGCTGTTAAAGTCCAACTTGAAAATGATCCCTTGCAGTGATGATGTGCCAGCAGTGCAAGGGTTACCTGCATTGTAACTGTTGTCCAAACTTCTGCTATTGGTGTGCTTCCTCCCCCTTCTTCCTCTGTGTACAGGAATACATCACAGCACAGGAGGAGAAGGGGCGAGTTCCGTGCATTGTGTGTGTGTAAGAGGCAGAGGGGAGAGATGCAGGTGGCCTGTAAATGTAGCTCGCGGCACGTGGGAACCATGGTGAACCACATATGCCACGGCCATTCCGAGACTCAGCTCTGATTCGCCGGGAGAGGGTCCAATTTGCGGGACAATCCCAGTGAATCAGGGACGGTTCTGAGGTATGAAATCGCTGCTCCCCTCAGAATTTTTTTTTTTAAATTCTGCATTGGTGGTACATGTCCCTGAGGGCAGTGCCGAGGCTCCTCGGGCTATTTGTATGACAGTCCTTTGCCTAATAACCTGAAAATTACTGTTTTTTTTAACATTCAACTCCCAATGGGTTTTGGATTTGTCACCTGATGTAGTCATGTTCTGTAAACCTGCTTCAAACTGAACCTAGGTCTGTTTGGCTTATCTCTACATTTGACACTTCTGAGATTGTCAGATATTTGTGTTCCCTGCCATATCTGTGGCTCCTTTCACTGACCTGTATGTCACTGCTGTGTCCACTAGTAATGTAGGAGCTGGTGGAAAAAACAACTAGCTGTAGTGGCTCAGACCTGTGACACACTCGAAGAATGCCAGATGTGAAGGGGTTGTTGAAGAGCAAGAGATTGAAGATCTGAGGAATGGGCAGTGAAACAGATAAGTGTAAACCCTCTTCTCTACAAGTTCCCATTTCTTTTACATTTTTTGTACCCAGCGTCAAAATCACTTTATGTTTGGACACAATAGCAGCTGGTGTTACAGTGTGCTCAGCATTTGGTTTTGAAGTCTGCACCAACAAATATCGCAGCCCGTGTTCATTTCAGGTCATTGCTCAGCAAATCAAATTCTCTAAACCACAGGTGTCAAAGTGGTGGCCCTCCAGCTGTTGTGGAACTACAAGTCCCATGAGGCATTGCAAGGCTGACAGTTACAAGCATGACTCCCACAGGCAGAGGCATGATGGGACTTGTAGTTCTGCAACAGCTGGAGGGCCGCCAGTTTGACACCCCTGCAAAACGGTCCTCCATATGGTATACTAATCAGCAATATGCACATAAGTTTGTTAGGTCACAATAATAAACAAAATGGTTATCATCAGAGAGTTATTAGCTGCTCCGCATCTATTGAAAGGCTGGGTTATGCATTTATTATTGTATTTTTAAACACCCTATGTTATCTGTGGATTTGCATTGTAAATATAAGCAAACTTTTACTCACGCAAATAACAGGATCGTATTGACCTTCCAGCTGTCTCCGGGATCGATAGTTTAATGCCATCTGTAGTAAAAAGTAGAAACATATCTTAAGAGAAACTCTAGTTAAGAAGTGACCTTACTTATAATAATTTTGTGTCAAGGATTCAAACAAAAACAATGCATCGCTCAGAGAAGTGGAATTTGAGTGCAGGCTGAAAGTTGCAATCTGGGTGCCAAAAGCAGCTGTGGTGTCTTCCCATCCACCAGAAGACAGTATAGTCATCAGAAAAAGACAGCTGGCAACTCCAAAATCCTCAAGTATTTTATTTTGCCATACCAGCGAGTACACGGACAGTGGCAGGCACGTTTTGTCGATAAGCCTTGTTCACAGCACACATGTGAATTAAAAATGAACATATACACACATATATATAATATAATATGTGTGTGTGTGTGTGTGTGTATGTGTGTATATATATATATATACATATACATACACACACACACACACACACACACACACACACACACACACACACACACACACATATATATATATATATATATATATATATATATATATACACACACACACACACACACACACACACACATATATATATATATATACACACACACACACACATATATATATATATATATATATATATATATATATATATATATATATATATATACACACACACACACACACATATATATATATATATATATATATATATATATATATATATATATATATATATATATATATATATATATATATACACACACACACACATATATATATATATATATACACACACACACACACACACACACACATATTATATATATATGTAGCACTGGTAGATTTATGATCTACCATCTGATAGGTAAATTTAGTGAATTGCTCGTTAGAGGAAATTAGATTTGCCTCTTTTCCAGCTTGGCTGATGTTGCGTTCCACACTGAGCCGGTAGTTGTCATTGTCACCATGGGCTGGTGTTGGAAAAGCAACGTGTCGAGGCGTATGGGTGCTCCTCTGTCCCGGAGAAACTCGGTGGAGGTGGTCCTCCGAGTTGCATTCAGGGAGAGGGTATTTTTGGGACAGACGCCATGTTTGGGGGTTTATTTTACAGCCATCTGCTGGCCGACAGGTATGCGTATCACCTTGCGGTCCTCTGTTCCGGAGGCCCACGTTGCTGCGGCGCGTGGGTGGGCCCAGAAGCCTGTCTGGGGCCTACCATAGCAGCCGAGGAATGGTCCTGAGCTGTCTATCCAGAGTGAAGAAGCTGGACAACCGAGGAGATCCCAGGGGAGGACCCGTCATGGAAGGATCATGCGGAGCGCTGGTCTGGAGAGGGGCCTGGTGACTCGGTTGGAGGACGTATCCTTAAGTAGTCTTACTGCATAGTACTGCCGGGTTGGCTTAGAGGTCCAAGTACTGTGTCTGACATTCACCGCAAACCAATACATCCTGTGGCAGAGGATCGTACGGGTTTATTCCAAGCAAGTCTGTGGCAGAGACTTTTGTTCGTGCTGCGTGCTGGCTGCTAGGCAAGTGAGAGAGGCCTATCCAGGCGAGCAAAGATCGTGTCCCACAAGGGGATCGCATTCAATTACAGTATTCAACCTTAAAGGACGTTCTCAAGAATCCTAAAGAAAGGTATTTGAGCTTCCCTGCAGATTTCCTCCTGCCTCTTTCCTGCTACTTCCTTCATTACTTGGTTTAATAAAGCATTGAAAACGTACTCAAATGTTGGTGCACACATATACACACAGTATCTCACAAAAGTGAGTACACCCCTCAAATTTTTGTAAATATTTTATTATATCTTTTTGTGTGACAACACTGAAGAAATTACACTTTGCTACAATGTAAAGTAGTGAGTGTACAGCTTGTATAACAGTGTACATTTGCTGTCCCCCCCAAATAACTCAACACACAGCCATTAATGTCTAAACCGCTGGCAACAAAAGTGAATACACCCCTAAGTGAAAATGTCCAAATTGGGCCCAAAGTGTCAATATTTCGTGTGTGGCCACCATTATTTTCCAGCACTGCCTTAACCCTCTTGGGCATGGAGTTCACTAGAGCTTCACAGGTTGCCACTGGAGTCTCTTCCACTCCTCCATGATGACATCTCTTCCTTCCATTTGAGGATGCCCCACAGATACTCATTGGGGTTTAGGTCTGGAGACATGCTTGGCTAGTCCATCACCTTTACCTTCAGCTTCTTAAATGAGGCAGTGGTAGTCTTGGAGGTGTGTTTGGGGTCTTTATCATGTTGGAATACTGCCCTGCAGCCCAGTCTCCAAAGGGAGGAAGGTCCTGCTCTGCTTCAGTATGTCACAGTACATGTTGGCATTCATGGTTCCTTCAATGAACTGTAGCTTCCCACTGCATTCATGCAGCGCTAGACCATGACAGTCCCACCACCATGCTTGACTGTAGGCAAGACACACTTGTCTTTGTACTCCTCACCTGGTTGCCGCCACACACACTTGACACCATCTGAACCAAATAAGTTTATCTGGGTCTCATCAGACCACAGGACATGGTTCCAGTAATCCATGCTTGTCTGCTTGTTTTCAGTAAACTGTTTGCAGGCTTTATTGTGCATCATCTTTAGAAGAGGCTTCCTTCTGGGATGACAGCCATGCAGCGTGTGGCATATGGTCTAAGCACTGACAGGCTGACACCCCCCCCCCCACCACCACCACTTCAACCTCTGTAGCAATGCTGGCAGCACTCATATGTCTATTTCCCAAGACAACCTCTGGATATGACGCTCAGCACATGCACTCAACTTCTTTGTTCGGCCATTGTGAGGCTTGGCTAATTGGGCCTAAATTGGACATTTTCACTTAGGCCCCTTTCACACTGAGGCGGTTTGCAGGTGCTATTGCGCTAAAAATAGCACCTGCAAACTGACTCGAAAGTGCCGCTGCTTTGTCTCCAGTGTGAAAGCCCCAAGGGCTTTCACACTGGAGCGGTGCGCTGGCAGGACGGTAAAAAAAGTCCTGCCAGCAGCATCTTTGGAGCGGGGAAGGAGTGGCGTTTACACCGCTCCTTCCCCGCTCCTGCCCATTAAAAACAATGGGACAGCGCGGCTATACTGCCGGCAAAGCGCCTCTGCAGATTTGCTTTGCGGCGGTTTTTAACCCTTTCTCGGCCGCTAGCGGGGGTAAAGCCTTCCCGCTAGCGGCCGAATACTGACGGTAAAAGCACCGCTAACAATAGCGGCGCTTTACCGCCGACGCCGCCCCCGTGTGAAAGGGGCCTTAGGGGTTTTCACGGAATGTCCCACACTCCGCTTGAGTGCTTCCGTCATATACCACTTCCTCCCAGTCTGTATACAGATATCAGATATTCCAACCTCTCTGAGCACAAAACAAGGCGACATTTGCTTGTTGCTAACATAAACTCCCTTTATTCAGAACCAGAATACAGTCTTATATACAGGAGAAGATGAGGTTCCACCCTCCTGCTCATATTACTCTAACAATACAAATGTAACCTAATTAACCTAATTAACATGAGCTAATTAACTAATCCTTTATACAGCCTAGGTGACTGAGACATGACCTTTTGCCTAGACTGAGCTAATTATCACAGGACATTTTCTCACAATAGCAGCAGCTCCAATAGGAGTCGTCCCGTCTCCTACATTGTATAGAGGACAATGTGATTAGCTCATTCAATTAACAAACACAGGTAGTTGGAGTTGATGACACCAGCATCTCCTCACAGTATGTGCCCCAACAGTATAATTCAGTATTATCAGCAGGGGGCTGCTGGAGGAATCCCCCCTCCCTCTTAAGGGACACAAATCCCAAATGACCACAGCAAGGAGTCCCCAACAGAATCAAACAACATACAATATATACATATATACACGACTGAGTCCGATTGGTACAGTTCAGACTGGATTTCTAAATCATCTCACAAAGAGTATTGTTCCATTGAAAATCAAGGGCCCATAATCAAAAGGCAAGAGGCTTGCATTCAGTCTTCTCCAACAGCCTCTGTCCCGGCTAGGTCTGTCATATTTCTCCCCTTTCGGCAGGAGACTAACACAGGAGGAGACCCCAGACGGGTTGACTCCGAAGTTAGTCCATAGTTCCAGTCCTCTACTGCCTGTACCCACACAGTACCCCAAACAAATTTTTCCAAACAGAGTATTACTCACCCAGCCAACCTCTGCCTCTCTCAGAGAACATATCCGCCGCTGGGGAGAGGCCCGGACTGGCCTTTCTCCCTGGAGTCCTTTCTGCCGCTGGAGAGAAGACAGGGTGACTGGGCTCACTCTGTCATGCTGTTGGGGATCTGGGCCAACTGCCCAGCATCCCTGGGGTATACAGGTGGAGACTGAAGTCCCATCCACCTTCACAGGAAATCCATCCTCTATTAGTTGAGGGCAGAGTCCAGCAGTCCTCGGCCCTGTTGCCAGCCCTTCTGCTGGAAACCCCACACCATCTGTTCCGGCTAACTGTTGGGGAGGGAGGCCGACTGCCCCGCCTCCCTGGAACTCTGTAGTTGTTGCTGGTGCTGGGCAGAGGTTGGTAACACTCTGCCTTGTTGCCAGCACTTCTGCTGGGGACTCCGCATCCTCCGCTCCGGTTAACCGTTGGGGCAGGAGGCTGGCTTCCTCCACTCCCAAACTGTGTAGCTGCCATTAGGGAGGTGAGCCGGCTGCTTCCTTTTCCATTCCCTCATCTGGTTGCTTGGACGACATGTCTATGGTACTGTCTCCCAGGTGCACTGACCTTTGCTGGGGAGGGAAGGCCGCTTCCTCCACCCTGGCCAACTGTTGGGGAGGGACAACACACACCTCCTCTCCCTTCTCCCTCTGTATCTGCTGCTGGGAAGTGATTGCCACCTTCTCACCCTGGGCCTCCGAAACTGCCACAGGTGTGGGGCAGAGGTCTTGGACCCTCTGTCCGGTTGCCAGCACTTCTGCTGGAGAAGTTTGTTGTAACTCCACAGATACTGCTGTTGGTGCTGGGCAGAGCACAGTGAAGTTTGGCCCTAATACCAGCTCTTCTGCTGGAGGCTCATCAGGTTGTTCTTCCTCAGCAGAAAAGTCTATTAAATCCCCTATCTCTATAACTGGTGTCTGGGGATAGAGGTTCACTATCTCCTGTCCATGGAACCCAGAAGATGTTATCAGTGCTGGACAGAGGTTAGCAGAACTCTGCCCTGTGGTCAGCACTTCAGGTTTGGGGATGGCAATCTTCAGATTTTCCACTGCCGATTCTCTGGCATGCTGCTGAACGTGTTCTAGCAGTTTCCTGTATGCCCTTTCCAGATGCTGTTCCTTCCTTAGCAAATGGTCCAGATCAGGTTTGAGCTCTGAGACTCCTGCAAGACCGAGCATAGCCTCTCTATATTCTCACAGGTCCTCAAGGTCAGGTTCCCCTTCACCACCAAACATAAAATGATCTGTAAGGCTCTCCCACAGCAATCCAGGGCCTCCAAAGTCATATCCCTCCGGAGAGCATTCTGTTGTCTCCCCTAAATATCCTTCCTCTGTGTGCCATTGCAGAGCCCGATAACGATTGCCCAGCTCTATCTCCTGCTGGACCAGCCTGTCCAACTCAGTCACCCATTGCTCCTGGGGCCGCTCCCCCAGGAATGCCATCCATAATCCCCGTTGGTCACTGGCCCGTTGCTCTTGGGTTGGAAAGCACTTGCCCTGTTTTATACCAGCGAGCTGGAGGGCTCCAATCCAGAGCTCCACCCAAATCTGCTGCCTGAGCTCCAGGTATTTATCCTCAGACACAGTCCTGGTGTATGTTGAAAGGATGATCCGCAGCAGCCCCGGGAACTCTGATGCCAGGTCCATATCTCTGCTGGGGTGACTGAAGTCTGCTATGCTGATCTTGGATCCAGTTGGAGGTTTGGATGTCCCAGACTGCAGGAAGCTTTCCCGCTACTTGCCACCAATGTCACGGAACGTCCCACACTCCGCTTGAGTGCTTCCATCATATACCACTTCCTCCCAGTCTGTATACAGATATCAGATATTCCAACCTCTCTGAGCACAAATTAAGGTGACACTTGCTTGTTGCTAACATGAACTCCCTTTATTCAGCAACAGAATACAGTCTTATATACAGGAGAAGATGAGGTTCCACACTCCTGCTCATATTACTCTAACAATACAAATGTAACCTAATTAACCTAATTAACATGAGCTAATTAACTAATCCTTTATACAGACTAGGTGACTGAGACATGACCTTTTGCCCAGACTGAGTTAATTATCACAGGACATTTTCTCACAATAGCAGCAGCTCCAATAGGAGTCATCCCGTCTCCTACATTGTATAGAGGACAATGTGATCAGCTCATTCAATTAACATAAACACAGGTAGTTGGAGTTGATGACACCAGCATCTCCTCACAGTATGTGTCCCAACAGTATAATTCAGTCTTATCAGCAGGGGGCTGCTGGAGGAATCCCCCCTCCCTCTTCAGGGACACAAATCCCAAATGACCACAGCAAGGAGTCCCCAACAGAATCAAACAACATACAATATATACATATATACACGACTGAGTCCGATTGGTACGGTTCAGACTGGATTTCTAATTCACCTCACAAAGAGTATTGTTCCATTGAAAATCCAGGGCCCATAATCAAAAGGCAAGAGGCTTGCATTTAGGCCTCTCCAACAGCCTCTGTCCCGGCTAGGTCTGTCACAGAGGTGTACTCACTTGTGTTGCCAGTGGTTTAGACATTAATGGCTGTGTGTTGAGTTATTTTGAGGGGACAGCAAATTTACACTGTTATACAAGCTGTACACTCACTACTTTACATTGTAGCAAAGTGTCATTTCTTCAGTGTTGTCACATGAAAAGATGTAATAAAATATTTACAAAAATGTGAGGGGTGTACTCACTTTTGTGAGATACTGTATATATATCTATATCTACACATATACATACATATACACACACAAACATATCAAAATTGTTTCCACCCCTCCTTCAATTAGTAACACATTAAAGGGTAACTCCACTTTTGTAGGGAAAAAATAGCAAATAAAGAAAAAATAATATAGCGCATATGATTGTGACACTAATTATTTTGTAATTGAATGTTATTAAAAATTACCTTTACTTTTTAATCTGCAGCCAATGTAATTTTCTGAGAATACATTGCAATATGGCTACCTGGAGTTTTCTGTACACACAGTGTGTACTGATCACTCCCCAGAAACATAATTTCCTGCTTGTGTGATTGGCTCACCAATTTTCCCAGAAGTCTGTCTAAGATACAAGTCAGATTTCAGGCATCCCCTGCAACAAAAGTGTAATTTTTTGAGAGATACTTTCAATAGGAACCCGTCTAAAGGGATACAGGCCCAGCAGATTTCCTCATTAGTGCCCTGCAGCTGCACACCTGACAGGTAATTATGAAATCACTCCCATTAGACCCACTCAGTACAGAGGCACAGACATACACACATGGATTTCTTCAGAATAACAAAAGGTAGGAATATGCAACAAAGTTTGTTATAATCCTTGCAAAGTAGGGGAATGTTTTTTTTCTCAACAAAAGTGAAGTTACGCGTTAAACAATTAATGATCAATCATGAAATGTCAGCAGGTATAATGCTGGCAGAACGAGGATGGGAAGTAATACCTTGGTACAACACCTATTAAAACAAGATAGTCCTATCCCAATACATATATAATAAAAGAGAAGGGTATAACCATATATACAAAAAAAGATGTTTTAAAAATATGTATATATTGAGATACACACAAATGAAGATCGAATGGGTAAGAACTACTTGGGAAACAGATCTACATCATAACCAGTGGCAGCTGGTGCTCAAAATTTTTTGGGGGGGCACAACAAACTGAAAAATTCTGAAAAAAAAACCCATCATGCAGCCTCACTGTACCAAACGCAGCCACTGTGCCCATCAAATGCAGCCACTGTGCCATATCAAATGCAGCCACTGTGCCACATCAAACGCTGCCACTGTGCCACATCAAACGCTGCCACTGTGCCATATCAAACGCTGCCACTGTGCCATATCAAACGCTGCCACTGTGCCATATCAAACGCTGCCACTGTGCCATATCAAACGCTGCCACTGTGCCCCATCAAATACAGCTACTGTGGCCCATCAAATACAGCTACTGTGGCCCACTGTATCATCAAACGCAGCCACTGTGCCCATCAAATGCAGTCTTTGTGCCCATCAAAAGCAGCCACTGTGCCATATCAAATTCTCCCACTGTGCCATCAAATGCTGCCACTGTGCCCCATTAAATACAGCTACTGCGGCCCACTGTACCATCAAATGCAGCCACTGTGCCCATAAAGCGCAGCCACTGTGCCATCAAACGCAGCCACAGGGGAGGGAAAGAAGCAGAGAAACGTATTTTCCCTGGGCACGTCTAGGAGTCCAGATGCTTGTGGTAAAAATATTTAAATGGGCTGACAGCTGTATCTGAACATACTACAGTGATGCGAAAAAGTAATTGCCCCCCTTGCTAAATCATGAATGAACTGTGATTTACCACATTTTTTGGAAAGCCGAGTTTAATGTCACTTGCCACACCCAGGCCTGATTACTGCCAGTCCTGTTGTACAAAGAAATCACTTAAATAGAAGCTGTCTGACAAAGTGAAGCATACTAAAAGGTCTCAAAAAGCAACACATCATGCCGTGATCTAAAGAAATTCAGGAACAGATGAGAATCAAAGTATCTGACATGTATCAGTCCGAAAAGGGTTACAAAGCCATTTCTAAGGCTGTTAGACTCCAGCGAACCACAGTGAGAGCCATTATCCATAAATGGAGAAAATTTGGAACAGTGGTGAACCTTCCTAGGAGTGACCGGACTACCAAAATTACTCCAAGAGCACAATGACGACTCATCCAGGAGGTGATAAAAGAACCCAGAACAACATCTAAAGAACTGCAGGCCTCACTTGCCTCAGGTAAGATCAGTGTTCATGATTCAACAATAAGAAAGAGACTGGGCAAAAATGTCATCCATGGGAGAGTTCCAAGGCGAAAGCCACTGCTGACCAAAAAGAACACAAAGATTCGTCTCACATTTGCCCAAAAAAAATCTTGATGATCCCCAAGACTTTTATTCAAACATTATGTGAACTTATGAGACAAAAGTTGAACTTTTTGGAAGGTGTGCATCCCATTACATCTGGCGTAAATCTAATACAGCATTTCATCATACCAACAGTCACACATGGTGATGGTAGTGTGATGGTCTGGGGCTGCTTTGCATCTTCAGGACCTGGACAACTTGGCATAATTGATGGAACCATAAATTCTGCGCTCTACCAGAAAATCCTATAGCAGAATGTCCGGCCATCAGTTCCTGACCTCAAACTCAAGCGCACTTGGGTTATGCAGCAGGACAATATTCCCAAACACACCAGCAAGCCCACCTCTGAATGGCTCAAAAAACAAAATGAAAGTGTTGGAGTGGCCTAATCAAAGTCCGGACTTAAATCCCATTGAGATCCTGCAGCATGACCTTAAAAAGGCCGGTTAAGCTGGAAAACCCTCCAATGTGGCTGATTTAAAACAATTCTGCAATGAAGAGTGGGCCAACATTCCTTCACAGCAATGTGAAAGACTAATTGCCAGTTATCACAGATGCTTGATTGCAGTTGTTGCCACCAAGGGTGGCACAACCAGTTATTAGGTTTAGGGTGCAATTACTTTTTCACATAGGGCCAGGCAGGATTGGACAGCTTTTTTCCCTTAATAAATGAAATCATCATTTTAAAAACGGCATTTTGTATTTACTTGGGTTATCTTTGTGCAATATTAAAATTTGTTTGATGATCTATATCATTTAAGTGTGATAAATATGCAAAAAAATAAAAAATCAAGAAGAGGCAAATACTTTTTCACAGCACTGTAAGCAAAGGGGAGGCACTCCATAGATAGAGTAGATTGAGTCTGTGTTGTTACCCTAGGACACAAAGTGGGTTACTGGATAACGAGAAAAAAAAAAGAAAACTAATGCAACCACCACATCTAAGGACCAGTGAGATGGAATATATTAAATTTCTGTTGTTGGGTTAAGTTACAATTTAAAAAAAAAATTGACAACTGCAGGGCTCTGATTTTTGATACAGCTACCTTGTAGGAAAGGAGGAGAAAGGATTAACCACTTCACCCCCGGAAGGATTTCCCCCCTTCCTGACCAGAGCACTTTTTGCGATTCTGCACTGCGTCGCTTTAACTGACCATTGCGCGGTCTTGCGACATGGCTCTGAAACAAAATTGACGTTCTTTTTTCCCCACAAAAAGAGCTTTCTTTTGGTAATATTTAATCATCTCTGCGATTTTTATTTTTTGCGCTATAAACAAAATAAGAGCAACAATTTTGAAAAAAAACGCATTATTTTTTATATTTTGCTATAAGAAATATCCCCAAAAAATATATTAAAAAAACATTTTTTTTCCTCAGTTTAGGCCGATCGTATGCTTCTACATATTTTTGGTAAAGAAAAAAAAAAAAAAAAAAAAAATCGCAATAAGCGATTATTGATTGGTTTGCACAAAAGTTATAGCGTTTACTAAATAGGGGATAGTTTTATGGCATTTTTATTAATATTTTTTTTTTACTAGTAATGGCGGCGATCAGCGATTTTTATTGTGACTGCGACATTATGGCGGACATTTCAGACATTTTTGGGACCATTGTCATTTATACAGCAATCAGTGCTATAAAAATGCACTGATTCCTATGTAAATGACAAGTCAGTACTAGGGATGTGTTCTAACTGTAGGGGGGATAAGCTGTGTGTGACACGTCACTGATCTCTGCTCCCGATGACAGGGAGCTATGATCAGTGACACTTGTCACTAGGCAGAATGTCCTCTCCGTGAGGCGATCGCGGGTATCCCCGCGGCGATCAAGTCCGCGGGACCCGCGACCCGACTCACGGAGCAAGCGGCAGGCGCGCGCGTGCGTGCACACGGCGGCTAATTCAAAGTAACGTACGGGTACGTTACTTTGCGCAGCCGTGCCATTCTGCCAACGTATATCTACAGGAGCCGGTCGGGAAGCGGTTAACTTACTACAGCAATTTATCATGCAAGCTAGTGCAGTGCTGGCTCTGGCAGGGAGCAGTTCAATGTATGTTTCAGTTTCATCATAATGTTTGTTTTTTTTCCTTTTTTCTTCAACTTTTTTTGTTTTGCTTTTTTTTTTTTATTATTGATTTGTCACATAGGGTTGATTTACTAAAGCTGGAGAGTGCAAAATCTGTTTTTTTATTACGCTATTTTAACATTCAGTGTGCATGAGGCCTCATTAAAAAATCTGAAGTTAAAAGCTGATTGGCTACCATGCACAGCTTCACCAGATTTTGCACTCTAGTTTTAGTAAATCAACCCCAATGTGACATTTCATTCATGTCACTGCACAGCTATGTTGTGCTGCTGTGCAGTGACATCCAGTGCAGAAAAATGAAGTTATGCTGCATTTTTTTTGCACTGCACTGCACATCACGCCAGCATTGTGTTGTGAACAGGGCACATAGAAGACAATTGTTTTCTATTTGTCCTAGTGGTGACCTGCATTTATCCAGTGCAGAAAAATGCAGATCACTGCAAATAATGTGAATAAGTCCTAAAACTTTGTTCTGCAAGTATTCACAAATGCAACAAAGAGGACCCCCTAGATCAGTTCCTGGGCTCCAAAAAACGACCTTGCTAATATTCATAATCATCACTTACCATCAAATGTAATTGGCATGCTTTATGATGTGACACGGATTTTCTGCAACACTTGTCCTGGTGCTATGCAAATGTCCCCTCCTAGTCCAGCTGGAAAGCAAAAATTAAATAATTTAGTGACAGTATTTTCTTTTCAAAAATATTAAAGTCAACAAGAAAAAAACAGTTTTCGCCTCATACCAACAGGCATTGTTTTCCTGGGTTTGAGGTGCACTGGGAGCATTTGGCAAACCCAGGTCAGCAAAATCCTATTGACTTCAACTGAGCAGTACAATTACGAGGTGGTATCAAAGAGTTTAGAGACTAGCTCAGTACAAGAAATACTTTATCTACGTTTACACACTGTCACCTTCAAAATAGTCCCCTTGCACAGCAATACAGCGCTCCCAGTGTTCCTGCCACTTCTGGAATGTGTCCTGGAAATCTTCTCTTCGTAGAGTGTCAAGCAACTTCTGCTATTGTGAAGACAGAAGAGGAACTCCTGCGCTGCTAGCGGACTCCTATGCTAACAGGGGGACACTGCTGCAACACCTAAAAGACTGCTCCAAACAGACAAAACAAAAGTGAGTAATAGGGCGATGGTAGTTGCGCTGTGATAGGAAGGGGATAAGGGAAAGGGGGGGGGGAGGACTACACTAAAGTGCATGTGAAAAACATGCCAAGTGACCTGAAAAACCAAATAAAACGAGAATAAGGAGAAAACACTGACTCGTGCATATGATGAATAAATAAAAATACCACTAAATAGTGTGAAAAAAGAATGTTGTCATGAAGGGGAAGTGAAATTACCTGACATTAAAGTGAGCAGTGCACATGGTAGAAAAAGGGCAATCAAGCCAATAAAAATAACAAAAGCAATAAGCAATAAGTGAATCAAACACTGAGTGCACAAATGGATGAAAAATATAAAAAATAGAAGATAATCCCGTTAATAAACGTTATAAAGAATCAAAACACTTGACCAGTGAATCAAAAAACATGAGAAAAAACTCAGCATGAAAAACAAAAAATGGATAATATGTATGTAATATGTAATATTGTATTTCTCTGCACTATTTTCATTTTTTTGAATAAAGTAAGTGGTGATTGCGCTGTGATAAGTGGGGAAGGAAGGAGGAGGCAGGGGAAGGGGCTAGCTCAAATGTATAGAGAGGTGAATGAAAAAAGAAAAAATTATACAAAATATAAAGGTATAATAAGCATGAGGGCTAGTATCATACTAGCACATAACATTTATGTTATGTGCTAGTATGATACTAGCCCTCATGCTTATTATACCTTTATATTTTGTATAATTTTTTCTTTTTTCATTCACCTCTCTATACATTTGAGCTAGCCCCTTCCCCTGCCTCCTCCTTCCTTCCCCACTTATCACAGCGCAATCACCACTTACTTTATTCACACCACTTTTGTCTGTTTGGATCAGCCATTTAGGTGTTGCAGCAGTGCCCCTTAGCATAGGTATTTCTGACAGCGCAGGAGTTTCTTCATTATTTATCCATTTTCGTTTTTTTGCCATTATTATCCATTTTTTGTTTTTCATGCTGAGTTTTTTCTCATGTTTTTTGATTCACTGGTCAAGTGTTTTGATTCTTTATAACGTTTATTAACTGGATTATCTTCTATTTTTTATATTTTTCATCCATTTGTGCACTCAGTGTTTGATTCACTTATTGCTTATTGCTTTTGTTATTTTTATTGGCTTGATTGCCCTTTTTCTACCATGTGCACTGCTCACTTTCATGTCAGGTAATTTCACTTCCCCTTCATGACAACATTCTTTTTTCACACTATTTAGTGGTATTTTTATTTATTCATCATATGCACGAGTCAGTGTTTTCTCCTTATTCTCGTTTGATTTGGTTTTTCAGGTCACTTGGCATGTTTTTCACATGCACTTTAGTGTAGTCTCCCCCCCCCCCCCTTTCCCTTATCCCCTTCCTATCACAGCGCAACTACCATCCCCCTATTACTCACCTTCTGCTATTTGCACTGGATCTCCGCAATGGTGTCAAAACGGCGACCTTTGAGCTGGATCTTCAACTCATTGCAACTTTGCTGTCAACTTGCCAAATATTGTCAAAATTGTTCTAACTTGCTGTCCATGATGAAATAGCAGACGTGGTAAAGCACGTGGTCAGAATAGCACCAGTTGCACAGCTCCCGATGTACACAGGATAATTATGTACACAGGACGATGTCTTTTGGCACACTGACTTATGAAGGTCGGTGCTCCCTGTGACTGTGCACGCAGCCTTCTGCTGCCATCTGTTGGCATGTTACAAAACTAGTGTCTAAACTTTTTGATACCACCTCGTACAGACGGAGCGATCTCTCAGTTTCTCATCCCTACAAAGCAGGTATGAGAAACCGAGAGATATCTTAATAAGAGCAGCACACTTTTCAAACATTACACATACAGTTGTGCTCTAAAGTTTGCATACCCTGGCAGAAGTTGTGAAATTTTGGCATTAATATTGAAAATATTATTATTATTTACGATTTATATAGCACCAACAGTTTACGCAGCACTTTACAATGTATAAGGGGGACAACACAATTACAGTACAGTTCAATACAAAAGGTACAGGAGGGCCCTGCTTGTATAGCTTACATCTAAAGGGAGGGGGAGGTACAAAAGGTAATACATGCGGAGAATGATTTGATGGGGGGTGGCCCGGGGACAGTTGTTAGGTGGGTGTGGGGGCTTCCCTGAATAAATGAGTTTTCATGGATCTCCTAAAGGTGGACAGGGTAGGGGCTGATCGGACAAACTGGGGCAGGGAGTTCCAGAGGATGGGAGAGGCTCTGGAGAAGTCCTGAAGGCGAGCATGGGAGGTGGTAACAAGGGAGCTAGAGAGCAGGAGGTCCTGGGAGGAGCGGAGGGGACGATTTGGGCGATATCTGCAGATGAGGTTGGTGATGTAGATGGGGGCGATGTTGTGAATGGCCTTGTATGTTATGGTTAGCATTTTGAATTTTACGCGGTGGGGTAGGGGAAGCCAGTGAAGGGATTGGCAGAGAGGAGCAGCAGTCATGGATTGGTTAGTGAGGTGTATTAGTCGAGCAGCAGCATTCATAATAGACTGGAGGGGGGATAGCCTGCTTAAGGGTAGGCCATTAAGGAGAGAGTTGCAGTAGTCAAGTCGGGAAATAATCAAAGAGTGAATAAGTTGCTTTGTGGTGTCATTAGTCAGAAAGGGTCGAATTCTGGAGATGTTGCGGAGGTTGAGGCGGCAGGATTTAGCCAGTGATTGGATATGGGGGCTGAAGGAGAGGTCAGAGTCAAGGATTACACCCAGGACCCTGGCATGTGTGGAGGGACCAATGGTTGTGCTGTTGATATTAATGGTGAAGTCATGGGGGGGGACCAGGAAGGAGGAAATATAACAAGCTTAGTTTTAGAAAGATTGAGTTTGAGAAAGTGGTGTGACATCCATACCGATATGTCATTCAGTAAGTTTGAGATCTGTGAGGAGATTGAGGGGGTGAGTTGAGGAGTGGAGAGATAGATCTGTGTGTCGATCATGCCAAAAAAACTGTCTTTTATTTAAGGATAGTGATCACATGAAGCCATTTATTATCACATAGTTTTTTTTGTTCCTTTTTAAATCATGTTCGAAGGGGTTAAAGTGTGTACAGATGTCCAGGGAAGTACAGGCCCAAAGCCCTGCGGCACATCTCTGTGCACTTGCAGAATCCAGGAGTGAGGGACGCAGTCATTCTCACCTAGGCGAAAAATGTGGAAATGCTGCTTTGGAGCAAATCGCATATTTTAAAAATAAATACATATCTATTCCCATGGATAGAGAGGGAAGGAGAAGGCAGGGAAAGATGAGATTAGGTTTAGGGTGAAGGTTCACTTTAGCTATATTTTATGACGTGAAACAATGACCAGTTTTAGCCACATCAAATGTATAACACATCTACACACTGAGGTGTCCCTTTTTCTCAGGCTCTACAATTGAGAGAAATGAGCACACATTATACAAAGAATGTACAATGTACAAAGTATAGAACAAATACAGCATACCTAGTTAGACCAAATATGGCACAGAACATACACAGCAAACAATACAAAGTGTATGCAGAATACAGCACACAGAGCATACACAGCGTTCATTATACACAGCATACAGTGCATGTTAAGCCTCGTACACACGATCGGACTTTAAACAAACTTTTCCGTGGATTTCTGTCCAAAAGGGCGTTGACCGTAAACTTGATATGCATAAACACGGCAGGACTTTTTAGGCAACAAACCCGAACGTAGTGACGTTTCAACGTACTGACAACACTTCAAAAGAGGAAGTTCAATTCTCCGGCGCCACCCTTTGGTCAACTGTATTGTCTGACCTTTTGCATTGGTTCTGAGCATGCGTGTTTGTACTTTGTACTAAAGTTCGATGGTTTTGTGTACACACGATCGGACTTGCCGTCGGACTTTTGTTGCCACCAAGTTTGTCTGTTCGCACAGCCAACATTTGTCTGATGAAAACCTAAAAAGTTTGTCCGATGGAGCGTACACACGGTCAGATGTTGTCTTAAAACAGGTCATTTGCATGTTTGTTGTCAAAAAGTCAGATCGTGTGTACGGGCCTTAACACAGAATGCAAATAGTGTCCAGCACACCTAGTCAAAGCATACACAGCATTCACAGAATATAATTTAAGCCTCATACACACGATCGGACTTCAAACAAACTTTTCCGTGGATTTCTGCCCAAAGGGCGTTGGCCGTGAACTTGGTATGCATACACACGGCAGGATTTTTCAGCCAACTTTCACCAAATCATATGGTTTCAGCTCTTTACCGCCACCCTTTGGTCAACTTCTGTATTGTTGTCTGATCTTTTGCATTGGTTCTGAGCATGCGTGTTTGTACTTTGGACTAAAGTTCTATGGACTTGTGTACACAATAGGATTTTGCACCATAGGACTTTTGTTGCCGGAAAGTTTGTCTGTTTGCACAGCCAACATTTGTCTGATGAAAACCGAAAAAGTTTGTCCGATGGAGCGTACACACGGTAGGATGTTGCATTAAAACCGGTAATTTGCATGTTTCTTGTCAAAAAGTCCGATCGTGTGTATGTGCCTTTACAGTATGCAGGACGGAGCATACATAACACAAAGGGGTCTTTGTATAAAAAAAAATTGCTGCCCATTTATTTCAGCATTCGCACAGCCATCTTGAATAATCCCCATAATGTGTCAAATATGTTTCATTCCTATTACTTTCAGCTCCATCTTCTGGCCATAATGCTGTATTTCCTGATTGATGTGTTTCAGGAAAATTCCACATTATGGCCATTAGATGGAGCTGATGATCTTAAGGAAATAAGACACATTATGGGGGTTACGTGTGATGGCGATACAAATGCTGAGACAATAGTACAGCAATTATTTTATAAATAGACCCTAAAGTGTGCGCAGTATAGAGGGCACAGAGCATTCACCACACAATACATATACAGCATACATAGCATAGAGTGAACGTAGCATCGAAGGCACATAGTACAGAACATAACTAATATCACTACCACTAACAGTTAAAAAAAAAAGTTTTGCCACTATATTTCGTTGGCTGAATAATTCTGATACCTTGTGTTTCCATGTTTATCAGCATAACACATAATTTAAGTGTGCAACTGCTATCGACTTTTGTACATGATTATGGATCTGTTATATATGTTACTTATGCATATGTTATTTGTTTATAACAATTTTTGTATAGGAACACACTGATACAGACTTATCACATGTTTATTGCATCATCCAGTGTAATACTTTGGCATGTCTGTTGATTTTGTAGCTCAATATACAGTACTGTACATATTTCTTATACTAACCATAAGGTTCTAACCATTAGAGCATTTCCAGTATAGACTCTTGGTTTTTCTGCTTCGAAAAACAGGAAACCAGGTGGCTGGGTTCATGTTTTTGTTACATGGTAGTGTTGTTAAGAAGATGATTTATGGACATCAAAGTGGGGTTCCACCTGTTTTTTAGTTTATTAAAAGTAGCTACAAAAAGCATAGCTGCTGACTTTTAATAAAAAGACACTCACCTGTCCCACGGTCCAGCGATGCGGCTGCCCAGAGCCTCGCTCCTCTCCCCCTCCTCTCCGCGGCGCTGTCATAGCAACTGTGGGCACCCGGCCGTGACAGCTTATGGCTTCACGGCTGGGTGGCACTGCGCATGCCCGAGTCACGCCGCGCTCTGCTATTGGCCAGGCAATCTTCTGGGACCTGTGACGTGTCCCAGAAGATCGCTGACAGGGAGGGAGGAGTCGCCTAGGCGGCCAAGAAGAGGAAAGAGGAAGTGGGACAGGAGGTCCCACTAAAAGAAGGTACAACCCCCCCAAAAAAAATTACATACCAATTGTAGCATGTCAGGAGGTGAGGAGTGCTTAAAGCTGAAGTTCCACTTTTAAAGTAAACCCAATTCATGAAATTTGAGCTGGTGCCGCTGACTGTACTAGGATTGATGTAGGAGGATAGCAGAGGCAACTCTTTAGGCAAACAAGGTGGCCGCGAGGCCACTGAGAGGGTGAGGCCTTAGGCGACCTCCTAATTTGCCTAATTAGAGAGCCGCCATATATATCTGCAGTGTTTTCTTATCCATCTTCAAAGCTCTAATTCGCGTAGCTGTCTCCTGCCCGTTCTGTTATCAGCCTGATAACTCCTGACAGGTTCTCCATCACATATGATAAAAGCAGGCTGAGTTTTGTGTTGGGGAGGATGATATAAATAGATTAGCAGTGTGCTGAACTATTCAACTAACAGAGATGAAAGTCTCTACCTATGTGGAGGGGGGTGTGCCTTTCCTCCAATCTGCTGTCTTGGTTGTATGCCCAGACTTCACTGCAGTGCTAACCAGGAAGAGAAAATCTCCTAACAGGATCTGAACTTTCTAAACAGTACAAGGAAGATGAAGACAGCAGATATACATGTAAAACTTATTTAGGGAGATTTATTTAATCTCTGTGTATCATCTGAGGCTGTTCACTTCACTGGGTATATGTGAGGGTTTACATCCACTTTAAGCTAGAAAGCTGGAGCTTGCACTGAATACCAGCTTCCAAGAATGAAGAATGCCGGCTACAGAATGATAGGTTGCAGGTCACAATCACGTGGTGTTTTCTGTATACCAGTTTTATAGTGTATAGAAGCTCACATCTTTATTTCACTGCTAAATATGATGCCACTTTTTTTGTGCAGAACAAATAAATATTGGAATAGGGAAAGAATAAGGATATTTGGACAGAGGAATATGCTGAACTCCAGGGAGGAGGTAGAGGAGAAGACAATGATAAACATGGCAGAGGTTAGTGGTGGATAAGCAAGAGGATAGTGGTAAATAGGGGGGGTGTACTGTTGGATAGGGGAGAGGATAGTGGTGGACAGGAGAGAGGATAATGGTGGGCAGGGGAATGATGGACAAGAAGAGGGGAATGGTGGATACAGGAGGGGATATCAGTGAACAGGTGACAGGGGAATGGTGGCCATGGTAGAGGGTAATGGTGGACAGGGGAGGGGATATTGGTGGACAGGTGACAGGGGAAGGGTGGATATGAGAGAGGGTAATGGTGGACAGGGGAGGGGATAGGGGTGGACAAAGAAGAGGGTAATGGAGGACAGGGGAAAGGTAATGGTGGACAATGGAGAAGATAGTGGTGGACAGAGGAGAGAGGGTAATGATGAATGCAGGGGAGATTATAGTGATGGGCAGGGGAAAAGCTAGTGGTGCACAACGGCAAGGCTGGTGCCAGCATTAGGCTGCTTAGGCAACCACCTTTGGGTTCCAGGATAGGGGGCAGGGGAATCTGAATCCTCAGCCACTTGCTAGGGAATCAGACTTTTAACTAG
This sequence comes from Lithobates clamitans, assembly GCA_037952925.1. NCBI lineage: Eukaryota > Metazoa > Chordata > Amphibia > Anura > Ranidae > Lithobates > Lithobates clamitans. The sequence continues at coordinate 865,154 of JBBGZY010001726.1, read as the reverse complement.
TTCAGTTCTTAACCACTTAAGCCCCGGACCATTTGGCTGGCCAAAGACAAGAGCACTTTTTGCCATTCAGCACTGCGTCGGTTTAACTGACAATTGCGCGGTCGTGCGATGTGGCTCCCAAACAAAATTGACGTCCTTTTTTTCCCACAAATAGCGCTTTCTTGTGGTGGTATTTTATCACCTCTGCGTTTTTTAATTTTTGCGCTATATACAAAAATAGAGCGACAATTTTGAAAAAAAAGCAATATTTATTACTTTTTGCTATAATAAATATCCCCAAAAAATATATAAAAAAACCCACATTTTTCCTCAGTTTAGGCTGACACGTATTCTTCTACATATGTTTGGTAAAAAAAAGAATCGAAATAAGAATTTATTGATTGGTTTGCGCAAAAGTTGTAGCATCTACAAAATAGGGGATAGTTTTATGGCATTTTTATTGATAATTTTTACTAGTAATGGCGGTGATCAGCAATTTTAATCGTGACTGCGACATTATGGCGGACACATCGGACACTTTTGGCGCTATTTTGGGACCATTCACATTTATACAGCGATCAGTGCTATAAAAATGCACTGGTTACTGTGTAAATGTTACTGGCAGTGAAGGGGTTAACCACTAGGGGACTAGGAAGGGGTTAAATGTGTCCTAGGAAGTGATTCTAACTGTTAGGGGGCATGGCTACGATTGACACATCACTGATCAAGGCTCACGATGAGAGGGAGCATATGATCAATGACATGTCACTAGGAAGAACGGGGAGATGTTGTGTTTACACTGACATCTCCCCTTCTTCAGCTCCATGACACGATCGCGGGACCCCGGCGGACATCGAGTCCATGGGAGCTTGCGGCAGGGTCGCGTGCGCGCCGCTGCTGGCGCACATGCGACCACACTGCGGCAAATTTAAAGGGACGTACCTGTACGCCCATTTGCCTGTCCGTGCCATTCTGTCGACGTAAATGTTCGTGCGGCGGTCAGCAAGTGGTTAATGAACCCTTAAAGCGGGATTCCGGCCAGCGAAATTTTTTTTTTTAAAGTCAGCAGCTACAAACACTGACTTTAAATAAGTAGACTTACCTGTCCTGGGTGCCCGTGATGTCGGCTGCCCGAGGCCGACCTGTCCCTCGGCTCTCGGGTCCCGGCACGGCCATCCTAAGTAAGGGAAACCGGAAGTGGAGCCTTGCGGCTTCACTGGCAGTTTCCTACTGCGCACGCGCGAGCGGCGCGGCGCTTTATGAATGGGATGCGATGTGTTGTAGGACACACACAGTTCCCATAACACACTGCGCCCCAATCCCCAGAAGACAACGTGGGGAGCAGAAGACTGAAGATCACCGTGGTGTAGGAAGAGGCAGATTAGGAAGACTGCCTAGCAACAACCATTTCACGCAAGTAAAACATTTTTTTTTCCTCCATTTTTTAGGTATTTTTTTAGGCAATTTTTTTTTCAGGGTGGACCTCCACTTTAAGCTTGAAAGTGATTCAGTGGCTGTATAGCCACCAATCACTTTCACAGAGCGCCCCCCATCGTCTTTCCTCTCCTCTCCTGCTCATTCGTAGACTTACTATGGGGCTTCCGTTGTCGTCTGCCTCTCCTGCACAACCCCACACACTGAAGCCGCCGCTAACAGCTCAGTCTGGGACTGGACTGGACCGGAATGGCTGCAGAACAGGTAAGTATAGCGATTTTTTGCTTTGCAGGCTAGATAGGTTAGGCTTAGAATGTGGCTGTGAGTAGGTTTAGCGTTAGTTTTAGGTTAGGTTAGGTTTTGGCTGAACTTCCACATTAACTTTGGTCCCTTCAGAACACAAAACCGGCCTGTGGGCTGGGAAGGGAACACCCCCCAGAGTTGATTGGCTAAGGGCTAAAGTCCAGCCCACATCCATAACTCATAAATTGAGGAGCTTGAGATATGGTGGTGTGATTCACATGGCGTTAGTCCACCTGGTGAATTGCAGACAATATGATATGATACGATATGCTCCTGTGACAGGATAAACCTTGGTAAACGTTTTTAACCCTTTTTATTTTCATAGCCAATAGCCAAACTGTGAATGTCCTTATGTCTTTTTTTGTATTTTTTGTAATTCTTTTCTTTGTACATATTATACGCACTGCCCACTTTCAGGATATGAAATTATAAAATTAATAAGTGGCTTCTGTGTACTAATCTAGGATTCATATCACCAGAGTGACTGTTGTATTGTAGTGTCTATGTGTTAGATTTGTTGCTAATCTGTATGCAATTGCACTGTATGTTGGCAGATTGCATGCCGATTGTAAACTAGCAGATCTGCCAGATGGAGATCTGTGTGTGTGTATGGTTACCTAGAAGACCAGTCATTAGACAAACTGCTAGGTGGTGGCAAATTATCGTTTGTTGTGTGTGTCTGGTCAGGGTGTGTGTGTGCGGACATTGAAAAGAGTGATTGACATGAGGAGGAGCTTGTAGGCTAGCATGAGAAAGTCTGTGCTAATTTCTAGGCTGCTCCCCAACCCTTACAGTGCACCAGATTGCATGTAAGATTCAAAGGGTTTTTATTTCCCAGAGGACAGGTGCAGGAACTCCCCCCTTCTGAGTGACCACTTGTCTCCGCCCCCTACCCACCTCAGAGCACCGTCCCTTGTTTCCATCCTCTACCCACCTCCCAGTACCACCACTTTTAGAAAATACAGAACCAAGTATAATTCTGTGGTGCTAAGAAGCTTTTATGGAATTTGTTATCGGTAACTAGAAAAGCAGTAAAATAAATCCCCTGCCATCAGCAAAAATAGACCCCGCCAGCACCGATCCCCCCCCAGCAGCAATAGGCACCCTTCTCCCTACCAACAGCAAATCCTCGTTACAACAATAGACGCCTCAGCAACAATCGACCCCCTCCAACAAAATACCACCCCAGCAAAAAAAGACCCCCAACAGCAACAACAGGTCCAGACCCTCCAGCAATCAGCATCAATAGACCCTCCAGCAATCAGCATCAATAGACCCTCCAGCGATCAGCATCAATAGACGCTCAAGCAATCAGCATCAATAGACCCTCCAGCAATCAGCATCAATAGACCCTCCAGCAATCAGCATCAATAGACCCTCCAGCAATCAGCATCAATAGACCCTCCAGCAATCAGCATCAATAGACCCTCCAGCAATCAGCATCAATAGACCCTCCAGCAATCAGCATCAATAGACCCTCCAGCGATCAGCATCAATAGACCCTCCAGCGATCAGCATCAATAAACCCTCCAGCAATCAGCATCAATAGACCCTCCAGCAATCAGCATCAATAGACCCTCCAGCAATCAGCATCAATAGACCCTCCAGCAATCAGCATCAATAGACCCTCCAGCAATCAGCATCAATAGACCCTCCAGCGTTCAGCATCAACAGACCCTCCAGCAGCCAGCATTATTAGATCTCTCCCTTAACAGTAGATCCCTCCCAGTAACAACTGACCCCCCAGCAACATTAGACCCCCATGCAAAAATAGATCCCCTCCAGTGACAATAGATCACAGCAGCCAGCACACCCCAGCACCTCCTGCCATTACATGCATTCAGTTCTGGAGGTGCCAGAACGGCGTTTCCCCGTGTTCCCCCTGAAATAAAGCCCTGAAGATTCATATCTGACTGTGTGTTGTCAGCCAGCTAGATTGGAGTGAAGTCTCCCTCCAGTGGCAGCCAGAGGTAGTGCAGGCTGTGACAAGGGTATCACAGTTAGTATTCTTGCTCAAAGTAATCTCACCCTCATTCCCTCCTACCCCAGTCAATGGCCTTGCCCCACTTAGCTAGCCTCTGCATGCTTGCGTCTAGGGTAGCCACCTGTCCGGGATTCACCCGGACAGTCCAGGCTTTGATTCATGTGTCTGGGTTTCAGGCAGACTGAGACCCAGACACATTATTCAGACCGGCTGTGGCTCCCCAAGGAACCAAGACAGTCACACACAAATTTGTTGCCAACCGGGAGGTGTGGGCTGCTGTCTGAGGGCAGGTTCGGCATCACTGGGGGGGGGGGGGGGTAGGGCCAGCAATAGCAATTTGGCCACACCCACTTTTTGCTGCAGCACGCTATGCGCATTGCAATATTACTGTCCTTGGGGCACCCAAAGGGGTCCCAGGCGCTAAAGTGTTCTGGTTTGGCTTGAAGAAAAGGTGGCAGCTACTTTGTGTACTTGACAGAATGCATAAGCTCGTTTCCTCATTACACAATGCTGTTTAGTGGAAGTTCAGCACAGCTCAATGCTATAGCTATATTGCTATACTTAGCTATAACACTATAGCTTAATGGAGCACAAATGAAGTGTATGCCATGTGAGGGTGGGGGGGTTGCATTGGGGGTGACTATATATGCATATAGCTATAGCATTGGGGGTGACTGGAGGAGCAGCAAAATACACGACCGTGCAGGGGGAGAATAATGATGTATTGGGATGCAGAATGCAGAGCAGGGCAGAGAACAAAAGAAAGTTTAGATCTAGAAAGATATTATTTTCCACAACACACAATTATACACAGGAAGAGACCATTAAAACACAAAGTAAATATTCAACATATCCACGTTACCTTTTATAGTAGTCACAGCTCAGATCTGCCCGCCTTTTGTGAGAACAAACGGAAATAACGTCATAGAGTTAACTCTTCCTCCTCTACGAGATTCAGATGTAAAAAGGGGACTCTTTGCGCCGCTAAAGTGTTTGGGTTTGACTTGAAGAAAAGGTGGCAACCCTACCATAGCCCCCCGATTTATTTCACTTAAATCTATGTGGTCCTATGAAAGGAAAGAAAAGGGGACACATTCTTTCAGCCTCCAAACCTCTAAATAATTTTCTTTCTTTTTTTTGCTGCTGTGATGTGACTTCCTGTTAGACGGTGGCTACGTTTGTTCACCATGGTCCCACTGTATGTAGGAACATAGCCACTCTCCTTTGTTTGCTCCCAAGATGGACTATGGGATGTGTAGTGTGTATGGAGCATTGCACATGACCGCAAGTTTGCAGGTAACATGCACTCCTCATTCAAAGCAAACAAATAAACAAACCAAAAAAAACAAAACATAAGTATATGGGAAAAGGAGAGGTGTGGGAGCACAGGGAGTACGTTAAAAAGTGGCAGAAAAACACAGTAAGAAATACTTTCATGAACAATAGATTACAGGGCCAGCAAGTAGTAGATGTGTATGGATTATTTTTGGAGAATACTCAAAGGGTACTCAAAATACTAACCCCTTATACTTCTGGAGCATGCTCAACATAAACTTATTGATACTATTGGGCAAATATGGGAACTGATAATTTTCTTATTTGTTTTTAAGACTTCATAATATGTGTTCTGTCCCGTTTATATGTGTTAGTTAATCGTATTATGGAGCGTACACATGAGCAGACTTTTCTATTGGACTGGCCTGACTGGCCGATCGTGTGTGGGCTTCATCGGACCTTCAGCGGACTTTTCCAGACGAAAATCAGACGGACTTTAGATTTGGAACATGCTTCAAATCTTTCCGACGGACTCGAGTCCGGTCGAAAAGTCGGCTCGTCTATATGCTAGTCCGATGGACTAAAACCGACGCTAGGGCAGCTATTGGCTACTGGCTATCAACTTCCTTATTTTAGTCCGGTGTACGTCATCACATATGAATCCGTCGGACTTTGGTGTGATCGTGTGTAGGCAAGTCCGTTCATTAGAAAGTCCATCGGCAGTCTGTCAAAAGTCCGTCAGAAAGTCCGGTCGGAAAGTCCGCCCGTGTGTACGCGGCATAAGATTTAGAGAGTGCCGGTGGGGGAACCCAGAAGAGGCGAATCAGAGCCGTTCAGTGAAAAATCATTGCACAGAGCAGGTAAGTATAACATTTGTTATAAAAATAAAATAAAAAAATCAACCTTTACAATCACTTTAACCACTTGAACCCTGGAAGATTTTAGCCTCTTCATGACTAGGTCATTTTTTTGCTATTCACTGCGCTACTTTAACTGGTAATTGCACAGTCATGCAACGTTGTACCAAAACAAAATCTGATATAATTTTATTCACACAAATAGTGCTTTCTTTTGGTGGCATTTGATCACCTCTGGGTGTTTTATTTTTTAATATATGATTTTGAAAAAAAAAATATTTGTTCTTTCCGCTGTAAAACATATCCAATAAAAATGAAAAAAATCAAATATCCTCATAAATTTAGGCCAAAAGGTATTCTGCTACATGTCTTCAGTAAAAAAATCCCAATAAGTGTATATTAATTGGTTTGTGTGAAAGTTGTAGTGTCTACATACTATGGTTTATATGCTGGAATTTTTTTTATACTAGTAATGGCGGTGATCAGTGACTTATAGTGGAACTGTGATAGTGCGGCAAGCAATCTGACACTAACTGATGCTGGGGGGAACTGACTAACTGCCACTAATATGCCCAGTGACACGAATACAGTGATCAGTGTTAATATACACTGTCACTGTTCTAATGACATTGGCTAGGAAGGGGTAAACATTGTAAACATTTAAGGACAATGAAGGGCAGTGGCGTCTCCAGCTTTCATATTTAGGGGGGGGCACATGGGGGGACAGGGACAAAAGTAGGGGGGCAACTATAAAATGCAATTATATATATATATATATATATATATATATATATATATATATATATATATATATATATCATGGGGTCCTTTACTACGACCCCACAATGGCCCTTTCACATGTTCTGCAGTGAGCTCCCTTCCTACTGTATTGGGGTCCCCCAGGGTGGCAGAAAACAAGAGATATATGTCACCAGCATACCAAGAAAATATAAGGGTCCAAAGCAGTGGGAGAACTATCAGGGTTGCAAAGGTTGTCTTGCCTCCGGGCCCTGGTGTTCTGCCACTGTGGGGTTTCCCAGCCTCCTCTTGCTGTCCTGCCCCTGCTATTGACAGCGCTGGTTTGGCATCTCTTGGAATTTACAGGCCGGTTCTCCTGTCCTAAGGAAGAGAGAAATCAGTCTGTTTTTTCAGTAACTGAGAGTCCTGGTGGAGTCCTTCCAGCAACTCGCTCTTCTCCCTGCCAATGAGGATGCAGGGGAAGGAGCAGATCGGGCGGCCGTGGTTGTGTGAGCGCTCGCATTATTCAGTGTCAGCGAGCAGAGGGAGGGGGGAGGAATCACCTGCAGGAGCTGACTGGGGACACTCTCCCTCTTAGACATTGCCTTTTTGTAAAAGAAAAAAAATGTTTTTATTGGGGGGGCACATGGTGGGGCACAGCATAATGTTGGGGGGGGGGGGTCAGGGCCCCCTCCCCCCAGGGATGCCATTGATGAAGGGGTTAACTGTGTGCCTACAATGTGCACTGTTTTTACTGACTTATGTGCCAGTGTTTTAGGGAGATAAAAACCAGCACATCACTGCTGTCTGTAGAGAGCTCTGTGTTGCTCAGCTGATTAGCAGGTTCCAGACATTAATTATTGTACGGGAGGCGGTGATCGGCTTGTGCTGTAGCGAATGAGAGCACAACTGACATGGCGGGCACGCATGTGCATGCTCTTTACCCCGAACTGCTGGATCACATATGTACATGTAAATGATCCAGTGTAGCAGGGCTGCTCTGCTGCAGTTTTAAAAAGGAAAACATTTTGACACTTATTTCTAACCACAAACCAGCAGTTGCTCATCACTTGACTTCTAAAAAGCAAGTAAAGCTCATACACCGCCTTCAGTACTTCTGACAAGTTTCTATAATGAGACACTTCTGAGAAGCCTCAGACCTTTAACAAACAACATGATATGGTGATTGTGTAGGAGGTAATTTGCTCTATTCATGATTTAGGGTATTCCAAAAAATGTTAGAACAATCATATAGGTGAGCAAAATTCAGTAATGGGGTTTTATAGCCTAAGTTTCGGCACAAGGGACATTACCTACTATCAGCCTTGTGCAGTTGTGCTGCTGTCTTCTAGTCTAGTTGAAATCCTCCTCCGATCCCCCCCAACTCTCACTGGTGCAACAGGGGTGAATTAGAGCTGCATGATTCTGGCCAAAATGAGAATCACGATTTTTTTCTTAGAATAAAAAGATTACGATTCTCGCGGCGTAAAATCTTTCACATTATACAAAAAAATTGGGCTAACTTTACTAGTTGTTTTTTTTTATTATTATTCATTAAAGTGTAATTTTTTCCCCAAAAAAATGCATTTGAACGACTGCTGCGCAAATACAGTGTGATATAAAATATTTCAACAACCACCATTTTATTCTGTAGGGTCACTACTAAAAAATATATATATATATATATATATATATATATATATATATATATATATATATATATATATATATATATATATATATATATATAATGTTTGGGGGCTCTAAGTAATTTTCTAGCAAAAAAAATTATTTTAACTTAAAACCAACAAATGTCAGAAAAAGGTTTAGTGGTTAAACTTCCCTCATTTACACACCCAAGTGTATTCCTTTGATCTAAAGGACAAATTGTTACAATGTTTATACTTAAGCTCCACTGCTAAAGAATGTTGTGATTCTTGGCAGACTGCCCATTTTTTTTTTCTTTCTTTTGACGTCTGTCGGCTTCAGCAGAATAGAGAGAATTCTCTGCATAGAAAGAATCGGGAAATACTTTGTCAAGATCGCAAGGGGGGGAAAAAAATTGTGATAACGATTCTTAATGATTAATCGTGCAGCTCTAGGGTGAATAGAGCCAGGGGAGCTGTAAAAGGCACCGATTTAGAGTGCCTACTATGCCTGCCCTTTTTTCCCCACCTGCTCAATTCATAGAAGCTTTAGTATTGCGTCTATGAATGAAAAACGATCTATGAATGGAGAATGGGCTGATGATGATTCATAGATCGCGTTGCATTCCGAGAAGTGATAGCAGGGGCGTTGCTAGGTCTACAAAAGATCTGGGGCTAGAGCCCATAGCAGCGAAGTAAAGAGAGTCATAGGCTTGGGCGGGCATACGTGTGTGTGTGTATGTGTGTACATATATATATATATTTTTTTTACATAAGGGCCCCCCTCATTACATCGGGGTCACCAGAGAGCTTGACATGTCACCTGCCACCAGATTCGGATTGTGTATACAGAGAGGCTGGGTATATACAGAAGATAGGCTGGGTATATACAGAGAGGCTGCTTGTTACCTGTATAGAAGACACCTGTCCACAGAAGCAATCAATCTAATTCCAATCTCTCCACCATGGCCAAGACCAAAGAGCTGTCCAAGGATGTCAGGGACAAGATTGTAGACCTACACAAGGCTGGAATGGGCTACAAGACCATCGCCAAGCAGCTTGGTGAGAGGGTGAAAACAGTTGGTGCTATTATTCGCAGATTTTGTACATTTGCTCACTGACAAAGAAATGATCAGTCTATAATTTTAATGGTAGGTTTAATTTAACAGTGAGAGACAGAATAACAACAAAAATATTAAGAAAAACGCATTTCAAATAAGTTATACATGGATTTGCATTTTAATGAGTGAAAAAAGAATTTGACCCCTTCGCAAAACATGACTTAGTACTTGGTGTCAATCACAGAGGTCAGACGTTTCTTGTAGTTGGCCACCAGGTTTGCACACATCTCAGGAGGGATTTTGTCCCACTCCTCTTTGCAGATCCTCTCAAAGTCATTAAGGTTTCAAGGCTGACGTTTGGTAACTGGAAGCTTCAGCTTCCTGCTAGGGGATGGGCCGAACAGACCCCTTTTCTGCTTGCACCAGAACTTCCAAACACCACAAAAGTTCGGACCCGAATAACGAACCCCATTAACGTCAATGGGAACCGAACGTCAAAAATCAAAAGTGCCCATTTTGAAGGTTTATATGCAAGTAATTGGGCACACAATGGTTATAGGGGTCCGGGTCCTGCCCTGGGGGACATGGATCAATAAAAAAAAAAGTTTGTGAAAGACGTCATTTATAAATAAGAAGTGATTTTTTGATTTTTAAAGTGAAAGCCTAAAAATGAAAAATTCCTTCCAATATAGTGCCTGGGGGTCCCCTTAGTCTACCTGTAAAGTGGCAGATCTGTTCCATGTCTAGAATCTGCTGCAGCCATAATTGCATTTATAAAGCTAAAAAAAGCTGCCTTTATTTTGCTCAGCAACAGTTGGGGAGCCAGTGTGTATGATGAGGCCACAATGTAGTGCACTGGGAGAAAGATTACATATTTTTTTGGATACATTCTGGTGTCACTTTGATTTTGTATAGAAGTAACAGGTGCGTAAAAATTGGTCTTTGGGTATCAGTGCCTTCCCACCGTAACCCTATAGAAGTAATCTTGATGAAAGCAAGAATTGGCCTTGCTGTAAAAAAATTCAATTATATGCACCTGTCAAACATGTGCAGAAAAATTACTCTTTGGGTGTCAGGGGCGCCTTCCCACTGTAACGCTATAGAGGTGCTCTTGATGAAGGCAAAAAATTGCAATGATATGCATATGGGTGTTGTTGCCACGATTGATGTGCCTGAGACACAGTTTGCAGATAGCAGCCGTGCGATCTGCTGCAGATGTGCTGAAAACAGCCCAGACAGCTGAGCTTTGGGGAGTGGGCCAGGAGATAACAGCTGCAGAATGTGATGGAATAGGGTGGCTGCTCTCTACTCTTTCTTGACGTCGGCCTCCTTGGGGTTGGGAGCCTCACCTTCAGTTTCCTCCTCTGCTCTATCTGACACCCAAGTCGCATCAGTGACCTCATCATCATCATCTCCATCTTCATCGTTACCACTGGAGACAACTTGGCAATACGCTTCGGCTTGGAGGACATGAATGCCAAATTGTCTACCAGTGTTCCTCCATCTCTCTAGGCTGAATCCAGTAATGGCTGCGCATCATCAAGGAGCAAGTGGCTGACGCTGTGGTCAAATAACTCAGCTGACTGCTCAATGACTAATGTTGGGGCTATGGCAGGAATAGATGTGGACAAGGAGGCAGGTTTACCCACTCTGGCAACTGCAGGGGACTGCACACTTGTCTCTGCTTGCGTGACAGAGGATGAGGAAGGTTTAATAAGCCAGTCCACCACATCCTCTGCATGCTGTGGCTGGATAGCATGGGCAAACTCACTAAACAGATGATGCTCTGCCTGAGGGCTGACCACCACGTCCACCTTTGCCTGTTGAACGTCCGCCTCTCCTTGTTGTTCTCCCATACATTATTGGGAGGGAGGGGGCAGTGCTTATAAGCAAATGTAAAGAAGAAGTTGAAATCTGTACGTCAAGGGTCCTAAACTGGCAGCCCTCCAGCTGTTGCGAAACTACAAGTCCCATCATGCCTCTGCCTGTGGGAGTCATGCTTGTAACTGTCAGCCTTGCAATGCCTCATGGGACTTGTAGTTTTGCAACAGCTGGAGGGCCACCAGTTTGAGACCCCTGCTGTACGTAGATGCACTTTAATCAATGCAAAGAGGTGTTTGGTGCACTTTATTTGAGTACTCACACTACACAGACACACTCCACGGATACACTATAATATACTGCAATATAATGCGCCAAAAGTACAGTGATGCACAGAACTATATGGCATTAAACTGGCAGTAACACACACAAAAAGTAAATGGCGTTAAACTGGCAGTAACGCAATCAAATAGACGGTGTTCAACCGCACTACAATGACGCTATCTAAACTGTCCCTACTCTAGCTATACACTAATGTAAAGATTACTGACATGGTCTCACTACACTACACTGAAACTATCTGAGCTGTCCCTACTCTACACCAGTGGCGTCGTTAAGGGGTGGCTATTGAGGCTGGAGCCCCGAATATGGGGCCCATAGCCCCGAGTTCAGGGTCGGCCCTACCGTGAGGGAGTCGCAGGCTGCTGGACACAGCGCTTCCCGCACAGCCGTGGCACTCTCACTGAGTCTGTACTCCGTGCTTCAGTGACACAGCCAGAGCCCGGAGATCAGTGTGAGAGTCAGACTCCTCCCTTGCTCCGCCCATATCATAGAGTCGGGAGGAAATTTCGCACACAAATTTCTCAGCTGGTAAGTGCAGACCATATGGAGATGGAGATGGAGATGGAGATGGAGGGGGAGAAGGGAACTCTATATACCCAGCCTCTCCCTTTAAGAGAGTGCTCCTAATCTCAGCTCGTTACCTGTATAGAAGACATCTGGGAGCCAGAAATCTTGCCGATTGATAGGGCATCAAATACTTATTTCACTCAAAAAAATGAAAATCCATTTATAACTTTTTTGAAATGCATTTTTCTGGCTATTTTTGTTGTTATTCTTTCTCTCACTGTTAAAATAAACCTACCATTAAAAGTATAGACTGATCATTTCCTTGTCAGTGGGCAAACGTACAAAATCAGCAGGGGATCAAATACTTTTTTTCCCTTACTGTATTAGCAAATGTATGAATAGGAATACTAGGAATGGGACACAAACAAAAATGTATTTCTGCGCTTGCCTAATGTGAAACTGCTGCAACCCAAATCCTGGAAGAGGAATAGCAAGCAAAACAAAAAATAATGGTGCGCTGTTCCTTTCAAAATGTGGACAAATGTAAGTGAGTGTTACAATAACAGGTTGAATGGATGAAATCAATCTGGCTAAATGAGTAGATCCCACAACATATAACGAACCAATTTATGCAAGCTATATGTATAAAATGTTGCTCTGATCTCCAAAAATGTAAATATACAAATATATAAAATAAAGTGCACAAAATGAAAAAAAAAAAAAAAAATATATATATATATATATATATATATATATATATATATATATATATATATATACGGTATATCTAAAATAGATAGATATATATATATATATATCTAATATATATATATATATATATATATATATATATATATATATATATATATATATATATATATATATACATACACACATCCCAACCTGCAAAAACTAATTTCTGGGAGGTGACGCGCCGGCGCCCCCCCCCCCCCCCCAATTAAATGCAACCTGAAAAGTACCAATTAAAGTTTGACGTTTTTGACATACATAGACATTCTGTGTCTCTTAATTTTTTTTTTACTAGTAAGGCCGCTTTCACACTGAAGCACTTTACAGGTGCTATAGTGCTAAAAATAGCGCCTGTAAAGAGCCTCTCCTGTGTCTCCAGTGAGAGAGCCCGAGTGCTTTCACAATGGAGCGGTGCGCTTGCAGGATGGTAAAAAAAAGTCCTGCAAGCCGCATCTTTGCAGCACTGTAGGAGTGGTATATTCACAAAGCGCCGCCAAACCACCGGCAAAGCGCTGCTGCAACGGCGCTTTGTGGGCGGTTTTAACCTTTTTCCTGGCCGCTAGCGGGTGTTAAAAGCACCCCACTAGTGCCCGAATAGCACCGCTAAAACTACGGTAAAGCGCTGCTAAAAATAGCGGCGCTTTACCGCCGATGCCCCCAACGCCTCAGTGTGAAAACACACTGAATGTTTTTTGAATGATTACTGTCTGTGTCAGAGAGAAGGGAGAGTGCAGAGCTGTAATTGCTGGAACATGGAAACTTCAAGTTACATTTGCAATAAAATGTATAATGTCATATTATGTTCTCCTGCCATATCCCCAGCACTCAGCTCTTCACAGAGGAATCTGCTAGGACTGCCATTGTAACCTCAAATATTAAAAAGAATTTTGGCATAATCTACTGAAAACTTTTATTTGCAATATACATTACAGTGTCATACAATGGCATACCTTGGGGTGTAGGCAGGGCTTTTTTTCTCAGAGAATAGATGCAGGAACTCCGACCTTCACCCTTTGTTTCTGCTCCCTACCCGCCCCTAAGCTCCGTTCCTTGGTTCCACCTCCTACCGACCTCCCAGTACCACCCATTTTAGAGAATAAAGAACCAAGTATCATTTTTGCTACTAAGTGATTTGCAGGGAATTCATTAATGATAACAAAGAAAAACAGTAAAATAGATCCCCTGCAGTGAGCAACAATAGACCTTACCCCAGCAACAGTAGACCCCCCCAGCAATGATAGACCTCACCCCAGCAAAAACAGAGCCCCACAACAAAATACCACCCCAGCAACAATAGACCCCCGGCAGCAACAGATGTCCCAACAAACTGCATCAATAGACCCTTCAGGAGGCAGCAACAAAAGACCTCTCCCTCAACAGTAGATCCCTCCCAGCAACAATTGCCCCCCCCCGAAACATAAGACTAGCAACAATAGACCTCCACGCAAAAATAGCTCCCCAGTGACAATAGATTCCCAAGCAGCAAGCATCAACAGACCCTCCAGCACGCCGAAGCACTCCTTGCATACATTCATTGCTGGAGGTGCCAGAACTGCGTTCCCCCCCCGTTCCTGCTGAAAAAAAGCCCTGGGTGTAGGACAGGAAGAACAGTCAGCCTCGGGTAGAGCAAACTGGGGATGCTCTAAAATCACATTCCAATTCACCTGCATATACAAGCAGTCCCCAGTGGCAGGAAGGGAGAAGTGCACGTCTAGAGGGAAGCCAGGGGTGCTATCTATTTTATAACACTGGGAAGGGAAGCGGCAGCATGTCAGCTCAGTAACATTCTGCCGCTCGGGCTGCTCTGCCTTTCTGAGTGAAAGGCTCAGCCGGGAGATCGCGGGCTCACGGACACTCGATTTGCAGGAGACTTGAGATGTCTGTATATATAGTAACCTGGGGTAGGTACAAAGCTATATATATAGTAACAGGTAGGCGGTACAAAGCTCCCTGGGGTAAGCAGTCTTTCAGGCACAGATACCAAGTCCAGTTAGGTAGTGACAAACAGTGCGGTGTTTATTGGTGATATATACAAGTCTATATACAGGTGCTGTACAGTGTTCCAAAAAAAAACAAACAGAACAAAAATAGCCAAACAAAAACCTAGCCATGTCTCGGCACTAACTACACAGAATATACAGGCCCTAACTACCAGGCTAAGCAAGCCTACAGCTTGTCAGCTTCCACAGATACAGCTTTTTCCCAACCTTTTGCTCTCACAGACCAGTGTTGTCTGTGTTTTCAAGGCCAAGAGCAAAGGCTGTCTGTCATAGGTGAGTTTAAATTGGCTTGGGGGAGAGGACCAAGATCCGAACTGGATTGTGGATCAGAGATCCCTGAACGTGTATGAGAGGAGCCTGGGAGACATAAAAAACCCTGAACAGGACTTTTCCTGGCTCTCTCTGGGACGCTCTGCTACAATATATATATCATATAAACTGATGCATGAATAATGATGCCAAATTCTCAGTGCAACATATAAAAGTCCATGAATCCAGTCCACAACTTAAAAAAATTGCATGTAACAATGGAAAAGTGTGTAAATATAAATCCATGTCCACCAGTGTTTAAAAGATGAAAAAGGTGCTCTGTCAACAAAAAATTGGCCTCTTGCCAAACACAATGGATCCCTATTACAGAGATCAAGGCAGCTTGTAAAGGAGTAACCACAGGCGTAGATGTCTAAAATAGTGTGTCTCCACATACTTGCAGGGAAAAGTTCCATATATCCAGTAAACATGTATAAAATAGGGAGTAAATCATCCAGACGTTTTATTTAAAAAGGTAATGGTTGCTCTTACTTTGAGGTTAAAAAATTCAAGCATAAACGATATCTCTAGTGGTGGTGTCACTCGTCCAGCTAGTTCAGATGACGTTACACATACTCTCCGGCCCCACGTGTTTCCACAAAACCGTCATCTATCGGAATGGAGGATGTCGTGTCACGTCAGGCTTTAAATAGGAAGTTTCACCGGAAGTGGTTTAAGAAAAAAAACAGATGTCACGATGAGCAAAGACGTGCCTGTCACAAATAGGAGCGTTTAGGAGCGTTTTTTTTTTTTGCAAATAGTCAAAAATGTATCTCCGTTAAAAACGCCTGTAAACTAACACAGCTAAACGCGAGTTACCGTGTTTAGCAGCATTTACAAGCTGGCATTTCAAATGCCTCTGATAATGCGTCCTGAACGCATTTTTTTTGCTTTTCAAAAAATGCTTCTAAACTCAACTGCCTAGAAACGACTATAAACGACCCTGTGTACATGTACTGATAAGATAACGTAGAGGAGAGTTCAGGGGCAGCTGAAAAAAATGCTCCTAAACGTCCATTTACCAGCAGCATTGTACATGAAGTGTGATGAAAGTATAACTATTAGGGCTCATGCACACAGGACTTTTTAAAAACACCAGCTCTACAGCTGCGTTAAAAAACTTGCGTTTTCCTGCTTTTTTATAACAGCGTTTTGCTGTGTTTTCCCAGCGTTAGTGTTTTTGGAAGTTTTTTTATTAAAAACACGCCCTATAATGTAAAGACGTCCAAAAACGCTAATGCCGAAAAACGCTGCAAAACACGTTCAGATGCTTTTTTTTGTCATTTTCTTTTTTTTTACAGTTTGTTTTTACTGCTCCTGGACACACAGGCTGTCTTTCTTTTATACTGCCCCTAAACGCTTATGCCTCCAAACGCCTCTGACAGTTTATGTGTGCATGGACACATAGGTTAACATGGAGGGGCTTTTAGAAGCAGTTAAAAAAAACGCCAAATGCCCCTAACAGCAACTGTAAAAACATCTTGTGTGTATGAGTCCTTAGATTTCATCTAAGGACTCTAATGCCCTGTACACAAGATCGGGCATTCCGACAACAAAATCCATCGGATTTTTTCAGACGGATGTTGGCTCAAACTTGTCGTGCATACACATGGTCACACAAAGTTGGTGGGAAATTCAAAACGTCAAGAACGCGGTGACTTACAACACGTACAACGAGCTGAGAAAAATTAAGTTCAATAGCCAGTGCGGCTCCTCTGCTTGATTCCGAGCATACGTGGCACTTTGTGTGTCAGAATTGTCTACACATGATCGGAATTTACGCGATCGGATTTTGTTGTCGGAAAATTTTAAAGCCAGCTCTCAAACTTTGTGTTTTGGAAATTCTGATGGAAAAAGTCCGATGGAGCCCACACACGGTTGGAAATTCCGACAACAAGCTCCAATTGCACATTTTCCGTCGGAAAATCCGATCGTGTGTACGGGGCATAAGTCATTTGAGTGAGTATAGTGCACGTCGTTGCCATCTAGCAGGTACAATATAAAATTACACATATACATACTTGGTTATTCTGTGACATGTTAAAAACCTATGACAGAAAAAAATTATAAACTGAATTATGTATTGGTATCTAATTTAAATTTTGTCACCATAACTAGTCTAGGACAAAAATGATCTCATTCTAATATGTTTCCATGGAAACATTATATAAAAAGGAAGATATGACAAAAATTGAAAATAAAATAAAAACGAAAATATTAATGAAGATTTTTTTTAATCTGAAAAAAAAATATACATAAAAAAGTATAAATATATAAAAATTATTTTATTAAAAACGTATCTAAAAAGTGTCCATAAGAGAGAAAATATATCAGTGTAGGGATCAAGTCACCAAACGAAAATGCTATCAAAACGTATTTAAAACCCAAAGATAATTATGGGTGGGAATAGAGTTAATTAACAAAGTGGCAAATTACTAAATATATCTGCAATGCACGTATTCACAAGACAAGGGAACACCACATATCTGAATACAGCATTGTAACTTTAACTGTTATTAATAAAGGAATTTACATCTCATTCTATATTCAGGCCCCAAGGATGATAAGGCATAGGACACACCCCCTGCCACGCCCCTTAAAGGCAAATTATACAAAAAATAATTAGTTAAACCCATAAGTGCTTTTTTTTTACCACTAATATTCCTTTATATTAGCTTTTGAAATTTACAAATGCAGAAATTTAGAAATCGGATGAAAGGCTTAGAATTGGGTAACACTTTTTTGACAAATGAAAGGTGCATTTTATATACAAAATGAGGGACAAATGAGGAGGAATGAGGGACAGATGGACTTTGTTCCAAATCAGGGGCAGTCCCTCCAAATCAGGGACAGTTGGAAGCTATACAGAAAGTGGTTAAAGTGGTTGTATGCCCTGGGGAAAAAAAAAAAAACATGTAAAAGGAAAAAGCATAATCAGCTACCCTGTTTCCCCGAAAATAAGACCTAGCATGATTGTCGGTGATGGCTGCAATATAAGCCCTACCCTGTTTCCCCAAAAATAAGCCCTACCCTAAAAATAAGACCTACAAGGACTTTAACTAGGGCTTATTTGGGGGGTAGGGCTTATATTTTGCAGCCATCACCGACAATCACGTTAGGTCTTATTTTCGGGGAAACAGGGTAGTATGCACTGCATACTAGCTGATTATAAAATACTTACCTTAGAACAAAGCGAATGCACCACCTCCCGTTCACCACTGAGGGAGCTGACATATTTCCTCTGCGTTTCTTCCGGGTTTGCGGCTCTAGCACTGTGAGTGGCCGGAGCCGCAATGACGTCACTCCCATGCATGCGCACGGGAGTCCCCATTACGGCAACATCTGGCAGCAGGCCCGGACTGGCCATAGGGCACACCGGGCGTTCGCCCGGGATGCCAGGGCTCAACAGCGGGAGGTAAGCGATGACTGCTGTCTGGAGGGGGTTAACACAGGCCGCAGTCGCCGCTCATCTCCCGCTATGCAGTGTGCCTGTGTCTCCTCTCCAGGCTCTCCTGTCCTGCATCTATCAGCAGATTAGGGGTGGGAGGAGCCGGAGATCTGTACACTGAACAGCATGAGTGCAGGGATCCGTGGTTGCTAGGCAGCAGGTCGGATCCAATTAAAACAGCAATCGCTGTCCATGCACGTGTGCTGCGGCCAGTGATGGCATGGCAACGGAGGGGTGCTGCCAGGGCTGGGGCCGCTGATGTCATGGAAACATATGTCAGGAGACCCCGCCCACCTAGGCAGATTACATCCATTCAAAAAACCAAGGGGAGTGAAGGAGACAGTAAACGTGAGAAGTGTAAGTGCATAGAGAGAAGTGAAGCCATCAGTTCGGGAGTGCATACAAAGAAAGGAGACACAGAAGAAAAACAGGTAAACGAGAAAAGGCAGACAAAGGAGTAATGGAGGACACAGGAAAGTGTAAATAGATAAAGATGAATGGCGGCAAAAAGGAGATAAGGAAGGGGGAAGAAGAGGGGAAGGAGAACAGATAGAAAAAAGGGGATATATAAAGAGAAAAGAAGATTAAGAGAAAAAAGGAAAAAAGAAACAGAAAAAGAGAGACAAAGGTGAGGAAAATAAGAGAAAAATACGAGTGAAAAATAAAAAAAGGATAAAGATAGAGAAATGAGAATAAGAAAAGAAGAAATGAGTGGGAAAAGGAGACAAATTAAGAGGATAAGGTGCAACTGAGAAAAATAAACAGAAAAAAACAAGTAAAGAAAATTACCTAAGTAAGAAAAAAAAATAAAGTGTGAAAAAATAAATATAAATAAAAATAATAATAAAATAAAAAATAAAAATCATATAAAAATAAGTATAATAAAAAAAAAGAAAAGAAAAAAAAAAAAGGAGAAATAAAAAATAATAAAAAAGGATAAAAATGAAAAAACACGAAGAATAAAACCCCATCATTATTTGTCATAAATTCATCATCAGGTGGTCCCCCCGCCGAAGGAAAAAAAAAGGGGAAAAAAGAAAAAAACTCCATGGTCAAAGTGGACTAGTTTGATCATAGTTCAAGCCAGAAAATACAGATTAGTATCTTTCATTTTAGAAGCATGTAAATGACAAGTTAGCGTGTGCCAAGGGTATGAATCCAGTAAGCTTCACGTTGAAGCAACAGTCGGTCATGATCACAGGCTCTGATAGGTTGTTGGACATGTTCAATGACCATACCCCTCAGTTCCTGTATTTGGTTTTTGTGCTTGATGAAATGCACTGCCACTGGTTTGTTCAGATCTGTCTGCGTGTCCTCCTCTGTTTTAGATAGGACGAGTCTAATGTCACTCCCGTGCTTTTGAAATCTCATTTTGAAAGGACCAGTTGTCTTGCCCACATAGGTGAGTGCGCATGGGCATTTATGAATGTAAACACAGTGATCAGTGTTACGCTAGAACCATACCCCAAATTTCCACCATAACCGTTATCACATAAAGGAGTACCTGGCCTGTAACTCTGACCACTGTGTTTACATTCTTAACCTCCCATACAGCACGGTGATCCTGACAATGGAGGTGTGCCATTTCTCCTCTGGGGTTGTATCTTCTTATTTTGGGTGAGATTTTTTGGTCCAGCACTGGTCGGATGTTCTCTCACCCCTATTTGGGATGCCTTTGCATCCGGCCAGTGTCTATTTTGCATGTCATCTTTTATTCACCCGGCTGTCCCCACCTTGATGATGACTTTTTTCATCAGGTTAATGTGCGGGCACCTCTGGTAGCTCCGCCCTTCGGATTGCGGAGCTCCCGTAATTGTTTACTACTCTCTATTTGGGTGCTACTTCCGTTTTTTTTCATCCCGCCCCACGTGACATGCGGCGGCATTTACTGTTGGCAATGATGCTCCCGCTGTCACGTCTTGGATCACGTTTGTTGGATCGGCCCACAGGAGGGCGTGGCTACATCAGCACGCCGTGCCCTCCTTGGGTTGGCAACCGTCAGCTGTTTGGATGTTTTTCCCGCTAATGAATCCCTTGTTGGAGCGGCTCACCAGGGCAATGACGTCACTGCCTGTGCGCCATGTGACACCGTCCCCTGATGCTCCACGAGGCTCATTAGGTTCAATGCTTGGGCTTTATAAGGAGGATGTCGGGAACCCCAGAGTCGCCATTCCTATTCTAGGACATCCTATTTGGATGTCCAGTGAATCGTTTATCTCACATGGGGAGGAGAGGGGTAACCTCTCTATCCCTCTCATTTAGGTGCCACTACGGTCCTTCGGCTGTTCTAGGTGGGGATCTCTGATTATTCAATCTATTTTTGGTAAGTAAAAGTACAGCTCCTTTGGATATTCTTAGATGGCCTATATTTTATTTATGATGCTTGATGCCTTGGGCTTTGTAGCCTCCTCCTGCTGGAGGAGTGCTCTGCCTTTTGAGCGTCTTCACCTGGTTTTGTTTATTCTGTTTAAAGTAAATCGCCTATTACTGTTAAAACTTTGGGTTCTCAAATTATTTGTTGACAGATATCAATTTACCATCTTTCGGGTGGCTTCCCCCCCCTTTTTTTTCATCACTGAAGGCTGGGATCATTGTCTCCCTCCCTATGCGTGGGTTGGACTATCCCCTGTGGAGCCACCTCACTTTCAGGTCGTGGTTTGGACCCAAGAACTTGTAAGTGTTATTTATGTTAATACAATTTCTGCCCTATGGGTTATTTACCCTGGATTGCATTCAGCCACTCCTACGCTTATGGCATCTGGGGTATTGAGCCTCCCCGGCCCCTCGGTTTTCTGAGGGGTACATGAAGGTCTGACCTTTGTTTTGCCTGAGCTCGGAATGTAGGCTTGCTCCTTTAAGATATGCATTCATTATTTACTTTTTGCTCATGCACGTTACAGGCTTCATTATATATAGTAATTTTTCTTATAGGTCTCCCCTTTTCCCTTTTTTGGCCGTTGTTTTCTAAGGTGTGATCTTCATTTACTTTGGTGCCTCTGTTGGATTTTAATATCCTGGGGTTCTTTTGTATGTTGAAAGGCCAATACAAGCCTTGTGGACAATTGAAGGTATAGAAGAATCTTTGCTCAAATCATTGTATTTCTAAAATGTAAGTTTTGTGTATATTCTGACAGATGTTTTTCATACATTCTGCCAGTTGTATGTTATGTGGTTATTTCTATATTCTATGCATTTATACTGTATTTTACATTTCAGAAGTGGCAAATTGTCCCTGATGAAGATTGTATTTACATATTTCGAAACGCGTCAGCCTCTCACTCATGGATGATGCTCATTTATGTAGTGGGATTTTTTTGCCACCACTGTTAACTTCCGAATACAATATTTTTGTTATTTATGTAATTGTCTTTGTTAAAAGTCTGGTTTTTAAATCTTTTGTACCAATAAAATTTAAGATTTTATCTTAGTTTTCTATCCGTTCAATAATTGCCCTCAGAATCCCATTTTTTGAGGTTTCTTTTTCTCTTTAAAGGAGATTTACTTAGCTTCGATTAAAGATGTATTACAGATGATACAATACAGGATAAATTCAGCATTCAATCCAGGGAACCCCCCAACTTCTGAAATCATCGGAAAGTTCTGGAAATTGACAGTCTCTTCAATGTCCAGGCACATCCATGTCCTGGAAGAAGTTCCCCACTATTCTCTATTGTCTAACCTTTTAAAGGCTTGAAAGAAGGCGCGAAGAAGCTGGTTTTATCTGGTACTAACAAAAGACAAGCCATAATGGTCCTGAGACAATGTGAGGTCAGAGAGATCAATGTATGCAGAAACATACATATTTACATATATAGAAGTAACCACCTTATAACTATCATAGTTAATAACTCATAATACCAAGTTCTTTGTAAACCAATTATGAATATAGACCCATACTACATTCCACCCCTTGATTCACAAGGAACTCAGGTCATAGACATAATCTACAGACTTACGTATAGATAAAGCCTCAATAGTAGATCTTGTACATTTACTAATACAGACAAAAATAATCTTCACTATAATAAAAATTCCTAATGCTAATAAAATAAACCATGAAATATACATAACCACTTGTTGCCCCAATTGACCAAACCAAGCAAATATTTCATTATTAAAGATAGAATGAAGTTTACCAACAGCTTTTTGGGCCTCTTAATTCTGACTCAATGTTTTCACTACTATCTGTAATAAAGGAGCAACATTCATCCCCAATTAGAGCACATACCCCTCCCTTGGCAGCAAGAATAAAATCTAGAGCAGCTCTGTTTTGTAGTACCACCAATCTCATTTGCCTAACCTCTTCTGTAAGAGCATCAATACTATCAAATGTTTTGTTGAAAGCATATTCTATGATTTTAGACATTCTCCTCAGCATTTGCACTGTCCGAGCCACTCCATACTGAGGAAGAATAATCATACCCAATCTATCTCCTTCAGTGACATCCCACCCCTTGGGTATATCTTGTATTTCTGAGTAACCTATGCTCCTTTTCCAATTCCTTACCCTCCCAGGTGGATTATTAAAAAGTATACAGGCTTTTGGTATTATATGTCCAATATAGCAGGTCCCTGACCAATTTGGTGGTAGCCATTTATAAGCGTTCAGACCACATATAAAATAGAATTGATAAGGCAATGGAGTACAAGTAGTTTGGTGAATCCAGTACTGCCAAAACATATCTGCTCGTGTTTGATTTTTAGACAGATTTACACAGCTAATAAGGGCACTATCTTTGGCCACACACACATGTGTATCATTTTTAAATGCAGATCCTCCTATGCGGTACCCATCTACTTCAAAATGAAACATTTCTCCTCTCCCCACCACCTGCACCATAGAGATATTACTCCAATGATCTGTTACTACATAATCACAGTTACTATTTCCCAATTCTATGGAATATGAGTCATTGGTACTAGGTCTCTGTACACACAATACACCAGTGGCTTTAAGGGATAACTTTATAGAATATTCTTCTGGGCCAAAATTAGTTGGTATGTTTTTACATGATGGGTTAGTCAAACTGTCCATAGCTCTACTCATTATTGCTATTCTCCAAGGATCATCCAAAGGCAACCAGCTAATGTTAACTGGTAGGCCATATAATGGTATGCCCTCAGGTGCAGCACGGGGTGTTTGTCCACACACCCAACAGTTTGTAACATTAAAAACATGAGCTGTTGCTTTCAGAGTCTCATGGAAGAAGTTCTTCTGTGCTGTTACACTGAAAAGCAAGCTGGTCATCATCTGAAACCATAGTATTGTCCTCATGGCAATGGCAACAATCTGAGGATAGGAACATAAATAGGTTGGTCTTCCAGTTCAATTAAAACTAAAGCTGTGGACCCGGGTTCCCAGGCCACAATTTCTCCCTTCCTTCCTTTAGCTCTTCCCCTCTCAGCTACACTTGGGGCTACCCACACCTTGGTACCTAATTGGGCAGAATACATTTTTCCCATGTACCCGTAGACGTTTAGGTATAATTATTATCTGTTCTATTTGCTGTCCTTTTTTCAGACATCCCATTTCTAAAGGTACTAGGGAAGTGATGGCGAACCTTGGCACCCCAGATGTTTTGGAACTACATTTCCCATGATGCTCAACTACACTGCAGAGTGCATGAGCATTATGGGAAATGTAGTTCCAAAACATCTGGGGTGCCAAGGTTGGACATCACTGTACTAAGGTAACACAATATTCTCCCAGTGCATCTTTTTTCACTTCTGTATCCCACTCACACCACTCAGTCAACTCAGAATCTGGAATGAACTGCAAATCACATGTGGGATCTAACTGTAAAATGCCAGTAAGTGCTGATATGTGGGAGTCAGGGCTAGGATTCACTTCCCCCTCACCACCTCTTACTTACACACCTTGGAGCATTGTAACTGGTATGGGTTGAGTTACAGGAATTGTTGGACCTTTAGTAGTTACAGTGACTACCCATTCTCCTGCACTTTCAACACCACTTCCCAACATTTGCTGCATAGGAGTGTACTGTCCTACCAACCTGTTGTTCAGAATGTAAACTGCTTCTTGTATCACCTTATCCCATCCCCTGAGTGTGTGTGTAGGTTTTAATTTCCGTATTTGCTCTTTAAGCAAACCATTCATTCTCTCAATTAAACCTGCTGCTTGTGGATGATAGGGAATGTGAAACACCCAGTGTACACCATGTTCCTCCGCCCATTGTTTAACGACTTGTCCTGTAAAATGTGTGCCATTGACTGATTGGATTTCTTGAGGCACTCCATAATGCTGTGTCAGCAATTACATAAGTTTCAAGGTTGTCTTCTGATCCGCATGCTTAGTAGCGGAAACTTGCAAAAGTCCACTATATGTGTCCACAGCCATGCCACAATATTTCAATCCACCTCTTCCTCCCGGCAGGGGACCTATGAAGTCTACTTGCCAGACTTGTCCTGCTTGCTGACCTCTGTAAATGTTTCCTGACATGGGTGTCATTCGCGGCCATTTCTTTGCTTCTTGGCAGAGGGGGCACTGGGCAATAATGTATTTTGCCTGAGTCTGAGTTAATGGTATGCCTTTGTGCTGCGCCCATTGACACGTGCTTTGTGCACCTCTGTGTCTGGATTGACTGTGTGCCAATTTTCCCAAGATTTCCAGATTAGTGACATTCTCTTGGTTAGCAACAGACACTTGTGCCAGGCCATCAACTGTATCATTGTTAGGATCTCCACTATGGGCGTGGACATTTATCCGATTTGAATAATTCGATTGTGACCTTCTTGCCACAAAAACTCCCAGATTTGAGGCCCACCCCACAGTTCTTTTTTCTATTTACTTGCCAGTTGTCTTGTTTCCATGCTCTTAGCCAAGTAGTTAGTTCTTTAAATACTGCCCAACTATCGGTATAGATGATCAAATTTCCTGATATATCTTGCACCACCATATACACAGCTTGAAGCTCAGCATATTGACTCGATCCACCCTGACCCCTTTGGTGAATCACTGTTTCAGTACCTGACTGGAAAGCTGCTGCAGTCCATACTCTACCCCGAGGGGTGATTTTGGCCGATCCATCTGTAAACCAAGCATTTTGTTTGTCTTCATCTGACAGCTCAACAAAAAGAGGTGCTTCCTTGAAAGGAGATTCTCCCACTTGCATTGGAGGCAACTCAGGAACCTTTGATTCAAAGTCCACATGTTCAGCCAGTTGTTGTGATATCTGACTGGGATCCTCAAATGAAATGTTAGCCCTTTCACTTAAGTACCATTTCCATTTCTCTAGTGTCTGCTTTTGTGCCACACTTGTATGAGCCTGGAAGCCTTCTTGTCTCACCCACCCAGAAATGGGTAGGTCAGTCCTCACTGTCACAAGCTGCTGCTTTGTTGTTACTTCCACATGTTGTAATGCAGTGTAGGCAGCCAGCAACTGCTTTTCCAAGGGGCTGTACTTTCTCTGTGCAGTGGTGAACTGTTTGGACCAGAATCCCAATGGTATCTTCCGATCACTTGGATTTTGGCCTTTCTGCCACAGACCCTACAACATCTCATGTTCAGTTGCAGTCACATCTAGGATAAAAGGCTGATCTGGTTTCAAGGGGCCTAAAGAGTGCTGTGTTCTTACAGTCTCTTTGGCAGTGTCTAGTGCCAACTGCTGGTCTGGTCCCCATAAGAATACAGTCTTTTTCCGAGTGATATAATAGATTGGCCTGAGAATCAGGCCCAAGTGAGGAATGAAAGGTCTCCAAAAACCCAGTAAACTGAGTAAACTTTGAGCCTCTTTCACATTTTTGGGAGGCTTCAATGCTGCAATAGAGTCTAATACGGGTTGTGGAATAGTCTTGATGGGCCCAGACCAAATCATTCCTAGAAATTTGACACTTGTAGCTGGTCCTTGGATCTTTGTAGGGTTAATGGCCCATCCTCTTTTCTGTATATGGGCCTGCACTGTAGTCAAGTCTTGTCTTACTTGTCCTTCTGTATTACCAGAGAGCATGATATCATCAATGTAATGATACAGTTTACAGTCCAGTTTTGATAACATAGCCAGATCCCTGGCTACCATACCATGGCAAACAGTTGGACTATGCAAATAGCCCTGAGGGACAACATTGGCTGTATACTGTTTTCCATCCCAAGAAAAAGCAAATTGATCTTGTGATTCCTCATGAATAGAAATGAAGAAAAATGCATTTGCTAAATCCAGTACTGCATGCCGTTCTCCAGCAGCTTGAGAAATAGTCTCTACAAGTGACACCATATCTGGGACAGCTGCTGCAAGGGGTGGAGCCACTTTGTGTAGCGCTCGATAGTCTATAGTCATCCTATACGTTTCATCTGGTTTCCTTACAGAAAAAATAGGCGACTTAAAGGGGCTCACCGCAGGCCTGAATACTACATCCAGCAAGGCCTTTATTGTGTCAGTCACTTATTGGTGTCCTCCAGCTATATGGTACTGCTTGAGATTGACAGGGTGTTTGGGGGGAGGGATGTACACTGGCGTCCACTTTGCATGTCCCCTGATGATAGGTTTTACTGCAGACACAAAGAAAGAACACACTGAGTTACCAAATGAAAACACACCTGCATCAGTTTGGATTGTCTGACCCCTATCCATTCCCAGTATGTTATCAGGTAGCTCAGATATTAAAACTTGTGCCTTAAATATGGGGCCTTTTCCAATTTGCAATCTGCAGTATACCTTGTGCACCCAAGTGTGTTGTCCTCCCAGCCCTTCAACTGCCACTACCCCTGTGCTCTGATGTTTTTGACTTTTGATGCTGTGAAACAAAGTCACTTCAGCTTAGGGTGACCACATTCCCAAACTGCCATTCAGGGACAACCCCTCCCCCCTCCCGCACCCGCCCAAAAAAAGATGGGTTTGATACTTTTTTTGCCATTTTTAGGGGGGAAAACGCAAACAGTGGTGACAATCGCGGCCCTCGTAGGCGGGAGGAGGCTCAGGTGGAGAGAAGTCGGGCTGCTGGCAAACGGTGGCAATGCGCTGCAGCAGTCGCGTAACTTGAACCTTCAGGGCAACAGTGCAAGAAACCATGAAGGGCCCCCCCGACATTTCCCGCCCCCAGCCCGGCGCCCATCCCTCCTGTCAAGTGTTGCCAACCCCCAGTTACTTTTTTCATTGATAAAGCAACTGTTGAGACAATGAACACCTTGGTCAGGTCTATGTACAACATAATATAGAACATACATAGTATAGAGTGCAGGGTCAGAAATATGTAACAAACCAAACAACATATGGAGTGCAACAGTCAGGATGAGTGTTACATTCCCATCAGAGTCCTCCCTTACATCACAGTCCACAGCATTCCCTCTATAATTCAGAGTCCCCCTTACATACCCGTCTCCAGGGTCCCACCTTACATCCTCCAGCATGCCCCCCTACATCATTGCCCCTTACATCTGTAACTCCAGAGTGCCCCCTTGCATCTTCCAGAGTGGTTCTAAGGGGGCACTCTGGAGGATCTAAGGGGGTGCTCTGGCGGTACTAACTTAGTACTTCCAGAGCGCACCTTTAGATCCTTCAGAGTGCCCCCTTACATTCTCCTCCAGAGTGCCTCCTTAGTATTACTGTACTAAAGGGGCACCCTGGAGAATGTAAAGGGTCACTCTGGAGGTACTAAGGGGTCACTCTGGAGGAGGATGTAAGGGGCACTCTGGAGGATGTAAAGGGGCACTCTGGAGGAGGATGTAAGGGGCACTCTGGAGGTACTAAGGGGTCACTCTGGAGCAGGATGTAAAGGGGCACTCTGGAGGAGGATGTAAGGGGCACTCTGGAGGTACTAAGGGGTCACTCTGGAGGAGGATGTAAAGAGGCACTCTGGTAGCACTAAGTTAGTACCTCCAGAGTGCCCCCCCCCCACCCCTGCAGAGAGCCCTGAGGAGCAATGGTTGCCATAGATGCATGCCATGCAGACCAGCCTGTTATCATCATGTCAGTGTTAAGAGGAGCAGAAGGTCACGTTGTCTACCTGCCAGCCATCCTAGTTCCGTCCTGATCACCTTCACCCTACTACGGTCAGACATTCACTTGTTCCAGCTTGTGGTGTATGTTTCCATGTTAACTGTGCATTACTGTGGCTTCTTGTTGTTGGCATCATCTCCAGCAGCAGGTGTCTTCCGTCTTTCTGGTGGAGTGCAGGGAGGTGGGGGGGAGAAGTCCGGTCTACAGATGACACATCAGCCAAAGTGCTGGGACAGGAATCCTGACACCGCGTCCTCCTTCACTCATGTCAACCAAGAAACCTCTGCAACTGTTTTGTTAGCCGGGGATCAGGGATTCTGCACTGCCACTCGGCCAGTACTGGACCCAACCCCTGCCGCCCGAGCAGAAAGGAGTAAGCCCCGGGACTGGCACTGGGCACTGGCTGCCGTGGATCCTGGTTTACCAGCACTGCAGAATGCTGCTGGACTGGGGTCAGGACTCAGAAGGAGGAGCTACAGAAGACGCTCTCTGGCAGGCCTGGGCTCTGAGACTGGCTGCTCTCTGCTGCTGCGGTGCGGCTGGAGGCAGAGAAGGAGAGGAGGTGGGTGGGTGTGCAGGACAGCTCTGGGTAAGGCCACGTTCATCCAACGTCACTGGTTGCTAGACGCGAGTCGGGGCGGCCCTAGCAACCAGTTCGGCAATGTTTATCAGGGTGGGTGTGTGTGCTTATTTCATTCTGGGACACTGTATTGTCCCGGAATGAAGGTGCCCGGGACACGGGACACAAACTTGAATTAAGGGACAATCCCGGGCAATCCGGGACACGTGGGCACCCTACTTCAGCTCCTGTGTCTAACAATGCAGTAACGCTTTGTGGTCTATGTTGTCCTTGCCAATATATTGCCACTGATACATATGGGCGGCGATCCCCTGATTTCAGCATGTTAACTTGAACCAGTTGCACAGAGGATCTGCCCTCCTGTCATTCCAGAGGAGTGGGCACTTCCCATCCTCTGCTTCCAAATTTCTTTTTGTGTTTCATTAACTCTTCTGCTGCCGCCCCATAAGGGTTTGACTTACTCTCCACAGGAGGGGCAGAAGGAAACACAGGTACATCCTCTACATCACTGGTTGCCACCCT
Organism: Lithobates clamitans; assembly: GCA_037952925.1. NCBI lineage: Eukaryota > Metazoa > Chordata > Amphibia > Anura > Ranidae > Lithobates > Lithobates clamitans. The sequence continues at coordinate 835,645 of JBBGZY010001726.1, read as the reverse complement.
CTTAGGCAAGCTGGATTTTAATTTCCCTTATGATTTTAATTCTTTCCATCCTTTTAAAATAGAGTCTGTTAAAATGCCATCAATATCTGATATTGGTACACCACTCTGCACAAGATCTAAAAATAACTGCTTTTGTGTAATCTTCAACCTCTCTACAGGATTTTTCTCTTCCACACTCCTTTGTTTAACCCTGTCTACGAACCCTCTCCAATTCTCCTAATTGTCCCAGTAGCTGCCCTCGTGAACCTTCTCCTTCTTTGCATCAATAGCACTCAACATTGTAAATCAATGGAGCCTTTAAATGGGACGGGGCATTAGCAAGCAATTTATTCATCATGTGTGCCGTGAACAAAGCCATATCAGGTCCTGTCCAATTATCATGCACAGTAGGAGTTAATATTGGAGGGTCTGCAATCAATCCACTTACACACTCATATTCTCGCAGCCTGTGAATTTCTTCCCCTATTGTACGCCAAGGAGTTAAATCCATAAATTCTGTAGGAGTGTCATGAACTTGGACTATAGAATCTCTTATCAGATGCAATAGGGAGAATACAACAGTAGTGTCTCTAGCTCTGCGCAGATAAAGTCTTAGCCCCGGTTCACCCTGGGACGACTTGTCAGGCGACCTAGTCACCTGACAAGTCGCCTCCCTTTCTGTACAATGGAACCGTTCTAATAGGAGCGACGCAAGTCGCTCCGACTTAGAAAAAGGTTCCTGTACTTCTTTTGGGGCGACTTGAGGCGACTTGCATAGACTTCTATACAGAAGTCGTTTTGCAAGTCGCCTTGGATGTCGTGTGCAGGTCGCCTCGGTGAGGCGACCTGCAAGTCGTGCCGCCCCTGTGTGAACCGAGCCTTACTCTTTGGCCATGCTGCCCAACCCCACTGCCTCTGTTAGACAAAAGTATTCCATCTCCTCCCAAGTCCCACACACGTAAAACCCTGAATCAAGCCATGGAAGCTGACATTAAGGTGAAGTGCTAAATTATATTTGTAGAACAAGCTGGGTTAGTGTCAACATGTTCTGTGTCGTGGTCTGTCGGTTATCAATGCTTGCAGATTACTGTTTAATTATCAGTATCCAGCAACTCTGATAAGACCCCAGACCAGGACAATTATACTACTTCCCAGGATCATTATGGACATTTTTAAGGCTACATGTTTTGATTGCAAAGGAGGTGAGCATCTGCAAGAATTAACCACTTGACAACTGGGCACTTAAACCCCCCCTCCTGCCCAGACCAATTTTCAGCTTTCAGCACTCTCACACTTTGAATGACAATTACTCAGTCATGTAATACTGTACCCAAATGAATTTTGTGTCCTTTTTTTCATACAAATAGAGATTTCTTTTGGTGGTATTTGATCACCTCTGGGTTTTTTATTTTTTGCGCTATAAATGAAAAAAGACCGAAAATTTTGAAAAAAAACAAATTTTTCTTAGTTTCTGTGATAAAATTTTGCAAACTATTTTCTCTTCATAAATTTTGGCCACAATTTATACTGCTACATATCTTTGGTAAAAAAAAAAAATTAGTAGATATTATTTGGTCTTTGTGAAAGTTATAGCGTCTACAAGCTGTGGTGCAAATCATAAAAAATTGATCACATCTGATGTACTGACTGATCTCATTTCTTGCGACCCGAACAAGTCAGGAAAGTACAAATACCCCCCAAATGACCCCTTTTTTGAAAGTAGACATTTCAAGGTATTTAATAAGATGCATTGTGAGCTTTTTGATGTTCTCATTTTTTCCCACAATTCTTTCCAAAATGAAGATTTTTTTCCCACAAAATTGTCATTGTAATAGATTATTTCTCTCACATGGCATGTGTATACCACAAATAACGCCCCAAAATACATTCTGCTACTCCTCTTGAGTATTACGATACCACATGTGTGGGACTTTTCCACATAGAGAGGCTCAACATGCAGGGAGCACCATCACGTGTTCTGGGGGCATAAATGACACATCTAACTTGTTGACTACCTATTACACTTTTGAAGGCCCTGAAGCACCAGGACAATGACATGTGACACTGACATGGCACTGATGACAGATGGCACTAATAAGTGGCACTGACAGATGGCACTAATACATGGCACTGGTGACACTAATATGTGGCACTGATGACAGATGGCACTAATACGTGGCACTGATGACAGATGGCACTAATACATGGCACTGATGACAGATGGCACTAATAAGTGGCACTGACAGATGGCACTAATACATGGCACTGGTGACACTAATATGTGGCACTGATGACAGATGGCACTAATACGTGGCACTGATGACAGATGGCACTAATACGTGGCACTGATGACAGATGGCACTAATACGTGGCACTGATGACAGATGGCACTAATACATGGCACTGATGACAGGTGGCACTAATACGTGGCACTGATGACAGATGACACTAATACGTGGCACTAATGACATGTGACACTGATAACAGATGGCACTGATACGTGGCACTGATGACACGTGACACTGACAGATGGCACTGCTACGTGGCACTGATGACACATGACACTGATAACAGATGGCACATGACACTGACAGGTGGCACTGATAGGTGGCACTGATGACAGATGGCACTAATATGTGGCACTGATGACAGATGGCACTGGGGACAGATGGCACTGGGGACAGATGGCACTGAGGTACTGTGTACACTTTTTTTTCCATTTTTTTTTTTCTGACACTCACGCTGCAGCCATTAGCTCTCCCTCCTCACACGCTGTCTCTGTGTGAGGAGGGAGAGCCGGCGATGAGAGATGATCTCATATGTTTACATATGAGATCATCTCTCTTTGGAAGCTCCGATTGCGCTGTAAACGGTCGCTGTGATTGGCCATTTACAGCGATCTGTGACTGGTTGTGTCCAAGGGACACGGCCAGCACAGAATTCCCCCGATGCGCACCCGCGGGAGTGCGCATCGCAGATGTAAACAGGAGGATGTCCCAGGACGCCCTCCCGGCATTTGACGTCCGCGCTGTAGCCGTCTATCGGCTATAGCGTGGGCGTGAAGTGGTTAATTTCTGACCAAGCATGTGATCAGTTACATATTCTTTAAGGTCAGTTACAAATGTTTTAAAATCTCTTTCACTGAGTATAAATTATTTTGGGCATTCTGTATGTAGCTGTAAATATTTTACAAGAAATCTGTATTTTAGGCTAACTAAAGACACCCAAAATTTAGCGCAGTTTGGCAGCTTTGCCTTGGTCACCAGATAACCTTGTCCTGACACTGGCAGCGCTGCAAGGTCAGTGTCACTGGGCACAATAGGAGACAGTAGCATTTGTATGGCCACAATAGGAGTTATACGGTATGGACAGAATATCATATTTATGCTGTTGTGCTCATATAGATGCTGTTGCACCCATATAGAGGCACACCAGCATCTATATGGGCACAAAAGCAGCTATATGGGCACAACAGCATAAAGATGCTATTGTGTCCATATAGATTTTAAAATCTCCACTGGCTTAAGCCAATGCTGCACCATGCAGGTGTAGTTTTTTTTTTGTAATTGATTGATTGCCTAATTGTATGTTTATTTATACCTTCACTTGCTGTGGTCGCTCGCAGCATATTTTGCATGGTTTTGCATGTGGCTCAGATCGCCATGGCAATACCAGGTACACTCCCCCCCCCATAAAGTGCCAAATGTGGCAGTGGAAGGGGGGAGGGTGCAAACAAGTGGAGCTTCCCCTTTTGGGTGGAGCTTTGCTTTAACACTGCCACAAGCCACCAATAGGGAGGGTAGATTGAAAGTAGAATTCCAGCCTTAAAAACTGCCCCCCGCCCCCTTACCCCAACACCTATGGGGACTAACCTATTTTCACACTGTTCCAATCTGGTCATGTTATCTCACCATCCAATTCACAGAGAGATCCCATATACACAGGGAGAGGGGTATTATAGACAGAGAGAGATTCACTATTCAGAAGCACAGTGATCCGATAGATGGAGAGATCCTCTATACAGAGAAATCTACTATGCAGAGAGAAAGGGGAGTTCAGATACATGGAAAATACTATACAGAGGTCCCATATATACAGAAAAAGAGAGACGGGTGCAATACATGGAGAGATATGATATATATAGAGAGAGTGATTTACTTACATAAATCTGATATACAGAGTGCTTGTGAGAGGGGGATGCTATGCGGCCATGCCTGTGTGTCCTCTGCTGGCTCTCCCACCCCTCCAACGATGTCATCCTATCAGCAGAGCAGGGGGCAGGAGGAGCTGGAGATTTTCACAGAGAGCGGGAGTCTTTTCATACCAACAAGCTGGTAATCACCCGTTTGTTAATGTGATCCAGATCTACAGCTCCTCCCGCCCCCTGCTCTGCTGATAGGATGACATCGTTGGAAGGGTCCTGCCTCCTGCCTCTGCCTTGCCAAAGGTAGGACTGTGCAGGGGAGGCAGAGAGTAAAGAGGCCACTGTGATTACAGAGAAAAAGGAGGGGGCATGACTGCAAGGGGCACTGTGATGGGGGGCTGTGATTGGTAGGGGCACTGTGATGGGGGGCTGTGATTGGTAGGGCACTGTGATGGTGGGCTGTGATTGGTAGGGGCACTGTGATGGGGGGCTGTGATTGGTAGGGGCACTGTGATGGTGGGCTGTGATTGGTAGGGGCACTGTGATGGGGGGCTGTGATTGGTAGGGGCACTGTGATGGGGGGCTGTGATTGGTAGGGGCACTGTGATGGGGGGCTGTGATTGGTAGGGGCACTGTGATGGGGGGCTGTGATTGGTAGGGGCACTGTGATGGGGGGCTGTGATTGGTAGGGGCACTGTGATGGGGGGCTGCGGCTTGGTAGGGGCACTGTGATGGGGGGCTGTGATTGGTAGGGGCACTGTGATGAAAAGGGAACTGAACTGTAAAGGGGGACTGTAATCATTACAGTTTCATTTACAGTGCAGTCCCCTTTATATCACAGTGCCCCATTACATTACAGTGCGGAGGACCAACTCCGTAATGATCCCATCACCAGCCGCCCTCGCGAACGGGCGGTTGCTGGAAAATTGGCTGCTCAGTCTAAATTGCCCGGGCCTATTTTTTGTCCCAGTCTGGGCCTGTCTGGCGGCATCCGCCGGACCATCATAGCACATGTGCTGCTGACAATAGCAGCTGCATGCAAGTTGAATATCTCCTAAACCGTAGGTAAAAATGTTCAAGCAGGGTATACAACTGCTTTAAGAAGCTCTCAGCCCATTTTTCTTGTAAAAAAAAAAAAGAAGCTCTCAGCCCAGCTCAGTATTGTGTTGGCAGCAGAGGGGAAGTCCCAATACTGTTGCTGAATAGATTCAATACTGCACCTTCAGCTCCATCTAGTGCTCAAAATGCAGTATGGTTTTCTGAAATACCTGAAGGTGAAAATACAGTGCATTTTGTTCACAAAATGGAGTTGGTGATACAGGATTTAATCTTTGAGGCTGGGTTCACACTTGAGAATGCAGCGGCTCACAGCAGGAGTCCAGTTCATTCTCATTCACCATTTCAGGTCTGATTTTAGTGTCTGAATTCAGACCTGAAACGAACCAAAAGACACAGAGGGCTCCTGTGCAATTTGCAATGGAGCCTCCGTGGAGAAGTGTGAACCAGCTCCATAGAGAGCTGATCAAAATCTCCTGCTATGCGAATTGGATGTGGAGAAATCCACATCCAATTCACCATAGTGTGAATCCAGCCTTAGAAATATAGGTTCACATCTATGCGGTTTGCAGGCGCGTTTTGCATTTTTAAACCTGCGTTTTTTATGCTTTTTTGCATGCAGTTTTCATGTATTTTGCGTTTTTTTTCTCTTTAAATTCACTGTATATAGCTGGTTGCTAAGGAGCGGGCCAGGAAGCCGGCTGTTGTGTCCTTAATAAATGTTGAGACATCAGCTGTCAGCGGGGTTCCCTGCTGACAGCTGAATGTTAAAAAAAAGATTTGATGCATAAGCCGCTAATTATCCCTCTCTCGTATCTTCTCTGAAACGCCTGCAAGATACTTGGGATATTCCCCATATTTCATAGATGGGTCGTATCCATGCCATCATAATGTCCCTCCTTCCCAAGATACTATACCCATTTAGAGTTCTTCCCATCCCCATTCCCCCTCATGTCCTCTGCATTTTGCAATGTCGTATCTTACAATTTATCTGGGGTAGAACCAGACTGCGGTACAGATCCCTTCTGTGCACTCCAAAAATTAGGGGAGTGTTGAGAGTTTCCAATATTGCCCTTTATTACCAAGCAGCCCAGATTGCTCCCATCGTCCAACTATATGCAGGTAATTGGGCACCCCTATGGACCCTTATAGATGTCTTGGATACCGACCTAATTCCTCTTTCTTCTATACCATGGATTCCTCCTGTGCACTGCCCTAAATCTCTAAACCCAATTTTGGCCCATACCTTCTCTGTCTAGGATCCGATTAAATACTCTGCATGTCTGATATCGCCCCCACCTCCCACTTTCACTACTGCTCAACTGTCCTTTGTTCCCACCTGGGCTGGAGAACCCCCGCAGTTTTCAATGGTGGACGCACAAGGGTCTCACTATGGGCTTTCGTTGCTTACGGCCAGAGGAATCTGTTTGTATCAATCCATACGGGACTCTTACAAGATCCCGAATCTGAAAGTTTTATATATATATATATATATATATATATATATATATATATATATATATATATCTCTGCTCACCCGCCGCACCTCAGATTGTGCAGACTTCGCGGCCCGCCTGTAAACAGGCTGCGGACCGGGGATTGGAGACCCCTGTGTTAGGGTACAGGCTGGGGAACACATTTCCAGTAGGAAATTGCCGGGATTGGCCCTTAATTCAAGTTTGTGTCCCGGGCACCTTCGTTCCGGGACAATACAGTGTCCCGGAATGAAATAAGCACACACATCCACCCTGATAAACATTGCCGAACTGGTTGCTAGGGCCGCCCCGACTCGCGTCTAGCAACCAGTGACGTTGGATGAGCGTGGCCTTACCCAGAGCTGTCCTGCGCACCCACCCACCTCCTCTCCTCTGTCTCCAGCCGCACCGCAGCAGCAGAGAGCAGCCAGTCTCAGAGTCCAGGCCTGCCAGAGAGCGTCTTCTGTAGCTCCTCCTTCTGAGTCCTGACCCCAGTCCAGCGGCATTCTGCAGTGCTGGTAAACCAGGATCCACGGCAGCCAGTGCCCAGTGCCAGTCCCGGGGCTTACTCCTTTCTGCTCGGGCGGCAGGGGTTGGGTCCAGTACTGGCCGAGTGGTAGTGCAGAATCCCTGATCCCTGGCTAGCAAAACAGTTGCAGAGGTTTCTTGGTTGACATGAGTGAAGGAGGACGTGGTGTCAGGATTCCTGTCCCAGCACTTTGGCTGATGTGTCATCTGTAGACCGGACTTCTCCCCCCCCACCTCCCTGCACTCCACCAGAAATATGGAAGACACCTGCTGCTGGAGATGATGCCAACAACAAGAAGCCACAGTAATGCACAGTTAACATAGAAACATACACCACAAGCTGGAACAAGTGAATGTCTGACCGTAGTAGGGTGAAGGTGATCAGGACGGAACTAGGATGGCTGGCAGGTAGGCAACGTGACCTTCTGCTCCTCTTAACACTGACATGATGATAACAGGCTGGTCTGCATGGCATGCATCTATGGCAACCATTGCTCCTCAGGGCTCTCTGCAGGGGGGGGGGGGGCACTCTGGAGGTACTAAGTTAGTGCTACCAGAGTGCCTCTTTACATCCTCCTCCAGAGTGACCCCTTAGTACCTCCAGAGTGCCCCTTACATCCTCCTCCAGAGTGCCCCTTTACATCCTCCAGAGTGCCCCTTACATCCTCCTCCAGAGTGCCCCTTTACATCCTCCAGAGTGCCCCTTACATCCTGCTCCAGAGTGACCCCTTAGTACCTCCAGAGTGACCCTTTAGTACAGTAATACTAAGGAGGCACTCTGGAGGAGAATGTAAGGGGGCACTCTGAAGGATCTAAAGGTGCACTCTGGAAGTACTAAGTTAGTACCGCCAGAGCACCCCCTTAGATCCTCCAGAGTGCCCCCTTAATACCCCCCTGGAAGATGCAAGGGGGCACTCTGGAGTTACAGATGTAAGGGGCAATGATGTAGGGGGGCATGCTGGAGGATGTAAGGTGGGACCCTGGAGACGGGTATGTAAGGGGGACTCTGAATTATAGAGGGAATGCTGTGGACTTTGATGTAAGGGAGGACTCTGATGGGAATGTAACACTCATCCTGACTGTTGCACTCCATATGTTGTTTGGTTTGTTACATATTTCTGACCCTGCACTCTATACTATGTATGTTCTATATTATGTTGTACATAGACCTGACCAAGGTGTTCATTGTCTCAACAGTTGCTTTATCAATGAAAAAAGCAATTGGGGGTTGGCAACACTTGACAGGAGGGATGGGCGCCGGGCTGGGGGTGGGAAATGTCGGGGGGGCCCTTAATGGTTTCTTGCACTGTTGCCCTGAAGGTTCAAGCTACGCCACTGCTGCAGCGCATTGCCACCGCTTGCCAGCAGCCCGACTTCTCTCCACCTGAGCCTCCTCCCACCTACGAGGGCCGCGATTGTCACCACTGTTTGCGTTTTCCCCCATAAAAATGGCAAAAAAAGTATCAAACCCATCTTTTTTTGGGCGGGTGCGGGGGGGGGGTTGTCCTTGAATGGCAGTTTGGGAATGTGGTCACCCTAATTTCCAGTGGTTGTATATGTTTAAGATAACGGTGTACAGAATCTGTAGACAAATAAGTTTGACTATTTTGCTTAGGCCTGTATTTGACGTAGTTTTGGTTTTACCCTGTCTCAAGTTCTGGGTACTGTATATACGCCGCCTGTGTACCCTTGTATTTTCTGAAAAATCCTTTATTTTCCTATATATTCCTGTAGGTCATTAAAATAAAAAATAGAGAATTAACAATAAAAAAAAACAAAAAAAAAAACAAGGATTCTGTGAACCCCCATACTGGTCACAGTAGATGTGCAGACCGAGGACAACATCTACTAAAATACTGAAACTTAGTTTCAGGTGGGTTAACCCTTAAAATTCTTACTTTACTGCATATGATTTTGCACTCTGAGACTGTGCTACCAAAATTGTTGTATGACCAGGAAAGCTGGGCTATTAAAAATATTATTGCAATTTAAATTTAGCACTTACCTGTCAGCTGAAAGAAAAAAGCAAAGAGTCTTCAATCTGAATATCCTTTTTGTATAAAAATATAAAAATACCCCTGTGATAGCTTGTCCAACGTTGTGAGCAGTGCACGGGAGGAAAAGAAAGTTGTCTAACTTTGTGCTAAGACTGAAAGTAAGTTGTTTTACTTATCTTTATTGTGACTTTGTTTAATAGGAATTTACTTTTATTTTTCACTTTCTATTTTAGTCGTCTAATGCCTCGTACACACGATCAGACATTCCGACAACAAAATCCATGTTTTTTTTCCGACGGATGTTGGTTCAAACTTGTCTTGCATACACACGGTCAAAAAAAGTTGGCCGGAAATTGTGAACGTCAAGAAAGCGGTGACATACAACATGTATGACGAGCCGAGAAAAATTAAGTTCAATAGCCAGTGCAGCTCTTCTGCTTGATTCCGAGCATGCGTGGCACTTTGTGTGTCGGAATTGTGTACACACGATCGGAATTTCCGACAACGAATTTTGTTGTCGGAAAATTTGAGATCCAGATCTCAAATTTTGTGCGACGGAAATTCAGATGGAGCCTACATATGGTCGGAATTCCCGACAAAAGGCTCCCATCGAACATTTTCCGCCGGAAAATCTGACCGTGTGTATGGGGCATAATTGTTTGAATTTGCTCTGAGGAATCTGCTTGTTACTAGGGATGGGCAAATCTGCTTCTGCAATCTTGCTTGAAGTTTGAAAACTCTGTGATGAATCCTACTGAAATCTCCGGGGGTTGGAAAAAAATTATGGAAACAAGTATGAAATTATTACCTAATATGATGTTGGAACGCTTTTGGCATCCAAGACGTCCTGAATTCAGCCCCTCCCACAGAAGCCCTGTCTCGGAGATGTAACGCGGCCACGAGTCACGTGACCGGCCTGAAGATAGCTCTAAAAATGTATTTACAATCCTTGTTTTAATAAAAGACTTACACAGTGTGGTATACCTTTCCAATAATAGAGGGGCTGGCAGTGACCATTGTACACTTTTGAGTCTAATAATAACGGCGGGGGTGAGGGGCGGAGACAGACACAAAACACAGAGCTGACAGGCAGGGAGGAGGGGGTGAGGGGCGGAGACAGAGACACAAAACACGGAGCTGACAGGCAGGGAGGAGGGGGTGAGGGGCAGAGACAGAGACACAAAACACGGAGCTGACAGGCAGGGAGGAGGGGGTGAGGGGCGGAGACAGAGACACAAAACACGGAGCTGACAGGCAGGGAGGAGGGGGTGAGGGGCGGAGACAGAGACACAAAACACGGAGCTGACAGGCAGGGAGGAGGGGGTGAGGGGCGGAGACAGAGACACAAAACACAGAGCTGACAGGCAGGGAGGAGGGGGTGAGGGGGAGAAAGGAGAGTAGAGAGGATAGCTGCGGATGACGGAGTGATGTACGCTGACCACAGTGCTGTTTAATCTGAATTAAGGGAACAGGATATGTATTTTTCTTTTTTTTAGGTTAACAAACACTTTAACTTCAATATTCAATCCTAGCCAATTTTATGGCCAATAGGCAATCTACTGTCAAACAAAAGGCATAGGAATACCAAGCACTGCCATGGGGGACATGTATAATTGCGCATAGTAAAAAAAAAAATGTCTTGGTACCTAATAACAAAATGGTGGCCATACTGGGGGAATCTATGGAAAGTTACTATACATTTTGGGACTCTTGGGACCATACGCTTTTCCAACAGTTTTTGATCACTCTCTATTGACTATTTACTACCACTCATTAAAATATATCCTGGATTAGGAGGGTTTTCCAGCCCCAAGGTCCTCTCACCCCTCCTCCCGCCTTACTACTTTCATTACCTTCTCTATCCTTATTTCCTTTCTTGGTCTAAGATTCATACTCTTTGGTACTCATAAAAATCACAATGACTTGGCTGTTGGGTCGTTTCAATAACATGTTAATATACCTTATATATGGGTGATCCAACTGATGTGGCATGTACCATACAAAATACACAGGCCATAAACATTTATCCCTGTGTGCTTAGATAAATAAAAAGTTCAAAATGCTTCAGTGCAAAACACACTCAAATCTTCAAAGTGCAATTGTGTTACCATACACAATGGGGTTGATTTACTAAATGCAAATAGACTGTGCAAATGCAGTTGCTCCAGAGCTTAGTAAATGAGGTGAAGCTTCACTTTTCAAAGAATACCCAAGCTATAACATGCAAATAAAATGAAAACAAACAACATATTTCTTGCACATGATTGGATGATGGAATTCAGCAGAGCGTCCCGTCATTTTCTAAGCTCTGGAGCAACTGCACTTGCAAAGTGCACAGTCTGTTTGCCTTTAGTAAATCAATCTCAGTAGTGAGATCCAATTATTGTCCAATACCCTCTTTAACCACTTGACCCCCTGGAAGATTTACCCCCTTCATGACTAGGCCATTTTTTGCGATACTGTTTTAACTGACGCAACGCTGTACCCAAATAAAATTTGTCCTTTTTTCCGACAAATAGAGCTTTCTTTTGGTTGTATTTGATCACCTCTGCGTTTTTTTTACTTTTTGCACTATAAACAAAGACCAACAATTTTGAAAAAAAATTAATAGTTTTTACTTTCTGCTATAAAACCTATCCAATAAAAAATGTAACAGTAACAAATCAGATTTCTTCATAAAATTCGGTCAATGTGTATTCTGCTACATATTTTTGGTAAAAAAAACCCAATAAGCCTATATTATTAGCTATAGAGACTGCAAACTATGGGATATATACTGGAATTATTATTTTAATTTTTTACTAGTAATGGCGGCGATCAGTGACTTATAGCGGGACTGGGATATTGCGGTGGACATTCTAACACTAACCAACACTTTTTGTGAGCCAGTAACACTAATACAGTGATCAGTGCTAAAAATATGCACTATCACTGTACTAATGACACTGGCTGGGAAGGGGTTAAACAGTTAGGCTAGGTTCACACTGCCCCATGGAGCGGCTCACAGCAGGGGTCTGGTGCGTTCCTTTTCATTGTTTCAGGTCCGATTTTAGTCTGAATTTTGGGCTGAATTTGGACCTGAAATGGACCAGAAGACGCACAGGACTCCTATGCAATTCGCACCGGAGCTGCTCCGGAGATGTGTGAACCGGCTCCATAGAGAGAGAGCCGGTCACAATCTCCTAACATGCGAATTGGATGCGGAGAAATCCACATCCAATTCACAATAGTGTGAACCCAGCCTTAAAAGGAGTTGTAAAGAAAGAAGGTTTTTTATCTTAATGCATTCTGTGCATTAAGACACAGGTGTCAAACACAAGGGCCGTGGGCCGAATCCGGCCCTCCAGGCCATTTCATGTGGCCCTCGCACCTCTCGGCAGCTGCAAGAGAGCTCCAGCCCCCCTCCAGACCCCTACTTTCTGCTTTCAAGCAATTCATCCAGCTTCTTCCCAGCAGCAGCATAGGAAAGTGGGTGCACTGTGATGTTAGGGAGAGTGGGGGACTCAACTTCTGATGGTGGGGTGGCTCTTGACATCTAATGTAAGGGGAGGGGATGTGCTGGACATCTAATCTTACAGATACAAACGGCCCTTTTGAAGGCAATCATAATGCTGATGCAGCCCACAATGAAATTGAGTTTGACACCCCTGCCTTAAGATATAAAAGCCTTCTGTGTGCAGAAGCCCCCCTCAGCCCCCCTAATAATTACCGGAGCCCTACCTAGAACCAACGATGTTGTATGAGAGACTCGGTTGTCTGGGACTCACCTCCTCATTGACAGACACAGCAGCAGCGCCATTGGCTCCCGCTGCTGTCAATCAAATTCAGTGAGCCAATGAGGAGAGAAAGGAGGCCAGGGCATTGTGTCTCAAAAGAGGGGGGTGCCCCCCAAATATCTTGTTTGTCTGTGTTTGAATAGACACAGGGAGCTGCAGCTTAGCGCAGGTGCCCCCATAGCAAGCTGCTTTTTGCTGTGGGGGCACTCAAGAGGAGGGAGGGGCCAGGAGCACAGAAGAGGGACCCGAGTAGAGGAGGATCGGGGCTGCTCTGTGCAAAACCATTACACAGAGCAGGTAAGTATAACATGTTTGTTATTTTTAAGGAAAAAAAACAAGACTTTAGTATCACTTTAAGGCGATCAAAGGGTTAAATGTGTGCCAAGCTAGTGTTTTGGTGCACACCATGTGCTGCTTTTACTAAGGGAAGTTATAGATTTTATTCCCTGCTTAAAATCCACTCACAAAATCAATCACAATCCCCCCTGTCAAAACGGAGCTCTAACTTGTATAGATAGGCAGAACTCCATCCTGTGTGTCTTCTGGACGATCAGCGGGTGCCGGTGGACATCCATTAGCCGACACCCGCTGATCGGCAACTTCTGTGTCTAATCAGAGCACAGCTGGGTGGCCAGCGGTACACACACACATGCCCCCTACCCGAAAGTGCTGGATCACATACCTAGATCCAGCACAGAAGAGCCACCTTATATCTGTGTTATACATTCAGCGAGAGGTTACTGTTGCCCTGAGGAGAGAGCTGTATTCATTGTTTACTGTGGAGAAGTAGCTTTGGAACCAGGTGGAAAGGAGTGATCATAAATTGGACTCTGGAGTCCTGATGAGGCTGATATTAACCACCTAGATGCCCAACATCTCTGGTGAGCTTTATGTGACACTGAATGTCTGAAGTGGTATACAACACTGATTAAGGAGGAGATTGAACAAGATTTGGATCTCACTGTGTATGGGAACACAATTACACATTGAAAATGTGAGTGCGTTTTCCACTGAAGCGTTTTGAACTGTGTATTTGTGTAGTACAATGTGCCATTTTTTTCGTATAGAATTGTTATACAGTGCCCTGAAAAAGTATTCATACCCCTTGAAATTTTTCACATTTCGTCATGTTACAACCAAAAACATAAATGTATTTTATTGGGATTTTATGTGATAGACCAACACAAAGTGGCACACAATTGTGAAGTGGAAGAAAAATGATAAATGGTTTTCATTTTTTTTTTACAAATAAATATGTGAAACGTGTGGTGTGCATTTGTATAGCAACCCCCCCCCCCCCCAAGTCAATACTTTGTAGAACTACCTTTTACTGCAATTACAGCTGCAAGTCTTTTTGGGGATGTCTCTTCCAGCTTTCCACATCTAGAGAGTGATATTTTTGCCCATTCTTTACAAAATAGCTCAAGCTCTGTCAGATTAGATGGAGAGCATCTGTGAACAGCAATTTTCAGGTCTTGCCACAGATTCTCAATTGGATTTAGGTCTGGACATTGACTGGGCCATTCTAACACATGAATATGCTTTGATCTAAACCATTCCATTGTAGCTCTGGCTGTATGTTTAGGGTCATTGTCCTTCTGGGAAGGTGAACCTCCGCCCCAATCTATTTTGCAGACTCTAACAGATTGCCCTGTATTTGGCTCCATCCATCTTCCCATTAACTCTGACCAGCTTCCCTGTCCCCATTGATGAAAAGCGTCCCCACAACATGATGCTGCCCCCACCATGTTTCACATTGGGGATGGTGTGTTCAGGGTGATGTGCATTGTTAGTTTTCCGCCACACATAGCGTTTTGCTTTTAGGCCAAAAAGTTCCATTTTGGTCTCATCTGACCAGAGCACCTTCTACCACATGTTTGCTGTGTCCCCCACATGGCTTCTCGCAAACTGCAAAAATGTGGCAAAAAGTGGCTTCTTGCCACTCTTCCATAAAGGCCAGATTTGTGGAGTGTACGACTAATAGTTGTCCTGTGGACAGATTCTCCCACCTGAGCTGTGGATCTCTGCAGCTCCTCCAGCGTTACCATGGGCCTCTTGGCTGCTTCTCTGATTAATGCTCTCCTTGCCCAGCCGGTCAGTTTAGGTGGATGGTCATGTCTTGGTAGGTTTGCAGTTGTGCCATACTCTTCCCATTTTCAGATGATGGATTGAACATCGCTCCGTGAGATGTTCAAAGTTTGGAGATTTTTTTTATAACCTAACCCTGCTTTAAACTTCTCCACAACTCTATCCCTGACCTATCTGGTGTGTTCCTTGGCTTTCATGTTGCTGTTTGTTCATTAAGGTTCTCTAACAAACCTCTGTGGGATTTACAGAACAGCTGTATTTATAATGAGATTAAATTACACACAGGTAAACTCTATTTACTAATTAGGTGACTTCTGAAAATAATTGGTTTTACTAGATTTTAGTTAGGGGTATCGGAGTAAAGGGGGCTGAATACAAATGCACGTCACACTTTTCACATATTTATTTGTTAAAATTTCGAAAACCATTTATAAATTTTCCTTCCACTTCACAATCATTTGCCACTTTGTGTTGGTCTATCACTTGAAATCCCAATAAAATACATTTACGTTTTTGGTTATAACATGACAAAATGTGGAAAATTTCAAGGGGTATGAATACTTTTTCAAGGCACTGTATATGGCTTGAATAAAGTGTATTGAAACAAAACAAAACAATAATAATGATAAAGATAATAATTAAAAAATATATATATTTCTCATTATACAGAACTGCCGGTTGTCCCTAACAGCCTCAACACACACTGACAAGCTTCTTGGCTCTTGTGACTCCACTGACTGAGGAAAGGCCATGTACTGCACTGCAAGTCATTTTTATTTTTGGCCAGCAAACCTGCAAAGTTTTAGCTAAAGTTCACACTTCACTACCTTTATAAATCCAGGGAATTAGCTGTAAATCTATGGTAACAATGAATCCAAACATTGTCCCTACTTGTTACCCTGAGAAGCTTTAAGTACATGTAATTATTTGTCAGTATCTGTAGATACATTTGTTATTAATACATCAATGGCAATTGGAGAAAATATGAGAATTTCTCTCAGTAGATAATCTATTATAATGATATATTCTGTAATTATTAGTTTGTTAAAGGTGCGCTTTAAAAAAAAGTGGTATGCTTTTTGCCCTCTCTGCATTGACCTAACAAATCCTACACTCCCTAGTGATGCATCCTTACCAATATGCAACAGCCGCAGCCTCCGGAGATTTACATCCAGTGCCACAAGGCTTTTCTGTGTTGGCCGTACCCGCTCATTAAAACCCCATAGACTTCTATTAGACTCATCTACTGTATGTTTGGTTCCAGCATTGGAAGTTGAAGGGAGTCAACCCATTGCACAGCCACAGTGCCCACAGCTGATACAGACAGTGAAGATTTTATTTGCAATCTGCTGGAGAGGTAAATATTCCGATTTTTACGGTTCAGGGAGCAATTGGATGACTTGACTAGGGTATAAAAGATGAAGTTCAGGCCTTCCCAGGCTGCCTGGCCACTCCACTACCCAACCCTGCCATAAAAGGTGCCAAATTAGGGGAAGCTGTACCCAAGACCAATCCCAACCTATTGACATTCACTATTGCCTCACTTCTGGAGCCTTGAACCCCACCAGCTGCCATGACAGATCCCCAATGCCCCAGGAAACAACCCCATAAAAAGAAAAACCACTACGAAATATGGGGGAGGGTGGGAAGATTCCCTGATGTCTGCCATCTTCCTACTTAAACCAGGAGGGCTCCCTGACCAAAAAACACTGAACCCACTGGACTGCCATATCAAACAAGGTGTAATACACCGAGCATAACTCTGAGTTGATACTCTCAATCACTGACCCCCTCCCCCATTTCGGATAGAAAAAATGATGGATCAAGCAGAACTTGTTTGGCTCTCATTTGGGCACCACGCCCAATGGGGAAACCACCAAATGGTCCAAAGGGGAGGAGTCAAAGGGACCCACCATACACCTCAACTGATCCTTATGAAGCATTTTGGATAAAACCACATGCGGGTGAGAATAAGCCAACTTCAAATTATCCGACGGCAAAGGATGAACAAACCCCTCCAAAAAACCATGGTCCAACAAACAGGCCACCCCACAATCCACATACAAATTGTCATTTGTATGAAGAAATGAAATAAGAGATCTAATCCAAGGGTTCCAAACCCTTTCAAACTGATTTTGTTGATCACGAAGAATACTAGTTAATTTTTCATTTATCATGATCCAGGAATTTTTGTTTTTCACTAATGCTAAATTTATCAGGGGGGTTTTCCATGCTCGTGATCTTAGCTGCCAAAAAGATAAAAAAGATGAGGGACCCGAGGTGTCTGGGAAGTTCATTTGAAAGATCAGAAAATAAGGCTGTCTTAACATTTTTAGGTATATTACATATTTCCAATCTTCATGTTTTTTCAGAGCTTAACTCTAGGTATGATTTTTTTTTTTATTATTGGCCCCATGTAAGAAATTAAAAATGTATATACAATACCTAAGCGATTTCTGTGGAAGCTGCAAATCACTATAGTGGTTGGCTCTATCACAGTGATAGAAGCGATCTTCCGGGTCCTGTGCTGTTCGCCTTCTCTTCTGCAGAGTAACCACTCGCTCACTTAGCACAGGTTCCATTCACAGAATTTCTTGTTTTTTTTTCTAATGAATGGTGATCACAGGGGGTGCTCACCTGGCAGTACCACCATTCAAAGAATGCCTAGTATTTAACTGAATACAAAATGTTCTCTGATTGGACAAGATGGAAAGGCGGGGTGTTTATGTCACAATCTTAGCCTCATCCAATCAGAGAATACCTTGTATTCATTGAAAAAAACACAAAGCATGAAAATGAATGGTGATGGTGCCAGGTAAGCCCCCCCTCCCCTCCCCCTGTGATCACTATGTAGAAGAGAAGCCAGAAAAGCACCTAGAACTTGTGGCTACTACAGTTGTATTGGTGACTACTGCAGTGATTGCCAGCTTCACCAATAGCCCCTCAGATATAAGAAATACAGTACATGCTTACACTGCGCCAAGCTAGATCAATGTAAAAATGCAATCTAAAGTAGTTTTCTATTTACTGTAAAACATTCCCAGTTTTAGTAATGTGCTATAAAAGGCATAAAAGGTCATAAACATGCTAAATGCAAAGCATTAAAGATAAACATTTTTGCTTTCTCTTTCACTCTACCTACTTTCTTTCTCTATCTGCTGCTGAACACTCTGTGGATGCACGGTATTGGGTTGCATGCTCTTGATTTAGCCTACTTGCACACTGCTCTGTAGCAAAATCGCATATGTGTTTAGCCCGCATTTTAGATGCGTTTCCAGTGCGTTTTCTGCGTTTTCTGGTTGCTTTCGCCTGTGAAAAATGGACACGTGACTCAAAAATGCACCAAAAATGCAAATGTGATGTGTTTTAGGTGTGTTTATGTGTTTTCCATTCATTTTTTTCCCCCAAAAAAACGCCCCAAAGATGCAGCATGCAAGTGTAGAGGTAAATGAAAAATCCTGGACAGCCGCACTCAAAAATAATCTTCGATCTTTATTTAAATATGATCAACAAAAATACATGCCACAGCATCACAAAGCAGGAAACTGACGCGTTTCACACTGTAGTCAGTGCTTAATCATAGTGACGCGTTTCACACTGTAGTCAGTGCTTAATCATAGTGACGCGTTTCACACTGTAGTCAGTGCTTAATCATAGCTAAATATCACATGAATGAATCCCCTATATATACCAATATTCATTGAACATGTGTCCAGGAAGTTGATTAGTGGCAATCAATCTACAAACTCAAAAAAGCTGTGACTGAAATGGAAGTGGGAACTAAAACTGTGAAAAAAGTAGTGCCTATGAAATTCCTTTGAATAATATAAGTGAATGAAAATAATGAATAAAAAGGTAAATGTGCAAAAGATGCAAAAAATGCAAAAAGGAAGTGTAAAAAATTCTTTGATGTGGAAAAATATTCACTCAAAAAATGATGCATAGAATGAGTGATGAAAAAAGGAAAAAGAAAAAAGTGAAACTCAAAAATGTGTGTGTGTGTGTATCCAAATGAATAAATATCCTTAAAGCGGAGTTCCACACAAAAATGGAACTTCCGCTTTTCAGAACCCCCCCCTCCGGTGTCACATTTGGCACCTTTCAGGGGGGAGGGGGGTGCAGATACCTGTCTAAGACAGGTATTTGCACCCACTTCCGGCATAAACTCCCATGGGAGTCTACGCCACTTCTCGTCCCCACCGCACTGTCTGCTGGGAACACACAGCTCCTAGGAGATAGCGGGGACCACTTGGGACGCGCAGCGCGACTCGCGCATGCGCAGTAGGGAACCGGGAAGTGAAGCCGCAATGCTTCACTTCCTGATTCCCTCACCTAGGATGGCGGGATCTCGGCGTCCCCTGCCGACATCACTGGACCCTGGGACAGGTAAGTGGCCATTTATTAAAAGTCAGCAGCTGCAGTATTTGTAGCTGCTGGCTTTTAATATTTTTTTTTTTTTGGCGGTGTGGGTGGACCCCCGCTTTAATAGATATCAAACATATAATATAATAATGTCATACTGACCAAACTCCAAAAAGTGGAGAGGTTAGAAAAAAAGAGGATATACAAAAAAGATGTACAAATAACGTGTATGTGTAGATGTAAAACAAAGAATAAATGTTGGATAATAGCCTAAACACACGTAAATGGTGTATATAGATGTAAAAATACATCATCTCTCCATGTGCTTAGATCCAAAATATAAAAAATATATATATAAAAAAAAAAATGTATAAAAACATTTTTCTTCGTGAACACATATACAACGCTGCAGACACAATACCATAAACAGATACAGATAAAATGCTAATAATATAATATATATTACAATAAGGGCGTGGCCAATGGCTAGAAATCAAGCATTTAGTACAAAAAATGACATATAATGAAGTAGTTAGAATTGTTCATGCTGTCTCCAGTTTCATCCAGCTCCGCTGTAACTAATATTGTTGTATCTGACTGAATGGCCAGTGAAGTGATTGAAGTTATTTGTTCCAGTTACATTCAACTCCGCTATATAAGACGGTAAAAACTAATGTTATTAAATCTGACTGAAACATAAATAGCCAAAGCTTATCCTGTATAGTAAGCTGATATATATTACGTTAAGGGCATGACCAATGGCTAGAAATAAGACATTCAACACAACGGGAATGGCATGTAAAAATGTAGTTGAAATTGTTCATGCTGTGTCCAATATCATCCAGCTCCGCTATATATAAGACGGTAAAAACAAAAAATGTTGCTGTATCTAACTGAATGGCTAGAAATCAAGCATTCAACACAACAAAAGTAGACAAAGATGGGAAAGATCCTGCGAGCCACACAAAACTTAGTAAAGCACTACTCAGCTGCGTGCGTTAAACACGTCTCATACGCATGCAAAATGACAAATGTAAAAAGGATTATGCTGCGCTAGAGTGTGTTAGACATGCTACTAAATTATAGCATGATGGAACAACTGCGTCTAAATAACCGCATGTGGATGTGGGAAACACAATACCTCTACAAGGCAAGCGGACCCAATAATAGATAAATACTCTGAATACAAATGTGAAAATTGACAAATACATATAAAATGCATCAAAGTATAAATGCAAATTCAAATATGAAATAAAACAGATTAACGCATCAAAGCGCACAGGTCCCAATAAGCAGAACTGAATCACAGCATTACTACATGATGATGACACGTGATCCCTGTGTCGAACACGCGTAGGGGAGGGGCCAGGACGGAGCGAGAGACAGCTGAGCTGCCTATTGAGGAGACGCACACCATACCCTCACAAAAAATATCATACTTGCCATGTTTAGAGCGGTGCACTGACGCACCTATATATTGTGAGTACACCTTTTGGGGAGAGTATCTATATCTTTTAATAAATTTTAAAACGGTATTATACTATGTAGTTTTTTTCTTCCCATCTATATACTCTTTACTGGATTGGAGCCTGGAATCCTGTGATCTACATTGAACCCGGGGTGGTTCACAAGCGTGGTTTGACTTTGTCTAGCGACTTGGTCACACGCTCCGAGGTGAGCGCATTACCTTTTGGGGTCACCGAATCGCACCATTGCATGGTCTGTGGCACTTTGAGAGTTACTAGCAAGTTTGATTGTATCACCAGTGGACATCACGTTTTTGGCTTTATACCTTTTGTGGGACTTCATAGTGAACCATTTTTGGTTCCATTGAGGACTTTTTTTTTACACATGAACTGTGTGACATCAGATTACTTTTTGTTTTGTATTTTTTGCACTTAGCACTTTTTACATGCTCATACATATATTTATATTATAATAAGTATGTTTATTTACACTTTATGCGTTTATATTTTGCACATTTGAGCAATATTGTCATTTAGTTATGCATATTGGCACATTTGCACTTTGATGCGTTTATATTCATTTATACATTCATTTCTAGTAATGTTGTGATTCAGTTCTGCTTATTGGGACCTGTGCACTTTGATGCGTTAATCTGTCTTATTTCACATTTGAATTTGCATTTATACTTTGATGCGTTTATATGCATTTGTCAATTTTTACATTTGTATTCAGAGTATTTATCTATTACCTTGTAGAGGTATTGTGTTTCCCACATCCACATGCGTTTATTTAGACGTAGTTGTTCCATCATGCTATAATTTAGTAGCATGTCTAACACACTCTAGTGCAGCGTAATCTTTTTTACGACACAACAAAAATAGTGACAAACAGGAGATCGTCTATATATCCAGCCTATACTCCTGCATACCGCATCATCTAGGTATGCAGGCAGTTGGCTTTTTTCTCAAAGAGTCCGGCAGATTCTCTTTACTTCACTTCAAGAATTTATTTTACAATCTTTGGACTATTTATTAGCACACAAATTTTTTCATGTTCGATGGTGACTATTACCTCCAAAGATGCTGGGCCTCTATGGGAGCAAAGTTTTCGCCCTCACTCGCCAACCTTTATATGGGTTGGTGGGAGAGGTCCTTCATCTTTGGATGTGATAGCCTTCATCGTTCAGACACAATCTTTTTCTGTCAGTACATAGACAATCTCCTGTTTGTCACATCGGATGATCGGGTTGATCTAGATCAGTGGCTTCTATACCTAAAAGACAATTCCCTTCATTTGAAATTCACCGGGGAACTCAGTGAGACTTCTATCACATTTTTTGGATGTAAAGCTGACAGGTCTGAATGACACAGTGATCACAAGCCTATATAGAAAACCCCCAGTCATGCCCCAGTAGAAGACCTTTGGGTCGAAACGCGTCAGCCTTTCACACCACTCTCCATGTTGCCCTTGATTTTAATGTGATCACATTTTATTGATTGTATTGTTTTTTTTAGCAATAAAATACCTCATTCATCTGCACTATGTGGAAGCACCCTCTTTTCTTTCCACATATCATTTTGATGGGAGTAAATGCCTAGTTCCTGTCATATGAAGCACATTCCATCTGCCAGATTCCTACCGTGGGTTCCTATCGTGACCATCTACCTGGTGATCTCTGGAGTTCCTGCAGAGTCCAACTCAGAAGTTCCGACTGCCTGGATATCTCCCTATCTGCCCAGGGTGGCACACTGCATTTCAGACTCCATGTCGCTGACAGTGGAGTCCATTCCATCTGGTAAGAGTTTATATTTACTATTCGCTCCTTGATGCCATCTTTTCGTCTGATGTGGTTTTCTTCCACGGACCAACCTAGTCGTCTGTCAACACTTAGAACAACCACCATCCTTAGTAATTGTATCCGTGTTAACATATGGTTGGACATTATACATTTTATTTATCTACTTTTTGGTCTATAGACTTTTTTGCACTTTTTTTGTTCACCATATTGGGTTGAAGGACTTGTGTTTTCATGGACTTTATTATGTTATGACATTATAATTTTTCCTTATTATGCGCTACATTTTTTTCTCATTTTATACAGAAAACCTAAAGAAGGCAATGTCCTGCTGAGAGCAGATTCTGCCCATCCAAGGTACATCATAGGTGTGCCCTATGGACAGTTCCTGAGATTAAAACCTCTGTGCAGCACGTCTGATTGCTTTGAAGAAGAAGCCATCAAAATGACCCATAGGTTCACAGATACCCCAATAAACTTGTGAGTAAGGCTTTACATGCAGTGGAAAACATTCCTAGAGACACCTTGTTGGTAGATAATTCTAAAAGCAAAACTAGAAAACATTCTCACCCATTCAACAACATTCCTGTTTTTTTACACCTTTCAGCCTAGAATACAGTAGAATTAAACACGTGGTTACTAAATATCTCCCCATTTTACTAAATGATCCTGTCTATAATGACATCCTCTCAAGGGGCATCAAGTCTGTTTCCCGAAGAGCACCCACCTTGGGGAGCACCCTCTCACCTAGTCTATTCCTCAGTCACTCTTCAGGGTCTAGTTGGCTGCGGTTTAACCGGTTCAATACAGGACGTTTTCACCCCCTTCCTTCCCAGACCAATTTTTAGTTTTCTCACTTTAAATGACAATTGCGCGGTCATGCGATGTTGTACCTAAACAAAACTGACGTCTTTTTTCCCCCCACAAATAGAGCTTTCTTTTGGTGGTATTTGATCACCTCTGTGGTTTTTATATTTTGCACTATAAACAAAAGAAGAGCGACAATTTTGAAAAAAAACATAATATTTTATACTTTTTGCTATAATAAATATCCCATTTAAAAAAAAAAAAAAAAAAAAATTTTTTTCCTCAGTTTCGGCCAATACGTATTCTTCTACATATGTTTGCTAAAAAAAAAAAAAAAATCGCAATAAGCGTATATTGATTGGTTTGCGCAAAAGTTATAGCGTCTACAAAATACGGGATAGATTTATGGCATTTTTTAAAAAAAATATTTTTTTTTTTACTAGTAATGGCGGCTATCTGCGATTTTTTTTTTCGTGACTGCGACATTATGGCGGACACATCGGACATTTTTGACACATTTTTGGGACCATTCACATTTATACAGCGATCAGTGCTATAAAAATGCACTGATTACTGTGTAAATGTCACTGACTAGGGTCGAGGAAGGGGTTAAATGTGTTACCTAGGGAGTGATTCTAACTGTAGGGGAGGGGACTCAAAAGGGGAGGAAACCGATCGATGTTCCTCTGTACTGGGAACACAGATTGGTCTCCTCTCACCTGACAGGACGTGGATCTGTGTGTTTACACACACAGATCCACGGTCCTGCTCAGTTAACGGGCAATCGCGGGTGCCCAGCGGACATCACGGCCGCCGGGCACACGCACTGGTTCCCAAGCAATGCGGTGGGCGCGCGCCCCCTAGACGGCCGGGAAGTCCAGGACGTCATATGACGGCCACCCAGGATGGGAGATCTGATCTGCGGCCGTCATTTGACTATGGGCCGGTATTGAAGTGGTTAAAGGCAGTTTCAAATGTGGCATGAAAAGATGTGACTATTGCTGCCTTATTAAAAAGGACAATAGCGTAAGTTCCAGCAAAAGTTTTGACATTTCAACTTTTATCAATTGCAACACTAAATTTTTAGTATATGTCATCACATGTGAAACATGCCACATTCAATACGTAGGCCGCACTACACGGAGGCTAAAAGATAGATTGTAGGATCATCTATACGACATCGAGAAGAATAAATCCACCAATGTGGATCCCAAAGAGAGGGGGAGATTTATTCAGAACGCTTTGCAGACACCAAGTATTCTGGATATTCTCCTTAACCGCCTGCCGACTGCCGGCTGTCAATTGACGGCCAGGCGGCGCAGCTCTCGTTGCAGGAGGGCGTCATATGACGTCCTCGCTTTCCTAGGCCACCAGGGGGCACGTGCGCCGCCGCCGGCGATCGCGCACGCCCGCCGTGTCACTAGGCACCCGGTGCGCGTGCCCGGCGGCCGCGATGTCTGCCGGGCACCCGCGATTACCGGTATCACAGCAGGACTGTGGATCTGTGTGTGTAAACACACAGATCCACGGTCCTGTCAGAGGAGAGGAGACCGATGGTGTGTTCCCAGTACAGAGGAACACCGATCGGTCTCCTCCCCTAGTGAGTCCCCGCCCCCTACAGTTAGAATCACTCCCCTAGCAACACACTTAACCCCTCGATCATCACCTAGTGTTAACCCCTTCCCTGCCTGTCACATTTATACAGTAATCAATGCATTTCTATAGCACGGATCGCTGTATAAATGTGAATGGTCCCAAATATGTGTCAAAAGTGTCCGATGTGTCCGCCATAATGTCGCAGTCACGATAAAAATCGCAGATCGCCGCCATTACTAGTAAAAAAATAAAAATGTTATAAAACTATCCCCTATTTTGTAGACGCTATAACTTTTGCGCAAACCAATCAATATACGCTTATTGCGATTTTTTTTTACCAAAAATATGTACAAGAATACATATCGGCCTAAACTGAGGAAAAAATTGTTTTAAAGAAAAAAAAAATTGGATATTTATTATCGCAAAAGGTAAAAATTATTGTGTTTTTTTTAAAACTTGTCACTCTTCTTTTGTTTATAGCGCAAAAAATAAAAACCGCAGAGGTGATCAAATACCACTAAAAGAAAGCTCTATTTGTGGGGAAAAAATGATAACAATTTTATTTGGGTACAGTGTTGTATGACCGCGCAATTGTCATTGAAAGTGCGACAGTGCTGAAAGCTGAAAAATGGCTTGGGCAGGAAGGGGGCGAAAATGCCCAGTATTGAGGTGGTTAAACACAAGGATTCCATTGGGGTTAAACTTTGGGTGGGACGTGTCCCATTATAATGATTAACCCCTTACATTTTTTCACCATCATGTCCAGACTCTTTTTGTAGCTTCTCTTTGACTATATGTTTCACCCATATGTGAAAAAGGCCGGTTTACAGTTTGGTAATGTTATTATTCACATACATCCTTATCTATGATCATTGACTTTGTGACATACACATATCTTTACCTATGGGGTCTTTACCCTATAATGCACACACATACGTAAATAATTGTATAATGATGGTATTTACAGATATGATAATATACGGTTTGCTACATATATAGTCCACAGTTCTCTAGTTTCTGTCCAACTTTTATCTATCTTAGATCATATATATATATATATATATATGTATACACACCTGGTCTTTAGATGAGATTTTCCATTGTCATTCTATGCAGTGAGGGTTCTGTTTTCTAATCCAACATGTACGTCTCTATATCTCATCATTCCCTGGTCTGTTCTCCGTTCTTTTTGACATATAATAGATTTACCCATACACTTTCATTGTCCATACTTTGTGTATTGGGATATGTGGAATATACATGCTCATGACTGCATTTTGAAATGTTGTTGCTCTTTTAAAATTATTTCATATAGTTGTTCAGGTTGAATACATTTAACTAGACATGTTATCATAAATATTTATTAACACATTTTTGGGATATTGATACAAGCTAATGATACAGGATAACCTTTGGCCATTCATGTTTCAGTCAGATTCTAGTAAGATCAGTTTTTACTGTTCTACATAGCATAGCTGGATGAAACTGGAGACAGCATGAACAGCTCCAATTACTTCATTATATGCTATTTTTGTTGTGTTGAATGCTTGATTTCTAGCCATACAGTTAGATACAGCAACATTTGTTGTTTTTACCGTCTTATATATAGCGGAGCTGGATGATATTGGACACAGCATGAACAATTTCAACTACATTTTTACATGCCATTCCCGTTGTGTTGAATGTCTTATTTCTAGCCATTGGTCATGCCCTTAACGTAATATATATCAGCTTACAATACGGGATAACCTTTGGCTATTTATGTTTCAGTCAGATTTAATAACATTAGTTTTTACTGTCTTATATAGCGGAGTTGAATGTAACTGGAACAAATAACTTCAATCACTTCATTATATGC
Source organism: Lithobates clamitans (assembly GCA_037952925.1). NCBI lineage: Eukaryota > Metazoa > Chordata > Amphibia > Anura > Ranidae > Lithobates > Lithobates clamitans. The sequence goes on along the minus strand of JBBGZY010001726.1, from coordinate 808,717 downwards.
CAATTTTTGTTGTGTTGAATGCTTGATTTCTGGCCATTCAGTCAGATACAACAATATTAGTTACAGCGGAGCTGGATGAAACTGGAGACAGCATGAACAATTCTAACTACTTCATTATATGTCATTTTTTGTACTAAATGCTTGATTTCTAGCCACTGGTCATGCCCTTATTGTAATATATATTATATTATTAGCATTTTATCTGTATCTGTTTATGTTATTGTGTCTGTAGCGTTGTATATGTGTTCATGAAGAAAAATGTTTTTATACATTTTTTATATATATTTTGTGTCTAAGCACATGGAGAGATGATGTATTTTTACATTTATATAGACCATTTACATGTATTTAGGCTATTATCCAACATTTATTCTTTGTTTTACATATACACATACACTTTATTTGTACATCTTTTTTGTATATCCTCTTCTTTTCTAACCTCTCCACTTTTTAGAGTTTGGTCAGTATGACATTATTATATTATATATTTGATATCTATTAACCACTTCCCGACCGGCCCACACCAATGTACATCAGCAGAATGGCACGGCTGGGCAAATGGGCGTACCTGTAAGTCCCATTTAAATTCCCCGCTGTGCCATTGCCTGCGCGCCGCCAGCAGGGAGCTCCATGAGTCAGGTTGCGGGTCCTGCGGACTCGATCGCCGCGGGGATACCCACGATCGCCTCACGGAGAGGAAGAACGGTGAGATGCTAATGTAAACAAGCATCTCCCTATTCTGCCTAGAGACAGTGTCACTGATCTCTGCTACCTGTCATCGGAGCAGAGATCAGTGATGTGTCACACACATCCCATCCCCCCTACAGTTAGAAAACACTCACTAGTACTGACTTAACCCCTCCCCACCCCCTAGTGGTTAACTCCTTCACTGCCAGTGTCATTTACATAGGAATCAGTGCATTTTTAAAGCACTGATTGCTGTATAAATGACAATGGTCCCAAAAATGTGTCAAAAATGTCCAATGTGTCCGCCATAATGTCGCAGTCATGATAAAAATCGCTGATCGCCGCCATTACTAGTAAAAAAAAAATTATTAATAAAAATGCCATAAAACTATCCCCTATTTTGTAAACGCTATAACTTTTGCGCAAACCAATCAATAATCGCTTATTGCGATTTTTTTTTACCAAAAATATGTAGAAGAATACGTATCGGCCTAAACTGAGGGAAAAAAATGTTTTTTTAATTATTTTTGGGGGATATTTATTATAGCAAAAAGTAAAAAATAATGCATTTTTTTCAAAATTGTCGCTATTTTTTTTGTTTATATCGCAAAAAATAAAAAACGCAGAGGTGATCAAATATCATCAAAAGAAAGCTCTATTTGTGGGAAAAAAAGGACATCAATTTTGTTTAGGAGCCACGTCGCACGACTGTGTAATTGTCATTTAAAGCCACGCAGTGCCGAATCACAAAAAGTGCTCTGGTCAGGAAGGGGGTAAAATCTTCCGGGGCTGAAGCGGTTAAGGATATTTATTCATTTGGATACATACACACACACACACACACACATTTTTGAGTTTCACTTTTTTTCACTTTTTTTCTTTTTCCTTTTTTCATCACTCATTCTATGCATAATTTTTTGAGTCAATATTTTTCCACATCAAAGAATTTTTTACACTTTCTTTTTGCATCTTTTGCAAATTTACCTTTTTATTCATTATTTTCATTCACTTATATTATTCAAAGAAATTTCATAGGCACTACTTTTTTCACAGTTTTAGTTCCCACTTCCATTTCAGTCACAGCTTCTTTGAGTTTGTAGATTGATTACCACTAATCGACTTCCTGGACACATGTTCAATAATTACTGCCTGTCAAATACCTCTGAAAAACAATCTGTGTGTGGATTGCATTTCAGAGGAGTGGTGGTCTTTTGCAATCAGAGACTCAGAGCAGCAGAGATGAGGGAGGGACATATACAATTGTAAAAGGTGGGTGGTAAGTGGTGTTTGGATGGTGGAGTCACTCACCAATTTTGTAGGCTCTAGTGTGTGTGTGTCCTCCAATTTCTCGCCTGCTGCACAGCAAACACGCCTTCCATACTTCTAGCACAATGGTGTCTGTGTGTGTCCACATCAGGGCTGGCGCAGGGATTGGCTACATTACAAGGAGGCGGGGCAAACATGATTGGCCTCTCCAGAACCCTGCGCTGTTCACTACGAATCCTGTCTCATTATCTCAGTCACAGTATTTGTGTGAGTGAGATATTGAGTAACAGGATTGACAAAGGCAGCCACAGATAGCACCGTGGACCCGTCCCCAGCCACAGAATTCCGGAGGAGGGTGGAGCAGCGGACATGTGGCAATGATTAGAGAGGCTCAGGTCACAGCTTGGAGTCTGAAGATGGCAAGATGTCGCCGCCACGGGACCGATGCCCACTCAGCCTATTACTACATTGTTATATATAAAAAAAAAAAAAAAAAGTTAAACTCACCATGATGCAGAATCAGTGGGAACCCTGAGCTTTTCACTTGCCACCAGATGCAGCGTGCCACTGTTGCCTGCCACCAGATGAAGCTTGTCATTTGCCACCAGATGCAGTGTGTCACTTTCCACCCCCAGCCTGATTAGGTCAGTGATATCCAGCGGTCACCAGATCCAAAAGCCCTCCTTCGCTTCTTGGCATTTGGGCTGCTATGGGTAATTGCCCAGACCAGCTAAGTAAAAACCTGCAGAAGCCTTACCTACTATGGAACTATGTATTTGGTTTGCAGCCATCACACATACTGTATAGCGTTTGGAAACAGTTTTTGAGGAGAGAAAATATACTTATTTACTATAATTTAAAAACTTTTATTGAAGTAATGAAGCAACAATTCACAACCCTCCTGAAGGGAAGACTGCCCAAACAGGTACTGTATACTCAGTTTCCAACAATGTCAATGGAGTGATGATCAGCTGGACTGACAGCACCTGTAAAAAGGGCATAATACGTCCTGACCATCTCATGCCCAATCCTAAAGATGTCCGGAGGTTTTGCAAATCTTACTTTCCCTCCTAGTCAGGAACCTTTCCCTACTGCTAGTACTGTTTCTAACAGATGGGTTACCTTTCCATACACTACCCACTCGCATAAAGTGTGCCAATCTCAGGGGCCAGGGTTTTAAATAGACTCTGCCACACCTAAGATGGCCACCAGAGTCGCAGGGGTGGCCAGCATCCAATTGGATCACTGCCCCAGTGACTCAGAAAGCCATAGAGCAGGGGTCAGCAACCTGTAGATCGTGATCTACCAGTAGATCGCGGACAGTTGACTGGTAGATCTTGGTCTGGGCTTGCTGACCCGCCATTCCAGAACATCAGAGTGCAATGTAGAGGGACTACTTGTAAAGTTGGAGCTGCGGGTAGGGAGCAAAAGTCACATAAGCCAATGCTTTCTTTGTAGTGCCAGCTCCTGACACATGCAGAGTGATGCCAACTGCACTCCACCTCTTATCCCGGCTAGTGGTCTCCAGAGCGGTGCCAGCAGTATGAAAGAAGAGATCTTCAGGTCAGTGTGAAGCAATACACTGGGCATAATAGTATAGGACCGCTTTCACACTGAAGTGCTTCGGTTTACCCACAATGCGGGTGCAGTGCAGTGTATCTGCAGCTTTCCTGCGGGTTTCTGTGCTTAGCCATAGATGTCTATTATATCTTCACTATTGCGACACGGTAGTACAGCAATTAGAGGTTTAAATTGGGTGTGAGGAAGTGACATTGTGCCTGGTGATCTTTGACTTCTCCCATGTTGTTCAGGTAGATCTCCATCTCTTTAAGGTTGCCCACCCCTGCCATAGAGGAACCATGTCTATGCGCAGCAATTGAGCGCCCCCTGCAGTGCAGACCACACATGTCTACATGCTTTACTCCAGACGTTTTAACCTGGCAAATGTTTATGGCTGTAGATTCGTGTAGAAGATGTTGGCTAGGCATCCATGTGTGGGGGGTTGTTAGAAAACCTTGTCTAATTGCTACAACAAAGATCTCTGGTTGTTTCCTCTTCTTGTCATGTTTTGCTACATTTATGTCAGACAACCAGTGCCTGTATGGTGGGGTTGTATAATCCTTTAAATCAGTGGTCATCAACTCCTGTCCTCAGGGCCCACTAACAGGCCAGGTTTGCAAGATAACTGAAATACATGACAGGTGATATCATTTGCTGCTCAGTGATTGCAGTATTCTAGTCTGCATCTCCCCCCAAGGTAATACTTAAAATCTGGCCTGTTAGTGGGTCCTGAGGACAGGGTTGGAGACCACTGGTTTAAATGACTGCAGATAATGCACTTACCCTTGTGATATCAAATTCTGTGTTTTCTTCCTCTAATGGCTAATTATATAGTTACATAGTCAGGTTGAAGAAAACACAAGTCCATCTTGTTCAACTAACAGAAAAATATAAACCAACAGAAAACCTCTATATGCACAATCCTATTGATTCAGGTGATACAGAGGAAGGCAAACAACTCAATAAAACATGATTCAATTGGCTCTAGCAAAGGAAAAAACATTCCTTCCTGATCCTCCAGGAGGCAGTCAGATATTCCCTGGGTCAACACTCTCTGGTGTTATTATCTATAAATTGAAGTTTCTAGGAAGGCTTCCAGCTCTTTTTTGAAACCATCCACTGATCTGGACAGAACCAGCTCTTGAAGGAGTCTAACCCACATTTTCACAGCTCTTATGCCCCGTACACACGGTCGGACATTGATCGGACATTCCGACAACAAAATCCTAGGATGTTTTCCCGACGGATGTTAGCTCAAACTTGTCTTGCATACACACGGTCACACAAATCTTGTCGGAAATTATGAACGTCAAAAACGCGGTGACGTAAAACACGTACGACGAGCCGAAAAAATGAAGTTCAATAGCCAGTGAGGCTCTTCTGCTTGATTCCGAGCATGCGTGGAACTTTGTGCTTCAGTATTGTCCACACACGATCGGAATTTACGACAACGGATTTTGTTGTTGGAAAATTTGAGATCCAGATCTCAAATTTTGTGTGACGGAAATTCTGATGGAAAATGCCGATGGAGCCTACACACGGTCAGAATTTCCGACAACAAGCTCCCATCGCACATTTTCCGACGGAAAATCCGACCGTGTGTACGAGGCATATCTATGAAGCCTTTCCGTATTTGGAGAATAAATATCTTTTGCTCCAGATGTAAAGAGTGCTCCTTGTCCTCTGTGATGACTTTAACCACCTCAATACAGGGCACTTTCACCCCCTTCCTGCCCAAGCCATTTTTCAGTTTTCAGCGCTGTCGCACTTTGAATGACAATTGTGCGGTCATGGTACACTGCACCCTAATGAAATTTTTATCATTTTTTTCTCCACAAATAGAGCTTTCTTTTGGTGGTATTTGATCACCTCTGCGGTTTTTATTTTTTGCGCTATAAACAAAAGAAGAGGGGCAATTTTGAAAAAACACAATATTTTTTACTTTTTGCTATAATAAATATCCCAATTTTTTTTTTTTTTTTTTAACAAATTTTTTCCTCAGTTTAGGCCGATATATATTCTTCTACATATTTTTGGTAAAAAAAAAATCGCCATAAGCGTATATTGATTGGTTTGCGCAAAAGTTATAGCGTCTACAAAATAGGAGATAGATTTATAGCATTTGTATTCATTTATTTATTTTTTACTAGTAATGGCGGCGATTTTTATTGTGACTGCGATATTGCGGCGGACAAATCGGACACTTTTGACACATTTTTGGGACCATTCACATTTATACAGCGATCCGTGCTATAAAATTGCATTGATTACTGTGTAAATGTGACTGGCAGGGAAGGGGTTAACACTAGGGGGCGATCGAGGGGTTAACGTATGACCTAAAGATGTGATTCTAACTGTCGGGGGAGGGGACTGACTGGGGGAGGTGACCGATCGGTGTCCCTATGTACAAGGGACACGCCATCGGTCTCCTCTCCTCTCTGACAGGACGTGGATCTTTGTTTACATGCACAGATCCACGGTCCTGCGCTGTTACCCGGCAATCGCGGGTGCCCGGCGGACATCGCGGCTGCCGGGCACACGCACCGGGTCCCGAGCGAGGCAGCGGGCACGCGCCCCCTAGTGGCTCGGGAGGGCGATCACGTCATATGGCGTCCGCCCAGAACAAGAGAAGCCTCGTCCCGCCGTCATATGACGGTGGGCAGTGTCTTAGTGGTTAAAGTGAATAACTCAACACCAAGTTCACTATATGGACCACTTATGTATTTATTTTTGCAAGGTGATTATATCCCGTCACGTACCTGGTCCTGAAGCCGAAGTGCTGAGATGGCTCTTCTTGCGGCTGAGTGCTCGGTGCCCCTGAAGGTGATAACAGGGGACACGGAGCCCAAAGAAGCAGGGTTTGACAGCTGTGCCACAGATGAGTGATGGTAGTGTGAAGATCTCTCTGCAGGTGGATATCACATGAGGTGTGCAGTAGGACCCAGGAGAGCTGAAGGTGGTGTAGACTGCACACAGCAGGAAACAGGTTGCAATGGTAAGTGCAGCAGACTGAAGCAACAGGTGAGTACTGTAGATACAATAGGCACACCTCCCAACTTTGAGATGGGAACGAGGGACACCTATTAGCAAAAGTGTGTAGGCATAGGACACACCCCCCTGCCACACCCCCTTAAAAGAAGAATTATATGAAAAAAAGATTAGTTATTCCTTTATATTGGCTTTTGAAATGTATAAATGCAGCAATTTAGAAATTGGATGAAAGGTTTAGCACTGGGAAATACTTTTTGAAAGATAAAAAGTGCATATTAAATTCAAAGCCAGTGCGGCTCTTCTGCTTGATTCTGAGCATGCGTGGCACTTTGTGTGTCGGATTTGTGTACACACGATCGGAATTTACGACAACGGATTTTGTTGTCAGAAAATTTTATAGCAAGCTCTCAAACTTTGTGTGTCGGAAATTCCTATGGAAAATGTGTGATGGAGCCCACACACGATCGGAATTTCCGACAACAAGGTCCTATCACACATTTTCCGTCGGAAAATCCAACCGTGTGTACGGGGCATTAGGCTACTTTCACACTGGGGCGGGAGGGGGGGGGCATTAGTGGTAAAGCACCGCTAGTTTTAGGGGAGCTTTACCGCTGTCATCGCGGTGCTTTTCGGATGTTAGCGGGGCGCCTTTAACCCCTGCTAGTGGTCGAATAAAGGGTTAAAAGCTTCGGCAGCAGTGCCCATTGATTTCAATGGCAGAGGTGGTGGAGGAGCGGTGTTTACTCTTTTTTTTACTACTTTTTTCCTGCCCTGTAATCGCACCGCTCCAGTGTGAAATCACTCAGGCTTTCACACTGGGGTGGATTGAGAGGCGCTTTACAGGTGCTATTTTTAGCGCAAAAACTCCTGAAAAGCGCCCCAGTGTGAAAGGGGTCTTAGAGGCTGCGGGGGACAGCTGTAACATGAGACCAATGCTGCTTGCACATAGGTGTGTATGTGTGTTTGTTACTTTGTAATCCCAGACTTTTCTTTTAAGACCAATGCTGACTTGGTGTACATGGTCATTGCTCAGAATGGGGAATTTTGTGCTGGTAAGTCGTTTTGAATATGACGAATAGCGCCCCCAGGCTGCTCCAAAGTGGGTGGCTAGTGGTGTCCTAGCAACTCATGACTGGTCCCTGGCCCCATTCAACTGCCAGCCTGAAAGCAAATAAAGGGGCAGGGAAGCAGGTAATATTATTGTCCAAGTATGGCAATAGCCGTGATTGGACAATGATGTCACCAGCATCCCGTCACTGGTATTTTTTTTGGCTGTCAGCTGGGGAACCTCCCAGCCAATGACTGAAAGGGAGTGAGTCATCCATTGCTGTGACACTATTGGCTGCACAATGTCCTAGCTAACATGGGGCTGAACATGCACTGAGGTCAGTGTTCACTGTATAGACAGTAAAGCCCCAGTGCCTCCTCATTCCATGTGACAGATTCATGTACCTGTTCCCCACAGATACATGAATCTATTGCCCCATCAACCATAGGCATGTGCACAGGGTGTGCCGGATGTGCCTGGGCACACCATAATCACCCTGTGTGCATACCGCCCAAGTGCCCTGGATTAGGCAGGACCATCCTGAGATTTCAAGTAAACCCTGGTGTTCCGCCAATCCATGCTGAATTGCAGAGCTGTTCCTGCACTCAGCTCCTAGCTTCTCTGTCTTCCCTGCAGCTGTAAAGGGCCCGCACAGGGAGTAGGGAGGCGAGGCTGTGATTAAGACCCCTTTCACACTGGGGCGTTTTTCAGGTGCTTTAATGTAGAAAAAAGGGCATGTAAAGCGCCTGAAAGAAGCCTCATCTGCAATCCCAATGTGAAAGCCCGAGCCCTTTCACACTGCCAGCGCCCGATAAATGCTGGTAAAGCACCGCTTAAGACCCTTTTCACACTGGGGCGTTTTTCGGGCGCTAGCAGTTTGAAAGGGTTCGGGCCATCGGCGCACCCAGCCCGGTGGCAAAAACACAAAAGCGCTGCAAAGAAGCTGCTTGCAGGACTTTTTTTGACGTCCTGCCAACGCAGCGCCTTAGTGTGAAAGCACTCGGGCTTTCACATTAGGATTGCAGATGAGGCTTCTTTCAGGCGCTTTACAGGCGCTTTTTTATCGCTAAAGCGCCTGAAAAATGCCCCAGTGTGAAAGGGGTCCCGGTGTGAAAGCACTCGGGCTTTCACATTGGGATTGCAGATAAGGCTTCTTTCAGGCACTTTACAGGCTCTTTTTTTAACGCTAAAGCGCCTGAAAAATGCCCCAGTGTGAAAGGGGTCCCGGTGTGAAAGCACTCGGGCTTTCACATTGGGATTGCAGATAAGGCTTCTTTCAGGCACTTTACAGGCTCTTTTTTTAACGCTAAAGCGCCTGAAAAATGCCCCAGTGTGAAAGGGGTCTAAGAGTGATTGGCTTTGTACAGGGAGGGGACAGGTGCCAAAGGCTGTGTCTCCCCTACAGTTGTGCTTGTTACAGGCATTTACAGAGGAAACACTGTTTGCTTATGTCAGGGAGGGGGCATGATCGACTTGTAGATTATATATGATTGTTAAATCTTAGGAAATATTCCTGGGCTGCTGCCTCCCCTGGAGATCCCTGGTAAGAGGGGTCTAGATTGTGTAAAGTACGTTTGGTGTTGGGGTAGATGGCGCTGCCCTCCAATTAGATAATAATGTGGTTAGAGATGTATTTATGTCCTACTATAGTTTAACTTGTGATACTGTGATTATTAGTTAGAATTCACTCCCTATTGGGTGATTTTAAAATCCGCTCCCTATTGGGTGATTATATCCAGAGTGATAGTGAGCCCTCCAAAGTGGTAAAATTGTATTTAATAATTGTATCAGGTAAACATATAGTGTAGTAGTATAAGTGCCCTACAGTCAGACGCCTGTGAGCAAAAAATACAAAGTAAATAATTGTGACTGATAGCCTCAGACAATGTGTGTTTTTTTGTTTTTTTTGATTTGCTGTTTTTATTTTTTGTTTTATCTGCACTTTACTGCATTTAAATGATGCGATTTGGATCGCTTTTAAACAATATGAACTTTTAAATAAATAATCGGAATTACACCATGCGAGTTGGTCTTTCTCTGGTCTTATGAGGACACCAGGAGCTGGCATGCTGGGAAAGCGGCAACGAAGTACTGCTACAAGATCTGGACAGTGGAGCGAGAGACCAGCTGTCTAAGCGGAGGAGCAACCGCCACACCGAGAGGAAACCAACATAATCACTTTCACCCACTACACCCGCAGGGGTACCTGGATCTGGTGAGTGGGGTATCATAGGGGGAGCACAAAAGCCACTCTGACCTGTATACTTGAGGATAATCACATATGTCACTTTTTTGGAAGACCTATACAGCGTATATATTGGGTTGCAGTATTGGATACCATTTAATGCGCTTTAGGGTTAATAGCACCCATTGCAGGTGACACCTGGCCTCAAGTACACTTTAGGATGTATAATTAACCCTAGGATATAAATCACTCATTTTAAGGTGACATTAGTTTGGATCACTTTTTTAGGTTATTTATCACAAATTTGCAAACTCACCCACAGAAGGGTGACAGCAGTTAGGATCGCTTTTCAGGATATTTATCACAACTACTCTAAGGATCATCCTCCTCATAAGAGCTTATATAGGGAGGTTTGAGAGCAGTAATTACTTATTGTACACACATCCCCCGTTTACTGACCCCTGGGAAGAGCGACCCAAATGTGATTTGCTCTTCATAGGTGGCATAAAGCAATGGGTTCAACCTGATACAATTATTAAATACAATTTTACCACTTTGGAGGGCTCACTATCACTCTGGATATAATCACCCAATAGGGAGCGGATTTTAAAATCACCCAATAGGGAGTGAATTCTAACTAATAATCACAGTATCACAAGTTAAACTATAGTAGGACATAAATACATCTCTACCCACATTATTATCTAATTGGAGGGCAGCGCCATCTACCCCAACACCAAACATACCTTACATGATTGACTTGTAGCCCCGCCCCCACTGCCTCTACATGGTGCCCGAAAACCACACTGCATCAGTGTGAAAGAGCCCTACTTGGGGAGGGAAGACACAAACCACATTTTAAGGGTACAGGTAGGCTTTTGTTTTATTTAACCATGTCCCTTTAAACCCCTCCCACCATAAACACAATTTGACCACACCCACCATTTGCCGCGGCTTTGGTGTGCACACCCTAACGCAGGAATCTTCAAACTACGGCCCTCCAGCTGTTGCAGAACTACACGTCCCACGAGGCATTGTAAAACTCTGACATTCACAGACATGACTAGGCATGATGGGAATTGTAGTTCCTGAACAACTGGAGGACCGTAGTTTTAAGACCGTTGCCCTAACACAATAGGCTGAGCACACCTACCCTGTTTCCCCGAAAATAAGACCTAGCGTGATTGTCGGTGATGGCTGCAATATAAGCCCTACCCCTCAAATAAGCCCTACCCTGTTTCCCCGAAAATAAGCCCTACCCTGAAAATAAGACCTACAAGGACTTTAACTAGGGCTTATTTGGGGGGTAGGGCTTATATTGCAGCCATCACCGACAATCACGCTAGGTTTTATTTTCAGGGAAACAGGGTATGACACCAACATACACTATATTACCAAAAGTATTGAGACGCTTGCCTTTACACACACAAACATTGATGGCATCCTTCCCAGTCTTAGTCCGTAGGGTTCAATATTGAGTTGGCCCATCCTTTGCAGCTATAACAGCTTCAACTCTTCTGGGAAGGCCGTCCACAAGGTTTAGGAGTGTGTCTATGGGAATGTTTGACCATTCTTCCAGAAGCACATTTGTGAGGTCAGGCACTGATGTTGGACGAGAAGGCCTGGCTCACTGTCTTCCCTCTAATTCATCCCAAAGATGTTCTATCGGGTTGAGGTCAGGACTCTGTGCAGGCCAGTCAAGTTCCTCCACCCCAAACTCGCTCATCGATGTCTATATGGACCTTTCTTTGTGCACTGGTGGGCAGTCATGTTGGAACAGGAAGGGGCCATCCCCAAACTGTTCCCACAAAGTTGGGAGAATAAATTTGTCCAAAATGTCTTGTTATGCTGACGCCTTAAGAGTTCCCTTCACTGGAACTAAGGGGCCAAGCCCAACCCCTGAAAAACATCCCCACACCATAATCCCCCCTCCACCAAATGGTTTGGACCAGTGCACAAAGCAAGGTCCATAATCTAGTAATATAGTGTATGTCACATGGAGGAGTGAGGGAATTTTACAACACTCTTTATGAATTCCACTGTCTACGTCTAAGTTCTATCCTAGTAAGGCGTTTCCTATGTATTGTGTCTTTGTACATTTAGTATTTAGTGGCAGACAATTTAATTTTTCAAATCATCTTTATTCTATAATTGATATATAGGTTATACATTCTGTATAGTATGACGTTAGTAATAAAGAAATAAAAACATAACATACTTGGAAGCCTGACATGTATCCATTCCTAAATCTCGGAAGTCTTTCTTGTTATTTATCTGATCAGATTTACAATCACCTTAATCAACTCTCCATCTAAGGACCATTCATGTGAATAGATAATATAGCAACTGCAGATAGTTACCAGCATGCTGAAAAATTAGTTTTTCAACCAAGAATATCATATTTTCAGCATTTCATGATTTCTTCAATCTTATTTTCAATACAAATGTTGTCATTTAAATGATCTGCTTGGAATGGAAGTTGTGACCATTATGGTGATGGCTGAGCAAGCGTTTACTTCAGAAAACTTCTGTAAGTGGATCGTACAATTCACAAGAATTTATCCTCAGTTCACACTGCTGTAACCCCATTGTTGTGCAATTTCCAGTGCGACTGGCTTGCGACTTTCATGCTACATTAGAGTCTATGGGACTCGCATTGACCTTTTAATCATAGTACCTGCAAAAGCAATGACTTCCCTTCCTGGCTCTGAAATGTTTTTCAGAGAGCTTCAAAGTAAATCAGCGCTTTTTTATCATTTATTAAAATAAAAAGAAGTTGCATGATAATGACACTAACTGTGGTGATAAGGTATTTTATTTAGCATTTTTTAAAAATTATTTTTTAATGCAAGAATGCAATCAATAATAAGTAAACCTGGCTTTAGACGGTTCGAATCTCGCTGGTATGGAATGGCCGCCATTAAAATGAATGCGTTTTCACTTGTCGTGCAACTCTGTGTCGCAAGTCGCATTCCACATTGCACCGGTGTGAATCGGAGCTCACAGGCACTATGAAGGCATGCGAATAATGCAACAAAAAAGATGGTTGGTCTTTATGATAAAAGTTCTCGTTGGCAATTTATTATTTTGAGTAAGCAATCTCTGCCAGGTGTTGTCCCGCCACGCACTTGCAACCTTCAAATATTTATCAGATTTACTTTCGAATGGATAGAACGGCTATGAACCACTGACTTCTCTCTGACACCTCCTCCCAAATAATGCATAGGGCTTGCTTTTGGAAATGCTAGTTGCCTGGCTGCGTCTGGCTTCAGTATACCTGAGCAAGCCTGCTGTGAATAAGTGTAATGTCATAATGTCATATCTATACTTATTCCAGGTGGCCAAAGCAGCAGGACAGCCAAGGAGCTCACAATCTAAATTGAGAGATCGGCGATGGCAGCCCCCAGACATTTTTTTTATAGGGTCACTTTAAATCTATACTTGTACATCTTACTCCTCCTGCATTTTCTACTCCCATCCGGGTCAAAGGATATGCAGAAGGTGACAGATGTCCAGCACTGAATCATCCCTATCAACAATGCTATAACCCTTTACTAAAATCTTATACGATTATCCTATATTATATTCATGATATATATTTTAGCAAAGTAGAAATGCAAAAGTTTTTAAAGATTTTTGCATAATAATGATTACATTGCATATATTGATTAGATAGATACTTCAATCATAGTAGGTTGAGATGCTCATTATAAATGGTGATAATCTCTTCCTGTACCCAAGGCTGGATTTATCATTAAAGTGGAACTTTAGTCTGAAAATTAAGTCCTGCTCTGTTGCAGGTAGAGATATGTAAAACATGTCTATACTGTTTTAAATACACACTCACCCTGCTCTGCACATGCTCAGTTGCTCTCTATTTTTAGGCACTGTGCTGAATTTGTAGAGGCCGATTTGCTGGCAGCCTTAAGCCTTACTGCTGCTCAGGAGCTCTGGGCTTTAGCAAAATGGCAGCCTCCGGGCAAGAAGAAACAGGAACACGCTGAGGGATATTTACGCCACTCACTACTTTTGGCAGCATAATTAATCATTTGGAATGTATGTTTCCTGCTAAATAACATTATTTTTTATCATCAAGTTGCTCTGGGTAAAGTTCCACTTTAAGTAAAATAGGTTTGTGCCTATGGGCGGTACAGACAAACAGAAATTGGCGCAGGAAGTGATGAACGATCCCTGCAGTGGAGACACTGGTGGCAACAAAACGCTTTTGTTCGTTAACCCTGGGAAGGGTTAGATCCTCTGTCAGGTTATTATTAGGGTCTGTATCTTCTTGTACCAGTGACAGCCATTCCTCTAAATTCTTTTGCAGCTGTTACAGAGACAAGAAGCGGAATGGAAATTTCCCCCAGTGAGGTCACAGACAGCAATAAGAACGTGACATTAGTATTTATCCTTACCTAGTCCATTGCAATCTTTGGTTAGAATTTTGGATTCATTCATGGAGTCAAGAGTACTCTGTGATTGGAAGGGGGTCTGATCAAGTGACTAGGCTCTTCTCCAGGTGTTTATTCTATATTATTGCAATTTGTTGGCTTTGGACCTCAGACACCATTAAAACCCAATGCACATTGTTAAAAAAGAAACTTTTTAAGGTTGTTTCACTCAGGTTTTTATGGGGCGTTTGTGTTGCTTAGTATTTTCAGTGAAATAATACTCCACAAAACAGCTCTATAAGCAGACTAGATATTGTACAAAACACTCCAGAGAGCACTTTTCCTGCCAGCAGCCAAAAATGCTCTGAAGTGTTAAGTATTGCCTTTCTGAAGCTGCTGCATGAAAGAAAAAAAATCTGTTTGACAAACCAGCTCATTTCGGTCCCCTGACCTATTTTAAATCATGTTTTTTACTTGGTGTAATTACTTGAATCATAATAAGCACGGCTAATAATTCGAAGAAAATGATGCAGTCAAAATCATGCAACGGGATGAACATCGTAAGATTCTGTAAGAGAAAAAAACAAAACATTGGAGTTAAGTAGATATAAAACCTAAAAATAAAAATGACATTTAGTATGCTAAAACACATAGTATGATAAACAATTGCTGGATTCTTTTCTATATAAAACACTTATTTAACCTTTTTTTTGCCTAGAAGTGTTGCTAATCCCCTCCAGCGTGTTTCAGCTACTTCCTTTCTCCATGCATTTTAATAAACAAATGACAGGGCTCAAAATTTAAAGTCCTGAGCTACTGGCCAGGCCTCAAGGGTTACTTGCCACCAGTTACCCCACCCAGCCCTGCCCCTAACTCTGCCCCCTAAACACGCCCTTATAAATTATCTCATGAGATGACACTTAATATTTATTTTTATAACTTCATTCTGCATAAAACATTTAACAACAGTGCCCAACAATGCAGCCTACCTGTGTGCATCAATGCTGCTTCACCTGTGTTCATCAGTGCAGCCTGCCCGTGCCCACCAATGCAGCCTGCCTGTGCCCACCACTTTGTAAGTGTCAGGTCCTCTGGGCCACCGTCCGCTTGTCTCAGCCGAGATAGTCGTTGCTGGCTTCAGACGATCAACTGCGCATGCACAAGTGCGACGAGATACGTCATCCACAATGCATAGAGCGTCTCTGTCGTGATGCCAAATCCGACATGTTTCACCAGGAACGCTGTTTTTTTTCAAGGATAGGAGGGGCATGAATTGTGTTTCTATTTATAGTTACAGTTAGTACCTCCCACTTTCAATTTGGGGTTGCTATATAAAGAATCACCACTAGATGTCATCTCCCATATAGAACATCACACTCTGTCTTTCTCTTCCACTATTCAGAGGCATTCAATTATGGGCATACATTTGCAGACACGGATCAATACGTTTTCAGCAAAATTAAAATTAAAAATAGAACAGGTTGGCTTAATAAATGTCTCAGATAATAAAGATATAGAATCAGACCTATATAACGATAGAAAAAGGCAGAAATGACGAGAAATAGAAAATAAAATATAAAGTAAACAAAACAGAAGAAAAGAGCTAAATAAAGGTTATGCGACTATTAATTGCTATGCAGCATTTTCAGCAAACAGTCACATATATCACTATGGATTGATTAGGGCTGAAAGACTGTATATGTCTCTCTATATCTTTTATTACTATACTTTACTGTATATACAGCAGCTGTATTCAATAAGACAAGAGATATTCACATAATGCGACATGCATCCAATGCGACTCAAAACACTGCAGACAGACTATTTTATTACTGATAGGGCCTAGACTTGCATTATGTAGATTTACTTTAAAGTATTCAACAAGTATGAAAGTTATGCGATTAATAATTTCAATGTAACATCAATTTAGCTAAACCTGAAAAAACGCATGTTTCATTATAAATTAGTTTAAGCCCAGAGGCACAGCGGTGGGAGCCCCCTGGGCCCCCTGATACGCTTACCTCCACCTGGGCCTGTGGGAACGGGATGTGGTCTATAACATGCCAATGTACCTCAGCTGGGTACTGACCTGGCTGAGGTATATTGATGATATCATCATGATATGGCTGGATGACAATGAAGAACTTGACGAGTTTCTATCGATTCTTAATAAGAATGACAGAAACATCGTCCTGACCTATGTGATAGATGCTAATACAATTTCCTTCCTTGACCTGCAGATTACACGTGTGGATACACGATTAGTGACTTGTACCTACAGAAAGCCCACAGCGGCAAACACGCTTCTGCAGGCATCAAGTCACCATCCAGATCACCTAATCAGAGGCATCCCAGTGGGCCAGTTTCTGCGACTCTGCAGAAACTGCTCAAAAGACGAGGATTTTCGTAAGGAGGCAACTGAAATGTTTACCAGGTTTAAAGATAGGGGTTACCCCAAAAAAACTTTGAAGCAAGCATGCAAAAAGGCCTGGTTGACAGACAGAAGGGATCTTCTGGCTGACAAAACAGTCTCCATAAATGGAAACAAAAAAAACAACATCTACGCAAACTCCATTAGGAATTATTACCAATTATGGGGCACACTGGGAACAGGTATCAGGCATACTTCAAAAGCAATGGGGGCTACTGACAAAATCACCGCTTCTGAAAGAAATTGTTGTACCTCGCCCTCAAATGATTGACAGGAGAGCAAGGAATCTAAAAGATGTACCTGTACATTCAGAATACACCAGAAAAAGAAAGACAGATTGGTTATCAGACTTGCCCCCCCACAAGGGAATGTATGCCTATGGGCATTGCCAGGTGTGCAAATTTGTTGAGAGGACTGCAGTGTTCACCGATGCGACTCGAAGTGTCTCATTTCAAATGAAGAATTTTATTAATTGCGCAACCTCCAGGGTTATTTATATGCTGGAGTGTCCATGCTACAAATATTACATCGGAAAAACCAAAAGACAGCTCCGGGTTCGCATCGGGGAACATTTAAGAAGCATAAAAAATGCAGTAAAAGAAGATAGCAAACAAAAAAGAGAGGACATGTTTCCACTTGTGTTACACTTCTCAGATCACCATAATGGCAATACCGCTGGCATCCATATCAAAGGGATCTATACCCTAAATTTACCTACACGCAGGGGCGATTTTGACACGATCCTGCTTCAAAAGGAGGATCTTCCGATTAAAAACACTCATGCCTTAAGGCCTAAACACAGAATGTAGCCTCCAGCCATTTTTGGATTGATTAGGGCCTAACTATATATATTTTCTGTATTTGCATACTTGCCAACAGTCCCGATTTTCCCGGGACAATCCCGATTTTGGGACCCTCGTCCCGATTGGAGAGTGTCCCGAATCTGGATTTTCCATAAGGAAAATCGGGAATGTTGTTTTTTTTTTTTTTTTTTTGGAGCAGCGGGCTCCAGCAAAATGGCGGCCGGCGCCGCCGCTCTAGCTGCCTCTAGTGTTGAGTGGAGAGGGGAAGGGGGCTCGAACCGTGCAGCCAATGAAGTGGCTTCTTTGGCTGCACGGCCCCTCCTCTCTCCACTGAAGCGAGCAGAAGACACGGCGCCGTGTCTTCCTGAAAGTTACCCAGCCCCGTACTGCGCAAGCGCTGCGCCTGCGCAGTACAGGGGGTCCGCCATTGCCGAGGGGAACTTTCTCGGCAGAACACCGGCCGCTCCTCCACTGAGCGGGGGGCCGGGCTGCACTGAGGGGGGGCTGCACTGAGGGGGGGAGGCTGCACTAACTGAGGGGGGGCTGCACTGGGGGGGGCTGCACTGAGGGGGGGAGGCTGCACTAACTGAGGGGGGGCTGCACTGAGGGGGGGGAGGCTGCACTAACTGAGGGGGGCTGCACTGAGGGGGGGCTGCACTGAGGGGGGCTGCACTAACTGAGGGGGGGGCTGCACTGAGGGGGGGAGGCTGCACTAACTGAGGGGGGCTGCACTGAGGGGGGCTGCACTAACTGAAGGGGGGCTGCACTGAGGGGGGGCTGCATTAACTGAGGGGGGGCTGAACTGAGGGGGGGCTGCACTGAGGGGGGGCTGCACTGAGGGGGGGCTGCACTAACTGAGGGGGGGCTGCACTAACTGAGGGGGGGGCTGCACTGGCGGGGGCACCTGATGCAAGGACAGACTCTGGCGGGGCACCTGATGCAAGGACAGACTCTGGCGGGGGCACCTGATGCAAGGACAGACTCTGCCGGGGGCACCTGATGCAAGGACAGACTCTGCTGGTGGCAGGCGACGTGGCTAGTGACACGCTCAGGGATCCCACTGATTCAGCATTATGGTGAGTTGAATGATTTAATTTTATATTACAATGTAATAATAGAAATAATGCGCTTCAATCATCCTGGCACCATAACAATCATGGTGCCGGGATGATTGAAGCGTTAACACCAGGTGTTTGGAATATCTTTATCTGCTGATTGTTAAACTTTCTAGAATACACATATTTCTATTGTTGTGTAGGACCTGGGGCTGCTGTCCCGTCATTCCTCTCTCCCCCTCTCCCTCTCCCCCTTTCCCTCTCCCTCTCCATCCCTCATTCATCTCAGACTCTAACCACACCCTCTTGAGCCACGCCAATTTAAGCCACGTCCACTTTCATGCAAGCCACACCCACTTTTCATGCAAGACACGCCCACTTTCCATGTAAGCCACGCCCACTTTCCGCGTAAGCCACGCCCATTTTTCGCCACGGCGCGCAAAGCGCGCCGCAACTATTATTTTTTACTAGACCACGCCTACAAACAAATGCCCCCGCCTCCTAATTATTGATCGGCTCCGCCTACAGCCAAAAAAGTGTCCCACATATTTTTTTTTCAATGTTGGCAACTATGTATTTAATATACATCTGAGGTATGTGATTTCTTTGTATACTTCAGGCAGCTGTTATTCGATTACTCAAGATCTATATATGCATCCCTTTTGGGCTTAAAGCAGAGGGCCTAAAAAAAAAAAAATTACATCAAACTGTTCCTAAAAATATGAAAAAAAAAAGAAAAAAAAAAAGAATTTAACTTACCAGAAATGGCTGTTGCTAGGCAGATCGTCCGAATCTGCCACTTCCTACACCGTGGTGATCTTCAGTCCTCTCCTCCTCGCGTTTTCTTCTGGGGAATGGGGTGCGCTGTGTTCTGGGACACACACAGATCCCAGAACGCAGCGCACCCCATTCACAAAGTGCCGTGCGGCTCGCGCATGCGCAGTAGGAAACGGGCAGTGAAGCCGCAAGGCTCCACTGCCTGTTTCCCTTAGTTTGAATGGCAGCGCAGGGACCCGAGAGCCGAGGGACGGGTCGGCCTTGGGCGTCCGACATCGCGGGCACCCTGGACAGGTAAGTGTGCTTATTAAAAGTCAGCAGCTACAGTGTTTGTAGCTGCTGACTTTTAAATTGTGTTTTTTTCAGCTGGTCCACCACAACTAAATTATAATGAAACATGCGTTTTGGGCTTAAACTAAATTATAAGGAAACATGCGTTTTTTTCAGGTTTACCTAAATTTATGCTATCTTAAAATTAATAATCACATAACTTTCATACTTGTTGACTACTTTAAAGTAAATCTACATAATGCAAGTTTAGGCCCTATCTGGAATGAACAGTCTATCCACGTCATTTTGAGCCACATTGGATGCATGTCAAATTATATGAACATCTTTTGTTTTACTGAATACAGCTGCTGTGTATAAAGTAAAGTACAGTAATAAAAAATATTGAGAGACATATACAGTCTTTCAGCCCTAATCAATTCATAGTGATATATGCGACTGTTTGCTGAAAATGCTGCATAGCAATTAATAGTTGCATAATTAGGGCCTAACTATATCTATATATTTTTTATCTGTATTTGATATACATTTGTGGTATGTGATCTCTTTGTACACTTCAGGCAGCTGTTATTCGACTACTCAAGATCCATATATGCATCCCCTCTGGGCTTAAACTAATTTATAATGAAACATGCGTTTTTTCAGGTATAGCTAAATTTATGTTACCTTGAAATTAATAAATCATACTTGTTAACTAGTTTAAAGTAAATCTACATCATGCAAATCTAGGCCCTATCAGTAATGAAATAGTCTATCTGCATTGTTTTAAGGTTCAGCAAGGAGCCCCTGATCGGACGTTAAAGACACAGCAAACCAAAGGGATCGTGAAGGTCTGTGTCCTCCAGGGGATTTATACCAAATCTTATTTGAAGCTCCACCAGTGTATTCATACACTTCCACATGAATTGTTGAGCGGACTCTCTATATGGGCTTTATTTAGCCCTGTGATGGTGAATGGAGCTGTGTGACGTGGACACTTACCCCTGTGGCCTATTGGCAATTTTTGTTTTTTTCCTTTTCTGGGAACCCATAGCTTGGATTTATATGATAACAGCTGATGATCATTTATTCCTTTGACAAAATTCCTGCACCTATAGCGGAAATATGAATTATAGACTTCTATCATCAATTATTCGTTTATGAAAGCCTCCTTGTAAGATAGTGAGACCTTTCTCCTTTTCTCTGTATTAATTGCAACCTGAATGTGTCCTGAAGAAGTTTGTTAGAACGAAACGCGTAGACGCATCGGAGCTCACATCATGTATATTCTTATATAGATTATTTTTATATATTTTTTTGTCAATGTTTTTGCTACTTATGCATTTGTATTCAATAAAGTTTATTATATTGTTACTTTAAATACGATCCCTTTGGTTTGCTGTGCCTTTAAAGTCCGATCAGGGGCTCCTTGCTGAACCCCACTTTTTTCTTTTGACAATCTAACCATATGGATGTGGCTATAGGAGTGTGTCCCTCTATTTTTTGCATTGTTTTGAGTCACATTGGATGCATGTCGTATTATGTGAATATCTCTTGTCTTATTGAATACAGCTGCTGTATATAAAGTATAGTAATAAAGGGATATAGAGAGACATATACAGTCTTTCAGCCCTAAACAATCCATAGTGCTATATGTGACTGTTTGCTGAAAATGCTGCATAGCAATTATTAGTCGCATAACCTATATTTAGCTCTGTTCTTCTGTCTTGTTTTCTTTTTATTTTATTTTCTATTTCCCGTCATTTCTGCCTTTTTCTATCGTTATATAGGTCTGATTCTATGTCTTTATTATCTGAGACATTTATTAAGTCAACCTGTTCTATTTTTAATTTTAATTTTAATTTTGCTGAAAACGTATCGATCCGTGTCTGCAAATGTATGCCCATAATTGAGTGCCTCTGAATAGTGGAAGAGAAAGACAGAGTGTGATGTTCTATATGGGAGATGACATCTAGTGGTGATTCTTTATATAGCAACCCCGAATTGAAAGTGGGAGGTACTAACTGTAACTATAAATAGAAACACAATTCATGCCCCTCCTATCCTTGAAACAAACAGAGTTCCTGGAGAAACGTGTCAGATTTGGCATCATGACAGATGCTCTATGCGTAGTGGATGACGTATCTCATCGCACCTGTGCATGCGCAGTTGATCGCCCAAAGCCAGCGGCGACTATCTCGGCTGAGTTAAGCGGACGGTGGCCCAGAGGACCTGACACTTACAAAGTGCTGACAGCAAACGGCTCACTGGAGCCCCACGGACCCCGTGGTTTATAAAATGTATTGTGTTTATGAATTTTGCACTTCATATTTTTGTGAATTGTTATATACAGTAATTCACATTTTACACTTCATGTTTTACACCTAGGCACTGAGGAGGTGCTATTGTTGTATATAATATAGCGCTGCAGATTGTTGGTTTTTGATTTTGAAGTATCTAGGTATAGTGTCTTTTGATCTATCTTGTATCTAGGTATAGTGCCTTTTGATCTATCTAGGTATAGTGTCAGCTGCTCATTGGGTGGTTTAATTTAAGGTCATCAGCAAATTTTCTCAGTTTTTTATATTTTAATGTAAACCACTGGCTGTTTATTATTGTGGTAATTATGCAAAAAGAAGTCTGTAAAAAAGTTTTAAGCCAAGGTTCAGTAAGATCTATCAGCACAAGTATGTTTGACTTCACAAGAGTATTAAAATCTTCATGCGGCATTGAGGGTAATGATTTAGACTGCTGGACTGGTTGTGTAATTATCTAAAGCTGGCCGTATATTATGCAATTTCTTTCCTTCAACCTGTGGGAAATTGCTAAATTCCTCCCGCAACGCTATTGCCTTCTGCTGGTGGAGATCCTACTCTACCGTCAGAATATAATGATCACTGCTGGTGACTATAGCTGGTTGTCTAGTGAAGGAGGGTCCATTTGTTTGGTGGTGGTATGAAAAGGTTTTCCCTGGGTGCCTGGTAACCTGAGCCACTTTGTCTCATGTGCCTTGGGTGTATGGCAGGATCCCCCAGATTGGGCCTTGAACTACTGAAAAAGTAGAGGCCTCTCATAATTGTGTAAACATGTGATTCCCAACATGGCCTGAGGGCCAACTTGAGTGTAGTCCCTGAACCGTACAATGTACCAGAGGGATGGTTAGCAGGGTCTCAGACCCACCATCACTAATTTAAATTTAAATGTAGGCTTTGGGGTGAGAAGTGACTTAACGGCTCACAGCCTCCGGGGCACTAAATGGATGTATTCTCCACCAGGGGCGCAAGTGACAGGGTGACAATGCGGGAGCACATTGGGAGACAGTTGTCACCCTATAAAAGGAAGTGTCTGAACATGGATCATTAGGGATTTCTTATAATAAAAATTGAATAGCAAAAAAAAAAAAAAATTTTTGAAATTGCATTATATGTTAAAAATGATAAGAGATTTTTAGGTTTACACCTATTTAAAGATTTTGAATTTGTACTCATACACGTCTGTACAATGAATATATTTTTAAAATTTATTTAGGAGAGATCTGGATAGCTGAAGTTACACACTAGACTATGTAATATATACTATAAAGTACAGGACATAGTGCATGTTGTGTTGAGTATGCATGTTCATGTGCAAAACAGATATGCCTTGTACTGGCCTAAGGGAAACATTACTAGGCCGTGAATTAGGCCAATGAGTATTAAAGAAGAACTCCAGAAAAAAAATGTACTCATGCAAGGAAGTAAAACTATCACTTTACTTATTGCTCAGACAGGAGACTTGTGGCTCTCCTACACAATCTGCACTGTAATTTCTCACCTCGTATTCTGTGAAACCATTCACATAATATGCGCGGCACAGTGGTGTAGTCGGTAGCACTCTCGCCTAGCAGAAAGAAGGGTCGCTGGTTCAAATCCCAACCACGACACTACCTGCCGGGAGTTTGCATGTTCTTCCTGTGCCTGCGTGGGTTTCCTCCGGGTACTCCGGTTTCCTCCCACACTCCAAAGACATGCTGGTAGGTTAATTGGATCCTGTCTAAAATTGTCCCTAGTATGTATGAATGTGAGCTAGGGGACCCTAGATTGTAAGCTCCTTGAGGGTAGGGACTGATGTGAATGTACAATGTATATGTAAAGCGCTGCGTAAATTGACAGCGCTATATAAGTACCTGAAATGAAATAATAATAATATAAACTGTTCTGTGAATGGACAGGGGATGTAGAAGAGTCACAAGTCTCCTTACGGAGCACCGGCTGTGTGCTGGGGGTGAGGGCCCCGTCATCTCCAGGAAAGATGTTGTGTCAGCTTAGCGTTCTATCAGGGGCTCATGCAGATAACAGAGAGGGGAGAGATCAGAGAGAAACAAAGTATGTGCTTTGTTTGTCATGTCTGAGGTTTAAAACCACTTTACGTTTAATAAGGTGTATAACACTTCCTGGGTACAATTTACACTTTTATTTCTGTGGGGAAGAACAGCTTTTACTATACATATTGCAACAATGTACAAACAGGCCCGGCAGGAAGACACAACTGATCGGAGCCACTTCCAAACAGTAGCGGAGGATCAAGTTCTGCAGCGAGGAGCAGGAATGCAGCCTGGCCTGTGCACACCCAAATGGGAGGCTTCTTATGAGGAGATGGTGTAGCCCCTGTACTTCCCCCTACTCTTCAGGAACCTTTCCCTCTTGCTAAGCACTGTCCCTGCCAGAAAGGGTAACCTGTCCCTACACTTGCCACTCGCATAAAGCCTGCTAAACCCAGGAGCCGGAGTGTTAAATAGACTCTGCCTGACCCAAGATAGCCACCGAGGTCATGTGGGGCACCAGCATCCAATCGGACAGCTGTCTCTTTGTGACCACATGAAGTCATAGGGGAACCAAATTCCTCACAACTACCTTCCCGTTCTGCATTTCCGCCGCAGTCGAGGGCCACCTACAGTGGGGGATACAGACTGCACTGGCCTACATGCAGATCAAGCAGAGGCTAAAATGGCAGCATCCTTGGCTGTAAAAGATAGGGCAGAACTAAACCCCCTAAAGCAGTTTAAACGGGCTGAATATACTGTATTCTAGATCGATAAGGGGAAAAATGTGCAAAGATTTACAGTTTGTTTTCTTTCTAAAGAAGCCATAGCCTGAGTGGAAAAGCCTATCCTCTGCCAGCATGCTGTAGAGTGGAACTTTGCTCTCTTTGTGGGAAGAGTTGTCTCTCTGCAGAGGTCTGGGAAAGTGTAAAAACTTCTGTTCCCCTGCCCATTTCTTCTATGGGCTTCAAAGGGCTAACAAAATTTGACTGAAGTTAGACTTCAGCTGGCGAGAGACTGTTCAATATTCAAGCGGTTCAGCAGGGATTGGCCAAATTCTGATCTGTGTGTGTCTACCCTTGTTCAACAGAAGTCATTTATTAGATCGACTTCTATTGAATGAACAAGCTAGCAAACTTTTGTCGATCAGTGGCTGCAGTCAATTGGCTGCAGCTGCTGATAGGTGTATTCTGAAATCGGAAAGTCAGAATACAATATCCCAGTGGGGTGGATTCCTCTATCCATCTCATTTGTTTGGATGGAGGAATATGTTTGTTTTTTTTCATTCAGCCTGCTGGCTGATTAAAGAAAAAAGAACAAACCATTTATGTCCAGCTTTGCATTGACCAGTAACACTACAAATTAATAATGGAAGAATGAAGCTCCTCATCTATATTCCCCACACTCTACTCTAATGTAGCAAGTGCTCTTTAATGGGCTGTTTGTTATATGGGTTGGCCATAGCTTCCCAGACAGAATTGGCTAATTGGCCAGTTGGAGTCACAGTCTGATTGGGCTGACCTACAATACCAGCAACTGTGATCTATTTGCAGTCCAACACCCAGCTACTATGACTTCAGTATGGAACAGCAGAGAGACCAAAGGCAGCACAGTGCTTAGTTGTTAGCACTTGTACCTTGCAACCCTGGAGTCCTTAGCTTGAGTCCAAATCTACATAAAAAGGTTGAATGTTCTTCCTGTGCTTGCATGAATTTCCTCCAGATACTCCGGTTTCCTCCCACACTCCAAAGACATGCTGGTAGGTTAATTGGTTCCTGTCTAAAATTGTCCCTAGTATGATATTCTACTGAGTGTGTCCAAGATGGCTGCCCCACCATCTGCCCCAAAAGCAGATAAATGCGTTTTAAGTCCCCAGGGAGAACAGCTCTATAGAAAAATAAATTTAATAATATTTCATTTGCTATTGACAATGCCAGTTCATAAAAAAAGCTTTAACGATACTGTAATATATACCTTATTTATCAGCGTATAAAACACACTTTTTCCCCCTGAAAATAGGGGGAAAATCGCGGGTGTGTGTTATACGCTGATAGCATACCTCGGAGGGGAAGGAGGGGGGCGAGTGCCGCCGGAAATCACCGAGCCGTCATCTCCTCTACTCGGCTCTCACTCTGTACCCGAGGCAGCAGGAGCGTGTACAGAGCGTGTTTCCGGCGGCTTCTTGCTGGATTGTGGAGTGGCTGAGAGGCAGGTCACAGGTCCCCAGCAGGTTTCCTGAAGAGATGGTGGGGAGAAGGGTAGCCTAAAGCAGGTTAAAAGGTAAGAATTACTCAGGATACTGGGAGCTCCCTGGTCAGTACTATATCCAGGCCATGCTCCTAAGCCTTTTTATGTTTAACGAGGTGCTCTCTTTTGGTTTTCTTTTTCTTTTCTTTTCCTTTTGCCAAATAAAGAGGGAGTCCACCTAAAAAAAAATATTAAAAGCCAGCAGCTACAAATACTGCAGCTTCTGACTTTTAATAAATGGCCGCTTACCTGTCCCAGGGTCCAGCGATGTCGGCAGCCGACGCCGATTACTCGCTCGATTCTCGGCAGCTGCCACCGCCATCCTAGGTGAGGGAATCAGGAAGTGAAGCGTTGCGGCTTCACTTCCCGGTTCCCTACTGCGCATGCGAGAGTCGCGCTGCGCGTCGTAACTGGTCCCCGCTATCTCCTGGGAGCTGTGTGTTTCCCAGCAGACAGCGCGGAGGGACAGGAAGAGGCGTAGACTCCCCTGGGAGTCTATGCCAGGAAGTCGGTGCAAATACCTGTATTAGACAGGTATCTGCACCCCCCTCCCCCCTGAAAGGTGCCAAATGTGACACCGGAGGTGGGGAGGGTTCCGAAAAGCGGAAGTTCCATTTTTGTGTGGAACTCCGCTTTAAGTTTTTGTGCAGGGCTGACAAGGAGCAAAAGTATTTAGGTTTGACAGGAATGGGGAAGGTCCTAAAGATGACATTGGAGATGTTGTGTGAACAAAATCCTGAAATGGAAGGATGCAGATGGGCACAGATCAGGCTGCTTTGAGGCTGCAGATGGGCACAGATCAGGCTGCTTTGAGGCTGCAGATGGGCACAGATCAGGCTGCTTTGAGGCTGCAGATGGGCACAGATCAGGCTGCTTTGAGGCTGCAGATGGGCACAGATCAGGCTGCTTTGAGGCTGCAGATGGGCACAGATCAGGCTGCTTTGAGGCTGCAGATGGGCACAGATCAGGCTGCTTTGAGGCTGCAGATGGGCACTAATCAGGCTGCATTGATGCTCACTGACCATTATTTTGCTTCAAAGTGGTTTATTTAAAAAAAAAAGTTTTTTTTTTCGGAAACTTCCCTCTTAAATTGGGGTGCGTGTTATATGCCGATAAATACGGTAATTGTATAACACATTTCATGCCTTCATTACCTGATATGTGTGGCATTCAGAATCAGAAAGTCTCATGCCCCGTACACACGATCGGAAATTCCTCCAGCAAAAGTCGGATGTGAGCTTTTGGTCAGAAATTCCGATCATGTGTATGCTCCATCGTACTTTTGCTGGCGGAATTCCCACCAGCAAAAGATTGAGAGCAGGTTCTCTATTTTCCCATCGGAAAAAGTTCCTATCGGAAATTCCATTAGTCTGTATGCAATTTCGACGCGCAAAAAACGGCGCATGCTCGGAAACAATTTGACGCATGCCCGGAAGCATCAAACTTCATTTTCTCGGCTCGTCGTAGTTTTGTACATCACCGCGTTCTTGACGGTCGTAATTTCAGCGAACTTTTGCGTGACCGTGTGTAAGGCAAGCTTGAGCGGAATTTTTTTTCTCACAAGTTTTTTCTGTTGGAATTTCCGATCGTGTGTACGGGGCATCAGGTTCCTTTTGCCATTTTACTTAAAAATAAATTAAAATGTAAAATGTTACAATTGCATGGCATACTGAAAAACGGTAGTAAAGGCGCCAAAAGAAAAACGATTTAACCAATATTACAATCTAAATATTTATTTAGAATAAAATGGGCACCAAGAATAAGCCCAAAAATCATTCTTACTGTAAAAACACTTTATATTCAAAACGCTGCTGCTCTGTAATAGCCGTCGCCATATCAACTGTGGTCTTCCGTGTCTGTATTCTAATATACTTCCACCCGCATTCAATTTACCTCTCTCCGTAATCCCGCGCATGCGCACTAGTAGCCGTATCCAAGCCTCTTTTTCGTTTCCAGTTATTACGAAAACGAACGTCGAGCGAATCAGAGACTATCCTGTTGCTGACTTACTTGGAAGCATTGTGGGATGTCGGGGCTCACGTCGACAATAGGAAATGACGCAGCCCCGGCATAGACACTGCATTTTTCCGGCAGGGTCTCTGCTTGCCGGAAAATGTGGAACATTAGGACATATGGCGCATGCGCGGGCTACGTCATTAGCCACAAATATACCTATAGCTCGCAAGGCAAGCAGGTAAGGAGACATTCTTCTAAAGCAAATAATTATAAAACCTGAAATTGTCCACAGGAAGAAAAGTCATCGTATTGGGTATTCAACCACTTTAATAGACATTTTAAGATAGAAATCATCCACCTGTGTCCAGACTATGGGCAATATACTATTTTTACATTTTCTTAACAAGCAGTAAAAGCTTCAGCCTGAAGATTGCTCAAAATTCACAAAACAATATATATTTTGTGAAAGCAGACATACTAGAGATTAAAATAGTGGTGGTTCCTGTTGTTATGTCAAATGATATTAAAACGATGGTTTATAAAACTCAAAATTTCTGTAAAAATACAAGTTAATTTTAGGGCACAAAAACACAATACATTACTAAATTTTGGTTAAAATATAAAAGATGAAGTTGTGCTGACTAAATAGATACCCAATATGTCAAGCCTTAAAATTGCGTGTACCCATAAAATTGTGACAAACTTCGGTACCCTATATTTTCCATAGGCAGCAATTTAAAAGCCCCCTCAAGTCATCAGTTTGGAGATAACTGTGAATAAACAGGCCTACAATTATTGCTTTCATTGCAGAGTACATGGTGATGTCACAATTGACATTTTCTTGCATAGGCACCCCGACACCTGAATTTACATTTGTACGTATGTGTATGTGGGGGTGGGCTCAAAACATTTTTTGGGGGAGTTTAAATAGTTAGGTGTAACTTTAATTGTTTACAATTTTGAATTATTTTTCTTTTCATCACATGGGGACAAAAAGTCCCCAATGTGATGATCTTTTTTCAGGTTCTCCTTAAAAAGACATCAGATGTCCAAAAGACCCCCGATGATTCACCTATCCTCTAATGAAGCTAATGTAACACAGATCGCACTCCAGTAGCTTCTTCTCCTTCCATAATGGCTGGGGAAAGTGACAACAAGACCTGGAAGAATAGATTTTCACTGATCTCCCACCCCTTTACATGGCAGTACCAGCCATGCACATATGGGGGTGTGTGCATGTGATCAGGCGGCTGCATAGGGGAATGGGTACCTGGTTTTGACAGATTCCTTCCACTTTATAGGTTATCCGAGTGGTGGGGGTTTTGCGTGCGCAGTAGGCATCCAGCTGTCTCAGGTTCCTTTTTCCATTTTCCTTAAAAATACATTAAAATACATTAAAATTATTTATTTTCTGAAAGCAGACATATTAGAGAATAAAATAGTGGTAGTTCCTGTTTTTATGTCACATGGTATTAGCGCATTGGTCTATGAAACTAAACATATCAGTAAAAATACACTGAAGTTAATTTTAAGGCACACAAACAGAATATATTACCCAATTTGTGGTAACAAATAAAGTATAAAGTTGTGCGACTAAACAGATACCCAATATGTCAAGCCTTTAAATTGCATGTTCCCATGAACTACTACTGTAGCCTATATTTTCCATAGGCAACAATTTAAAAGCCCCTACAGGTCATCAATTTTAGAGATAACTGAATAAATGGGCCTAGAATTATTGCTCTCATTGCAGCATGAATGGTGATATGTCACAATTGATGTTTTCTTGCATAGGCACCCCTATATGTGCATTTACATTTGTACGTATGTGTGGGTGGGCTCAAAAAAAAAAATTTAGGTGTAACTTTAATTTTTTATACTTTTTTTAATTTCTTTACTTTTCATCACACAGGGGACAAAAAATCTCCAATATGATTTTTTTCAGGTTCTCTTTAAAGAGACATCAGATGTCCAAAATACTCCAGATGTCTCACCTGTCCTCTAATGAAGCTAATGGAACACAGATCACACTCCAGTAGCTTATTCTCCTTCCATAATGGCTGGGGAAAGTGGAACCCGGAATAATGGACTTTCACTGATCTCATAGTTACATAGTTACATAGTAGGTGAGGTTGAAAAAAGACACAAGTCCATCAAGTCCAACCTATGTGTGTAATTATATGTCAGTATTACATTGTATATCCCTGTATGTTGTGGTCGTTCAGGTGCTTATCTAACAGTTTTTTGAAACCATCGATGTTCCCAGCTGAAACCACCGCCTGTGGAAGGGAATTCCACATCCTTGCCGCTCTTACAGTAAAGAACCCTCTACGTAGTTTGAGGTTAAATCTAATTTCTTCTAATGTTAATGAGTCGCCACGTGTCTTATTAACCACTTCAGCCCCAGAAGAATTTACCCCCTTCCTGACTAGTGCGTTTTTTGCGATTCGGCACTGCGTCGCTTTAATTGACAATTGCGTGGTCATGCGATGTGGCTCCCAAACAAAATTGACCTCCTTTTTTTCCCACAAATAGGGCTTTCTTTTGGTGGTATTTGATCACCTCTGCGTTGTTTTTTTTTTGCGCTATAAACAAAAAAAGCGTCAATTTTGAAAAAAACGCATTATTTTTTACTTTTTGCTATAATAAATATCCCCAAAAAATATTTAAAAAAACATTTTTTTTCATCAGTTTAGGCCGATACATATTCTTCTACATATTTTTGGTAAAAAAAAAATCGCAATAAGCATTTATTGATTGGTTTGCGCAAAAGCTATAGAGTTTACAAAATAGGGGATAGTTTTATGGCATTTTTATTATTATTTTTTTTTTTTACTAGTAATGGCGGCGATCAGCAATTTTTATCATGACTGCGACATTATGGCGGACACATCGGACATTTTTGGGACCATTGTCATTTATACAGCAATCAGTGCTATACAAATGCACTGATTCCTATGTAAATGACACTGGCAGTGAAGGGGTTAACCACTAGGGGGCTAGGGAAGGGTTAAGTGTGTCCTAGGGAAGTGTTACTAAGCCTCGGTTCACACCAGAGGTGGCACGACTTGCAGGTCGCCTCACCGAGGCGACCTGCGCACGACTGCCCGGGCGACTTGCAAAACGACTTCTGTATAGAAGTCTATGCAAGTCGCCCCAAGCCCCCCCCCTCAAAGTCGTAGAGGAACCTTTTTCTAAGTCGGAGCGAGTTGCGTCGCTCCCCTTAGAACGGTTCCATAGCACAGAATGGGAGGCGACTTGTCAGGCGACTAGGTCGCCTGACAAGTCATCCCTGTGTGAACCGAGTCTAACTGGGGGGGGGGGCGTGGCTACATGTGACACGTCACTGATCTCTTCTCCCAATCACAGGGAGCAGAGATCAGTGACACTGTTACTAGGCAGAAGCGAACACAGGTATCCCCACGCCGATTGAGTCCACAGGACCCGCGACCCGACTCACGGCGCTCCTAGCCGGCAGCGCACACGCAATGGCACGGTGGCAAATACAAAGGGATGTACGGGTATGCCCATTTGCCCAGCCGTGCCATTCTGCCGACGTACATCGACGTGCGCCGGTCGGGAACCGGTTAAACTCCCTTCCGCTGAAAAGTTTTATCCCTATTGTGGGGTCACCAGTACGGTATTTGTAAATTGAAATTATATTCCCTCTCAAGCGTCTCTTCTCCAGAGAGAATAAGTTCAGTGCTCGCAACCTTTCCTCATAACTAATATCCTCCAGACCCTTTATTAGCTTTGTTGCCCTTCTTTGTACTCGCTCCATTTCCAGTACATCCTTCCTGAGGACTGGTGCCCAGAACTGGACAGCATACTCCAGGTGATACCGGACCAGAGTCTTGTAGAGTGAGAGAATTATCACTTTATCCCTTAAGTTAATCCCCTTTTTAATGCATGCCAATATTCGGTTTGCTTTGTTAGCAGCAGCCAGGGCCGGACTGGCGTACCGGGATACCGGGATATTTCCCGGTAGGCTGGCTGCATTTAGTACCGCTAAGGCCGCTTTTGCCTCAGAGTTTGGCTGGCTGCCTGTGTCAGCTATACGCATAGTGCAGCGGCGGCCACCGCACTATGCATTGCAATGCCTGTGTAACTGTGTCTCCTCCTCCGATCCAGCGCCCCCCCGGGCCGCTTGGTGAAAAGACTGCACTCAGCTGGGTAATGAGGGGCCAGTGACACTATGCACAGCCACCAAATGCTGTGTTTGCAGGTAGAAATATTGCCTGCTTGAACTCAGAGCTAACACAGGTCACGGCCGCCGCTCACCTCCCGCTGTGCGGCTGTGCCTGTGTCAGCTTCGAGGTAGATGGCTGCAGTGCTGAGCTATGTCTCGTCTCACACATAGCTCAGCCTCAGAGCCCACCGGCGCTGACATCCCCTTCTCTCTCTCTGCACACACGCGAGGAGAGATAAAGGTCATCTGCTCCGCCTCCTTCTGGGTCTGCTCCGCCCACACTCCCCGGGCATGTGTGGGCACTGAGCAGGAAGTTTGAACCCAGAAAAGCGGCAGGCAGACTGTGCCTCAGCCTCCATCCTGGTAAGCTCACCCTCTCTCCTGCCTACTATTGTACAAAAAGAGGTGCTCTGTGGACCTTGTTAAAGGGGGGGGGGGCAGGCTTTGGTGAGCAGAGACCCCCTTTACACCAGAATCCACAGCATGCCCCCTTAAATCAAGTTTCCCAGAACTCCCCTTTACATTAGATTCCACAAAGCTCCCCTGTGCGGATTCTGATGTAAAGGGGGCTTCTGTGTGGACTCTATTGTAAGGGGGGCTCTGTGCAGACTCTGATGTAAGGGGTGGCCTCTGTGCAGACTGATGTAAGGGGGGCTCTGTGCGGACTCTGATGTAAAGGGGGGCTCTGTACGGACTCTGATGTAAAGGGGGGCTCTGTACGGACTCTGATGTAAAGGGGGGCTCTGTACGGACTCTGATGTAAAGGGGGGCTCTGTACGGACTCTGATGTAAGGGGGGCTCTGTGCGGACTCTGATGTAAAGGGGGGCTCTGTACGGACTCTGATGTAAGGGGGGCTCTGTGCGGACTCTGATGTAAGGGGGGCTGTGTGCGGACTCTGATGTAAGGGGGGCTGTGTGCGGACTCTGATGTAAGGGGGGCTCTGTGCGGACTCTAATGTAAAGGGGGCTTCTGTGCGGACTCTATTGTAAGGGGGGGCTCTGTGCGGACTCTAATGTAAGGGGGGCTCTGTGCGGACTCTAATGTAAGGGGGGCTCTGTGCGGACTCTAATGTAAGGGGGGGCTCTGTGCGGACTCTAATGTAAGGGGGGCTCTGTGCAGACTCTGATGTAAAGGGGGGCTCTGTACGGACTCTGATGTAAGGGGGGGCTCTGTGCGGACTCTATTGTAATGGGGGGGGCTCTGTGCGGACTCTAATGTAAGGGGGGCTCTGTGCGGACTCTAATGTAAAGGGGGCTTCTGTGCGGACTCTGATGTAAGGGGGGGCCTCTGTGCAGACTCTAATGTAAGGGGGGCTCTGTGCGGACTCTGATGTAAGGGGGGCTCTGTGCAGACTCTGATGTAAGGGGTGGCCTCTGTGCAGACTGATGTAAAAGGGGGCTCTGTGCGGACTCTGATGTAAAGGGGCTCTGTGCGGACTCTGATGTAAGGGGGCTCTGTGCGGACTCTGATGTAAGGGGGGCTCTGTGCGGACTCTGATGTAAGGGGGGCTCTGTGCGGACTCTGATGTAAGGGGGGCTCTGTGCGGACTCTGATGTAAGGAGGGCTCTGTGCGGACTCTGATGTAAGGGGGGCTGTGTGCGGACTCTGATGTAAGGGGGGCTCTGTGCGGACTCTAATGTAAAGGGGGCTTCTGTGTGGACTCTGATGTAAGGTGGGGCCTCTGTGCAGACTCTAATGTAAGGGGGGCTCTGTGCGGACTCTGATGTAAGGGGTGGCCTCTGTGCAGACTGATGTAAGAGGGGGCTCTGTGCGGACTCTGATGTAAAGGGGGGCTCTGTACGGACTCTGATGTAAGGGGGCTCTGTGCGGACTCTGATGTAAGGGGGGCTCTGTGCAGACTCTAATGTAAAGGGGGCTTCTGTGCGGACTCTGACGTAAGGGGGGCTCTGTGCAGACTCTGATGTAAAGGGGGGCTCTGTACGGACTCTGATGTAAGGGGGCTCTGTGCGGACTCTGATGTAAGGGGGGGCTCTGTGCGGACTCTATTGTAAGGGGGGGGCTCTGTGCAGACTCTAATGTAAGGGGGGGCTCTGTGCGGACTCTAATGTAAAGGGGGCTTCTGTGCGGACTCTGATGTAAGGGGGGGCCTCTGTGCAGACTGATGTAAGAGGGGGCTCTGTGCGGACTCTGATGTAAGGGGGGGCCTCTGTGCAGACTGATGTAAGAGGGGGCTCTGTGCGGACTCTGATGTAAAGGGGGGCTCTGTACGGACTCTGATGTAAGGGGGCTCTGTGCGGACTCTGATGTAAGGGGGGCTCTGTGCGGACTCTGATGTAAGGGGGGCTCTGTGCGGACTCTGATGTAAGGGGGGCTCTGTACGGACTCTGATGTAAGGGGGCTTCTGTGCGGACTCTGATGTAAGGGGGGCTCTGTGCGGACTCTAATGTAAAGGGGGCCTCTGTGCAGACTCTGATGTAAGGGGGGGCTCTGTGCAGACTCTGATGTAAAGGGGGCTTCTGTGAGAACTCTGATGTAAGGGGGGCCTCTGTTTGGACTCTAATGTAAGGGGGGGCTCGGTACTGACTCTGATGTAAGGGGGCTCTGTGCAGACTCTGATGTAAGAGGGGGGGCCTCTGTGCAGACTCTAATGTAAGAGGGGGGGCCTCTGTGCAGACTCTGATGTAAGAGGGGGGGCCTCTGTGCAGACTCTGATGTAAGAGGGGGGGCCTCTGTGCAGACTCTAATGTAAGAGGGGGGGCCTCTGTGCAGACTCTGATGTAAGAGGGGGGGCCTCTGTGCAGACTCTGATGTAAGAGGGGGGGGCCTCTGTGCGTAGTCAGGAGTATTTAATGTACTGGGTGCAGGGTTCAGGAGTTTGTAATGGACAGGATTCAGGAGTATGTCATTTTATAGGGGTGAGAGTCATGGTACAAGAAGAGGGTCCCATGAGGACCAGAGTGAATGAAGGTGTTCACTGTACACTCTGTTAGAAAGAGGCCCCCTTCGGGTTCCATTATACTACTTTGTAGTCTCTAATGGGGCCTGGAGGAGGAAAAAAACTTGGGGTAGGGGTTTAATTAATCTACAATGATATTTGTTATATGCAGCATGGAGGGGGTTAATGTATTGCTATTGATCACTGATGCATTAGTGACCAGTGGCAGTTAATTAACCTCTTTGTGCTGCATTAGCAGCAGTGGTGTCAGTGTTAATTGCTGCAGCATAAAGGAGTTAATTAGCACTGACACTGGTCACAAGTGCATCAGTGACCAATAGCAATACATTAACCCCCTCCATGCTGCATATTCTAAATAGCATTGTAGATTAAAGTGGTTGTAAATGTTGTTGTTTTTTTAATATAAAATTAACAAACTTGTTATACTTACCTGCTCTGGCAAAGGGTTTTGCACAGAACAGCCCAGACTCTTCTTCTGGGGTCCCCCACCGGCACTCCAGGCCTCTTCTCTTCATCCCGCCTCCTGTCACCTTAAAATCATCACATAGGGGACATAGGGAACACACAGCAGTGTATATATATATATATATATATATATATATATATATATATATATATATATATATAAAGCCCTATGTGCTTTTATATGTGTCTTATCTATATATAATGCACTCTTTAAATGAGCTTTAAAATGCATGGTTTTCCATTTTATGAACAAGAAAATAATGACGTTATGCTGTTGGGCTGGTATAATGATGCTATGGGGCTGGTATGACATTTTTTCCAGGGCTGGTTTTCATACCCAGTCCGGCCCTGGCAGCAGCTTGGCATTGCATGCCATTGCTGAGCCTGTCGTCTACTAGGACCCCCAGGTCCTTTTCCATCCTAGATTCCCCCAGAGGTTCTCCCCCCAGCGTATAGATTGTATTCACATTCTTGCCACCCAAATACATTATTTCACATTTTTCTACATTAAACCTCATTTGCCATGTAGTTGCCCACCCCATTAATATGCTCAGATCTTCTTGCAAGGTTTCCACATCCTGCGGAGAAGTTATTGCCCTGCTTAGCTTATTATCATCCGCAAATACAGAGATTGAACTGTTTACCCCATCCTCCAGGTTGTTTATGAACAAATAAATAGGATTGGTCCCAGCACAGAACCCTGGGGGACCCCACTTTCCACCCCTGACCATTTCGAGTACTCCCCATTTATCACCACCCTCTGAACATTTATGGGGAACTGTGTCAAATGCTTTTGCAAAATCCAGATACACCACGTCTACGGGCCTTCCTTTATCTAGATGGCAGCTCACCTCCTCATAGAAGGTTAATGGATTGGTTTGGCAAGAACGATTCTTCATGAATCCATGCTGATTACTGCTAATGATACCGTTTTCATTACTAAAATCTTGTATGTAGTCCTTTATCATCCCCTCCAGGAGCTTGCATACTATTGATGTTAGGCTAACTGGTCTAATTCCCAGGGATGTATTTTGGCCCTTTTTTAAATATTGGTGCTACATTGGCTTTTCTCCAATCAGCTGATACCATTCCAGTTACTAGACTGTCAGTAAAAATTAGGAACAATGACTTGACCGAGTTCTTTAAGGATCCTTGGGTGTAAGCCATCTGGTCCTGGTGTCTTATTAATGTTAAGTTTTCCAAGTCTATCTCTAATTCTGTCCTGTTAGCCATGAAGGTGCTTCCTGTGATGTGTCATGAGGATAAACACTGCAGTTTTGGTTCCGGAAGCCCCACGATTCCCTCGTGAAGACCGAGAAGAATAAATTCAATACCTTCACCATCTCCCCATCTTTTGTAACCAGATCTCCTTCCTCATTCTTTATGGGGTCAATATGGTCTGTCCTCTCTTTTTTACTGTTTATATACTTAAAGAATTTCTTGGGTTTTTGTTTTGCTCTCCTCCACTATGTGTCTTTCGTGTTCTAGCCGCCCTAATTGCACCCTTACATTTCTTGTTGCATTCTTTGTAAAGTCTGAATGCTGATGATGATCCCTCCACCTTGTGTTTTTTGAAGGCCTTCTCCATTGCTTTTATATGCATTTTTAAATTAGAGTTAAGCCATCCAGGACTTTTGTTCACTCTTTTAAATTTATTACCCAATGGGGTGCACTGGCTCATGCCCTTATTTAGTATGCTCTTAAAGCAAACCCATCTCTCCTTCGTGTTCTTTATTCCTAAAATTCTATCATAATTTATATCTGCTAGCAAGGTTCGTAGTGTAGGGAAGTTGGCTGTTTTGAAATTCAGTGTCTTTGTATTCCCCTTATGTTTCCTATTTGTGTGATTTTTACTGAAGCTAATTGACCTGTGATCGCTGTTTCCTAAATTGCCCCGTATTTCCACATGCGTGATCAGGTCTGTATTGTTGGTAATCAGTAGGTCTAGCAACGGTTTGTCTACCATTTTACACATTAAATTGTCCTGCAAGACATTTAGGAACCGGCGAGCCTTAAATTAATGTGTGGTTCCTTCCGCCCAATCTATGTCTGGATAAATAAAATGATAACACATCCCATCCTTGATGTTAATCCAAATTGTGATAGGAGGTCCGTCTCCCCCTCCTCCCTCAGGTTAGGGGGAGTATAGCATACTCCCAGTCTTATTTTTCCCTTAGTTTCATCCCTTTGGAGCTCTACCCATAAGGATTCCATCTCCTCCCTAGCTCCCTTAGTGATGTCATCTCTCACATTCACTTGTATATTATTCTTAATATACAGGCATACCCCTCCCCCTTTTTTACCCTCTCTATCCCTGCGATAAAGGGAATACCCTTGAATGGTTACCAGCCAATCATGAGAGCTGTTGAACCAAGTCTCTGAAATTCCCACAAAATCTAAATCCTCCTCGTACAACAGTATCTCTAGTTCTCCCATCTTGTCCGCCAGGCTCCTGGCATTGGTGAACATGCCACGTAGTTAAGACCGGTCGCATACTGTCCTCTTATTTGGTGTTCTGAGATTGCAAATAGGACTTGTTACTACACCTACCATGGGTTCATCTTATATAACTGATCCTATATATAACATATAACTTGCAGGTACCTACTTGGGACATATATAATAATGTAATAATATATAATATGACATATTACATATGTCCCAATTAGGTATCTGCAATTTATATGTTGTCTCACACAGAGATGCAATAGATATGATGACTGTCATATCTAATCTTTCTACACCTAGTGATCCCATTGTGGTATGAGCTCCCTGGATGTTCCAGCGCCTGCCCAGGAAGTTATTGTGCTAGTGCTACCCTCTACTAAGGTGGGTCCCACATGATAAACACATGACTATAGGAAATGTTTGATTATATATATATATATATATATATATATATATATATATATATAATCAATGTAAATAAATGTATGAATATTATGTAAATGCTATGGTCTTTTTCTAGATGTGTGCTGTATGGTTTTCATAGCCCTGTTGAAGCAAATCTTTGCGAAAGTCATTGGCGCATGAAGACCCAATGTACCAGTATTCATTCTCTGGTGTATAAACACAAGCAGTGAATTCAATCAGCACAATCATTGTTTTTAATTATTGAGATGCATATATACTATGTGATATTTTAATGTTTACTACCGAATAAACCGTAATATTTTAAAGTACTGATTGTTGTGCTCCTTCTGTGGCCTGCATAGTCTGATACACTTGTGTTCTTCTTTCCATTATATTGACTTCTATCAAGTGGGAGTGGCCACACATGGATTAAAATTCAGCCAGTCCCTGTTGAGTCAGTCAAATTTTGATCCATCCATGGCCAGCTTTACAAGAACAATTAGCACTACTACTGTATAAACAACAGTAGGGTCAGACTAAAAAAAGTGTGTGGCAATAAAATTTGGACAGGCAGATTGCATAACTGTATTAACAGATGCATACACAAGAGCATTAGTTGACTACACAATAGCAGGAGAAACAGAACAAGAAGTAGTAATAGTAGAGAAAAAGAAGCATGGCCAGCTAACAAAAGGAGAAAAACAGCCAGGCTATTATTAACTTTAGATAATGACTAAGTAGTTGTACTAAGCATACATAACAAAACAGACCCCCAGCCTGATAAACACCACTTGGCTGGAGGGGTTGCTACACCTGGCTGGAGGGGTTGCATATGCACCTCCAGATTCTGGGCAAAATCTGGTAGATCCACGCCTGCTAGAGAACCTCTGTGCCCAGTACATGCTGACAATGTTTGGGATTGCCAGTCAGAAGCCTCATCCGCTCCAAATGAACCTTGCCTGTCAAGACATCTCCATGACAGCTACAGGTGGGACTTCCACCCCAGGCCTTCCTTCTTCTGGCCCATGGTGCTGATGGGAATAAAACTGTACTCCTCTATATCTTTCTGTTATTGTGCTCTATACCATGGAAACAGCAAACATCGGATCCTGTTGGGAACACTGGGAGTATCTTTTGGAGAAATCTGTGGACACTGGGCAGATCTTCTTGGTTCTGGCTGCTTTCTGCATCCTCAGAAGGCTCAGGATGTGCAGACAGACTGGCATTAGAATAGCTCCTAAATGTCTCTCTTTCCTCCTCAATTGTCCTTCATTTTGGTCTGATCTATATACTTGTAAATAAAATGCACATTTTTATCCTTCAAAATGTGTTTTACAATGCTAAACCTTTCATCCAATTTCTAAATTGCTTTGTAAATGTTAAAAGCTAGTATAAAAAAAGAGTAGTGGTAAAAAGCACTTGTGGGTTTAACTAATATATAATATATATATATATATATATTTATTTTAACTTCTCTAATGCTAATAGGTGTCCCTTATTCTCAACTCAAAAAGTTGGAAGGTGTGGGCATTAGCAAAAACCTGAGCTTCTTCTGAAGGCAGCTGTAGGCAACGCTGCAGTGGCGGCCGGTGTAAACATTTTTTTGGGGGGGAGCAGCAAACAGTATGCTATCCCCCCGGTCGGTCGGTAGCACTTATCCCATCACCGGCGGTTTCCCCTGAACAGCCTCCCATTCTCCTGCTTTCCACGGGTCATCATGGTGGGGGTGGCTTCCGTTTCCTCCCTCCTCCTCGGTAGCCAATCGGGGGTCTTCTCTTTTTGGCCAATCTGACGGATCTCACACCCGCTTCTAATTGGCCGGATTGAAGATCAGTGTTTTAACTGCGAATATTCATACGCTGTTGTAACACACCTGGGTGGGATCGGAGCGCACTCTCTGTGACTTGAGCCCACCCTATCTTAAAGCCTATTAGAGCCTCTGGCTCTAATCAGGTGCTAAAAAAAACAAAACTCCAGCCGCTGTAATGCATGCACCCGGTGCCCTGATAGGGGGGGGGGTCGCGGCAGCCGTGGATAGATTTATACTATGCATGAATCTATCCATTATGCAATTAGGGGGTGGTGAGAATAGAGGGGGCGGGGCCTGGGCGCCCCTAATGAATGGGTCACCACTGCAACGCTGCAGTCACTCATAACCTCCTTGATGCCTGGAACATGCAAATACCTAAATAATGAGGCTTTGCATGACAGCAGCACTCAAATGGAGCAGGCAGCGGCTATGCAAACTGCTGTATGGCAAAGCTTGCTCCTTAGAATTTGTTAATGACAGCTCTGACACAGCTCCTTGCTCCACCAACACCACAACCATCAACTGTCTATACCACGCAGCAGCTCTAATAAACAACCTTCAGGTAACAGATGGCCACATTACATCTTATGAAGGGAAGACCTGTAACAGAAGCAAGTATTTGGAAACAAAAAGTGGGAAAAGGAGACAAAAGTAACAACATCAAACGTCCTAAGAAAAGCCATTGCAATCACATAGGGCACCTTAAAGCGGCTGCCCTCTTTTTGTATATCTATAGGATAAAGGCAAATCCAGAGTGTGCGCATTGGCCAGGAAGATATATTGACAAGTGTCTGGGGAATCTACTCAGCAGTATATAACTGGATCAGGAACAAGTGAGTATAGGAGGGGGAGCACTGTAATGTGGAAGTTACACTTTAACCACTTAAGCCCCGGACCATTTGGCTGGCCAAAGACCAGAGCACTTTTTGTGATTCGGCACTGCGTCGCTTTAACTAACAATTGCGCGGTCGTGTGACCAAACAAAATTGATGTCCTTTTTTTTCCCACAACTAGAGCTTTCTTTTGGTGGTATTTTATCACCTCTGCGGTTTTTATTTTTTGCGCTATAAACAAAAAAAGACCATTTTGAAAAAGATGCATTTTTTACTTTTTGCTATAATAAATATCCCCAAAAAATATATTAAAAAAACCTTTTTTTCCCTCAGTTTAGGCCAATACATATTCTTCTACATATTTTTGGTAAAAAAAAAAAAATCGCAATAAGCTTATGGTTTGCGCAAAAGTTATAGCGTCTACAAAATAGGGGATAGTTTTATAGGATTTTTATTAATATTTTTTTTTTTTACTAGTAATGGCGGCGATCAGTGACTGCGATATTATGGCGGACACGTCGGACAAATTTGACACATTTTTGGGACCATTGGCATTAATAGAGCGATCAGTGCTATTAAAAATGCATCGATTACTGTAAAAATGTCACTGGCAGTGAAGGAGTTAACACTAGGGGGCAGTGAAGGGGTTAATGTGTGTCCAAGTTTGTGTTCTAACTGAAGGGGGATGGGGACTGTGCAGGGAAGCTAACAGATCGCCTGTTCATACTCTGTATGAACAGACGATCTGTCAGTTCTCCCCTCAGAGAACCGGAAACTGTGTGTTTACACACACAGTTCCGGGCTCTCCATGTGCCCCGAGCGATCGCGGGAGCCCGGCGGTGATGGAGACTGCCGGGCACTCACACCGGCATGGGGAGCAAGTGGGGGGGCGCGCACGCGCCCCCCTAGTGGCCACAGGGCGAAGCGACATTACATAACGTCGATTCGCCCAGCCGTGCCATTCTGCCACTACAACTGCGGCGGCTGGTTGGCATGTGGTTAAAGTGATTGTAAAGTCAAAAGGCTTATTATCTTAATGCTTTATTATAAAAAGCCTTCTGTGTGCAGCAGCCCCCCTAATACTTACCTGAGATCCCTCTAGATCCAGCGATGTCGCAGGATTGTCTCGGCTGCCCAGGAATCCCCTCATCATTGGCTGAGACAGCAGCGGAGGGCCATTGGCTCCCGCTACTGTCAGTCAGCCAATGAGGAGAGAAAGGGGGCAGGGCCAGGTTGCGGCTCTGTGTCTCAATGAGTGCCCTGATAGCAAGCTGCTTGCTGTGGGGGGCACTCAACAGGAGGGAGGGGCCAGGAGAGCCAAAGAGGGACCCGAGAAGAATCCACTGCAACAGAGCAGGTACGTATACCACGTTTGTTATTTTTATTAAAAAAAACGAGACTTTACAATCACTTTAAGGTTTGTCTTTCATGCAAATACAAAACCTTTGTACCAATCTGAAAATAAATGTTCAGCATGTTTAAGTCTAAAGTATAAGCCCTCATGCACACAGGCTGTTAAAATAACGTTATGAAAATGCCAGTATCTTTGCAGTGATTTTTTTAAACTTTTTTCAGCTTTTTTCAGCATTTTTGCAATAGCGTTTTTGAGCGTTTTTCCGCGTTAGCGTTTTTTAGCATTTTTTTTTTTCAAATTTTTTTTTTTCAATGGATCAAAAACGTTAAACGTTGGTGAATGATGCTTTTGAGTTTTTGAGCGTTTTTCAGCGTTAGAGCGTTTTTACAGCTGAAAAACGTCTCTCAGAACCCACTGGTCCTGGGTTTTTTTTACAGCTTA
The DNA here is from genome assembly GCA_037952925.1 of Lithobates clamitans. Taxonomy (NCBI): domain Eukaryota; kingdom Metazoa; phylum Chordata; class Amphibia; order Anura; family Ranidae; genus Lithobates; species Lithobates clamitans. The sequence continues at coordinate 765,890 of JBBGZY010001726.1, read as the reverse complement.
AAAACGCCTATGCCACTTGCAGCTCAAAAACGCCTCGGTGGGCATGAAGCCATAGACTAACATAGACAGGCCTTTTTAAGCTGCAAAAAAAGCTCAAAAAAGCAGCTGTAAAAATGTCCGTGTGCATGAGGACTAAAGAAGCTCAAACGTGCAGTGTATGTTCCCAAAGTCAATAATTATTATGAAGTCAGTCAGAGAATACTGGTTTGTGAATTTCTCTGAAATGTGACTTGCACTATAATTACCTAGCAGGTATTATTTACACACAAGATTTTTACAAATTTGACCAAGCTTCTAAATGCCTGAAGAATGCTTTGAAACAAAAAATATATATCATGCACCAACTCACCTAGATGTTTCAGGACAAATGCAAGAACTGACACCGCCAGGAGTAGAGCCAAGGCACAGAGAATTATCTTGATGTGTAAGATGTTAGCATGGTCTGGTTCTGCAGATACAAAAGTGAGCAGGAATATGAGCAATACTGAGAGTGCCATGGAGGAAAAAAAAATACATACCGGTAAGTAGAAAATAAAAACTGGGATAAGCATTACTTAGAATACACAGAAGTTAAACCAGCAAAACCTAAGTACAATCACTGCTTTGTTAGCAACTGTGACAATCTGCAATGAAATTATAAAAATATGAGCAAATTGTGTGCAATTAAATTGTACCTCAAAAAAATACTGTATATACCCATATAGTTACAGTATATGTCCCAATACCACTGCCCACGCTTTATATGTTCCCACATGTGCCAACCAAAGTTATATATAAAACAGTGCTGCGCAGTATCATGTAACAAACAATACATTTTTATTTATTTATTTATATTTTCATCTTTATTTATCAAAGTTTTCATATACAAAAAAACAAGGGTTATGCCGCGTACACACGGTCGGACTTTTCAGCTACAAAAGTCCGACAGCCCGTCCGACAGACTTTTGACAGACTTTCAACGGACTTTTGGCGGACTTTTGGTGGACTTTCAACAGACTTTCTAACGACCGGACTTGCCTACACACGATCACACCAAAGTCCGACGGATTTGTACGTGATGACGTACACCGAACTTAAATAAGGAAGTTGATAGCCAGTAGCCAATAGCTGCCCTAGCGTCGGTTTTTGTCTGTCGGACTAGGATACAGATGAGCGGATTTCTGGGTCCGGCGTAGTTACGACGTAAAGATTTGAAGCATGTTCCAAATCTAAAGTCTGTCAGATTTGCGACTGGAAAAGTCCGCTGAAGGTCCGGTAAAGCCCACACACGATCGGATTGTCCGCTGGATTTGGTCCGTCGGCGTCCGTCGGACAAGTCCGGTCGAAAAGTCCGACCGTGTGTACGCGGCATAAGGAAAACAAAAGAAAAAGGAAAAAAAAACCTCTTTTCTACTCCCGTATTCACAACAGGAGTAATAATACAAACTTTGTTTTAATAAAACACTCCCTCTTCCTTACCCTTCCCTCTCCTATCATTAACCACCCCCCCCCCCACCCCTAACCACCCTTTCCCCTACTCCTAGACCCTTTTAAACTCACTATATTCTTTAGTCCGTTTGAACAATTTCCATTTTTCCCATATATTGTTGTTGAAACTCTCTCTCTCACCTTCTTCAGAGAATCTGAGTCCTTCCATACTACAAACTTCATCTATTCTGTCAAACCATTCACTTATTTTTGGGCTTTCCACTACCTTCCAGTTTTTCTGAATATGCCCTCATTCACACGAGGCGGACTCCATTTCCATGGAGCCCGCCTCGGTCCGCCGGCTTAGCGGGAGATCAGTCCGTTAATCTTCGCTGAGCCGGCGGATGACAGGTCCCTCTCTGCTCACTGAGCGGGGAGGGGCTTGCGAGGCGCCGCTGCCGCCTATGGAGAGATCGGATGAAAACGGACAGCATGTCTGTTTTCATCAGATCTCACCCGTTCCGATCCGCCAGCGATGGATCTGGACGTAGGGCCATCCGTCTGCTTCTTGCGGATCGGACTGGGTCATCCGTCGCTCCATAGGCTAACATGGAGCGCCCGTTCAGGTCCGCCGTCAAAACTGACAGGCGGACCTGAACGGTCCGATCGTGGGAAAGGGGCCTAAGACTCTTGGCTGCATCTATTAGATGTATCAGTATCAAATTCCTGTATACTTTCACTGGAATATCGACTCGGTGGAATAAACAAATCCAAGGATCTTCAGGTAACTCGACACTGGTAATCTACCTGATGATCCTCAGTATTTCCCTCCAATATGTTTTGATCTTAGGGCAACTCCACCAGATATGGGCCATAGATCCTATCTGTTTACACCAGGAATCTTTAAACTACGGCCCTCCAGCTGTTGCGGAACTACATGTCCCATGAGGCATTGTAAAACTCTGACATTCACAGACATGACTAGGCATGATGGGAATTGTAGTTCCTGAACAACTGGAGGGCCATAGTTTGAAGACCCCTGATTTACACACTCTCCAGCATTCCATTGTTTGCCCCTTCTGCAATTTTCCTACCATGTCTGAGGTCCTATACCACCTTGTTAAGCATTTATAATTAATTTCTATTATTCTATTATTGACAAATAGGGATGAGCTTCGTGTTCGAGTCGAACCCATGTTCGACTCGAACATCGGCTGTTCGGTTGTTCGCCGAATTGCGAACGATATGGGCCGTTCGCACCAAATTCGTGTGGTGCGTCACGGCCCATAATTCACTGCGGCATCGCAGTGCATTGCTTGCTGATGATTGGCCAAGCATGCACTATGACCCGCATGCTTGGCCAATCACAGCGCCGCCTGAACAGAGAGCCGTAATTGGCCAAAGCCAAGGAGGCTTTGGCCAATTATGGCTCAGGGGATTTAGTACACGCCCCACACTATATAAGGCCGCCTGCACGGCGGCCCTGTGTAGTGTGTGTTCCGGCGTTGAAAGAGATAGACAGAGAGACAGTGTTTGATTTGAGTTAGATAGATTAGGCAGAACAGTCAGTCAGTTAGCTGCACTTACAGTATATTGTGTATATATATGCATCCCAGGTGTTGCATATATATATATACACTGTATTCAGTTTAGCTAGATCCGTTCCTGTTATCTTCTAGACTATTTACATTTAGTGCAGTGCGTCCTGCTCACAGTGTTCAGCTAGATCCGTTCCTGTTATCTTCTAGACTATTTACATTTAGTGCAGTACGTCCTGCTCACAGTGTTCAGCTAGATCCGTTCCTGTTATCTTCTAGACTATTTACATTTAGTGCAGTGCGTCCCGCTCACAGTGTTCAGCTAGATCCGTTCCTGTTATCTTCTAGACTATTTACATTTAGTGCAGTGCGTCCTGCTCACAGTGTTCAGCTAGATCCGTTCCTGTTATCTTCTAGACTATTTACATTTAGTGCAGTGCATCCTGCTCACAGTGTTCAGCTAGATCCGTTCCTGTTATCTTCCTACTGATAGGCAGGCTTGTCTTGTTACAGTATTAACAGCTACCTAAAGAAAATTACTGGTGTTCTTTTGATCCTATTAGTACCACGGTCAGGCAGCTAGACTATTTACATTTAGTAAAGTGCGTCCTGCTCACAGTGTTCAGCTAGATCCGTTCCTGTTATCTTCTAGACTATTTACATTTAGTGCAGTGCGTCCTGCTCACAGTGTTCAGCTAGATCCGTTCCTGTTATCTTCCTACTGACAGGCAGGCTTGTCTTGTTACAGTATTAACAGCTACCTAAAGAAAATTACTGGTGTTCTTTTGATCCTATTAGTACCACGGTCAGGCAGCTAGACTATTAACATTTAGTGCAGTGCGTCCTGCTCACAGTGTTCAGCTAGATCCGTTCCTGTTATCTTCCTACTGACAGGCAGGCTTGTCTTGTTACAGTATTTACAGCTACCTAAAGAAAATTACTGGTGTTCTTTTGATCCTATTAGTACCACGGTCAGGCAGCTGGACTATTTACATTTAGTGCAGTGCGTCCTGCTCACAGTGTTCAGCTAGATCCGTTCCTGTTATCTTCCTACTGACAGGCAGGCTTGTCTTGTTACAGTATTTACAGCTACCTGAAGAAAATTACTGGTGTTCTTTTGATCCTATTAGTACCACGGTCAGGCAGCTAGACTATTTACATTTAGTGCAGTGCGTCCTGCTCACAGTGTTCAGCTAGATCCGTTCCTGTTATCTTCCTACTGACAGGCAGGCTTGTCTTGTTACGGTATATAAAGCTACCTGAAGAAAATTACTGGTGTTCTTTTGATCCTATTAGTACCACGGTCAGGCAGCTAGACTATTTACATTTAGTACAGTGCGTCCTGCTCACAGTGTTCAGCTAGATCCGTTCCTGTTATCTTCCTACTGACAGGCAGGCTTGTCTTGTTACAGTATATAAAGCTACCTGAAGAAAATTACTGGTGTTCTTTTGATCCTATTAGTACCACGGTCAGGCAGCTAGACTATTTATATTTAGTGCAGTGCGTCCTGCTCACAGTGTTCAGCTAGATCCGTTCCTGTTATCTTCCTACTGACAGGCAGGCTTGTCTTGTTAAAGTATTTACAGCTACCTAAAGAAAATTACTGGTGTTCTTTTGATCCTATTAGTACCACGGTCAGGCAGCTAGACTATTTACAGTTAGTGCAGTGCGTCCTGCTCACAGTGTTCAGCTAAACCTACAAGTTAGTGGGGTGCGTCCACCTCACAGTGTTCAGCTAAAGCTACCTGTAGAAGGTTGGTGGTGTTCTCATACTACAGGCAGGCAGTTGATTTTGCTAGCTGCAGTATATATATATATATATATATATATATCCCAGCTTAGTGCAGCTACAGGCCATTAGTATGTCTGGAAGGCCAAGAAGGAGAGGCAGACAGTCACAAGCCAATAAGAGAGGGCAAGCAGGCTCTGTGTCTAGTGCTGGTCGTGGAGACGGTGCATCCTCATCGGCACGTGGCCATGGGACACGCTTGGCCTTTTTTTCAGCAGCTGGCCGTGTTGAGCCGCAACATGCGGAAGACTTGGTCGAGTGGATGACCAAGCCGTCCTCATCCTCCTCATCCTCTCTCACCCATGCCCAGGGTGCTTTGTCTGGCAAAGAAGCGGCCTCTTCCCTCGGCTCAATGTCATCAGTGACTCCTTCCCTAGCTCCACCATGTCCTCCTGAGGAGTCCCTCGAACTGTTTGACCACAGTGTTGGGTACATGCTCCAGGAGGATGCCCAGCGTTTGGAAGGCTCTGATGATGATACTGAGCTCGATGAAGGCAGTAACATGAGCACGCACAGAGGGGGTGCCCAAGAAGGACAGCAATCTGGCAGTCATGCTCCCCCTGCTGCAGCATACTGCCGTGTTTGCTCCAGTGATGAGGAGGGAGGGGATGATGAGGTCACTGACTCAACGTGGGTGCCTGATAGGAGAGAGGAGGAGGAGGAGAAGGAGGAGGAGGAGGAGGCGGCACATCACCAACGAGGCAGGATGCCCTCCAGGGGCCAGCCTAAGGGCAGCACATTGACTGCATCACATGTGCAGGGCGCTGCAGTCTTTGCGCGTTATTCAAAAAGTTCTTTGGTGTGGGCCTTTTTTGAGACGAGTGCATCAGATCGCACCGCTGCTATTTGCAACATATGTCTCAAGCGTATCTCACGTGGCCAAAACATCTCCCGCTTGGGTACCACATGCTTGACCAGACATATGTTGACCTGCCATGCAGTTCGTTGGCAAGCGCATCTAAAAGACCCACACCAAAGAACAAAGAGGACCTCTCCTTGCTCCTCATCAGCTGAGATTTCCAACCCCACTAGACCTTCAGTCCTCTCTGAGACCTGCACTGAGAGGAATGAAGGTGTAGAATTAGGTGTGTCACAGCCAAGTACTTGTGGGCAATCTGCTTTTGGTACACCGACGTCAGATTGTACCAGGCAAATTTCCCTGCCCCAGCTGCTGCACCGCCGAAAGAAGTTTGCTCCCAGCCATCCACATGCCCAGCGGTTGAATGCTAGCTTGGCAAAATTGCTGGCATTTCAACTGCTGCCTTTTCAGTTGGTAGACTCTGCCCCCTTCCGTGAGTTTGTGGAATGTGCGGTTCCTCAGTGGCAGGTACCCAAACGCCACTTTTTCTCACGGAAGGCGATTCCGGCTCTCTACCGGCATGTGGAAGGCAATGTCCATGCCTCGCTGGACAGGGCGGTCAGCGGTAAGGTGCATATTACCGCTGACTCATGGTCCAGCAGGCATGGACAGGGACGTTACCTAAGTTTCACGGCGCATTGGGTGACTCTGCTGGCAGCTGGGAAGGATGCAGGACAAGGTGCAGTAGTGTTGGAGGTTGTTCCGCCACCACACCTCCAAAATGCTAATGATTGTGACACACCTCTCTCCTCCACCCCCTCCTCTTCTTCTTCCTCCATGGCCTCTTCCTCGGAACCAGCGGTGCTCCGTAGTCGTTCAAGGGGCTACGCAAGTACGCAGGCCAAAAGATGCCATGCGGTGCTTGAGCTGGTGTGCTTGGGGGACAGGAGCCACACTGGGGCAGAGGTTCTGTCAGCTCTGCAGGGGCAGGTTCAGTGGTGGTTGACGCCACGCCAACTTAAGGCAGGAATGGTGGTTTGCAACAATGGCACCAACCTCCTCTCTGCCCTCCGACAGGGACAAATGACCCATGTGCCCTGTTTGGCTCACGTCCTTAACTTGGTGGTGCAGCGGTTCTTGGGCAGGGACCCGGGCTTACAGGATGTCCTGAGGCAGGCCAGGAAAGTCTGTGTGCATTTCCGCCGGTCATATAATGCCAGTGCTCGGCTGACGGACCTCCAAAAGGAGTTTAACTTGCCCAAGAACCGCCTAATCTGTGACATGCCCACCAGGTGGAACTCAACGTTGGCCATGCTGCAGCTGGTGCACACGCAGCAGAGGGCCATCAATGAGTACCTGTGCAACTATGGCACCAGGACAGGATCAGGGGAGCTTGTTTTTTTTTTCCCCACGCCAGTGGGCCATGATCAGGGATGCATGCACTGTCCTGTCACCATTTGAGGAGGCCACGAGGATGGTGAGCAGTGACAGTGCATGCATCAGTGACACTGTCCCCCTTGTCCACCTGTTGGAGCACACGCTGCGTGGAATAATGGACAGGTCACTTGAGGCAGAACAGAGGCAGGAAGAGGAGGACTTCCTTAGCTCTCAAGGCCCCCTTTATCCAGACAGTGTTCCTGCGTGCCCGCCGATCACACAGGAAGAGGACGAGGAGGAGGAGGAAGATTGTGTCAGTATGGAGGTGGAGCCTGGCACTCAGCATCAGCAGCAGTCTTTAAGGGATCAGTCCCAAGAAAAACATGGACTTGTACGTGGCTGGGAGGAGGTGGCTGCGGACCATGTCGTCCTTAGTGACCCAGAGGACTCCGGACCGAATGCCTCAGCAAACCTACGCTGCATGGCCTCCCTGATCCTGCAAAGCCTGCGTAAGGATCCTCGTATTCATGGTATCAAGGAGAAGGACCAATACTGGCTGGCAACCCTCCTTGATCCACGTTACAAGGGTAAGGTTGCGGACCTTATCTTGCCATCGCAGAGGGAGCAGAGGATAAAACATCTTCGGGAGGCCTTGCAGAAAGGTCTGTGCAACGCGTTCCCAGAGACTGGGAGGTTACAAACTCCTGTTTCTGGACAACGTGTTGCTGAGGCTTCGGTCAGTCAAAGAAGGAGCAGTGGAGAAGGTGGCCGTCTGACCGATGCGTTCAGACAATTTTTTGGTCCGCAGCCCCAAGGTATGATCGGTTCCAGCAACCATCGCCAGCGTCTGTTTTACATGGTGCAGGAATACCTAGGGGCAAGATCAGACTTGGACACCTTTCCCACCGAAAATCCTCTGGGTTACTGGGTCTTGAGGATGGATCACTGGCCAGAGCTTGCACAGTATGCAATTGAGCTACTGGCCTGTCCTGCATCCAGCGTTCTTTCGGAACGCACATTCAGTGCTGCTGGAGGCGTGGTAACCGATCACAGGGTGCGTCTGTCCACCGACTCGGTCGATCGACTGACCTTCATAAAAATGAATCAGTCTTGGATCACCACCAGCTACCAAGCACCTGATGCTGATGTAACCGAATAATTTTTTTTGAAATCTCAGATCCCTTCAAAGACTGCCTATGCTGATGCTGAGTGACTATCCCTGAGTAATTATCCTCTTCCTCCTCAATCATCACGCTGATAGCTTGTAAGAACATTTTTGGTTCTGGGCGCCACCACCAGTGCCTAAGGCACAATTTTTCAGCCCCTGTTTAACAGGGGCGTGTAATTACAATTTTTGATGTAATACTTTGCAGCAGGGCTCGTTCCTGCATTCCAACTAGAGTGTCTGTGAGGGGTTGCAGTGTTGTGGCACCAGCACCAGTGCCCAAGGCCCAATTTTTCTGCTCCTTTCTAACAGGGGCGTGTAATTACAATTTTTGATGCAATACTTTGCAGCAGGGCTCCTTCCTGCGTTCCAACTAGAGTGTCTGTAAGGGGTTGCAGTGTTGTGGCACCAGCACCAGTGCCTAAGGCCCAATTTTTCTGCCCCTGTCTAACAGGGGCGTGTAATTACAATTTTTGATGCAATACTTTGCAGCAGGGCTCGTTCCTGCATTCCAACTAGAGTGTCTGTGAGGGGTTGCAGTGTTGTGGCACCAGCACCAGTGCCCAAGGCCCAATTTTTCTGCTCCTGTCTAACAGGGGCGTGTAATTACAATTTTTGATGCAATACTTTGCAGCAGGGCTCGTTCCTGCGTTCCAACTAGAGTGTCTGTAAGGGGTTGCAGTGTTGTGGCACCAGCACCAGTGCCTAAGGCCTAATTTTTCAGCTCCTGTTCAACAGGGGCATGTAATTACAATTCTTGATCTAATATTTCACAGCAGGGCCCTGCGAGGGCTTACAGTGTTGTGGCCACAGCAACACCTAAGGCCCAAATTTCTGCTGAGTATATAGGGCAGGACCCTACTTTCAAACATCTAACTTACAAACGACTCCTACTTGCAAACGGAAGGAGACAACAGGAAGTGAGATGAAATCTACCCCTAGGAAGGGAAATTCTCTCCTGTAAGAGTTAATATGGGGAAAAAAATTCTCCTTTCCACTGATGCTTTCCAATCCTTGTTCCACAAAAAAACCCAAATTTTCAAAAAACATTTTTCATTGGGACAAAAAGTGAGGTGAAATCTTCTGAAGAGGAGGAAAGACAGCAAAACAAATGTCACAGGGGTGATAACCCTTCCCTATGTTTTCCAAAAAGCTTAAAAAAGATTTTTTGGCTGGAGCTAAACACGTTAAAAATGTACCCGTTCAAAATTACAAAGAGATTCTACTTAACAACAAACCTACAGTCCCTGTCTTGTTTGCACCGCCTGTATACTGCTGTTCAGAGTATATAGGGCCTGGTGGCCCCACACCTTTCCTTATTTTAATTTGGGTGCATGGTTCCCCTTAATATCCATACAAGACCGAAAGGGCCTGGTAATGGACTGAGGGGTACCCATGCCGTTTGTCTCACTGATTTTCAGCCATATTGCCATGACCCGACATTACATTAAACCCGCAAGCAGTTTTAAATGAGATTTTTTCCTTTAAAAATGACATTTGGTGCAGGGACTGTTCTAAACACGGGAAACACGCGTCACTTTACAGGCATACTATAGACACCCCCCAGGTACCATATTTAAAGGAATATTTCACTTTTTTTTTTTACTTTAAGCATCATTAAAATCACTGCTCCCGAAAAAACTGCCATTTTTAAAAGTTTTTTTTGCATTGATACATGTCCCCTGGGGTAGGACCCGGGTCCCCAAACTCTTTTTAGGACAATACCGTGCAAATTAGCCTTTAAAATGAGCACTTTTGATTTCGAACGTTCGAGTCCCATAGACGTCAATGGGGTTCTAACGTTCGTGCGAACTTTCGGTCCGTTCGCAGGTTCTGGTGCAAACCGAACCGGGGGGTGTTCGGCTCATCCCTATTGACAAACAATACATTTTTACATACAATGTGTCTATATTTTTGGAAAACACTCTAAAATAAAAAAACGTCCATAAATAATATTGATACAAAATTCTTCAATTATAAATGTCTTGCCTCTTTTCACGTTTAATTGTCTATACTTATCTACCTTTTTTTCAAATAACTTTTTATTAAAAGTTTTACAGAAAACAACATACAAAACAAAAAAGAAAAAAAAAATAGTACAATAATTATTTAATGCGTACTCACTGAATCCTGCTATCATGCAATGCCAGAATAATTACAGAGCTAAAACTGGCAACAAGAGAAAACATTGAGGCTGGGTTCACACCTATGCGAATTGGATGAGGGTTTCTCCGCATCCAATTCTCATGGTAGGAGATTGTAACCGGCTCTCTATGGAGCCGGTTTACATATCTCCGCTGCGGCTCTGGTGCGAATTTGCACAGGAGCCCTGTGCATCTTTTTGGCCATTTAAAGCGGGATTCTGGCCAGCTAAATTTTTTTTTTAAAGTCAGCAGCTACAAACACTGTAGCTGCTGACTTTAAATAAGTAAACTTACCTGTCCTGGGTGCCCATGATGTCGGCCGCCCGAGGCTGTCCCGTCCATCGGCTCCTGGCACCGCCATCCTAGGTAAGGGAAACAGGCAGTGGGGCCTTGCGGCTTCACTGCCAGTTTCCTACTGCGCACACGCGAGCGGCGCGGCGATCTGTTTAAGGCCCTGTGGTGTTCTGGGAACACACACAGTTCCCAGAAGACAATGGGGCCGCTCACCAAGGAGAAGAACACGCCGTGGAATAGGAAGAGGCAGATTAGGAAGACTGCCTAGCAACAAGGGTTTAGGTAAGTATAAAAAAAAAAAAAAAATTTCCAAATGTTTTTTTTTAATTTTTTTAGGATTTTTGGTGGCATTTTTTTCTCAGGGTGGCCTTCCACTTTAACCACTTCCCTACCCGCCTATAGTCATATGACATCCACAGATGGGATCTCCCATCCTTGGTGGACGTCATATGACGGCCTCGGGTCCCAGGCCGCCTAGGGGGCGCGTGCATGCCCGCCGCGTTGCTCGGGACCCGGTGCGTGTGCCCGGCGGCCGCGATGTCCGCCGGGCACCCGCGATTGCCCGTTAACCGGGCCGGACCATTTTTACCAAAAATATGTAGAAGAATACATATCGGCTGAACCTGAGGAAAAAATTTGTTTTTTTTTTTAAAAATTGTGATATTTATTATAGCAAAAAGTAAAAAATATTGTGTTTTTTTTCAACATTGTCACTCTTCTTTTGTTTATAGCGCAAAAAATAAAAACCGCAGAGGTGATCAAATACCACCAAAAGAAAGCTCTATTTGTGGGGGAAAAAAGGACGTCAATTATGTTTGGGTACAATGTCGCACGAATGCGCAATTGTCGTTTAAAGTGCGACAGCGCTGAAAACGAAAAATTGGTCTGGGAAGGAAGGGGGTGAAAATGCCCAGTATTGAACCGGTTAAGGTCCGAATTCAGCCAAAAATTTGGGCTGAAATCGGACCTAAAGCGGCAAATGGGGACCAGGGTTGCCAACCGTCAGTAAATTTACTGACAGTTTGTAAAAATCAGTGATTTTTTTTACAACTGTCTGTAAATATCAGGGGCTGATAATTTGTCACGCTGTGTTGACTTTTTAAGTGTAAACCTGGCAAATTGCCTTTTAGGGTTATTGTCAGGGTTTCCATATTGTGTTTATACTGTTTAAATATCAGTTGTTTTATTTTTTAATAGGAGTTCTGTCATTTTTCCAGGTTGCCAGTAAAAAATATGCTCCATCAGTAAATTTTACAGGTTTTTTTCAGAATAAAATGCTGCGGGGTGTTGGCAACCCTGACTGGGATGCATCGGACCCCTGCTGTGAGCCACCTATCACAATTTGGATAAGCAGCAAGGATGGGAAGTGTTATCATAATGGGGGATTTTAATTATCCAGACATAGACTGGGCGGAGGGAACCGCGCATTCGCCTAAGGCTCGCCAGTTCCTAAATGTCTTGCAGGACAATTTCATGGGTCAGATGGTAGACGCACCAACTGGAAATAGAAATAGAAATAGAAATAAAGAGTTACTAGATCTACTGATTACCAACAATACAGACCTGATCATGGATGTGGAAATACGGGGCAATTTAGGAAATAGTGATCACAGGTCAATTGGCTTCAGTATAAATCACACAAATAGTAAACATAAGGGAAATACAAAGACACTGAATTTCAAAAGAGCCAACTTCCCTAAACTACGAACCTTGCTAGAAGATATAAATTGGGATAAAATCTTAGGAACAAAGAACACGGAGGAGAGATAGGTTCGCTTTAAGAGAATATTAAATAAGGGCATTAGCCAGTGCATGCTATTGGGTAATAAATTTAAAAGAGTGAACTAAAATCCTGGATGACTTAACGCCAATGTAAAAATGCATATAAAAGCAAAAGAGAAGGCCTTCAAAAAATACAAGGTTGAGGGATCATCATCAGCATTCAAACTGTATAAAGAATGCAACAAGAAATGCAAGGGTCCAATTAGAGCGGCTAAGATAGAACACGAAAGACAGAGGACAGAGGAGAGCGAAAAAAATCCCAAGAAATTCTTTAAGTATGTAAACAGTAAAAAAGGAAGGACAGACCATATTGGCCCCATAAAGAATGAGGAAGGACATCTGGTTACAAAGGATGGGGAGATGGCAAAGGTATTGAATATATTCTTCTCCTCAGTCTTCATGAGGGAATAAGGGGGATCAGTAACCAAAACTGCAGTGTTTATCCTCATGACACATCACAGGAAGCACCCTCATGGCTAACAGAGAACAGAATTAGACTTGGGAAACTTAACATTAATAAATCACTGGGACCAGATGGCTTGCACCCAAGGGTGCTTAGGGAACTCAGTCAAGTAATTGCCAGACCATAGTTCCTAATTTTTACTGACAGTCTACTGACTGGAATAGTACCAGCTGATTGGAGAAAAGCCAATGTAGCACCAATATTTAAAAAGGGGCCCAAAATACATCCCTGGGAATTACAGACCAGTTAGCCTAACATCAATAGTATGCAAGCTCTTGGAGGGTCTATGTTAGGGACTATATATAAGATTTTAGTAATGAGAACGTATCATTAGCAGTAATCAGCATGGATTCATGAAGAATCGTTCTTGCCAAACCAATCTATTAATTAACCTTCTGTGAGGAGGTGATTTGCCGGATAAAGGAAGGCCCATAGATGTGATGTATCTGGATTTTGCAAAAGCATTTGACACAGTTCCCCATAAACGTTTACTGTACAAAATAAGGTCCGTTGGCATGGACTATAGTGTGGGTACATGTATTGACAACTGGCTACAAGGGTGAGTTCAGAGGGTGGTGATAAATGGGGAGTACTCGGAATGGTCAGGGGTGGGTAGTGGGGTTCCCCAGGGTTCTGTGCTGGGACCAATCCTGTTTAATTTGTTCATAAACGACCTGGAGGATGGGATAAACAGTTCAATCTCTGTATTTGCGGACGATACTAAGCTAAGCAGGGCAATAACTTCTCCGCAGGGTGTGGAAACCTTGCAAGATCTAAACAAATTAATGGGGTGGGCAACTACATGGCAAATGAGGTTTAATGTAGAAAAATGTAAAATAATGCATTTGGGTGGCAAAAATATGAACACTAGGGCGAGAACCTCTGGGGGAATCTAGGATGGAAAAGGACCTGGGGGTCCTAGCAGATGATAGGCTCAGCAATGGCATGATAAAGTGATAATTCTCCCACTCTACAAGACTCTGGTCTGGCCGCACCTGGAGTATGCTGTCCAGTTCTGGGCACCAGTCCTCAGGAAGGATGTACTGGAAATGGAGTGGGTACAAAGAAGGGCAACAAAGCTAATAAAGGGTCTGGAAGACGTTAATTATGAATAAAGGTTGCAAGCACTGAACTTATTCTCTCTGGAGAAGAGACGCTTGAGAGGGGATATGATTTCAATTTACAAATACCATACTGGTGACCCCACAATAGGGATAAAACTTTTTTGCGGAAGGGAGTTCAACATGACACGTGATCGCTCATTAAAATTAGAAGAAAAGAGGTTTAACCTTAAACAACGTAGAGGGTTCTTTATTGTAAGAGCGGCAAGGATGTGGAATTGCCTTCCACAGGCAGTGGTCTCAGAGGGGGGCATCGATAGTTTCAAAAAACTATTAGATAAGCACCTGAACGACCGCAACATACAGGGATATGCAATTTAATACTGACATATAATCACACACATAGGTTGGACTTGATGGACTTGTATCTTTTTTCAACCTCACCTACAATGTAACATGCAGCAATAGTGTCAACCCAGCCTTAGACATCTAGAGATTATTGTGTTAGACAAAAAAAATTAGGTGCCAGGCCAAATGCTCTTGCTTAAACTATGCATTGTTAAAGTGAGGGAAATTCTTTGTACTTTAACACACATAACATGAAAAAAAAAAAAAAACTGTAAGCCATCCTATTACTTCAAATCTTGAAAATACATGTCAGATCATCAGATGAGGCTACTGGTCATTAGTCAGTGCATCCACCCAGTCTGCATTTAGCATTGTAGGAGACATAGAGATATTAACGCTATTGGGGCAATGCCAGGAGCCTGTAGCCATGGGTCCTATGTTTTATTAAACTTTAGAAGAGTACCCCGACATTTCAAAATATGGTTCTCTTTAAATAAGGTAGAGTTGACTTGCGTGCGCCAAGCTTCAAATGTGGGAGGCAAAGGGGAAACTCATTTCAGTAGAACACATTTACAGGCTCTAAACAACTGTCTAAAGATAGCGGTACGAACATTGGGTGTGTAAAGCTCTTCATCTTAAAACCCTAATATGCAGGTCAATGGATCATGAAGAAGAGCGACTTGAAATATCTGATTAATGACAGTAGTTATTTTATTCCAATAACATACTATCTTGGGGCATCTCCAAAGCATGTGTAAATGATCAACTGGGGAGTTACCACATCTAGGGCACTCTGGGCTTTCTCGACGAGACCATTTATGGAGCTTATGTGGCGTGCGGTGAGCATTGTGCATAATAAACAGTTGCAATAAAAGTTGGGTTGGAGATTAAGACACTAAGGATACACGGGTTGCCAAATTTCTCCATCTATGGCCATGATATCAGTAGACCACCCTCTTCTTCCAGGAAGTTGCAAGTTAATTTGGGAGCGAGTCAGAAGCAATCCATAGAGTGGGAGAATAAGGCCTTTTTTATCAGTAATTTTAGCTAAATGATATATAAGTGGAGTATCAATCTAATAGACGTATTCCTGGCCTGAACTGAAATGGCGTGACATAGCTGAAGATATTGAAAAAAACATGTAGATGGGATATAAAATTCATTTTGTAAATCTTTAAGAGATTTTAAAGTGATTGTAAAGTCTCTCTTTTTTTTTAATAACAAACATGTCATCCTTACCTCCTCTGTGCAGTTGGTTTTGCACAGAACAGCCTGGATCCTCCTCTTCTTGGGTCCCTATTTGCTGCTCCTGGCCCCTCCCTCCTATCGAGGTGCCCCCTCAGCCAACAGCTCTCTATGGGGGCACCCGAGCTGAGTCATGGAGTCTGAGTTCCATGTATTCATTCAGACACAAAGCCCTGCACCGGCCCCACCCCTCTCCCCTGATTGGCTGCCTGACCTTGATTGACAGCCATGGGAGGCAGTGGCGCTGCTGCTGTGTCTCAGCCAATCAGGAGGAGTGTCCTGGATGGCTTAGACATTTATGGACATCGCTGGAGAGAGATGGGGCTCAGGTAAGTATTAGGAGGTGCTGGGGAGGCTGCTACACACAGAAGGTTTTTTTTTTAATCTTCATGAATAGAATGCATGAAGATCAAAAACCTTCTGCCTTTACAACTCCTTTAAGTGGTCATTCAGACCTAGTTGATAGAGAAAAAGTACCCCACGAGAATGCGAATCAGCAAAACCTTGCAGTTTACCTAACTCTTCTAAGCAGTCTTTCTCCCAGATGGGGTGATAACGAGAGATACCAACATAGCCCATGATTCTCTTCATTTCGTCCCAAACCTTGGCCATAAGGATCAAGGTAGAACAAAGAAAACCCTCCAAGGGTGCGAAACTATTGTAGGCAATACAGACAAGTGACCACAAAGGCACAATTAATAAAAGTATACATTTTATTAGAAAACAGAGTAAAAACATCAAAGTGGGGAAGCAAGGAAAATGTAGCTTGAATGTATAGTATCTCACAAAAATGAGTACAGCCCTCACATTTTTGTAAATATTTTATTCTTTCTTTTCATGTGACAACACTGAAGAAATGTCACTTTACATTGTAGCAAAGTAATGAGTGTACAGCTTGTATAACAGTGTAAACTTGCTGTCCCCTCAAAATAACTCAACACAGCCATTAATGTCTAAATCGCTGGCAACAAAAGTGAGTACACCCCTAAGTGAAAATGTCCAAATTGGACCCAATTAGCCATTTTCCCTGCCCAGTGTCAACATGGCACCTCATGGCAAAGAACTCTCTGAGAATCTGAAAAAAAGAATTGTTGCTCTATATAAAGATGGCCTAGGCTATAAGAAGATTGCCAAGACCCTGAAACTGAGCGGCAGCATGGTGGCCAAGACCATACAGCGGTTTAACAGGACTGGTTCCACTCAGAACCAGCCTCGCCATGGTTGACCAAAGAAGCTGATTGCAAGTGCTCAGCATCATATCCAGAGGTCGTCTTTGGGAAATAGACGTATGAGTGCTGCCAGCATTGCTGCAGAGGTTGAAGGGGTGGAGGCATGGGTGTAGCATAAAGGGGTGCAGGAGTCATCATAGCAACCCCGTATTTAGCTCCAGGGGGCCCGTGGCTCCCTGCTCTCATTGTACATGCGGGATTTATCAACCAAAAAATTCTGGAAACAGAAACCAGATCCGATCCGCCTTGTGTCTCCCAGGGCCCCAGCTGAGCTCTGTAATCCATTCCAGAGCTTTTAGCTTGCCTTCTCCCCAGACCCAGACCACACCCCTCCCCTGCTCTCATTGGCTGAAGGAGAGAAGTCTGATTTTCCGGTTCAGAGGATTAGCAGCCCGGGAAAGGAGCTTCTGTAACTCAGGTAAGAGACACACTGCTGTGCAAAGAGAGTTCTCTCATGTGGGAACAGATTAAAACAGGCACACTGACACTGCATCTGGCCTGCCAGCATAGAAACATAGACTCACAGACAGTCAGAAAGTTTTATAATGTAAACGATCCTAACACCTCCTGAGGGGTCCCCTCCCCCCCACCAACCTGAAATGGAGGCTGATGTAGAGAGGTACTCTGATGTGAAATGGGGAGACCCTGGTGCGAAATATGGACTCTGTCCATTGCTCTACTGACTGACAATATCCACTAAGGTGGGCTAAGTTTAGATTTTTGCAGCATCATTTGCTGGTTAATTTCTTAAATAAAGGACGCTGAACCCATGGAGATCTTTGATCTCTTTCATATTGTTCAGATAGGTCTCCACTCCTCAGAGGTTGTCTGCTCTGTATTACACCGTATCATTGGGGAAAAGTGCTTACTGCGTCACCTTGTGTAGGTAATTCAGTAAACTCCGGGTCCCTCCAAGGCCCATCCTGGGCACATGAGATTCCAGTTTCACCTACACAGAGTGACGAGGCAAGCATGCTGTAAAAGCAGCAGATGGTAATGAGGGGGGGCCCAGGTCAGCTTTTGCATCGGGCCACCTGGGGGGGGTCAGCCTGTTAGTGCTCAGACTGCATCAAATTGGTCTGCATGTCTGTCATCCCAGAAGGAAGCCTTTAAAGATGATGCACAAGAAAGCCTGCAAACAGTTTGCTGAAGACAAGCTGACTAAGGACATGGATTACTGGAACCATGTCCTGTGGTCTGATGAGACCAAGATAAATGTATTTGGTTCAGATGGTGTCAAGCGTGTGTGGAGGCAACCAGGTGAGGAGTACAAAGACAAGTGTGTCTTGCCTACAGTCAAGCATGGTGGTGGGAGTGTCATGGTCTGGGGCTGCATGAGTGCTAACATTGGATTATGTATATTTACGATTAATTCATTATTTCAATATTTTGTTGTTATGTGAATTTATTTTGTAAAAGTGTGAATATCACTCCTTCTTCCATGTCTATAAATTCATAGTGCTTATAGGAGTGGGATATAAGTTGGAGCGATCTTTTGCATACTAAATTTAAATCACTGTGGGTTATTATGGGGTTAATTGCACAGTTGGATGAGGTGGTTTAGCCCTGAAGGATTGACTTTCATTTATCAAACTATATTTGTTGCTTGCCATTATGGGGTTAACTGTACAGGATGAAGCCGCTGCAGCCCCGATAGGTAATCTTTCTCTAATGGTTAGCGGCGCTACTTTATTATATGCGTGTTATCCTAGGACTATATGTTAAATGTCCCTATTGGTTGGTGCTTATATGATTTTGATGTTTGTAGGATGAGATTATCATTCTTGATCTCACAATGCTTTTAATTTAACCCATATTAAACCAAT
The DNA here is from genome assembly GCA_037952925.1 of Lithobates clamitans. Classification (NCBI taxonomy): domain Eukaryota; kingdom Metazoa; phylum Chordata; class Amphibia; order Anura; family Ranidae; genus Lithobates; species Lithobates clamitans. The sequence continues at coordinate 747,422 of JBBGZY010001726.1, read as the reverse complement.
ATAGGGTTAATTGCACATACGGATGCGGGTTGCGGTGTCACTGCAGGGTGGTTTCACTCAGCAGTTTGCTGTTCTGACAGATCATGATGTGTCTGGTGGATATTTTGGGATCTAAAAGTGCAATAGACCGGATTAAAGGAACATTTGGATACCTTCATTTTAAATATGTGGACTGACAGTAAAGGGTTAATTGCACATATGGATGAAGTTTGCGGTGTTGCTGCAGGGTGTTTTCACTCAGTAGTTTGCTGTGCTGACAGGTCTAGATAAGTGTCAGTTGAATACTTGGAGATCAAATGAGCAATAGACTAGTTAAGGCAATGCTTGGAGCTTGTCATGTGTAATTATAGGCATATGGGGTTGTGCCGAGCTGATTGGTTGATAAGGAAGGAGGAGGATATTTTAACTTGGTTACCGAGCCATGTCACCACCCCCTGTGATGAAGTCGGAAGTGACGAAACGCGTCAGAACGTGGCTACACGGTGAGTGTGTGTTGAAGCTGGGATGGTTTTCTGATGTCTAAGCGAATGAAGCAGTGGAGAGATCGCAGCACAGAGCCGCTCAGCATGTCTTGTACCAAGACATGCTATATTTGATGTATGTGCAATATTTATTTTAAATGGATCAATATCTTAAATGATTTTACACTATTGGAGGCTCCATTTCTCCCTCTATTTTCTACATATGGAGTGAGGCGTCTACAGCAGCTGTTCCATATAATCTTTGACCTTGTTTTCCGAACACCAGAGTGAATGGCAACATTATCTGGTGAGCTTGATTCTTAAGGGGTGTTGATCTCCCATGTGTATATATATATATATATATATATATATATATATATATATTTTATTATTGTATATTTATATACATACACATTTTTCATGATTTAAGAGTGCTACTGTGGATTATATTATATAAACACAGTTATATATTTATGTTTTTCACCTTTTGTTATGTAATCAGCAAAGTAGCCTGTGGATTAGAATACAAAAGGCTTACGCATCCGATAAATCGGTCACCCAGGCCAAAGCAATGTAGTACTTCCCACAGGTAGGGCCCTTCCACGCTATCAAACAATTTGGCAGTGATCAGCAAGAGAATGACTCTATTATCTATATTATCTGAAGGGAGCTGCTGATTATGAAATAATCTACAAGTATTAGCTGCTGTTGATCTAGTGGCAATGAATCCCGACTGATCGGGGTGCACCAATTGCTGCATGACCTTACCCAGGTAATTGGCCAACACTTGGCAAAAATGTTAATATCTGAATTTAAAAGAGATATGGGGTGGTAGGATTCTGGATACAAGCACTCTTTTCCTTGGGTATCACTATTATTCCTGCCATGTTCTTGGAATTAGGGAGATACTGAGACTTAACGACCGAGTTAAAAATCTTGAGAACTTCTGGAAAAAGGACATCCCCATAACTCTTGTAAATTTTAGAAGGAAGGCCATCTGGGCTCGGGGCTTTGTTATTGTGGGACGCTGTCACCACCTTACTATGTTCCTCGAGGGTTAGGGGGGGATTTAGCAACTGTCTATCAGCTGCTACCAGGCAAGGAAGCTTGAGGGGGTTTAAGAATTCAGTAAGTTGATGCATTTCGTACTGAACATTGCTACCATAAAAGGTTGGAGTAAAAGGAGTGGAAGGCTTCTAAAATTGCATCCTTGTCTTGAGTGGGCAGCCCTGAAGTAGCAGTGTTGAAAGAGATATAGTTGGATGGAGATTGAGAACTAGCAATTACTGCCAACATATGCCCAGTGTTTTCACCATTGGCAAAATATTGGCACCTGGTAGAAAATTGCTTATTCTCCACCTTTTCAAGCAATTTTTGGTTGTAATCCATTTGAGCGTCCTTCCAAGAACAGAGAGATTGGGGGGGGGGGGGGGGGTGGAAGAGTGGACAGGTAGTTTTCCACTGTTCTACGCACCTCATCCACTAAAAAAAACTCTCCCATTCCCTACTAGATTTCTTGAACGCGCCAATCTTTTTAATCAATAATCCTCATGAATATGTTTTCATAGAATCCCAAACTGTAAGTGGCGAGGCCAACCCCTTATTACAAAAAAAAACTCTGAGAGATACCCTTTAATTATGTCACCACGTGGGAGCACTTGTAGAAAAAAGGGACTAATTTTCCAAGTTTTACGTTTAGGATCAGGATACATTAAAATTTAAGGGCCAAAGGAGAATGGTCGGAAAGGCCTCTGGTCTGATACAGGTGTGTAATATCTGAAGTATATGGCAACATAAGGTCCATGCCCAAGGCCAAATCAATCCTAGATAATGATTAATTTGAACTAGAGCAGCATGAATAGTGGCGAGTAGAAGGATTTTGCTGTCTCCACAAATCTCGTAGTCCAATCTCTGAAATTTGGCGAAAAAAAACAAAAGTGTTACAATCTGGGTTCCCGCTGGGCATCGGTCCACACTAGGGTTATATATGGCATTGAAATCTCCTACTGCCAGGAAGGGAACCCCAGGATTATCTGCTAATAATGCAGCCATCATCCAGGTTATCTCACTGTTGTAGGGCTTTCACACTTAAGAGACAGATGAGGCTCTTTATAGGCACTATGCAGGTGCTATTTTTAGCGCTGTAGCGCCTGTAAAGCGCCTCAGTGTGAAAGTAGCCTTAGGCCCCTTTCACACTGGGGCAGTGGGTGCGTTGGCGGTAAAGTGCCGCTATTTTTAGTGGCACTTTACCTTCAATTTCGCAGCACTATTCGGCCTCTAGTGGGGAGCTTTTACCCCCGCTAGCAGCGGAGAAAGGGTTAAAACCACCACAAAACGCTGTTGCAGCAGCACTATGCTGGAGGTATAGCCGCGCTGCCCCATTGATTTCAATGGGCAGGAGCAGTGAAGGAGCGGTGTAAACACCGCTCCTTCACCACTCCAAAGATGCTGCTAGCAGGACTTTTTTAGCATCCTGCCAGCGCACCGCTCCAGCCCTCGGGCTTTCACACTGGAGAGACAGGAGCAACTCTTCACAGGCGCTATTTTTAGCACTGTAGCGCCTGTAAAGCGCTCCAGCGTGAAAGGGACCTTACAGATAGTCCAGAAACATGTGCCGCTGAGGATTAATGACGTCTGTTTCCCCTCAGGATGGAGAGCGAGACCTGGACAGGTGTTTTTCATTTCTATGCAGCCAGAGAGAAGCACTTTTAGGGGTATTAAAGAAGTGGATTTCTCCCTTCTCCACCACCCTTAGCTTAGCTAGATAAAGCATGGCATAGGAGACTTGTAGTGCCCGCAACCTACGTTTCACATCATCATCATATTGGGCCCTCAGCTTCTGAACTTCCACAGAGAAGTCCTGGTAAAAAAAAAATCTTTGATCCATTGATCTCAATTGGACCCTTAGTGGGGGCTAAGGTGAGGATGTTATCCCGGTCCTTATAGTGAAGTAACTATTAGAATGAAAGGCCTGGTGTATTGGCCAGGAGGAAGTGGGTGAGCAGGGATACGATGCACCCTTTCTACCGTGAAAAGCGGTGTAAAGTTCTGTTTATTAAAAGTATCCAGAAGTCATTGCTCAATATATGCGGTCGGATTCCTCCCCTCAATTTTTTCGGGAAAACCTAAGATCCTGACGTTATTGCGCCTTAAATGATTTTCCATATCGTCAATATGGTTAGCATGACGTTGAACCACAACATTATTGGCAGTAATATCACGTTTGACTGGATGCATTTCATCTTCCAGGGAGCTTACTCTGCCCTCCACCGCAGAAGTGTGCTCCTGCACATCATGACGAATAAGCCTCATGTCTTCCCTAAAGTGCTAAAACTGGGCAGTGAGTAATGTTAGGGATGAGTTGCAGCTTTGAATAGCTTTAAAAACATCACTTAGAGTAGGTTCTGGAGGGGTATCTTGTAAAGCTGCAGGTGTCTGATCAGCCCAGTGTCCCTCTAGTGCAGCAGGTAATGTTGTTACACCTTCCCCCTGGCCATTAGCTTGCCTGTCAGCATGGGACTCACCAGCACTCCATAGCAGAGACTGTGCTGGAGTGATCATGTTGTCTCCCACTCGGCTCCCGCACAAACCACTTCAGTCTGGCTGCAGCGTCCCTGCTCCTATCCCCAGGAGCATCGGGGGGGCTGGGATCCGTGGCCTCTTTGTTCCGCTTGGCCATGGCTCTGGCCATCTGACGCCACTGCAGGGTGGACCAGGAGGCAGAGTGGGCAATGTGAAATGCAGGACACCGTGTCCGGCCATGCTCTTATACTTATCTACATTACTGAAAAAGTCAATTTACAGAGATCAATACCTCAAGCTCAGATTTCTCCCTTCCTTTTTCCCCTCCCCCCTCTGTACAGCTGGCTAACACATAGTGCCCTGGAAATCCTAGTTACCAAAGAGAAAAGTTTTTTGCAGGCTTACAAAAACTGGAGAGAAGAAAACAGGAACATAACCTGCAGCTTCTACCCAAATAAACTATCCCAGGCTTTGGCCACTGCTAAATATTTGTTGTAGTCTTTTTGGACTAGGCTTTGTACAGTAAGTCAGCTAAGTCGCAAGACAAGTATTCTTTAATAAACTTAATACACTCACCCCATTTCTTAGTGATAACATTCTCTAAACTGCTGTGGTCCACATGACAGGAGTAAGTGTCTCCTTCCTTGGTTGGCACTTCCACACTGACTCTGATCTGATAGGTGCCATCAGGATGGGGGAGAATTGGAGTCATTTCATCTGAAGGAACATCATCCTCCCCATTCCTCACCCACTTCACATCCACAGGTCGAGGGTAAAACCCGTACACCAGGCACTGAAGGCTTAGGTTTCCATTTATTCTCTGACCTTTAACAAATACCTCTGGGACAACTGAAAGTAAAATAAAAAGGAGGGATATTTATAAAGCCCTAAATGTAGCTTTATTATAAGCTTACTTGTAGGTACAAGGAATATCTCCCAAAACATACACAATGCATACTAGCACATTATGATATTACCTTGCAGGAGGATTTTTTTTTTATTTTTTTGCTAAAAGTTACTACCGTTTTAACAATAATTAGTACAACTGTAAATAGCTGTCCCATTTAGACTGGATTCACACTTTTGCTCTTGCTGTGTGTCTTTAAGGTGTGCTTTTGTCATGCACTATGATGTACTGACATATGCTGACATTCCTATGAAAAACTCTTATAGCACATGTTGTCAGATGCAAAAGAAAAACAATAGCAGTCTCCTGCATTAATTCACGCGTTAAAACACATAGAAGCAAACTGTGTGAAATTCCATTCTCCTTTTAGTAACAGCAAATCAAACTTACACCCATCAAAACTTTGGGATCCAATGGGGATTCACTTTTACATTAGAGAGTTTTGGGAAATTACAGATTTTATTCTCACCTCTTTTCTCCAGCTCTTCTCTCCCATAGCCAATGTACTTCTTGAGAGCACTTTTGCAATGTTCAGTAAGGTAGGATTTCACACCCTTACCAATGTCGCTGTCACTGTTCCATCTCTGAGCGCTGATCTCTGCCTTCTGCATGCCGGGAGTCCAAAGCAAAGTGTCTTGATTAAATATCAAGAAGTCTTTCCCATCAAAGCCATACCGATAGTATCCAGTGAAGTTGTTATCATGCAATGCACAGCCATAGCTGAGCTGGAGAGTGTGGGAGCCTGTAGAGAATATAAAATATAAGGCTATGCATCATAAAATTGCAGAGTGCAAATTTACCATTTTTTAATTAAATGAAGAAAACAACAATAACCATCCCGGAAAGTGTACAGGCAATACTTTAAAATCAGGGTACTCCTAAAACATAACAATTGTACTGTCAATGTTGATTACACATATATAATTGGCATGCAAGCCAGTTTGTAAATGTTTGGCGTGAGAAATGACCTTCAAAGTATAACCACCCATGATTTTATATTATTAATGAGTAACAACAAAATGTCTCTTCTTTTCGCAGAACAGTGCACAGAGGTCTATAGAATGTATAGTTGGGTTTGGCACCCAATATTCAATGCAGGGATGGTAGTGTTCATCACCAAAACTTTTGGTGCTGTTGGTAGTTAAGGTTTAGTGGTGATAAGAAAATAGTTAATGGACCCAAGAACTAAAGTGTGATTTATTGCAGCTCACCAGATGTGGTGACTGCAATAACTTTAATTTTTCAAGTACAGAAAAACATTTTAAGCAAGTACAGAAAACACTTGGTGATCTTGCAGAAGTATTCTTATTTCCCATTCATATCTTTTGTAAATGATTTTTTCCTTTTTCCCCATGTAAGCAAGTACAGAAAACACTTGGTGATCTTGCAGAAGTATTCTTATTTCCCATTCATATCTTTTGTAAATGATTTTTTCCTTTTTCCCCATGTAATGGAGATGAATAGAAAAAAATCTATTTGTACTCCAAATCAGGAAAGTAGCATGGGTGACAGCTACCAACACAGATAAAGTATAGTGAGTGAACGTAACCATGCCAAAAAAGCAAGTCACGGGATTACTAGTTAAAAATAAAGGGAAAAAGTCTGATAAAAAAGAAAAAAAAAGAAAAAAATATGCAACCACCACATTTAAAGCTGCAATATATTACATTTTGTTGTTGTTTTGGGTTTAGATACCCTTAAATGCTGAATTTAAAAATGACTCTCTTACCAAAACTATTCCTCTTTCTAAACTAAACCCTATTTTCCCAAAAATTTACAAAACACTTAAATAGGCAGGTGGTGTAAGGTATCAAAGCTTTGCCTACAAGAGTGACCCAAGGTTTAGTCATAAAAGAAGGGTATTATAAGCTGCTGCAAGTTGTTACTTACTTCTTGTGTAGTTGAACCGACTGGCCAGGATCATTAGGTTGTCTCTAAAAACTTTCTCCCATCCTCTGCGCATAGATGTCTGCTTCTCCCAGTAATCATTGTCTTCATGCTTCTCCATCCATACCGACTTTGGAATGTTCATGCAACTTTCACTGCTGTACATGTCGATCTCCTGATCATCCACATACCCGACTGTCTCAAAGAGATACAGGCCTTCCTCAGGGTAGTACAAGCCAGTGTGATGGTAACTGAGCATATGGTCATCTAAGGAACGTACAGAATATTGTCAATGTTCAGTCTTTAAAAAAACAGGTTCAGCCCCTACCCCAGTGCGCATCCCCACAGCTGTCCTCTTTGCCCTCTTCTCCTACCAGCAGTGTGTGAATCCTAAATTCTGCAGAGAATAGTGCCACTTACTGTAATGGCATAGCATTGCTCTCTGCAACATTTTCCTGGGCTCACAGGAAGTGGGTTGAATGATGCTGGGCGTCACTCAACCCAAAAGATGACTGGTGCTGGATCCCTGGGCAGATGAGACTGTGGGGGACAGCACTCCATTTTTTCTTTTATTGCCAAAACTGCAATTGCTTTTTTGAAGTATTGCACAAATAACAGATTGAAAGAGAAGCTATCACTAACAAAAAGTTCCACAGTCAAAGTATCTCACTGTTATTAAACAAAAGTAAAGAAAAAAAAACTCTCCTTATGTGATACTACAGATAAAAACCAAAAACTTTGCACACATATATATTACACACACAGTCGTGCTCATAAGTTTACATACCCCGTACCCAAATGACCCTGATCAGTTTACATACCCTGGTGATTTTTGGTCTGATAACATGCACACAAGTTGACACAAAGGGGTTTGAATGGCTATTAAAAGGTAGCCATTCCCATCTGTGATCTGTTTGCTTCTAATTAGTGTGTGTATAAAAAAGGTCAATGTGTTTCTGGACTCCTGACAGACCCTTGCATCTTTCATCCAGTGCTGCACTGACGTTTCTGGAGTCTGAGCCATGGGGAAAATAAAAGAATTGTCAAAGGATCTGTGGGAAAAGGTAGTTAAACTGTTTAAAACAGGAAAGGGATATAAAAAGATATCCAAGAAACTGAGAATACCAATCAGCAGTGTTCAAACTCTAATAAAGAAGTGGAAAATGAGGGGTTCTGTTGAAACCAAACCACGGTCAGGTAGACCAACTAAAATTTCAGCCACAACTGCCAGGAAAATTATTCGGGATACAAATGTCACAAAGTATCCCACTTACAATACGCCAAACAGCACAGAGACAAGCCTCAAACCTTCTGGCACAAAGTCATTTGGAGTGATGATACCAAAATTGAACTTTTTGGCCACAACCATAAACACTACATTTGGAAAGGAGTCAACAAGGCCTATGATGAAAGGTACGCTATTCCTACTGTGAAACACAGAGGTGGATCGCTGATATTTTGGGGATGTGTGAGCTACAAAAGGCACAGGAAATTTGGTCAAAATTGATGGCAAGATGAATGCAGTAGGTTATCAAAAAATACTGGAGGAACATTTGCATTCATCAGCGAGGAAGCTGCACATGGGACATACTTGGACATTGCAACATGACAATGATCCAAAACACAAGGCCAAGGTGACCTGTCATTGGCTACAGCAGAAAAAAGTGAAGGTTCTGTAGGGGCCATCTCAGCCTCCTGACCTCAATATCATTGATCCACTCTGGGGAGATCTCAAACGTGCAGTTAATGCAAGACAGCCCAAGAATTTACAGGAACTGGAGGCTTTTTGCCAAGAGGAATGGGCAGCTTTACCATCTGAAAAGATAAAGCGCCTCATCCACAAATACCACAAAAGACTTCAAGCTGTCATTGATGTTAAAGGGGGCAATACACGGTATTAAGAACTGGGGTATGTAAACTTTTGATCAGGGTAATTTGGCTAGTTTCTGTTGCCATTATGATTTAAAGAGAGTAAACACAGTTGATCGATAATAAATGGCATCAGCCAAACACTAACCATGAGTGAAAGAAAAGTTTTTGTGTTATTCAGATTCTCTGAAAAATGGACAAGAAATCATAAGTTCTGCCAGGGTATGTAAACTTATGAGCACAACTGTTATATATATATATATATATATATATATATACACACGGTATATATGCGCGTGTGTGAATTTATCAATCTCACCAGTATGTATATATATATATATATATATATATATATATATATATATATATATATATATATACACACAAGTACATACATACACACACACACACTGTAGTATATTCAATTAACAATTAAATGCAAGTTTAAAGCTTTCTTTGAAAACACCCTATTCCCCATTTATCTAAAAATCCCATAAATGCATATAAGTCTCACAAATTTATAAAGATTACAGCAGGGCTGTGCAGATTAACAAATCCAACAAAAATGGAAAGAAATGGGGAGCAGCTTAGAGACAAACAGTGATAATGAAACTGGGCTACGGCATCTGCAAATTTCACAAGTGTTATAAATGCACTTCCAGATAGACCCTTATGCCCCATACACACGGTCGGACATTGATCGGACATTCCGACAACAAAATCCTAGGATTTTTTGCGACGGATGTTGGCTCAAACTTGTCTTGCATACACACGGTCACACAAAGTTGTCGGAAAATCCGATCATTCTGAGCGCGGTGACGTAAAACACGTACGTCGGGACTATAAACGGGGCAATAGCCAATAGCTTTCATCTTTTTATTTATTCTGAGCATGCGTTGCACTTTGTGCTTCGGATTTGTGTACACACGAAATTCCGACAACAAATTTTGTTGTCGAAAAATTTTATAGCCTGCTCCCAAACTTTGTGTGTCGGAAAATCCAATGGAAAATGTGTGATGGAGCCCACACACGGTTGGAATTTCCGACAATAAGGTCCTATCACACATTTTGCTGCGTAAAATCCGACCGTGTGTACGAGGCATTAGAATGCATTTGCTGTATTCTGGCCATGACAGTGTCTTTGCTGTTGTGGCCAGCAAGACAGCAAAGATACTCAGGGAAGGTCCAGTGCATGGACCTCTCCCGGGCAACTTTGCTGTTTTACTGGCCATGAGACAGCAGCACTATATTCAATGCTTACAAGCTCCAGATTTTTCACCTCACCCCAACCACAGGATCCATCTTGCAAAAGAGACTAACTAGTGACAAATACAATGCGGTGTTTATTCAACCTTCATTGAGGGTAAATCTCACCTAAAACATCGGGGTGTGACCCCTTCTTTTAAATATTTCTCTAGTGATACCAGATCCCACAGCTTCCTATATTACTTATCCATTACATTCCTCAATTGTTTAAAAGTTCCTGAGATTTGTGACCTTTCTGTTTACCCTTAAATATATCATTCATCAATATTCATTGCCCTCATGCTCATTAAGTCAAATAAATCCACAGCAGCAGGAGGTAAAAGAGAATAATAAACCAGCAATCCTGTGCAGTGTTTATAAAACATTGGGAAGCCACCTCTGGAACATTGAGCAATTCAAGTCTAATATTACTGAAACAGTTTATAAAATCAATAAACTTATTTCATGTGCCATCACAAATTTGACCCACCTGCTGGAATGTCCATGTGGTCTCCAGTACCTATGTTGCACAACTAGGAAATTTATAAGGATTGGCGAGCATTTTAATAATTGTTTAAAAGGTGTATGATAAACATAGTGTTACAAGACATTTTATAAAAAGGTATATTAGGGGAATCCTGGGAGATTATTTTTTATTACTTTTTAATTTATTTTATTAAATACAGTGTATTTATTCCTAAGGGTTTAAATACTGACATAGTGTTTTTTTTAATCTGATTTTTAGGATATGTATGGGATTTTATGTTTTAGGGATACTGATTTCCTAGTGAATTTATGTTTTTGTATAATATTAATGTGATCATTTGGGTATCTGTAAATACTGTGGTGGTTCTGGATGGACAATACATAACCTGTATATTGTTTTGTTGAGTATTAGTGTCAGGGAGCTAGTTGTTAGGTAATTTGGACAGGGTATAATCCCCAATCCTCATTAAATTAGTAGGTATGATGCCCGGTGGGTGTGGGGATCTTGCAGCATGTATGCGTTCCTTGATCATCCGATCGAGGGCAAATACTGCTGTGCAAAATGTAAGCACATTGTTTCCCTGGAAGCCCAGGTTCTGAATCTAGGGAAGAAACTGTCAGCACTGAGAAATCCCTTCATACTAAAGGAGAGCCAGGAATGTACATGGCAGGTGCCGGCAGGGGCCAGCACAGAGGCGGGTGGAGACAAAGAGGTGCAGGCACTAGGAAAGAGTAGATGGGTGACAGTCAGGAAGGGTAGAGCGGGAAGTGCCAGGGAGGCCGATCCAGGGCTGGAGCATCCCAATAAGTACATTCCATTGAGTGACATTGGTGAAACCAGTCAGGGACCAGCACTGCTGGAGCTGAGGGACTCTACTAGCTGCCGGGGGAAAAACTCCTCCAGTGAGAGTGGGGGGAAGCGAAGGGAAAGGAAAGATAGATTCTGGTGGTAGGGGACTCAATTCTTAGAAGGACAGAGAGGGCAATCTGTAACAAAGACCTGAAGACCCAAACTGTATGTTGTCTACCCGGCGCTCGTGTTCGGCACATCACAGATCTGGGGGACAGATTACTGGGAGGGGCTGGGGAAGACCCAGCTGTCATGGTGCATGTTGGCACCAATGACAAAGTCAGAGGCAGATAGAGTGTTCTAAAGAATGATTTTAGGGACTTGGGAGCTAAATTGAGGAAAAGGACCTTCAATGTAGTATTCTCAGGAATACTACCGGTACATCGAGCCACATCAGAAAGGCAGAGGGAGATTAGGGACGTAAACAAGTGGCTAAAGAGCTGGTGTAGTAAGGAGGGGTGTGGGTTCCTGGAGGACTGGGCCGACTTCTCAGTCAATCACCAGGACTGCACCTAAATGAGGAGGGTGCAAATCAGCTGGGATAAAGCTGGCCAAAAATCTAGAGGGGTTTTTAAACTAGGCGACGGGGGGGGAGGCCCAGAGTTAGAGATAGTCAATGCAGAACATATTCCAGAGGGTAGTATTGGAGGAATTAGTGGTAGGTTGACTAAAGCACATAAACTCAAGGTAAGTATAGTAACAATTCCTAGTTGCAATTTCGGAACACCCAATAAGAGGATAATATGTGACCGGTCTAAACTACGTGGCATGTTCACCAATGTCAGGAGCCTGGTGAACAAGGTGGGTGAACTAGAGATACTGTTGTACAAGGACGATTTGGATTTTGTGGGAATTTCAGAGACCTGGTTCAACAGCTCTCATGATTGGCTGGCAACCATTCAAGGGTATACCCTTTATCGCAGGGATAAAGAGGGTAAAAAAGGGGGAGGTATTTGCCTCTATATCAAGAATAATGTACAAGTGAATGTGAGAGATGACATCACTAAGGTAGCTAGGGAGGAGGTGGAATCCTTATGGGTAGCACTCCAAAGGGATGAAGCTAAGGGGAAAATATTACTGGGAGTATGCTATAGGCCCCCTAACCTGAGGGAGGAGGGGGAGACGGATCTCCTATCACAAGTTGGATTAGCAGCAAGGATGGGAAGGGTTATCATAATGGGGGACTTTAAATATCCAGACATAGACTGGGTGGAGGGAACCAAGCATTCGTCTAAGGCTCGCCAGTTCATAAATGTCATGCAGGACAATTTCATGGTTCAGATGATAGACGCACCAAGTAGAAATAAAGCGTTACTGGATCTACTGATTACCAACAATACAGACCTGATCACGGATGTGGAAATACGGGGCAATTTAGGAAACAGCGATCACAGGTCAATTGGCTTCAGTATAAATCACACAAATAGGAAACATAAAGGGAATACAAAGACACTGAATTTCAAAAGGGCCAACTTCCCTAAACTACGAACCTTGTTAGAAGGCATGAATTGGGATAAAATCTTAGGAACAAAGAACACGGAGGAGAGATGACATTGCTTTAAGAGCATATTAAATAAGGGCATTAGCCAATGCATCCCATTGGGTAATACATTTAAAAGAGCGAGCAAAAGTCCTGGATGGCTTAACTCCAATGTAAAAATGCATATAAAAGCAAAGGAGAAGGCCTTCAAAAAATACAAGGTTGAAGGATCAGCATTCAGACTTTATAAATAATGCAACAAGAAATGTAAGGGTGCAATCAGAGCGGCTAAGATAGAACACGAAAGACACATAGCGGAGGAGACCAAAAAAAATCCCAAGAAATTCTTTAAGCATGTAAACAGTAAAAAGGGAGGACAGACCATATTGGCCCTATAAAGAATGAGGAAGGTGATCTGGTTACAAAGGATGGGGAGATGGCGAAGGTATTAAATTTATTCTTCTCCTCAGTCTTCACAAGGGATTCGGGGGCTTCAATAACGAACCCCAACACCTCCATGGTTAACAGGGGACAGAATTAAAAGTAGACTTGGGAAACTTAACATTAATAAATCACCAGGACCAGATTGCTTGCATCCGAGGGTATTTAGGGAACTCAGTCAAGTAATTGCCAGACCATTGTTCCTAATTTTTATTGACAGTCTACTGACTGGAATGATTGGAGAAAAGCCAATATAGCACCAATTTTTAAAAAGGGCCCAAAATACATCCCTGGGAATTACAGACCAGTTAGCCTAACATCAATTGTATGCAAGCTCTTGGAGGGGATGATAAGGGACTATATACAAGATTTTAGTAACGAGAATGGTATCATTAGCAGTAATCAGCATGGATTCATGAAGAATCGTTCTTGCCAAACCAATCTATTAACCTTCTATGAGGAGCTGAGTTGCCATCTAGATAAAGGAAGGCCCGTAGACGTGGTGTATCTGGATTTTGCAAAAGCATTTGACACAGTTCCCCATAAAAGTTTACTGTACAAAATAAGGTCCGTTGGCATGGACCATAGGGTGAGTACATGGATTGAAACCTAGCTACAAGGACGAGTTCAGAGGGTGGTGATAAATGGGGAGTACTCGGAATGGTCAGAGGTGGGTAGTGGGGTCCCCCAAGGTTCTGTGCTGGGACCAATCCTATTTATTTTGTTCATAAATTACCTGGAGGATGGGGTAAACAGTTCAATCTCTGTATTTGCGGACGATACTAAGCTAAGCAGGGCAATAACTTCTCCGCAGGATGTGGAAACCTTGCAAAAAGATCTGAACAAATGAATGGGGTGGGCAACTACGTGGCAAATGAGGTTTAACCACTTCAATACCAGGCAGCACTTAGACACCTTCCTACCCAGGCCAATTTTCAGCTTTCAGCGCTGTCGCAATTTGAATGCCAATTGCGTGGTCATACATCACTGTACCCAAACAAATTTTTTATCATTTTGTTCCCACAAATAGAGCTTTCTTTTGCTGGTATTTGATCACCTCTGCGGTTTTTATTTTTTGCGCAACAAATAAAAAAAGACCGAAAATTTTGACATTTTTTTTCCTTGTTTCTGTTAAAAATGTTTGTAAATAAGTATGTTTTCTTCTTCAATGACGGGCACTGATATGGAAGATTTATACATGCTATTTGGGCTTCCTTTTTCAATCAAGGGGTCTACATTATAAAGGTGGGCTGATCACCATAGGGGGGTCCTTGGGAGCGGATTGCTATTTAATGTGGCGAGGACATTTAACATTTGGAACTGTCTGTGTGCTTGGAGACACTGGTTGGATGACATTTGTCTACAGATACAATGAATGCTGTTTTCAACTACCGTATATACTCGAGTATAAGTCGTTCCGAGTATAAGTCGAGGCCCTAATTTACCACAAAAAAATGGGAAAAACTTATTGACCCGAGTATAAGACGAGGGTGAGAAATGCACAGCTATTGTAAGTGGAAAAGAGGGTCAACAATGCCAATTTGCAGCATCACTGTTCCCATTTGCAACCTCACTGTGCCCATTTGCAGCCATAGGTCCCCTGAACTTCAAACTCGGTAGTTAAGGGTTCCTAGATGCCCCCTAGCTGCAGCCAAAATTTGGGGTCTCTGAACCCAAAGGGTCCCGAAATGACATTGCTGCAGATGGACACAGTTGACCAAATTTGGGGCCCCGTATCTCGGGGCCACTTAGTGCTAAGAACCCCAAATTTGGTATGCAAACCCGGTGGAACTAGCACCATAAAAGTTCCAAATCTGGAGTTCCTAGCACCAAGTGGCCCTGAGATATGGGGCCCCAAACTCGGTTCAGAAAATGTCAAGCACTTTTCTGCAGCAGAGAATGACATTTTCCGAACCGATTTTGGGGCCCCGTAAGTCGCCCTGAGATACGGGGCCCCAAAATCGGTTCGGAAAATGAAATTTTTTGCTGCATAAATGTGCTTGACTCCAGTATAAGTCGAGGGGGGCACTTTCAGCACAAAAAAATGTGCTGAAAATTTTGACTTATACTCGAGTATATACGGTAATTTCTTCACTGAAGCACTGTATAATGACTTTAATGGACTGCAATTATATTTCAGGGGTGTGGATTAAAAAAAAAAAAACTACTTGGCCAAGGGAATAAATCAGAGTCTTAATCTATATTTGTTCCTTATGACAATCTACTTATCCTGATGAAATTTTTTTTTTAACCAAAGCCGTATTAAAATAAAGTGAAGGGTTGATGTTATTTATTAGGCAGAGGTGTTTTCTAAGAATGTCTGGGACTTTTAAAAACAAAAAGGGCTTCATGGCGATCCTACTCACCTCCCTGCCTGTCTCCAGCACCGCACCCGGGGACTAGCAGGGAGGGGAGAGACATTTGCAGTGTGACAAGCACTGATTGGGTGCTTATCAGGAAAGGGG
This sequence comes from Lithobates clamitans, assembly GCA_037952925.1. Lineage (NCBI taxonomy): Eukaryota > Metazoa > Chordata > Amphibia > Anura > Ranidae > Lithobates > Lithobates clamitans. Next base: position 731,809 of record JBBGZY010001726.1, on the reverse strand, counting down.
AGTATTGGGGTCTCTCCAATCTTTTTTCTGTCGTATACAGTAGTGAGTCTTTCCAAATAGGCAAGAATTCGGTCATTTGCATGAATGCCTGAACAAGCAAAATTTGGTATAAACCTGTGTTCAGTTTAAACTGGGAGCTCTTCCCTACTCTTGTGGCTCTTCCATTATAGACCAGGACCATTAGCCTCATCAGTTGTAGTCACCCTGAACTCTTGAAAGAAAGGAACTTTTCTTCTTGGGTGTATCCAGGAACCTAGAGAGTTGTGGGAAGAAGCTAAATGTGCCTGCACCTGTATCAGAGCATGGTAATGGACAGTACTACTTTGCTAAGGGGCTGTATTGAGCTAAATGACTCCATACACATAACCTTCTAGAGAAGCAATTATTTTACTGCAAGCAACCTTATCTGCATTCACCAACAGGCTTTGGCACTTCAACAGCTGTTCCTGTCACAGGTTCTACTAATTGGACTTCTAATTTCTGAAGAGCACTAATGACTTCCCTGGCACAGGAAATTTAAAATAGAAGTGCCAGAAGTACTGTGCACTCAATGCTCATGGATACTTAGCCTAAAGCATGGTCAGACATTCCATAACGGTCTTCAGCTACTTCATGGTGTCAGACATGTTCATACACATTGGCACAAGAACGTTTGATGTACTCACCGCACAAGATCACAGGTAAACAAAGAAATGCAATGCTCATTTTGCTCCAGAATCCTCTTTTTGTTTTTTCAGTGAAAAAACCTACAAGGTTAGGGAAAAAAACATTTAGAACTAAAATATTAATAAGAATTAACCCCATATATTTTTAAAGTTTAGCGAAATGTACAGAGCTCAATCCAATATGCGAAATTAAACATTTACCCAAGGGTACTACCTATACAGAATGTTTCCAGCTTTGGAAAGATGTGAATAAAAATAGGTAAACTTATGCCGCGTACACACGAGCGGACTTTCCGGCATACTTGGTCCGGCGGACCAGAGTCCGCCGCACAATCCGATCGTGTGTAAGCTCCCGCGGACTTTTTTTTCCCAAAAGTCCGCCGGACCTAGATTTGAAGCATGTTTGTAGCCGTCTGTATGCTGGTCCGACAGACCAGATAGGACGCAAGGGCAGGGTACTGCATCTCGTGCTCGCTGCAATAGGAAAAACAAATTTTCCTATTGGGCGAGCGTGGGGCATACCAGGCCCTTAGGTCTGGCATGGAATTTAAGGGGAACTCCCTATGCCGAAAAAACAGCGTGGGGTCCCTACCAAAATCCATGCCAGACCCCGATCCGAGCACGCAGCCTGGCCGGGCAGGAAAGGGGGTGGGGACGAGCGAGCGCCCCCCCTCCTGAACTGTACCAGGCCGCATGCCCTCAACATGGGAGGGTGGGTGTTTTGGGGGAGGGGGGGCGCCCTGCGGGGCCACTCACCACAAAGCACCTTGTCCCCATGTTGATGAAGACAAGGGCCTCTTCCCGACAACCCTGGCCGTTGGTTGTCAGGGTCTGCGGGTGGGGGGCTTATCGGAATCCGGGAGCCCCCTATAAGAGGGCCCCCAGATCCTGGCCCCCCACCCTAGGTGAATGAGTATGAGGTACATGGTACCCCTACCCATTTACCCAGGGATAAAGTGACAATAATAAAACACACTACACAGGTTTTTGAAGTAATTTATTAGACAGCTACGGGGGGTCTTCTTCCGGATTCGGGGGTCTTCTTCCGACTTCGGGGGTCCCTCCGGTTCCTCTTCTCCCGGCGTTCGGTTGCTTTCTTCTCCGATCCCTCTGGCCTCTTCTCCCGGTGTTCCAGTTCTTCTGCCGGCTCCTCCGCTATTTTCATGCCGCTCTTTTGTCCCAGCATGCCCAGGGACTGTGACGGCATAAGGGGGCGGGGTCTCCACCTATATAAGTCACATCGGAGCTCTCAGAGAACATTTCAGCCGGAGAGAGTGTCGTGTCAACATGGGAAGAAGAGAAGAAGCCCAGAAGCCAGAGGCCAGAAGTCTGGCTCTCCGCTGGCAAAAGAGCGGCATGAAAATAGCAGAGGAGCCGGCAGAAGAACTGGAACACTGGGAGAAGAGGCCAGAGGGAGCGGAGAAGAACCAACCGGACGCCGGGAGAAGAGGAACCGGAGGGACCCTGAAGTCGGAAGAAGACCCCCGAAGCCGGAAGAAGACCCCTCCCCGGAGCTGTCTAATAAATTACTTCAAAAACCTGTGTAGTGTGTTTTATTATTGACACTTTTTCCCTAGATAAATGGGTAGGGGTACCATGTACCCCATACTCATTCACCTAGGGTGGGGGGCCGGGATCTGGGGGCCCTCTTATTATTGGGGGGCTCCCGGATTCCGATAAGCCCCCCGCCCGCAGACCTCGACAACCAACGGCCAGGATTGTTGTGAAGACGCACTTGTCCTCATCAACATAGGGACAAGGTGCTTTGTGGTGGGGGGGCCCTGCAGGGTGCCCCCCCTCCCCCAAAGCACCCACCCCCCCATGTTGAGGGCATGCGGCCTGGTACGGTTTGGGGGGGCACTCGCTTGTCCCCACCTCCTTTCCTGACCAGCCGGGCTGCATGCTCGGATCGGGGTCTGGTATGGATTTTGGGGGGACCTCACGCCGTTTATTCAGCGTAGGGGGTTCCCCTTAAATTCCATGCCAGACCTAAGGGCCTGGTATGCCCCATGACGGGGCTCACAAGGTGTCAATCTCGTCGATAAAAGCGGCGAGATTGACTTCCTTTTCTAGTCCCGTCGTACCCGAGTCACGTTCAAAATGAACGGACTTGTCCGTGTGTGGGCAAGTCCGTTCATTCTGAAAGTCCGCCGTAACTCTGGCGACAGTCCGTCGGAAAGACGGGCGGACCTAGCCTGCCGGAAAGTCCAGTCGTGTGTAGGCAAGTCCGTCCGTTCAGGTAGCCCACCAGAAAGTCTGCCGGAAAGACCGTCGAACCAAGTCTGCTGGAAAGTCTGCTCGTGTGTACGAGGCATTAGACTTCCTCCTGCACAATTAAGCACATTGGGTAGTAAGTGCTCCCCATCCAATTTTGTCATCTGCAGCTGATTCATCATCATCCCATGGGACCTTGAAGGCTTTTAGGTCTGTTTTGAAGGTACACTGCAAGGTTGCTGGCGGTTTTCCTTCCCTTAGCTTTCTTCTAGGTGATGGCATCTATCACATTGCAATTCTGAGTATGTAGTGATTGACACCAGATATATCCAGCCAGTCGTAGCCTCCAATCAATGAAAATATTGTCTAGCTTCTGATTTCACGATTTCCATTTGTTCTCCGTAATGAGCCAAAAATACTTGGGTTTGGTTTAGGGTAGGTTTGCCAAACTTTTCAATGAAGTTCAGATTCAGCATCTGAATTTCAGTAATCAATGAAAATCAAATTTTAGAAATCAGTAATAGCCTTTTTCTAGGTTATTAGGCAAGGGATTGTCAAACAAAGAGCATAAGCGTCTGGGCACTGCACTGGGGGACATGTACCAAAGAAAAAAAATAAAAAATTGGAAAGAGCTATTATAAATAAAAGAAACAGGTGCACTAATCTGTAAGAATATTCACAGTTTAGAAATACACATGACAAAAACTTAAGGGCATAAAGTCCACTCCAACAAAAATGTGTATAAAAAGGACTGGAATTTAGTTTGTTTTTACAACCAGTCTGTTGGAGCATGATGGAATTATTATCCAATACTTGAAACTACTGCTATCTGGTAAGAAGTGAATCTATGTGGTGATGGGATATTAAAGTCTTTGTGTTTTCAAGACCACTGAAGTTCCCTTATATTTGGTTCACGGTCACCTAATTTTTTTGACGAGCACAGAAGTTTTCACGTACCATATATACTCGAATATAGGTCGATCCGAGTATAAGTCGAGGCCCTAATTTACCACAAAAAAAAATGGGAAAAACGTATTGACCCGAGTATAATACGAGGGTGAGAAATGCAGCAGCTGCTGTAAGTGGAAAAATGAGGGTCAACAATGCCCATCTGCAGCTGTATACCTCCCTGTGCATGTGTCCTGTGTATATGTGCATGTGTCATGTGCATGTGTCCTGTGTATATGTGCATGTGTCCTGTGTATATGTGCATGTGTCATGTGTATATGTACCTGTGTCCTGTACCTGTGTCCTGTACATGTGTCCCTGTGTATGTGTCCCTGTGTATGTGTCCCTGTATACGTGTGTCCTGTGTATGTGTGTGTGTGCATCCTACCTGTGCCCTGTGCATGCCTCCATGTGCTCTGCATCCACCGATTAGCGCGTGCTATTACTATTCGGCGACCATTCACTGTTTCAAAAGCCGCACCTCCTCCTTGTCCGTGATAGGCAGAAAACTCAATTTCCCAGCAGTCAGCGGTCAGCCTATCACGGACATTCTCTCATCCTCATACCACGGACGAGGATGAGAGCATGTCAATGATAGGCTGCTGGGAAATGGAGTTTTCTGCCTATCACAGACGAGGAGGAGGCGCGGCTTTTGAACAGTGAGAGGCTGCTGAATGGTATGTAGCACACGCTGGCCGCTGTCTGCCTGCATGACACGCTGATCATGTAGGCAGACGGCGGTGACTCGAGTATAAGTCGAGGGGGGCACTTTCAGCCCAAAAAAAAGGGCTGAAAATCTCGACTTATACTCGAGTCTATACGGTACTTGGTTCACTCAATTCCCTTTTGTATAAGGGTTCGTCAGTTGGACATTTTGTATGCACATCTTTTTATGCACTTTTTTTATGCACTTTTTCTGAACTGAATCGTATATTTTTCACTTTATGAGTCATTTCTATATACTTGTTTTTGTAGGAGTGGACTTTATGCCCTTAAATTTTTGTCATGTATGTTTTTGTTTTTATTTTCATTTATTTACAGTTGTGCTCATACATTTATGATTTCTTGGCCATTTTTCAGAGAATATGAATGATAACACAAAAACATTTTCACTCATGGTTAGTGTTTGGCTGAAGCCATTTATTATCAATCAACTGTCTGTGTTTACTCTTTTTAAATCATAATGACAACAGAAACTAATCAAATGACCCTGATCAAAAGTTTACATACCCTGGTGATTTTGGCCTGATAACATGCACACAAGTTGACATGAAGTGGTTTGAATGGCTATTAAAGGCAACCATCCTTACCTGTGATCTGTTTGCTTGTAATTAGTGTGTGTATAAAAGGTCAATGAACTGTATAAAACAGGAAAGGGATATAAAAAGATATCCAAGGAAGTGAGAATGCCAATCAGTAGTGTTCAAACTCTAATCAAGAAGGGGAAAATGAGGGATTCTGTTGAAACCAAACCACGGTCTGGTAGACCAACTAAGATTTCAGCCACAACTGCCAGGAAAATTGTTCGGGATGCAAAGAAAAACCCACAAATAACTTCAGGTGAAATGCAGGGCTCTCTGAAAACATGTGGTGTGGCTGTTTCAAGATGCACAATAAGGCCTCATGCACACTGGACGTTATAATAACGTTATAAAAACGTCAGTAGCTTTGCAGTGAGTTTTTTAACTTTTTTCAACGTTTTTGCAATAGCGTGTTTTAGCCTTTATTACCGTTTTTTAGCGTTGTTCCGCATTAGTGTTTTAGCGTTTTTTTTTTTAAGAAACTTTTTTTTTTTTTAATGGATCAAAAATGTTAAAAAACGTTGGTGAGCGATGTTTTTGAGCGTCTATCAACGTTTATCAGCTTTTTTATCAGCATTAGAGCGTTTTTGCAGCTGAAAAACGTCTCTCAGAACCCACTAGTTTCGGGGTTTTTTTACTGCTCAAAAACGCCACTGCCCAAAACTGCTGATAACAGCCTATGTGTGCATGGACACATAGGATAACATGATGGAGAGTTTAATGACTGTAGAAAAAAACGTCTACAGCCAAAAACAGCTGCTGTAAAAACGTCAAAAAATGTCCAGTGTGCATGAGGCCTAAGGAGGCACTTGAAGAAAGATGGGCTGCATGGTTGAGTCGCCAGAAGAAAGCCATTACTATGCAAATGTCACAAAGTATCCCGCTTACAATACGCCAAACAGCACAGAGACAAGCCTCAAACCTTCTGGCTCAAAGTCATTTGGAGTGATGAGACCAAAATTGAGCTTTTTGGCCACAACCATAAACACTACATTTGGAGAGGAGTCAAGAAGGCCTATGATGAAAGGTACATCATTCCTACTGTGAAAAATGGAGGTGGATCGCTGATGTTTTGGGGATGTGTGAGCTACAAAGGCACAGGAAATTTGGTCAAAATTGATGGCAGGATGAATGCAGTATGTTATTAAAAAATACTGGAGGAACATTTGCATTCATCAGCCAGGAAGCTGCACATGGGACGTACTTGGACATTCCAACATGACAATGATCCAAAACACAAGGCCAAGTCGACCTGTCATTGGCTACAGCAGAATAGTGAGGATTCTGGAGTGGCCATCTCAGTCTCCTGACCTCAATATCATTGAGCCACTCTGAGGAGATCTCAAACGTGCAGTTCATGCAAGATAGCCCAAGAATTTTCAGGAACTGGAGGCTTTTTGCCAAGAGGAATGGGCAGCTTTTTTTGTGTTATTCAGATTCTCTGAAAAATGGCTAAGAAATCATAAATTCTGCCAGGGTATGTAAATTTATGAGCACAACTGTATCTATGTGTTTGATTTCTTAATTTCAATAGTCACACTTTCCTTCACCAGAGTAGGATAAGCGCAGGATTTTAACCCTTTTAAAGGAGCGATTATAATAATGCCTAAATGAAACATTTAGGCCCTGTTCACAGTTGAGGGTTTTGTGGCTGGAAGCTCAAAAATGGTTAACAAGCAAAATCCCATTTATTTCAATGGCCCCTGTTCACATCTGAGCGTTCTGTTGCTTGTAGCAAAACACATGTCGCTCAAAAAAGTACGAGCTTCTTTTCAGGCAGAATTGAGCCTTTTTGTCCCCATAGATTTTAATGGAAACTCCTGAAAACACTTGATTTGAGCATTTTTTCAGGCGTTTTTAGTTGATCTCCTCTCCCTAGTTATTTCCATTAGCCAAAAATAATTCCTATATGAAAAACGTCTGAAAAAACGCCTGACACATTTGCAATTCTGCTTGAAAAAATGGATGAAAACTAGATGCTGTAGTGTGAATGTAGCCTAAAAAATACATTTCCTGACAGACTCCATGGCACACTACGTGTGGGTTAACCCCGCCTCCTTTCCAATGCTATATGACCCCATACCCATAAATTTGAACTCACCACTAGGGACTGCGTTCCTTTTTTGTCCTCCTCTGTGGACCTACAAACAATGCACTTATGGGTTTTTTCGGACGTCCAAATCGATCAAGGTTGTTGTCAGGCATACGTCCTAGTGGTGTGACGATAGCCCAGGGCTCAGCCACAGGCAGGTGTGCGGCTCCAGGCCCCTTTGTCCTGTGGTGGGGACAGCCTTTCGTATGCCCAGGCAAGGAAGCGTTGGATTGGCTGGTAGGTCTGAAGATTTATTTTTTCCTCCATGGCAGAAAGTTTTTTGTGTGTCCTTGTCTGTCTCCCTCTCACGTCCCCTCTTTCTTGTCTTTTGCATTTATTTTGTTGTTTATTTCTGGCCTCTATGGCGCCTGGAACACAGGACATGGCTCCCTCTTCCGGGTTTGCGGCCCCTGGTCTGCTTCTGCACATGCGCGATCCTTGGGCAAAACCGAGGCTTGGTTTCGTGCATGTGCAGTACGGCCGGGGACCAGGCGGCCGCGCAACGCTACGGTGGGTCGCCATTGCATAGGTCTGGGGCTATGGTGCAGGGTGAGGGGGGGGTCTGAGATGGCTCTTAAAAGGGAAGCTACACTGCATTTGCATTCCTTTCTCCTAGGACGAGTGAGTGTACCTACAAAACTGCAGGATCGTCACCTATTCGTCCGCCAGGTTGCCATGGACAGGTCACCGCCTCCGTGCGGCCAGCCCTCACGCTCTAGGTACATGAGGTGTGTGGGGGGGGGCAAGTCCACATTGGTATGGACTAGGGCTGTTACTGATTAAAATTTTTGTGTTCGATTAATCGATTTTTTTTTTAATTGACTAATTTTGATTAATTATAATGCACATACAGATCCAACTACTTTTAGCTGATCTCCTTACATTGCAACTCTGCATTAGTCAGTGGTAAATGTGGTATACACTATATACAATCACCTGACACTAGTTAGTTTCCACAATCCATGACTTAACTTCACAGTTCACACAAATACTTTTAAATTCAAACTGTAGCACTGACATAAGTAATTTTTTTTATTAAACTTTAAGAAAAACGTAGAAAGTTAGTTTAACTTTATTTATAAAACGTATCTAGTATATTGGCTGTCAGTCACTTTATTGTAGGCAAGTAGGCATCACTTTAACCAGTCACGCAGAACTTCCTCAATGGGGCGGGGCTACGGCGTCACCCTACAGTCTATTTAAACAGCACCGTTGTTATGGCAATGGTCGACATAGCGGGGCATGGCTAGGATGTCACACGTCAATCAAAAGCAAGCGCTGCCGTCCTGGCAACAGCAGAAGCCGATCCACACGGCAAAAATATCACAGCTTATCAGCCTCTAAGGACAACAATGTTAAAACGGAGGTTATCAAATTTGCCTACACTTAGCTCACTGAATGATCCCAGTTAACCACATCCATATTTACCATCACTGTCCAGGCTGTCCGGTGATGTCACGGACATCAACGTCACCGGACTCCCCCCCCTTCCCTTCGTTAGCAGACGGAGGCACTTTGGGAAGGGGGTGACGTCACCGGTTCCCCGACGGAACACCCTGAAGACCCGGAAGAGAGTACTGGTCAAAAGAATTTTGATCGATCAAAAAAATTACAGATTAATCGAGGAATCAATCGTTAATTTCCGCAGCCCTAGTATGGACATATCCCCTAAAGTCATGTTTTATTTGCTTCTCTTTTAGCCCTTCCAAGTCAGACCTTCAGTTTACTATTCAAGACGACAGGGACCTTGCCAGGCCGCAACGTCAACCTTCCTCATCCAGGTCCAGACGTGACTGTCCGTCTAGGATCCACCAGAAGAGGAGATGTTCCCATTCCTCCTCCAGACAGAGGAGATGTTCCCATTCTTCCTCCAGTCACCGCACCCACCGCCATGACAGCCGCTCTGATCGCAGAGCCTGCTGGGGATGTGAGTCCCGAGTCCCGGAGGGCAAGTCACTGTGTGATTCATGTTATGCCCGGCCGGTCGGGGAAAAAGAGATGATAAACCAACAAATGGAGTCTCTTCTTAAGCGTGTGGTGCAGCAATTCCTAAAGGAGTGGGATACAACCCGCATTCGGAGCCAGTCCACCACTCTATCTGGCTGACAATGCCCAGGAGGATCTGGGGCCATTAGAGCCTTATAATGCCTCCCCCGGCTCTTCAGATAGCGGATTGGAGGGAGATGATTTTGTCGGTGGCTTCGGCTTCACCCTTGTTTCCCCAATAATTAAGGCGGTCAAAGAGGTCCTTAAGTGGGAAGATCCTTCCACTCCTCCGGCTAAGCTAGGAAAGCTCTTTAAGAATCTGGGGAAGGAACGTTCCATCTTCCCGCTCCTTTCTGAATTGATGAATATCATTGACAAGGAGTGGAGTAAGATAGTGTCAAGCAAAACCTCCAGATTTTACCCCTTCAATGCTGAGGAAGTGAAATATCTTGAAAATGCTACTCTTGCAGATGCAGTATTGATGCGACTGGCCAAACATGTCACTCTTCCTTTAGAGGACTCTGTATCATTCAAGGACAGGCTTGAGAGGACAATAGACCAAGACCTCAAGAGAATTTATGGGGTAGCCAGTATGGCTTGCAAACCCACCTTGGCCCTCGCGGCTACGTCCAGGGCTATGGAAGCCTGGGCAGAAAATGTAGACTCCATGCTCAAGAGCGTTTCAGAATATCTGGCCAGGGGCTCGTGGTCCAGGAATTGAAACCGGCCGTGGCCTTCCTGGGGGAAGCTTCTATCGATCTGATCCGACTGTTGGCCCGGACTATGCTATCCTCAGTCACTGCCCTATGGTTGCTCCCTTGGCTCGCTGATCCAGCATCTAAGCAGGCCTGGTGTAGGATCCCCTTTGAGGGGCCCTCATTTTTTGGTAACAGGCTGGATAGCGCCATAGCCCGAGCCACGGGTGGGAAATCGTGTTTCCTACCCCAGGATAGGTGTCTGCTTGGTCAAAAGAAGCCTCAGCGCAGAAGACGCTGTACTGAGCGTTCAAGGAAAGCACGCTCTTACAGGCCCGGCCGTGATTTCAGAAGGAATTGGAGCAGAGGTCAGACATCCTTCCAAAAGTCTGCTAAAAGCCAGGTGTCAAGTGGACAAGAGCTGGCTAAGTCATTTAAGATTGGGCCCGCCCAGGCGGATCGGGTGGGAGCATGTCTGTTTCTCTTCCGGCACGTCTAGGTGGCCTCGGTCTTAGACTACTGGACCATCAAGACGGTCTCCATAGGTCACACATGGTTCTTCACCAGTACTCCTCCCCCCAGATTTATCTCCACCCTGCTTCCATGGTCAGAAGAAAAGAAGCAGGTGTTACTGTCCTACGTGGATTCACTGATAGTACAAAGAGCCGTGGTACCTGTCTCAAAAGGCGAAGAGTTTCAGGGGGTATACTCCCCTCTTTCTTGTGCAGAAGAAAAATGGTTTATGGCGCCCCATGATAGACCTTAACTTACCTAAACAAGTTTATAAATTGCGAAAGATTCAAAATGGAGACTTTATCTACCATCCAACAACCTGTGCAGCCAGGCAATTGGCTAATCTCAATCGACTTAAAAGTTACCTACAGTGGAACCTTGGATTGCGAGTAATGCGGTTAATGAGCGTTTCGCAATACGAGTACTGTATTTTTAAAAATCATAACTCGGTTTGAGAGTGTTGTCTCGCAAAACAAGCATGATTCAGGCCAAAGCGGTGTGCAGTACCGCTTTTGGCCTGAGGTGGGGGGGCGCCGGAGCCGAGCAGAGCCGAACGTCCCGTTCGGAAATGCACGGAAAGGCCAGAGTACAGCACGGCTGACCTGGGCACATCTCGGATAGGAAGTCTTTCTGAGGTCAGCCGAAGTGTCCTCGGGCCTTTTCCGAGGCTCTCCGGCGCCCCCCGCCTCTGGCCGCATGCGGTATTGCATCCCATTGAAGTCAATGCGGAACAAATTATTTTCGTTTCCATTGACTTCAATAGGAAAACTCGCTTTGATATGGGAGTACTTTGGATTACGAGAATACTCCTGGAATGGATTATGCTCGTAATCCGAAGTTCCACTGTACTTTCATGTGCCTGTGGCAGAAGAATTCCACAAATACCTCCGGTTCAGAGTCGGGCAAGAACATCTACAGTTCACTTGCCTCCCTTCTGGGTTGACAACCTCACCCCGAGTCTTTTCAAAAATTCTTCTGGCCGTAGTGGCCCTCATCAGAACAAAAGGGATACGCTTGTACCACTATCTCGATGACCTTCTGCTACTGTCCCAGCTATTTATCCACAGAGAGCAGGTTATCACCACACTACTCGAGTTTGGTTGGCTCCTAAACTTAGAGAAAAGCGACCTGGAACCAGTTCAGCACCTGGTATACCTAGGGGCCCATTTCCACACGGTGAAAAGCACCATCTCTCTCCCAGTGGAGAAGATCCCAGTCATCCGAGGGAGAATCTCACGGGCTCTGAGCTCCTCATGCCTAAAGGCCTCACAGTGCCTAAAAATTATCAGCATGGTCCCGGTGGAGGTTACGCCCTTTCCAGACAGGCGCCATCAGTGGAGCTCAGGGGACGGCAATCAGTCCATTCACATAACCTCAATGATGAGGAACAGCCTCTTCTGGTGGCTTCAGTGCAGAAATCTGCTCACCTGCCACTCCATTGCCCCCTTCTCATGGGACACAGTCACGACCGATGCCAGCGATGCTGGTTGGGGAGCCCTTTGCGGATCAGAACTAGCTCAAGGCAAGTGGGATGCACGTCTTCACTACCAGGGCTCAAACGTCCTGGAACTACGGGCAGCCTGGTGTGCCCTTTAATTTTTTCATACATCTCCTGAAAAGGGAGTCAGTTTTACTGAAAATGGACAACACCACAGCGGTCTCTTATGTGAAGAGTCAAGGGGGCACTCGGAGCTCCACCCTGCTCCAAGGAGTCGAGCCCCTCATGTTCTAGGCTCAGAGAAACCTGACCAATATTTCAGCGGTCTTTGTCCCCGGAGTCCAGAACGTTCAAGCGGGCTTCCTGTCTCACACACAGTTAGACAACAACGAGTAGTCTTTCCATGTGCAGATGTTCGACTGGATCCTGTCCTTGGGAGTCAATCCCAAAGTAGACCTATTTGCATCCCCCTGCAACTTCAAAATCAAGAAGTATTACACTCAGGGCTGTTGCAGCCAGGCATTCAGAGTAGACGCACTGACAGATCAGTGGAGCTTCAACAGCGCATACGCCTTTCCCCCGCTTCTGATCATCCTCAGGTTCTTACGGAGACTCCAAGCGGAAGCAGTCGAGGTGGTAGTGATTGAACCTTACTGGCAGAACAGGCCATGGTTTCCCCTCCTGACCCAGCTCAGCTTCTTGGGACCCGGTGCCTTTTCCTACCAGACCGGATCTTCTTTCTCAGGGGGCAGTCCTGCTGCCGCGTCCGGCGTCACTGAGGCTGATGGTCTGGTTCTAGAGAGGGAAAGACTGTAATCTTTTGGGTGCGCTTCAAGAGTGATTTCCACCATCATGAGCTCGAGTAAAGCGAGCACGAATAAAGTCTATGAGAGGACATGGGCCAAGTTCGTTGAATCCTCATCCTCTATGGGCAGGTCGTTCAGGGACCCAGGAGTCCGGGATATCCTCGGCTTCCTCCAATCCAGCCTAGATCTGTCTCTATCCATCAGCTCTCTCAGAGTTCAAGTCTCACCTCTGTCAGCCTTCTCCGAAACAATATGGGCGATTTACCCTTTAATCCGGCAGTTCTTCCATGGGGCGACAAAGCTCAGGCCCCAAAGAAGACCAAGATTCCCCAAATGGGATCTTCCTCTTGTTCTTGACTCGCCGGCTGGTCTCAGTACCGCAGGATCTGCTTCACTTTCTAATAAAGATTTTTCTGTAAAAGTTGCCTTCCAAGTTGCCATCACTTCGGCCAAAAGGGTTTCAGAGATCGAGTACTTGGGTCATGAAGAACCTTTCCTGATTTTCTTTCCGGACCGGGTGGTCCTCATCACTATGCTCGGCTCAAACCCGAAAGTTACTTCAATGTTCCATGAGAACCAAGAAATTGTTCTACCTACATTCAGGACCCCGGGGTCCTCTGAAGTTCATCCTCTGGATGTAGGCGAAATATTAAAGGAGTACTTGCAAGTTACTTCCTCCTCCTTTAGACGCTCTGTCTACTTGTTTATCTTTCACTCAGGCAGTAACAGAGGGAAGCTAGCTTCCTCCAGAACGATTACGGCCTGGATCGTCCAGTCCATCCTGCAAGCCTATAGGGCCAAGGGCTTGGCTCCTCCAGAGATGGTGACGACACATTCCACCAGGGGTATGGCGGCGTCGTGGGCAGCAGCCCGGCATGTGGCTCCAGATGTCATCTGTAAAGCGGCCTCATGGGCCTTCATTAATACCTTTATGGAGGTATTATACATTTATTTTATTATTGCATAGAGCTTGCGTCTCTATCTTCTGTGAACTTTGGTTTAAGAGTCCTGTTAGTTGACGGGTTAAATTAAATTTCATTTGATCAGCATACCCACCCGTGTGGATTTTCTTGATATTTCCCACACGTAGTCTGCCATGGAGTCTGTCAGGAAAATGGAAAATTTATTATCAATACTTACCGTAATTTTCCTTTCCTGATGGACTCCATGGCAGATGGAGTTCCCACCCATCGGTCAAAGAGTTGGCTAGTTACAGAACGCAGTCCCTAGTGGTGAGTTCAAATTTATGGGTATGGAATCTTATAGCATTGGAGAGGAGGCAGGTTAACCCACATGTAGTCTGCCATGGAGTCCATCAGGAAAGGAAAATTACAGTAAGTATTGATAATAGATGTTCCATTATTTAGGGATGCTTGGGGGACATTCTGAACCCTTGAAGTGACACATATGTACAATGTATACAACCTACTCATAGGCATGCGCACAGAGTGTGCTGGGTGTGCCTGGGGACACCCTAATCACCCTGTGCGGTGCTGATTCCCCCTGCTTCCTGGCATCCCCTGTCTCTATCCTGCAGTGCTGCCTGGTTCCCTCCTCTCCTCTCCCGCTAGCTGCTGCAGGGGATGTTTCAGAATGGATGAATGAATGAATTAACACAGTGAGTGATCTGTACTAATTGCTCCTGTGTTCCTAACTGAAGCATAGGAAACAATTTTTTCCTATGCTTCAGTTTGTGAATAAACATGGAATCCGCTTAGCAAAGAGCACTTCCCATTTGTTCACTGTCCGGTGTGGCAGAAAAAGGGAATGGGGAAGCCCTTAGCCTCCACATGTGTGTTTGTGTTCTGGGTGCACACCCTAATGCAATAGGCTGCACAAGCCAATGAACCTACTACAGCATAACTGACATTTACAGAGAAAAAAATGCAGGCCAGTTGCGGTTAGAACTTGTTTACCTGGGCGCTGAGGCCTGTACACAGTGAATTGGCCATTTGCTTATGTGTCCCTAGCCAGCAGGTGCTGTGTGCAGGCAGCCCATTAAAGTCTATGAGGATGCAGCGGCTGCATGGACACAGCTGCTCCACCTCATATGACAAGCATGTGGGTGAGCTGCACACTATCTGCATTTGGGGTCACTCACCTGCAATTTCACACCTGTCACATTAAGATGGAGCTGTGTCTGTGCAGCCGCTGCATCTTCGTGCACACAGCACCTGCCAGCTAGTGATGTATAAAGAAACGGCTAGGCATGTATAAAGAAACATCCCTTGCACAGTGTATGGGCCTCAGAGCCTGTGAATGAGGTCTAAATTACAGCTCCCGACTGCTTCCTTCTGGTAGTTAACAAACTGTCAGGAATTTTATTCATCTATACTGGACCTTTATCCTATATTAGAGTCCGGTATAGATGTAAATGTGGAACCCTATGCAGAAAAAAAGTATGGGATTCCCTCTCAAATTCCATACCAGACACTTAGAGCCAGGCCCGGATTTACTCCCTTTGCCGCCCCAAGGCCGGGTCCTTCAATGCCGCCCCCCCCACACACACACCACCATTCTCGTCCTTTATCGATGACTGCTACAATAGATCAATTAAAAACATATCTCCACACACGAGAACACTGAAAACAACTGGCTTTAATTGTACAGACTAAAAATACTTCAGGGTAAGCGCGCGAGGGGTAAGGATTTTTCGCTGGCAATTTTTCAGGGCAATGGCTGGTGTTAGTGCCTCAATCATCCCCGGCAGCATGGTTGGTATGGTGTCAGGATGATTGAAACACATTACTTCTATCATTACATTGTAATGTAAAATGAAATAGTTCAACTCACCATAATGCAGAATCATTGGGAGCCCTGAGCGTGTCACTTGCCACCATCTCTTGTCACTTGACACTATGCCTGCCACCAGATGGGGATGTCACTTGCCATGATGCCACCACATGGGGATGTCACTTGCCACACTGCCTGGCTGCCACCAGATGGGGATGTCCCTTGCCACGCTGCCACCAGATGGAGATGTCACTTGCCACTCTGCCTGCCACCAGATGGGGATGTCACTTGCCATGCTGCCACTAGATGGAGATGTCACTTGCCACACTGCCTGGCTGCCACCAGATGGGGATGTCACTTGCCACGCTGCCACCAGATGGGGATGTCACTTGCCACACTGCCTGTCTGCACCAGATGGGGAGGTCACTTGCCATGCTGCCACCAGATGGAGATGTCACTTGCCACACTGCCTGGCTGCCACCAGATGGGGATGTCACTTGCCACCAGATGGAGATGTCACTTGCCACACTGCCTGGCTGCCACCAGATGGAGATGTCACTTGCCACGCTGCCACCAGATGGAGATGTCACTTGCCACGCTGCCACCAGATGGAGATGTCACTTGCCACGCTGCCACCAGATGGAGATGTCACTTGCCACGCTGCCACCAGATGGGGATGTCACTTGCCACACTGCCTGGCTGCCACCAGATGGGGATGTCACTTGCCACACTGCCTGGCTGCCACCAAATGGGGATGTCACTTGCCAGGCTGCCACCAGATGGGGATGTCACTTGCCACGCTGCCACCAGATGGGGATGTCACTTGCCACGTTGCCACCAGATGGGGATGTCACTTGCCATGCTGCCACCAGATGGAGACGTCACTTGCCACGCTGCCACCAGATGGGGATGTCACTTGCCACACTGCCACCAGATGGGGATGTCACTTGCCACACTGCCACCAGATGGGGATGTCACTTGCCACACTGCCACCAGATGGGAATGTCACTTGCCACACTGCCACCAGATGGGAATGTCACTTGCCACACTGCCACCAGATGGGAATGTCACTTGCCACACTGCCACCAGATGGGGATGTCACTTGCCACACTGCCACCAGATGGGGATGTCACTTGCTACGCTGCCTGTCTGCCACCAGATGAAGGAGGGCGGAACAGCGGTGCTGGCAATGAGAGATGTCATCTCTCTCCCCCCGCCGCCGCACCGCTGACATTACTTGTTAATCTTTTCAAAAATGGCGCCGGGCGGCGCAATCACGCTACTGCGCATGCGCTGCCCGGCCGAGTGCGTACAAGCTTTCCCAAGCCCAGCCGC
Source organism: Lithobates clamitans (assembly GCA_037952925.1). Lineage (NCBI taxonomy): Eukaryota > Metazoa > Chordata > Amphibia > Anura > Ranidae > Lithobates > Lithobates clamitans. Next base: position 715,083 of record JBBGZY010001726.1, on the reverse strand, counting down.
TTCAGAACTGCGCATGCGCAGTAGTGGGCGGCTCACGGCCATCTTTTCTAAGGGCACCGGTGCCCTTAATCAAATTTAACGGGCAGCCTGAAAGGGGGGGGCGGCCGCGAAGTCGCCGCAGGCGTGGCCTCGGTGGCCTTATGGCAAATCCGGCCCTGCTTAGAGCTGCCACTTCTGTAATAACCAGCACCAGGGAAGATGTCCCATGTATCAGCAGTAGTAATACTACTAATAAATATTTCACTTTCCACTGCAGCTGGGGGTTCAGCTCAGCAGAACACCAATTTAGTTTGGCCATTCACCAAACTCCCAAACATGTAAAATTCGGACCTGGAACTCATTTCTATTTGTGATAAGATCTCTGTATGAAGGGCCCAGAATTTGTGCTAAGAGGGGGGATTTGGGGGAGGAGATGATTTAAACTGGGAGAAAGGATTTGTGATGGGGAGGAGGAGAGGATTTGTACTAGGAGCATGGAGTTGGGGGATGGATTATTGCTAAGAGTGGGGGTTCGGGGGGAGAGGATTTGTGCTGTTGGGGGGATTCGGAGGGGGAAAATGAGGCCTTATTGACATGGGCGTACGTAAGCATACATCTGTGCGAAGGGCTGTAATGGCAGTGTTCATTTTTTAAAAATTATTGTGCTGAGGTTTATACATGTCTATGAGGCTTTTGCTTGTGACACAGCAATCAAACATTTTTTATGGGTAAAAGAAGGCCTTTGATTTATTTATTCACGCAACCTTTAAATTCCTGCCACTGTTATTGCAATTCAGCCACACCCACTGTTTGCCAAACCACGCTGCATTACTGCTATGCTTAGGGTGCCCAAAGGTATCCCAGGTCTTTTACAATACTAGCTATGCCCCTGTCCAGATGTCTACAATCTGATGCAGTGACATCATAAGTCCTCTTCACCCTTCAGTAGGAAACCTAAATTCTGAAGAGATTGGCACTACATAATGACATGGTACCACTTTCTTCAGAATTCTCTTGGACTCATAGGAAGTGGGTTGATATATGCTGGGCATCACTCAACCCGAAAGCGGACCCGTGCTGGGTCTTTGGGGGAAAGAACTGAAGAGGATGTTAGTGTACCAGTTGGAGCTGCTTTTATATTTTTTACAGACTGCAGGGGATCCAATTTTTTTTCTTTATTGCCAAAACAGTTTTTTTTAAACATCCACAAACCTCCTTCCCTATTCAACAGCCTTAATATGAGATGTAAAAATAAACAACCACCAAAAAAAAATGCAACAGCATTCAATGAAGTAGAAAGTTTATGTAGTGAGACATTCTGTGATGTCCAGATAAACGTTTAAAAATAAATGGAATTCTGAGTACTGTTATTTTTGCATGTAGCTACCCTGCCTTAAGTGCAGTATTGTGGTTACTTCTGGCTGCTGGCAGAAGGTGTCACTGGTACCTCGGTCAATAAAGTGGCCACAGTAATACTAGGTTATCAATATTTATGTTCCCTCTGGTCGACCATTAGCAGGTTTATTGTCAGTGGTGTATGAATGTTTAAGGGGTGACTTGTGAGGGTATCCTACCCCTGATCTTTAGCCTGGGGAGGTGTGCTGTCTGTATGCTGACCTACTGGACCAGTAGTGTGTGCATGGGGCCTAACGTGCTTTATGTTGAGGTCTGGAATGGTGCCAGAGGCTGTCCTGCCTGCTAGAGGGGGAAGCTGAACCAAGACGGAGAACCAGGTGGAGAGGTGGAGAGACCCTGCTGGAGGTAGGAGCTGTGAAAAATCTGGACCTTTGAAAGTGAGGATGCAAGAATGAGCCTGAAGTACTGCTTTTTCCACTGGTGTTGATATCAGCTTAAAGGCCCTTTACACGTTACAAGCTGGGTGCTTATATCAAGAGTCTGTAAGCATCGCTTTAGGTATCTGCAACCCCTAACCCTCTCTCCCTGTGAGCCTAGAAAGAAATCTTGAAAAACCCAGCAAATCTTGTGGCTCTTCCGGTGTTGACCAAGACCACTAGTCCCATTCTGATAAGATCCAGAGCTTGCAACATGATAAGATTCAGCAAAGGCTCCGTGATTGCTTTAAACATCCAGTGGTTGAACTAGTCGCTTAAAATCCAACCATGTTAAATTACTCAGTAGTCACTTGACCTTTTCATCACCATTTTGTAAAATAAAAAATATAAGGTTGCACTGAGTAAATAGATACCATACATGTCAAGCCTTAAAATTGCAATCACCTGGGAAACGGTGACAAACTCATTACCTGAAGAAGCTAAAGCCAAAGCTTACTGCATTAATACTGAAGCAGCCATGAAAGCACCAGCTGCCCAAGTTCACGTACAGGCAGCAGCAAAAGCTTCCCAGGCAGAAGCACAAGTTGCCCAAGTAGGAGCTCATGCCATCCAAGCTTGTGCACAGGCAGAAACTCAAGCCACCCAAGCTCATGCATAGGCAGAGGCACAAGCTGCCCAAGCTCATGTGCAGGTGGAAATAGAAGCTGTCCAGAAAGCAGCACAAGCAGCCCAAGCACAAATGCTGGCAGAAGCAGCTCAGGTGGAAGCCCAGCTAGAAGTTCTTCAGAAGGAAAGAAAGGAAGTGGCAGGTTTGGAACGAGCTGTAGGGAAGAAGAAGCTTTGATTTTTCTCTTTTGACAACTTCCGTTGGCACTGCATGGTGCACCTTGCAATTTTTCCTTAAGTAAAAAAATTAGCATACAAGTGACTTGGGTGCTTTAAACCCTCTACACCAAACCTTAGCACATTTGGCAGCAGGAGAAGCTCATGCAGGTCACCCTGGCACAACAGACATTTCTCTAGCTCTAGAGTTACTACCATCCTATGCATCAAATCATGTGCCACCTCAGACTATCTTGAATCCATCTCTCCAAATCATCTCAAAACCTCCTTAGACTGGTCATGCTGCTCTCAAGACCCACTCCACAAGACCTCCAGATGTCAAACCTTCACCCCAAGGAACTGATATATGAGACCTTGCAAAGTAAATGACCCACAAAGAATTAATTAACACCAGCCTCATGAACTTAGAAAATTGTCTAGAAAACTATAGAAGCTGGAGATTCACCAAAAGGCGGTAGTCTAGGACTTCAGTATTCTACCTATGCAATAATTAGATTTCCTAATCAGATAGTTAGGTCCTCAGTCATCGGACTGTGTTGAGACTTAAGACTGTTCATATCCACGAGCCAGACAAAGGCCTTAATCTTGCTTGTGAGAGATGACAGCAAATTTATTGGAACCTTGAAGTTATTAAGTGTAGCACCCTGGTGTTTAGGCAGGGCTGCTCACAATTTTAGTTTGCCAGATAGTAAATGTTCTGGTTAATTGTTAGGAGATCCAATGATCCCTCTCTAATTCTGGAGTTGCTGCACCTTTTCTCTTCTGTCACTGGGTGGGACTGTTGCTGGTGACATTAGATCGACAAGGGCATAGCGAGGTCAGATTATGAATGGATGGGGTGTCTCAGCCAATTGGCAGGGGTTTCTTTAGTCCCTAGGCCTGCTGGGAGAGCCTATTTATTTGGGTGGAGTCAGGTGATCTGGGTTCTGTGCCACCTGGACAGCTGTCTGGGTGGACATGTGTTATGTCATCCAGGTTGCTAGGCCAGAAGCCTGCGGCCCATCCCGGGGACACCTGGCTGCTAGGATGCCTGATTCCTATCCAGGAGCAGGAGAAGCAGCGTAGGGTTGGGACTGCAGGATTGGAGTCCAACCGAGTTACAGAGGTTCAACCGGATGGGGAAACAGTCGTGGTCGGGGGTAAAGGGGAAGCAGTCGCCACTAAGGAACCATCTACCTTATTACCAGAGACTACTGTCAGTAAGCCTGAAGAAGTACCAGAGCAGTCTTCTCACCAGCCGGGGACGGTAAAGAAGTGGGAAAGCTTCATCAAGTGCCAAGTCAGGGACCCAGCGGGTTAGCAGGGGTGATGCTTGAGGAGTATACAGCGGGTTAGCTGTGGAAGAGCTCAGGGATCCAGCGGGCGGCTGGGATCTGGAAGTCTAGTGAGAGACTGGGAGCTCAGTGATTGAAGACCTTCAGTGGGAAACTGTGAGATAAGAGGAGAACTGTACTCTGTTGCCAAGTTCTATGTGTGAAGATATTTGGAAACTTTTAAAAGCTTAGTTGCCATAGGAGACAGCGGTCCTGCCAATACAGAAGTTGCATCCGGCTGGAGGCTTTGAACTGTGTAGCTGTCTGCCCATTGTGTCTCGGAGTCTGCTAATTGTCATTGCATCTACCTAAGGGTGTCCTGGCTCTAACTCCCTCTCCCACAGTTCTTGTTAAGAGACAATAAATCTCTTTATTTGCATTCAAAAAGTGACTGGGGCCCATCATTTTATCTTGCATTACACCCACCATGCCTGGTAAGCCACTCTATGAAGATGGATGTCAGCTCTCTCTGACTCTGGAGGTCACCATCAGGCCTCTAGAGGTCCGGGAGGCCGCTGCAAAGCTTTCCTTGTTCAAGAGGTTGCAGAACTTTCCAAAACTACCCAAGACAATCAGACGTTCAAGGAAAAAAATGACCTTCTTGAGCTCCAAGAAAGACCGACATCTACCAGATCTTAGCTACTTAGAGACTACACACTGTGTTAACCCGGTTGTAGCAAAACTACCATGCAATATCCAAAATAAATGGGCAACAGTGGGTTCTGGGTACAAGTCTCCTTTACACCTTTTTTCTTCTTTTCAAAGTTCATGAAAGACGTAGCCAGAGTAGAATAATCAAAGTGTCTCATTTGTCGACTCGAGCATTCCTAGCCCTCCGACTATAAGAAGAGAAAACCTTGACATTAAGTACTGGGACTCTAGAAATGTTGTTTCCATTTGAAAGACAGGAGTTACACCCACTACTTACAGCAACAGTGAAGAAAGGTGAAAAGACCCTGACTCCGACTGTATTATCCATGACAAACCACACCCTCCTAGAAAGTGTTGCACCTTCAAGGGAAAGCCCTTTGAAGAATGCAAGGAGTTTCTAAAGAACCAGGACATTTGCTTCAAATGTTGCACATTAATGCAGCACTTTGCCAGAGACTGCAAGGCTATAGTTAAATGTTCAGAATGTGAGAGCAACAGGCATGTATCAACCTTACACCGAGGCCCTTTTAAACAAGACCTATACTTCCACAGAGATCTTACACCCATGTCAGATTATGGCGGGAAGAGCAAAGAGCAGTCACCTTCAGCAAGCTTACCTAAATATAGTAAACTACGACACAGAGGACTTGCAGAAAAAAAGTGCTAAAATATGTTTGGTGAAAGTGTTTCCTCAGGGACAACCAGAGAAATCTATCTGAATTAAACTGTTTTAGATGATCAAAGCAGTCATTCGTTTGGCACTTCAAAGTTTTTTGATAGGTTAAACGTAAAGGGAAAAGTAAAGTACTGTCCTACACCTTTTACACAGAAACCACAGGAAAAATTGCCCCTGCAGGAGAATTATTTATCTAAGACATAAAATGAGCTGAAGAAATTCATCTTCCTACACTCATCAAGTGCAATCAAATACCCAATGACAGAGAGGAAATCCCTGTACTTAAAGATGCACAAAATATGCATGACTTTAAGATTTCAAGACAAGTCTACATACCACCCTTGAAAGATAATGCCACAATCATGTTTCTGCTGAGTAGGACCAAAATGCTCAAAAAACCAAACTAGGTTGGGTTTTTATTAGTGCTCCTCGTCCTTAGTAAAAAATAGTTCACTCAGTGTGCACGATTGTGAAGCGATTGTCAAGATAATCCAAGTTATCCCTTTCATCTATCAATACCTATGCTACAGAAGCTCAAAATAGGCAACCCTCCATCCAATGAGACCTCCTGTGAACAATTAAGGCTACATCAGAGAACCATCTTACAATAGGGTTTGTTAATCAACATCTGAAATTCTTGCTGACGGCAACAACACTGAACCATCAATGGATAACCAGGAAACTACTAATGCTATGATCCTGCACGACTATACTGATGTTCCTCAGTTCATGGCCTGTGCAACTAAAGGCTGTAAGTCACCATCTATTTTGGTAGATACTGCTGAATTGCTTACAGTGAACCAGCTGCAATCTCAAGCTGGTCCTGTCATCAATGGAACTACATCTGGCAACTGAAAAGCAGTAATGTCACTTCACATGGTGAGTCCAAGTGACAGCCCCAAGGACTTTGACAACTCATTACTGCAAAAGAGATTTGGACTAAGCTGCAGTTCAGCTGCATATCTGTTTGCTAGAATTCAAGTAGACAACTTGAGCAATTCCCCAAGAGCCATGCTAGCAGTCAACAACCAAGAAGTTTCATCCAAAACATCTGTCCCCGAAGCATTCTCCATTTTGCAGGGTGGAATCTGAGCCTCGAGGGGATAGAGTCACAAAAAATTCCTTCAGAGCAACAAGAGAAACCTTTCCACTTCAATCTCACGGTGGTTATGTGTGTTTTGCTACCCACGAAGCAGTGACTTGATGCTTCATGGACTATTTAAAGAGGGAGTCCACCCAAACCGCAAAAAAAAAAAATATTAAAAGCCAGCAGCTACAAATACTGCAGCTGCTGACTTTTAATAAATGGCCACTTACCTGTCCCAGGGTCCAGCGATGTCGGCAGGGGACGCCGAGAACCCGCTCGGTTCTCAGCAGCTGCCGCCGCCATCCTAGGTGAGGGAATCAGGAAGTGAAGTGTTGCGGCTTCACTTCCTGGTTCCCTACTGCGCATGCGCGAGTCGCGCTGCACATCGTAAGTGGTTCCCATTCTCTCCTGGGAGCTGTGTGTTTCCCAGGAGACAGCGCGGAGGGACAGGAAGAGGCATAGACTCCCATGGGAGTCTATGCCGAAAGTGGGTGCAAATACCTGTCTTAGACAGGTATCTGCACCCCCTCCCCCCTGAAAGGTGCCAAATGTGACACCGGAGGGGGGGAGGGTTCCGAAAAGCGGAATTTCCATTTTTGTGTGGAACTCCGCTTTAAGCTATCAAGACTAACATCAAGGTCATCCCAGTTTTCATCTGATGGTTTTGGACTTATGTATATATATTTTCTCTGTTCTCTCTCTGGTTTCTTTTTAGGTCCTAGGACAAGTCATCCTTTGTGGACTTATGTTGGGTTATAGTGAAAGGCTCAGAGTGTTCTGCCCAACGTTCACATATTTTTTTTGTTTACAAACTTTTTTTATTTGGTACAAAGAAAGAGTACAAAAAGCTTATTCACATAAGCCATAAAATGTACAATCGAAGCCGCGTTGAAGTCGCCATACAAAGTCGCGCTGCAATCGTGTTGCCCCTGTGTGAACCGAGCCTGAGCTAGACCCTCCCCAGGTGTTCTATGTTCCCTCGGTCAGTGTTAGTTTTTCACAGAGAAAGGACCTAGGAAAGTCATCTGTAACCATACATGCGTACTCCCAGGCAGGGCTGTATACATCCATTGAAGTATACAATACCAGGTAAGTCATTCCCCTGCTATCTACCTATCTATCCTAACAAATAACCGTTGGAGCCAATCAATTCCTTACACTCATCTTCGCTCTCCAACCAGGAAATTCAGGGGAACAGTGCGGCTCTGGAGGGCCCATTAGCAGTGAGAAGGAAAGAAAGTAAGTATTAGGGAATGGGGGATTGTAATTGTACTGGAGCATTTTTTACCTTAAAGTGTAAGTAAACCCTCACCTTGTGAAACAATCCATTCAGTTTAAAATAGAAATGAATGACAAAACATTTGTATACAGATCTAAAAGCATTATAAACACCTGCTCCCTCCCCCTTTTTTTTAATAAGTGATCACATACCACCTGTTCTCAGCTGCATAAGGAGCTCAGAGAGCAAGGGGAGAAGAAACGGCAGCACACTGGTCTTCTCAGTGAATAGCTGTTAAGGGGAGGGCATGTCAGTACAAGTCTGATCACCGGAGGAGAGCACAGCTAGAGAACTGACCACAGTGAGCTGTCACACCTAGTGTGTTCAGTTTTTAATAGGAAAGCAGAGGGACTGGCAGGAACATCAGGGATTTCACACAAAGGAGGCAAAACAAAGAGAACAGGATAATTTTTCATACAATTACATGGTACAGCAGGCACATATCAGGAATATGACATGTTGGGTTTGCATATTCTTTAATACTGTAAATGCATTACGGAAAAAAATGCCTTAGTACTACTTTAACCCCTTCACGCTGGCGTAACACATATATGCGGCCTCACTGGACTGGGCTTTTTTCCACGTGGCTGCATATAAGCATATCTGTCTTTGTGCTGGGAGCGTGCCGCACAGAACACTCCCAGCACAGAGACCTGGGTCTCAGCAGCAGCCCCGGGTCCCGTACCAATGATTGGGTCACCTGATTGCTGTGATAGCCTCTTATTGGCTGTCACTGTGAAGCCGCCCCGTGTTTCTTTTTCTGTGAATGGAGGGGAGAGATACATTATATCTCTCTCTTTCCTTGCAGAGAGAAAATAAAATTGTGTAAAAAAAAATAATAATAATAATAATAATGAAAATAAAATAAAAATAAAAAAAGCTAAATCAAGGTTTTGATCTAGGTCAGTGCCAGGGTTAGTGTTTGGGGTCAAAGGTCATGGTTAGTATATTTTGGGCAGGATTCTTTTAAAAAACCTTTTAAATTTAGTATTGGTGTGGTTTAGGTAGGATAAAAAAAAAGAAAAACGTGCACTATTGTTTTTGGGCTGTACTAAGAGTACAAATAACAACTTTAAAGGAGTATTGTGCTCATAGGCCCAAAACATGTTCACCGCATTCCTTATTGGTCTTCAGGGACTTCATGGTGTCAGACATGCTCATAGAACTGGCACAAGAATGTTTAATGTACTCACCACATAAGTCCACAAGTAGGAAAAGTGACAGAAGCAGCAATTTAATGATCGCTTCGCTCCAGAATGCCACCTTCTGTATTAACAACTCGAATGTGTTCACTTCTTTTGTTTTTTTAGTGAGAGGTTCTGCAAGATTAGAAAAAAAAATCAGAACAAAAAATATTAAGAATTAGTGACATATACAGAGCTCAGATCAATATGCAAAATTAAACATTTACTTGAGAGTTCATTTTATGAAGTGAAGCGCAACACTATCAAAAGTTAAAAATAAAATAAAAATAAGGCCAAGTCCAAAACATACAAATGTATCAAAAAATCGTCCAGCGCCCAGTGCTTCTATTGACAAACGATCAAGCTTCTTGCGTGAACAATATATCAAACTTCTTGTGACAAATAATCCACCACCAGCTGCAAGTCTGCACACCTCCCTGCTGTATAATAAAACACCTTTCAGTATCATGCAATCAATGTTGTATACTCCAGACACCCACCTTCTCACTCCACTCCCCAGATATTGAGAATCAGCATTTCCTCCCGACTCTTCCGCTTCTTACGAACTCCACCGTATATCACATGGGACAAAAAAGCAACACCATAGTGTTCTCCGTATAAACCGTTTTATTGCCCCCCCCACTCATTTAAAAACATTTGGGCTCCATTTGCACCAGGCCGTTCCGGATCACAGGCAGAATCGCCGTGATTCTGCCCATGATTCCGAAATCACTGCAAAATGTGGGATGCGCTTGCGATCCCCGTTGCTTTCAATGGCACCCAAATCGCTGGATGCCTGTCGCCCAAAAGAAGTGCCGGGATTTCTTTTGGGTGACAGGCATCCCGCGATTTGGGTGCCATTGAAAGTAACGTTTTTAAATGAGTGGGGGACTCATTCTGCCCACGATCCGGAATGGCATGGTGTAAACGGAGCCTTTTTTTTTTTTTAATGAGTACACCACTCTGTACAACACTGGTCAGATGATACTGAAATGCATTTTATTATACAGCTGGAGGTGAGCAGGCATTACAGCTGGTGGTGGATTATTTGTCACAAGAAGTTTTATTGTTTGTCAATAGAAGCACTGGGTGCTGGCTGATTTTTTGATATACAGTAACACCTTGGATTACGAGCATAATCCGTTCCAGAAGCATGCTTGTAATCCAAAGAACTCGTATATCAAAGCGAGTTTCCCTATAGGAATCTATGGAAACTCAGATAATTCATTCCACAGTGACTGCTATTGTATGCAGTACCGCATGTGGCCAGAGGCGGCAGGGTGCCATAAAAACTTGGAAACCACTCGGAGACACTCGGGAACAGAGTGTTTCCGAGTGTCTCCAAGCATTTCCAAGTGTCTCCAAGCATCTCCAAGTCTCTCCGAGCGCCGCTGGCGCCCCCGAACCTCTGACCAAATGTGGTACTGCACACCCCAGAGGCTTGAATGCTGCTCGTCTTGCGAGACAACTCTCGCAAATCGAGTCAGCATTTAAAAAAAAAAATAGCTCGTATTGCGAAACGCTCGTTAACTGCGTTACTCGCAATCTGAGGTTTTACTGTATTTGTATTCACTACATAAAATGAACATTATATTTTTGGGCTGAGGTGAATTCACCTGAAAGTGTCACAGCCGGCAACACATATTAGTTTGATATTTTCACAGCACAAGTTAATATATTTATTTTTATTTCAATAAGGCTTTGCAGTGCTGGTTGTATTAATTTATTGATTTACCTGAGGGTACTACCTATATAGATTTTTTCCCGCTTGGAAAATTTCAATAGTACATAAAGATAAAAAGGTAAATCAATGCTCTAAGTTGGATTTGATACAGCACTTTTGTTAAAACGAGTCTTGCATCAATTAAAATTAGAGGGAGTGAGATATAATGAAGGGTAAAAAATATAAAAATGATGATGTAATGATAACTACAGATACAGAAAAGACAGAAGTGGCCCCTATAGTAATGGTACAGTTTTTTGACTTCCAGAGAATACAGTGATTTGTTTTCTAGACATATGAAATCAAGGAGGCAAATTTGAGGTGTGGGGGCAGGAAAAACAAGAAAATGTATATTAAGAGTTCAGAGTACACTTGCAAACAAATAAAGAGGATGTTCCATCCATGCGGGATTAACCTATTTTATCTAATAACCCCCATCAGATACTGAGAGGCCAGTCTTTGTCGGAGGCCTTACTTTTGCCCCACCACAAATGAATAAACTAGAAGTCAAATATTTTCATTTAGTTTGCGGCAACACTGTTAATAGCTAAAATCTTTAAAATTTGTTCAGTTTTTAGGGCAAGCTTTTAGGGATCCGCCTATCTGCCTTTAGGTCAGTCCTCAACTGTGCTGTTGCACAAATATGGCTACAGTCAATTTAGTACAAGGGTGCTCAACCTTTTGAAGAGCGAGGGCCACTTAAATGATTTGGTAACAGGTAGTGAGCCACAGGGAATTATGGGGTTTTACCACCCACCCCAAACCACAAATGTAAACAAGCCTTTACTGTCCTGAGCCCCATATAAGACTGCTTTCACAATGATGCGCTGCGGTTTACCCACACTGTGGGTGCAGTGCAGTGCACCTGCAGCTTTCCTGCAGGTCAAATACCATTAACCAAATATTAGAAATGGTAACAGAGAGGTATGGGTGGTGTTGTCAAACCGTGATATATGTAATGTGTTTTGATATCCTATACTATCCCTTTAAGAAAAAATGTGTATAGTACAAGGGTTAGATCACAGCGTACTAAAAATAAGATCAATCATGTGAAAACTCCTACATAACCAAAGAAATGTAAAGCGTGCTGAGCAGATCAGCACTATTATCAAAATTTGATAATAAAATAAATAAAACAATACAAAAATAAAAATCAATCGAATAACACAATACATATAAAAGGTATACACGTATGTGATGTCCCTTTAAATTCACAAAAGCAAATATAAATCAACTCCAAAACAACATCCTCCCAGCAGTTGTGCCCATAGAAGGCAAAAACACTCAAAGTGCTGTAGTGCAAAAAAAAAACAACTACTTGAGTGCAAAAACCGTGCCAGGAAAACACATATACAGTATATGTAAAAGTCCAAATGAGTTAATTCAATAGAAAGTGACTAGTCCTTCAGAGTCTGTGCAGCAATATCAAACCAGTGAAAAGGTGTAAACCACTTGTGTTCCCCCTTAAAGTGGTTGTATACCCTTATTTTAAATTTTTACCTACAGGTCAGCCTATAATAAGGCTGACCTGTAGGTAAAATTAATATCTCCTAAACCTGTATGGTTTAGGAGATATTCTAAGTGGTGCATACTAGCTCATTATGCCTTTACAGGGTTTTTCTTTTTTTTGACATGTGCAGGTATACAACCGCTTTAAGGGCCTGCACTCACTGGATGGTTGCACCCCCCCCAGGGGCTAATGGCAATCCTTTATGGTAACATTTTGGTCTTTCCTCCTCCTCCTTAATAAATATGATCGTTGGTAATGCTCATCAGGAATAGGTGGACAAAGAAAAGATTGAGGGGTTGATTTACTAAAGGCAACGTGCAGTTGTTCCAAAGCTTAGTAAATGAGGTAAGGCTTCACTTTGCAAAGAGTACCCAATCACGTGCAAGGAAAGTAAAAAAACAGCATTTTTGCTTGCACGTTATTGGATGATCGAAGTCAGCAGAGTTTCTGCTCATTTACTAAGCTCTGGAGCAACTGCACTTGCAGCATGCAACTGCACTTTGCAAAGTGCAGTCTTTTTGCCTTTAGTAAATCAACCCAATAGTATCTCATTGCGTGACTCTGTATTAAAAGGTTTATTAAATAAAGCCAAATCCCGCTTACAATTTAGCAGGAAGCAAAAAGCGCATGTATGAAAGGCTGTGTCCTGGATGCCTTGCGGGGGTGCAGCCATCCAGTGAGTGCAGGCCCTTAAGGGGGAACATGAGTGCTTTACACCTTTTCACTGGTTTGATATTGCTGCACGAACTCTGAAGCACTAGTCACTTTGGATTGAATTAACTAATTTGGACTCTTACATATGTTTTCCTGGCACAGTTTTTGCAGTCAAGTAGGTTTTTTTTTTGTTTTTTTTTTGCACTACAGCACTTTATGAGTGTTTTTGCCTTCTAAGGCCACATCTGCTGGGAGGATGTTGTTTGGAGTTGATTTATATTTTGTTTTGTGAATTTAAAGGGACATCACATACATATATAACTTTTACATGCATTGTGTTATTCAAATCACTTTTATTTTGTATATTGTTTTATACATTTTTTGTCACATTTTTCTGCTCAGCACGTTTTACACTTCTTTGGTTATTTAGGCGTTTTCACATGATTGATCTTATTATTAGTACACTGTACTCTAACCCTTGTACATTTTTTTCTTAAAAGGTCAGTATAGGATATCAAAACACATTATATATATCACGGTTTGGCAGCACCACCCACACCTCTCTGTTACCATTTCTTGTATTCCTCACTTTGTGAGGAATTGGGGTAAGGCAGCAGCCAAAATATAAGTCCTTAGTGTGGATTTGAAATATCTATTCATTACCCTAATAGTGTTCCACTGTGCATGATAGTACTACCAAGTTATACAAATAAATAAATCTGTCAATATATAAATAATGAATGTCAAAAATGTTTCTTGTCCATAAACGTATAAAATCAATGAGAAAAAAATGAGTGTCCTGTCCGAATCCTTTAAATCAAAGATTCGTGACCAGTAAGCCCACCACCACTAATCACACAGCCTCTTACCAGATCGTTAGACCCCAAATTATAGGTGGTCTAACAAAGCGTGAAGCTGCATAAATCTTGCCTCATGGATCTGTTTGTGTATGGAACACACGCAATATCCTGTATTATAGTCCACTTCAGTCCTTCTTGCTGCTCCGAATACAAGCTCCACCAGAAAAGACTCCGAATAGTCTAATATCATCAGGTGTTTTACATCTGTGATCCTGTAAAATCTCTGCTAGATCTGGGAGCCACTGAGCAAAATTGTCCCTTGTAAACACAGATAACTTCTGTGTTTACAAGGGACAGCGAGGAGTGGAGGGTGAGAGCCGGAGGTGCCGAAATGGAGTTCTGCCACATTCTGGCTGCAAAACTGGGTGCGAGGGCCACATGACAAGGCCTGGTGGGCTGGATTCAGCCCACGGGCCTTGTGTTTCACATATCGCTTTACACTATTAAACAGGCATACAGTTTCTGTGAAGTTCCAGCTTCCACAGTGTTAATATGACAAATGGGTTCATTTTACTCAAGAAGGAAGGTATAAGAATGCAGGACAGCAGGAGGCCAGGGACTATTTTGCACTAAAGACCAAATCTAGTGAGAAGTTCAACTCGAACATTGGGTGTTCGCCGAACAGCGAATATTATGGGGTGTTTGCGGGAAATTTGAACGCCGTGGAACGCCCCGCCCACGTAACAGAGTGACCCCGCCCCTTCTGACATCATGTGATGTCATAGTGGGCAGGGTCACCCATTTAGGTCACCAGGTGGCCCCGCCCTTGCCTATATAACAGCTGTCAAAGCGAAAAGACAGCAGTCGGCGGGGAAGCCTCCCATGGAGGCAGAGTTTTTCCATTTTTTTTTCCAGGACTGTCGGACGCCGTGATTGACTATGAATTCACATCGAGGGACACTTTTTTTAAAATAAAGGAATTGTCAAAAACTGTCTCCTGTCGTTTTTACTTTTTCGACACTTTTTTGGTGAATGGGTAGGGGTACAATGTACCCGATACCCATTCACATAGGGGGGGCAGGATCTGGGGGCCCCCTTGTTAAAGGGGGCTTCCAGATTCCAACAAGCCCCCCACTCGCAGACCCCCACAACCACTGGGCAAGGATTGTGGGGATGAGGCCCTTGTCCCCAACAACACGGGGACAAGGTGCTTTGGGGTCCCCCATGTTGAGGGCTTGTGGCCTGGTTTTGGTGTGGGTTCCCCTTAAAATCCATACCAGACCTGAAGGGCCTGGTATGGAATTTGGGGGGGACCCCACGCCCTTTTTTTTACATTTTTGGCGTGGAGTTCCCCTTAATATCCATACCAGACCCAAAGGGCCTAGTAATGGACTGGGGGGGGGGACCCACGCCTTTTTTTTCAATGATGTTTTGTGTATATTGCCGGGATCTGGCAATACATTACAGCTGCAAGTAATTTTAAATGACATTTTTTCCTTTAGAAATTTAATTTTGCTGCGGTACTGTTATAAACATGGGAACGATGCACTACTTTAAATGCAGACTAAGGGGACCCCCAGGCCCAATATTTAAAGGAATATTTTATTTTTATTGTTTCACGTTAAACATTATTAAAATCACTGCTCCTGAAAAAACTTCAGTTTTAAAAACTTTTTTTTTTGCATTGATACATGTCCCCTGGGGCAGTACCCGAGTCCCCATACAATTTGTATGGCAATAACTTGCATATAAGCCTTTAAAATGAACACTTTTGATATTTCACGTTTGTGTCCCATAGACTTTAACAGTGTTCGCACACATTTTTTGTCTGTTCGCATGTTCTGGTGTGAACCAAACCAGGGGGTGTTCGGCTCATCCCTAATGGGGAGCAGCAGATGGGGCATACAGTCATCTATAGAAGTGAATGACTGTATACCCCTGTAAATGCTGAGTCTTCTGTACACCAGCATTTACCTGCACATGTACATACAATGTATTTTCCAATATGAAAAGCTACAATAGTATTGGTGTTTACATTAGTACAGGGGCGTTCAGCTTTTCACTTCTATATGTTTTTTATGCCAGGCATATTTTACCATGTGCATGTGGACTACTTGTGTTCTAATGCCTCTCATACAGAAAAAGGCAAAGCTAAACCAGTCCAGACAAGGGCTGCACAAAGTGGAAACAATTGTACAGCAAAAGCTGATGGGCCAGGGAGGATCAGGTTGGGGAGGAAGGAATATTCCCCCAGGACAGTAAAAAGAACATATATTGAGCTGGTGGCCTTGTGTCTTGAGCTCATTCAGACCTCAATAAGTGCCAAATTCTGATGGGGAAGTTGCATATTTAATATTTTCTTATTAAAGTTGTCTCACAATATCTGAGAGAGCCTCCACGGCCTGGTTACCTTAGCTGACTACATACCAAAGGAATGCCATTACAAACCGAAAAAGTCCTTAAAAGTTCACATTGCTTGCAAGGTGATTGGCCATGTCCTTATATACAAGTTCTATATACTACAGCTAAAATTTGGAATATTCAGTCTCACCTCAGAGCTGCCATCATGCATGCATCTGATCACCTGCACCCCGCCATGTAAAA
Source organism: Lithobates clamitans (assembly GCA_037952925.1). NCBI lineage: Eukaryota > Metazoa > Chordata > Amphibia > Anura > Ranidae > Lithobates > Lithobates clamitans. The sequence goes on along the minus strand of JBBGZY010001726.1, from coordinate 698,987 downwards.
TGGAGGGGACCCATGGCGGAAACAGCATCTTAAGTTAAGTATTCTTGTTATATTTTCTAATATTATTATATTTATTATCTGTACCTGTCATTACTTAAATAAATGTTATACTTATAAGTATGTGTGTGATTTCTCTTTGCAAACCTCAAATACAACCCCAAAAAACAAACTGTCATGTAATGGTGATAAAATAGATCCCTAGTCCATGACAGCTGCTGGGCTTAATGTAACTATCTGCTCCCTGTTCATACCTGTGATTATAGTAGTTGGCATAAGCATCAACCCGCTTTTCTGACTCTGAGATGTTCTGCATAGAGCTGCAAAGGAAATTAGTGGTGTTATTTTAGCGTTTGGTAAAATAAAAAGAAAACTGCATGATAATGACTAATTTTTGTGATAGCATGGTATTTTATTTAGTATTTTATCAGTATACTGGTGAATCCACAAAAGGCATCTTGTTTAGTGCACACACACACACACACAGTGGTGCACTTCATGTAGTACATCTTAAGCCCACAGGAATCTGTGCTACCATGAAAACACCAATTGGTGATAGCATACAATCGTTGTATAGGCGAAATGTGCATAGAGCAAGGCCAGTGGCTCATTATGTTATACACCTGCTGATGTTCTCTGATGTGGTGTTTTTTTCCTATGAGATCTTTTCATATTTGTGAATATATTTGCTTATAATAAATTATGTGGTTTTAAGCAATGCTATTCTATGGTCCTTTGTTTGTTCCTCAATATATCCCTATTCTGAGGAGAGGTCTTTGGATAACCAGTGGTTATCAGTGGTAACGTTTGGTGGCCCTTGATTGGCTGGTTTCCTCGATGCTGATCTCTTATAATCTGGAGATCATTACCATTTGGTAAGGGAAATGGGACACACTTGATTTCAAGGTGGTTTGTGACTTTTGCACATGGATTTTTACTTATTTTCAAGATCTCACAAGTGGCCATAAATATATGTTGTTTGAAGCATACTCTTTTATAATGAACAAGTTTTAATGATATGTTCTGTGATGGACACTTCACCACGTATTTTGATGTATATTATGTATGAAATCTTTTATTATGAGTTATGATTCTATATTACTTGATTTTGCGTGTTTTTTAAGTAGTTTTTTTAGATTTTCCTTTTGTCCAGAATATATGATTTCAAAATCATCGTGCACAATTTTTTTTGGCGTCAATTCACAGTGCATGCAGGTGTGAGCAGTAAATCAAATAAAAAATAAAAAAACTCAAGGACACATTAAAAGCAAGACTCTACCTTCTTTCATTTATTTAGTTGTTCTCTAGCATGTTTGGGCTTAATATAATTATCTGCTCCCTGGTCAGACCTGATATCATATCACCTGGCAAAGGCATCAACTTCCTTTGTGTGTATTACAAGTTCTGTAAGACAATGCCCTCCATTTAACATGACCACCAACTTTTCTTAAAGTGGATGTAAAGGCTGAAAGTTTTTTATCTTCATGCATTCTATGCATGAAGGTAAAAAAAAACATCAGTGTGCAGCGCCCCCCCTCCCCCCAGCCCCCCTAATACTTACCTGAGCTATGTCTGTATCCAGCCATGTGCGCGCCAGGGAATAGTAGTTTAGATTTCATCTCTTTGATGTCTGGCAGAAACCGCAATTCTAGGAATCGTGTGAATCTGTCACACCAGGTTGGGGTTGTCTCCTCTCTTTTCGGGTGGAAAGATTCTTCATCGTCTGGGAAGGAACACAACAACATACAGCAGTAAATGATGTTTAAAAATTATAAATGTTCACCAAGATTAACATATTCTTGGCCTAATAATGCTCTAACACTAAAGAAGGCCAATAAAAGCTCATATGATTCAGCTGCCAATGTATGCTCACAGTTTGGAGAAAATCCTTCCCCAGCCAATGACAGCTATTTCCTTTAAAGTAAACTTTTCTTAAAGTGATTTTAAAGGCTCAAGATTCCTTACCTTCTTGCATTCTATGCAGAAAAGCAAAAAAACCTTCTGTGTGCGGTGCTCCACCCCCTAAAACTCACCTGAGTCCTCTCTCGATCCAGTGATGTCATGAGGCCTAAACTTCTCCTGGGTCTCTCATTCCTCATTGGCTGAGACAGCAGCGGGAGCTATTGGCTCCTACTACTGTCAACCAGAGCCAGTGAGCCAATGAAGAGAGAGTGGGGATGGGCCCAAGCCACAGCTCTATGTGTCTTATGGATGCACCCACCAGTGCCCCCAGAACCAGGGGCTTGCTATTGGGGGCACTGACTGAGGAGGAGGAACCAGGAGTGCCAGCGGGCGATCTGCAAAGAAGAGGTTCGGGGCTGCTTTGTGCAAAACCACTGTTTAGAGCAGGTAAGTATACATGCTTGTTTTTTGAGTTTTTTTAATGAACCTTTTAATGTCACTTTAAGAGGAATATGATGGCTGCCATTGCTGAGCTCTTGATGAAAATGTTAGATGCCTGGTTGTCATGCTGACCCTCACTACAAACCTCTGAGTCACTGATCAAATACATATATGCAAATCAGGACTGTCAGAAGACTCTATCTGCATACTTGTGCCAAGTCAGTGAATTAAAGTGTTGATGGCAGCCATAACAGCCAGGCGATTATTATTTGTAGAATTAAAAGTCAGCACTGGCAGCATATGTGTTTCTCAAATAAATGTTTTCCCTCCCCTATTAGAGCCATTTTACACTGGGGTGGTTTGCAGGCGCTATTGCGCTAATAATAGCGCCTGCAAACCGACCTGAAAGTGCTGCTGCTTTGTCTCCAGTGTGAAAGCCCCGAGCGGTGCGCTGGCAGGACGGGAAAAAAAGTCCTGCTAGCAGCATCTTCGGAGGTATATACTCCACTCCTTCACCGCTCCTGCCCATTGAAATCAGAGGCGCTTTGCGGTGGTCTTTAACCCTTTTCTCGTCCATTAGCGGGGGGTAAAACTGCCCTGCTAGCGGCCGAATACCGATGGTAAAACGTGTGAAAGGGCCCTTAGGGACCTTTTATCAAAATGGAAAATCACTTTACTGGCAGCCCCTACACCCACCCATATACAAATAGAGTAGAAAAAAAAACATACAGAAAAATATAAAAATGTGCTCACATTGGTCCAGACTTTTGACAATTCCAGGAGGTGTGGTCACATCACTATACCTCCCTGGTGCTCGAATTTGTGCTTAGATTTCCATTGGCTGCCTGTCAATTAGCTGATGTCAGCACCTCTAGTGCCTAGAAGAAGGTGCCAGCATTGGGAAGGGCGAAGAGCTATGTGACAATTGTGTGAACCTCATGTGGGCAGATTGATGGTTGCTTTCTCCATGTACAACTGGATTTCAAGTCATATGAATCCCTAACCAATTTACTATACATGTAGGTGTAAGAAGTAGGAAAGAAAAAATTAAAAAAACTCCAGGACACAAATAATAGAATGACTCTGCTTTCTGTTATTTTTAATTTGCTGCCTAGCATGTTTTTGAGTATATATAAAAAAAAAAAAAAACACCCCACAACTTTTGCTGCTATATTCACCTTCAAACCTTCAAATCCAATCTTCAGCTCTATGCTCAACTGGGACCAGGGGAAGTTTAGGGAGAAGGGAAATTGCCCCCCAGGACAGTACAAATAACATATGTCAGGCTGATGGCCCAGTAGGGAGAGAATCTCTTGTTCAGACCTCAATCAGAGCTGGGTCTGCAGTCCATGACAACTGCTGGGCTTAATATAATGATCTGCTCCCTGATCAGACCTGAAATCATATCACCTGGTAAAGGCATCAACTTCCTTTGTGTGTATTACATGTTCTGTAAGACAATGCCCTCCATTTAACATGACCACCAACTGCTGTGGCACTGTGGTACTTTGTATAGTACACATTTAGCTCACAGGAATCTGTGTCCACCATGAAAGAACCAATTGGTTGTGTTTATCTCTCACACAAATTACTTACACAATGATTGTGGTGATTTCGGCTCTTTGATGTCTGGCAGAAACCGCAATGCTTCAGAATCAAATTTTGTGAATCTGTCACACCAGGTTTGGGTTGCCTCCTCTCTTTTCAGGTGGAAAGATTCTTCATCGTCTGGGAAGGAACACAACAACATACAGCAGTAAATGATGTTTAAAAATGATAAATGTTCACCAAGATTAACATATTCTTGGCCTAATAATGCTCCAACACTAAAGAAGGTATGCTCACAGTTAGGAGAAATTCCTTCATCAGCCAATGACAGCTATTTCCTTTAAAGTAAACTTTTCTTAAAGTGATTTTAAAGGCTCAAGGTTTTTTTTACTTTCTGTGTGCAGAGCCCCAGCCCCTAATACTCACCTGAGCCCCCTCTCGATCCAGTGATGTCCCGAGGGCTAAACTTCTCCTGGGTCCTTCATTCCTCGTTAGCTAACAGAGCAGCAGCGGAAGCCATTGGCTCCTACTATTGTCAACCACAGCCAGTGAGCCAATGAAGAGAGAGTGGGGGTGGGTCCAAGCCACAGCTCTATCTGTCTTATGGATGCATAGAGCGGGACTCAGGAGTGAGCACACACCAGTGCCCCTAGAACAAGGGGCTTGCTATTGGGGGGCACTGGCTGAAAAGGAGAAGGCAGGAGCGCCAGCGGGTGACCTGAAAAGACGAGGAGGATTGGGGCTGCTCTGTGCAAAACCACTGTACAGTGTAAGTATACATGCTTGTTTTTTTTTTTTTGTTTTTTTTTTTAAATTAACCTTTAGGCCCCTTTCACACTTATACGACTTGTCCCACGATTTTGTACTGCAAAATCGTATGACAAGTCATTCTCCATGATTTTCAATGACTACCATTCATATTGGCACGGCTTTAAGTCATGCCGACTTCAAAGTAGTCCCTGCACTACTTTGGTTCAACTTCCATGCGAGTTGTACTCCATAGACCTCAATGTTAAACCCTCAAGTAGCATGCAAATCGTACCTGAATAATATAGACACGATTTCAGTAAGACTTTGTAAGCACAAGCCTCACACCATGTACGTTTTCATTTGTTAATGCCAAAGTTGTGGCAAAGTCATACAAAGTAGTACTGCTCCCAAATTGCGGCAAAATAGCGGCCGCAAAATTGCGCGACTTTGAAGTCGTATAAGTGTGAAAGTGGCCTTAATGTCACTTTAGGAGGAATATGATGGCTGCCATTGCTGAGCTCTTTATAAAAAAATGCTAGACGCCGGACTGTCATGCTGACCCTCTCCACAAACCTCTGAGTCCCTGACCAAAAACATGCAAATCAGGAATGACAGAAGTCTTTATCTGCATACTTGGGCCAAGTCAGTCAATCAAAGTGTTGATGACATCCATAACAAGCAAGACAATTACCGTATTTATCGGCGTATAACACGCACTTTTTAAGGCCTTAAAATCAGGGGAAAATCATGTGTGCGTGTTATACGCTGATCCCCCGCAGATTGTGAGCCTTTTGGCGGCTCTTGGCGGCTTTTGGCTGCTCTTGGCGGCTTTCGGCCATTCTCGGCGGCTCTCGGGCCACTCTCGGCGGCTTACGGCCATTCTCGGCAGCTCTCAGTGGCTTTCGGCCATTCTCGGCGGCTTTCGCTTTCGGCCATTCTCGGCGGCTTTAGGCGGCTTTCGCTGCCTATCACAGTTTTGAAGGCCATAAAATGCCAAGAATGTCACAAACCCCCCCCAAATGACCCCATTTTGGAAAGTAGACACCCCAAGCTATTTGCTGAGAGGCATGGTGAGTATTTTGCAGCTCTCATTTGTTTTTGAAAATGAAGAAAGACCAGAAAAATTTTTTTTTTCTTTTTTCAATTTTAAAAACTTTGTGACAAAAAGCGAGGTCTGCAAAATACTCACTATACCTCTCAGCAAATAGCTTGGGGTGTCTACTTTCCAAAATGGGGTCATTTGGGGGGGTTTGTGCCACCTGGGCATTCCATGGCCTCCGAAACTGTGATAGGCAGTGAAGAGTGAAATCAAAAATTTACGCCCTTAGAAAGCCTGAAGGCGGTGCTTGGTTTTCGGGGTCCCGTGCGCGCCTAGGCTCCCAAAAAGTCTCACACATGTTGTATCCCCGTACTCAGGAGAAGCAACAGAATGTATTTTGGGGTGTAATTTCACATATCCTCATGGCATGTTTGAGCAATATATCATTTAGTGACAACTTTGAGCAAAAAAAAAAAAAAAAATTGTCTCTTTCCTGCAACTTGTGTCACAATATAAAATATTCCATGGACTCGACATGACTCTCAGCAAATAGCTTGGGGTGTCTACTTTCCAAAATGGGGTCATTTGGGGGGGTTTGAACTGTTCTGGCATTTTATGCACAACATTTAGAAGCTTATGTCACACATCACCCACTCTTCTAACCACTTGAAGACAAAGCCCTTTCTGACACTTTTTGATTACATGAAAAAATTATTTTTTTTTGCAAGAAAATTACTTTGAATACCCAAACATTATATATTTTTTTAAACCAAATGCCCTACAGATTAAAATGGTGGGTGTTTCATTTTTTTTTTCACACAGTATTTGTGCAGCGATTTTTCAAACGCAGGTTACCACTTTAGATTTACAGAGGAGGTCTACTGCTAAAATTACTGCCCTCGATCTGACGTTCGCGGTGACACCTCACATGCATGGTGCAATTGCTGTTTACATTTGACGCCAGACCGACGCTTGCGTTCGCCTTAGCGCGAGAGCAGGGGGGACAGGGGTCCTTTTTTTTTTTTTTTCTTTATTATTTTTTTGCTTTTTTATCTTATTTTTAAACTGTTCCTTTCATTTTTTTTTTAAAATCATTTTTATTGTTATCTCAGGGAATGTAAATATCCCCTATGATAGCAATAGGTAGTGACAGGTACTCTTTTTTGAAAAAAATGTGGTCTATTAGACCCTAGATCTCTCCTCTGCCCTCAAAGCATCTGACCACACCAAGATCGGTGTGATAAAATGCTTCCCCAATTTCCCAATGGCGCTGTTTACATCCGGCGAAATCTATGTCATAAAATGCTCGTAGCTTCCGGTTTCTTAGGCCATAGAGATGTTTGGAGCCACTCTGGTCTCTGATCAGCTCTATGGTCAGCTGGCTGAATCACCGGCTGCATTCTCAGGTTCCCTGTTGAGACAGGAGAGCCAGAGAAAAACACGGAAGACGGTGGGGGGGGGGCATTCCCTCCCACTGCTTGTAAAAGCAGTCTAGAGGCTAATTAGCAGCTAGGATTGCTTTTACATGAAAGCCAACCGCTGGCTGAAAAGAATGATACCAAGATGATACCTAAACCTGCAGGCATCATTCTGGTATAACCACTCAAAGTCGTGAATGGCGTACCTGAAGACAAAAAAATGGTTAACAATAAAGCACAGTAAACGGTAAAGTATAAAAAATTGCATACCTGAAAAACAAACATGATAAAACATAATAACAATAAAACATTGCAGAATAGAATACAGTAAAAAAGAGCAGAACAATAGAGAGAGAGAATAGAGAGAGAGAGAGAGAACAATAAAACGACAACTATTTTTTTTTTATTTTTGTTTGTGTTTTTTTTTTTTTTTTTTTTTTTTTACACTTTTTTTTGTAACTGTAACTTTTATAACTGTAATGCCCCGTACACACGGTCGGATTTTCCGACGGAAAATGTGTGATAGGACCTTGTTGTCGGAAATTCCGACCGTGTGTAGGCTCCATCACACATTTTCCATCGGATTTTCCGACACACAAAGTTTGAGAGCAGGATATAAAATTTTCCGACAACACAAATCCGATGCACAAAGTGCCACGCATCCTCAAAATAAATAAAGAGATGATACTATTGGCCACTGCCCCGTTTATAGTCCCGAAGTACGTGTTTTACGTCACTGCGTTTAGAACAATCGGATTTTCTGACAACTTTGTGTGACCGTGTGTATGCAAGACAAGTTTGAGCCAATATCCGTCGGAAAAAATCCTAGGATTTTGTTGTCGGAATGTCCGAACAAAGTCCGACCGTGTGTACGGGGCATAACCGGTTCCAGGTTTGGGTCTCTCAAAATGCGATGGCATCTTGGGAGACCCTGTGAAAGTGTGCCTAGTCTGTGCAATGCTGTACCCTACGCTAATACTCAACTAGTGAATGGTAGCGTTCAAAACATTCACCAATGCAAAGATCAGGATTGTCAGGACAGGAGGGACAATAATAGCGGGTGTCACGCCTATATCCGCTCTTGCTGCAGACACGACATCATTTTTGGGGGGGTTCGTTAGGTAGGGGGAGGACATAAAAATGCCTCTCATGCAGCCGACTGCATTTGGTTGGGGATGTGAATGGGGGAAGTACGGGCTCTGCAGAAGCGGTGGGTTCCCAATTAGGATTGGCGAATGCAACAGGAAGGGCACTATGGGCACGACGGGCCTGTGTTTGTCTTCTTGGTGGCAGCGGGACACTACTTGTGGTTGCCACCTCACCAGCTTGAACTGCACTTATGGGACTCGCCACGTCACCAAGTGTTACTGCAGTGCTGGTTTGACCACGACCGGGGTGTACTAGGCCGCTGGCGCTTGCCAGTTCACCAAAACGCTACAAAAAAACCTGTTAGCGATCGCAGGGATCAGGCCTGACTTTGCGAACACTGCAGTTATGCGTTTAGTGTTTTGTAAGTGACAGTGATCGATCGATACTGCACTTGGGTGGGCTGGGCTGGGCAGAGGGGCAAAGCGCAGGTGCTAGCAGGTATCTGGGCTGATCCCGCTAACACTGCGTTTTTGGGAATCCTAAACTGCTGGGGACGCTAGTATAGATCTGATCGGATCAGATATTGATCCGATCAGATACTATACCACTAAGGGAGGTGTACAGTGCGTGCGTGGGTGTTAGCGCTACTGGCACTAACCTGACGCTGCCTGGGGCTGGTGCTTGCCATTTCACCAAAACGCTACCAAAAAAACTGTTAGCGATCGCAGGGATCAGGCCTGACTCTGCGAACGCTGCAGTTATGCGTTTAGTGTTTTGTAAGTGACAGTGATCGATCGATACTGCACTTGGGTGGGTTGGGCTGGGCCGGGCGGAGGGGCAAAACGCAGGTGCTAGCAGGTATCTGGGCTGATCCCGCTAACACTGCGTTTTTGGGAATCCTAAACTGCTGGGGACGCTAGTATAGATCTGATTGGATCAGATATTGATCCGTTCAGATACTATACCACTAAGGGAGGTGTATGCTGCGTGCGTGGGTGTTAGCGGTACTGGCACTAATCTGACGCTGCCTGGGGCGACACATATCACCGCCGGGCGATCAGGGGGCTAAACCTTTATTCGGTAATAAACGGCGGGTGCCCTGACACTATAAAAAATAAACGAACTAACCAGCGTCACCCGTAACAGTTATACGGTGATCAGTGGTGAAAGGGTTAACTAGGGGGAAATCAAGGGGTTAAAACATTTATTAGATAGTATATGGGGGTCCCTGTCGCTATAAAACGCTGACGGCGAACCTAAATATTTACCTCCCTAACTAGCGTCACCAGTGACACTAATACAGCGGAAAAATGATCGCTTAGTGACACTGGCGACGGGGGGTGATCAAGGGGTTAAAACTTTATTAGGGGGGGTTAGGGGGGTACCCTAGACCTACAGGGGGCTAACACTAACTGTCCTACCACTTCTAACTGTCACAAACTGACACCATGCAGTAATCAGGAAAAAAAAAACAGCTTGGTGTCAGTTTGTGACGGGGGGGGGGATTGGGGGGCGATCGGGGGGGGGGGATCGGGGGTGTTTAGTGTGCCTGGCATGTTCTACTGTGTTGTGTAGTGTTTTACACTTACTCAGATGTCTTCTCTCCTCGGCGCCGGAGCGGAAACTGCCGAGCCGAGGAGAGATGACATCACATCCTCTGCCTGTGTGTACTATACACAGGCAGGGGATGTTTCTCATTGGCTGGGAGCGATCGCGAGGGGGGGGGCCACGATCGGATGGCCTCCCCCTCATCTCTGATCGCTGCCAGACAAATGCCGACCGCCGCTGGCACCGGGGGGGTCCGATCGGACCCCCCCGCCCGCGGGAAGGCAATCACGTACCAGGTACGTGATTTTGCCTGCCCGTGCCGCTCTGTTCATGTATATATGCGTGAGGCGGTCGGCAAGTGGTTAAGTAGTTTTTTTAGATTTTCCTTTTGTCCAGAATATATAATTTCAACATCATCGTGCACAATTATTTTTGGCTTCAATTTACAGTGCATGCCGGTGTGAGCAGTGAGACAAATAAAAAATAAAAAACTCAAGGACACAATAAAAGCAAGACTTTCATTCATTTATTTAGTTGTTCTCTAGCATGTTTGTATGAAAAAAAAACCCCACACACCACAACTTTTGCTGCAATACTCACCTTCAATTTGGACCTGACTGCAGCAGTAATTTTTTTGCCCACTACATGCATCCAGTTTTCAGTGCCATTCAATATACTTCTTGTGAGCCCAGTCTGCTACAACTTCAACCAGGGGGAATTTGGAGAGAAGAGGATTCCCCCCCCCCCCCCCCCCCGGGGCAGTACAAACAACATATGTTGGGCTGGTGTGGAGAGAATCTCTTGTTCAGACCTAAATTAGAGCTGGGTCTGCAGTCCATGAAAACTTAATAATTATCTGCTCCCTGGTCAGACCTGTTATCATATCACCTGGCAAAGGCATCACCTTTTTTTGTGTGTATTACATGTTCTGTAAGACAATGCCCTCCATTTAACATGACCACCAGCACTGTGGTACACTTTGTATAGTACACATTTAGCCCACATAAATCTGTGTCCACCACGAAAGGGGCAATTGGTTGTGTTTACCTCTCAGACCAAATCACTTACTGAATAATCGTAGAGATTCCAATTTTGTGGATCTGTCATTCCAGGTTGGGGCTGCATCCTCGCTTGTTATGGGGGAAGATTCAACATCTGGTAATTAAACACATGATAAATGTTCACCAAGATTAACATATTCTTGGCCTAAAAATGCTCTAATACTAAAGAATGTCTATAAAAGCTCATATGATTAAGCTGCCAATGTATGGTCACAGTTAGGAGAAAATCCTTCACCAGACAATGACAGCTATTTCCTTTAGAGTAAACTTTTCTTAAAGTGGATGTAAAGGCTCAAAGTTTTTTACCTTCATGCATTCAATGCATGAATGCAAAAAACCTTCAGTGTGCAGCGGCCCCCCCAGCCCCCCTAATACTTACCTGAGCCCCATCTCAATCCAGCGATGTGCAGGAGAGCTGATCTTCTCCCGGGTCTCTCATTCCACATTGGCTGAGACAGCAGTGGGAGCCATTGGCTCCTACTACTCTCAATCACAGCCAATAAAGAGAGAGTAGGGGACGGGGCCAAGCCATGGCTCTGTGTGTCTTATGGATGCATAGAGCAGGGCTCGGGAGCGAACACGCACCAGTGCCCTCAGAGCAAGTGGCTTGCTATTGAGGGCACTGGCTGAAGAGGAGTTAGAAGCCAATGAGAGTGGGGGGAAGCGAAGGGAAAGGAAAGACAGATTCTGGTGGTAGGGGACTCAATTTTTAGAAGGACAGAGAAGGCAATCTGTCACAAAGACCTGAAGTGCCGAACTGTATGTTGTCTACCGAGCACTCGGGTTCGGCTCATCACGAATCTGGTGGACAGATTACTGGGAGGGGCTGGGGAAGACCCGGCTGTTATGGTGCACGTTGACATCAATGACAAAGTCAGAGGCTGATGGAGTGTCCTAAAGAACGAGTTTAGGGAGCTAAATTGAGGAAAAGGACCTCCAAGTTAGTATTCTCAAAAATACTACCAGTACCTTGAGCCACATCAGAAAAGCAGAGAGAGATTAGGGAAGTAAACAAGTGGCTGAGGAGCTGGTGTAGTAAGGAGGGGTTTGGGTTCCTGGAGAACTGGGCCGACTTCTTAGTCGGTCACCAGTTCTATAGAAGGGACGGACTGCACCTAAATGAGGAGGGTGCAGATCTGCTGGGAGTGTAGATGGCTGAAAAGTTAGAGGGGCTTTTAAACAAGGCGACAAGGGGAGGGTCCAGAGGTAGATATAGTCAGAGCGGAACATGTTCCAGAGGGTAGTATTGGGGCATTAGTGGTAGGTTGACTAAAGCACATAAAAACAAAAGGTAAGTATAGTAACAAGTTCTATTTGCAATCTTGTAACACCCAATAAGAGGACAGTATGCGACCAGTCTAAACTACGTGGCATGTTCACCAATGCCAGGAGCCTGGCGAACAAGATGGGAGAACTAGAGATACTGTTGTACGAGGATTTAGATTTTGTGGGAATTTCAGAGACTTGGTTCAACAGCTCTCATGATTAGCTGGCAACCATTCAAGGGTATTCCCTTTATCGCAGGGATAGAGAGGGTAAAAAAGGGGGAGGGGTATGCCTGTATATCAAGAATAATGTACAAATGAATGTGAGAGATGACATCACTAAGGGAGCTAGGGAGGAGATGGAATTCTTATGGGTAGATCTCCAAAGGGATGAAACTAAGGGGAAAATAAGACTGGGAGTATGCTATAGGCCCCCTAACCTGAGGGAGGAGGGGGAGACGGACCTCCTATCACAATTTGGATTAGCAGCAAAGATGGGAAGTGTCATCATAATGGAGTATTTTAATTATTAAGGCAATCGTCTAAGGCTCGCCAGCTCCTAAATGTCTTGCAGGACAATTTCATGGGTCAGATGGTAGACGCACCAACTAGAAACAAAGCGTTACTAGACCTATGATTACCAACAATACAGACCTGATCACGGATGTGGAAATAAGGACCAATTTAGGAAACAGCGATCACAGGTCAATTCGCTTCAGTATAAATCACACGAATAGGAAACATAGGGGGAATACAAAGACACTGAATTTCAAAAGAGCCAACTTCCCTAAACTACGAAACTTGCTAGAAGATATATATTGGGATAAAATCTTAGGAACAAAGAACACAGAGAAGAGATTGGTTTGCTTTAAGAGCATATTAAATAAGGGCATGAGCCCGTCCATCCCATTGGGAAATAAATATAAAAGAGCGAACAAAAGTCCCCGATGGCTTAAAGAGGAAGTAAACCCTCTCTAAAAAAACAAAACAAAAAAACAACCTGCAGGACAAAAGGCATAATGAGCTAGTATGCATAGCATACTACATACTAGCTCATTATGAATTACTTACCTGAGATTGAAGCCCCCGAAGCGACCCTTACTCAACTCCTCTGTTGCCGCCATGATACCCGGAGTGACTTCCGGGTATCGCTGCTCCGGCGCTGTGACTGCCGGAGCAGCGATGACGTCACTCCAGCACATGTGCGTGGGAGCCGTTAGTGACGGCATGATCGCCTTCACTAACGGCACGTTCAGTGCGCCTGCGCCGTAAACATCGGTGCCCGTTTTTAGAAAAATATCTCCCTAACCGTGTAGGTTAAGGAGATATTTCTTGCACCTACAGGTAAGACTTAATCTAGGCTTACCTGTAGGTTAAAGTGGTCTGTAAGGGTTTACAACCACTTTAACTCCAATGTAAAAATGCATATAAAAGCAATGGAGAAGACCTTCAAAAAATACAAGGCTCAGGGATCATCATCAGCATTCAGACTTTACAAAGAATGTAACAAGAAATGTAAGGGTGCAATTAGGGCGGCTAAGATAGAACATGAACGACACATAGCGGAGGAGAGCAAAAAAAAATCCCAATAAAATCTTTAAGTATATGAACAGTAAAAAAGGGAGGACAGACCATATTGGCCCCATAAAGAATGAGGAAGGAAATCTGGTTACAAAGGATGGGGAGATGGCGAAGGTATTGAATTTATTCTTCTCCTCTTCACGAGGGAATCGGGGGCTTCAGTAACCAATACTGCAGTGTTTATCCTCATGACACATCACAGGAAGCACCCTCATGGCTAACAGAGGACAGAATTAAAGACAGACTTGAAAAACGTAACATTAATAAGTCGCCGGAACAGATGGCTTGCACCCGAGGGTCCTTAGGGAACTCAGTCATGTAATTGCCAGACCATTGTTCCTAATTTTTACTGACAGTCTACTGACTGGAATGGTACCAGCTGATTGGAGAAAAGCCAATGTAGCACCAATATTTAAAAAAGGGCCAAAATACATCTCTGGGAATTACAGACCAGTTAGCCTAACATCAATAGTATGTAAACTCTTGGAGGGGATGGTAAGGGACTATATACAAGATTTTAGTAATAAGAACGATATCATTAGCAGTAATCAGCATGGATTCATGAAGAATCGTTCTTGCCAAACCAACCTATTAACCTTCTTTGAGGAGGTGAGTTACCATCTAGATAAAGGAAGGCCCAGAGACATGGTGTATCTGGATTTTGCAAAAGCATTTGACACAGTTCCCCATAAGCGCTTACTGTACAAAATAAGGTCCGTTGGCATGGACCATAGGGTGAGTACATGGATTGAAAACTGGCTACAAGAGCGAGTTCAGAGGATGGTGTTAAATGGGGAGTACTCAGAATGGTCTGGGGTGGAAAGTGGGGTCCCCCAGGGTTCTGTGCTGGGACCAATCCTATTTATTTGTTCATAAACGACCGGGAGGATGGCGTAAACAGTTCAATCTCTGTATTTGCAGGCGATACTAAGCTAAGAAGGGCAATAACTTCTACGCAGGATGTGGAAACCTTGCAAGAAGATCTGAACAAATTAATGAGGTGGGCAACTACATGGCAAATGAGGTTTAATGTGGAAAAATGTAAAATAATGCATTTGGGTGGCGAAAATATGAGTGCAATCTACTCACTGGGGGGGAGAACCTCTGGGGAAATCAAGGATGGAAAAGGACCTGGGGGTCCTAGTAGATGATAGGCTCAGCAATGGCATGCAATGCCAAGCTGCTGCTAACAAAGCAAACCAAATATTGGCATGCATTAAACAGGAGATTAAGAGATAAAGCGATAATTTTCCCACTCTACAAGACTCTGGTCCGGCCTCACCTGGAGTATGCTGTCCAGTTCTGGGCACCAGTTCTCAGGAAGGATGTACTGGAAATAGAGCGAGTACATAGAAGGGCAACAAAGCTAATAAAGGGACAGGAGGATATTAGTTATGAAGAAAGGTTGTGAGCACTGAACTTATTCTCTCTGGAGAAGAGACATTTGAGAGGGAATATGATTTCAATTTACAAATACCGTACTGGTGACCCCACAATAGGGATAAAACTTTTTCGTAGAAGGGAGTTTAATAAGATACGTGGCCACTCATTAAAATTGGAAGAAAAGCGGTTTAACCTTAAACTACGTAGAGGGTTCTTTACTGTAAGAGCAGCATGGATGTGGAATTCCCTTCCAAAGGCGGTGGTCTCAGCGGGGAGCCATCGATAGTATAAAAAAACTATTAGATAAGCACCTGAACGACCACAACATACAGGGATATACAATGTAATACTGACATATAATCACACACATAGGTTGGATTTGATGCACTTGTGTCTTTTTTCAACCTCACCTACTATGTAACTATGTAGGAATCACCAGTGGGGGACCCGAAAAAAAAGAGTTTTGGGGCTGCTCTGTGCAAAACCACTGCACAGAGCAGGTAGGTATAACATGTTTCTTATTTTCTTGTAATTAACCTTTAAAGAGGTTGTAAACCTCCGGAAAAAAAAAACAAAAAAAAAAAACCTGCAAGACAAAAGGCATAATGAGCAAGTATGCATCGCATACTTGCTCATTATGAAATACTTAGCTTAGAACGAAGCCAAGCAGTGCCACCTGCACTCCGCTCCCACAGCCGACATCTTTCACCAAAGATAGTCCTGGGTTTGCTGGCTCCGGCCCTGTGATTGGCCGGAACCGCGATGACGTAACTCCCGCGCATGCACGTGGGAGCCGCCAGTCAAGGCACGGGTCCTGAAGAAACGGCACCACCAGGCCATTTCTTCAGTGCGCATGCGCCAATGACGTTGGTAGCAGCGTATACAGTGAATATCTCCTAAATTGTGCAAGTTTAGGAGATATTTACAGTACCTACAGGTAAGTCTTATTATAGGCTTACCTGTAGGTACAGGTGGTATAGCAGAGTTTACAACCACTTGAATGTCACTTTAAGAGGAATATGATGGCTGTCGTTGCTGAGCTCTTGATGAAAATGCTAGACACCGGACTGTCATGCTGACCCTCACTACAAACCTCTGAGTCACTGATCAAATACATATATGCAAATCAGGACTGTCAGAAGACTCTATCTGCATACTTGTGCCAAGTCAGTGAATTAAAGTGTTGATGGCAGCCATAACAGCCAGGCAATTATTATTTGTAGAATTAAAAGTCAGCACTGGCAGCATATGTGTTTCTCAAATAAATGTTTTCCCTCCCCTATTAGAGCCCTTTTATCAAAATGTAAAATCGCTTTACTGGCAGCCCCCTACACCCACCCATATACAAATAGAGTAAAAAAAAAAAAAATTACAGAAAAATATAAAAATGTGCTCACATTGATCCTGACTTTTGACAATTCCAGGAGGTGTGGTCACATCACTATACCTCCCTGGTGCTCGAATTTGTGCTTAGATTTCCATTGGCTGCCTGTCAATTAGCTGATGTCAGCACCTCTAGTGCCTAGAAGAAGGTGCCAGCATTGGGAAGAGGGAAGGGCTATGTGACAATTGTGTGAACCTCATGTGGGCAGATTGATTGTTTCTTTCTCCATGTACAACTGGATTTCAAGTCATATGAATCCCTAACCAATTTACTATACATGTAGGTGTAAGAAGTAGGAAAGAAAAAGGTAAAAAAAAACTCCAGGACACAAATGATAGAAGGACTCTGCTTTCTGTCATTTTTAATTTGTTGCCTAGCATGTTTGCAAGTAAATTAAAAAAAAAAACCCACAACTTTTGGTGCTATATTCATCTTCAATCTGGAGCTGTCTCCAGCAGTACTTTTTCTCAGCTCATTATATGCATTCAGCAAAGGTGTGCACAGCCTATTGCATTAGGGTGTGCACCCCAAAGCTCAAACATGCCTTTCTCTACAACCTCAGCTGCACTGGACAGTGAATGAATGGGAAGTGCTCTGTGCTGAGCAGCTTCCGGTTTATTCACAAATTGAAGCATAGTACACAGTTTACTATGATTCAGTTATGAATGAACGCAGTGAGTGAGTGTGTTCACTGTATCCATTTAGAAAAGGATGAGGTTGGTAAATGACATATTGAATAGCCCCTTCCCCTGCAGCAGAGGGGGAGAGGAGGGATGCCAGCAGCACTGCAGGTGGGGGTGCGCAACATGGGAGGAAGCCCAGCGGAATTGGCACCACATGAAGTGATTGGGGTGGCACACCCTCTGCACACACCTTGCGCACCAGTCTTTAGCTCTATGCTCGATAGGAGCATTTAGGGAGAAGGGAATTAGCCCCCCAGGACAGTACAAATAACATATGTCAGGCTGATGGCCCAGTGTAGAATGAATCTCTTGTTCAGACCTTAACCACTTGACGACCGCCTCACGCCGATGTACGTCGGCAAGGTGGCACGGACAGGCAAAATCACGTACATGTACGTGATTTGCCTTCCGCGGGTGGGGGGTCCGATCGGACCCCCCCGGTGCCGGAGGCGGTCGTCTTTTGTCCAGCGGCGATCAGAGGTGAGGGGGAGACCATCCGCTCGTGGCCCCCCCCTCGCGATCGCCGCCGGGCAATCAAATCATTCCTTTGCTGCTGTATGCTAAACAACAGCAAAGGAAATGATGTCATCTCTCCTCGGCTCGGTAATTTCCGTTCCGGCCCGAGGAGAGAAGACATGTGAGTGAGTGCACAACACTACACACACACAGTAGAACATGCCAGGCACACAAAACACCCCGATCCCCCCCCCCGATCGCCCCCCCCCTGTCACAAACTGACACCAAGCAGTTTGTTTTTTTTTTTTTTTTTTTTTTTTCTGATTACTGCATAGTGTCAGTTTGTGACAGTTACAGTGTTGGGACAGTGAGTATTAGCCCCCTTTAGGTCTAGGGTACCCCCCTAACCCCCCCAATAAAGTTTTAACCCCTTGATCACCCCGTCACCAGTGTCACTAAGCGATCATTTTTCTGATCGCTGTATTAGTGTCGCTGGTGACGCTAGTTAGGGACGTAAATATTTAGGTTCGCCGTCAGCGTTTTATAGCGTCAGGGACCCCCATATACTACCTAATAAATGTTTTAACCCCTTGATTGTCCCCTAGTTAACCCTTTCACCACTGATCACCGTATAAGTGTTACGGGTGACGCTGGTTAGTTCGTTTATTTTTTATAGTGTCAGGGCACCCGCCGTTTATTACCGAATAAAAGTTTAGCCCCCTGATCACCCAGCGGTGATATGCGTCGCCCCAGGCAGCGTCAGATTAGCGCCAGTACCGCTAACACCCACGCACGCAGCATACGCCTCCCTTAGTGGTATAGTATCTGTACGGATCAATATCTGATCCGATCAGATCTATACTAGCGTCCCCAGCAGTTTAGGGTTCCCAAAAACGCAGTGTTAGCGGGATCAGCCCAGATACCTGCTAGCACCTGCGTTTTGCCCCTCCGCCCAGCCCACCCAAGTGCAGTATCGATCGATCACTGTCACTTACAAAACACTAATCTACTTAGCACTACACTTATTGCTTAGGATTGTATCCACACCACTTACTGTAGTATAGGCTGGAACACATATCCAGCATACTCAGCGACTGGATTTTACTTCAGGACTAGCGCGGCACCAACCCCCAATTTTTTGTCATTGTCATTCTTTCAGGGTTTAAGGCTGAACCCTATCCGGTGCAAGCTGCTTCTCCCTACTCTTAACCATATTAGTAGCACTGATTGGTAGCGCAGGAATAACACTCCCTATACAGATCTATACTAGCGTCCCCAGCAGTTTAGGGTTCCCAAAAATGCAGTGTTAGCGGAATCAGCCCAGATACCTGCTAGCACCTGCGTTTTGCCCCTCCGCCCGGCCCAGCCCAGCCCACCCAAGTGCAGTATCGATCGATCACTGTCACTTACAAAACGCTAAACGCATAACTGCAGCGTTCGCAGATTCAGGCCTGATCCCTGCGATCGCTAACAGTTTTTTTGGTAGTATTTTGGTGAACTGGCAAACACCAGCCCCAGGCAGCGTCAGGTTAGCGCCAGTAGCGCTAACACCCACGCACGCAGCATACGCCTCCCTTAGTGGTATAGTATCTGATCGCATCAATATCTGATCCGATCAGATCTATACTATGCAAAAAATTGGGGGTTGGTGCTGCGCTAGTCCTGAAGTAAAATCCAGTCGCTGAGTATGCTGGATATGTGTTCCAGCCTATACTACAGTAAGTGGTGTGGATACAATCCCCTGATGAAGCCACGTGACCCGTGACGCCACGCGTAGGGACAGGCACCGCCCACTGGTAGCAGTGTACGAGTTCACCGCTCGTCTGGATACATTGTACCATCCATTGTTCACTGTGTGAGTACCCTGTATGATGTTTTACTACTAAATAAAGTCGAATTTTTAATACTAAATACTACACTATATGGGACTTTATCTCTTCATTCCAACATGATGTTCCCTATGGGCTTGAGGTCTGACTAATTAACAGCACAGCATCTAGGACCCCCCTGCATAGGAGACACCAATAGCGACTGCTGCTCTATGCTGTAACCTCAGTATAGTGAGGTAAGAGGCCACTACCCATTGTTTGAGGATCCCTGCATGGATACAATCTTGCTTTTATTGCACAGTCACCATTCCTCTGAAGTTATGTTTATTTACCCCATCTGCATGTCATATTAATGTGATACCTCCAAGGAAATATTGAAGCTGTTTCTCGCTGCACTGAGGCACTTTTATCTGAACTGTATTTTCTGAATTTTGAGCACCCCCTGCTGGTTGCCGGACACTTTACTGCATGCTGCACTTTTGTTGAGATCACTATGGCTATTCATTATAACACTGAATTAAAAAAATTGTATTACCCTGTTTTTTTTGGCACTGTTGTCCCCAGTCACATATTTGAGTGACTAATCACGGTTTAATACACTGCATTAATTTTTGGATATATATGCACAGCACTTTTTATGGTTTTTAAATGCATTAGAGACTAATACCGTATGATTTTTGAAGAATATTTATTTTATTATTGCTCCACCACCGGATTTGATATTGTCAATTTATTGGTTTATTATTGTTTAGTACACATTGTAACACAGAACCCTTTGGGGTGGGCTCCAGTGTTTTACATACATCTCTACTATACATTTCTCTTTTATTTGGAACACTTATTTCGGCACTTTCCATTCGCCTATCTACTTAGCACTACACTTATTGCTTAGGATTGTATCCACACCACTTACTGTAGTATAGGCTGGAACACATATCCAGCATACTCAGCGACTGGATTTTACTTCAGGACTAGCGCGGCACCAACCCCCAATTTTTTGTCATTGTCATTCTTTCAGGGTTTAAGGCTGAACCCTATCCGTTGCAAGCTGCTTCTCCCTACTCTTAACCATATTAGTAGCACTGATTGGTAGCGCAGGAATAACACTCCCTATACAGATCTATACTAGCGTCCCCAGCAGTTTAGGGTTCCCAAAAATGCAGTGTTAGTGGGATCAGCCCAGATACCTGCTAGCACCTGCGTTTTGCCCCTCCGCCCGGCCCAGCCCACCCAAGTGCAGTATCGATCGATCACTGTCACTTACAAAACGCTAAACGCATAACTGCAGCGTTCACAGATTCAGGCCTGATCCCTGCGATCGCTAACAGTTTTTTTGGTAGTATTTTGGTGAACTGGCAAACACCAGCCCCAGGCAGCGTCAGGTTAGCGCCAGTACCGCTAACACCCACGCACGCAGCATACACCTCCCTTAGTGGTATAGTATCTGAACGGATCAATATCTGATCCGATCAGATCTATACTAGCGTCCCCAGCAGTTTAGGGTTCCCAAAAACGCAGTGTTAGCGAGATCAGCCCAGATACCTGCTAGCACCTGCGTTTTGCCCCTCCGCCCGGCCCAGCCCACCCAAGTGCAGTATCGATCGATCACTGTCACTTACAAAACGCTAAACGCATAACTGCAGCGTTCACAGATTCAGGCCTGATCCCTGCGATCGCTAACAGTTTTTTTGGTAGTATTTTGGTGAACTGGCAAACACCAGCCCCAGGCAGCGTCAGGTTAGCGCCAGTACCGCTAACACCCATGCACGCAGCATACACCTCCCTTAGTGGTATAGTATCTGAACGGATCAATATATCTGATCCGATCAGATCTATACTAGCGTCCCCAGCAGTTTAGGGTTCCCAAAAACGCAGTGTTAGTGGGATCAGCCCAGATACCTGCTAGCACCTGCGTTTTGCCCCTCCGCCCGGCCCAGCCCAGCCCACCCAAGTGCAGTATCGATCGATCACTGTCACTTACAAAACACTACACGCATAACTGCAGCGTTCGCAGAGTCAGGCTTGATCCCTGCGATCGCTAACAGTTTTTTTGGTAGCGTTTTGGTGAACTGGCAAGCGCCAGCGGCCTAGTACACCCCGGTCGTAGTCAAACCAGCACTGCAGTAACACTTGGTGACGTGGCGAGTCCCATAAGTGCAGTTCAAGCTGGTGAGGTGGCAAGCACAAGTAGTGTCCCACTGCCACCAAGAAGAAGACAAACACAGGCCCGTCGTGCCCATAATGCCCTTCCTGCTGCATTCGCCAATCCTAATTGGGAACCCACCGCTTCTGCAGTGCCCGTACTTCCCCCATTCACATCCCCAACCAAATGCAGTCGGCTGCATGAGAGGCATTTTTATGTCCTCCCGAGTACCCCTACCCAACGAACCCCCCCAAAAAAGATGTTGTGTCTGCAGCAAGCGTGGATATAGGCGTGACACCCGCTATTATTGTCCCTCCTGTCCTGACAATCCTGGTCTTTGCATTGGTGAATGTTTTGAACGCTACCATTCACTAGTTAAGTATTAGCGTAGGGTACAGCATTGCACAGACTAGGCACACTTTCACAGGGTCTCCCAAGATGCCATCGCATTTTGAGAGACCCGAACCTGGAACCGGTTACAGTTATAAAAGTTAGTTACAAAAAAAGTGTAAAAAAAAAAAAAAAATATATATAAAATAAAAAAAAATTGTTTTATTGTTCTCTCTCTCTCTATTCTCTCTATTGTTCTGCTCTTTTTTATTGTATTCTATTCTGCAATGTTTTATTGTTATTATGTTTTATCATGTTTGCTTTTCAGGTATGCAATTTTTTATACTTTACCGTTTACTGTGCTTTATTGTTAACCATTTTTTTGTCTTCAGGTACGCCATTCACAACTTTGAGTGGTTATACCAGAATGATGCCTGCAGGTTTAGGTATCATCTTGGTATCATTCTTTTCAGCCAGCGGTCGGCTTTCATGTAAAAGCAATCCTAGCGGCTAATTAGCCTCTAGACTGCTTTTACAAGCCGTGGGAGGGAATGCCCCCCCCCACCGTCTTCCGTGTTTTTCTCTGGCTCTCCTGTCTCAACAGGGAACCTGAAAATGCAGCCGGTGATTCAGCCAGCTGACCATAGAGCTGATCAGAGACCAGAGTGGCTCCAAACATCTCTATGGCCTAAGAAACCGGAAGCTACGAGCATTTTATGACTTAGATTTCGCCGGATGTAAATAGCGCCATTGGGAAATTGGGGAAGCATTTTATCACACCGATCTTGGTGTGGTCAGATGCTTTGAGGGCAGAGGAGAGATCTAGGGTCTAATAGACCCCAATTTTTTCAAAAAAGAGTACCTGTCACTACCTATTGCTATCATAGGGGATATTTACATTCCCCGAGATAACAATAAAAATGATTAAAAAAAAAAAAATGAAAGGAACAGTTTAAAAATAAGATAAAAAAGCAAAAAAATAATAAAGGAAAAAAAAAAAAAAAAAGCACCCCTGTCGCCCCCTGCTCTTGCGCTAAGGCGAACGCAAGCGGCGGTCTGTCGTCAAACGTAAACAGCAATTGCACCATGCATGTGAGGTATCACCGCGAAGGTCAGATCGAGGACAGTAATTTTTGCAGTAGACCTCCTCTGTAAATCTAAAGTGGTAACCTGTAAAGGCTTTTAAAGGCCTTTAAAAATGTATTTATTTTGTTGCCACTGCACGTTTGTGCGCAATTGTAAAGCATGTCATGTTTGGTATCCATGTACTCGGCCTAAGATCATCTTTTTTATTTCATCAAACATTTGGGCAATATAGTGTGTTTTAGTGCATTAAAATTTAAAAAAGTGTGTTTTTCCCCAAAAAATGCGTTTGAAAATCGCTACGCAAATACTGTGTGAAAAAAAAAAAATGAAACACCCACCATTTTAATCTGTAGGGCATTTGCTTTAAAAAAATATATAATGTTTGGGGGTTCAAAGTAATTTTCTTGCAAAAAAAAATTACTTTTTCATGTAAACAATAAGTGTCAGAAAGGGTTTTGTCTTCAAGTGGTTAGAAGAGTGGGTGATGTGTGACATAAGCTTCTAAATGTTGTGCATAAAATGCCAGGACAGTTCAAAACCCCCCCAAATGACCCCATTTTGGAAAGTAGACACCCCAAGCTATTTGCTGAGAGGCATGTCGAGTCCATGGAATATTTTATATTGTGACACAAGTTGCGGGAAAGAGACAAATTTTTTTTTTTTTTTGCACAAAATTGTCACTAAATGATATATTGCTCAAACATGCCATGGGAATATGTGAAATTACACCCCAAAATACATTCTGCTGCTTCTCCTGAGTACGGGGATACCACATGTGTGAGACTTTTTGGGAGCCTAGCCGCATACGGAACCCCGAAAACCAAGCACCGCCTTCAGGCTTTCTAAGGGCGTGAATTTTTGATTTCACTCTTGACTGCCTATCACCGTTTCGGAGGCCATGGAATGCCCAGGTGGCACAAACCCCCCCCAAATGACCCCATTTTGGAAAGGAGACACCCAAAGCTATTTGCTGAGAGGTATAGTGAGTATTTTGCAGACCTCACTTTTTGTCACAAAGTTTTGAAAATTGAAAAAAGAAAAAAAAAATGTTTTTTCTTGTCTTTCTTCATTTTCAAAAACAAATGAGAGCTGCAAAATACTCACCATGCCTCTCAGCAAATAGCTTGGGGTGTCTACTTTCCAAAATGGGGTCATTTGGGGGGGTTTGTGCCACCTGGGCATTCCATGGCCTCCGAAACTGTGATAGGCAGTGAAGAGTGAAATCATAAATTTACACCCTTAGAAATCCTGAAGGCGGTGATTGGTTTTCGGGGCCCCGTACGCGGCTAGGCTCCCAAAAAGTCCCACACATGTGGTATCCCCATACTCAGGAGAAGCAGCAGAATGTATTTTGGGGTGCAATTCCACATAGGCCCATGGCCTGTGTGAGCAATATATCATTTAGTGACAACTTTTTGTAAATATTTTTTTTTTTTGTCATTATTCAATCACTTGGGACAAAAAAAATAAATATTCAATGGGTTCAACATGCCTCTCAGCAATTTCCTTGGGGTGTCTACTTTCCAAAATGGGGTCATTTGGGGGGGTTTTGTACTGCCCTGCCATTTTAGCACCTCAAGAAACGACATAGGCAGTCATAAACTAAAAGCTGTGTAAATTACAGAAAATGTACCCTAGTTTGTAGACGCTATAACTTTTGCGCAAACCAATAAATATACGCTTATTGACATTTTTTTTACCAAAGACATGTGGCCGAATACATTTTGGCCTAAATGTATGACTAAAATTGAGTTTATTGGATTTATTTTTATAACAAAATGTAGAAAATATCATTTTTTTTCAAAATTTTCAGTCTTTTCCGTTTATAGCGCAAAAAATAAAAACCGCAGAGGTGATCAAATACCATCAAAAGAAAGCTCTATTTGTGGGAAGAAAAGGACGCAAATTTTGTTTGGGTACAGCATTGCATGACCGCGCAATTAGCAGTTAAAGCGACGCAGTGCCAAATTGGAAAAAGACCTCTGGTCCTTAGGCAGCATAATGGTCCGGGGCTCAAGTGGTTAACCAGAGCTGGGTCTGCAGTCCATGACAACTGCTGGGCTTAATATAATTATCTGCTCCCTGATCAGACCTGATATCATATCACCTGGCAAAGGCATTAACTTCCTTTGTGTGTATTATGCCGCGTACACATGAGCGGACTTTCCGGCAGACTTGGACTGGACTCAGTCGGACAATTCGATCGTGTGTGGGCTCCAGCGGACTTTTTTTCCCAAAAGTCAGACAGACCTAGAAATAAAACATGTTTCAAATCTTTCCGACGGATTCGAGTCCGGTCGAAAAATCCGCTCGTCTGTATGCTAGTCCGACGGACAAAAACCAACGCTAGGGCAGCTATTGGCTACTGGCTATCAACTTCCTTATTTTAGTCCGGTGTACGTCATCATGTACGTATCTGTCGGACTTTGGTGTGATCGTGTGTAGGCAAGTCCGGTCGTTCAAAAGTCTGTGGAAAAGTCCGTCGAAAAGTCCGCCTGTGTGTACGCTGCATTACATGTCCTGTGAGACAATGCCCTCCATTTAACATGACCACCAACTGCTGTGGCACTGTGGTACTTTGTATAGTACACATTTGGCTCACAGGAATCTGTGTCTACCATGAAGGAGCCAATTGGTTGTTTATCTCTCACACAAATTACTTACAGAATGATTGTGGTGATTTCGGCTCTTTGATGTCTGGCAGAAAACGCAATTCTTCAGAATCAAATTTTGTGAATCTGTCACACAAGGTTGAGGTTGTCTCCTCTCTTTTCAGGTGGAAATATTCATCATAGTCTGGGAAGGAACACAACAACATACAGCAGAAAATGATGTTTAAAAATGATAAATGTTCACCAAGATTAACATATTCTTGGCCTAATAATGCTCAAACACTAAAGAAGGTATGCTCACAGTTAGGAGAAATTCCTTCATCAGCCAATGACAACTATTTCCTTT
Organism: Lithobates clamitans; assembly: GCA_037952925.1. Taxonomy (NCBI): domain Eukaryota; kingdom Metazoa; phylum Chordata; class Amphibia; order Anura; family Ranidae; genus Lithobates; species Lithobates clamitans. Next base: position 673,096 of record JBBGZY010001726.1, on the reverse strand, counting down.
AAAGTAAATTTTTCTTAAAGTGATTTTAAAGGCTTGAGGTTTTGTTTACCTTCTGTGTGCAGAGCCCCAGCCCCTAATACTCACCTGAGCCCCCTCTCGATCCAGTGATGTCCCGAGGGCTAAACTTCTCCTGGGTCCTTCATTCCTCATTGGCTGACAGAGCAGCAGCGGGAGCCATTGGCTCCTACTATTGTCAACCACAGCCAGTGAGCCAATGAAGAGAAAGTGGGGGTGGGTCCAAGCCACAGCTCTATGTGTCTTATGGATGCATAGAGTGGGGTTCAGGAGAGAACACACACCATTGCCCCCAGAACAAGGGGCTTGCTATTGGGGGGGCACTGGCTGAAGAGAAGGCAGGAGCGCCAGCGGGTGATTTGAAAAGACGAGGAGGATTGGGGCTGCTCTGTGCAAAACCACTGTACAGTGTAAGTATACATGCTTGTTTTTTTTTTAAATGAACCTTTAATGTCACTTTAAGAGGAATATGATGGCTGCCATTGCTGTGCTCTTTATGAAAATGCTAGACGCCGGACTGTCATGCTGACCCTCACTACAAACCTCTGAGTCCCTGACCAAAAACATGCAAATCAGGACTGTCAGAAGTCTTTATGTGAATACTTGTGCCAAGTCAGTCAATCAAAGTGTTGATGACATCCATAACAAGCAAGACAATTATTTGTAGAATTAAAAGTCAGCACTGGCAGCGTATGGGTTTTCCTTCTCTAATAGGGACCTTTTATCAAAATGGTGAATTGCTTTACTGTCAGCCCCCTTCACCCACCCACATACAAATAGAGTAAAAAAAACATACAAGTGTCAAAGGGGAGTGAGGCTTCAACATATCTTACAATAAGCAGGTGTACAATTTGAAATTGAATGGATATAGTCAAAGTTAAGAGTTTACATTATACTACTTATACTTTATTTCTTTATATTGTTAGTGCTGTTCACCACAGTAATAAGACAACCAATAGACTGTGATCACATATTTTGAATTCGCTGTGAATTATATTGTACTGATTTCTTTGTTATGCTGATTATACTGTACTATTTTTTCAATGATGATAATAAAAAACTTGAATGAGAAAAAAAAAAAACATACAAAACAATTGACATCACATTGGTCCTGACTTTTGACAATTCCAGGAGGTGTGGTCACATCACTATGCCTCCCTGGTGCTCAAATTTGTGCTTAGATTTCCATTGGCTGCCTGTCAATTAGCTGATGTCAGCACCTCTAGTGCCTAGAAGAAGGTGCCAGCATTGGGAAGGGGGAAGAGCTATGTGACAACTGTGTGAACCTCATGTGGGCAGATTGATTGTTTCTTTCTCCATGTACAACTGGATTTCAAGTCATATGAATCCCTAACCAATTTACTACACATGTAGGTGTAAGAAGTAAAAAAGGAAAAAAAAACCCAAAAACTCCAGGACACAAATAATCAGGACTCTGCTTTCTTTCATTTTTAATTTGTTGCCTAGCATGTTTGCAAGAATAAAAAAAAAAAAAGCACAACTTTTGCTGCTATATTCATCTTCAATCTGGAGCAGCGGTACTTTTTCTCAGCTCATTCTATGCATTCAGTCTTCAGCTCTATGCTCGACTGGGACCAGAGGAAGTTTATGGGGAAGGGAAATTACCCCCCAGGACAGTACAAATAACATATGTCAGGCTGATGGCCCAGTAGGGAGAGAATCTCTTGTTTAGACCTCAATCAGAGCTGGGTCTGCAGACAATGACAACTGCTGGGCTTAATATAATTATCTGCTCCCTGATCAGACCTGATATCATATCACCTGGCAAAGGGATCAACTTCCTTTGTGTGTATTACATGTCCTGTAAGACAATGCCCTCCTTTCAATATGGCCACCAACCGCTGTGGCACTGTGGTACACTTTGTATAGTACACATTTAGCTCACAGGAATCTGTGTCTACCATGAAAGAACCAATTGGTTGTGTTCACCACTCAGACAAAATCACTTACAGTCCAATGTTAGAGATGCCGGACATTTCAGCATTGCGATGTTTGACAGAGACTGCAATCTCAGATTTGTCCGGCTGTCACTCCAGGTTTGGGCTGCATCCTCTCCTTTCAGATGGAAAGATTCTTCGTTATCTGGGAAGGAACACGATAACATACAGCAATAAGTGATGTTCATGGTCATATGATTGGGAGCTTGTACTGACAGGGACAGAGGAAGGTTTCTAATGAAAGAAGAGAAATCAGCACACATCCTACTGACTGTACGTTATGTCCCTGATTTTCTTTTTTTAATTTGAGCTATACTTAAGCTTTAAAGTAGGACTAACTGGAGGGTTATAACTCCTGAGAGGGTCAATCTCCCTAACAGTCAAACAGACAGCAATAAAAATCAGACAGGGGTTCTAATCCTCCTCCACTCTGTCCAAAACTGAAAGAAAAAAAAATGCTGCCTTTAATTGAACTTTAAAGTAGAACTATATGCAAAAGTTTTTTTTACATTTTGGATAGAGCAAGAGAGGGTTATAAGCCCTGTAATGTTTATTCTTGCCCCTTGAGGGTTATAAGCCCTGTCTCAGTTGGGAGATTTACCTTTACTTCCTGTCCCATAGCCAAACAGGAAATTGCTGGAAATCCCTGAAATTTAAGAGAACACCTTGGGGACCCCCAGGTCACCAGAACTAGTGTCCCCATTGGAAGATTTCCCCTCTATTAACCACTTGCCGACCAGCGCACGCCGATGTGCGTCCTAACTTTGAGGATGGATATCGTTGTTATGGCAGCAGCTAGCTGCCATAACCCCGGTATCACCGTTTTCGGCCGGCAGTCGGATACAAGATAAAAGTGGTCTCTGCTGCAGATTCGCTGCAAGATCACTTTTATCGTTGGCGGGAGAGGGCCCCCCGGAGCCGTTGGTAGTGCTGGAGGCGATCGCGTCCTGTCAGTGGCTGTGCATGGAGACGAGTGAGGGTAAGATGGCCCTCACCCGTCTCCATGACACTGCAGGTCATAACGTCACTTCCGCCCATGTCTCTTAAAGGCACATTTTTTCAATGTCATTTTTTCAAATTACATTTTTTATTATTTTTTTTTTATTGCATTTAAGTCCAAGTATGAGATCTGAGGTCTTTTTGATCCCAGATCTCATATTTAGGAGGTCCTGTCATGCTTTTTTCTATTACAAGGGATGTTTACATTCCTTGTAATAGGAATAAAAGTGATCCATTTAAAAAAAAAAAAAAAAACAGTGAAAAATTAAATAAAAGTAAAATAAATAAGAAAGAAAATTTTTTTTTAAAGCGCTCTGTCCCGACGAGCTCGCGCGCAGAAGCGAACGCATGTGTGAGTGGCACCCGCGTATGAAAACGGTGGTCAAACTACACATGTGAGGTATCACCGCAACCGGTAGAGCGAGAGCAATAATTCTAGCCCTAGACCTCCTCTGTAACGCAAAACATGCAACCTGTAGAATTTTTTAAACGTCGCCTATGGAGATTTTTAAAAGTAAAAGTTTGACGCCATTCCACGAGCGGGCGCAATTTTGAAGCATGACATGTTGGGTATCAATTTACTCTGTGTAACATTATATTTCACAATATAAAAAAAAATTGGGCTAACTTTACTGTTGTCGTATTCTTTTATTCAAAAAAGTGAATTTTTTCCAAAAAAGTGTGCTTATAAGACCGCTGCGCAAATACTGTGCAAAAAAAGGTATTACAATGACCGCCATTTTATACTCTAGGGTGTTAGAAAAAAAAACAATATATAATGTTTGGGGGTTCTAAGTAATTTTCTAGCAAAAAAAACTGTCTTAAACATGTGAACAACTAAAATCCAAAACGAGGCTGGTCCTTAAGTGGTTAAACATGGAGGAGAAATAATGCAGTTTCTAATTCATCAAGAAGAGTCTATTAACTGCATGCAAATAACTACTGGAACTACATAATGCTGGTGGGAGTTTAAAGTAGAAGTAGAAGAACTAACCTATAATAACTATGCTGTAAAAGGAAGATGCTCATATACACCTCTTCTCAGAGCTCTCCAGTCACATGATATCCCCATTGGCTGGCATCAGGGGAGAGGACAGATCTCCAACAATGGATAGAATGCCTGGGTGGTGATGTCACCCATAGGCTTACTATTGGGCATCCGTTGTCGGCTATATCTGTCCTGAACCCTGCCACTGCGAGCCAAACACGTATTTTTAAGTGCCCATAAATATATGTTTTTTGAATCATACTCTTTTATCATGAACAAGTTTTAATGATATGTTCTGTGATGGACACTTCACCACGTATTTTGAGGTATATTGTGTATGAAATCTTTTTTAACGAGTTATGATTATATATTACTTGATTTTGCGCACTTTTTAAGTAGTTTTATTAGATTTTCCTTTTGTCCAGAATATATAATTTCAGCATCATCGTGCACAATTATTTTTGGCTTCAATTCACAGTGCATGCCGGTGTGAGCAGCGAGACAAATAAAAAATAATGAAACTCAAGGATACAATAAAAGCAAGACTCTACTATCATTCATTTATTTAGTTGATCTCTAGCATGTTTGCATGAAAAAAAACCCCACACACCACAACTTTTACTGCAATACTCACCATCAGTTTGGACCTGTCTCCAGCAGTCATTTTTTCCTGCCCACTACATGCCTCCAGTTTTCAGTGCCATTCAATGTACTTCTTGTGAGCCCAGTCCGCTACAACTTCAACCAGGGGGAATTTAGAGAGAAGAGGATTTGCCCCCCCCCCCCCCAACACAGTACAAACAACATATGCTGGGCTGGTGTGGAGAGAATCTCTTGTTCAGATCTAAATCAGAGCTGGGTCTGCAGTCCATGAAAACTGCTGGCCTTAATATAATTATCTGCTCCCTGGTCAGGCCTGCTATCATATTACCTGGCAAAGGCATCAACTTCCTTTGTGTGTATTACATGTTCTGTAAGACAATGCCCTCCATTTAACATGACCACCAGCACTGAGGTACACTTTGTATAGTACACATTTAACCCACATGATTCTGTGTCCACCACGAAAGGGGTAATTGGTTGTGTTTACCTCTCTGACCAAATCACTTACTGAATGATTGTAGAGATTCCAATTTTGTGAATCTGTCATTCCACTTTGGGGCTGCATCCTCGCTTTTTAGGTGGGAAGATTCAATGTCTGGGAATTAAACACATGATAAATGTTCACCAAGATTAACATATTCTTGGCCTAAAAATGCTCTGACTCTAAGGAATGCCTATAAAAGCTCATATGATTCAGCTGCCAATTTATGGTCAGTTAGGAGAAAATCCTTCACCAGCCAATGACAGCTATTTCCTTTAGAGTAAACTTTTCTTAAAGTGGATGTAAAGGCTCAAAGTTTTTTACCTTCATGCATTCAATGCATGAAGGTAAAAAACCTTCAGTGTGCAGCGGCCCCCCCAGCCCCCCTAATACTTACCTGAGCCCCATCTCAATCCAGCGATGTGCAGAAGAGCTGAGCTTCTCCCGGGTCTCTCATTCTGCATTGGCTGAGACAGCAGCGGGGGACATTGGCTCCTACTTCTCTCAATCACAGCCACTGAGCCAATGAAGAGAGAGTAGGAGGTGGGGCCAAGCCATGGCTCTGTGTGTCTTATGGATGCATAGAGAGGGGCTTGGGAGCGAACACGCACCAGTGCCCCCAGAGCAAGTGGCTTACTATTGAGGGCACTGGCTGAAGAGGAGTCAGAAGCCAATGAGAGTGGGGGGAAGCGAAGGGAAAGGAAAGACAGATTCTTAGAAGGACAGAGAAAGCAATCTGTCGCAAAGACCTAAAGCGCCGAACGGTATGCTGTCTACCGGGCGCTCGGGTTCGGCACATCACGGATCTGGTGGACAGATTACTGGGAGGGGCTGGGGAAGACCCGGCTGTCATGGTGCACGTTGGCATCATTGACAAAGTCAGAGGCTGATGGAGTATCCTAAAGAACGATTTTAGGGACTTAGGAGCTAAATTGAGGAAAAGGACCTCCAAGGTAGTATTCTAAGAAATACTATCAGTACCTCAAGCCACATCAGAAAGGCAGAGAGAGATTAGGGAAGTAAACAAGTGGCTGAGGAGCTGGTGTAGTAAGGATGGGTTTTTGGGTTAATGGAGAACTGGGCCGACTTCAGTCGGTCACCAGTACTATAGAAGGGACGGACTGCACTTAAATGAGGAGGGTGCAGATCTGCTGGGAGTGAAGATGCCTGAAAAGTTAGAGGACTTTTAAACTAGGGTCCGGAGGTCTATATAGTCAGTGCGAAACATGTTCCAGAAGGTAGTATTGGGGGGCATTAGTGGTAGGTTGACTAAAGTACATAAACCCAAGGTAAGTATAGTAACTAGTCCGATTTGCAATCTCGGAACAACCAATAAGAGGACAGTATGCAACCGGTCTAAACTACGTTGCATGTTCACCAATGACAGGAGCCTGGCGAACAAGATGGTAGAACTAGAGATACTGTTGTACGAGGAGGATTTAGATTTTGTCGGAATTTCAGAGACTTGGTTCAACAGCTCTCATGATTGGCTGGCAACCATTCAAGGGTATTCCCTTTATCACAGGGATAGAGAGGGTAAAAAAGGGGGAGGGGTATGCCTGTATATCAAGAATAATGTACAAGTGAATGTGAAAGATGACATCACTAAGGGAGCTAGGGAGGAGATGGAATCCTTATGGGTAGATCTACAAAGGGATGAAACCAAAATAATACTGGGAGTATGCATTAGGCCCCCTAACCTGAGGGAGGAGGGAGAGACAGACCTCCTATCACAATTTGGATTAGCAGCAAGGATGGGAAGTGTCATCACAATGGGGGATTTTAGATATCAAGGCAATCATCCAAGGCTCGCCAGTTACTAAATGTCTTGCAGGACAATTTCATGGGTCAGATGATAGATGCACCAACTAGAAACAAAGCGTTACTAGACCTACTGATTACCAACAATACAGACCTAATCACGGATGTGGACCAATTTAGGAAACAGCAATCACAGGTCAATTGGCTTCAGTATAAATCACACAAATAGGAAACATAAGGGGAGTACAAAGACACTGAATTTCAAAAGAGCCAACTTCCCTAAACTACAAAACTTGCTAGAAGATATAAATTTGGATAAAATCTTAGGAACAAAAAACACGGAGGAGAGATGGGTTTGCTTTAAGCGCATATTAAATAAGGGCATGAGCCAGTCCATCCCATTGGGAAATAAATTTAAAAGAGTGAACAAAAGTCCTCGATGGCTTAACCCCAATGTAAAAATGCATATAAAAGCAAAGAAGAAGGCCTTCAAAAAATACAAGGCTGAGGGATCATCATCAGCATTCAGACTTTACAAAGAATGCAACAAGAAATGTAAGAGTGCAATTAGGGTGTGTCATTCATGTTCTAAGATAGAACATGAATGACACACAGTGGAGGAGAGCAAAAAAAATTCCAATAAATTCTTTAAGTATATAACCAGTAAAAAAGGGAGGACAGACCATAATGGCCCATAAAGAATGAGGAAGGAAATCTGGTTACAAAGGATGGGGAGATGACAAAGGTATTGTATTTATTCTTCTCTTCAGTCTTCATGAGGGAATCAGGGGGGCTTTAGTAACCAAAACTGCAGTTTTTATCCTCATGACACATTACAGGAAGAACCCTCATGGCTAAAAGAGGACAGAATTAGAGATAGACTTGGAAAACATTAATAAGTCGCCGGGACCAGATGGCTTGCACCCGAGGGTCCTTAGGGAACTCAGTCAAGTAATTGCCAGACCTTTGTTCCTAATTTTTACTGACAGTCTACTGACTGGAATTGTACCAGCTGATTGGAGAAAAGCCAATGTAGCACCAATATTTAAAAAGGGCCCAAAATACATCTCTGGGAATTACAGACCAGTTAGCCTAACATCAATTTTATGCAAGCTCTTGGAGGGGGCAATAAGGGACTATATACAAGATTTTAGTAATAAGAAGGGTATCATTAGCAGTAATCAGCATTGATTCATGAAGAATCGTTCTTGCCAAACCAATCTATTAACCTTCTATGAGGAGGTGAGTTGCCATCTAGATAAAGGAAGGCCCGTAGACGTGGTGTATCTGGATTTTGCAAAAGCATTTGACACAGTTCCCTATAAACGTTTACTGTACAAAGTAAGGTCCGTTGGCATGGACCATAGGGTGAGTACATGGATTGAAAACTGGCTACAAGGGCGAGTTCAGAGGCTGGTGATAAATGGGGAGTACTCGGAATGGTCAGGGGTAGAAAGTGGGGTCCCCCAGAGTTCTGTGATGGGACCAATCCTATTTATTTGTTCAAAAACAACCTGGAGGATGGGGTAAACAATTCAATCTCTGTATTTGCAGGCGATACTAAGCTAAGCAGGGCAATAACTTCTCCGCAGGATGTGGAAACCTTGCAAGAAGATCTGAACAAATTAATGGGGTGGTCAACTACATGGCACGTGAGGTTTAATGTGGAAAAATGTAAAATAATGCATTTGGGTGGCAAAAATATGAATGCAATCTTTACACGGGGGGGGGAAACCACTGGGGGAATCTAGGATGGAAAAGGACCTGGGGGTCCTAGTAGATGATGGCATGCAATGTCAAGCTGCTGTTAACAAAGCAAACAGAATATTGGCATGCATTAAAAAGGGGATAAACTCAAGAGATAAAGCGATAATTCTCCCACTCTACAAGACTCTGGTCCTGCCTCACCTGGAGTATGCTGTCCAGTTCTGGGCACCAGTTCTCAGGAAGGATGTACCGGAAATGGAGCGAGTACAAAGAAGGGCAGCAAAGCTAATAAAGGGACTGGAGGATATTAGTAATGAAGAAAGGTTGTGAACACTGAACTTATTCTCTCTGGAGAAGAGTCGCTTGAGAGAGGATATGATTTCAATTTACTAATACCATACTGGTGACCCCACAATAGGGATAAAACTTTTTCCTGGAAGGGAGTTTATTAAGACATGTGGCCACTCATTAAAATTGGAAGAAAAGAGGTTTAACCTTAAACTGCCACAACATACAGGGATATACAATATAATACTGACATATAATCACACACATAGGTTGGATTTGATGCACTTGTGTCTTTTTTCAACCTCACCTCAGAGGCGGCTCTCTAATTAGGCAAATTAGGTGGTCGCCTAAGGCCTCGCACTCACAGGGGCCTCGCGACCACCTAATTTGTCTAATTGAAGAGCCGCCTCTACTGACAACAATGCAGCTATGGCGGCGATGCACTCCGGTGAGCAGAGGGTTAATGTCTGTGAGCTCCTTGGAGAGCGAGGATGGAGCCATGGCTGTGTCTTGGGGAGGAGGTGGGGTCAGCGCTGTGTTTTCCGGGGGAGAAGAAGGGGAGGGGACTCATTCCAGCAGCTGGAGCAAAATGATACAAATAAATATTCCCGCTGCTCCGGAGATGCAGATCGCCCCCCCCCCATCACCATCCACTGGAATACTGCGCTGAGCAATCCCCACACAACTAGAAGAGGCATCCAGAGTCTGACTAGTAAGCAGAGGGGAAGAGGAGGGTCCCGCTGGGGAGGAAGCCTGGCTAGGGCTGTATGGAGCCAATGGAAGAGGGAGGTAGGAGAGAAGAGCTGAAGAGGTGTCTGGGCCGCATACCGCTCTGCTACGGGCGCTTCAATATAGAGGGGGCATGGAGTGTTCTCGAGCCCACATGCCGAATTGATGTCCTACAAGTAAGTGTCATACCTGCAGCCCTGTCACCTTTGACGGTTAGCTGCACTCACAAAACTCTAATGGCTTCTTTTATTTTATTATATTTCTATCTAGATAGTATTGCTGGAAAGGGATCGCTCCCTCTGCACAATCAACCATAGTTCTTACCAGGGATTAGCTCACTATACTATTGATGTATCCTGATCTTTATGGTCCGCATGTGCTGTGAGACTTTTATGTTTTAAGCCATTATCAAATTGGTTCTATTTAAGGTAATGATATTTCACAGAATATAGAAATGAAATTGGATGCGATTGCATTCTTTTCTGGCTAATTTTGAGTTTATTTTGCATTATTTAAAGGACTACTTTAAGACTTTATATTCCCCTGTGGTCACATCAAGACAAGGAAACCCTTTACGTATGAGAACCCCTCCGTTGGAAATTGGTAGCAGTTTATCAGCTAATTCAATCGCTTATGCAGTGTTGGTGTATTACAGCCTGGTAAGATTTGTAAACCAAAAATCTTTTTGTATATATTTTTCTATATGGTTCTTTTCTCTATATATATTTATTTTTTTATTTTTCTGTACAATCTTCATTTCATTACTTCATTACAATCAAACATCATCAGATGTATTTTGTGCAATGCTAACTAGCATGTTTAAAAACTCTTCATGGTGATATATGTATTGATCATTGTTATTTTCCTATTGTTTAGAGTCCACTACAATCATTGCCTTTAAACTCCTGAAGAAGCTCGTATAAGAGCGAAACATGTCGAGCGGCAGATTGTCATGGAATCAATTAAGTAGTTTCATCCTGTTGCACCTTGTGATGTGATTTTTTTGGGTGGATTTATATTTATGTTCAAGCTTTTTTAGGATGATGTCTCATCTTTTTGGGGCACAGATATTTTAATCCATGATTCAATAAAAATATAGATTTTATATAATATGATTGTACAGATTTGCTGATTTTTGATCATATTGTTTATTTAAATAGCACCTTAAAAGTCCTGGGGGTAAAACCCCCCCCTCCCCCCCTCTTTGGCGAATTAACCTTCACTCCCAGTGAATTAAAGTGTTGATGGCAGCCATAACAGCCAGGCAATTATTATTTGTAGAATTAAAAGTCAGCACTGGCAGCATATGTGTTTTGCAAATAAATGTTTTCCCTCCCCTATTAGGGACCTTTTATCAAAATGTAAAAGCGCTTCACTGGCAGCCCCCTACACCCACCCATATACAAATAGTGTAAAAAAAAAAATACATAAAAATATAAAAATGTGCTCACATTGGTCCTGACTTTTGACAATTCCTGGAGGTGTGGTCACATCACTATGTCTCCCTGGTAATCAAATTTGTGCTTAGATTTCCATTGGCTGCGTGTCAATTAGCTGATGTCAGCACCTCTAGTGCCTAGAAGAAGGTGCCAGCATTGGGAAGGGGGAAGAGCTATGTGACAATTGTGTGAACCTCATGTGGGCAGATTGATGGTTGTTTTCTCCATGTACAACCGGATTTCAAGTCGGTCCTGTGAATTCCTAACCAATTTACTAAACATGTAGGTGTAAGAAAGGAAAAAATAAAAGGAATCTGTGTCTACCATGAAGGAGCCAATTGGTTGTGTTCACCACTCAGACAAAATCACTTACTGTCCAATAATTTAGATTGCGGCACTTCAATGTCTGACAGAAACGGCAATCTCAGAATTGTCCAGCGGTAATTCCAGGTTGGGGCTGCATCCTCTCCTTTCAGATGGAAAGATTCTTCATCATCTGGGAAGGAACACGATAACATACAGCAATGAGTGATGTTCATAGTCACATTATTGGGAGCTTGTACTGACAGGGACAGAGGAAGGTTTATAATGAAAGAAGAGAAATCATCACACATCCTACTGACTAAGTTATGTCCCTGATTTTATTTTTTTTAATTTGAGCTATACTTAAGCTTTAAAGTAGGACTAAATGAAGGGTTATAACCCCTGCCATTTTTTTTGACACCTGTGTCCCATTGGAGAGATTTCCCTCTTACCGTCCCTTAGCAAAACAGGAAGTAAGAGAAAATCCCTCCAAAGTAAGAGAATGCCAGCATGTCACCAGTGCAATCAGAACCAGTGTCCCCAATGGAAGAATTCCCCCCATCACTGTTCTGCTGTCAACCCAACTTTCATTGATAATAGGCAGGACAAAAAGAGAGGGTCCTTCTCCCTAACAGTCGAATGGACAGCAATAAAAACCAGACAGGGCTTCTAATCCTCCTCCACTCTGTCCAAAACTGAAAGAAAAAGAAATGTTGAACTTTAAAGTTGAACTATATGCAAAAGTGTTTTTACATTTTGGATAGAGCAAGAGAGGGTTATAAGCCCTGTAATGTTTATTCTTGCCCTTTGAGGGTTATAAGCCCTGTCTCAGTTTTGAGATTTACCTTTACTTCCTGTCCCATAGCCAAACAGGAAGTTGGTGGAAATCCCTGAAATTTAAGAGAACACCTTGGGGACTCCCAGGTCACCAGAACTAGTGTCCCCATTGGAAGGTTTCCCCTCTATTAAACATGGAGGAGAAATAATGCACAGTTTCTAATTCATCAAGAAGAGTCTATTAACTGCATGCAAATAACTACTGGAACTACATAATGCTGGTGGGAGTTTAAAGTAGAAGAACTAACCTATAATAACTATGCTGTAAAAGGAAGATACTCATATACACCTCTTCTCAGAGCGCTCCAGTCACATGATATCCCCATTGGCTGGCGTTAGGGGAGAGGACAGATCTCCAACAATGGATAGAATGCCTGGGTGGTGATGTCACCCATAGGCTTACTATGGGGCATTCGTTGTCGGCAATAACTGCCCTGAAGCCTGTCACTGCGAGCCAAACACTTATTTTCAAGATCTCACCAGTGGCTATAAATATATGTTTTTTGAAGCATACTCTTTTATCATGAACAAATTTTAATGATATGTTCTGTGATGGACACTTCACCAAGTATTTTGAGGTATATTGTATATGAAATCTTTTTTAATGAGTTATGATTATATATTACATGATTTTGTGCACTTTTTAAGTAGTTTTTTTAGATTTTCTTTTTGTCCAGAATATATAATTTCAACATCACTGTGCACAATTATTTTTGGCTTCAATTCACAGTGCATGCAGGTGTGAGCAGTGAGACAAATAAAAAATAAAAAACTCAAGGATACAATAAAAGCAAGACTTTCATTCATTTATTTAGTTGTTCTCTAGCATGTTTGTATGAAAAAAAACCCCACACACCACAACTTTTGCTGCAATACTCACCTTCAATTTGGACCTGACTCCAGCAGTAATTTTTTTACCCATTTTTTGCCTCCAGTTTTCAGTGCCATTCAATATACTTCTTGTGAGCCCAGTCTGCTACAACTTCAACCAGGGGGAATTTAGAGAGAAGAGGATTTGCCCCCCCCCCCCCCCCCAGGACAGTACAAACAACATATGTTGGGCTGGTGTGGAGATGTGGAGAGAATCTCTTGTTCAGATCTAAATTAGAGCTGGTTCTGCAGTCCATGAAAACTGCTGGCCTTAATATAATTATCTGCTCCCTGGTCAGACCTGTTATCATATCACCTGGTAAAGGCATCACCTTTTTTTGTGTGTATTACATGTTCTGTAAGACAATGCCCTCCATTTAATATGACCACCAGCACTGTGGTACACTTTGTATAGTACACATTTAGCCCACATGATTCTGTGTCCACCACGAAAGGGGCAATTGGTTGTGTTTTCCTCTCAGACCAAATCACTTACTGAATAATCGTAGAGATTCCAATTTTGTGAATCTGTCATTCCAGGTTGGGGCTGTATCCTCGCTTGTTATGGGGGAAGATTCAACATCTGGTAATTAAACACATGATAAATGTTCACCAAGATTAACATATTCTTGGCCTAAAAATGCTCTAACACTAAAGAATGGCTATAAAAGCTCATATGATTAAGCTGCCAATTTATGGTCAGTTAGGAAAAAATCCTTCAACAGACAATGACAGCTATTCCCTTTAGAGTAAACTTTTCTTAAAGTGGATGTAAAGGCTCAAAGTTTTTTACCTTCATGCATTCAATGCATAAAGGCAAAAAACCTACAGTGTGCAGCGGCCCCCCCAGCCCCCCTAATACTTACCTGAGCCCCATCTCAATCCAGCGATGTGCAGGAGAGCTGAGCTTCTCCCGGGTCTCTCATTCCGCATTGGCTGAGACAGCAGCGGGAGCCATTGGCTCCTACTTCTCTCAATCGCAGCCAATAAAGAGAGAGTAGGGGACAGGGCCAAGCCATGGCTCTGTGTGTCTTATGGATGCATAGAGCAGGGCTCGGGAGCGAACACGCACCAGTGCCCCCAGAGCAAGTGGCTTGCTATTGAGGGCACTGGCTGAAGAGGAGTTAGAAGCCAATGAGAGTGGGGGGAAGCGAAGGGAAAGGAAAGAGATTCTGGTGGAAGGGGACTCAATTTTTAGAAGGACAGAGAGGGCAATCTGTCACAAAGACCTGAAGTGTCGAACTGTATGTTGTCTACCGAGCACTCGGGTTCAGCTCATCACGAATCTGGTGGACAGATTACTGGGAGGGGCTGGGGAAGACCCGGCTGCCATGGTGCACGTTGGCACCAATGACAAAGTCAGAGGCTGATGGAGTGTCCTAAAGAATGATTTTAGGGACTTAGGAGCTAAATTGAGGAAAAGGACCTCCAAGGTAGTATTCTCAAAAATACTACCAGTACCTCGAGCCACATCAGAAAGGCAGAGAGAGGTTAGGGAAGTAAACAAGTGGCTGAAGAGCTGGTGTAGTAAGGCAGGGTTTGGGTTCCTGGAGAACTGGGCCGACTTCTCAGTCGGTCACCAGTTCTATAGAAGGGACGGACTTCACCTAAATGATGAGGGTGCAGATCTGCTGGGAGTGAATTTGGCTGAAAAGTTAGAGGGGCTTTTAAACAAGGCAACAAGGGGAGGGTCCAGAGGTAGATATAGTCAGAGCGGAACATGTTCCAGAGGGTAGTATTGGGGGCATTAGTCGTAGGTTGACTAAAGCACATAAAAACAAAAGGTAAGTATAGTAACAAGTCCTATTTGCAATCTTGTAACACCCAATAAGAGGACAGTATGTGACCGGTCTAAACTACGTGGCATGTTCACCAATGCCAGGAGCATGGCGAACAAGATGGGAGAACTAGAGAGACTGTTGTACGAGGAGGATTTAGATTTTGTGGGAATTTCAGAGACTTGGTTCAACAGCTCTCATGATTAGCTGGCAACCATTCAAGGGTATTCCCTTTATCGCAGGGATAGAGAGGGTAAAAAAGGGGGAGGGGTATGCCTGTATATCAAGAATAATGTACAAGTGAATGTGAGAGATGACATCACTAAGGGAGCTAGGGAGGAGATGGAATTCTTATGGGTAGATCTCCAAAGGGATGAGACTAAGGGGAAAATAAGACTGGGAGCATGCTATAGGCCCCCTAACCTGAGGGAGGAGGGGGAGACGGACCTCCTATCACAATTTGGATTAGCAGCAAGGATGGGAAGTGTCATCATAATGGGGTATTTTAATTATTAAGGCAATCGTCTAAGGCTTGCCAGCTCCTAAATGTCTTGCAGGACAATTACATGGGTCAGATGATAGACGCACCAACTAGAAACAAAGCGTTACTAGACCTATGATTACCAACAATACAGACCTGATCACGGATGTGGAAATAAGGACCAATTTAGGAAACAGCGATCACAGGTCAATTAGCTTCAGTATAAATCACACGAATAGGAAACATAAAAGGGGAATACAAAGACACTGAATTTCAAAAGAGCCAACTTCCCTAAACTATGAAACTTGCTAGAAGATATAAATTGGGATAAAATCTTAGGAACAAAGAATACGGAGAAGAGATGGGTTTGCTTTAAGAGCATATTAAATAAGGACATGAGCCCGTCCATCCCATTGGGAAATATAAAAGAGCGAACAAAAGTCCCAGATGGCTTAAAGAGGAAGTAAACCCTGTCTAAAAAAACAAAACAAAAAAAAACATCCTGCAGGACAAAGGCATAATTAGCTAGTATGCATAGCATACTACATACTAGCTCATTATGAATTACTTACCTGAGATCGAAGCCCCCAGAGCGACCCTCATTCAACTCCTCTGTTGCCGCCATGATACCCGGAGTGACTTCCGGGTATCGCTGCTCCGGCGCTGACTGCCGGAGCAGCGATGACGTCACTCCAGCGCATGCACGTGGTAGCCGTTAGTGACGGCATGATCGCCTTCACTAACGGCACGCTCAGTGTGCCTGCGCCGTAGACATCGGTGCCCGTTTTTAGAAAAATATCTCCTTAACCGTGTAGGTTAAGGAGATATTTCTTGCACCTACAGGTAAGCCTTAATCAAGGCTTACCTGTAGGTTAAAGTGGTCTGTAAGAGTTTACAACCACTTTAACTCCAATGTAAAAATGCATAAAAAAGCAAAGGAGAAGACCTTCAAAAAATACAAGGCTGAGGGATCATCATCAGCATTCAGACTTTACAAAGAATGCAACAAGAAATGTATGGGTGCAATTAGGGCTTCTAAGATAGAACATGAACGACACATAGCGGAGGAGAGCAAAAGAAAATCCCAATAAAATCTTTAAGTATATGAACAGTAAAAAAGGGAGGACAGACCATATTGGCCCCATAAAGAATGAGGAGGGAAATCTGGTTACAAAGGATGGGGAGATGGCGAAGGTATTGAATTTATTCTTCTCCTCAGTCTTCACGAGGGAATCAGGGGGCTTCAGTAATCAATACTGCAGTGTTTATCCTCATGACACATCACTGGAAGCACCCTCATGGCTAACAGAGGACAGAATTAAAGATAGACTTGAAAAACGTAACATTAATAAGTCGCCGGGACCAGATGGCTTGCACCCGAGGGTCCTTAGGGAACTCAGTCATGTAATTGCTAGACCATTGTTCCTAATTTTTACTGACAGTCTACTAACTGGAATTGCACCAGCTGATTGGAGAAAAGCCAATGTAGCACCAATATTTAAAAAAGGGCCAAAATACATCTCTGGGAATTACAGACCAGTTAGCCTAACATCAATAGTATGCAAGATCTTGGAGGGGGTGATAAGGGACTATATACAAGATTTTAGTAATGAGAACCGTATCATTAGCATTAATCAGCATGGATTCATGAAGAATCGTTCTTGCCAAACCAATCTATTAACCTTCTTTGAGGAGGTGAGTTGCCATCTAGATAAAGGAAGGCCCAGAGACATGGTGTATCTGGATTTTGCAAAAGCATTTGACACAGTTCCCCAAAAGCGCTTACTGTACAAAGTAAGGTCCGTTGGCATGGACCATAGGGTGAGTACATGGATTGAAAACTGGCTACAAGGGCGAGTTCAGAGGGTGGTGTTAAGTGGGGAGTACTCAGAATGGTCAGGGGTGGAAAGTGAGGTCCCACAGGGTTCTGTGCTGGGACCAATCCTATTTATTTGTTCATAAACGATCTGGAGGATGGGATAAACAGTTCAATCTCTGTATTTGCAGGTGATACTAAGCTAAGCAGGGCAATAACTTCTACGCAGGATGTGGAAACCTTGCAAGAAGATCTGAACAAATTAACGAGGTGGGCAACTACATGGCAAATGAGGTTTAACATGGAAAAATGTAAAATAATGCATTTGGGTGGCAAAAATATGAATGCAATCTACTCACTGGGGGGGAGAACCTCTGGGGGAATCAAGGATGGAAAAGGACCTGGGGGTGCTAGTAGATGATAGGCTCAGCAATGGCATGCAATGCCAAGCTGCTGCTAACAAAGCAAACCAAATATTGGCATGCATTAAAAAGGGGATTAAGAGAAAAAGTGATAATTTTCCCACTCTACAAGACTCTGGTCCGGCCTCACCTGGAGTATGCTGTCCAGTTCTGGGCACCAGTTCTCAGGAAGGATGTACTGGAAATGGAGCAAGTACATAGAAGGGCAACAAAGCTAATAAAGGAGGATAGTAGTTATGAGGAAAGGTTGCGAGCACTAAACTTATTCTCTCTGGAGAAGAGACGTTTGAGAGGGAATATGATTTCAATTTACAAATACCATACTGGTGACCCCACAATAGGGATAAAACTTTTTGGTAGAAGGGAGTTTAATAAGATACGTGGCCACTCATTAAAATTGGAAGAAAAGCGGTTTAACCTTAAACTGCTTAGAGGGTTCTTTACTGTAAGAGCAGCCTGGATGTGGAATTCCCTTCCACAGGCGGTGGTCTCAGCGGGGAGCATCGATAGTTTAAAAAAACTATTAGATAAGCACCTGAACGACCACAACATACAGGGATATACAATGTAATACTGACATATAATCACACACATAGGTTGGATTTGATGCACTTGTGTCTTTTTTCAACCTCACCTACTATGTAACTATGTAGGAATCACCAGTGGAGAACCCGAAAAAAAAGAGTTTTGGGGCTGCTCTGTGCAAAACCACTGCACAGAGCAGGTAGGTATAACATGTTTCTTATTTTCTTGTAATTAACCTTTAAAGAGGTTGTAATCCTCCAGAAAAAAAAAACAAAAAAAAAAACCTGCAAGACAAAAGGCATAATGAGCAAGTATGCATCGCATACTTGCTCATTATGAAATACTTACCTTAGAACGAAGCCAAGCAGTACCACCTGCACTCCGCTCCCACAGCCGACATCTTTCACCAGAGTTACTCCTAGGTTTGCTGGCTCCGGCGCTGTGATTGGCCGGAGCCGCGATGACGTAACTTCCACGCATGCGCGTGGGAGCCGCCAGTCACGGCACGGGTCCTGAAGAAACGGCATCACCAGGCCGTTTCTTCAGTGCGCATGCGCCAATGACTTCGGTAGCAGCGTATACAGTGAATATCTCCTAAATTGTGCAAGTTTAGGAGATATTTACAGTACCTACAGGTAAGCCTTATTATAGGCTTACCTGTAGGTACAGGTGGTATAGCAGAGTTTACAACCACTTGAATGTCACTTTAAAGCCCCATACACACTATCAGATTTTCTGCTGATTTTTTCCTTCAGATTTACCAAAACTATGTAGTGCAAGGGCCTGCCTGATTGCATACACATTGAAACGCCTAAGGTTTGACCTCATATTATATGGTTTTGGTAAATCTGAAGGAAAAAATCAGCAGAAAATCTGATAGTGTGTATGGGGTTAAAGAGGAATATGATGGCTGCCATTGCTGAGCTCTTGATGAAAATGCTAGATGCCTGGTTGTCATGCTGATCCTCACTACAAACCTCTGAGTCACTGATCAAATACATATATGCAAATCAGGACTGTCAGAAGACTATCTGCATACTTGTGCCAAGTCAGTGAATTAAAGTGTTGATGGCAGCCATAACAGCCAGGCAATTATTATTTGTAGAATTAAAAGTCAGCACTGGCAGCATATGTGTTTTGCAAATAAATGTTTTCCCTCCCCTATTAGGGACCTTTTATCAAAATGTAAAATCGCTTTACTGGCAGCCCCCCTACACCCACCCATATACAAATAGAGTAAAAAAAAAAATACAGAAAAATATAAAAATGTGCTCACATACAAAACAATTGACATCACATTGGTCCTGACTTTTGACAATTCCAGGAGGTGTGGTCACATCACTATGACTCCCTGGTGCTCGAATTTGTGCTTAGATTTCCATTGGCTGCCTGTCAATTAGCTGATGTCAGCACCTCTAGTGCCTAGAAGAAGGTGCCAGCATTGGGAAGGGGGAAGAGCTATGTGACAATTGTGTGAACCTCATGTGGGCAGATTGATGGTTGCTTTCTCCATGTACAACTGGATTTCAAGTCATATGAATCCCTAACCAATGTTCTATACATGTAGGTGTAAAAAGTAGGAAAGAAAAAGGTAAAAAAAACTCCAGGACACAAATGATAGGACTGCGCAACATGGGAGGAAGCCCTAGGAATTGGCACCACATGAAGTGATTGGGGTGGCACACCCTCTGCACACCCCCTGCGCACCAGTCTTTAGCTCTATGCTCAATAGGAGCATTTAGGGAGAAGGGAATTAGCCCCCCAGGACAGTACAAATAACATATGTCAGGCTGATGTCCCAGTAGGGAGAGAATCTCTTGTTCAGACCTCAATCAGAGCTGGGTCTGCAGTCCATGACAACTGCTGGGCTTAATATAATTATCTGCTCCCTGGTCAGACCTGATATCATATCACCTGACAAAGGCATCAACTTCCTTTGTGTGTATTATGCCGCGTACACACGAGCGGCTTTCCGGCAGACTTTGTCCGGCGGACCGGACTCCGTCGGACAATTCGATCGTGTGTGGGCTCCAGCGGAATTTTTTTTCCAAAAGTCAGACGGACCTAGAAATAAAACATGTTTCAAATCTTTCCGATGCATTCGAGTCCTGTCAAAAAATCCGCTCATCTGTATGCTAGTCCGACGGACAAAAACCAACGCTAGGGCAGCTATTGGCTACCTATCAACTTCCTTATTTTAGTCCGGTGTACGTCATCACGTACGTATCTGTCGGACTTTGGTGTGATCGTGTGTAGGCTAGTCCGTTCATTCAAAAGTCCGTGGGAAAGTGTTGTAGAATCTCATATTAGCCAATGTATTTCATATTAGTCATATTGATTTGCATATATTTTATTGATAATTATTATTATTATTATTATTATTATTATTATATAGTAGTGGTTTTATCAATATCATTATTCAATAAGTAAAGCAACAATTATTAATCTTTAATAATGTATACTGTGTTTTCCATAGATTTAGAAAGTCTTAATTTTTAAATGCTGAACTTTGGATGACCTCTCTGCTTCTTTCTTATACTTTATAGTTTACTGGGTGAAAGTTCATTAGAATAGATTCAAGTAATATAGAATTGTCTCAGACAGATAAGAAAACAGGTGGTTAAAATAATTAGGTGGAATACAGGAAAGTTATGTACAGAACATTAATTAAGTTTGACAGGGTCAAACAAAGGTCTTTTGAGCCCTCATTAAAACTGTTAAAATACATTGAATAAGGAAATACATGTGTGTATGTATTTGTATATATATATATATATATATATATATGTAGGAAGGCCAGTATGGTGGCCTGAATTTATGGGAGGAGCCCGGGGGGTATTTAAGCAGCCCGCTCACCTGTGGTGCTTGTCGGTTTCCTGTGCGCGATATACGTCACTAGGCCGACGATTCGAATGCCAGCGTCCGCTAGTTCTTGTCTCGCAAGTTTCCGTGCTCGAGAGTTTCGAAGTCCGTGTTACCGATTCGTAGTTCGTACCGCACGTCTGGCTTGGCTGTCGCAGGTAGGGTCCCGTCGGACTTTGTTTTTTACGCATTGTTAGATATCATGTCACTAAACCGTGATATCAAACTTACGAGTCACTCGCAATTTTCAAACGTAACCGCATGCATACCACTCGCACTTTCGTTATGTTACCATTTCTCGTTATCTGATAAAACCACCGCGACATAGACGTCGCTTCATTTCAGGCATGTCTAATTATTACCAGGCGTCAGCAAACAGCCGTAGCGATTCGCAATTCCTTATCGAACCACGTCAGTTCGATACCAATCATTTCTCATTTTTTGAACATTTCTAAATACATTTCGAACATTTCAAACCATTTCAATCATTTCTCATTTCAGTCACGTACCGCGCTCCGGTTCGAATCCAGTCGCATCTAAAGATGCACCGATTCGCTCCGGTGTGCCCCAGTAGTTACGGCCTCATTTCAGTACATGCTCCAGAGTCACGTCATTGTCAGTCGCTTTCGACTCACCGATTCGTACCTCTGTCATGGTTTTTCATGCCACGTATCACGCTCCGTTACGAATTCAGTCGCATGGAAATGCACCGATTCGTCCCGGCGTGCCCCAGGTATTAGCCACATTTCAGTACATGCTCCAGAGTCCGATTCGCAGTCAGTCGCTATAGCGGCATGATCGATTCGCGTCTCTGTCATGGCAACAAATGTTACACCTGCACTTACCGCGCTCCGGTTCGAATCCAGTCGCATCTTCGATGCACCGATTCGTTACGGCGTGCCCCAGGGCCCGGCCTCATTTCTGGACATGCTCCAGAGTCCGGTTCGTTGTCAGTCGTAGTTTGCGGCTCACCGATTCGTGCCTCTGTCATGGGAATCATTTCAACTGTCACGAATCACGCTTCGATCCGAATCCAGTCGCATCCATGATGCAATGATTCGTCCCGGCGTGCCCCAGGTTTTTTCGGCCACATTTCAGTACATGCTCCGGAGTCCGGTCGTTGTCAGTTGCAGTCGTGACATGATCGACTCGTGCCTCCGTCATGGCATGTGCCTTTACCATGACAAATCATTTCATTCATTTCATCATTTCAATCATTTCTCTGTCACGTACCGCGCCCCGATTCGAATCCAGTAGCATCCGAGATGCGCCGATTCGTCCCGGCGCGCCCCAGTTGTCTTGGCCTCATTTCATTCATACTCCACAGTCTGACTAGCCATCTGGTGTAGCCGAAAAAAAAAAAAAAAAAAGAAAAAAAAAAAAATATGTATATGAATATATATATGTATACAAAAAAAAAAAAAAGTGTGTATGTGTATATATATATATATACACATATAAATAAAGTAGTATAAATTAAACGTTTTCGGCCCCAGCCAACACCTGCATCAGAACTTGGTTAGCTATTAGTTGCGGCACAACCAATTCGTGCCTTTGCCAGGACAAACATTTCACGGTTACATACCACACTCCAATTCAAATCCAGTCGCATCCGTGATGCACCAATTTATTCCGGCATGCACCAGCGTTTCTTTGCCTCATTTCAGTACATGCTCCAGAGTCCGGGCCGCAGTCAGTCGCAGCTGCGGCACGACTGATTCGTGCCTCTGTCATGGCGAAACCTTTTTCATTCATTTCACTCTAAGGCAAACATTTCATTTATTTCACTGTCGCATGCCGCGCCCCGATTCAAATTCAGGGCATCTGTCAGACATCCATTCATCCTGGCAAGCCCCAGTTGGCGCAGCCTCATTTGCGCAGTCATGGCACACCGATTCGTGCCTTTGTCATGGCACAAACAGTTCACTCATATATTTAATACCATGCACCTGTCGCTTAAACATGTTACAATGACCTTTCAAACCAGGTAGTCAAACACTCCACCGGTTCTCATCTGTCATTTCCTCTAGGTCAGTCGAGAAAAAAAAAAAAAAGGGGGGGGGGGCCACACCCCGTCTTCCTTCGAAGCTCAGTCATGGTCCCGATTTCATTCGTTGAAACCTTCGCCTCGCAACTATACCCCCTCATAGTCACTGCACATCCAAGTATAAACTTCTTGCAATCATCGCAAATACGCATCCAAACACAACTTCTTGCATGTTATTGCAAGCTTGCAATTGTTGCAAGCACACATCCCATCATGACTTCTTGCAATCGTTGCAAGTACGCATCCAAACAGAACGTCTTGCAATCGTTGCAAGCACACATCCTAGCACAATTTCTTGCAATCATTTCAAACACGCATCCGATCACAAAACTTCTCGCAAACGTTGCAGGCATGCATTCAAGCATAACTTCTTGCAATCGTCGCAAGTATGCATCCAATTACAACTTCTCGCAGCCATTGCAAGCACACATCCAAGCTTAATGCTTGCAGTCTTGCAAGCACATGCAGCAATACGAACTTTTCACAGTCACCACAAACACATCTCCACCAACAGGAACTCCCTTGCAATCATTGCAAGCACACATTCAAGCACAAATCTTACAATCATTACAAGACACGCATGTCAGCATAACTTCTTGCAATCATTGCAAGCACGCATCCAGTCGCAACTTCTCGCAAATGTTGCAGGGACACACCCAAGCACAACTTCTTGCAATCATGGCAAGCACGCATCCAAACACAATTTATAATCATTGCAAACACGCATCCAAGTATAACTCCTTGCAGCCCGTGCAAGCACATGCAGTAATACGGACTTCTTGCAGTCACGGCAAACACATCTCCGTTGACACAAACTCCCTGGCAATTGTTGCAAACACGTATTAAGCACAACTCTTGCAACCATTGCAGGGTTCGCATCTTAGCATGACTTCTTGCAGTCAGTACACATTTCCAGTGGCACACAATCAGTCACACATCAATCTTCAGTGGCACTTAATCGGCCACTTGTCTCCGGTGGCATTTCATACGAGCCACTCATCAATTTCTGTATCATTTCTTGCTTAGGTCAGTTGAGTTCAGGTTCCACCCCGCACCAGGTATCGTATTGCCACACACAGCTGGCTCCGCATAACATCATCAGGCTATACCTAGCCAACATCCAGCATTTCTCGCCCTCACAGGACCCCAGAGAGTCATCCGTGTTTACGGCTCATACAGTAGAATCCTTTCTATGTGGCGTCCAGAAGCATCAGACCACAGCTAACGGCAAACGTTGCCCATCACAACTGCCATCTTCAGGGACATGTCAAAACCTCAGACATTCCCCAGTCTAGTCAAGCAGCCATCTACCTGGCCCTCTGAGGTTCTACGGCCTAACAATTCACTTTTACTGGCACAGGCAGCCAGGTACTACGTACACACAACTTGACTCGCTGGTAATACCATTATGTCCTTCAGCTTGTAGTCTCTAAAAATTCAATAAATCGGAACCGAGGTCTACAATAACCTCCTCCGAATTAACGAACACCACGCAGGCCAGCCTCCCCCTTGACAAACTGAGCTGTATCAGGTTAGTTCCCCAAGACTTCTCCCATATACGGGTGTGTACTAACAAGTAGCTGCAGTCTTTCCTAAGAACGCGGACCTATCAATGTCGGAAGGTCCCGTACTACGTGGATCGGTGTATCAATGGTTATACCTTAAACTCTAGGGTCTTATCACCTACGTCGCCCTTGTCACCCCAGGTAGCAACAGATGCCACAACCACCACAGGCATCGCGGCAATTTTTGGCCATCATAGGTTTACAAGTACATGGCCCCCAGAGACACTCCTAAACCCCGGGTTTACCCGGACTTCCTCCCTCTTCAAATTACACCCAGTCATGGCAACCGCTTAACTCTAGGGTCTTATCTGGACAGGACAGGTCGTGGCTTTGCCACCGACATCCGGTCCGAGGCGAGCCTCTTAATGAAGCCAGGTCCGCATCGCTCTGTTATGTCCTTCTTGTGCAGGCTGGTGTAATTAGCTTGGCAACACCAGTTTAATGTCCACTGCACGTTCGTTCCAGGCTGCCATCTTCTGGGACATGTCTAATATATTAACCAGTTCACTGTTGGGCCTTCTCCCCAGTTTGGTCATACAAGCAGCCATTTACTCGGCCTACCACGGGTTCTGGCGGCCCAGCGAGTTCCCCCGCAGCAATCCCGCAGGCCAAGTTCTGTGTAGTTGGCTCGCTGCCAAAACCATTTCATCCTCCACCCTGCAGTGTCCAAAACCCAGCAATCAGCTCCAGGACAGTCATCCATCTCCATAAAGTAAACAACGTCCGGTGGCCAGTAACCATACTCGACCGCCTACTGTCACTCCTACCGGAACACCCAACCTCTAGTCCCCTATTACCTTTCTGGGCAACCCTCGAGTGCCTGCCAGTTCATCAAACACCTGGGGGTTCTTCTACGCTGCCTACACCTCGACCCCAGTCAGCACTCCAGTCACTCTTTAGTATTGGGGCAGCCTTGGCAGCATTTCGGCATGGGTCCCAGACCACGTCATCAAGAGACTCAGCAGGTGAAACTCTGCCGACCTCGCCTGTAGGTCCCCACTCCTTAGGTGGAAACGGCACAAGCATTCACCAAACTTGCTCAAATAAATACAGCCAAAACTAATATAACCACACCCCTACCTGGATGTTTTTGCCCCCTTATTCTGGCATACCGACCAGCAGACCAAGGCACACTTTCAGGTCCATTTCATATGATGAGTCCACACTTCCAGGTCTAGTTCCGGTGGTAAGTTTTGTGTTAACTACAAATGTTATCTATGTCCATATCGGACATAGGGCTCCACCCATAAGTAGGAAGGCCAGTATGGTGGCCTGAATTTATGGGAGGAGCCTGGGGGGTATTTAAGCAGCCCGCTCACCTGTGGTGCTTGTCGGTTTCCTGTGCGCGATACCCACCCTCCCATCCCCATTTCAAGGCATTCATTTCATTCATTTCTCTCTACAGAATAATCATTTCTTTAACTAGGGTATGCCCCCTTATTCTGGCATATCGACCAGCAGACCAAGGCACACTTTCAGGTCCATTTCATATGATGAGTCCACACTTCCAGGTCTAGTTCCGATGGTAAGTTTTGTGTTAACTACAAATGTTATCTATGTCCATATCATAGGGCTCCACCCATATATATATATATATATATATATATATATATATATATGTGTGTATGTAATAATTAGACAATATTGAATTAGTAATTGGCTATGTGTGTGTGTGTAAATATATATGTGTATATATATGTGTGTATGTATGTATGTATATATATATATATATATATTTGATACAGTGCTTTTGCATATAGGATTATATAGTAACACATATAGACACATCTGGTGGGGTTATTGAAAGTTCATTGTCTCAGTCGTAAATCTGCAAATCCTTGAAGCTAGTATCAAGATAAGGAGAGTTTGATAACACAGCTGTGTGCCAGACTGTCTCTATACAGGTGTTTTTAATTGGACAAAAACAGTTATAAATCACTTTAATGAACATATAGGAATTTTGGGAATAATTAGGGTTATCTGGTTGTAGAACAGATGTCAGATTTATGGTTGGTGACTTTGACGTAGATCTTAGCGACCAATCATATGTAAGAGAGATGGTTGAGATAAGACTTGTAAAATGGTATATAAATGCAAGCTCTGCAATTGTTAGACAGACAAGTCAGATAGGAGCTCATAAGGCTGAACTCTGTGTATGCTGCCCTATTGCACGGGTCATAGAGGTCAGAACCAATGGGCAAGTATCTGTCCTAACTTGTCCCCTCGGACAAGTCAGGTAGGAGCTCATAAGGCTGAACTCTGTGTATGCTGCCCTATTGCACGGGTCATAGAGGTCAGAACCAATGGGCAAGTATCTGTCCATAACTTGTCTCCTTGTACGAGTCAGAGAAGACTTCTTAACTTGTTCCAGAATGTGGTCTCAGGTGAATTTCCCTCATGAACTTGGTCGAGCTGGAACTCAGAACTCTGTGAGGGGACCAGACCACCGGCCGATTGGCTGGTCCCTATCAGGTGACAGGTTCCAAGAATTGGCAGAAAAGACCCATTCTGGTTCAAGGTGAGAACAATTCACAATTGTTTCAATTTGGTTAGAGGATAAGAATACCTATATCTAATATGTATGCATTGTAAGAAACTGTATAAATTAGACCTGTATATTGTAATACTTTGAACATAAACCTGTATGTTATCAGCTGTTAATAAACCTGCATTGCTGAATTTCTGCCTGGTTCGATACTTTACTATTCTACTTTAAAAGTCCGTCGAAAAGTCCGCCCGTGTGTACTCGGCATTACATGTCCTGTGAGACAATGCCCTCCATTTAACATGACCACCAACCGCTTTAGCACTGTGGTACACTTTGTATAGTACACATTTGGCTCACAGGAATCTGTGTCTACCATGAAGGAGCCGATTGGTTGTTTATCTCTCACACAAATTACTTACAGAATGATTGTGGTGATTTCGGCTCTTTGATGTCTGGCAGAAACCACAATTCTTCAAAATCAAATTTTGTGAATCTGTCACACCAGGTTTGGGTTGCCTCCTCTCTTTTCAGGTGGAAAGATTCTTCATCGTCTGGGAAGGAACACAACAACATACAGCAGAAAATGATGTTTAAAAATGATAAATGTTCAGCAAGATTAACATATTCTTGGCCTAATAATGATCTAACACTAAAGAAGGTATGCTCACAGTTAGGAGAAATGATTTTATTAGCCAATGACAGCTATTTCCTTTAAAGTAAACTTTTCTTAAAGTGATTTTAAAGGCTTGAGGTTTTGTTTACCTTCTGTGTGCAGAGCCCCAGCCCCTAATACTCACCTGAGCCCCCTCTCAATCCAGTGATGTCCCGAGGGCTAAACTTCTCCTGGGTGCTTCATTCCTCATTGGCTGAGAGAGCAGCAGCGGGAGCCATTGGCTCCTACTATTGTCAACCACAGCCAGTGAGCCAATGAAGAGAGAGTGGGGGTGGGCCCAAGCCACAGCTCTATGTGTCTTATGGATGCATAGAGCGGGGTTCAGGAGAGAACACACACCAGTGCCCCCAGAACAAGGGGCTTGCTATTGGGGGGGCACTGGCTGAAGAGGAGAAGGCAGGAGCGCCAGCGGGTGACCTGAAAAGAGGAGGAGGATTGGGGCTGCTCTGTGGAAAACCACTGTACAGAGCAGGTAAGTATAACATACTTGTTTTTTTTTTTAAATGAACCTTTAATGTCACTTTAAGAGGAATATGATGGCTGCCATTGCTGTGCTCTTTATGAAAATGCTAGAAGCCGGACTGTCATGCTGACCCTCACTACAAACCTCTGAGTCCCTGACCAAAAACATGCAAATCAGGACTGTCAGAAGTCTTTATCTGAATACTTGTGCCAAGTCAGTCAAAGTGTTGATGACATCCCTAACAAGCAAGACAATTATTTGTAGAATTAAAAGTCAGCACTGGCAGCGTATGGGTTTTCCTTCTCTAATAGGGACCTTTTATCAAAATGGAGAATTGCTTTACTGTCAGCCCCCTTCACCCACCCACATACAAATAGAGTAAAAAAAAACATACAAGTGTCAAAGGGGAGTGAGGCTTCAACATATCTTACAATAAGCAGGTGTACAATTTGAAATTGAATGGATATAGTCAAAGTTAAGAGTTTACATTATACTACTTATACTTTATTTCTTTATATTGTTAGTGCTGTTCACCACAGTAATAAGACAACCAATAGACTGTGATCACATATTTTGAATTCGCTGTGAATTATATTGTACTGATTTCTTTGTTATGCTGATTATACTGTACTATTTTTTTAATGATGATAATAAAAAACTTGAATGAGAAAAAAAAAACATACAAAACAATTGACATCACATTGGTCCTGACTTTTGACAATTCCAGGAGGTGTGGTCACATCACTATGCCTCCCTGGTGCTCGAATTTGTGCTTAGATTTCCATTGGCTGCCTGTCAATTAGCTGATGTCAGCACCTCTAGTGCCTAGAAGAAGGTGCCAGCATTGGGAAGGGGGAAGAGCTATGTGACAACTGTGTGAACCTCATGTGGGCAGATTGATTGTTTCTTTCTCCATGTACAACTGGATTTCAAGTCGGTCCTGTGAATTCCTAACCAATTTACTATACATGTAGGTGTAAGAAGTAAAAAAGGAAAAAAAAACCCCAAAAACTCCAGGACACAAATAATCAGGACTCTGCTTTCTTTCATTTTTAATTTGTTGCCTAGCATGTTTGAAAGAATAAAAAAAAAAAAGAAAAAAAAAAGCACAACATTTGCTGCTATATTCATCTTCAATCTGGAGCAGCAGTACTTTTTCTCAGCTCATTCTATGCATCCCGTCTTCAGCTCTATGCTCGACTGGGACCAGGAGAAGTTTATGGAGAAGGGAAATTACCCCCCAGGACAGTACAAATAACATATGTCAGGCTGATGGCCCAGTGTGGAGAGAATCCCTTGTTCAGACCTCAATCAGAGCTGGGTCTGCAGTCCATGACAACTGCTGGGCTTAATATAATTATCTGCTCCCTGGTCAGACCTGATATCATATCACCTGGCAAAGGGATCAACTTCCTTTGTATTACATGTTCTGTAAGACAATGCCCTCCTTTCAATATGGCCACCAACCGCTGTGGCACTGTGGTACACTTTGTATAGTACACATTTAGCTCACAGGAATCTGTGTCTACCATGAAGGAGCCAATTGTGTTCACCACTCAGACAATCACTTACAGTCCAATATTATAGATTCCGGCACTTCGATGTCTGACAGAAACGGCAATCTCAGAATTGCCAGGTCACTCCAGGTTGGGGCTGCATCCTCTCCTTTCAGATGGAAAGATTCTTCGTCATCTAAGAAGGAACATGATAACATACAGCAATAAGTGATGTTCATGGTCATATGATTGGGAGCTTGTACTGACAGGGACAGAGGAAGGTTTCTAATGAAAGAAGAGAAATCATCACACATCCTATTGACTGTAAGTTATGTCCCTGATTTTCTTTCTTTAAACTAGGACTAAATGGAGGGCTATAACGCCTGAGAGGGTCAATCTCCCTAACAGTCGAACAGACAGCAATAAAAACCAGACAGGGGTTCTAATCCTCCTCCACTCTGTCCAAAACTGAAAGAAAAAAAATGTTGCCTTTAATTGAACTTTAAAGTAGAACTATAAGCAAAAGTTTTTTTTACATTTTGGATAGAGCAAGAGAGGCAGTGGCGGCTGGTGCTCAAAATTTTTGCGGGGGCGCAAACAAACTGAAAAATTCTGAAAAAAAAACATCAATCGCAGCCACTGTCATCAAAACGCAGCCACTGTGTCATCAAAAACGCATCCACTGTCATCAAAAACGCAGCCACTGTGTCATCAAAAACGCAGCCACTGTGTCATCAAAAATGCATCCACTGTGTCATCAAAACACATTTACTGTGTCATCAAAAACGCATCCAACGTGTCATCAAAACACATTTACTGTGTCATCAAAAACGCATCCACTGTGTCATCAAAACGCATTCACTGTGTCATCAAAAACGCATTCACTGTGTCATCAAAAACGCAGCCACTGTGTCTTCAAAACGCATTTACTGTGTCATCAAAAACGCATCCACTGTGTCATCAAAACATCCACTGTGTCATCAAAAACGCATCCACTGTGTCATCAAAAACGCATCCACTGTGTCATCAAAAACGCATCCACTGTGTCATAAAAAATGCAGCCACTGTGTCATCAAAAACGCATCCACTGTGTCATCAAAAACGCATCCACTGTGTCATCAAAACACATTTACTGTGTCATCAAAAACGCATCCAACGTGTCATCAAAACACATTTACTGTGTCATCAAAAACGCATCCACTGTGTCATCAAAACGCATTCACTGTGTCATCAAAAACGCATTCACTGTGTCATCAAAAACGCAGCCACTGTGTCTTCAAAACGCATTTACTGTGTCATCAAAAACGCATCCACTGTGTCATCAAAACATCCACTGTGTCATCAAAAACGCATCCACTGTGTCATCAAAAACGCATCCACTGTGTCATCAAAAACGCATCCACTGTGTCATAAAAAATGCAGCCACTGTGTCATCAAAAACGCATCCACTGTGTCATCAAAAACGCATCCACTGTGTCATAAAAACACATCCACTGTGTCATCAAAAACGCATTCACTGTGTCATCAAAAACGCATCCACTGTGTCATCAAAAACGCATTCACTGTGTCATCAAAAACGCAGCCAGTGTGTCATCAAAAACGCAGCCAGTGTGTCATCAAAAACGCAGCCACTGTGTCATCAAAAACGCAGCCAGTGTGTCATCAAAAACGCAGCCACTGTGTCATCAAAAACGCAGCCACTGTGTCATCAAAAATGCAGCCACTGTGTCCACTGATACCAGAAACCATGATTGTCTCCTTAATAGCAGCCAGCATCTCTTTGAACAAGGGGGGAAGGGGGCAAGTTATCAAAGAAAGATAATCACAGTGATTTGGGGGGCTGGGAGAGGATGCTTTATGTGCTAGGGGCCACTTTGGGAGCAGAGAGGATTTGTGCTGTGGGGGGTCTAATTTTATATTCAACCCCCCTTCTAGCACAAATCCTCTCTGCTCCCAAAGTGGCCCCTAGCACATAAAGCATCCTCTCCCAGCCCCCCAAATCACTGTGATTATCTTTCTTTGATAACTTGCAACCTTCCCCCTTGTTCAAAGAGATGCTGGCTGCTACCTTCCTCCTGCAGCTCCGCTCAGCCGAAGAACGGAGCTGCCGACATCACTTCCGGCTCTCGTCTGTTTCACGAAAGCCGGAAGTGACCTCAAGATTTGAGAAGCAATGCTCCCGCCCATAGAATCACACTGATTCTACGGGCGGAAGCTAATCGGCGTTTTCGTTTGCGCCACAAGGCGGGTTAAAAGCCCGCAAATGAAGCGCCACGTCTGCAATCTCGTGATTGCATTGACGTGGCGCTTCCCATAGTGCACTGGCGTCCGGCGTCACAGTGCACTTTGTTAAAGGACTTTTTTTTTTTCGTTCTTAAAGGGGCCGTTTTAAAAATTTTTTTTTTTTTAATTTTTTTTTTTTTTTTGACTACAGGAGGGGGGGCGGCGCCCTGGCGCCCCCTATGGACGGGCCGCCACTGAAGAGAGGGTTATAAGCCTCTAAGGCTTCTAATCCTCCTCCACTCTGTCCAAAACTGAAAGAAAAAGAAATGTTGAACTTTAAAGTTGAACTATATGCAAAAGTTTTTTTACATTTTGGATAGAGCAAGAGAGGGTTATAAGCCCTGTAATGTTTATTCTTGCCCTTTGAGGGTTATAAGCCCTGTCTCAGTTTGGAGATTTACCTTTACTTCCTGTCCCATAGCCAAACAGGAAGTTGGTGGAAATCCCAGAAATTTAAGAGAACACCTTGGGGACCCCCAGGTCACCAGAACTGGTGTCCCCATTGGAAGATTTCCCCTCTATTAACCACTTGCCGACCAGCGCACGCCAATGTGCGTCCTAACTTTGAGAATGGATATCGTTGTTATGGCAGCAGCTAGCTGCCATAACCCCGGTATCGCAGTTTTCGGCCAGCAGTCGGCTACAAGATAAAAGTGGTCCCTGCTGTGGATTCGCCGCAAGATCACTTTTATCGTTGGCGGGAGAGGGCCCCCCCCGGAGCCGTTGGTAGCGGAGGAGGCGATCGCGTCCTCTCAGTGGCTGTGCATGGAGACGAGTGAGGGTAAGATGGCCCCCACATGTCTCCATGACACTGCAGGGCGGAAGTGACATCATAACGTCACTTCCGCCCATGTCTCTTAAAGGCACATTTTTTCAATGTCATTTTTTCAAATTACATTTTTTATTATTTTTTTTTATTGCATTTAAGTCCAAGTATGAGATCTGAGGTCTTTTTGACTCCAGATCTCATATTTAAGAGGACCTGTCATGCTTTTTTCTATTACAAGGGATGCTTACATTCCTTGTAATAGGAATAAAAGTGATCCATTTTTTTTTTTTTAAAACAGTGAAAAATTAAATAAAAGTAAAATAAATAAGAAAAAATTTTTTTTTTTTTAAAGCGCCCTGTCCCGACGAGCTCGCGCGCAGAAGCGAACGCATACAAGAGTGTCGCCCGCGTATGAAAACGGTGGTCAAACCACACATGTGAGATATCGCCGCAACCGGTAGAGCGAGAGCAATAATTCTAGCCCTAGACCTCCTCTAACGCAAAACATGCAACCTGTAGAATTTTTTAAACGTCACCTATGGAGATTTTTAAAAGTAAAAGTTTGACGCCATTCCACCAGCGGGCGCAATTTTGAAGCATGACATGTTGGGTATCAATTTACTTGGCGTAACATTATATTTCACAATATAAAAAAAAATTGGGCTAACTTTACTGTAGTCGTATTCTTTTATTCAAAAAAGTGAATTTTTTCCAAAAAAAGTGTGCTTATAAGACCGCTGCGCAAATACGGTGCGAAAAAAAGTATTACAATGACCGCCATTAGGGTGTTAGAAAAAAAAACAATATATAATGTTTGGGGGTTCTAAGTAATTTTCTAGCAAAAAAAACTGTCTTAAACATGTGAACACCTAAAATCCAAAACGAGGCTGGTCCTTAAGTGGTTAAACATGGAGGAGAAATAATGCAGTTTCTAATTCATCAAGAAGAGTCTATTAACTGCATGCAAATAACTACTGGAATTACATAATGCTGGTGGGAGTTTAAAGTAGAAGTAGAAGAACTAACCTATAATAACTATGCTGTAAAAGGAAGATGCTCATACACACATCTTCTCAGAGCGCTCCAGTCACATGATATCCCCATTGGCTGGCGTTAGGGGAGAGGACAGATCTCCAAAAATGGATAGAATGCCTGGGTGGTGATGTCACCCATAGGCTTACTATTGGGCATCCGTTGTCGGCTATATCTGTCCTGAACCCTGCCACTGCGAGCCAAACACGTATTTTCAAGTGCCCATAAATATATGTTTTTTGAAGCATACTCTTTTATCATGAACAAGTTTTAATGATATGTTCTGTGATGGACACTTCACCACGTATTTTGAGGTATATTGTGTATGAAATCTTTTTTAACGAGTTATGATTATATATTACTTGATTTTGCGCACTTTTTAAGTAGTTTTTTTAGATTTTCCTTTTGTCCAGAATATATAATTTCAGCATCATCGTGCACAATTATTTTTTGGCTTCAATTCACAGTGCATGCCGGTGTGAGCAGCGAGACAAATAAAAATAATAAAACTCAAGGACACAATAAAAGCAAGACTCTACTTTCATTCATTTATTTAGTTGTTCTCTAGCATGTTTGCATGAAAAAAACCCAGTCTGAGCCCAGTCTGCTACAACTTCAACCAGGGGGAATTTAGAGAGAAGAGGATTTGCCCCCCCCACCTGATATCATATCACCTGGCAAAGGGATCAACTTCCTTTGTGTGTATTACATGTTCTGTAAGACAATGCCCTCCATTTAACATGACCACCAGCACTGTGGTACACTTTGTATAGTACACATTTAACCCAAAGGAATATGTGTCCACCACGAAAGGGGTAATTGGTTGTGTTTACCTCTCAGACCAAATCACTTACTGAATGATCGTAGAGATTCCAATTTTGTGAATCTGTCATTCCAGGTTGGGGCTGCATCCTCGCTTTTTAGGTGGGAAGATTCAATGTCTGGGAATTAAACACATGATAAATATTCACCAAGATTAACATATTCTTGGCCTAAAAATGCTCTAACACTAAGGAATGCCTATAAAAGCTCATATGATTCAGCTGCCAATTTATGGTCACAGTTAGGAGAAAATCCTTCACCAGACAATGACAGCTATTTCCTTTAGAGTAAACTTTTCGCAATGTAAAGGCTCAAAGTTTTTTACCTTCATGCATTCAATGCATGAAGGTAAAAAACCTTCAGTGTGCAGCGCCCCCCCCTAATACTTACCTGAGCCCCATCTCAATCCAGCGATGTGCACGAGAGCTGAGCTTCTCCCGGGTACCTCATTCTGCATTGGCTGAGACAGAAGCGGGAGCCATTGGCTCCTACTTCTCTCAATCACAGCCACTGAGCCAATGAAGGGAGAGTAGGAGGCGGGGCCAAGTCAAGGCTCTGTGTGTCTTATGGATACATAGAGCGGGGCTCTGGAGCGAACACGCACCAGTGCCCTCAGAGCAAGTGGCTTGCTATTGAGGGCACTGGCTGAAGAGGAGTTAGAAGCCAATGAGAGTGGGGGGAAGCGAAGGGAAAGGAAAGACAGATTCTGGTGGTAGGGGACTCAATTTTTAGAAGGACAGAGAAGGCAATCTGTCACAAAGACCTGAAGCGCCCAACTGTATGTTGTCTACCGGGCGCTCGGGTTCGGCACATCACAGATCTGGTGGAGAGATTACTGGGAGGGGCTGGGAAAGACCCGGCTGTCATGGTGCACATTGGCATCAATGAAAAAGTCAGAGGCTGATAGAGTGTCCTAAAGAACGATTTTAGGGACTTAGGAGCTAAATTGAGGAAAAGGACCTCCAAGGTAGTATTCTCAGAAATACTACCAGTACCTCGAGCCACACCAGAAAGGAAGAGGGAGATTAGGGAAGTAAACAAGTGGCTGAGGTGCTGGTGTAGTAAGGAGGGGTTTGGGTTCCTGGAGAACTGGGCCGACTTCTCAGTCAGTCACCAGTTCTATAGAAGGGACGGACTGCACCTAAATGAGGAGGGTGCACGGACTGCACCTAAATGAGGAGGGTGCAGATCTGCTGGGAGTGAAGATGGCTGAAAAGTTAGAGGGGCTTTTAAACTAGGGTCCGGAGGTTTATATAGTCAGTGCGAAACATGTTCCAGAGGGTAGTATTGGGGGTATTAGTGGTAGGTTGACTAAAGCACATAAACCCAAGGTAAGTATAGTAACAAGTCCTATTTGCAATCTCAGAACACCCAATAAGAGGACAGTATGCGACTGGTCTAAACTACGTGGCATGTTCACCAATACCAGGAGCCTGGCGAACAAGATGGGAGAACTAGAGATACTGTTGAACGAGGAGGATTTAGATTTTGTGGGAATTTCGGAGACCTGGTTCAAAAGCTCTCATGATTGGCTGGAACCATTCAAGGGTATTCCCTTTATCGCAGGGATAGAGAGAGTAAAAAAGAGGGAGGGGTGTGCCTATATATCAAGAATAATGTACAAGTGAATGTGAGAGATGACATCACTAAGGGAGCTAGGGAGGAGATGGAATCCTTATTGTAGATCTCCAAAGGGATGAAACTAAGGGGAAAATAATACTGGGAGTATGCTATAGGCCCCCTAACCTGAGAGAGGAGGGGGAGACAGACAACCTATCAAAAAACTGGCTACAAGGGTGAGTTCAGAGGGTGGTGATAAATGGGGAGTACTCGGAATGGTCAGGGGTGGGTTGTGGGGTCCCCCAGAGTTCTGTGCTGGGACCAATCCTATTTATTTGTTCATAAACAACCTGGAGGATGGGATAAACAGTTCAATCTCTGTATTTGCAGACGATACTAAGCTAAGCAGGGCAATAACTTCTCCGCAGGATGTGGAAACCTTGCAAGAAGATCTGAACAAATTAATGGGGTGGGCAACTACATGGCAAATGAAGTTTAATGTGGAAAAATGTAAAATAATGCATTTGGGTGGCAAAAATATGAATGCAATCTATACACTGGGGGAGAACCTTTGGAGGAATCAAGGATAGAAAAGGACCTGGGGGTCCTAGTAGATGATATGCAATGCCAAGCTGCTGCTAACAAAGCAAACCAAACATTGGCATGCATTAAAAAGGGTATTAACTCCAGAGATAAAGCAATAATTCTCCTGAACTACAAGACTCTGGTCCGGCCTCACCTGAAGTATGCTGTCCAGTTCTGGGCACCATTTCTCAGGAAGGAGTACTGGAAATGGAGCGAGTACAGAAAAGGGCAGCAAAGCTAATAAAGCGACTGGAGGATATTAGTAAAGAAGAAAGGTTGCGTGCACTGAACTTATTCTCTCTGGAGAAGAGACGTTTGAGAGGGAATACGATTTCAATTTACAAATACCGTACTGGTGACCCCACAATAGGGATAAAACTTTTTCGTGGAAGGGAGTTTAATAAGACACGTGGCCACTCACTAAAATTGGAAGAAAAGCGTTTTAACCTTAAACTACGTAGAGGGTTCTTTACTGTAAGAGCTGCATGGATGTGGAATTCCCTTCCACAGGCGGTGGTCTCAGCGGGGAGCATCGATAGTTCAAAAAACTATTAGATAAGCACCTGAAGGACCACAACATACAGAGATATACAATGTAATACTGACATATAATCACACACATAGGTTGTATTTAATGCACTTGTGTCTTTTTTCAACCTCACCTACTATGTAACTATGTAAGAAGCACCAGTGGGGGACCCGAAAAAAGAGGTTTGGGGCTGCTCTGTGCAAAACCACTGCACAGTGCATGTAGGTATAACATGTTTCTTATTTTTTTAAATGAACCTTTAAAGAGGTTGTAATCCTCCAGAAAAAAAAAAGCAAAAAACCTGCAAGACAAAGGCATAATGAGCAAGTATGCATCGCATACTAGCTCATTATGAAATACTTACCTTAGAACGAAGCCAAGCAGTGCCACCTGCACTCCACTCCCACAGCCGACATCTTTCACCAGAGTTAGTCCTGGGTTTGCGGGTTCCGGCGCTGTGATTGGCCGGAGCCGCGATGAGGTCACTCCCACATATTCGCTTTGTAGCCGCCGGTCACGGCACGGGTTCTGAAGAAACGGCACCACCAGGCCGTTTCTTCAGTGCGCATGCGCCAATGACGTCGGTAGCAGCGTATACAGTGAATATCTCCTAAATTGTGCAAGTTTAGGACATATTTAAAGAACCTACAGGTAAGCCTTATTAAAAGCTTACCTGTAGGTACAAGTGGTGTAACAGAGTTTACAACCACTTTAATGTCACTTTAAGAGGAATATGATGGCTGCCATTGCTGAGCTCTTGATGAAAATGCTAGATGCCGGACTGTCATGCTGACCCTCACTACAAACCTCTGAGTCACTGATCAAATACATATATGCAAATCAGGACTGTCAGAAGACTCTATCTGCATACTTGTGCCAAGTCAGTGAATTAAAGTGTTGATGGCAGCCATAACAGCCAGGCAATTATTATTTGTAGAATTAAAAGTCAGCACTGGCAGCATATGTGTTTTGCAAATAAATATTTTCCCTCCCCTATTAGGGACCTTTTATCAAAATGGAAAATCACTTTACTGGCAGCCCCCCTACACCCACCCATATACAAATAGAGTAAAAAAAAAAAAAAAAATTACAGAAAAATATAAAAATGTGCTCACATTGGTCCCGACTTTTGACATTTCCAGGAGGTGTGGTCACATCACTATACCTCCCTGGTGCTCTAATTTGTGCTTAGATTTCCATTGGCTGCCTGTCAATTAGCTGATGTCAGCACCTCTAGTGCCTAGAAGAAGGTGCCAGCATTGGGAAGGGGGAAGAGCTATGTGACAACTGTGTGAACCTCATGTGGGCAGATTGATGGTTTCTTTCTTCATGTACAACTGGATTTCAAGTCGGTCCTGTGAATTCCTAACCAATTTACTATACATGTAGGTGTAAGAAAGGAAAAAATAAAACAAAAACTTCAGGACACACATAAGCAGGACTCCGCTTTCTTTCATTTTTAATTTGTTGCCTAGCATGTTTGCAAGAAAAAAAAAACACAACTTTTGCTGCTTTATTCATCTTCAATCTGGAGCAGCAGTACTTTTTCTCAGCTCATTATATGCATCCTGTCTTCAGCTCTATGCTCAACTGGGACCAGGGGAAGTTTATGGAGAAGGGAAATTACCCCCCAGGACAGTACAAATAACATATGTCAGGCTGATGGCCCAGTGTGGAGAGAATCTCTTGTTCAGACCTCAATCAGAGCTGGGTCTGCAGTCCATGACAACTGCTGGGCTTAATATAATGATCTGCTCCCTGGTCAGACCTGATATCATATCACCTGGCAAAGGGATCAACTTCCTTTGTGTGTGTTACATGTTCTGTAAGACAATGCCCTCCTTTCAATATGGCCACCAACGGCTGTGGCACTGTGGTACACTTTGTATAGTACACATTTAGCTCACAGGAATCTGTGTCTACCATGAAGGAGCCAATTGGTTGTGTTCACCACTCAGACAAAATCACTTACAGTCCAATGTCATAGATTCCGGTGTTTTACCGAGAAAGTCCCCCCGGCGGAAAAGGATCCCCCTGTACTGCGCAGGCGCAGCGCTTGTGCAATACGAACGACTAGGAGCCGCCGAAAATAGCCGAAGATGAAAAACTTCAATCAGCTGTACACGGCGCCTGCGCTCTGGGTCCAGGTTCAAGCCCCACCATTCAAGTGGACCTAGAGGGAGAATAAAAAAGTGGTGAGCGAAGCAAGGCCATGCCCGAAGCGTGGCGAGCGAAGCGAGGGGCCCTCTTACAGGCGCCATGTACAGCTGATTTCTATTCGGCTTCGGCTATTTCCGCCGGCTCCTACTGCGCAAGCGCTGCGCCTGCATAGTAGAGGGGGGAACTTATCCGCCGAGGGGAACTTTCTCGGGAGAACACCGGGCATTTCAGCACTTCGATGTCTGACAGAGACTGCAATCTCAAATGTGTCAAGCGGTCATTCCAGGTTGGGGCTGCATCCTCTCCTTTCAGGTGGAAAGATTCTTTGTCATCTGGGAAGGAACACGATAACATACAGCAATAAGTGATGTTCATGGTCACATGATTGGGAGCTTGTACTGACAGGAACAGAGGAAGGTTTCTAATGAAAGAAGAGAAATCATCACACATCCTACTGACTAAGTTATGTCCCTGGTTTTCTTTTTTTAATTTGAGCTATAATTAAGCTTTAAAGTAGGACTAAATGGAGGGTTATAACCCCTGCCATTTTTTTGACACCTGTGTCTCATTGGGGAGATTTCCCTCTTACTTTCCCATAGCAAAACAGGAAGTAAGAGAAAATCCCTCCAAAGTAGAAGAGAATTCTGGCATGTCACCAGTGCAATCAGAACTAGTGTCCCCAATGGAAGAAATCCCCCCCATCACTGTTCTGCTGTCAACCCAAAATTTTGGATTTTCTTTTACTTTCGTTGATAATACGCAGGACAAAAAGAGAGGGTCAATGTCTCTAACAATCGAACAGACAGCAATAAAAACCAAACAGGGGTTCTAATCCTCCTCCACTCTGTCCAATACTGAAAGAAAAAAAAATGTTGCCTTTAATTGAACTTTAAAGTAGAACTATAAGCAAAAGTTTTTTTTACATTTTGGATAGCGCAAGAGAGGGTTATAAGCCCTGTAATGTTTATTCTTGTCCTTTGATGGTTATAAGCCTCAGTTTTTCTCAGTTGGGAGATTTACCTTTACTTCCTGTCCCATAGCCAAACAGGAAGTTGGTGGAAATCCCTGAAATTTAGGAGAACACCTTGGGGACCCCCAGATCACCAGAACTGGTGTCCCCATTGGAAGATTGCCCCTCTATTAAACATGGAGGAGAAATAATGAACAGTTTCTAATTCATCGAGAAGAGTCTATTAACTGCATGCAAATAATTACTGGAACTACATAATGCTCTTGGGAGTTTAAAGTAGAAGAAGGCTGCCTAGCTTTGAGGGTGTCCAATCATTTCATCTGGAAGAATGTTTTTGGTATAGGTTTCATGGGCACAATTAACATCCAAAGACCAACTTTTCAACACCTGTTTGACAGGTGCATATCATTGTAATTTTTTTTGCCTTCATCAAGAGCACATCTATAGGTTTATGGTGGGAAGGCACCACCGACACCCAAAGAGGTGCATATCATTGCAATTTTTTACAGCAAGGCCAATTCTTGCTTTCATCAAGAGTAGCTCTATAGGGTCACGGTGGGAAGGCGCCACCGACATCCAAAGACCAATTTTTCTTCCCCTGTTTGACAGGTGCATATCAATGCAATTTTTAACAGCCAGGCCATTTCTTGCTTTCATCAAGATTACCTTTATAGGGTTACGGTGGGAAGGCACCACCGACAACCAAAAAACAATTTTTAAGCACCCGTTACTTCTATCCAAAGTCAAAGTGACACCAGAATGTATCCAAAAAATCTCTAATCTTGTTCCCAGTACACTACGTTGTAGCCTCATCACACACACACTGGCTCACCAGCTGTTGCTGAGCAAAATAAAGGCAGCTTGCAGGGAAAATGTCATTTTCTTTGGCTTTATAAATGCAATTATTGCTGCAGCAGATTCTAGACATGGTACAGATCTGGCACTTTACAGGTAGACTAAGGGGACCCCCCAGGCACTATATTGGAAGGAATTTTTCATTTTTATGCTTTAATTTTAAAAAGCAAAAAATCACTGCTCATTTAAAAATGTTTTTCACAAACTTTTTTTTTATTGATACATGTCCCTCGGGGCAGGACCCGGACCCCTATAACCATTGTATGCCCAATTACTTGCATATAAGCCTTCAAAATGGGCACTTTTGATTTTTGACGTTTGGATCCCATTGACTTTAATGGAGTTTGTCATTCGGGTCCAAATTTTTGCGGTGTTTGAAAGTTTTGGTGCGAACCGAACAGGAGTCTGTTTGGCCCATTCCTATTAATCAGTTGAAGACGAGATTAAATACAATCAATCTTATGGAAAAAAAATCCATACCGTGTATAATTCTACACAATTCTAAGAAAAAAAATGGGATCCCTGGTTTGAACATTCTCAAATTTTATTTCAATCCATAGACAATTAAAGCGGTGTTCCAGCTGCGATTTTTTTTTTAAAGTCAGCAGCTACAAACACTGTAGGCCCTAATGTAACTGGGGTAACTCTGGGGACCCTGATGTAAGGAGGGGGGCTCTGGGGACCCTGATGTAGAGGGGGACTCTGGGGACAACATGATCACTTTTTGTGTGCAGAAAAGCATATGGGATGGAAACGTTAACATTTTTAAAAATGATCCTTCGTTCTGGGGTTTATGTGTATCTGTGAGATTGTCACTAGTGACATAGTAAGTAGGAGTATTTTGTGGGTACAAGTACTGCGGTATTTGTGTGCAGTGTATACAGCAAATAAGCACAGATTCTGTTTAAATTTCCCATTTTAGGACCCCCCCCCCCACTGTTACGCAAAATCTGTCCTCTGCCTCACCTACTACTGACCTCTAAACTCTGCCTTGCTTACTAATGATCCCTGTCCTCCACCCTGCTGACTCTGTAAAGCCCCCTTCTGACCACTGTCCTCTGCTCTGCTGACCCCCATACACTACCCTACAATCTAATGGCCTCTGTACAATGCAATGCAAACTGCTGACCTTATGCTCTGCCCTGCTGACCCCCTGTACACTACCCTGCTGACCTCCCATTTTCTGCCCCCATGACATTTTTTTACTGCATTCCCACATCAGATAGGCTAGATTTAGCCCTGTTCCCAACTGCATAAGTGTTCTGGGAGAAGAAACTGCAGCACACTGAACTTCCCAGTGAAATGTTGTAAACAGGGGGCATGTCAGGACCAGTCTGATCATTGGAGGAGAGCAGGCTGAGTTCCCAGCACAGCTAGAGAACTGAACATGCTGTGCTCTCATGCCTAGTGTGGTCAGTTTTTAATAGGACAGCAGAGGGACTGGCTGGAACACCAGGGATTTCACCAAAAAGAAGCAATAGAAAGCGAACAGGATTTCTCATACAAGTACATGGTACAGCAGGCACATATCAGGAATATGAAATGTTGAGTTTACATATTCTTTAATTTTTGGTCAGGGTCTCACAGTTTGTTTTCATCTACAGACACCCCTTATGTGCATAGGCAATTTTTTTTAAAATAATATATATACTCAAGTACAAGCCGAGTTTTTTGGCCCATTTTTTTGGCCTGAAAAACCCCCCTCGGCTTATACTCGAGTGAGCCGTACCTTTCATTACTAAAACAGTGTTTGTCTCCCGCTGTGTAATGCAGTCTGTTCAGCCGTCCATTGAAACAAAGCCCCGCCTCCTCCTCACCCGTCCGTGATAGAGGAACACTGATACAATGCTGGGAAACTGTATCAGTGTTCCGCCTATCACAGACGAGGAGGAGGCGGGGCTTTGTTACAATGGACGGCCAAACAGACTGCATTACACAGCGGGAGACACACGCTGTTTTAGTAATGATAGGTACGGCTGCAAATGGGCACAGTGAGACCAACTGGGCACAGTGACACTACAAATGGGCACAGTGAGACTACAACTGGGCACAACTAGGCTGCAAATGGACACAGTGAGACTACAAATGGGCACAGTTAGACTGCAAATGGGCACAGTGAGGCTGCAAATGGGCACAGTGAGGCTGCAAATGGGCACAGTGAGGCTGCAGATGGGCATTGTTTATCCAGTAGCTGCTGCATTTTCCCACCCTAGGCTTATACTTGAGTCAATATGTTTTCTCAGTTTTTTGTGGTAAAATTAGGTGCCTCGGCTTATATTCGGGTCGGCCTATACTCGAGTATATAAGGTAAATATGAACTAACCATTTAATCCTGATGCAGAACTATGTCTAATAGGGCGTACACACGGTCGGACTTTGTTCAGACATTCCGACAACAAAATCCTAGGATTTTTTCCGACGGATGTTGGCTCAAACTTGTCTTGCATACACATGGTCACACAAAGTTGTCGGAAAATCCGATCGTTCTAAACGCGGTGACGTAAAACACATACGTCGGGACTATAAACGGGGCAGTGGCCAATAGCTTTCATCTCTTTATTTATTCTGAGCATGCGTGGCACTTTGTCCATCGGATTTGTGTACACACGATCGGAATTTCCGACAACGGATTTTGTTGTCGGAAAATTTTATCTCCTGCTCTCCAACTTTGTGTGTCGGAAAATCCGAGGGAAAATGTCCGATGGAGCCCACACATGGTCGGAATTTCCGACAACACGCTCCGATTGGACATTTTCCATCGGAAAATCCGACCGTGTGTACGGGGCATAAGATGTTTTGCAGAGGGCTACAAAAAGGTAGTCAGAACAGTTTTGATCATTTTTTAAAGGAAAAAAAAGCTGCCTCACATTAATAAATTGTGGTCATGGTATGGTATTTTATTTTATTTTGATGAGTCTTCATGAATCATCTTATTTAGCTCATAAACATGCTTCATATTTAACAACAAATTCAATACATGAGTTCTTTCTCGTCCTTCCAACATGGCCACCAACCACTTCTGCACTGCGCTATACTTTGTGTAGTGCACTTTTATCCCACAAGACTGTGTCTACCATGAAAAGGCCAATTGAGGGGGAGATGGGCGGAGCCTAGCGGAGCAGACATGCATTGTTAGAGCTCCGCACCGCTGAGGAGAGAAGAGAAGGACAAAGCGGAGCCTGCAGGCTCAAAAGGTATCCATTTGAACCTTTTTGCCCCAGGGAAAAAACTGTGAAAGTTTGGGCAGGAAATATGGTACTGGGAGGAAGCCGTGGCAGAAATAAAAA
Organism: Lithobates clamitans; assembly: GCA_037952925.1. Lineage (NCBI taxonomy): Eukaryota > Metazoa > Chordata > Amphibia > Anura > Ranidae > Lithobates > Lithobates clamitans. Next base: position 628,650 of record JBBGZY010001726.1, on the reverse strand, counting down.
TCACCTCACAAAGAGCTCACAGGCACTCACTGCAACTAAAGCAGCTCCAGTCACCTCACAAGATACAGCATCAGGGCGCTCTCACAGACAGAAAATGTCACAGCAAGACTCTCCATTTGAGTCAGATACAGAACAAATCCTCTCACAAACTTCTCCACAAGCCTCCTCAGCATCCCCAGTAATATTATTACAATTTGAAAAGATGCTTCATAAGGCTTTAAAACAAACCTCGGACCAAATAACAAACAGCCTAACCAAAGAAATAAGAGAGCTGGGAAACCGCACCGCAGCCCTAGAAATAAAAATGGATGAAATTGAAATTACAACCCAAGAAAATATAACAGAATTGGAACAATTAAAAGAAGAGAATTTAATACTTCAAACTAAGCTCGAAGATTACGAAAATAGAGCCAGACGTTCAAACTTGCGCATAAGGGGAATACCTGAAACTGTGACAGACCTGCAATCTACTATTACTGCTCTATTACAAGAACTAAAGCCAGAAATCCCTATTGAACGTTTAGAACTGGACAGAGTACACAGAGCCCTCACAGCCAAAAAGAAAGATGGACCCCCACGTGATATAATCACAAAATGTCATTATTACAGAACGAAAGAACAAATACTAATTGCTGCAAGAGAAAAAAAAGAACTTAATTTTCAGGGACACAATTATCAAATTTTTGCTGATCTATCCCAACTTACTATTACTAAAAGACGATCTATGAAACCCCAACTAATGGAACTGCAACGCCACAACATTATGTATCAATGGGGCTTCTCCTTTTCAGTCAGATTTAACTACTAAGGTACAATTTACAGAAGCAGATCAGCAGATGAACTACAACAAACCCTTTTAAAATTAAATCTGACAGAACCCACAAGCAGCAACTCTCCCACACGCAGAAGAATGGCATCATCTTCACCTTCAGGCAGCACTCAGAAAATTTCAGAACAAAATGGGAATCATCATTCTCACAAAAGAGGCCGTTATGCCACATCATCCATGGACCAAGAAGATTCAATGGACTGACATCCTAATTCCTGATATCTCTTCATTTATTATACTAAGAGATGGTTCTCTATAAAAAACCTGTATTTATAACTGAATGTAACTGCATTTTGATAGTCACACACTGTGTGGGATCATGTTACATTCCAGTTATATTTCTTATTACTTCTGATTCATATAGCCTTAGAATATATAAGTGAAATAAGGAAATTCTTGTTCAGTTATATATTTTCAGGTAATAACAATAGATTTATTACTTTTTAGGACAAATATGTTCAATAATCCAGAAGTAATGGAAGCTTTTTCTTTCTTTTCTTAAAACAAATATATTATTACCTAACTAGTTCTTAAAATTATGTTTTTGTTTATTCTAATCTGAAGCAATACAACCTCAATTTTATGAGTTAACATATCTAAACAGGTACATATGAATAACATATGTAATTGTTTACTCTAAAAGGGTTAAAATCCCAAAATGATTCAAACTATCTTCATCAATACCAAAGTTATTAACAGTACCTTTCTAACTGAATTATTTAGCCTAGGGCAAGACTAACCATATACAACCACCCTGGAATAAATAATTTCAACAAAAACTATATTCTGCACTCCAATTAATGAAACATCATTTTGATGTCTTTTGACATAGCACTTCTCTCCTGTAAGCGGAAGATCCGTGTACCCCCATTAGCCCTCCTCATTCTCCCAACCATATTATGTGGGAGTGTGACGAAGGCACTTATTCCCCTGAGAGAGATATTTATTCTCTTTCACGGGTAAATTGTGATTACTTGCAAAAAATAATATATACAATGTATCATCTAATCTGTTTTTTGTTTACTCTTTACTCCAGAATTCACTGGTTTCTTTTCTATCTTTTCATCTCTTCAGTCCACACAGGTTGATCTGCGCAGTCAGCTCTGCATAACAAAAAGTAAGTCAAAACTAATTGATCTGTTGCCATGGCACCACTGAATATACTTTCCCTGAATGTTCAGGGAATAAATGTCCCTCAAAAAAGGACCAAAGCCTTCCGTACTTTTCATAACAAGAAGGCTCACATAGTATGCCTCCAAGAAACACACTTCACCAAAGATTCTACTCCAAAATATATTTCTCCTTTTTATCAACAAATTTACACGGCTTCTGCCTGTACCAAGCAAAGGGGAACTCTAATTGCATTTCACCGATCCACACCATTCACCTTATCAGAAATTAAAGACCCAGAAGGTAGATACCTGATACTCATGGGTTATATAATGGATACAGCAATCACGGTGATTTCCTACTACGCTCCTAACAAACAACCTACACCATTCCTCTCACATATATTACAAGTGATTAATACACACAAAATAGGAACAGTGATAATGTGTGGGGATTCGAACCAGGTCCTCCTCCCATTTCTAGATAAATCACCTTTTACACCATCCAAAATAACCTCTAGATTACCATTTTCTCAACTTCTTTCCAAATACAATCTGGTAGATTCGTGGAGAGAAAGTAACCCAATGAAAAAGAAATTCACATATTTCTCGCACCCTCATCAAACCTTCACCAGAATAGATCATATTTTTCTAACAATAGGAATGATACCAGAAATTATTGCATCAGATATAATTCTGATTCCGTGGTCTGACCATAATGCAGTATACACTACTATAGCCTCAGCCATACCAAAAGCGCATGACCCAACGTGGTACTTACAGGACATAATGCTCAAACACCCACTACATCAGATGGCCATTGAACAAGCTTTAAAGGAATACATATCAATTAATAATACAACAGACATCTCCCCAATAACACTGTGGGAAGCTCATAAGCCTGTCTTGCGTGGTACAATACAAAGACAAATGGCACTATTTAAACGGGAAAAAAAATCTAGCAAAAAACTAGAACTCAATTTTAATGCAGCCTACATATCATTCCAAGATAATCCATCTCAGAGTACAAAATCTCATCTGGAAAAATCTAGATTGGAATACGATCTATTTCTCACTGAGTCAGTTGATAAATCCCTCAAACGCTCCAAACACAATTTCTACATGAATACAAACAAACCAGGTACATACTTGGCTCGGGCATTAAATTCAACTAACAAATCTTTCAAACCAATATGTTTGAAATTATCAAAAAATGTTTATACTTGTAATCCAGTTAAAATAGTCCATAAATTTCACTCACATCTCGCAACTTTATACAAGACAAACAATGAATTTAATCCTACAGAGGCTGAATCCTTCTCAAAAATAACCTTACCTGAGTTATCTCAGAATCAAAAAAGCAGTTTGGATGAGCCTATAACTATAGATGAAGTTGCTAACGCCATAAAAGACCTAAAACTTAACAAAAGACCAGGCCCAGGCGGCTACTCTGCTTTATACTATAAAACATTCTCAGAAATACTCTCTCCCATTCTCACTTAAACTTTTAACAAACTTCTAGAAGGACATTCTTTTCGGCAAGAAACACTAATGGCAATTGTTTGTATGATCCCAAAACCCCTTTCTGATGATACTTCCTGTGTGAATTATCGGCCTATCTCTCTGTTAAACCTTGATATTAAATTATTAGCAAAAATAATAGCAAAACGCCTCAATAGCATTATAGGAAAATTAATACATAGAGATCAAGTAGGCTTCATGCCAAATAGACAGGCAGGCGATAATATACGCAGGGCAGTGTTATTGGCACATATTGCTAAAAAACGGAAAATCCCTTTATGTTTTCTATCTCTCGATATTAAGAGGGCATTTGACACAGTATCCTGGCAATATATGCAATATTCATTACAAAAATGGGGTTTTGGACCCCACTTTTTAACATGGATCAAAGCATTATATAATAAACCCAAAGCCTATATAAAATATGCTGGATACAAATCTGATGCCTTTAATATCGAAAGAGGTACCCGACAGGGTTGCCCATTATCTCCCTTATTGTTTGCCCTTATACTCGAACCCGTGGCCCGATACATCAGAACAAACCAAACTATAACTGGCATTGAAGTAGGAGGTATTACACACAAATTATGTATATTTGCAGATGATATATTACTTTTTCTATCATCACCACAGGTCTCTGGTCCTAACTTAATACCAGCTCTTGATGGATTTGCAGCCCTATCCGGCCTTATGATTAATCCTAAGAAATGCCTAAGAAATAGTGCTTAATATTTCGCTCACAAACATGGAATTGATCCCGGCTAGGGCTGCACTCCCATTCACATGGGCAGAAAAATCAATCCCATATCTTGGAATTCATTTAACAGCATCTCATTCTGACTTATTCTCAACCAATTATCCTCCTGTATTAAGACAGATCACAAATCTAATAAAACAATGGTCGCAACTTCCTTTATCCTGGATAGGGAAGGTTAATGCAATCAAAATGACTATTCTACCCAAATTGCTTTATCTATTCAGAGTCCTCCCTATTCCAATTCCTTCCTATTTTTTGAGAATAGTACAAAAAAGAGCAACTTCGTTTATATGGGGCTCTTCTAAACCACGTATACCTATACACACACTACATCTTCCCAAAAATAAAGGAGGCCTGGGATACCCTAATTTTACTAACTACTACAGAGCAGCACATTTGGCCAGTCTGTCCAAATACCATGCAAAACAGGAAATCCCATTATGGACCCTCTATTAATATCAAACTTGTTATGGCTTGATCCTAAAGACCGCTTTAAAATTCATAATCCCATAACTAAACACTTCTTATCTCTCTGGGATAAACTAAAAACCAAATGTCAGTTACAATCTCCACACAATCCTCTCCTTTCTTTTATCAGAAATCAGGCCTTTTATCCGGCATGGATCTACCCAAATTCTTTTAAAGCTTGGACAACATCAGGCATTCAGACACTAAATGACTTCATAGCATCTAAATCATTCCTTTCATTCCCATCGCTTAGAGAAAAATATGATCTACCAAACTCTGAGATATTTAGATATCTCCAAATTAGGGATGAGCCGAACACCCCCCTGTTCGGTTCGCACCAGAACATGCGAACAGGAAAAAAGTTCGTTCGAACACGCAAACACCGTTAAAGTCTATGGGACACGAACATGAATAATCAAAAGTGCTAATTTTAAAGGCTAATATGCAAGTTATTGTCATAAAAAGTGTTTGGGGACCTGGGTCCTGCCCCAGGGGACATGGATCAATGCAAAAAAAAGTTTTAAATACGGCCGTTTTTTCAGGAGCAGTGATTTTAATAATGCTTAAAGTCAAACAATAAAAGTGTAATATCCCTTTAAATTTCGTACCTGGGGGGTGTCTATAGTATGCCTGTAAAGGGGCGCATGTTTCCTGTGTTTAGAACAGTCTGACAGCAAAATGAAATTTTGAAGGAAAAAACTCATTTAAAACTACCCGCGGCTATTGCATTGCCGACAATACACATAGAAGTTCATTGATAAAAACGGCATGGGAATTCCCCAAAGGGGAACCCCGAACCAAAATTAAAAAAAAAAAAAATGACGTGGGAGTCCCCTTAAATTCCATACCAGGCCCTTCAGGTCTGGTATGGATATTAAGGGGAACCCCGGCCAAAATTAAAAAAAAAAAATGACGTGGGGTTCCCCCTAAATTCCATACCAGACCCTTCAGGTCTGGTATGGATTTTAAGGGGAACCCCGCGCCAAAAAAAAACGGCGTGGGGTCCCCCCAAAAATCCATACCAGACCCTTATCCGAGCATGCAACCTGGCAGGCTGCAGGAAAAGAGGGGGGGATGAGAGTGCGGCCCCCCTCCTGAACCGTACCAGGCCACATGCCCTCAACATTGGGAGGGTGCTTTGGGGTAGCCCCCCAAAACACCTTGTCCCCATGTTGATGAGGACAAGGGCCTCATCCCCACAACCCTGGCCGGTGGTTGTGGGGGTCTGCGGGCGGGGGGCTTATCGGAATCTGGAAGAAAGAAGAAGATAGAAGAAAGAAGAAGTATTTAAATAAAGGAATTGTCAAAAACTGTCTCTTGTCATTTTTAACATTTTTGACAGTTTTTTAGTGAAATGGTAGGGGTAAGTACCCCCTTACCATTTCACACAGAGGGGGGGGGGCGGGATCTGGGGGTCCCCTTGTTAAAGGGGGCTTCCAGATTCCGATAAGTCCCCCGCCCGCAGACCCCCACAACCACCGGCCAGGGTTGTGGGGATGAGGCCCTTGTCCTCATCAACATGGGGACAAGGTGTTTTGGGGGGCTACCCCAAAGCACCCTCCCAATGTTGAGGGCATGTGGCCTGGTACGGTTCAGGAGGGGGGGGCCGCACTCTCGTCCCCCCCTCTTTTCCTGCGGCCTGCCAGGTTGCATGCTCGGATAAGGGTCTGGTATGGATTTTTGGCGCGGGGTTCCCCTTAAAAACCATACCAGACCTGAACACCGAACACTTTTTATGACAATAACTTGCATATTAGCCTTTAAAATTAGCACTTTTGATTTCTCCCATAGACTTTTAAAGGGTGTTCCGCGGCATTCAAATTTGCCGCGAACACCCCAAATTGTTCGCTGTTCGGCGAACTTGCAAACAGCCAATGTTCGAGTCGAACATGAGTTCGACTCGAACTCGAAGCTCATCCCTACTCCAAATCAAAAATTTCTATACACCATTCCTAAAGGGGGATACACCATTATCCCAATTATCCATTTTTGAATCAATCTGTACAAAAGATCCATTTGCTAAAGGTACAATTTCATCACTTTATAATCAATTATATGGAGTAGTAAATCTTAATAGACCCTCTTACGTTCAGAGGTGGGAGGAGGACCTGGGACGAACTTTAGAAGACACGGACTGGTCTAACATATGGCTCACATCTAAGTCATCTTCACCCAACATCTTAGCACTGGAGACAAATTATAAAGTCCTAACTCACTGGTACCTTGTACCCGCTAGAGTGGCAAAATATTCACCTAATACCTCAGCTCTTTGTTTTCGAGGATGCCCAGAAATAGGCACAAATTTACACATATGGTGGACGTGCCCAGTAATCCAAACCTTCTGGAAGGAAGTCTTCGTGATTGCATCTAAAATATTTAAAAAAATAATACAACCAGATCCATATATAACTTTACTTAATCTAAAACCGGAATGGTTAACACTCTCTCAATTCAAACTTATGATCCAACTAATAACGGCTGCAAAACAAACAGTGGCCAAGGCATGGAAATCTCCTACATTGGTACTAGCAGAAACAAATCACAGAATGAATAATACAATGTCCCATGCTAAGATGGTAGCCATCGATCAAAATCAAATTCCAAAATTTGAAAAACTTTGGTATCCTTGGATAAAACAACAGTTCCTGTCAAATTTCAATGACTCTATCCTGTTGCCATGGTAACAGATTAAATGAATTACAGAGACACCCATTCTAAGGCTTCAAAGAGAACTAAAAAGAATAATAAACTGACGAGCGGGACAACCTTGTGGACCATACCTCTGCCTTTCTACCCTTTTTCTTCTTTATCTTTCCTTTTCTCCACCTTACGATTAAAGCTCATTATCAGAATTTATTTGACCTATATACACTCTAGCTGTAAACAATATGTATAGTAGGTATAAATCATTTAAATACCTACAAAAGTAACTAAGGAAATGATATATATCTTTAATTTATGTTTACGTGAACCCAATGTTTAATATTTGAAATTTCATGATATTTACCTATATAAACCCTACTGTAAAACAATGAGCTTACTTTATAGATCCTTGTAAACTTACTTTATGTATCTTCATAATATTGTATACTCAATAAACTTCTTTTGACAAGAAAAGGCCAATTGATTGTGTTTGCCTCTTAGACAAAATCACTTACGGTACGACGTCAAAAATATCTCCAATTCCAGAATTATATTGTTCAGCAGAGGCCATGCTAACTGCTAACATGCTGTTTTAGTAATGAAAGGTAAGGCTGCAAATGGGCACAGTGAGACTACAAATGGGCACAGTGAGACTACAAATGGGCACAGTGAGGCTGCAGATGGGCATTGGTTACCCAGTAGCTGCTGCATTTTCCCACCCTAGGCTTATACTCGAGTCAATGTTTTCCCAGTTTTTTGTGGTAAAATTAGGTGCCTCGGCTTATATTCGGGTCGGCCTATACTCGTGTATATACGGTAAATATGAACTAACCCTTTAATCCTGATGCAGAACTAAGATGTTTTGCAGAGGGCTACAAAAGGTAGTCAGAACAGTTTTGATCATTTTTTAAAGAAAAAAAAGCTGCCTCACATTAATAAATTGTGTCTTGTCATACGCTCGTTTTGCACAGATTGGCCCCGAACACCGTCTTCTGGGGTCCCTCGGCGGCTCTTACGGCTCCTCCTCTTATCAGATAACCCTTTAGGAGAAGCTCTCTCCCGGGGGGCTACCTTGTGAGCCGCCGAATGTATGACTCGGCCCCGCCACCTGGCGCCCTCGTCATTGGATTTGATTGACAGCAGTGGGAGCCAATGGCTGCGCTGCTATCAATCTATCCAATCAAGAGCCGAGAACCCCGAGTAGAGGGACAGCGCGTCCCCGCAGGGTGAAGTTCCAGGGCTCAGGTAAATAAAACAGGGGGGCTGGAGGGCCGTCACTGCCAGGTGTTTTTTCACTTTAATACATAGGATGCAATAAGGTGAAAATACACAGAGGTTTACAACCTGTTTAACCACTTGCTTACTGGGCACTTAAACCCCCTCCTGCCCAGACCAATTTTTAGCTTTCAGCGCTGTCACACTTTGAATGACAATTGTGCGGTCATGCTACACTGTACGCAAATGAAATTTCTATCATTTTTTTCACACAAACAAAAAAAGACAGAAATTTTTGAAAAAAACCCCAAACAAACAAGTTTCATAGTTTGTTATAAAATTTTGCAAACGGGTAATTTTTCTCCTTCATTGATATTCGCTGATGAGGCTGCACTAATGGGCACTGATGGGCTGCACTGATGGGCACAGATAAGGTGACACTGATGGGCACTGATAAGACGGCACTGATGGGCACTGATGAGTGGCACTGATGGGCAATGATAAATGTCACTGATGGGCACTGCTAGGTGGCACTGATGGACAGGTGATATTGATAGGCAGCACTGGTGATGAGGCACTGATGAAGCACTGATTGCTGATCACGCTTTTTGAGGAGAAGAAATAGCTGATTAGCGGCTCGGTTTACATCACATGATCAGCTGTCATTGGCTGACAGCTTATCACCTGGTAAGGGGTCGGGATCGACCCCTTACTCCGATCTGTGATCAGGGGAGTCTCATAGACTCGCTGATTACAGAGCGTGCCGCGCGCGCCCTGCAGGGGGGCGTGCAGGCTGCTCGAGGACGGGAGGACGTCCATGGACGCCCTCCCGGCAAAGTAGGTCCGCGCTGTAGCCGTCTTTCAGCTATAGCGTGGATGGCAAGAGGTTAACACATAATTAAGAACAGTATGACACTGTACTAGGGGTCTAGTGACCAGGACATCAGCTGACTGCTGGACAGCACCTTGACAGAGTGCAGCTCCACCCACTTTCCCAGGAAACACTGCAGTCAGTTTCTTTAAACACTTAATCACCCGGCTATTGTCAAATGACATCCCATCCTAGGGGAGCGTCATATGACGTCCTCAGCTTGCCGCCGGTATAGGGGGCGATTGCCCGCCGCGTCACTGAGAAGCCGATGCGCCTGCCCTGCGGCCGCGATGTCCGCCAGGCAACAGCGATCGCTTGTGACAAAGGAGGAACGTGGATCTGTGTGTGTAAACACAGAGATCCGCGTCCTGACAGAGGAGAGGAGACAGATCTTGTGTTCCTAGTATATAGGAACAACGATCTGTCTCCTCCCCCAGTCAGTTCCATCCCCCCACAGTTAGAATACACAGTTAGGGAACACATTTAAACCCTTGATCGCCGCCTAGTGTTAACCCCTTTCCTGCCAGTGACATTTATACAGTAATCAATGGCTATTTATAGATCTGATCGCTGTATAAATGTCAATGGTTTCAAAAAAGTGTCAAAAGTGTCCGATGTTTTGCAGTCGTGATAAAAATTGCAGATCGCCGCCATTACTAGTAAAAAAATTTAAAAAAACATAACGCTATAACTTTTGCGCAAACCAATCAATATACGCTTATTGCAATTTTTTTTTACCAAAAACATGTAGACGAATACATATCAGCCTAAACTGAGGAAAAATGTATATATATTTTTTTTAAATAGGGATATTTATTATAGTAAAAAGTAAAAAATATATATTTTTTTTCAATATTTTCACTCTTTTTTTGTTTATAGCGCAAAAAATAAAAAACGCAGAGGTGATCAAATACCACCAAAAGAAAGCTTTATTTGTGGGGGGAAAAAAGGACATACATTTTGTTTGGGTACAATGTCGCACACTTGCGCAATTGTCAGTTAAAGTGACGCAGTGCCGTATCGCAAAAAATGGCCCGAGCAGGAAGGGCGTAAATTCTTCCAGGGCTGAAGTGGTTAAAGACCGGAGACCGGTCACTTCCACCATGGCCTCAGTTGTAGTGTTTCCTCCACCATGGTGGAAGTGCTGCAGGGAACCAGGGGTGTGCTACGCTCTCTCCAGGTGGGGATAGTAAGGGGCATACTTGTGTGTAGTCTGTTTGTTGCAGGCCAGCCCTGCGCCCTCCCTGATGGGAGGGGGTAATCCGGTGTCTCCTCCTCTTCATGCTTGGCAAGGGTTAAGGCTGATGGAGGTCCCCGTTTTTTTAAGACCTGGGCTGCGGGCTGGGAAAGGGACTGCGAGATGCACAGGTGGTGTGAGCAGTGTCCCTATTACTCTTGTGCCTCCATGCTTTTCGGGTCCCGGGTGGCGAGCGCGTCATTTCCGACCGGGGGCGGGACTACCAGCGTTGCATGCAGCTTCCGGTTCTGGCCACTGGAATGCAGTGGCGAATGGACCAGGAAATTCAAGTATAAAAAGTAGCCGGACCCAGCTGGAGTCTCGGCAAGATGGATCCAGAGGACTAGGGGGTGGTGGCAGGAGCAGGAGCCACTAACACCAGCCAGATCCAGGTAAGCAGGGGCAGAGATCCCTGTCTTTTATCATTTGTGGGTCATGAGTTTGTTTGTTTCTCTCACTCCCCATGGGGGAGTTGGGTTACAACACTAAGGAGAGTGATTTGTTAGCATAGTGACTTAGTGGTTTGGTTGGTCTTGTGGGTCACTATTTTTGATGTATTAGAGGAGAGGCCAGTGATTCGGAGGATGAAGGGGGAAGGGGGAAGTGATTCCCCAGGTTCAGAGGAAGATAAGGATGGGGAAAATGAAGCCTCTTCTCCACGCTACAGACTGTCTCTAGAAGAGGTGGACAATCTATTAAAGACCATCCATACGACTTTGAACATTAAAGAGGACAAAGCCCAATTATCTTTACATGATAAAATGTTTCAGGGCTTGGGGGTAGTTAAACACTGTTTCCAGTACATAAGTTCCTGTCGGAAACCGTAAGGAGGGAGTGGAAAGACCCTGAAAGCGCACCTTTCTTCTCTAGATCACTCAAGCAGAGATTTTCTTTTGAAGAGTGCGACCGGTCTAAACTATGTGGCATGTTCACCAATGCCAGGAGCATGGCGGACAAGATGGGTGAACTAGAGATACTGTTGTACAAGGTGGATTTGGATTTTGTGGGAATTTCAGAGACCTGGTTCAACAGCTCTCATGATTGGCTGGCAAACATTCAAGGGTATACCCTATACCGCAAGGATAGAGAGGGTAAAAAAGGGGGAGGGGTATGCCTTTATATCAAGAATAATGTACAAGTGAATGTGAGAGAGGTGGAATCTTTATGGGTAAAGCTCCAAAGGGATGAAGCTAAGGGGAAAATAATACTGGGAGTATGCTATAGGCCCCCTAACCTGAGGGAGGAAGTGGAGACGGATCTCCTATCACAAATTGGATTAGCAGCAAGGATGGGAAGTGTTATCATAATGGGGGATTTTAATTATCCAGACATAGACTGGGCGGAGGGAACCGCGCATTCATTTAAGGCTCACCAGTTCCTTAGTGTCTTGCAGGACAATTTTATGGGTCAGATGGTAGACGCACAAACTAGAAATAAAACATTACTAGATCTACTGATTACCACCAATACAGACCTGATAACAGATGTGGAAATACGGGGCAATTTAGGTAACAGCGATCACAGGTCAATTAGTTTCAGTATAAATCACACAAATAGGAAACATGAAGGGAACACAAAGACACTGAATTTCAAAAGAGCCAACTTCCCTAAACTACAAACCTCGCTAAAAGGCATAAATTGGGATAAAATATTAGGAACAAAGAATACGGAGGAGAGATGGGTTTGCTTTAAGAGCATATTAAATAAAGGCATTAGCCAATGTATCCCATTGGGTAATAAATTTAAAAGAGCGAACAAACATCCTGGATGGCTTATCTCCAATGTAAAAATGCATATAAAAGCAAAGGAGAAGGCCTTAAAAAAATATAAGGTTGAGGGATCATCCTCAGCATTCAGAATTTATAAAGAATGCAATAAGAAATGTAAGGGTGCAATTAGGATGGCTAAGATAGAACATGAAAGACACATAGCGGAGGAGAGCAAAAAAAATCCCAAGAAATTCTTTAAGTATGTAAACAGTAAAAAGGGGAGGACAGATCATATTGGCCCCATAAAGAATGAGGAAGGACATCTGGTTACAAAGGATGGGGAGATGGCAAAGGTATTGAATTTATTCTTCTCCTCAGTCTTCACGAGTGAATCGGGGAGCTTCAGTAACCAAAACTGCAGTGTTTATCCTCATGACACAACACAGGAAGCACCTACATGGTTAACAGAGGACGGAATTAAAATTAGACTTGAGAAACTTAACATTAATAAATCACCGGGACCAGATGGCTTGCATCCGAGGGTACTTAGGGAACTCAGTCAGGTGATTGCCAGACCGTTGTTCCTAATTTTTACAGACAGTCTATTGACTGGAATGGTACCAGCTGATTGGAGAAAAGCCAATGTAGCACCAATATTTAAAAAGGGCCCAAAAAACATCCCTGGGAATTACAGACCAGTTAGCCTAACATCAATAGTATGTATGTTGAGGGAACTAGAGTTCTATTTTAAAACTAATGAAACAGCTGAAGTTTCAGAGTCAATAATATGGGAGGCCCACAAAGCCTATATTAGGGGGATCCTGATTAAGGCAGGTGCGGAAAAGAAGAGAAAGAGAAGGGAAGATAAACTTGTAATCATGAGTGAAATAGAGGAACTTGAACAGATCCATAAAAAGGAGGGGGGGAAGAAGGTGCTCCTTATGCCGCGTACACACGATCGGACTTTCTATCCTACTTGGTCCGGCACACTTTCCGACGGACTTTGTCCGCCAGGTGCGCCGGACTTTAATACGGACGGACTTGCCCACACACGCCGGGACTTTCCGGCGGGCTAAGTCCGCCCGTCTTTCCGACGGACTTTCGCCGGAGTTCCGGCGGACTTTCAGAATGAACGGACTTGCCCACACACGAACAAGTCCGTTCATTTTGAACGTGACTCAGGTGCGACGGGACTAGAAAAGGATGTCAATCGTGCCGCTTTTATCGGCGAGATTGACACCTTGCGAGCCCCGTCGCGGGGCATACCAGGCCCTTAGGTCTGGTATGGATTATAAAGGGGAACCCCCTACGCCGAAAAAATGGCGTGGGGCCCCCCCTAAAATCCATACCAGACCCCGATCCGAGCACGCAGCCTGGCCGGTCAGGAAAGGGGGTGGGGACGAGCGAGCGCCCCCCCCCTCCTGAACCGTACCAGGCCGCATGCCCTCAACATGGGGGGTGGGTGCTTTGGGGGAGGGGGCGCCCTGCGCCCCCCCCAAAGCACCTTGTCCCCATGTTGATGAGGACAAGGGCCTCTTCCCGACAACCCTGGCCGTTGGTTGTCGGGGTCTGCGGGCGGGGGCTTATCGGAATCTGGGAGCCCCCTTTAATAAGGGGGCCCCCAGATCCCGGCCCCCCACCCTATGTAAATGAGTATGGGGTACATGGTACCCCTACCCATTTACCTAGGAAAAAAGTGTAAGTAATAAAACACACTACAGAGGTTTTTAAAATATTTTATTAAACAGCTCCGGGGGGGGGGGGGATCTTCCTCCGGCTTCGGGGGTCTTCTTCCGGCTTCGGGGGTCCCTCCGCTTCATCTTCTCCCGGCGTCCGGTTGGTTCTCCTCCGCTCTCCGGCCTCTTCTCCCGGTGTCGCAGGTCTTCGGCCGGCCCCTCCGCTGTCTTCATGTAGCTCTATTGCCAGCGGAGGTCCGGACTTCTGGGCTTCTTGGCTTCCTGGCTTCTCTTCTCTTCTCTTCCCCCAGATGTTGACACGACGCTCTCTCCGGCTGGACTGGTCTCTGAGGGCTGCGTTGTGACTTATATAGGCGGAGACCCCGCCCCCATATGATGTCACAGTCCTTGGGCATGCTGGGACTGTGACGTTTTAGGGGGCGTGGTCGTCACAGTAGGGGGGGCCCCACGCCGTTTTTTCGGCGTAGGGGGTTCCCCTTTATAATCCATACCAGACCTAAGGGCCTGGTATGCCCCGCGCTCGCCGCAATAGGAAGATTTGTTTTTCCTATTGCAGCGAGCGCGAGATGCAATACCCTGCCCTCGTGTCGTATTTGGTCTGTCGGACCAGCCTACACACGAGCGGGCTTTCCGTCGGACCAGCACACACACGAGCGGACTTTCCGCCCGAAACTGAGTCCGACGGAAAGATTTGAAACTTTCTTCAAATCTAGGTCCGGCGGGCTTTTGGGAAGAAGTCCGCCGGAAAAGTCCGCCGCCGCCCACACACGGGCGGATTGTCCGGCACACTCTGGTCCGCCGGACCAAGTATGCCGGAAAGTCCGACCGTGTGTACGCGGCATTAGACTTCACAACAAAAGAGAGGCCATGAGAACCCTAATCGAACAAGACACGCGAGAAACGTACAATTTATTAAAGAAAGAGAGATATGTGGGAGATAATAAACCGGGGAAGTTCCTAGCAAAGATCCTAAAAAAAAGGAAGTCCAACAATTATATTGAGAAAATCAAGACTTTAGAAGGGGAGGTAAAATATAAAACAGGAGAAATTGCCAAAGTTTTCCAAAAGTACTATGAGGGACTGTATTCGATCAACAGCACTACCTCAAAAAGAGAGACAGAAAAAAAAGGGAAAGAACTAAAGCTTTCTTCAGGAACTCGGTTTAAAGAAAATAGAAGATATATATAATTTACTTGAGGGTCCCATTACGGAAGAGGAAATTAAAAAAACTTTGAGGGAGACGTCAGTAGGGAAAAGTCCCGGGCCTGATGGTTTCTCAGTAATATATTACAAAAGGTTCCAAGATCTCCTAATTCCTAAACTCTGTACATATATGAACGGGATAGGCACGAAGTGGGAGATGGGAAAAGAAGCGTCAGAAGCAATTATTGCCATCATTTTGAAGGAAGGCAAGGACAGTACTCTCTGTTCTAGCTATAGACCAATAGCGCTCCTAAACGCAGACACGAAACTGTTCGCGAAAATACTGGCAGGGAGAGTGAAGCACATTCTAAATAATATGATACACCCAGACCAGGCGGGATTCATTCCGGGTAGGGAGGGACGGGACAATGGGATCAGAACCCTTATGGTAATTCAAAAAATGAGAGACAGCGGAGCCCCAGGTCTACTCCTGTCAATAGATGCTGAGAAAGCTTTTGACAGGGTAGACTGGGGCTTCATGTTCAGTGCGCTGGAGGAAATAGGATTCGGACCAATTATGATCAGAAGGATAAAGGCATTGTATACATGTCCTTCAGCAAAGGTCAAGGTCAATGGAACGCTGTCAGAACCGTTTAAAATGTCAAACGGAACAAGACAGGGCTGCCCATTGTCCCCCCTTTTGTTTGTGCTGACGCTTGAGCCCTTGCTCGAACGGATAAGGCTCAACCCGGATATTTCGGGGGTTTCGGACGGTGAGGAAGAACACAAACTGGCTGCTTTTGCAGATGACATTTTGTTGTATATTACTAGACCTAGAATAACTCTTCCTAACCTGCTAAAAACTTTGAAAGAATACGGAGAAATATCAAACTTTAAGATTAATCCAATTAAATCTGAAATATTAGAAATTAAGACTGACAAAAAAGATCATATGGTCCACAAAGAATTCCCATTTTCATGGGGAAAAAAGGAGATAAACTACCTTGGGGTAAAAATAACAGGGAATAGAGAGTTACTGTTTCAGGCTAACTTCATCCCCCTCTTAAATGAGATCAAGAGGGAGCTGAATAGAATCACAAGAGGACAGCTGTCATGGGGGGGAAGAATTAATATTATTAAAATGGCAATCCTACCAAAGATTCTATTTAAAATGCAGATGTTACCAATCCCGCTTCCACAAGTATATCTTAAAAAACTGCATTCTCTTATTATTAAATTTATTTGGAGGGGAAAAAAGTCATGTATAAGTTACGACACTTTGGCAAGGGATAAAGAGAAAGGGGGGTGGGGAGCACCAGACATTAGATTATATCACAATGCAATCACTTTATCTAGAATTATAGACTGGGCAAAAGGAAATAAAGAGAAGAGGTGGGTAAAAATGGAAAATACAATCAGTAAAGTAGAATTAAGTAAAGTTATCTGGATACCTTCACATTATAGGAAACTTTGTTTTGAGGCACATAGTATCACTAGACATACTCTGAAAATATGGGATAATTTGCACAGGAGGGAAAAATGGGAGTATAACTCCCCTTTGATCCCTCTGAGGGACACCGAGTTTTTTGCACCGGGAATGGAGAATCTAAGTGGGAGATGGATACTGCAAGGAGGAGCTCAGCTAAAGGATGTTATGTAGAAAGGTAAACTATGTTCATTTCAGGACCTGAAAAGTAAAAGTGACCTTTTGACCCTTAACAGGTGGCGATACAGTCAGTTAAAAAACTTTGTTGAAACGCTCCCCCAACCAATTAGAATGATGGATAACCTCAAACCGTTTGAGAAGCTCTTGGTCAAGATGGGAAGAAGGGGATTTCAAAAACCTATAGGATACTAGTGGATCTGAAGGGAACAGACATCCCAGCATACATCAAAAAATGGGAATTAGAACTAAAATCAAAACTTAAAGAAGATGAGGTTACAACCCTACTGAAACGAGTTCACAGTACTTCGGTAAACTATAAAATGTCTGAGCTAAATTACAAATGCTTGTCAAGATGGTATATTACCCCAGATAGAGTTTCTAAATACCAGAATGAAATTTCACAACTATGCTGGAGGGGATGTATGGAATTGGGCACAATGGCACACGTTTGGTGGCACTGCACAAGGATAAGGGAATTCTGGGATGATATCAGGAAAATCATTGGCGAGATAACCCAAATAGCAGTGCCGGATGATCCATGGGCATGTCTGTTCCACGGATTTAGAATGCCAACTGAATTATATCTGAGAACACTAGTCCCCCAAATGTTGAACGCAGCTAAGAGTCTGCTTGTAAGCCATTGGCAGGAGAAATATGGTCCAACAATACAAGAATGGTACGACAAAATAAACGAAACCCAGAATTTAGAGTATTTGAGGTGTACTGAGGAAGCGGAATTGGAAGAGTTCGAGGAAAAATGGAAGAAGTGGCAAAAATTTAAAAGCTCACCAAGGGTGTTAGAGGTCTTGAGAACTCAATAGAGCTTGCTGGGGGGAACCCAGCGAGAAGGATAGAGGAACAGGCAGCAGAAGTGGTGTCCATTGTGGGAGGGGGATTCAGTTAACATGAAGGAGTACGGAGGAAGAAATATAGGATTTTGAGAAGGAGTAGGCTGAGGTAGGGGGAGGGAGGGGAAGGGTAGGGGGTTTGATTAGTGGGGGTTTAAACGGGGTTTAAGTTCAAATCTACGATTAAAAATTAGATAGATTAGTTTGATGCTACAAATAAGTAGATAGCTACAAAAGAGATCTGTAATATTGAAAGAAAAACAAGAGACAAAAGGTATCAAAGCCACCATGATGTGAGTAATGAGTCGGGAAAGTATTGAACCGTTAAGGTGAAACTTTCACCCCCGAAAACGAACACTGATGTGGCAGAAAAAAAAAAAGTATGTAAACTCTTGGAGGGGATGATAAGGGACTATATACAAGATTTTAGTAATAAGAATGATATCATTAGCAGTAATCAGCATGGATTCATGAAGAATCGTTCTTGCCAAACCAATCTATTAACCTTCTATGAGGAGGTGAGTTGCCATCTGGATAAAGGAAGGCCCGTAGACGTGGTGTATCTGGATTTTGCAAAAGCATTTGACACAGTTCCCCATAAACGTTTACTGTACAAAATAAGGTGCGTTGGCATGGACCATAGGGTGAGTACATGGATTGAAAACTGGCTACAAGGGCGTGTTCAGAGGGTGGTGATAAATGGGGAGTACTCAGAATGGTCAGGGGTGGGTAGTGGGGTTCCCCAGGGTTCTGTGCTGGGACCAATCCTATTTAATTTGTTCATAAACGACCTGGAGGATGGGATAAACAGTTCAATCTCTGTATTTGCAGACGATACTAAGCTAAGCAGGGCAATAACTTCTCCGCAGGATGTGGAAATCTTGCAAAAAGACCTGAACAAATTAATGGGGTGGGCGACTACATGGCAAATGAGGTTCAATGTAGAAAAATGTAAAATAATGCATTTGGGTGGCAAAAATATGAATGCAATCTATACACTGGGGGGAGAACCTCTGGGGGAATCTAGGATGGAAAAGGACCTGGGGGTCCTAGTAGATGATAGGCTCAGCAATGGCATGCAATGCCAAGCTGCTGCTAATAAAGCAAACAGAATATTGGCATGCATTAAAAGGGGGATCAACTGCAGAGATAAAACGATAATTCTCCCGCTCTACAAGACTCTGGTCCGGCCGCACCTGGAGTATGCTGTCCAGTTCTGGGCACCTGTCCTTAGGAGGGACGTACTGGAAATGGAGCGAGTACAAAGAAGGGCAACAAAACTAATAAAGGGTCTGGAGGATCTTAGTTATGAGGAAAGGTTGCGAGCACTGAACTTATTCTCTCTGGAGAAGACACGCTTGAGAGGGGATATGATTTCAATTTACAAATACTGTACTGGTGACCCCACAATAGGGATAAAACTTTTTTGCAGAAGAGAGTTTAATAAGACTCGTGGCCACTCATTACAGTTAGAAGAAAAGAGGTTTAACCTTAAACTACGTAGAGGGTTCTTTACTGTAAGAGTGGCAAGGATGTGGAATTCCCTTCCACAGGCGGTGGTCTCAGCGGAGAGCATTGATAGCTTCAAGAAACTATTAGATAATCACCTGAATGACCGCAATATACAGGGATATGTAATGTAATACTGACACATAATCACACACATAGGTTGGACTTGATGGACTTGTGTCTTTTTTCAACCTCACCTACTATGTAACTATGTAACTAAGAGGATAGCGCTCAAGTATGGAACAAAAAACCTAAACTTGATGCAGCTTTTTCACAGGTGTCATGGAATATAGACCTGACATTTGAGGATATGGGTGCCCTAAAAGACGCCATGGATAAAAGGGCAGATTCCCTGTTGAAGAAAGCCTGGGACTCAACCTTAGCCAACTTAAAGCAAGCTATGGCTTCAACTGTGATGTCCAGGAAACTAGAGTACTGGCTTGAACAGTTGAAAAGCCATATTGAAGTGGGAACTTCCCGCAAGGATCTGTTGGACACTCTGCCAGTATTACAGAAAGTGGTAGGATAAATGTCAGATGCCTCTGCAGAATCCAAAAGAATGTTTGCAAGATCCTCGGCCCTGGTATATTCGGCACGTCGAGCAATATGGGTTAAGACTTTGTCAAGAGACACTGGCTCAAAGGCGAAGCTATGTGGTCTTCCGTTTAAAGGGGATGTAGTGTTTGGCCTGGATCTTGAAGCTGTGTTGGACAGGACAGCAGACAAGAAGAAGGCCTTTCCAGTAAAAAAGAAGGTAACCCCTCAGGTTAAGAAAAATTTTCTTCCTTTTCGCCAGACCCAGGACACGAAGGAGATGGGATACAAGAGAACCTGGAGGTCCTAGGAGGGCTGCTGAGCCCCGACACCGTGGTCAGTTTACGTGCCTTCGCCATCTGCAGCTCTCCTCTGTCCTCTCCCTCCCCTCCCTGCCAGCTCCGATAGCTCCCCAGCCCTCTCCTCCTGCTGCAATTATAACTTAGTGTTGGTGCTACGATCCCCTCCATTATAATAAATGATTTGCCCCAGAGTATGTGTTTTGTAAAAAATACGCTGCTATATACCTGTGTAGCAAAGTCTTTAACCTCTTCCAGTCTAATGAGGACTTTTAAGGCAAAAGATAGCTGACATCCTTCAATATGTAATGGGTTGTGAGGTATAGTGGGTGCAAACATGGTGAAAGTCACTGGGCGCCAGACACTTCTTGGATGTAAAAGAGGTTTTATTTCTCTTAACAGCCCTATTTGTAGGGGAAAGAGGGTTAGGGCCAGGACACCCTTAAGTAGTTGTAGATTCAATTGGCAGACTCCAATAGGAAGACAAACATGCAGGGAAAAGCCCCAGCAAGGTACCACATTTGCACATGCAGGAATGCTGTCTCCTATGGCATTAGTCTTTAACAGTTCCTAACTCAAGTGTAACAGTTCCTTCAGCTTCACTACAACTGCTTCTTGTAGTTCTTCAACACTGAGCTCCCGGCCTCTCACTAGACCCACTGATTCACTGACTCTTAATACCTTGAGCCCCTCCAATCTTTGCGGTGGTATCTCCCTCAAGTATCACCCACGCTTCCCTGCTGGGTCCCTAGCTTGGCGGTCCAGATACTTCTCACGCTTCACCCCTGCTGACCATCTCGGTCCCTGGCATGACACACAAGGCTGCTTTGCAAGCATCACCTCCGCTGGTTGAGTCCCTGACTTGGTCACCGCCTGAAGTTTCCCAATTGACACAGCGGCAAGATGGGCATCAGTCAGGAAAAGTTTTAGCAGGCACCATGTTATCAGGCTGGCCAAATGGCACCGGGTCATCAGGCTGGGCAGAAGGCTCCGGGTCATCAGGCTGGGCAGCAAGCAAAGGTACATCAAGCTGGGTAGCAGGCAAAGGCACATCAAGCTGGGCAGCAGGCACATCAAACTGGGCAGCAGGTACATCAAATTGGGCAGCGGGCACAGGCACATCGAGCTGGGCAGCAGGCAAAGGCACATCGAGCTGGGCAGCAGGCAAAGGCACATCGAGCTGGGCAGCAGGCAAAGGCACTTAAAGCTGGACAACAGACAGGAACACATCAGGCTGGGCAGCAGATAGAGGCACATCAGGCTGGGCAGCGGACAGGGGCACATCAGGCTGGGCAGCAGGCAAAGGCACATCGAGCTGGGCAGCAGGCAAAGGCACATCGAGCTGGACAGCAGACAGGAACACATCAGGCTGGGCAGCGGATAGAGCCACATAAGGCTGGGCAGCGGATAGAGGCACATCAGGCTGGGCAGCGGATAGAGGCACATCAGGCTGGGCAGCGGATAGAGGCACATCAGGCTGGGCAGCGGATAGGGGCACATCAGGCTGGGCAGCGGATAGGGGCACATCAGGCTGGGCAGCGGATAGGGGCACATCAGGCTGGGCAGCGGATAGGGACACATCAGGCTGGGCAGTGGATAGGGGCACATCAGGCTGGGCAGCAGACAGGGGCACATCAGGCTGGGTAGCGGACAGGAGCACATCAGGCTGGGCAGCGGACAGGGGCACATCAGGCTGTGCAGCGGACAGGGGTACATCAGGCTGGGCAGCGGACAGGGGCACATCAGGCTGGGCAGCGGACAGGGGCACATCAGTCTGGGCAGCGGGCAGGAACACATCAGGCTGGGCAGCGGGCAGGAACACATCAGGCCGGGCAGCAGACAGTGGCACATCAGGATGGGCAGCAGACAGTGGCACATCAGGCTGGAGAGTGGGCCCCGGACATCAGACTGGAAGACGGGCACAGCAGACTGGAAGGCGGGCATGTCAGAGTCGAAGGCAGGCACTGAGACATCAGACTGAACAGCGGGCACCGAGACATCAGACCGGGCAGCAGGTACTGGAACTTCAGACTGGGCAACAGGCACAGGCGCTGGCACATCAGGCAGAACAGCAGGTGCTGGCACAACAGGCTGAACAGCAGGTGCATCGGACTGGATAGCAGGTACTGAAACTTCAGACTGGGCAGCAGGCACATCAGACTGGAACATGGACACTGGGATTGTCAGGCTAGGAGCATATAACAGGTGTTCAGGTGTTCTGATTATGCAAAGAGTTCAAAGAACAAGAGCACATACCATGAGCAGGTCTGAGCAGAGCAGGTCAGCTGGGACTTGTAGTTCACTGCTGTAGATGAAGGTAGATGTTTGCTGGACCTTGTAGTTCACCGGTGCAGATGAGGATAGATGTTGTCTGGTGCTTGTAGTTCACCGCTGCAGATGAAGGTACTACAGTAGAATCAGGCAAAGCGTAGTCTAGACAAGCTGGGTCATACACAGGAAGATCAGAGTCCAAACAGCACCGAATCAGAATCAAGCAAACCGGGTCAAACGAGCCGGGTCATACACGAAATACACAGAGCAGATATCAGCTGGATCAAACACAAGGTAAACTCTAACACAAGCACTGACTGAATGCTGATACAGGTGATTTAAAGGTGAGCTGGCCAATCAGTGTTGTTTCCCAGGCAAAGGCTGTGTCAGGTGATTTGTGCTGGGTCCTAAAGGGATCCTAGTACTGACAGGGATGTCAGACTGGACAACAGACAGAGACACTGGCACAACAGGCTGAACAGTAGGCATCGGAACATCAGGCTGGAACAGATCAGCTGGTGGGGAGGCATGATTGGATACTGGCATGATGGTATAGGTTGGGAAAAACTTCCACTTCTTTTTAGTTTTAGCCACTGGGGATTTATAAGTGTGTACAGGGCTGTAGCTAGTGAATGCAGCTCGTAGAAGCAAAGAATGAAAGGATGGCAAAACAGAGGGAGCAGGTTTTGAGGGAGATTTAGTGGAGCTGATGGAGGCAGCTGAGAAGAAGCAGGGGGGTTAAAGGCAGGGTAGGTGCAACAGGGGGAAACGGGGTACTGGTATTTAATCGGTAGAAGAGTATATTGGGAGCTGACAGAGGCTGAGTGCAACACACTTTTTTTAAAATTCTTTTTATTACATTTTCAAGACAAACAAACACATAAACATTCTTCGACAGGCAACATACCATGCCGAGGAAGGCCTCGCAGGGCCAACAACCCGTTCCCATCCCACCCCCCCCCCCCACCCCCTCTACCCGACCAGCAGTCATAATATAACGGTTGTAAAGCTATGCATCTAACAATTTAAACTTATTCATAAACTCAGACACTTGTCATTTCTACAGAATATCCAATATGTAAACAACTGCATCAGAGAAATCCAGATCCATCGAATTACTAGAGAATGCGCAATCTACAGTGTTATTTATACCATTCCTTTCAGCAACTACACAGTTACTACATTTCTAATTCACTGTTGCAGTAGTATCCAACCAGGCCTGCCATACCTTTGTGAATTTGTTTTCACACCCTCTAGATAGGTATGTTGCCTTATACAAGTAAAAAACTGAGTTAACCAGTTTATTCCAGTATGACATGGTGGGGGCAGAGGATTATTTCCAGTTTAATAAAATAGCTTTTCTGCCATAAAATAGTCCAATATTCAGCAATGTGCGATGAGCACGGGACGGAACGACTTCCTCCACTAGTCCTATTAAACAGACTCTAGGCGTCAAGGGAACCGGGGTGCTAAGTATCTCCTCCAGACATCCTGTTATGTACCAAAAAAGTGTGAAAGTGTACCGCCTCTATCTCACACTGCTCCGCGCCAGGAACCAGATCAAATAACGATATATGATGTAGTATGAATGTACAAAAAAGCAGCTACTTAAATAATAAAAAAACGTGTATATATAGACAATGAAATCATAAGAAACCACAAAACCAATGCAAAAGTCACTTAATATCTCATTGCAGCAGCGCTATGTGTCAAAACCGCAAAGACACATTTTTTTAAAGGGAAATGACCCAGTAGAAGAGAAGATCAAGGAAAAGCTTGAGCAGCTGTGTTCTGTAGGAGTAAGGAGCTTCTTCCACCCAAAACAATCACCTCATGAGGGGGAACCCACCCCCTATGGGATTACACTCACCAGAAATTCAGCATAAAGAAGCCTTTGTATATCATTAATAGCAGCTTTCCACCTCCTCTGTACGGCCACCAGATGTCAATAACACTCCCGGTTCATGCAGCATAACATATGGGAGGAATAAGATATCTACATAGCGTGGATATTTTTGAATAAAACTATTTTAGCAATATCACGCTATGTAGATATCTTATTCCTCCCATATGTTATGCTGCATGAACCAAGAGTGTTACTGACATCTGGTGGCCATACAGAGGAGGTGGAAAGTTGCTATTAATGATATGCAAAGGTTTCTTTATGCTGAATTTCTCATGAGTGTAATCCCATAGGGGTGGGTTCCCCCTCATGAGGTGATTGTTTTGGGTGGAAGAAGCTCCTTACTCCCACAGAACACAGCTGCTCAAGCTTTTCCTTGATCTTCTCTTCTACTGAGACATCCTGTTATATCTGACCAAAACTGTTGAATGAGTGGGCAACTCCAGAATATATGCTCTGCATCTGCTGGGATGTGAGAGCACCTCCAACACTGGCTACTTACTGATGGGTATATGCGAGACAAGCTTGCTGGAGTTAGGTAAACCCGATGGAGAAATTTAAAGTGAATTAAACGGTCCCTTGCTGAGACTAGATATTTCAATGGATGGTCCCACATATCGTCCCAATCCTCCCCCTGAATGTCTGTTATCTCTCTTTCCCATCTTTCCATACATTTAGTGATCCCCATAGGTGTTTTTTGAAAGAGAGATTTGTACACTGAGGACAATGGCTTGATTAGGTCCTCCTCCATTAACAGATTCTCCAACGCAGATGGTAAGTATTCGATCCTTTGACCCTTAAATTGCTATTTAAACGCATGGCGCAACTGTAGGTAGCGAAAGAAGAAGGAGTTGGGGAGGTCATGTCTAGCCTTTAGTTGGTCAAATGTACAAAGCTCCCCCTCACTAGTAATGTCCTTTAGCCCTTTAATACCCCTACAAGCCCAGATCATAGGATCAGGGAGAGAGAAAAAATGTGAGAGTTTCGGGTTCATCCATAATGGAGCTGAAGGTGTAATCCCCGTATAACTAGGAGACATTAAGGCAGTGGTTATTTCCCAAGCCTTAATCGTAACTTTCATGGAGTCTGTCAGAGGTAGACAAGATTTTGGGCCCCTATACAATGCCATATTTAAGCTTTCGTAGGACCCCAAGTGAGCTGCCTCCACTAATGTGGCGGAATCCCCAGAATCTGAAGTCAACCACCTCCTGGCAAAGACCATCTGTCCGGCAAGGTAATATTTCTGCCAGTCTGGTAAAGCCAGCCCCCCTGACCCCATGGTTCTTGTAATATTTTAATACTAATTCGCGGAGAGTGTGGCGACCATAGGAAGGATCCTATGATACCGTTTAGTGTCTTAAAGTACACTTTCGGGATCCATATAGGGGAGTGTCGTAAGAAGTATAGGATTACTGACAGGAATTTCATTTTTATGAGACTAACCCGCCCCAGCAATGAAAGAGGAAGGTTCTTCCATGCCGATGTTTTATGCTTAAGTCTACTAACTAAGGGGAGAAGATTTAGGGACATGTAATCCTGGGTGTTGGCTGTCACTTTAACCCCCAAATAAGTCAACGATGAGACCCATTGAAGTGGTAAAGTGTCATCTTTTTGGTTTGTAGCTTTAGATCCTAACGGTAGTATGGATGACTTACTCCAGTTTCTTTGTAGACCCGAAAAAATGGCAAATCTATCCAATATTGCCAAAGCTGCCCTAAGAGACGGGCCTGGATCCTTGAGAAACAACAGCAAGTCATCGGCATATAATGCTATGCATTCATTTATAGATCCTTACCCTAATTGCTTGCACCTCCTCTGAACGCCTAAGTGCCCTAGCCAAGGGCTCCATCATCAAGGCGAAAAGAAAAGGGAAAAACCCCTGCCTGGTGCCTCTACCTATTGGGAAGAAATCAGAGACCATAGAGCTGAGCCTGACTGCTGTCTTAGGTGTATTATATAATAAACCAACCCAGCGACGAAAACCAGGACCAAACCCCATGGCCTCCAATACCTTGTGCATGTATTGCCAATCCACCGAATCAAAAGCTTTTTCGATATCTATGAAAACAACAACTTTAGCCGGGAACTCAGTATTATCCATTTGTATATGCGCAAATAGTCTCCTGAGATTTGTATCCGTAGACATACCTGGCATGAAACCTGTCTGGTGAATGTCTACCAGTGTCGAAATAACTTTTGCCAGTCTAGTAGCTAACACTTTAGCAAGAATTTTTAGATCCATGTTAAGCAGTGCAATTGGGCGGTAAGAAGAGCACAGATGCGGGTCCTTGCCTGGCTTCAAGAGAAGCGCCATATAAGCTTCCATCATTGAGGTCGGCAAGGAGCCATGATTCCAGCAGTGTGTAAACAATAAGTTTAATCTAGGGGCCAGTTGCGACATGTAAACCTTATAGAAGTCGGCAGGAAAACCATCCGGGCCCAGAGCTTTTTTGGGAGGAAAGGCAAGTATAGCTGCCTCAATTTGCAGAGCAGAAATTTCTGCATCTAACTGAGTGGCATCTGTATCTGTTAGTGTAGGCATTGAAAGACTTCGGAGCAGATCTTCCAGCTCCGTCATATCATACGGTGATATTGGGGAGTATAGCTTTTTGTAAAAGCTGACAAATTCAGCCATAATTTCCACTGGGTCAGATATTGGTGTCCCTGCAATATTTTTAATTACTGGAATGTTAACAGGGATCCTTTAGTCAGCTGCCAGGTTAGCCAACAGTTTACCATTTTTATCCCCTTCAGCAAATATATTTTCCACTCTCCACCTCCCCTCGTGTGAGCTAATCCTGAGAAGTGTAGTTCCACTGACCTCCTGCTATGCAGCAGGGAAGCATAATTAGCTTCCGAAGGGGAGTTAGCCTGTAACTGTGCACAATCCCTCTCTTTGGCCACAAGAGACTCAAATTCCTCATTATGATCTTTCCTGACCGCTTTAATTGCCAAAATGCATTCACCTCTTGCCACTGCTTTGAAAGCATCCCAAACAATAGATGGGTCGGCCATATCCACATTTGTCACCCAGTATGTATCCACCGCAGCTTGCAGCTGAGTAGTTACCTGATATTCTTGTAACCAACCCGGTGCCAATTTTCCAACCCCCCCTTCCTTCCTCTAGTGAGAGTGGTCAAGGTAACTAGAAGCGGGTTATGGTCCGAGGACCCTCCAGCCAAATTTTCGGCCCCAAGGAGATTATTTAGGAGTAAGGCATTCCCAAATGCTAAGTCTATTCTGGCGGAAGATTTATGAGTGGTAGACAAGTGTGAATAGGACACAATTCCTGGATTTTTCCACCTCAAAATTTCAGTTAGAGCCGCTACTGATGCCCAGGTGCATAGATCCACCGAGGCTGGCCTATTAGTATTGGACGAGTCCAATGAAGAATCCATGATAGTATTAAAATTACTCATTAGTAGCATAGCTAAATGCATGAGCGGCGCCAAAGTCACTAACAGATCATATAACAGTTGCACTTGGAAAGGCGGTGGTAGGTAGACCTTCACTAATAGTATTTTTTGGTATGCTAAATCCAATACTAGAGCCACATATCGTCCTCCGGGATCAGTGAACACCTGGTGTATGGCACATGCAATCGATTTACTAATTAGAATAGAAGTTCCTCTAGCATATGGGGAATATGCGGAGTGAAAGGACTTCTGTATCCAAGGTTTGCGTAATGAAAGAATCTTACTACCCTCCAGCAGTGGCGGCCCGTCCATAGGGAGCGCAAGGGCGCCGCCCCCCCTCTTGTAGTCAAAAAAAATAAAAAATTAAAAAAAAAAAATTTTTAAAATGGCCCCTTTAAAAAAAAAAAAAAGAAGTCCTTTAACAAAGTGCACTGTGGCGCCGGACGCCAGTGCACTATGGGAAGCGCCACGTCAATGCAATCACGAGAATGCAGACGCGGCGCTTCATTTGCGGGCTTTTAACCCGCCTTGTGGCGCAAACGAAAACGCCGATTAGCTTCTGCCCATAGAATCAGTGTGATTCTATGGGCGGGAGCATTGCTTTTCAAATCTTGAGGTCACTTCCGGCTTTCGTGAAACAGACGAAAGCCGGAAGAGATGTCGGCAGCTCTGTTCTTTGGCTGAGCGGAGCTGCAGGAGGAAGGTAAGAGCCGTATGAGGGATGGGTTGCTGTCTGGCAAGCAGGGTGAGCTCCAGCACAGCACAGCTGCATGTATCTGTCCCTCTCTTCCCCATCCCCCCCCCTCCCGTCTCACTAACACACGACTGAAGACACCTATACACAGACAGATGGGGAGGGGGAGGAGAATGGACACATACACAGGACGTTATCAAGGAAAGATACAGTGATTTGGGGGGCTGGGAGAGGATGCTTTATCTGCTAGGGGCCACTTTGGGAGCAGAGAGGATTTGTGCTAGAAGGGGGGTTGAATATAAAATTAGACCCCCCCCAGCACAAATCCTCTCTGCTCCCAAAGTGGCCCCTAGCACATAAAGCATCCTCTCCCAGCCCCCCAAATCACTGTGAGTATCCTTCTTTGATAACTTGCCCCTTTCCCCCCCTTGTTCAAAGAGATGCTGGCTGCTATTAAGGAGACAATCATGGTTTCTGGTATCAGTGGACACAGTGAATGCATTTATGACACAGTGAATGCATTTTTGATGACACAGTGAATGCGTTTTTGATGACACAGTGAAAGCGTTTTTGATGACACAGTGAATGCGTTTATGACACAGTGAATGCATTTTTGATGACACAGTGAATGCGTTTTTGATGACACAGTGAATGCGTTTTTGATGACACAGTGAAAGCGTTTTTGATGACACAGTGGATGCGTTTTTTATGACACAGTGAATGCGTTTTTGATGACACAGTGAATGCGTTTTTGATGACACAGTGGATGCGTTTTTTTATGACACGGTGAATGCATTTTTTATGACAAAGTGGATGCGTTTTTGATGACACAGTGAATGCGTTTTTGATGACACAGTGGATGCGTTTTTTATGACACAGTGGATGCATTTTTTATGACACAGTGAATGCGTTTTTGATGACACAGTGAATGCGTTTTTGATGACACAGTGAATGCGTTTTTTTATGACACAGTGGATGCGTTTTTGATGACACAGTGAATGCATTTTTTATGACAAAGTGGATGCGTTTTTGATGACACAGTGAATGCGTTTTTGATGACACAGTGGATGCGTTTTTGATGACACAGTGAATGCGTTTTTGATGACACAGTGAATGCGTTTTTGATGACACAGTGAATGCGTTTTTGATGACACAGTGGAATGCGTTTTTGATGACACAGTGAATGCGTTTTTGATGACACAGTGAATGCGTTTTTTTATGACACAGTGAATGCATTTTTTATGACAAAGTGGATGCGTTTTTGATGACACAGTGAATGCGTTTTTGATGACACAGTGAATGCGTTTTTGATGACACAGTGAATGCGTTTTTGATGACACAGTGGATGCGTTTTTGATGACACAGTGAATGCGTTTTTTTATGACACAGTGAATGCGTTTTTGATGACACAGTGAATGCGTTTTTGATGACACAGTGAATGCGTTTTTTATGACACAGTGGATGCGTTTTTGATGACACAGTGAATGCGTTTTTGATGACACAGTGGATGCATTTTTGATGACACAGTGAATGCATTTTTGATGACACAGTGAATGCGTTTTTGATGACACAGTGGATGCATTTTTGATGACACAGTGAATGCGTTTTTGATGACACAGTGAAAGCGTTTTTGATGACACAGTGAATGCGTTTTTGATGACACAGTGAATGCGTTTTTGATGACACAGTGAATGCATTTTTGATGACACAGTGAATGCGTTTATGACACAGTGAATGCATTTTTGATGACACAGTGAATGCGTTTTTGATGACACAGTGGCTGCGTTTTTGATGACACAGTGAAAGCGTTTTTGATGACACAGTGGATGCGTTTTTGATGACACAGTGAATGCATTTTTTATGACACAGTGAATGCGTTTTTGATGACACAGTGAATGCGTTTTTGATGACACAGTGAATGCATTTTTGATGACACAGTGAATGCATTTTTGATGACATAGTGAATGCGTTTATGACACAGTGGATGCGTTTTTGATGACACAGTGAATGCGTTTTTGATGACACAGTGGATGCGTTTTTGATGACACAGTGAAAGCATTTTTGATGACACAGTGAATGCGTTTATGACACAGTGGATGCGTTTTTGATGACACAGTGAATGCGTTTTTGATGACACAGTGGATGCGTTTTTGATGACACAGTGAATGCGTTTATGACACAGTGAATGCATTTTTGATGACACAGTGAATGCGTTTTTTATGACAAAGTGGATGCGTTTTTGATGACACAGTGAATGCGTTTTTGATGACACAGTGAATGCGTTTTTGATGACACAGTGAATGCGTTTTTGATGACACAGTGAATGCGTTTTTGATGACACAGTGGCTGTATTTTGATGACAGTGACTGCGATTGATGTTTTTTTTTTTCAGAATTTTTCAGTTTGTTTGCGCCCCCCCCCATAAATTTTGAGCACCAGCCGCCACTGACCTCCAGATGCGTTTCTTGGAGGAGAACGACATGTGGCTTCACCTGTTTAAGAAACTGGAATACCGTTGCCCTCTTGAACTTATTATTCAGACCTCTAACATTCCAAGACATAATTTTTATCTTGCTATCCATCCTCTCTATGTAAAATATCTGCCGAACAGATCTTCTCTGATGATAATATAGATAACATGAAATAAATTAATTCTGTAAGTGTGTACATGTAAAGAATATCAGATGCATTATAAACACAATATATATGACTGCGGTCACACCCTTCCCCCCCCTACTGTTATACCGGTAACTGTGAACCTTACAAAAAAATAAAACAAACTAAAAAAAATTGTCCAGTATGCAGCCTTGACCCTGCAACAAAAAACCCCAAAAGAGTTCAAACAAAAGTGTCGATAGTTCGGCATGAGAAAAAGAAAAAAACAATTTAATTCTTGTTTGCTTCTTGAGCCTCCCTGCCCAGTCCAAAGAAACGAACAGCCGATTGAACGTGGCAGTGTAGGATGGTGGGTAGTAACAATGGCAGATACTTGCGTTGTTGTGAACACCATTTCCAAAGTAGGCCCCTCTGTGTCCAGCAGCAGTCAGTTCAGGGGTAGCGTATGAAAAATCATAGGCTGGAAATAGCCTAGCCGGAAGTATGCCCTCCTGTCATGGAGCAGCCTCCAATCTGCCTGTAGCGCCCTCCTCCAAACAACCAGGGGGAAAAAAAAGAAAAGAAAAACTAAGATGGAGTAGGCCAGCACTTTAATAGGGAATCCAAAACAATGACTGTGAGTACCTCCGAAAACTTCATGATAACGAATATGGAAAAAAAAAAAAACAAGAAAAAAATGGAGGAAAACACAAGAAACATTGGTGCACACACCCCAGCGAAGAACAGTGCCTTCACATATTCTGATCCAGCCAATCACTAGCATCCTGCGGGGTTTCAAATTGTTCTGCAAAAGTGGTTGCACTGGTGCCCTCCGCTCCCTCCGGCAGCCCCACCACCCTCACATTATTCCTTCTTTGGCGATCTTCAGAATCATCTGCTCTGCGTTGCAAAGCTCCCACCATCTCCTTTAACTCCCTTAATTGTGACTCATGCGAATGTATGGTGTCTTCTACTTCTGATATGCGCTCCTCTGCAGCGGTCAATCTGCCTCTGATCTTGTCCAGATCATGGCGGATGAGGTTGCACTCAGAGGCCAGATGGTCAATGCTCCCCATAAGTTCTGATTTGGATGCCGCAATGGCCTCTATCATCGGCCCAGTTATAGCCTCTGTGTCCACCTCTATCTCCTGTGGTAGGGGAGAAGTGTCCTCCGAGCGCTTCGTTGCTGCTGTGCCCTGCTGTGCCATTATTACCTTAGCTGTTTTGGCGCGCAGCGTCGTAATCCCAGGAGCCTGGACGGAGGAGGAGTGGGCGGGACTAGTCACCATGCTGCCTTGAGAGCGGAGATTCCTCTGTTCTTTCGGAGGCTGAGAACGGGGATGTTTGTGCTGCTTCGATGCCATATTAGACTGCCCTGAGTATTCCGCCGACCGATGAGTACTGTCTGCTGCCTTCCAAGCCAGTCAATCCAATGTGATCAGTAGAAATTGCCGGAGAATAGCGGGATCTCAGAGCCAACACGTCCTGCCGCGATCACATTCCGGCCACACCCTGAGTGCAACAGACTTGACCAGGCCGGCAATAATGATTGCACCGAATCAGGTTTGGACTTAGCTTGTCTGACCAGAGACTGCACTGCTTCAATACATTTCGCAAGCACCTGTTGAGGACAAACTGAATATTGTTCAAAAAAAAATGCTGAGTCATCCTCCAACAGCCAATCTAAAGATTCTACCTGAGCTGCACTAAAAGGGGTGTATAGTCATCACCTCCCCCAGCGACATCAGACAGGGCCAACTCAGTACAGATCTTAATTAATGGGTGCACATCTTCAAACAAAAAACTGCCTTGATCAATAAAAAACATGAGCTAGGCGGATGCCTTTTAACAATTGTTCCCTAGTGTATTCAGCCAATGTCTGATAACAAAAATCTCTGTCATCAGTTGCCAGGAATTATAAATACCAAATACTTTCAAAATCCATCTTTCAACAATAGCTGGGGCTCAGGCCCCAATTGCTAGGTGCAACCGATCTGATTGTATGGCTTCAGTATTCTGTCAGGGGATGTTATACACAACATCCAATGCAGGTGATCAGATCGCTGGGCTGCACCAAGGAATCAGGGACAAACGAGTAAATAAAAAAAGTATGTTTATTATTAACCACTTCAGCCCCGGAAGGATTTACCCCCTTCCTGACCAGAGCACTTTTTCCAATTTGGCACTGCGTCGCTTTAACTGCTAATTGCGCGGTCATGCAATGCTGTACCCAAACAAAATTTGTGTCCTTTTCTTCCCACAAATAGAGCTTTCTTTTGATGGTATTTGATCACCACTGCCGTTTTTATTTTTTGCGCTATAAACGGAAAAAATCCGAAAATTTTGAAAAAAAAATGATATTTTCTACTTTTTGTTATAAAAAAAAATCCAATAAACTCAATTTTAGTCATACATTTAGGCCAAAATGTATTCGGCCGCATGTCTTTGGTAAAAAAAATGTCAATAAGCGTATATTTATTGGTTTGCGCAAAAGTTATAGCGTCTACAAGCTAGGGTACATTTTCTGTAATTTACACAGCTTTTAGTTTATGACTGCCTATGTCATTTCTTGAGGTGCTAAAATGGCAGGGCAGTACAACCCCCCCCAACTGACCCCATTTTGGAAAGTAGACACCCCAAGGAAATTGCTGAGAGGCATGTTGAACCCATTGAATATTTATTTTTTTTGTCCCAAGTGATTGAATAATGACAAAAAAAAAAAAATATTTACAAAAAGTAGTCACTAAATGATATATTGCTCACACAGGCCATGGGAGTATGGGGATACCACATGTGTGGGACTTTTGGGGTGCCTAGCCACGTACGGGGCCCCGAAAACCAATCACCGCCTTCAGGATTTCTAAGGGTGTAAATTTTTGATTTCACTCTTCACTGCCTATCGCAGTTTCGGAGGCCATGGAATGCCCAGGTGGCACAACCCCCCCCCCCCCAAATGACCCCATTTTGGAAAGTAGACACCCCAAGCTATTTGCTGAGAGGCATGGTGAGTATTTTGCAGTTCTCGTTTTTGAAAATGAAGAAAGACAAGGAAAATTTTTTTTTTCTTTTTTCAATTTTCAAAACTTTGTGACAAAAAGTGAGGTCTTTGGGGTGTCTACTTTCCAAAATAGGGTCATTTGGGAGGGGTTTGTGCCACCTGGGCATTCCATGGCCTCTGAAACTGTGATAGGTAGTGAAGAGTGAAATAAAAAATTTACGCCCTTAGAAAGCCTGAAGGCGGTGCTTGGTTTTCGGGGTCCTGTATGCGGCTAGGCTCCCAAAAAGTCCCACACATGTGGTATCCCCGTACTCAGGAGAAGCAACAGAATGTATTTTGGGATGTAATTTCACATATTCCCATGGCATGTTCCAGCAATATATCATTTAGTGACAACTTTGTGCAAAAAAAAAAAAAAAAATTTGTCTTTCCCGCAACTTGTGTCACAATATAAAATATTCCATGGACTCGACATGCCTCTCAGCAAATAGCTTGGGGTGTCTACTTTCCAAAATGGGGTCATTTGGGGGGGATTTGAACTGTACTGGCATTTTATGCACAACATTTAGAAGCTTATGTCACACATCACCCACTCTTCTAACCACTTGAAGACAAAGCCCTTTCTGACACTTTTTGTTTACATGAAAAAATTATTTTTTTTTGCAAGAAAATTACTTTGAACCCCCAAACATTATATATTTTTTTAAAGCAAATGCCCTACAGATTAAAATGGTGGGTGTTTCATTTTTTTTTTCACACAGTATTTGCGCAGCGATTTTTCAAACGCATTTTTTGGGGAAAAAACACACGCACTAAAACACACTATATTGCCCAAACGTTTGATGAAATAAAAAAGATGATCTTAGGCCGAGTACATGGATACCAAACATGACATGCTTTAAAATTGCGCACAGTGGCAACAAAATAAATACATTTTTAAAAGCCTTTACAGGTTACCACTTTAGATTTACAGAGGAGGTCTACTGCTAAAATTACTGCCCTTGATCTGACCTTCGCGGTGATACCTCACATGCATGGTGCAATTGCTGTTTACATTTGACGCCAGACCGACGCTTGCATTCGCCTTAGCGCGAGAGCAGGGGGGACAGGGGTGCTTTTTTTTTTCTTTATATTTTTTTGCTTCTTTTATCTTATTTTTAAACTGTTCCTTTCAATTTTTTTTTAATCATTTTTTATTGTTATCTCAGGGAATGTAAATATCCCCTATGATAGCAATAGGTAGTGACAGGTACTCTTTTTTGAAAAAAATTGGGGTCTATTAGACCCTAGATCTCTCCTCTGCCCTCAAAGCATCTGACCACACCAAGATTGGTGTGATAAAATGCTTTCCCAATTTCCCAATGACGCTATTTACATCCGGCGAAATCTAAGTCATAAAATGCTCGTAGCTTCCGGTTTCTTAGGCCATAGAGATGTTTGGAGCCACTCTGGTCTCTGATCAGTTCTATGGTCAGCTGGCTGAATCACCGGCTGCATTCTCAGGTTCCCTTTTGAGACAGGAGAGCCAGAGAAAAACACGGAAGACGGTGGGGGGGGGGCATTCCCTCCCACTGCTTGTAAAAGCAGTCTAGAGGCTAATTAGCCGCTAGGATTGCATTTACATGAAAGCTGACCGCTGGCTGAAAAGAATGATACCAAGATGATACCTAAACCTGCAGGCATCATTCTGGTATAACCACACAAAGTCATGAATGGCGTACCTGAAGACAAAAAAAAGGTTAACAATAAAGCACAGTAAACGGTAAAGTATAAAAATTGCATACCTGAAAAGCAAACATGATAAAACATAATAACAATAAAACATTGCAGAATAGAATACAGTAACCAACTTTTATAACTGTAACCGGTTCCAGGTTCGGGTCTCTCAAAATGCGATGGCATCTTGGGAGACCCTGTGAAAGTGCGCCTGGTCTGTGCAATGCTGTACCCTACGCTAATACTCAACTAGTGCATGGTAGCGTTCAAAACATTCACCAATGCAAAGACCAGGATTGTCAGGCCAGGAGGGACAATAATAGCGGGTGTCACGCCTATATCCGCGCTTGCTGCAGACACGACATCTTTTTTTGGGGGGGTTCGTTGCGTAGGGGTACTCGGGAGGACATAAAGAAAATGCCTCTCATGCAGCCGACTGCATTTGGTTGGGGATGTGAATGGGGGAAGTACGGGCGCTGCAGAAGCGGTGGGTTCCCAATTAGGATTGGCGAATGCAGCAGGAAGGGCATTATGGGCACGACGGGCCTGTGTTTGTCTTCTTGGTGGCAGCGGGACACTACTTGTGCTTGCCACCTCACCAGCTTGAACTGCACTTATGGGACTCGCCACGTCACCAAGTGTTACTGCAGTGCTGGTTTGACTACGACCGGGGTGTACTAGGCCGCTGGTGCTTGACAGTTCACCAAAACAACTGTTAGCGATCTCAGGGATCAGGCCTGACTCTGCGAACGCTGCAGTTATGTGTTTAGTGTTTTGTAAATGACAGTGATCGATCGATATTGCACTTGGGTGGGCTGGGCTGGGCCGGGCCGAGGGGCAAAACGCAGGTGCTAGCAGGTATCTGGGCTGATCCCACTAACACTGCGTTTTTGGGAACCCTAAACTGCTGGGGACGCTAGTATAGATCTGATCGGATCAGATATTGATACGTTCAGATACTATACCACTAAGGGAGGCGTATGTTGCGTGCGTGGGTGTTAGCGGTACTGGCGCTAACCTGACACTGCCTGGGGCAACGCATATCACCGCCGGGCGATCAGGGGGCTAAACCTTTATTAGGTAATAAACGGCGGGTGCCCTGACACTATAAAAAATAAACAAACTAACCAGCGTCACCCGTAACAGTTATACGGTGATCAGTGGTGAAAGGGTTAACTGAGGGGCCATCAAGGGGTTAAAACATTTATTAGATAGTATATGGGGGTCCCTGTCGCTATAAAACGCTGACGGCGAACCTAAATATTTAATTCCCTAACTAGCGTCACCAGTGACAGTAATACAGCGATCAGAAAAATTATCGCTTAGCGACACTGGCGATGGGGGGTGATCAAGGGGTTAAAACTTTATTAGGGGGGGTTAGGGGGGTACCCTAGACCTAAAAGGGGGCTACCACTAACTGCCCTACCACACTAACTGTCACAAACTGACACCATGCAGTATTCAGAAAAAAAAAAAAACTGCTTGGTGTCAGTGTGACAGGGGGGGGAGAGAGGGGTGATTGGGGGGTGATCGGGGGGTAAAGGGGGGTGTAATGTATGCCTGGCATGTTCTACTGTGTGTGTAGTGTTGTGCACTCACATTGCAGCCTTCTCTCCTCGGCGCCGGAACGGAAAATACCGAGCCGAGGAGAGATGACATCATTTCCTCTGCCTCTGTGTACTATACAGAGGCAGGGGAATGATCCCATTGGCTGGGAGCGATCGCGAGGGGGGGCCACGAATGGATGGCCTCCCCCTCACCTCCGATCGCCGGGGGACAAACGCCGACCACCTCGGGCACCGGGGGGGTCCGATCAGACCCCCCGCCCGCAGGAGGCAGATCACGTACAGGTACGTGATTCTGTCTGCCCGTGCCATTCTGCTGACGTATATCAGCGTGAGGTGGTTGGCAAGTGGTTAATGATAAAGATACACGTGTAACCAAAACAGCAAACCAACAACGAGTAAATAGTAAATAGTGAGAACTCAGCAAACCCCCAAACCCACCTAACTAATATAATACACCAGCAAGGAAACAAACATGAAATAATAAGGCAGGGACAAAAGCAACAAGGGAGCAAAAACCAGGAATAAGGAAGCAGACCAAGGAGCAGGGAACAGGGAACAGGACTCAAGGACAGGCTACACAAACAGGGTCCAGGAACAAACAGGAACAAGAGCAGGTACTGGCAGGGACAAAGGCTAGCAGAGGAATTCTGAAGCACTGAGGCTTAGTTCAGGGCTGGTCTATATAGTCCAGCAGACCCATGACAGGTGTGCTTGATGGCAAGTCTGAAGTCCAGGCAGGGAGACACCCGCTGGTGGCCACTGGAATTACACCTTTTGGTGCTGAATATAATAGTGCCACCAGCAGGTGAAACCGGAAATTACACCGTTCCTGACACTAAGTGGCTTAACGACCACTTTAATTACCCCATATCACAATAATTTATACACATACATAGGAACCTGTCTCTACCATGAAAGGGCCAGTTGTCTTTGCCTCCCAAGACAAAATAACTTACAATCCAATGTCAGAGATTTCAATTGTTGCAGCAGTTCCATGTTTGGCAGCGGCCACGTTTCATCAAAAATGATTTCGTTGAACCCATCATTCCTGTCTGGATTCCATTTTCTCAGGATGAAATATTTTATGACTGGGAAAAAACACAACAACATACAACAGTAAGTTATATTTTAAAATGATAAACGTTCACCAAGATTATTATTCTTCTCTGCCCACTACATGCCAGTCTTCAGCATCATTCAATGCACTTCCTGTGAGCCCAGTCTGTTATGAGGAGTAGGATATTTACCCCCCAGGACAATACAAAAAAAACAGTGCTGGTGTTCTGTCAAAAGAGCCAACTCGTCTCAAAATCTCCAATTATGTCACTTCCGGTGACTCTCCAGCAGCAATAATTGGAGACTTCGAGGACTTGGTTATTTTCACAGACCACCGACAGCGTATACACGATATAATGAGTTAACATTGTTAGTTCGCCTGCTAGTAACCAGCAACATGGCCGCCTCCAAGGCGGCGGGAACTTTTTTACTCCTTAGCTGGTGTTCTGTCAAAACAGCCAACTTCTTCTGTACCGTACTGGTATTCTGTGAAAATTGCCAAGCCATGAAAATCAGCAATTACTGCTGCTGGAGAGTCAACGTAAGTGAAGTGGCTGGAGATTTTGATGAGTTGTCTCTTTTGAAGGAACACCGGAACAAGGTAATCTAGAGCCCAGGTAAACATGTCAAACTGTGCCCCCCCCGCCCCCCCCATTCATGAAGCTTAGGGAAACCTTTGCTCAGCAGTCACTCGCTTGTCAAAATCACTGTGCAGCTTCAGATCTGTCAATTAGGTTTTGCATGGGCCTGGAAATGTGCAAGAGGTGGCTGTGGAACCTTTATGCTGTGTTCTGTGTCTCTGCTGGTCTCATTGTGGCAGATCCAAAACACAACACAGAGCGCACATGCCAGTCACAGTGGAGTAAGTAATTGCAAAAGTTAGGGAGAAGCAATAGATTATTTACGTCAGATCAGGTCACCTAGCTATTTAGTAGCTAATATGTTAGATAAAAAAGTGGTGAAAAATAGCAATTTTTGCAGTTTTATTAACACCAGGTACATGCTTGAGTTGATGTATCTTTAACTTTTAAAACTTGTAATTTGGATTTTTTTTTTTTTTTTTTTTTTTTTTTTTAGGTAAAATAACCAACAATTTGCGGGTGGATTCATATTAATTGTTGCAGCATTGTGTTTGACAGCAATTCCAGCGCAATCCCACCACAACACAAGGTATATTGCCTTGTCGCCTTTCTGTCCGGTTCACACCACTGTGTTGCTGTGGTGTGCACTGAAAAAAGTGCTGCATGCACTACATTTTTTCAGCACAGCACAGTGGGAAGCAATCCACTGCTTGTTGTGGCAAGACTGGGAGCAGAAGGTAGGCCTGGGAGAGGAATCAAGTGACACATTTTGGAGAACCGATCCACCACTACCCAGATGACTGTGGAACCTGTTGAGGGGGGCAGATCTGAGATAAAATCCATGAAAATAAAACACCATGGTATATCGGGCACTGGTAAGGGCAAAAGCAACAAAGCAGGGGCAGACGTGGAAGATTTTGATAGTACAAAAACCGTACAAGCTTGAACGTATTCCTTGACATCCGTACGAAGAGAAGGCCACCAGTAATGACGTTGAAGAAGGTCACAAGTATGAGGTATGCCAGGCTGTCCAGAGAACTTGGAGTCATGCGCCCAAGCAAGGAGTTTGGGACGAAGTGCGGGAATTACAAAAGTTTTTCCTGGAGGAGGCTGCATAGATCGGAGCTGAGTAGTGGCTAGAATACGATGCAAAAGGGATGATGGGACCAGGATATAGGTGATTTGCAGAATTGTTGACATCAAACGACCTGGACAAGGCATCGGCACAAAGGTTTTTGGCACGTACAAAAAGTAATGTTAAAGTTGAAGCGGGCGAAAAAGAGGGCCCATCGAGCTTGATGTGGGTTCAAGCATTTCGCGGATTGTAAACACTGCAGATTTTTATGATCAGTATAACAATACAATGGGGAGAACCCTCTCTGCTAATACAATGGGGAGAACCCTCTAGAAGATCTCGCCATTCTTGAAGAGCTAGTTTAATAGCGAGTAGCTCACGGTCCCCAATGGTATAGTTCTTCTCCGCATCAGAAAACTTCTTGGAAAAGAATCCGCAAGGCTGAGACTTGCCCTTCTGAGCTTGGGGTAGGATGGCACCGACTCCTACTGAAGAGGCATCTACCTCTAAAGAAAAGGGTTTCGTAATGTCCGGACGTAGGAGAATTGGGGCGGAGAGGAAGGCTGCCTTGAGTTTGAGGAAAGCATCAATGGCTTCAGGGGACCAGAGCCGAGCATTGACACCCTTGCGGGTGAGAGATGTAATAGGGGCCACCAAGGAGGAGTAGTTACGAATAAATTGGCTATATTAATAGGTGAAGCCCAAAAAGCGTTGGGTGACTTTAAGACCAGAGGGCTGGGGCCACTCAGAGATGGCCCGAAGTTTGGCTGGATCCATTAGGAGGCCCTGTGATGAGATTATGTAGCCCAGAAATGGAACTTGTGTTTGTTCAAATAGACATTTCTCCAATTTTGCATATAGACAATTGTCCCGTAGACGCTGTAGCACAGCTTTCACATGAAGACAACAGGTAAGTAAGTCTGGTGAGAAAATAAGAATATCATCCAGATATACAATAACACAGACATACAGAAGGTCACGGAAGATCTCATTAACCAAATTTTGGAAGACCGCTGGGGCATTGCATAAGGACATCACAAGATATTCATAATGTCCGTCGCTGGTGTTAAAGGCGGTCATCCATTCGTCTCCTTCCTGGATTCTTATTAAATTGTAGGCCCCTCTAAGATCCATGTGTAAAAATATCCCTAGGGAGGTCTATAGGTTGGACGTCCCAGGGATAAAACAGACAGCTACTTTTGGTCAGAAAGGGCACTCTACGAGATTATGTATATAAAAAAAAGTATCAAATTTTATTGTGGTTATATTCACCAAACTCACTGATATAAAAACATTATGTTGCTTTCTTCATTTTTGCTTCACAAACCGCTCCATTTACCGCTCCCCGCCCCATGTTAAGATCCTAGTAATCTAGCTAACTTAGATCAATTATACCCCCGGGGACCACTTCTGCTTGGCACTCCGGATATAGATTATATAATCAGATCTGATTTATCTATAATAATTATAGAGGCAATTAGCCACCGGGACTGTTAGGCAGAAGTGGATCACTTCAGGCGCCTGCATGGTATGTTATCTGTTGGTTGTTATATGTGAGTATTGTTTGTCTGTATGTTTGTCATCTGTAATTTTGATACTTTGTCTGTAATATTATACATTTAAGGTATCATCCTTTTAATGATGTGTTGTCAGAAGACTTGAGGCTATCAACCTTAAAAGAAAGCAACATAATGTTTTTATATCAGCGAGTTTGGTGAATATAACCACAATAAAATTTGATACATTTTTTATATTCATAATCTCGTAGAGTGCCCTTTCTGACCAAAAGTAGCTGTCTGTTTTATCCCTGGGACGTCCAACCTAGGGACCTCCCTAGGGATATTTTTACACATATATATGCAATTGGCTACGGCCAGAACCTCCAAATTGGAGGAGAGGTAGAGAGTAAATCGTTACTTTATCTTACCATCAATAGAGAGTGAATTACTTTATGGTCACCTGTGCAATTTTTGCAGTTTTTAGGTACCCTCCAAGATCCAGTTTGGTAAAAACATGAGAACCTCGCAGTTTGTCAAAGAGTTCCGAAATTAAAGGAAGAGGGTATCGGTTCTTCACGGTGATGGCCTTTAGGCCCCTGTAGTCGATGCATGGACGGAGTGAACCATCTTTTATCGTTACAAAGAAGAACTCGGCTCCGGCAGGTGAGTTAGATTTCCTGTTGAAACCCTTTTGCAGGTTTTCCCGAATGTATCCAGACATGGCTTGGGTCTCGGGGATAGATAGAGGGTAGACTCGGCCTAGGCGAGGAGAGGTCCCAGGTAACAGATCAATGGAGCAGTCATAGTCTCTGTGAAGAAGAAGGCGATCAGTGGACTTTTTGCAGAAAACATCTCGGAAGGACTGATATTGGGAAGGCAACATGGGAGTTGTGGAGGTCTCAGCCAGAGGAATGGAAGGAGGAGGTAGCACCTTGGAAATACATTGTTGCTGACACGGAGGACCCCAAGCCAATACTTGTCCAGAATTCCAGTCAAGATGCAGGGAGTGTTTCTGCAACCATGGAAGGCCCAGGATGATGGGACTGGAGGATTTAGGCAGAATTAGGAAAGAGATCTCCTTACCATGCAAAACCTCAAAGCGTAACACAATAGGAGGGGTTTTAAACCGGATGGGGCTCATAGGCAAGAAGGAGCCATCTACTGCGGTCACGGAGAGGGGTATAGCTAAGGCAACAAAGGCGATGCCCAACTCGGAAGCTAAAGATTGTTCAATGAAATTCCCGGCAGCACCAGAGTCCACATATGCAAAGAGTTGATAGGCATTTTGAGCCCAGTGGATAGCCATGGGAAGGGTGAAACATGGGAAGGGTGAAACAAGGGAAGCGGACAAAATTAAAGGATCAGTCTAGATCACCTCCCTCCGAGTGACCTAGACCATGGAGTTTCTCGGACGGACTGGACAGGAGTTTAAAAGATGTCCTTTATTGTCACAATAAAGGCACAAGCCCAATCCAATGCGCCGGGCACATTCCTCGGGAGTGAGGCGAGTTCGCCCAAGCTGCATAGGTTCTTCCAATGCGTGAGAGGTTGAAGACGGAGAGGATTCCACAGGTCTTTGGACTACCGGTGCTGGACGGCCAGTAGGGGGGATAACTGGATCTGGATTTCTCCAGGGCCCGCTCCTGGAAGCGAATGTCTGTTTGAATGCTCAATGCGATTAAATCATCCAATGTGGTAGGAATGGTGCGTCCAGCAAATTCATCCTTAACACGCTCAGATAGGCCTTGCCAGAAGGTAGCAGCAAGGGCCTCATTATTCCACTTTAGTTCGGCGGCCAGCGTACGGAATTTAACTGCATATTGGCAGACTGTCATTCTTTGCTGATGAAGACGAAGGAGCACCCCAGCAGCCGAAGGCACTCTGCCCGGCTCATCATAAGTTTTCCAGAATGCATCCAAAAAGAGCTGGAGGTCGGAGGTGATAGAATCGTGTGATTCCCAGAGTGGGGATCCCCAAGCTAGAGCATCACCGGAGAGGAGAGAGATAATATATGCAACTTTGGTGCGACCAGTTGGAAAATGGTGGCTGGAAAGTTCAAAGTGGACGGAACACTGATTAATGAAGCCCCGACAAGCCTTAGGGTGGCGGCGGTAGATGCAGGCAGGGATTGCCAGGTGTAGCAGGTAACATGGGAGCAGCTGAAGCAGAAGCAGGTACAGGAGGAGCTGACGTTGCAGAAGGTTGCAGACGATTCAGACGGGAGGCAAGATCCTGAAGAACCAGCTATATTTGCTCTTGATTTTCTTGCTGGGAGTTAGGTCTCTGAACTAGATGTTGCATTTGATCCTCGGTCAGTGGCCGATTCGCAGAGGCGCGCATGGCTTGAGCAAACTCTCATGGTACAAGCCAAGTTGGTACACAAGAGATCAGTTCACGAGAGGTCAGGTTAAGGCAAGTTACACGAAGGGAGCTCAGAAACAAATGTTGCTCAAGCAACCAGTAGCTGGTCTGAAAGGGATTTAAATAGAGAAGCACATGTGGGGCTGGACAGGAAGTAGCAGGAAGGAATCATATATTAAGCAACAGGTGAAGCCGGCGACACCCATAGCTGCAGAGTGCAGCAGAGCTGAACACAAGCTAGTGGAACAACAGGTGCCAGCCGGGCTACAGCAGTAACGGTGAGACACAGATCAGCTCCGCAGTGGATCTGTGACATCAGGACAGTGCTGCCAGCTTATTAGTACAGATTAGGATTGCCACCTGTCCGGGATTCACCCAGACAGTTCGGGTTTTGAGTCATGTGTCCGGGTTTCAGGTCGACTGAAACCCAGACACATTATTCAGACCAGGCTGTGGCTCTCCAAGTAACCAAGACAGTCACACACAAATTTATTGCTGTCTGGGAGCTGTGGGCAGCTGTCTGGGGGCAGGTTTGGCATTACTGGGGAGCAGGGTGATGATGTCAGCAAGAGAAATTTGGCCACACCCACTGTTTGCTGTGGCACGCTATGCGCACCGCATTACTATTCTTTTTGGGGCACTCAAAGGTGTCCCAGGCCGCCAAAGTGTTTGGGTTTGGCTTGAATAAAAGGTGGCAACCTTAGTACAGATGCACTGATGGATGAGGTCTTTGCAGGGTTTGCTTATCTGTCCCCTACCCCCAATCACTGCTGTCAGTGTGGGAAGGAGTTGGCAGGAGGTGTAAGATGGGTGGGGGGTAAAAAAACAAAGCCTGCAAAGTCCTGATCTGACAGCACTCCTGTATTCAGAAGCTGTCAGCTGTGTGTATAGGAATACAGGAGTGCGATAGAGAATTGAGCCTCACCTCCTCCTGCTCTCTCTTCTTCTACTCAGATGTGCAGGCTGTGTTCTCTCTTCCCCTTCTCCTTCCTTCCAGTGCAGTGCTCCTGTACATCTGTGAACACTGCTGCAGGCTTCTTAATACAGGAGTGCTGTACTGGCAGGAAGGACTAAGTGGAAAGAGAACACTGTCTGCACCTCCTCCGGGTCACCCCCCCCACCACTTTAAGTACTGGACAGACGGGAGCAGTAATGCAGATGTCACTACTCTGGTCAGTCTTGTAGCAGAAG
Organism: Lithobates clamitans; assembly: GCA_037952925.1. Lineage (NCBI taxonomy): Eukaryota > Metazoa > Chordata > Amphibia > Anura > Ranidae > Lithobates > Lithobates clamitans. The sequence goes on along the minus strand of JBBGZY010001726.1, from coordinate 583,671 downwards.
AATTCGCTAAAGGGTGCTCCTATCCTTACAATAAATGACTGCACCAGGGACAGCCATCCCTTCTGCTCAGCCCCTGTCTCAGTCCTGCAAAAACCCTATATCGGTGGCTCTGTGTGAAGAGATTTCCCCATTCAGACCATAAACAGAGTTGGATCGATAGTCCCTGACAGATGCTGGGATAATTATAACCATTATAACCATCTGCTCCCTGACCAGATCTGTGATCATAGTACCTGGCAGAGGCATCAACTTACTTTCTTGCCTCTGAGATGTTTTAGAGAACTGTAAAGTCAGTGCTGTTTTTTATCATTTGTTAAAAAAAAAGAAAGCTGTGCAATAATGACTGATTGTGGTAATGAGATTGTGTTTTAGTTAGCATTTTATAAATACAGTATGTAGGCAAGTATACATAAGGCATCTTGTTTAGCATGTAATCCCAGACTCTATGATTTTGAGATCCAGCTCTGTGAGGTTCAAAGCATCACCTCCAGGACTTCTTGTTATTAATTACGTTGAAAATCGTTCCTAACCACTTGCCGTTCGCGCTATAGCCGAAAGACGGCTACAGCGGGGACTTAATTTGCCGGGAGGGCATCCCTGGACGTCCTCCCGTGCTTGAGCAGCCTGCACGCTCCCTGCAGGGCGCACGGAGAGCTCTGTGATCAGAGAGTCTATGAGACTTGCCTGATCACAGATCTGAGTAAGGGGTCGATCCCGACCACTTACCACGTGATCAGCTGTCAGCCAATGACAGCTGATAATGTGACCTGTATAGAGCCAGTAATCGGCTATTTATTCTCCTCACACTGATAGCGGGAGGAGAAAAAAAAAAAAAAAAACAATCGCAGGCAGCGAGAGGGACATCGGTCCCGATCATGGAATGGCTTCTGTGCCCACTAGCCTCACCTACCAGTGCCCACCAGCACCATCTACCAGTGCCAACCACCAGTGCCCACAGTGCCACCCATCAGTGCCCACAATGTGTCATCACCAGTGCTGCCTATCAATATCACCTACCAGTGCCACCTACAAGTGCCCATCAGTCCCACCTACAAGTGCCCAGTGACATCTATCAGTGCCACCCATCAGTGCCATCCACCAGTGCCACCCAGTGACTTATCAGTGCCCATCAGTGTTGTCTAATCTGTGTCTATCAGTGCCGTCTTATCAGTGCAGCCCATCAGTGGCGCCTCCTCGGCGAATATAAATGAAGGAGAAAAATTACCCGTTTGCAAAATTTTATAACACACTATTAACCACTTGACAACTGGGCACTTAAACCCCCTTCCTAACCAGACCAATTTTCAGCTTTCGGTGCTCTCACATTTTGAATGATAATTACTCAGTCATGCAACACTCCACCCATATGAAATTTCTGTCCTTTTTTTCACACAAATAGAGCTTTCTTTTGGTGGTATTTAATCACTGCTGTTTTTTTTTTTTTTTTTTGCGCTATAAATCAAAAAAGACTGAAAATTCGATAAAAAAAAAAAAAATTCTTTGTTTCTGTTAAAATTTATTGCAGAGTATTGGCAAGTATTGGCAGAGTATTGGCGAGTATTGGCAGAGTATTGGCGAGTATTGGCAGAGTATTGGCAGAGTATTGCCGAGTACTGCACAGTGTTGCAGAGTATTGCACAATGTTGCAGAGTATTGCAGAGTATTGCACAGTGTTGCAGAGTACTGCAGATTATTGGCATTGAGCAGCCCACAGCGCTGCTGCAATCTCTCCCCCTCTCCCCCTTTCCCCTCGCACTGTACCGATTGGTACAGAGAGGGGAGGGAGGAACCGGCATAATGACGTGATGCCGGTTTGTTTACAAGTGATCACTCTGTCATTTGACGGAACGATCACGTGGTAAACGGACGTTATCAGCGGCTATTTACCATGATCCGTGATGCGCCGGGCCCTCCGGACCCAGCGGTCACGGATGTTCCCAGGTGCGCGCCCCAGGGGGCGCACGGGAGCAACATTCTGGAAGGACGTCCCACGGACTTCCACCCAGAATAAGCCGACCGCGCTGTTGCCGTCTTTCAGCTATGGCCCGGTCGGCAAGTGGTTAAACATTTTTTTTTTTTTTTTTTGTCTTTTTTTGTTTGTTTAGCAAAAGAAAAACCCCAGTGGTGATTAAATACCACCAAAAGAAAGCTCCATTTGTGTGAAAAAAAATGACAAAAATTTCATTTGAGTACAGTGCAGCATGACCGCGCAATTGTCATTCAAAGTGCGTCAGCGCTGAAAGCTGAAAATTGGCCTGGTCAGGAGGGGGGTTTAAGTGCCCAGTAAGCAAGAGGTTAATGACATTTGCTGTATGTTTGGGGTTGTTGTCCTGTTGCAGAATAAATCTGGGGCCGATCACACGCCTCCCTAATGGTGTGGCATGATGGATAATTATTTGCCTGTATTTCTCAGCATTTAGGACACCACTGATCCTGAACACATCTCCAACTCCATTTGCAGAAATGCAGCCCCAGGCTCGTACAGAACCTCCACCATGCGTCAATGTTGCCTGCAGACACTCATTATTGTAGCGTTCTCCAGCCCTTCACCATCAAACTGCCTCCTGCTACAGCCAAATATTTCACATTTTGACTCCTCAGTCCAGAGCATCTGCTGCCATTTTTCTGCAACCCAGTTCCTGTTTTAGTGCATAGTTGAGTCACTTAGCAATGTTTCCACGTCGGAGTGTTGACTTTTTGGCCAAAATTCTTTCATGAAGGCCACTTCTGGACAGACTTCTTCAGACAGTAGATAGGTGTACCTGTATCCCACTGGTTTCCACCAGTTCTGTACTGATGGCATTGCTGGACATCTTCTGATTTTGAAGGGAGGTAAGCATGATGTGTCTTTCATCTGGTGCATTAAGTTTCCTTGGCCTACCACTGTGTTTACGGTCCTCAACATTGCCTGTTTCTTTGTGCTTTTTCAAAAGAACTTGAACAGCACATTTTGAAACCACAGTCTGCCTGGGAGAGACCTTGCTGATTTAGTACACCTACCTTGTGTCTTGCTGCTGTGCTCAGTCTTGCCATGGCGTATAACAGGTGACATGAAACTGTCTTGCACAACCTCACCTTAGTAGCAGAGTTTGGCTGTTCCTCAGTTTTAAGACTCCTACCAAACTGTTTCTGTTTCAGTTAATGACAGTGTTTTAACCTACATATGAAATTGATGATCATTAGCACCTGCTTGCTATGATTGATTCATACACCTGACTCTAAGCCCTGGTTCACATTGGAGGGATTTGGCATGTCAAATCGCATGCCTAATCGGAGGCAATTGCCGGCAGTGGCACCGTCCGAATCAGTGCGACGTCACATTTGCGGCGCTGCACCGATTCCCAAAAGTAGTATCTGTACTGCTTTTGGTGATTTGGGGGTGCGATTTCCATTGACATCTGTGCAGCAACTCGCAGAGATGTCTCCGAAATGGCCCCCTGAAGTTGGGACTGACATGTGGGAATGAAATGCTGCGAGTTGAGCTGAACTTGCACCATTTCATTACCTCTGTCATTGTGAACCTGGGCTTAATCCTACTGGTTTGAAGCCAGGGGTTAGTCACACCAAATATTGATTTGACTTAGGCTGGCTATACATTATATATATGTTCTTGATCTAGATTTACCAAAACCATATAATATGAGGTCAAACCCAAATGCTTTCAATGTGTATGCAATCAGACAGGCCCTTGCACTGCAAAGTTGAAGGTAAATCTAAAGGTAATTAAATAAGAAAACTGTATAATGTATGGCCAGCATTGGATATTTCTTCTGTTTACTCACTTTGCATTTTTTAAACAATAAAATACATTAAATAAAATAAATATTTTTGAAAGCACTATAACTTTACAGGATAGATAGATAGATAGATAGATAGATAGATAGATAGATAGATAGATAGATAGATAGATAGATAGATAGATAGATAGATAGATAGATAGATAGATAGATAGATAGACATGCAGTGCACTTTTAAGCCAATCTGTGCCTGCCATGAAAGGTTCAATTGGTTGTGTTTGCCTCCCAGACAAAATAACTTACAGGCCAATTTTAGAGGTTCCAGCTGTTCCGGCAGTTCGGTGCTTGCCAGAGATCGCAATTTTTCAAAAAAGATGTTTATGAAGCTGTCATCCCTGGTTCGATACCCTTTTTTCTGGATGAAATGTTTTATGTCTGAGAAGGAACACAATAACATACTTTGGTAAATGATGTTTAACAATAATAACTGTTCACCAAGATTAAAGAGATACATCAGTTAAACCTGATACATTTCTGAAAAAATATATGTAGCACGTTAAAATTTTAAATTATGTGATTTATCTACCGTACTTCATTTTGCAAAATCTGCCTTTTTTCAATGTAAGATCTAGGCTGTAAATACACTCATCCTTCATGTAACTGTGGCCATTTTAACTGAGGGCAGCTGAAGCCAGCGACCTTCCTCTTTCTGGGAATTCAGCCGATTCCCAGTCTCTACAATGCCAAATCTTGTGCATGCATACTACAGACCTAGGTGTCCTTTTATGAAAGTGCGGTAAAATACAGCTTTTCAGTTCTCAGGCATTCTCAGAGGAGATCGCGCTCCTCTGAGTGCCTGTTTATGAAAGTGTGTAGATCGCTTCTCATGTTGAGTTGAGGAGCGATCTACAAACGCCAGGAACTCCTGAGAAAGGCTCCTCTCACTATAATCTCGCATGATATAGCGGGATTACAGTATGAGGAACCATAAAATACAAAAGTTTAACACAAATCAGCACATATTATTCCCCAACATATTAATAAAATAATAAAGTTAAATTCCCCCTACACAATATACATTAACCTAATTATAAAAAAAAAAATGTTTTTATCAATATTTAAAGATCATACATGTCCCTATTTAAATGTGAATGGTGTATAGTAAATGAATGTAATGCAGCTATACACCATTCATATAAATGCAAAATACATTTATAATCATTAAAAAAATAATTTTAATAAAGTATACAAGTATAAATATTTATTAATAAATTAAAATAAAATATATTTCATAATTGATAAACTGGTGCAATGCGAGAACACTGCAAATCCACTGTGGGTTCCCGCATCGCACCGACTCGCATGTCAGTTCACACTGCCATATGCGAATCGCTGGGGAGTGTCAATACATTGTTAACGACACCCCCAGTTCAGCTTGCATATCGCACTGCGAACTGACAGTGCGGACATGAATCGGATCGCATATGTGTGAACACACATGCGATCCGATTCTGGTCCGAACAGAAAAAAGGGTCCTGTGCGTGTTTGCACCGAATGCGGTGCGATATCAGCCATACTATCTTTACAGCTGATATCGCACCGCACAGACATCGCATGTAATGTGAACGGCAGTGTGCTGCGAATTACATGCGATGCCTGTGCGATGTCCGGCATCGCACAAGTGTGAACTGGGCCTAAAAGTTAACAACACCCCCAAATCAGTTCGCATATCGCAGTGCGATCTGCAAACTTGGACAGTAATCGAATCGCATGGGTGTGAACACCCATGCGATCCGATTCTGCTGTGGACCAAAAAAAGTGTACTGTAAGAGTTTGGTCCGAGGGCAATGCAAATTTAGCAATACTATCTGTATGGCTAAAATCGCATCGCACAGAGATCGGATGTGATTTTGCACTGCAGTGCGGTGTGAATCACATCCGATCTCGGACACCGCAGCAGTGGGAACTGGCCCTAAATCATATTGCATTTGCACCAAAATGGTACAGAACCCTTTATTTGGTCCGCACTGGAATCGGATCGCATGGGTGTGAACACCCATGCGATCCGATTCCTGCACCATTACATAGTTCGCACTGCGATCTGTGAAATGATCTGGGGGTGTCATTAACTTTACATTGACACCCGCAGTGGTGCGCAGATGTCAATGTAGGTGCGATGTGAAAACCCGCACAGGAATCACGCTGGTTCATGCATCGCACAAGTGTGAACCCAGCCAGAGACGTGAACATCTAAAAAAAAAATATATATATATATATAAAAATATATATAATAGATATAGTCTATATATATATATCTATCTATCTATCTATATACATACATACATACATACACACACACACATACTACATATATATATATATATATATACACGCACACTATAAATTCCTAGCCTGCTGGTTTTGGGGTGTGTAATGGTGGGGAAGATGTACTATGACTGTTTGGTGAAAACAAACAAAAAGACTTCTTGCTTTCTCCAGAATATCAGCCAGTTTCAGGCTTCTCACTCTGATTCTCCACTTCTGGAATGGTGAATCAGAAAGTGAGAATTCTGTCACAGATCGCCGGTGAGGTGCCGAGATCGCACCTTCATAAACTGGCCGATTCTGTGAAGTCATTTACAAATTCTCACTGTGCTGAGATAATCAGCGGAGAACATGTTCTCCGCTGATTATCTCGGTTTCATAAACTGGTAATGAGCTGAGATCAGTGGTGAGACTTGGGATCGCCGCTGATCTCAGTTTCATAAAAGGACACCATAGTGCCATGCGCTGCTCATGCACAATACAGTTGCCCGAGGTCTCCAACCTCCTCTGCCTGTTTTGCCCACCTCCAGCCCTCCTCTATCTCACAATAAAAAGCCCAAAGACTCCTGGAATCTGTTACCATAATAAGGAGTCAATTGGACTAGGGCTTCCTACATCATTCGCCTAGGTGAGACCAGACCTACGAAAAAGGTATCTACAGATAGAACATAAAGAAGGGGAGAACATTCAAACAGAGGTAACTTGGCAAAGAGAGACCGAAGGTCCACTTTAAAATATTCTCATCCCAATATTCTAATACTGTAGAGGGCCAATCAAAGCTGCTCGCAGTGAAGAGGAAATCCTTTACCAGCAAATGACAGGTCTTTCCTTTAATGTGAACTTTTCCCAAGAGAAATATAATTGCTGCCATTGCTGAGTTCTTTATGAAAACGCTAGATACATGACTTTCATGCTGGCACTCACTACAAAACTCTCTGACCAAAAACAAATATGCAAATCAGGAACGTCAGAAGTTTTTATCTACATATTTGTGGCAGATAAGTGAATCATAGTGTTGATGACAGACATAACAGGCAGGCAATTATTATTTGCAGAATTAAAAGAAATCACTGGCAGTTTATGCGTTTCTCAAATAATAAGGTGTCCTTCTCTTAATAGGGACATTTTATCAAAGTGGAAAGTTGCTTTAAAGACAGCCCTCTATCCATATGCAAAAAACTTAGTGATACTAAAGTCTCAGTGTTTTTCATTTAAAAATAACAAACACTTTATTCTTACCTCCTCTGTGCAGTGGTTTTGCACAGAGCAGCCCCAATCCTCCTATTCTCGGGTCCCTCGCTGGCGCTCCTGGCCCCTCCCTCATTCCGAGTGCCCCCACAGCAAGCAGCTTGCTGTGAGGGCACCCAAGCCAAGCCTATGCTCTGTGAGTCCATTCAGACATGGAGCTGCGGTTCGACCCCGTCCCTTCTCTCTTCTCATTGGCTCAATGATTTTGATTGACAGCAGCGGGAACCAATAGCGCTGCACTGCTGTCTCAGCCAATGAGGAGGGAGAGTCCCGGGCAGCTGAGACTGTCCTGCAACATCGCTGGATCAAGATGTGGCTCAGGTAAGTATTAGGGGGGCTGTAGGGGGGGGGGTGTTCTGCAAAAAGAAGGTTTTTGATCTTTATGCATAGAATGCATTAGGATAAAAAAAAAAAAAGACTTTGCAACCACTTTATAAAAATATAATAATGTACTTACCTTGATCCTGGCTTTTGACAATTCCAAGAGGTGTGGTCACATAACTATACCTCCTGGGTGCTCAAAATTTGCTTAGAATTTTATTGACTGCCTGTCAGTTAGCTAATGTTACACAGTTAGTCAGGTTGAACAAAAGACACAAGTCCATCTAGTTCAACCAATAAAATAGAAAAAAAAAAAATCATACAATACCATATACACAATTTTATACCCTCAGTTGATCCAGAGGATGCGAAAAACCCCAGAAAAGCATAATCCAATTTGTCACAGCAGGGGGAAAAATTCCTCCCTGATCCCCCAAGAGGCAATCAGATATTACCTGGATCAACTTTATCTATAAAATGTTAGTACCAGGGGCGGCCCATCCATTAAGGGCACACGGGCGTCGCCCCTTACCCATGCCTCTGGTGGAGAAGGATCTGGGGGGTTTGGTAGAACATATGCTTAAAGCGGTGTTTCAGCCTTTTTTTTTTTTTTTAAAGTCAGCAACCACAAACACTGTAGCTGCTGACTTTTAATAAGGGCACTTACCTGTCCAGTGAGCCTGCGATGTCGCCCCCCCAAGGCCGATCCGTCCATCAGATTGGGTGCCGGCGCCGCCATCCTAACTAACTTTTTCAAATTTTTTTAATATATTTTTTGTAGAATTTTAATGTCATTTTTTTTTTTAGGGTGGACCTCCACTTTAATAGTAGGAGAAAATGCCAAGCTGTGGTTTCCAAAGCGGTTTCCTTTCTTGTATTGAGAGAGGTATGGACTCCAGAGATCGAGATATCATTTTGCCCCTGTACAAATCATTAGTAGGACCTCATCGGGAATATGCAGGTCAGTTTTGGGCATCAATTCACAAAAAAGATATTGGAGAACTGGAGAAAGTGCAAAGAAGAGCAACCAAACTGATAAGAATCATGGAGGAGCTCAGCTATGAGGAAAGATAGTACCCCAAAGGGTCCCAAACTGAACCTTAGTACATTCAGTGTATGAATCATTAACCACTACTCTCTGAATTCTGTCTTTTAGCCAGTTTTCTATCCATTTAAAAACAGATTTTTCCAAACCTGTAGACTTTACCTTACACATGAGCCGTGTGCGGGGAACTGTGTCAAACACTTTTGCAAAATCCAAGTATACCACATCCACAGCCACCCCTCTGTCCAAGGTTTTACTTACCTCCTCATAAAAAGAAATCAGGTTTGTTTTGACAACTTCTGTCTTTCATCAATCTGTCTGTTGCCTAAAATATTTTTCCTTACAGCTCCATGTCAGCCTATTACTGGCTTTGCTCCTTCAGGAGGACCTAACTCATAAATTTGACTCTTGCCCTCAGGCTGACATTCCTCTCTTTTCCTCCTCGCCTAGTAGGACCAAGCACCCCTTACCTGGCTGCAATAAACTTGTGGCCATCTACCTGTTTCTCCCCAGGTGCAGACCCCGCTGTACAGACCCATAAATAGGCTTCTTGCGTGGGTGTTATGGCTGGCATTGGGATTGAATCCCTGCTAAATGCACGGCTCTTCCCAGAAGTGACACCATGGCTGCAGCTGTCTGGTATATAACTCTGCCTGATTTTATTGCCATTTTGTCCCTGATGCATGCTGCATCTTACTTCATTCAGTGATGTTTCTCTAGATTGAATGAATCCCCATATGGCAGCTGGGATGCCTTCTTGAGCTTCATAGTAGCCTGGGGTTTTATAAGGCACCTGATTTGGGCTATTGAGGTGTACCCCACTTTTGTTAAAAGGTGCAATAGTGAGATTTACTATTCCCTTGGGTGATCTGTGTACACTGAAGAATATTATTATAATCTGTTACAGAGTCCTACCTCTTGTTTCTGTCATGAACAGAAATTTTTTCATTGTCCTGCTTCTGGCATGACTGGGTTTTGATGAACAAATCACCTGGTGATGTCTGAGCTCTGGTCTGGGAAGCTGCAGTATTTAGCCTTTCTTGGCAGTAGTTATTTCCAAGCACAATAATTCCTATTGTATTTAATTTGTTTTTGTACTGCTTTTTTAGTCTGCAGGGCTGTACTTTGAAGTAGATGGGTAACTTTTAAACATCTTAGTTATCTTAAGTTACCAGATGACTTGGGTAGCATTGTACATGTTGTATTTTATTCCTAATGTGGAGTTCTTCTTTAGAATTGCTCAGTATTCCTCCTTGTCAGGGATTGATATTTACTGAGACAAGTCCTTGTTCAGCAAGCAGTAAAACTGTGTACTGTTACCTACTTGTACAGTATTTCTTGCTGCCGGTTTGCTGCAAAGCCATGAGTGTCACCTCATCCTAGTAGCCAGTCATTTCAAAGAAGGTAATGGGGCACCGTTCAGGTAAGAGTTTTTCTTTCAGGTGTATGGGAAGCGAACTATGGGCTCTTGCCATTGAGTTCCTCCGGAATGGCAGGAATCATGCACTGCCTAAATTTGGCCTGTGCCACTCATGCCTAGGCAGGCAAGCCCTGTATGTGGGCCATACACTCTAAAAGAGTGTTTCCACTCACCCTGTGAAAAGGGTTACCGAGCAGTCCTCTTCAGACTTTTCTAAAGAGAAGATACGGGCGAGCATGACTACAAGAGTACTGCCTTGTCCAAGCAACCAAGGATAGAGATGACGACGCCTAACATTTTGTCACATTCATTAAGCCTGTGGTCAATACACTCTAAAGGAGTGTTTCCGCTCACCCTGTGAAAGGGTTACCGAGCAGTCTCCAAGCCTTTCCAGGCAAACAATCTGCTTTAGATTCTTCCAAAGAGAAGACAGATGAACATGACTGCAGGAATGTTGCCTTGTTCAAGCAACCAATGATAAAGATGATGACATCTAACAGGTTGTCACATTCATTAAGCCTGTGGTCCATACACTCTAAAGGAGTGTTTCCACTCACCCTATGAGAGGGTTACCGAGCAGTCTCCAAGCCTTCCCAGGCAAAAACAATCCTCTTCAGACTCTTCTAAAGGAAAGATAGACGAACATGACTGCAAGAATGCTGCCTTGTTCAAGCAACCAAGGATAAAAGATGACGACGAAACCGAACAGGTTGTCACATTCATTAAGCATTTGGTCAATACACTCTAAAGGAGTCGTTTCCACTCACTCTGTGAAGGGACATGATCCAGGAAATTGGCACATGTTTCCTACCTAGCTCGTATAAAGTATGGGCTGTCCATCCTGCTCTGCTGGGATGTGGTCCCTGTGTTCACGTGCTAAATGCATTGTTTATCAGGGAGCCCCTCTGCCGGTTTGTCCCTTATGGGTTTGACCAGATACATTACTTTACCAATAGAAGATGATGTGGCCTTTAAGGAAGAACTCATTCACTGCATTTGTTCATAGAAAATGAAGCCTAAATTGACGGCAAGGTTCTGCGATTGTGGACAGTCTGGCTTCCTGCCTCTGTGCCTCTGTGTTAACTGTAAGTTAAAAACCAGAGTTTAAAACAGGAGGTTTTAACAGGGGTCATAGTACCTGTGTAGTGCGAGTACCTAAGTGTTGACTGAGTAGTGTGTGTGGATTGTTAGTACTTGTGTATGTTCTTCAAGTGCACGTAGGTCTGCGAGTACACATAGGTCTGCGAGTGCACATAGGTCTGCGAGTGCATATAGGTCTGCGAGTGTTCTGTGAGTGCATGTAGTTCTGCGAGTGCACGTAGTTCTGTGAGTGGTCTGCGAGTGCACGTAGGTCTGCGAGTGGTCTGTGGGTGCACGTAGGTCTGCGAGTGGTCTGCAAGTGCACGTAGATCTGTGAGTGCACGTAGGTCTGCGAGTGGTCTGCAAGTGCACGTAGGTCTGAGAGTGCACGTAGTTCTGTGAGTGCATGTAGTTCTGCGAGTGGTCTGCAAGTGCACGTAGGTCTGCGAGTACCTGTGTATTGTCTTGTTGAGTACCTGTGTATTGTCTTGTTGAGTATTAGTGTCAGGAAGCTAGTTGTAATTTTGGTAATTGGTAATTTGGACAGGGTATAATCCCCAATCCTCATTAAATTTATTAGGTACGATGCCCGGCGGGTGTGGAGAGGCGACTCGGTGTATATCTTGCGGTATGCATGCGTTTCTTGATCATCTGATCGAGGGTACATACTGCTATGCAAAATGTAAGTGCATTGTTTCCCTGGAAGCCCAGGATCTGAATCTGGGGAAGCAACTGTGAGCACTGAGAAGTCCCTCCATACTAAAGGAGAGCCAGGAACGTACATGGCAGGTGCTGGCTGGGGCCAGTACAGAGGCGGGTAGAGACAACGAGGTGCAGGCACTACCAAAGAGTAGATGGGTGACAGTCAGGAAGGGTAGAGGGGGAAGTGCCAGGTAGGCCGATCCAGGGCTAGAGCATCCCAATAAGTACGCTCCATTGAGTGACATTGGTGAAACCTGTCAGGGACCAGCACTGCTGGAGCTGAGGGACTCTCCTAGCTGCCGGGGGAAGATTCTGGTGGTAGGGGACTCAATCATTAGAAGGACAGAGAGGCCAATCTGTAACAAAGACCTGAAGCGCCGAACTGTATGTTGTCTACCGGGCGCTCGGGTTTGGCACATCACGGATCTGGTGGACAGATTACTGGGAGGGGCTGGGGAAGACCCAGCTGTCATGGTGCACGTTGGCACCAATGACAAAGTCAGATGGAGTGTCCTAAAGAACGATTTTAGGGACTTAGGAGCTAAACCGAGGAAAAGAACCTCCAAGGTAGTATTCTCAGGAATACTACCTGTACATTGAGCCACAAAAGAAAGGCAGAGGTAGATTAGCAAAGTAAACAAATGGCTGAAGAGCTGCTGTAGTAAGGAGGGGTTTGGGTCCCTGGAGGACTGGGCCGACTTCTCAGTCGATAACCGGTACTATAGAAAGGACGGACTGCACCTAAATGAGGAGGGTGCAGATCAGCTGGGAATGAAGATGGCCAAAAAGTTAGAGGGGTTTCTAAACTAGGTGATGGGGGGAGGGTCCAGAGGTAGAGATAGTTAGCGCGGAATATATTCCAGAGGGTAGTATTGGGGACAGTAGTGGTAGGTTGACCAAAGCACATAAACCCAAGGTAAGTATAGTAGCAAGTCCTAGTTGCAATCTCGGAACACCCAATAAGTGGATAATATGCGTCTAACCTTGGTGGCATGTTCATCAATGCCAGGAGCCTGGCGGACAAGATGGGTGAACTAGAGATACTGTTGTACAAGGGGGATTTGGATTTTGTGGGAATTTCAGAGACCTGGTTCAACAGCTCTCATGATTGGCTAGCAAACTTTCAAGGGTATACCCTTTATCACAAGGATAGAGAGTGTAAAAAAGGGGGAGGGGTATGCCTATATATCAAGAATAATGTACAGGTGAATATGAGAAATTACCTCACTAAGGGAGCTAGGGAGGAGGTGGAATTCTTATGGGTAGAGCTTCAAAGGGATGAAGCTAAGGGAAAAATAATACTGGGAGTATGCTATAGGCCCCCTAACCTGAGGGAGGAAGGGGAGACAGATCTCCTATCACAATTTGGATTAGCAGCTAGAATGGGAAGTGTTATCATAATGGGGGATTTTAACTATCCGGATTTAGACTGGGCGGAGGGAACCGCGCATTCATCTAAGGCTCGCCAGTTCCTAAACGCCTTGCAGGACAATTTTATGGGTTAGATGATAGACGCACCAACTAGAAATAAAGCATTACTGGATCTACTGATTAATAACAATACAGACCTGATCACAGATGTGGAAATACTGGGCAATTTAGGTAAAAGTGATCACAGGTCAATTGGCTTCAGTATAAATCACACAAATAGGAAATATAAGGGGAATACAAAGACATTGAATTTCAAAAGAGCCAACTTCCCTAAACTATGAGCCTCGCTAGAAGGCATAAATTGGGATAAAATCTTAGGAACAAAGAACACGGAGGAGAGTTGGGTTTGCTTTAAGATAATATTAAATAAGGGCATTAGCCAATGCATCCCATTGGGTAATACATTTAAAACAGCGAACAAAAGTCCAAGATGGCTTAACTCCAATATAAAAATGCATACAAAAGCAAAGGAGAAGGCCTTCAAAAAATACAGGGTTGAGGGATCATCATCAGCATTCAGACTTTATAAAGAATGCAACAGGAAATGTAAGGGTGCAATAAGGACGGCTAAGATAGAACATAAAAGACACATAGCGGAGGAGAGCAAAAAAAATCCCCAAAAATTCTTTAAGTATGTAAACAGTAAAAAAGGGAGGACAGACCATATTGGCCCCATAAAGAATGAAGAAGGACATCTGGTTACAAAACATAGGAAGATGGCGATGGTATTGAATTTATTCTTCTCTTCAGTCTTCACGAGGGAATCGGGGGGCTTCAGTAACCCAAACTGCAGTGTTTATCCTCATGACACATCACAGGAAGCACCTACATTGTTAACAGAGGACAGAATTAAAATTAGACTTGGGAAACTTAACATTAATAAATCACCGGGACCAGATGGCTTGCACCCGAGGGTACTTAGGGAACTCAGTCAAGTAATTGCCAGACCATTGTTCCTAATTTTTACTGACAGTCTACTGACTGGAATGGTACCAGCTGATTGGAGAAAAGCCAATGTAGCACCAATATTTAAAAAGGGCCCAAAATACATCCCTGTGAATTACAGACCAGTTAGCCTAACTTTAATAGTATGTAAACTCTTGGAGGGGATGATAAGGGACTATATACAAGATTTTAGTAATAAGAACGGTATCATTAGCAGTAATCAGCATGGATTCATAAAGAATCGTTCTTGCCAAACCAATCTATTAACCTTCTATGAGGAGGTGAGTTGCCATCTAGATAAAGGAAGGCCCGTGGACATGGTGTATCTGGATTTTGCAAAAGCATTTGACACAGTTCCCCATAAACGTTTACTGTACAAAATAAGGTCTGTTGGCATGGACCTGAGTACATGGATTGAAAACTGGCTACAAGGGCGAGTTCAGAGGGTGGTGATAAATAGGGAGTACTCGGAATGGTCAGGGGTGGGTAGTGGGGTCCCCCAGGGTTCTGTGCTGGGACCAGTCCTATTTAATTTGTTCATAAACAACCTGGAGGATGGGGTAAACAGTTCAATCTCTGTTTTTGCGGACGATACTAAGCTAAGCAGGGCAATAACTTCTCCACAGGACGTGGAAACCTTGCAAAAAGATCTGAACAAATTAATGGGGTGGGCAACTACATGGCAAACCAGGTTCAATGTAGAAAAATGTAAAATAATGCATTTGGGTGGCAAAAATATGAAGGCAATCTATACACTGGGGGGGGAGAACCTCTGGGGCAATCTAGGATGGAAAAGGACCTGGGAGTCCTAGTAGATTATAGGCACAGCAATGGCATGCAATGCCAAACTGCTGCTAACAAAGCAAACAGAATATTGGCATGCATTAAAAAGGGGATCAACTCCAGAGATAAAACGATAATTCTCCCGCTCTACAAGACTCTGGTCCGGCCGCACCTAGAGTATGCTGTCCAGTTCTGGGCACCGGTCCTCAGGAAGGATGTACTGGAAATGGAGCGAGTACAAAGAAGGGCAACAAAGCTAATAAAAGGGTCTGGAGGATATTAGTTATGAGGAAAGGTTGTGAGCACTGAACTTTTTCTCTCTGGAGAAGAGACGCTTGAGAGGGGATATGATTTCAATATACAAATACCATACTGGTGACCCCACAATAGGGATAAAACTTTTTCGCAGAAGGGAGTTTAACAAGACTAGTGGCCACTCACTAAAGTTAGAAGAAAAGAGGTTTAACATTAAACTACGTAGAGGGTTCTTTACTGTAAGAGCGGCAAGGATGTGGAATTCCCTTCCACAGGCAGAGTCTCAGTGGGGAGCATTGATAGCTTCAAGAAACTATTAGATAAGCACCTGAACGACCGCAACATACAGGGGTATACAATGTAATACTGACATATAATGACACACATGGGTTGGACTTGATGGACTTGTGTCTTTTTTCAACCTCACCTACTATGTAACTATGTAAGATACATGTCTGAGTTGGCGGTTAGTGAATAAATAACAGGGCCAGCTGACCCCTACACAGTCCTCCTGTAATTAGAAGCCCAACTAATTATGATTTAAAGTATGTCTTTCTCTGCCGCTAGAGAACATAGCGGTGGTAAGATACTGAATTGTCCTGGTGTTCCTCTCTTCACCTGTCATCGTCTTCATGCCTGGTGACTATCGGGACCATGGTCTCTCCTGTTCTTGTTTTGAGTGACTCGGTGGAGAAGATACCCTTTTCAGGGGTTTTTCTTCAACAGTGGATATGCATCAAACTATAACTCACAGACATCTAGTACAAATCTTCTCCGTTGCCAGACAATGGCACAAGGTCAAGTTCTCCAGCCAGCTCCAGAGAAGCTCAAGTTAGCAGCCTGGATTTTGAGAGGTGAAGGTTCACGGATTTAGTTAGCTCATCAAGAATGGTAGATGGTGACTGCTAAATAGTAGGCTGACATGGAGCTTGTCAGGAAAGGAAAATTGCAGTAAGTATTTGATATTCAATTTTCAGTTTTTTTCAGCAAGAACTCATGTGGTCTTTTATTAAACTCTCCAGTATCTTCCCAACTGAATGTTAGCATCTCTAGTGCCTAGAAGAAGTTGCCAGCACTCGAAAGGGTGTAAGGACTATATGGCAACTACACGTCCCTCATGTTGCTAGATTAATGGTTGCTTTTTCCAACAACAGCTAGATTTCAAGGGTCCTATGAATCCTTAACCAACTCATTGTGTATGCAGGTGTGAGCAGTAAGAAATAGAAAACTCAAAGGCACATATTAAGCAGGACTATGATTCCTTTCTTCATTGTTGTATTCATTGCCTAAAATGTTTGAAAGTTAAAAAAAGCCCTCAATATTTGCTGTAATACTTACCTTCAATCCGGAGCTGTCTCCTGCAGTACTCACTCTCTGCCAACTATATGCTGCCAATCTTCAGCATCAATCAATGCACTTCTTCTGAGCCCAGTCTGTTATGAGAAAGAGAGATTTTGCCCCTCCAGGATGGTACAAATAACATATATTGGGCTGTTGGCCCTGTGTGGAGAGACTCCCCCATTCAGGCCTCAGTCAGAGGTGGATCCATAGTAACTGACAGCTGCTGGGCTTATTATAACTATCTGCCCCCTGGCCAGACCTGTGATCATAGTACCTGCAAAAGCAATGACTTTCCTTTCTGGCTCTGAAATGTTTTGCAGAGAGCTTCAAAGGAAATCAGCGCTTTTTCATGATTTATTAAAATAAAAAAAACTGTGGTGATAAGGTATTTTATTTAGCATTTTTAAAAATTATTTTTTAATGCAAGAATGCAATCAATAATAAGTAAACCTGGCTTTAGACGGTTCGAATCTCGCTGGTTCAGCAGGGACCAGCTGAGGTTTGAACCATGTATGGGCAGGCTGAATGTTCCCAAGTTGATCGATTTTACATGTGATTATTGCTAGCAGCTTTTATAGCCTCTAGCAATAATCACTGGCTTCTCCTGGCGTGGATGGCTCCATCGACCCCGGAAAGAAAATCACTCCACTTATGACCGTCTTTAGTCAGTGCTGTTTTTAGTCAGTGCTGTTTAAGTACACTTTTAGTCCACAGGAATCTGTGTCTAAAATTAACTGATCAAATGGTTGTGTTTGCCTCCCAAATAAAATCACTTACAGTCCCATGTCAGAGATTCCATCTGTTCCAACAGTCTGATGTTTGGCAAAGACCACACTTCCTCCAAAATGAATTTTTTTAACCGGTCATTTCTGGTTGGAAAACTATTTTTCAGGCGGAGAAACTGTAAGTCTGGAAATGAACACAATAGGATACAGAAGAAGTGATGTTTAAAAACCATAAATATTCACAGAGATTAACATATTCTCATCCTAATATTGTTCTGATACTGAAGAAGGCCATTAAAAGCTGCCAATGTAAGGTCACAGTGAGTGAAAATTCTTCACCACCTATTTCCTTTAATTATAACTTTTCCTAAGAAGTATATGATGGATTCTATTGCTGGGCTCTTTATGAAAATGCTAGATGCCTGACCAGGGGCATATCGTGAAATGAGTGGGCCTGTGTGCAAAATCAAAAGTGGGCCCTAGGTGGTGCTAAAAGAAATAATGCGGTGTGGCAAAAAGTGGGCCTGGTTTAAATTACACTAAATATTTGGCGTGGCTTAAGAAAGGTGTGGTTAAAGAGAGTCTTAGATGACTTACATAGAATGTGGTAAAGTTAAATAGGGAATGTACAGTGTGGAGTGTACAGCAGAACAAAACAAGGAATTGGTCGCACACTGGAACTCCAAATTATCTCAATGTCATCTTTATTGTCAAAAAGGGTCAGACAGATACAGGCAATGGTAGACGTTTCACAAGCGATAGCTTGCTTGTTCACAACCAATGTAACACTAAACAGACAGGCCTTTTAAGGGAGTCCATCCACATTGGGATACACCCAAAAACACACCTGGCTCTAATAGTGCCCCATACAAACAACATTTCAACCAACATTTTAAAAACATTGCAACGTTTAAAACGCATACATATGTTTAAACAAATGCACACAAAAACAGTAATGCCCCGTACACACGGTCGGACATTGATCGGACATTCCGACCACAAAATCCGTTGGATTTTTTCAGACGGATTTGGGGCCAAACTTGTCTTGCATACACACGGTCGCACAAAGTTGTCGGAAAATCCGATCGTTCTGAACGCGATGACGTAAAACACGTACGTCGGGACTATAAACGGGGCAGTAGCCAATAGCTTTCGTCTCTTAATTTATTCTGAGCACGCGTGGCACAATTATGCGTTGGATTTGTGTACACACGATCGGCATTTAAACGATTGGATTTTTTTTGTCAGAAAATTTTATACAAACTCAAACTTTGTGTGTCTGAAACTCCGATGGAAAAAGTCAGATGGAGCCCACACACGGTCGGAATTTCCGACAACAAGCTCCGATCGCACATTTTCCCGTTGGTAAGTCCGACCGTGTTTACAGGGCATAACAGTCATAATAAAAAATTATATATGTAAGCTTGCAGTCATTTACTCAAAATTAAATCACAAGCAAATCATGAAAAAGGAGAAAAGTAAAGAAAAGGACAATAAAGCCTAGAAAAAAAGGACACAACAGTGTCCAAATCCAGGCTTATAATTGCCCAAAAAGGTTAACCCAAAACACACCTATTCATTGAATACATGAATGCAAAATATCTATGCAGACATGATAAACATTCACAGGTGTGTATAAATAGGTGTATAAAGCAAAAATTTCATTGGGTATTAAAAGTTCAGAACCAAACCTTGTTCAGCTAAACTAAACCTCAATGTAATCAGACTATTGATGTAAAAAAACGCATAGAGCTGACTGGTGATGAAAAAATAGCCATCAAAAGTCAAATCTGCAAAGGACATAAGGACAAAAGGAACATTGTAACCAAAAGCAGTGGATTCCTTTGTAAAATATAAACATCAGAATATAAAATCGCAACAGTGACAAAGTAATGAAAAAAGATATGGAATTGTTATACATATACATGGATGTGTGAAATTATTCACATGCACTGCATCAAGGCTGGTGCAAGGATTTTTGACACCCTAGACGAAACCTCATTTTGCCTCCCCCCTTGGCCCCACCCCTGACTCCACCCCCTTCCCCGCTCATGTAAACCCCACCTTTTTAATGAAGCGCCCATCAAATGCAGCTTCACCAGCGCCCATCAAATGCAGCCTCCCCAGTGCCCATCAAATGCAGCCGAACCAGCGTCCATCAATTCAGTCTACCAGAGCCCATCAATGCAGCCTGACCAGTGCCCATCAAATGCAGCCTCACCAGTGCCCATCAGTTCAGTCTACCAGAGCCCATCAATGCAGCCTGACCAGTGCCCATCAAATGCAGCCTCACCAGTGCCCATCAGTTCAGTCTACCAGAGCCCATCAATGCAGCCTCACCAGCGCTCATCAATTCAGTCTACCAAAGCCCATCAATACAGCCTCACCAGCGCCCATCAATGCAGCCTACCAGTACCCATCAAATGCAGCCTACCAGCGCCCATCAATGCAGCCTACCAGTGCCCATCAATGATTGTTTGCTTGCTTTAATTTGGGAGTCGGGACACAGACATAGTCCTCAGCCGCTGCATCTCTGACACCATGTGCAAATGGAGCGGTGGCTGCCTGCTGATGCTGAGACTTAGTTGCTTGCTGCAGAGAGAAGAGAGTAGGAATACCAGTGACTGGGTGCCCTAGGCAGCAGGGCGCCCTAGGCGGCTGCCTAGTTTGCCTAGTGGTAGCACTGCATGTATATATACAGACCTGAATGGAACAAAAACTAATCTAATTATAAAAATGTGTGATGTCCCATTCATGGTTCATTCCAAAAGGTTTTCTGGTATTAAAATAAAAAACCCAAAAAACCTCCCTTTTGCAGAGAAGTTTGAAAACATCTCCTCCTCTAGTAGGTGTCAAGACTCTTTCTAGAATCTGTACACCTGCAAAAGGTACTGCTGCCATTATGGTATTGGTTGAAGTGTCTTGCAACATTTGTTGATAAATTTTTCTCAATGCTGTACAAATATTCTTGAAATCTATCCCTGAGTCTCCTAGTGGTACGTCCAGGGCTTTTATTCTCAGAAAAAAGGTGCAGGAACTCACCCCCCCTCCTAGGTCATGCCCCTACCCACCCCAAAAAACTACCCCATCCTATGTCATGCCCCTAGAACCGCCCCCCCCTAAAACTACCCAGGCCAGCAAGAGACAGCCCAGTCCAGCAACAGTTAACAGGAGACTAGCGAGAAGGAGAATAGGCTACCTACCACCAGCCACCCAGGGCCATCTTTAATATTGATTGAACCCTGGGTGAAAAAAAATTTTGGGCCCACCTGCATGCAATTTTGCTCTCCACCTGCTGTAAACTTACAATAAATAGCAGCTAAACTCAGTTTAGTGTAGCAGATCAGGAAGCAATTGTGGTTGGTTGCTAGAGGTTACAGCATAACATTACCACTGATTAGTTGCTAGAGGTTACAGCATATCATTTCTGCTTTCTTATTGGTTCCTAGAGGTTACTGCACATCACACCGCCCCTAGCCCCAGAAACCAATGGGTGTGCGGTGATGATCAGTGGCAGTAGGGGGGGTTGGAATGGTATTAATGACAGGGCTGGGGGAGGGAGGTGTGATCATTGGCAGTGCTTGGGGGGTTGATGGAATCAGTGGCAGTGCTCGGGGGATGAGATCAGTGGCAGTGCTGGGGGTGGGATGAGTGAAGACAGTGCTGGTGCGGATGGGATGAGTGGAAGGGCTAGTGGAGAGATGGGATCAGTGGCAGTGCTTGGGGGGTGGGGAAATCAGTAGCAGTGCTTGGGGGGAGGGGGGAATCAGTAGCAGTGCATAGGGGGTGGGGGAATCAGTAGCAGCGCATAGGGGGTGGGGGAATCTGTAGCAGTGCTTGGGGGGGAGATCAGTAGCAGTGCTTGGGGGGAGGGGGGAATCAGTAGCAGTGCTTGGGGAGAGGAGGGGAGAAATCAGTAGCAGTGCTGGGGGGATCAGTAGAAGTGCTTGGGAGGGGGGGAATCAGTAGCAGTGCTTGGGACGGGTGGGGGGGTTGGGGAATCAGTAGCAGTGCTTGGGGGGGGGAATCAGTAGCAGTGCTTGGGAGGGGGGAATCTGTAGCAGTGCTTGGGAGGGGGGAATCTGTAGCAGTGCTTGGGAGGGGGGAATCTGTAGCAGTGCTTGGGAGGGGGGAATCTGTAGCAGTGCTTGGGAGGGGGGAATCAGCAGCAGTGCTTGGGAGGGGGGAATCAGCAGCAGTGCTTGGGAGGAGGGATTCAGCAGCAGTGCTTGGGAGGAGGGATTCAGCAGCAGTGCTTGGGAGGAGGGATTCAATAGCAGTGCTTGGGTGGGGGGGGATCAGTAGCAGTGCTTGGGAGGGGGGGGGAATCAGTAGCAGTGCTTGGGAGGGGGGGAATCAGTAGCAGTGCTTAGGAGAGGGGGGAATCAAAGCAGTGATCAGAGATGGACTGGCCATCGAGACTACCGGGAGATTCCCGGTGGGCCGATGGCTCAGAGTGGGCCGGTTTCAGCCGCATCGGCGGTGCTCGGTGATCTACCCGTCAACCGCCGACAGCTGGCGCCTGATGGGTAGATCGAGATTTAGCCAGTATGCAGAGTAGCGCAGGAAGCGCCTGTCTGTAGTAAGTTCTCTCTCATGTCATGCAGCAGTGCTCGCTCCCCGGCGGCCCCTCCTCTCTTCTCGTCTATCCCCATTGGCTTGTGACATCATCTGGGATAGACGACAAGAGAGGAGGGGCCGCCGGGGAGCGAGCAGTGCTGCGTGACATGAGAGAACTTACTACAGACAGACGCTTCCTGCGCTGCTCTGCATACTGGTTAGTAAGATCCCTTGATCTGCCCTATAATGTGCCCTCTGATGTGCCCTATAATTTCCCCCCTGATGTACCCTATAATGTGCCCCATCATGTGCCCTGATGTGCTATGTGCCCTATAATGTGCCCTGATGTGCTATGTGGCCCAATGTGCCCCATAATGTGCCCTGATGTGCCCCATAATGTGCCATGTGCCCTGATGTGCTATGTGCCCCATAATGTGCCATGTGCCATAATGTGCCCTAATGTGCTATGATGTGCCATGTGCCCTGTGCCCTGATGTGCTATGTGCCATGTGCCCCAATGTGCCCTGATGTGCCCCATAATGTGCCATGATGTGCCCTGATGTGCCATGTGCCCCGTGCCCTGATGTGCTATGTGCCATGTGCCCCAATGTGCCATGTGCCCTAATGTGCTATGTGCCATGTGCCCCGTGCCCTGATGTGCTATGTGCCCTGTGCCCTGATGTGCCATGTGGCCTGATGTACCCCATAATGTGCCCTGATGTGCCCCATAATGTGCCATGTGCCCTGATGTGCCCCCCGATGTGCCATGTGCCCCATGCCCTGATGTTCCCCCATGCCCTTATGTGCTAAGTGCCATGTGCCCCGTGCCCTGATGTGCTATGTGCCCTGTGCCCTGATGTGCCATTTGGCCTGATGTGCCCCATGCCCTGTGCCCCGATATCCTATGTCCTGATGTGCCTTGTGCCCTGATGTGCCCCAATGTCCTGTGCCATGATGTACTGTGCCCTGATGTGTTGTGCCCTGATGTACTGTGACCTGATGTCCTGTGACCTGATGTCCTGTGACCTGATGTCCTGTACCCCAATGTGCTGTACCCTGATGTGCTGGGCTCTGTACCCTGATGTCCTGTACCCAGATGTGTTGTGCCCTGATGTGCCCTGTACGCTGATGTGCTGGGCTCTGTACCCTGATGTGCTGTGCCCTGTACCCTGATGTGGCCTGGTGTGTTGTACCCTGATGTGTTGTACCCTGATGTGCCTTGTGCCCTGATGTGCTGGGCTCTGTACCCTGATGTGTTGTGCCCTGATGTACCGTACCCTGATGTGTTGTGCCCGGATGTGCTGGGCTCTGTACCCTGATGTGCTGTGCCCTGATGTACCGTACCCTGATGTGTTTTGCCCTGGGCCGGTCTGGAAGAAGTCCAGGGCCACATTTTTGTCCCAGTCCTACCTACCACCGGCCACCCAGGGCCATCTTTAATATTGATTGGACCCTGGGTGAAAAAAAATTTTGGGCCCACCTGCATGCAATTTTGCTCTCCACCTGCTGTAAACTTACAATAAATAGCAGCTAAACTCAGTTTAGTGTAGCAGATCAGGAAGCAATTGTGGTTGGTTGCTAGAGGTTACAGCATAACATTACCACTGATTAGTTGCTAGAGGTTACAGCATATCATTTCTGCTTTCTTATTGGTTCCTAGAGGTTACTGCACATCACACCGCCCCTAGCCCCAGAAACCAATGGGTGTGCGGTGATGATCAGTGGCAGTAGGGGGGGGTTGGAATGGTATTAATGGCAGGGCTGGGGGAGGGAGGTGTGATCATTGGCAGTGCTGGGGGGGTTGATGGAATCAGTGGCAGTGCTCGGGGGATGAGATCAGTGGCAGTGCTGGGGGTGGGATGAGTGAAGACAGTGCTGGTGCGGATGGGATGAGTGAAAGGGCTAGTGGAGAGATGGGATCAGTGGCAGTGCTTGGGGTGTGGGGAAATCAGTAGCAGTGCTTGGGGGGAGATCAGTAGCAGTGCTTGGGGGGAGGGGGGAATCAGTAGCAGTGCATAGGGGGTGGGGGAATCAGTAGCAGTGCTTGGGGGGAGATCAGTAGCAGTGCTTGGGGGGAGGGGGGAATCAGTAGCAGTGCTTGGGAGGAGGGGGGAATCAGTAGCAGTGCATGGGGGGAGGAGGGGAGGAATCAGTAGCAGTGCTGGGGGGGATCAGTAGAAGTGCTTGGGAGGGGGGGAATCAGTAGCAGTGCTTGGGACGGGTGGGGGGTTGGGGAATCAGTATCAGTGCTTGGGGGGGGAATCAGTAGCAGTGCTTGGGAGGGGGGAATCAGTAACAGTGCTTGGGAGGGAGGAATCAGTAGCAGTGCTTGGGAGGGGGGAATCAGTAGCAGTGCTTGGGAGGGGGGAATCTGTAGCAGTGCTTGGGAGGGGGGAATCATCAGCAGTGCTTGGGAGGAGGGATTCAGCAGCAGTGCTTGGGAGGAGGGATTCAATAGCAGTGCTTGGGAGGGGGGGATCAGTAGCAGTGCTTGGGAGGGGGGGGAATCAGTAGCAATGCTTGGGAGGGGGGGAATCAGTAGCAGTGCTTGGAAGGGGGGGGTCAGTAGCAGTGCTTAGGAGAGGGGGGAATCAGTAGCAGTGATCAGAGATGGACTGGCCATCGAGACTACCGGGAGATTCCCGGTGGGCCGATGGCTCAGAGTGGGCCGGTTTCAGCCGCATCGGCGGTGCTCGGTGATCTACCCGTCAACCGCCGACAGCTGGCGCCTGACGGGTAGATCGAGATTTAGTCAGTATGCAGAGTAGCGCAGGAAGCGCCTGTCTGTAGTAAGTTCTCTCTCATGTCATGCAGCAGTGCTCGCTCCCCGGCGGTCCCTCCTCTCTTCTCGTCTATCCCCATTGGCTTGTGACATCATCTGCGATAGACGACAAGAGAGGAGGGGCCACCGGGGAGCGAGCAGTGCTGCGTGACATGAGAGAATTTACTACAGACGCTTCCTGCGCTACTGCGCTGCTCTGCATACTGGCTAGTAAGATCCCTTGATCTGCCCTATAATGTGCTCCCTGATGTGCCCTATAATTTCCCCCCTGATGTACCCTATAATGTGCCCTATCATGTGCCCTGATGTGCTATGTGCCCCAATGTGCCACATAATGTGCCCTGATGTGCTATGTGCCCTATAATGTGCCCTGATGTGCTATGTGGCCCAATGTGCCCCATAATGTGCCCTGATGTGCCCCATAATGTGCCATGTGCCCTGATGTGCTATGTGCCCCATAATGTGCCCTGATGTGCCCCATAATGTGCCATGTGCCATAATGTGCCCTAATGTGCTATGATGTGCCATGTGCCCTGATGTGCTATGTGCCCCAATGTGCCCTGATGTGCCCTATAATGTGCCATGTGCCATAATGTGCCCTGATGTGCCATGTTCCCCCGATGTGCCATGTGCCCTGTGCCCTAATGTGCTATGTGCCCCGTGCCCTGATGTGCTATGTGCCCTGTGCCCTGATGTGCCATGTGGCCTGATGTACCCCATAATGTGCCCTGATGTGCCCCATAATGTGCCATGTGCCCTGATGTGCCCCCCGATGTGCCATGTGCCCCATGCCCTGATGTTCCCTCATGCCCTTATGTGCTAAGTGCCATGTGCCCCGTGCCCTGATGTGCTATGTGCCCTGTGCCCTGATGTGCCATTTGGCCTGATGTGCCCCATGCCCTGTGCCCCGATATCCTATGCCCTGATGTGCCCTGTGACCTGATGTGCCCCAATGTCCTGTGCCATGATGTACTGTGCCCTGACATGCCCTGATGTGTTGTGCCCTGATGTGTTGTGCCCTGATGTACTGTGACCTGTGCCCTGATGTCCTGTACCCTGATGTCCTGTACCCCAATGTGCTGTACCCTGATGTGCTGGGCTCTGTACCCTGATGTCCTGTACCCAGATGTGTTGTGCCCTGATGTGCCCTGTATGCTGATGTGCTGGGCTCTGTACCCTGATGTGCTGTGCCCTGTACCCTGATGGCATGTACCCTGTGTTGTGCCCTGATGTGCTGGGCTCTGTACCCTGATGTGCTGTGCCCTGTACCCTGACGTGGCCTGGTGTGTTGTACCCTGATGTGTTGTACCCTGATGTGCCTTGTGCCCTGATGTGCTGGGCTCTGTACCCTGATGTCTTGTGCCCTGATGTACCGTACCCTGATGTGTTGTGCCCTGATGTGCTGGGCTCTGTACCCTGATGTGCTGTGCCCTGATGTACCGTACCCTGATGTGTTGTGCCCTGGGCCGGTCTGGAAGAAGTCCAGGGCCACATTTTTGTCCCAGTCCAGCCCTGGCAGTGCTTGGGAGGGGGGGAATCAGTAGCAGTGCTTGGGAGAGGGGGGATCAGTAGCAGTGCTGGGTGCAGATACATGACACTCACTTGTCCACTCAGTTCCCCCTGCCTGCATGTGTGAGAGAGAAAGAGGTCACAGAGAGGGTGGGAGAGGGATGAGAGAGATACCCAGTACCTTCCATAGGAGATTCATTCTGGCCAGGGGCCATACTCCTTCTGGGTGAGATGCTCTGCTACTTCCAGTGGAGTCCTGGACTGTATGCGCCTCCCGCTGGTCCTCGGGGAGCCCAATCCGCCTGTCCTCCAGCCCGCTGTTAGTGCTGAAAGTAGAGAGGAGGGTGGATAGCAGTCCCTGGCCGCCCCGAACATCGCTCACAGACAAAACAAGCTTTCGGCTGGTCTGTATTGAGAGGCAGAGGGAGTGAAGATTATTCTGCCTTCTGCTCCCATAGGCTGCAGCTGTTTGATCTCCCAGCGGCCGCCGGTGCTCTGGTGAAGGTGCCCCAGAGGAGATAACTTAGCGGCGTGGAGTGCTCTGGCGGAGGTGCCCTAGCGGTGGGAGTGCTCTAGTGGAGGTGCCCCAGTGGTGTGGAGTGCTCTGGCGGAGGTGCCCTAGCGGTGGGAGTGCTCTAGCAGGGGTGCCCCAGCGGCGTGGAGTGCTCTGGCGTAGGTGCCCCAGCGGCGGGGAGTGCTCTGGCGTAGGTGCCCCAGCGGCGGAGAGTGCTCTGGCGTAGGTGCCCCAGCAGCAAGGAGTGATCTGGCGGAGATGCCCCAGCGGCGGGGAGTGCTCTGGCAGAGGTGCCCCAGCAGAGGGGAGTGCTTTGGTGGAGGTGCCCCAGTGGAGGGGAGTGCTCTGGTGGAGGTGCCCCAGCGGAGGTGCCCCAGCGGTGGGAAGTGCTCTAGTGGAGGTGCCCCGGTGGTGGGCAGTGCCCTGGCGGAGGTGCCTCCACGTTTTATCCCTCCACGGCCGTAAGTGCCTAATTACAGGTGGCAGCGCAGCAGGCTTCACAGATTTGGACACGGGAGTTCTCTGGCAGAGGTGCCGAAATGGCATTCCGGCATGTTTCGGCAGAAAAAAAAGCCCTGGGTACGTCCGATGTATTGCACATTGCACAAATTGCATGTAACGACTTAAATGACATACTGTGTGTTGCAGTTAAAAAAGGATTTGATCTGATGTGTTTTTTCATTAGAGAAGGATCGTATTAAATCCCCTTTAATGATGTGCTTGCAACACGAACATCCAGTCACACCGCAACCATAATTTCCTTTGAAGTGCAACCAAGTGGTGGACTTCATGGTGGCAGGATCAAACAAACTAGGGGACAAAAAATTGCCCAAAGTAGGTGTACGTCTGGAAATAAAATGTATTCCATCCTTCAAGAGGTCTGCGCATACACTCTCTTCAAAAAGTATAGGCAAATATTGATGTACAATGGTTTTAATCTCATTAAATTCCCTACTGAAGGATGTGCTCAAAGTGGGTCTCTATTGAAAAATAGTTTTTTCTGTTTATCCTTTGTTCCATATTTGGATTGGCTCAAAAGTTCTGACCTGTCTTTGGAATCCGCAATTGCGCAGGCTCTATCTAACATATGTTTGGGATATCCCCTCTGTAAAAACAGCGAGTAAAGAGCTCTTGCTTCTTTCTCATAAGATGATTGGTCGCTGCACAATCTGCGGATTCTCAAAAACTGGCCAACAGGGATACCCCTGACAGTATGTCTGGGGTGGCCGACTGAGCCATGAGCAAAGTATTGCCAGACATGGGTTTCCTGAACAAACTGGTGTGAATGCTATTATCAAAGCCACACAGATGTATGTATAAAAAAAAAAATCAAAATTCCTTGAATTACACTGTCCTCGAATTGAGGTGTTGTAGAAACAGCTCTGGGGAGCCAAGTTCTCTGTCCGTAATGAAGATAAGGTCATCTATGTAGCGATAGAATAGTTTAATCCATGACCTTAAAGGATTGTCAACATCATATATGTGACGGCGTTCCTACCAACACATATACAGGTTGGCCAATGACGGTGAGAACTTGGCTCCCATGGCTGCTCCACACCTCTGGAGGAACCAGTCTCCATTGAAAGTGAAAATATGGTGTGCCAAGAGATATTGTAGGACATCTAAAAACAAAAAGTCTGTGCTCAATGTTATACTGTGTGCCTCGTTCCAAATAAAACGCTATGACCTCCAGAGCTTTCTCATGTGGAATGCAGGAATATAAACTCGACACATCACATGTGACCCACAGTGAACTGTCCTCCCATGTCATGTCCTGGACAATACTCAGAGGATGGATTGTATCCTTAAGATAGCTGGGGAGACTGCACACTAGAGGCTGCAGGACACTGTCTATCCATTCTCCCAATCTTTCATTAAGTGATCCAATCCCTGCAATGATGGGCCTTCCAAGCAGTGGATTTAACCCCTTATGAGTTTTTGGGAGATGGTGGAAAATCGGGGATACCGGGTATTTCGGAATTAAATTGGCTGCCATTTTTTTAATCAAAGACACCCAGAGACACCCCTTCATTCACTTGGTTGGTCAACATAATTTTGTATTTTTTGGTGGGATCACCAGTGAGTCTAAAGTATGTGTCTCGATCAGACAACTGTCTCAGCCTTACACCTGTATTGTTCAGTGTCCATTACTAACACCACACCTCCTTCGTCGTAATACCTTTGTCCTGTTCTAAGATTTTAAGTGCCTTTCTCTCCTGACTAGAAAGGTTGTCACGCCT
The DNA here is from genome assembly GCA_037952925.1 of Lithobates clamitans. Classification (NCBI taxonomy): domain Eukaryota; kingdom Metazoa; phylum Chordata; class Amphibia; order Anura; family Ranidae; genus Lithobates; species Lithobates clamitans. The sequence continues at coordinate 554,708 of JBBGZY010001726.1, read as the reverse complement.
CACTGAACTGTCCAAAGATGATTGCATGGACAGTGTAGTCAGGTCTATTTCAACAACCTTTTGGAATTTATCCATTTCTGGGCAACGTGCATTGACTGGATAAAAATCTGAGCGTTTGGTGACCAAATGGAAAAGTGGACATATGGACCCACTATTGCTGTGATTCCTAGATGCCCCCTCCCATGGTAGCTCCTCCAATTCTCCCAGTGCACATTGCTCCCTAAAGGATGAAAAAACAACAACAGTACCCCCCCTCTCATCACTGTCACACGGAGACCTATCTAACACATCCTGATCAACAACACTACTACAGACTGATAAATCTACAAAATCTTCATGATCTGACACATGATTATTATAATAGTGTTTAAGTGCCACATTCCTAATAAATTTATTAATGTCAAGGATGGTGTCAAAAATATTAAAATGTCTCTCAGGACAAAAATTCAGACCTTTAGGCTAGGTTTCCACTAGTGCAACTTTTCATGCGATTTGGGACTGAAAAGTCGCATGACAAGTCGTACCCCATGATTTCCAATGAGTACCGGTCATATCTGTGCGACTTCAAAGTAGTCCCTGCACTACTTTGGTCCCACTTTGATGCGACTTGAGGTCCATAGACCTCAAGAATACACAGCATTGCTTCAAGTCACGGCAAAAAACTGCGCAACTTTGGGGACGCAATAGTGGAAACATAGCCTTAGATAGAAGGGAGGTTTCCTCTGAAGAAAAAGTTTCTGTGAAGAGTCCGAAGCAGTTAGCGATTTCCACCTGCAACTTCGACCTCTTTTTTGTCCCCTTCTTGTTTTTTGGTGCTTTTGTATTTTTCTTTTGGGCTTTGCGTTTGTGTCCTGTTTTTTGATGGCATAGGAGTATTGAATTTCCCACCTCGTCCAACACCAAATCTCTGTGTAGTAGACTGATCCGAATCGGAGGTGACATTATCTGCTTCAGGGTCAGAAAATCTGACACGTTTAATAGGGGTTTGTCTCCAATTACATGGTCGTTTCCACACATATACCATGTTGGTACCATAGTCCAATTTATCCCGCAACATGTTCTTTTTTGTATCAAGAATATCTTTTTCCAGTTTATTGAGTCTGTTATTTAGTGTTGCATCCAAGTCAGTGAAATCAGCTGAATTTTGTAGTGGCTTACTATCCTCCTGTAGAGTTGAAATGTCCCTCTGTAGTCCACAGGTGTCAAACACAAGGCGCGCAGGCAGAATCCGGCCCTCCAGGACATTTCATGTGGCCCTCACACCTCTCCTGCATCTGCAGGAGAGCTCCAGCCCCCCTCTGGTCCACCTCCAGACCCTTACTTTCTGCTTTCAAGCAATGCATCCAGCTTCTTCCCAGCAGCAGCATAAGGAAAGGGGGTGCAATGTGATGTTAGGGAGAGTGGGGGATTCAACTTCTGATGGTGGGGTGGCTCTTGACATCTAATGTAAGGGAAGGGGATGCGCTGGACATCTAATCTTACAGATACAACCGGCCCTTTTGAGGACAATCTTAATGCTGATGCGGCCCACGATGAAATTGAGTTTGACACCTCTGCTGTAGTCTCTCAATCACTTTGTTTTTTGATGAGATGATAATCTTCATAAGAGGAATAGAGCATTCAGACAGTGTGTCAGTCCATTTATTCTTATGCTCCTCATCATGGAGCTCAAAGGTAGGACATTTTTTTATACGTAAACCCTGCAGGATCCTTCCAAGGGCCACATATTCAGACAAGGTACTTTGATCCCAAAAAGCCCTTATCTTCTTGTTCATAGCTTTTTCAAGCTGACGGAACAGGAGTCTGGCGGAACCTAAAATGCCAATTTGCTTTGTAGCGTATCATGGGCATTGGTTCTAAGTGGATTGTCCGTAGTGTGTCTGAAAGTCTGGCTGGTGTCCTGTGCAGTCTGACTTACTGGCATAATAAAGATTTATTGGTATAACAAACCTGTGCCAAGCTGGTGTAGGGATGAGATATTGCAGCAAAGAACAAAGAGGAGCACACCGCTCCAGGCAAAATCAGGTGCAGGATGGATCACAGGTGCAGACCTCGGCTCACCACCGTGGAAGATGAACAAAACAAGGAATTCGTCACACACTGGAATTCCAAATCATCTCGATGTCATCTTCATTGTCAAAAGGGTCAGACAGATACAGGCAATGGTAGACGTTTCACAAGCGATAGCTTGCTTGTTCACAACCAATGTAACACTAAACAGACAGGCCTTTTAAGGGAGTCCGGATACACCCAAAAACACACCTGGCTCTAATAGTGCCCCATACAAACAACATTTCAACCAACATTTTAAAATTATTGCAACGTTTAAAACGCATACAAACATTGGGGACGGAAAGTATTTAGACCCCCTTAAATTTTTCACTCTTTGTTATATTGCAGCCATTTGCTAAAATCATTTAAGTTCATTTTTTTCCTCATTAATGTACACACAGCTCCCCATATTGACAGAAAAACACAGAATTGTTGACATTTTTGCAGATTTATTAAAAAAGAAAAGCTGAAATATCACATGGTCCTAAGTATTCAGACCCTTTGCTGTAACACTCATATATTTAACTCAGGTGCTGTCCATTTTTTCTGATCATCCTTGAGATGGTTCTACACCTTCATTTGAGTCCAGCTGTGTTTGATTATACTGATTGGACTTGATTAGGAAAGCCACACACCTGTCTATATAAGACCTTACAGCTCACAGTGCATGTCAGCGCAAATGAGAATCATGAGGTCAAAAGGAACTGCCTGAAAAACTCAGAGAGAGAATTGTGGCAAGGCACAGATCTGGCCAAGGTTACAAAAAAATTTCTGCTGCACTTAAGGTTCTTAAGAGCAAAGTGGCCTCCATAATCCTTAAATGGAAGACGTTTGGGACAACCACAGCCCTTCCTAGAGCTGGCCATCCGGCCAAACTGAGCTATCGGGGGAGAAGAGCCTTAGTGAGAGAGGTAAAGAAGAACCCAAAGATCACTGTGGCTGAGCTCCAGAGATGCAGTCGGGAGATAGGAGAAAGTTGTAGAAAGTCAACCATCACTGCAGCCCTCAACCAGTCCGGGCTTTATGGCAGAGTGGCCCGACGGAAGCCTCTCTTCAGTGCAGACACATGAAAACCCACATGGAGTTTGCTAAAAAACACCTGAAGGACTCCAAGATGGTGAGAAATAAGATTCTCTGGTCTGATGAGATCAAGATAGAACTTTTTGGCCTTAATTCTAAGCGGTATGTGTGGATAAAACCAGGCACTGCTCATCACCTGTCCAATACAGTCCCAACAGTGAAGCATGGTGGTGGCAGCATCATGCTGTGGGGGTGTTTTTCAGCTGCAGGGACAGGACAACTGGTTGTAATCGAGGGAAAGATGAATACGGCCAAGTACAGGGATATCCTGGACGAAAACCTTCTCCAAGGGGCTCAGGACCTCAGACTGGGCCGAAGATTTACCTTCCAACAAGACAATGACCCTAAGCACACAGCTAAAATAACGAAGGAGTGGCTTCACAACAACTCCGTGACTGTTCTTGAATGGCCCAGCCAGAGCTCTGACTTAAACCCAATTGAGCATCTCTGGAGAGACCTAAAAATGGCTGTCCACCAATGTTTATCATCCAACCTGACAGAACTGGAGAGGATCTGCAAGGAGGAATGGCAGAGGATCCCCAAATCCAGATGTGAAAAACTTGTTGCATCCTTCCCAAAAAGGCTCATGGCTGTATTAGATCAAAAGGGTGCTTCTACTAAATACTGAGCAAAGGGTCTGAATACTTAGGACCATGTGATATTTAAGTTTTTCTTTTTTAATAAATCTGCAAAAATGTCAACAAATCTGTGTTTTTCTGTCAATATGGCGTGCTGTGTGTACATTAATGAGGAAAAAAATGAACTTAAATGATTTTAGCAAATGGCTGCAATATAACAAAGAGTGAAACATTTAAGGGGGTCTGAATACTTTCCGTCCCCACTGTATGTCTAAACAAATGCACACAAAAACAGTAACAGTCATAATAAAAATATATATGTGTAAGCTTGCAGTCATTTACCCAAAATTAAATCACAAGCAAATGAAAAAAGTAGAATAGTAAAGAAAAGAACAATAAAGCCTAGAAAAAAAAAAGACACAACAGTGTCCAAATCCAATTGCCCAAAAAAGGTTAACCCAAAACACACCTATTTATTGAATACATGAATGCAAAATATCTATGCACACATGATAAACATTCACAGATGTGTATATAAATAGGTATATAAAGCAAAAATCTCATTGGGTATTAAAAGTTCAGAACCAAACCTTGTTTGGCTAAACTAAACCTCAATGTAATCGGACTATTGATGTAAAAAACACATAAAGCTGACTGGTGATGAAAAAATAGCCATCGAAAGTCAAATTTACGAAGGACATGAGGACAAAGGGAACATTGTAACAAAAAGCAGTGGATTCCGGTGTAAAATATAAACATCAGAATGTACAAATCGCAACAGTGACAAAGTAATGAAAAAAGATATGGAACTGGTATACATATACATGGATGTGTGAAATTATTCACATGCACTGCATGTATATATATACAGACCTGGATGGAACAAAAACAAATCTAATTATAAAAATGTGTGATGTCCCATTCATGGTTCATTCCAAAAGGTTTTCTGGTATTAAAATAAAAAAAAATCTAAAAAACCTCCCTTTTGTAGAGAAGTTTGAAAACATCTCCTCCTCTAGTAGGTGTCAAGACTCTTTCTAGAATCTGTACACCTGCAAAGGTATGTATGGAGTGTACAGCAGTGGGTAGTATGTGCAGGTGAGGAGTGCAAAGTGTAAGGCAGTGGGTAGTATGTGCAGGAGAAGAGTGTGGAGTGTATGGCGGTGGGTAGTATGTGCAGGAGAAGAGTGTGGAGTGTATGGCGGTGGGTAGTATGTGCAGGAGAGGAGTGCAGTGTCTATGGCAGTGGGTAGTATGTGAAGAGAGAGGAGTGCGGAGTGTAAAGGTGGGTAGTATGTGCAGGAGAGGAGTAAGGAGTGTATAGCGGTGGGTAGAATGTGCAACAGAGTAGTGCGGAGCGTATGGCAGTGGGTAGTATGTGCAGGGAGAGGAGTGCGGAGTGTAAGGAGAAGGGTAGTATGTGCAGGGAGAAGAGTGTGGAGTACATGGAGGTGGGTAGTATGTGTAGGAGAGGTATGTGGAGTGTATGGCAGTGCATAGTATATGCAGAGAGAGGAGTGTGGAGTGTAGATCAGTGGGTAGTATGTGCAGGAGAGGAGTGCGGAGTGTACGGCGGTGGGTAGTATGCACAGGAGAGGAGTGAGAAGTGTATGGCGGTGGGTAGTATGTGCAGGAGAGGAGTGCGGAGTGTACGACGGTGCGTAGTGTGTGCAGGGAGAGTAGTACGGAGTGTAAAGAGGTGGGTAGTATGTGTAGGAGGGGTGTGTGGAGTGTATGGCAGTGGATAGTATGTGCACGGAGAGTAGTGAGGAGTGAAAAAAGGTGGGTAGTATGTGCAAAAAGAGTAGTGCGAAGTGTAAAGAGGTGGGTAGTATATGCAGGAGAGGAGTACAGAGTGTATGGCATTGGGTAGTATGTGCAGGAGAGAAGTGCGGAGTGTATGTCAGTGGGTAGTATGTGCAGGAGAGGAGTGCAAAGAGGTGGGTAGTATGTGCAGGGAGAGTAGTGCGGAGTGTAAAGACTAGAGGTAGGTAGTATGTGCAGGAGAGGGGTGTGGAAGGTATGGCAGTGGCTTGAATGTGCACGAGAGGAGTGCGGAGTGTAAAGAGGTGGGTAGTATGTGCAGCAGAGTAGTGCGGAGTGTATGGCAGTGGGTAGTATGTGCAGCAGAGTAGTGCGGAGTGTATGGCAGTGGGTAGTATGTGCAGGGAGAGGAGTGCGGAGTGTAAGGCAGTGGGTAGTATGTGCAGCAGAGTAGTGCGGAGTGTATGGCAGTGGGTAGTATGTGCAGCAGAGTAGTGCGGAGTGTATGGCAGTGGGTAGTATGTGCAGCAGAGTAGTGCGGAGTGTATGGCAGTGGGTAGTATGTGAAGGAGTGGAGTGCGGAGTGTAAGGCAGTGGGTAGTATGTGCAGCAGAGTAGTGCGGAGTGTATGGCAGTGGGTAGTATGTGCAGGGAGAGGAGTGCGGAGTATATGGAGGTGGGTAGTATGTGTAGGAGAGGTGTGTGGAGTGTAAAGAGGTGGGTAGTATGTGCAGGAGAGGAGTGAGAAGTATAAGGCAGTGGGTAGTATGTGCAGCAGAGTAGTGCGGAGTGTATGGCAGTGGGTAATATGTGCAGAGAGAGGAATGCGAAGTATAAAGAGAAGGGTAGTATGTGCAGGGAGAGGAGTGCGGAGTATATGGAGGTGGGTAGTATATGTAGAAGAGGTGTGTGGAGTGTAAAGAGGTGGGTAGTATGTGCAGGAGAGGAGTGAGAAGTGTATGGCGGTAGGTAGTATGTGCAGGAGAGGAGTGCGGAGTGTATGGCAGTGGGCAGTATATGCAGGGAGAGTAATGCGGAGTGTAAAGAGGTGGGTAGTATGTGCAGAGAGAGAGTAGCGTGGAGTGTAAAGAAGTGGGTAGTATGTGCAGGAGAGAAGTGCAGAGTGTATGGCAGTGGGTAATATGTGCAGGAGAGGAGTGAGGAGTGTATGGCAGTGGGTTGTATGTGCACGAGAGGAGTGCGGAGTGTAAAGAGGTGGGTAGAATGTGAAGGAGTGGAGTGCGGAGTGTACGGCGGTGGGTAGTATGTGCAGGGAGAGGAGTGCGGAGTGTATGGCAGTGGGTAATATTTGCAGGGAGAGGATTACGAAGTGTTTGACAGTGGGTAATATTTGCAGGGAGAGGTGTACGGAGTGTATGAAGGTGGGAAGTATGTGCAGGAGTGGAGTGCGGAGTGTATGGCGGTGGGTAGTATATGCAGGAGAGGAGTGCAGAGTGTATGGTGGTGGGTAGTATGTGCAGGAGAGGAGTGTAAAGAGGTGGGTAGTATGTGCAGGGAGAAGTGCACAGAGAGTAAAGAGGTGGGTAGTATGTGCAGGGAGAGGTGTGCAGAGTGTAAAGAGGTGGGTAGTATGTGCAGGAGAGGCATGCAGAGTGTACGGCGACGGGTAGTATGTGCAGGGAGAGGAGTGCGGAGTGTATGGAGGTGGGTAGTATATGAGGAAAGGAGTGCAGAGTGTATGGTGGTGGGTAGTATGTGCAGGAGAGGAGTGTAAAGAGGTGGGTAGTATGTGCAGGGAGAGGTGCACAGAGTGTAAAGAGGTGGGTAGTATGTGCAGGGAGAGTAGTGCCAAGTGTAAAGAAGTGGGTAGTATGTGCAGGAGAGGCATGCATGGCATGTATGGCGGTGGGTAGTATGTAAACAAAATCCTTAATGGGGTATTCTCGTCCCGTCTTTGTAGCTATAAATTCTTTTCTGCTTACTTGTGGTCTTTTGGTATGCTGGCAGGCGAAGCAGTATTTACAGGGGTAAAACCCTTTTCCTATAAAAAATGCGTAGCTCCTATCTGGAGGTGGTTCCACAACATTTTTCACTATGATGTCCCTTAAGGTAGGTGCTCTTTTGTAGACTATATTAGGTTTGTCTGGGAGAATATTATTAAGGTGTCTATCGCTCTTCAATATATGCAAATGCCTCCTAATCAATTTTTCTTCTTCTCGGTGTTGGGCATTGTAATCTAAGATTATGAATGGTGCTTCCAAATTTTGTTGATTTTTCTTGTTATTCCCTTGAAGCATTGTTTTTCTCTCAATTTTCTTGACATTGTTAATCTGCTTTTCTATAAATTCTTCAGTATATCCCTTGTCCTTGAACCTATTTCCGATAAATGTAGCCTGAGATATAAAGTCGTTTTTGTTTGTGCAGTTCCTCTTACAAGCTGGCCTTTAGAAATATTATAAAGCCTAGATTTGTGATGACAACTATTCATAGATAAATAGCTATTGGCATCAATATTTTAAAATGTGGTTTTGTGATGCATTTGTTCTCCATCTACATAATATCTAGATCCAAAAAATGTACTTGCTTGTCACCAGGGCTGGACTGGGACAAAAATGTGGCCCTGGACTTCATCCAGACCGGCCCAGGGCACAACACATCAGGGCACGGTACATCAGGCCACATCAGGGTACAGAGCCCAGCACATCAGGGCACAAGGCACATCAGGGCACAACACATCAGGGCACAGCACATCAGGCCACATCAGGGTACAGAGCCCAGCACATCAGGGCACAAGGCACATCAGGGCACAGCACATCAGGGTACAGCACATCAGGGTACAGGGCACAGCACATCAGGGTACAGTGCCCAGTACATCAGCGTACAGGGCACAACATATCAGGGTACAGTGCCCAGTACATCAGCGTACAGGGCACAACATATCAGGGTACAGTGCCCAGTACATCAGGGTACAGTGCCCAGTACATCAGCGTACAGGGCACAACATATTAGGGTACAGTGCCCAGTACATCAGCGTACAGGGCACAACATATCAGGGTACAGTGCCCAGCACATCAGCGTACAGGGCACAACATATCAGGGTACAGTGCCCAGTACATCAGAGTACAGGGCACAACATATCAGGGTACAGTGCACAGCACATCAGGGTACAGAGCCCAGCACATCAGGGTACAGAGCCCAGCACATCAGCTAATAGGGCACAACACATCAGGGCATATACATTAGGGTATAGCACATCAGGGCACAGAACATCAGAGCACACGACATTGAGGCACAGCACACCGGGGCACAGGACATCAGGGCAAAGCACATCGGGGCACAAGGCACATCAGAGCATAGGACATCGGGGCACAGCACATCCGGGCACATAGCACATCAGGGCGCATCAGGGCACATAGCACATCAGGGCACATCGGGGCACATAGCACATTAGGGCACGGGGCACATCATGGCACATCAGGGCACATGGCACATCAGGGCACGGGGCACATCAGGCCACATGGCACATCAGGGCACATTATGGCACATCAGGGCACGGGGCACATCAGGCCACATGGCACATCAGGGCATGGGGCACATGGCACATCAGGGCACAGGGCACATCAGGGCACATTATGGCACATCAGGGCACATGGCACATTATGGTGCACATCGCACATCAGGGCATGGGGCACATCAGGCCACATGGTACATCAGGGCACATAGCACATCAGGGCACGGGCACATGGCACATCAGGGCACATGGTGGGGAACATTATGGGGCACATGGCACATCAGACCACATTAGGGCACGGGGCACATGGCACATCAGGGCACATTTTGGCACATCAGGGCACATTATGGGGCACATTAGGGCACATCAGGCTACATGGCACATTAGGGCACGTGGCACATGGCACATCAGGGCACGGGGCACATCAGGGCACATAGCACATTAGGGCACATCAGGCTACATGGCACATTAGGGCACGTGGCACATCGGGGCACATCAGGGCATGGGGCACATCAGGGCCCCTTGCACATGATGGGGCACATAGCACATCAGGGCACATGATGGGGAACATAGCACATCGGGGCACATGATGGGGAACATAGCACATCGGGGCACATGATGGGGAACATAGCACATCGGGGCACATGATGGGGAACATAGCACATCGGGGCACATGATGGGGCACATGATGGGGCACATAGCACATCGGGGCACATGATGGGGAACATAGCACATCGGGGCACATGATGGGGCACATAGCACATCGGGGCACATGATGGGGCACATGATGGGGCACATAGCACATCGGGGCACATGATGGGGAACATAGCACATCGGGGCACATAATGGGGAACATAGCACATCGGGGCACATGATGGGGAACATAGCACATCGGGGCACATGATGGGGCACATGATGGGGCACATAGCGGGGCACATGATGGGGCACATGATGGGGCACATAGCAGGGCACATAATGGGGCACATAGCACATCGGGGCACATGATGGGGAACATAGCACATCGGGGCACATGATGGGGCACATGATGGGGCACATAGCGGGGCACATGATGGGGCACATAGCGGGGCACATGATGGGGCACATAGCGGGGCACATAGCACATCATCAGGGCACATTGTGGGGTCTTACTAGCCAGCATGCAGAGTAGCGCAGGGAGCTCCTGTAGTAATAAGTTCTCTCTCGTGTCATCACGCTGTTCCCCGGCGGCCCCGCCCCCTCCTCTCTTCTTGTCTATACCAGATGATCCTACAAGCCAATTAGTATAGACGAGAAGAGAGGAGGGGGCGGGGCCGCCGGGGAACAGCGTGATGACACGAGAGAGAACTTATTACTACAGAAGCTCCCTGCGCTACTCTGCATGCTGGCTAATCTCGATCTACCCGTCAGGCGCCAGCTGTTGGCGGTTGACGGGTAGATCGCCGGGCACCGCAGATGCGGCAGAAAGTGAGACTGGCCCAGACTGAGCCATCGGCCCACCGGGAATCTCCCAGTAGTCCCGATGGCCAGTCCATCCCTGCTTGTCACTGATGTTCCATACGAGTTTGATGTTCTTGTCGTTATTGAGTTGGACTAGAAAATTCTCAAGCGTATCTTTACTTCCGTTCCATATAATTATCACGTCATCGATGAATCTTTATAAAAGGTTAATTCAACCGGGGAATTATAATAAACTGCTTGCTCTTCCCATTGTGCCATAAAGGTGTTCACCAAAATTGGTGCGAATTTGGCACCCATCGCTATACCTGTGATTTGTTTATAGAACGCTTGATCATGCCAAAAGTCTTTATATTTTAAACAAAACTCAATATTTTCTGTTTGTAAATGAATGTGCTATATTCTCTTAGTAGCCATTTAGTGGCGTTACAGGCTTGATGGTGTTGTACTATAGTGTACAATGATGTTACATCCACCATCGCTAGAAAGGTTCTTCCTTCCAAAACCGGAACTTCTTCGAAAAGTTGTAATACGGGTTTCGTATCTTTTGGATACGCCTTAGTTTGCTGTACCGCCAGTTGTATGAAGTTGTCCAGGTATTGTCCCATTCTTGGTGTGAGGGAATCTATCCCATTAACTATGGGTCTACCTGGAGGTTTTTCTTTATCTTTGTGTAACTTCGGCACAGTGTAGATGACTGGAATTCTGCATGACTCGGGCATGAGGAATTTGGATTCTTTCTTGTTTAAGATATCTTTTTTTGTTCCCAAATGGATTATTTTTTCAAATTCTTTTTTACATTGTTTGATGGTAGGGATGAGCTTCTTGTTCGAGTCGAACCCATGTTCGACTCGAACATTGCCTGTTCGACCATTCGCCGAATTGTGAACGATATGGGCCGTTCGTGCCAAACTCGAGTGGCGCGTCACGGCCCATAATTCACTGCAGCATCGCAGTGCATTGCTGGCTGATGATTGGCCAAGCATGCACTATGACCTGCATGCTTGGCCAATCACAGCGCCGTCTGAACAGAGAGCCGTAATTGGCCAAAGCCAAGGAGGCTTTGGCCAATTATGGCTCAGGGGGTTTAGTACACGCCCCACACTATATAAGGCCGACTGCACGGCGGCCCTGTGCAGTGTGTTCCGGCGTTCAGATAGAGAGAGAATGAGAGAGAGAGACAGACAGACAGACAGACAGACAGTGTCATTTGATTTAAATTAGATAGATTAGGCAGGTCGAGTCAGTTAGCTGCAGTTACAGTGTATTGTGTATATATATGCATCCCAGGTATTTTTTATAATATATATATATATATATATATATATATATATATATATATATATATATATATATATATATATATATATATATATTGTACAGGGCGCCGTGGCTGGGTCCTGGAAGGACGCTATGTTTCCCCTCTGTTTGGACTGTGCTCCCTTTAAGGGAACAAAAAAAGGGTTAACTCACCTGTCAGAGGAAGTGGGTTTAAAACAAGACAGGAAGTTAGAGAGGGGGTGGAGGAGTGTAGAGGAGAATGTGGATGGTGGATGGTGTTTTTTGGTGTGCAGCAATAGTGAACAGCAGTGTCCTGCCTGGAAGCCTCTTGCTAGGGGAATCTACCTGCAACAGAAACTAAGGACTGCTTAACTGCAATAGCAATTCTGGACTTTGCAAGTCTTTTGTTTTGCTGCTGTAAAGCTATTTAAGTTCAATAAATCTCCTTTTGAGTGAAAAGCCTATGTCCTGCGATCTAGCTGGTTCCCCAAACTTTACAATATATATAAATATATATATATATATATATATATATATTATATATACTGTATTCGGTTTAGCTAGATCCTGTTCTTCTCTTCCTAATATACTGACAGGCAGGCAGGTGTTTTTATAGTATTTCCAGCTACTGTACTGCAGCATATATTAGACTGAGCTACAGTATAGCAACCTGCAGCCAGTTGCTTGTGTAGGCTCATTGAAGTATGTACAGCTACTTTTCTGTGCACCCTGCACAGTCTGAGCTACAGTATAGCAACCTGCAGCCAGTTGCTTGTGTAGGCTCATTGAAGTATTTACAGCTACTTTACTGTGCACCCTGCACAGTCTGAGCATCAGTATAGCGACCTGCAGCCAGTTGCTTGTGTAGGCTCATTGCAGTATTTCAAGTTACTGTACTGTGCACCCTGCACAGTTGCACCTACATTATAGCTACCTGAAGACAAGTGCAGGGGTTATCATACTAATAATACTACAGGCAGGCAGTTGATTCTGCTAGCTGCAGTATAATCGATATGTATCCCAGTTTTGTGCAGCTCACTGCAGGCCAATAGTATGTCTGGAAGGCCAACAAGGAGAGGCAGACAGTCACAAGCCAATAAAAAAGAGGGCAAACAGGCTCTGTGTCTAGAGGCAACAGTGCTGGTCATGGACACGGTGCATCCTCATCAGCACGTGGCCATGGGACACCTGGCCTTTTTTTCGGCAGCTGGCCATGTTGAGCCGCAACATACGGAAGACTTGGTCGAGTGGATGACCAAGCCGTCCTCATCCTCCTCATCCTCTCTCACCCTCACCCATGCTCAGAGTACTTTGTCTGGCAAAGCAGCTGCCAACGCGGCCTCTTCCCTCGGCTCAATGGCATCAGCGACTCCTTCCCTAGCCCCACCATGTCTTCCTGAGGAGTCCCTCAAACTGTTTGACCACAGTGTTGGGTACATGCTCCAGGAGGATGCCCAGCGTTTAGAAGGCTCTGATGATGATGATACTGAGCTAGATGAAGGCAGTAATGTGAGCACGGACCGAGGGGGTGCCCAAGAAGGACAGCAATTTGGAAGTCATGTTCCCCCTGCTTGCTCCGGTTTGCTCCAGTGATGAGGAGGGAGGGGATGATGAGGTCACTGACTCAACGTGGGTGCCTGATAGGAGAGAGAAGGAGGAGGAGGCACATCACCAACGAGGCAGGATGCCCTCCAGGGGCCAGCTTAAGGGCAGCACACTGACTGCATCACACCGCAAAGCTCCGCATGTGCAGGGCGCTGCTGTCTCTGCGTGTTATTCCAAAAGTTCTTTGGTGTGGGCCTTTTTTGAGAGGAGTGCATCAGATTGCACCGCTGTTATTTGCAACATATGTCTCAAGTGTATCTCGCGTGGCCAAAACATCTCCCGCTTGGGCACCACATGCTTGACCAGACATATGTTGACCTGCCATGCAGTTCGTTGGCAAGCGTACCTGAAAGACCCACACCAAAGAACAAAGAGGACCTCTCCTTGCTCCTCTTCAGCTGAGATCTCCAACCCCACTATACCTTCAGTCCTCTCTGAGACCTGCACTGAGAGGAATGAAGGTGTAGAATTAGGTGTGTCACAGTACTTGTGGGCAATCTGCTATCGGTACACCAACGTCATATTGTACCAGACAAATTTCCCTGCCCCAGCTGCTGCACCGTCGAAAGAAGTTCGCTCCCAGCCATCCACATGCCCAGCGGTTTAATGCTAGCTTGGCAAAATTGCTAGCACTTCAAATACCTTTTCAGTTGGTAGACTCTGCCACCTTCCGTGAGTTTGTGGAATGTGCAGTTCCTTAGTGGCAGGTACCCAAATGCCACTTTTTCTCACGGAAGGAGATTCTGGCTCTCTACCAGCATGTGGAAGGCAATGTCCATGCCTCGCTGGACAGGGCAGTCAGTGGTAAGATGTATATTACCGCTGACTCATGGTCCAGCAGGCATGGACAGGGACATTACCTAAGTTTCATAGCGCATTGGGTGACTCTGCTGGTAGCTGGGAAGGATGCAGGGCAAGGTGCAGTAGTGTTGGAGGTTGTTTCACCACCACGCCTCCAAAATGCCACTACTAGTGATTCTGACACACCTCTCTTCTCCACCCCCTCCCCTCCACTTCTTCCTCCATGGCCTCTTCCTGTGCTTTGTCCTCGGAACCAGCGGTGCTCCGTAGGCGTTCAAGGGGCTACTCAAGTACGCAGGCCAAAAGATGCCATGCGGTGCTTGAGCTGGCGTGCTTGGGGGGACAGAAGCCACACTGGGGCAGAGGTTCTGTCAGCTCTGCAGGGGCAGGTTCAGAGGTGGTTGATGCCACGGCAACTTAAGGCAGGAATGGTGGCTTGCGACAATGGCACTACCTACTCTCCGCCCTCCAACAGGGACAAAATGACCCATGTGCCCTGTTTGGCTCACGTCCTTAACTTGGTGGTGCAGTGGTTCTTGGGCAGGTACCCAGGCTTACAGGATGTCCTGAGGCAGGCCAGGAAAGTCTGTGTGCATTTCTGCTGGTCATATAATGCCAGTGCTTGGCAGGCAGACCTCCAAAAGGAATGTAACTACCCAAGAACCGCCTACTCTGTGACATGCCCACCAGGTGGAACTCAACGTTGGCCATGCTGCAGCGGCTGCACACGCAGCAGAGGGCCATCAATGAGTACCTGTGCGACTATGGCACCAGGACAGGGTCAGGGGAGCTTGTTTTTTTTCTCCACGCCAGTGGGCCATGATCAGGGATGCATGCACTGTCCTGTCACTATTTGAGGAGGCCACGAGGATGGTGAGCAGTGACAGTGCATGCATCAGTGACACTGTCCCCCTTGTCCACCTGTTGGAGCACAAGCTGCATGGAATAATGGACAGGGCACTTGAGGAAGAACAAAGGCAGGAAGAGGAAGACTTCCTTAGCTCTCAAGGCCCCCTTTATGCAGACAGTGTTCCTGCGTGCCCGCCGATCACACAGGAAGAGGAGGAGGATTGTGTCAGTATGGAGGTGGAGCCTGGCACTCAGCATCAGCAGCAGACTTTAAGGGATCATTTACAGTCCCAAGAAACACATGGAATTGTACGTGGCTGGGAGGAGGTGGCTGCGGATCATGTCGTCCTTGGTGACCCAGAGGACTCCGGACCGAATGCCTCAGCAAACCTACGCTGCATGGCCTCCCTGATCCTGCAAAAGGATCCTCGTATTCGTGGTATCAAGGAGAAGGAATACTGGCTGGCAAACCTCCTTGATCCACGTTACAAGGGTAAGGTTGCAGACCTTATCTTGCCGTTGCAGAGGATGAAACATCTTTGGGAGGCCTTGCAGAAACCGTCTGTGCAACGCGTTCCCAGATACTGGGAGGTTACAAACTCCTGTTTCTGGACAACGTGTTGCTGAGGCTTCGGTCAGTCAAAGAAGGAGCGGTGGAGAAGGTGGCCGTCTGACCGATGCGTTCAGACAATTTTTTAGTCCGCACCCCCAAGGTATGATCGGTTCCAGCAACCATCGCTAGCGTCTGATTTACATGGTGCAGGAATACCTAGGGGCAAGATCTGACTTGGACACCTTTCCCACCGAAAATCCTCTGGGTTACTTGGTCTTGAGGATGGATCACTGGCCAGAGCTTGCACAGCATGCAACTGAGTTACTGGCCAGTCCTGCATCCAGCGTTCTTTTGGAACGCACATTCAGTGCTGCTGGAGGCTTTGTACCCGATCACAAGGTGCGTCTGTCCACCGACTCGGTCGATTGACTGACCTTCATAAAAATGAATCAGTCTTGGATCACCACCAGCTTCCAAGCACCTGATGCTGATGTAACCGAATAATTTTTTTTTGAAATGTCGGACCCCTATGCTGATGCTGAGTGTCTATTCTGTTATGCTGAGTGACAATCCTCTTCCTCCTCAATGATCATGCCGATAGCTTGTAAGAACATTTTTGGTCTGGGCGCCGCCACCAGTGGCTAAGGCAACATTTTTCAGCCCCTGTTTAACAGGGGCGTGTAATTACAATTTTTGATGCTATATTTTGTAGGAGGGCTCATTTCTGCGCTCCAACTAGAGTATCCATGAGGGGGTGCAGTGTTGTGGCACCAGCACCAGTGCCTAAGGCCCAATTTTTCAGCCCCTGTTCAACAGGGGCGTGTAATTACAATTTTTGATGCAATTCTTTGCAGCAGGGCTAGTTCCTGTGCTCCAACTAGAGTATCTGTGAGGAGTTGCAGTGTTGTGGCACCAGTGCCTAAGGCCCAATTTTTCAGCCCCGGTTCAACAGGGACATGTAATTAGAATTCTTGATCTAATATTTCACAGTAGGGCCCATTTCTGCGCCCACCAAGAGTAACTGTGAGGACTTAGTGTTGTGGCACCAGCACCACCACCAAAGGCCCAATTTTTCTGCCCCTGTTCAACAGGGGCATGTAATTACAAGTCTTGATCTAATATTTCACAGCAGGGCCCTGTGAGGGCTTACAGTGTTGTGGCCACAACACCTAAGGCCCAAGTTTCTGCTGAGTATATAGGGCAGGCCCCTACTTTCAAACATCCAACTTACAAACGACTCCTACTTGCAAACGGAAGGAGACAACAGGAAGTGAGATGAAATCTACCCCTATCCCCTACTATACAGAGCCCGGGGGTGGCTCCACAGCGTGTTTTGACACAGCTAGTCACTGTGTCACACGCTCTAAGGTGAGCGCAACCTAGGCACACCGGAGCACGGTTTTGCAGCACTTGGATTAAGCATGCTGGATGACACTTAATTTGGACATTTTAAATGCAATTTTTGGACTTTGATATGTGCACATTTTTGGGCGATTTTCCCACAGATACTTTTTACATGCCCATTTAATTTATATGTGGTGCACTGGGCACTTTTGTGTATTTTCGCTCATTATATATATTTTTTTGTCCTTTACTTATACAACAGTATATGCATGTTGCACTTTATTAGGATTTGATATAATTATCACACGTTTTTTATGAATTTATGTATACATTCACGTATTTATATTTGTTTGCACAATGCACTTGTATGCGATTCCATGATTATATGTTGGAAGATTCATACTTAGTTTTATGAGCACATCGCATTTCTATGCGATTTTATGAAAGCGCTTTTTATGATTTTTCAGTTATATTTTTTTTTCTGGTATTATAGTCACGTTGGGAAGTTTATATGACAGTGTGATCTACTCTAGAGCAGCGCAATCTTGCTCTATAATCTTCCTGTGAGTAGTTTGTATATCTTACCTGGTTTCCGCCGCTAGAGAAAGTAAGAGACATACCTGGTGTATACTTACATGCTTTCCAGGATACACACTCAGTGAAGCTGGTCTGTGAAGCCGCTCGCCTCCTCTGCTGCAGGCTCTGCCACATAAACTGAAAGGGGGGATCCCACACACAGTCATCAGGTTGTTTCTTTTCTCCCCCCTTGCCCCGGCCGCCGCCATGATGGTCCTACACGCGGGTGCTTTTACGGGACGGTCGGTGAGGAAGGGGGGGGGAGTGGTTGCGGCGCAGGTGCAAAGCAGCCATTTTTTAAAGCCCAAGGTGCCAGAGCTCCTTTAAGCAGTGGGACACAGAGCTGTGGGCAGTAAGCATCTCAGTGGATTGGATCCTGGCAAACCTAAGACACCTACTCGGCATCAGGTTGTGCAGTTTGTAGATTATGTTGTACTGTAGTCTTACAATATAAACATTTACAGTCAGGTCCATAAATATTGGGACATCGACACAATTCTAATCTTTTTGGCTCTATACACCACCACAATGGATTTGATATGAAACGAACAAGATGTGCTTTAACTGCAGACTTTCAGCTTTAATTTGAGGGGGTTTACATCCAAATTAGGTGAACGGTGTAGGAATTACAACAGTTAGTATATGCGCCTTTCACTTTTTAAGGGACCAAAAGTAATGGGACAGATTAACAATCATCCATCAAACTTTCACTTTTTAATACTTCGTTGCAAATCCTTTGCAGTCAATTACAGCCTGAAGTCTGGAACGCATAGACATCACTAGACGCTGGGTTTCATTCCTGGTGATGCTCTGCCAGGCCTCTACTGCAACTGTCTTCAGTTCCTGCTTGTTCTTGGGGCATTTTCCCTTCAGTTTTGTCTTCAGCAAATGAAATGCATGCTCGATCGGATTCAGGTCAGGTGATTGACTTGGCCATTGCATAACATTCCACTTCTTTCCCTTAAAAAAACTCTTTGGTTGCTTTCGCAGTATGCTTCGGGTCATTGTCCATCTGCACTGTGAAGCGCTGTCCAATGAGTTCTGAAGCATTTTGCTGAATATGAGCAGATAATATTGCCCGAAACACTTCAGAATTCATCCTGCTGCTTTTGTCAGCAGTCACATTATCAATAAATACAAGAGAACCAGTTCCATTTGCAGCCATACATGTCCACGTTATGACACTACCATCACCATTCTTCACTGATGAGGTGGTATGCTTTGGATTATGAGCAGTTCCTTTCCTTCTCCATACTCTTCTCTTCCCATCACTCTGGTACAAGCTGATCTTGGTCTCATCTGTCCATAGGATGTTGTTCCAAAACTGTAAAGGCTTTTTTAGATGTTGTTTGGCAAGCTCTAATCTGGCCTTCCTGTTTTTGAGGTTCACCAATGGTTTACATCTTGTGGTGAACCCTCTGTATTCATTCTGGGGAAGTATTCTCTTGATTGTTGACTTTGACACACATACACCTACCTCCTGGAGAGTGTTCTTGATCTGGCCAACTGTTGTGAAGGGTGTTTTCTTCACCAGGGAAAGAATTCTTCGGTCATCTACCACAGTTGTTTTCCATGGTCTTCTGGGTCTTTTGGTGTTGCTGAGCTCACCGGTGCGTTCTTTTTTTTTTAAGGATGTTCCAAAGAGTTGATTTGGCCACACCTAATGTTTTTGCTATCTCTCTGATGGGTTTGTTTTGTTTTTTCAGCCTAATGATGGCTTGCTTCACTGATAGTGACAGCTCTTTGGATCTCATATTGAGAGTTGACAGCAACAGATTCCAAATGCAAATAGCACACTTGAAATTAACTCTGGACCTTTTATCTGCTCCATGTAAATGGGATAATGCAGGAATAACACACACCTGGCCATGGAACAGCTGAGCAGCCAATTGTCCCATTACTTTTGGTCCCTTAAAAAGTGGGAGGCACATATACAAACTGTTGCAATTCCTAAACCATTCACCCGATTTGGATGTAAATACCCTCAAATTAAAGCTAAAAGTCTGCAGTTAAAGCACATCTTGTACGTTTCATTTCAAATCCATTATGGTGGTGTATAGAGCCAAAAAAGTTTAGAATTGTGTCGATGTCCCAATATTTATGGACCTGACTGAAGCACTATAGAACAACAGTGATTGCACTTTACACTAGTACCTCTGCTTTGCAGCTTAGGACTATGTCTCCTCAGAGGGCTTCAGGGGGAGGTAAAAGAGGCACCAGAAAATCACCGCCTACATCTAGGGGTTCTGGACATGCCTGCAGGATACCATCCCCCCTGCAAGACTGGAGGCAGCCTCACAGGTTGAGTTTGTACCCCTGTCCGGTTTTGCAGCCTCTCCCAATGTTTCAGTCCCTGTTTATGTCACAGAAGACCCTTTGAAGGCTGCATTGTTTGGTTTAGAAGGAAGGATTACTACCTTTGTTACAGCTTCTTTAAAAAATAGCAGAAAAAAGGGGTAGATCCCCTCCCTCTGCTTTGGGTTCCCTATCAGTGGAGCATTCTGATAATGAGGAAATATCCCTATCTGAGGATAGGGATCAGGTGCAGTCGAACGAAATCAGGGGAAGAAGAGAAGCTCTCTTCTACCTGCCAGGCCCTCAAAGCGCAGGTGCAATACTATACTGAATTGGTGCGTTCCACATACAGATTGCCCTCTGCTGAGGCTGCCATTTCCCCTGTTTCCTCCCTGGGGTCCCGGAAATCCCCACAGGCTGCGTACGCCTTCCCAACTCATCCTTTACTGGATGAATTGATATATGGAGGACTGGGGGTCACCCAGATAAACTATTTTCTCCTCCAAAAAAAAGGTTTTCTATGCTTTATCCGGTGGAGGAAAGTTTTTCCAAGAAATGGGGAGTCTCAGCCATAGATGCGGCTGTTTCTTGTGTGAATAAGAGCCTGACCTAAAAGCAGGAAATTTTATTTAAAACCTCTTTCTCTGTGGCGGGCACTGTGGTCCAGCCTACGGTCGCAGCAATTGGCATGTGCCAGTTCCTCAAGGAACAAATGAAGCAGGTGCTTAGCCTCCTTTCCACTGAGGAGGCCGAGGTTTAGGCAGACCTTCCTAAAGCCTTGTGTTTTATGGTTGATTCCATTATGGATTTTGCTCAGCAAGCATCTCGCCTCACTCTCCTGCTGGTACACATGCGCAGGTCCCTTTGGCTTAAACATTGGGCAGCTGAGGCTTCATGCAAAAAATATTTAACTGGGTTCCCGTTTCGTGGAGAACGCCTGTTTGGGGATTATCTGGACAAATATACCCAGAAGATTACCGGGGGTAAAACCACGTTGTTACCGGTCAAAAGGAAGAGTAAACGTCCTTCATTTAGACGTTCTTTGTCCCCAGCCCCTGGAGCCTCACCCTCCAGGCAGTGGCGATGGCCTCCCCAATCAAATACAAGGGGAAAGGTCCATTTTCAAACCCAAGGGATACCACAGATGCCAGCCTAATAGGCTGGGGAGCAGTTCTGGAAGAAGCTTCCACCCAGGGAAGATGGTCCAGAGCCGAAAGACTCTGGCCCATCAACATTCTGGAAATTCGGGCAATTCTAGCCCTCAAGGTCTGGACTTTCAGACTACAGGGTCATCCTAGCCCTCAAGGTCTGGACTTTCAGACTACAGGGTCATCCTGTCCGGATACAGTCCGACAGTGCCACTGCTGTGGCTTGTATCAATCACCAAGGAGGCACCAGGAGCCTGGATGCCCAAAAGGAGGTGAATCACATGTTTTCTGGGCAGAAAGGCATATTCCTTGCCTGTCTGTGGTCTTTATTCCAGGGGTAGAAAATTGGCAGGTGGATTTTTTAAGCCCAACACAAATAGGATGGAAATACCACCAACCGCCACAAATGAAACAATATAATTAAATAAATAAAATTGTATAAGAGCAGCACGTTGTATAAAAATAAATGAAATAATAATTAACGCCAGCAGCTGTGTCCAGGAGAATGGTCTCTACACCCCGACATATTTCAGACCATATGTCAAAATTGGGGTACCCCGGATGTAGACCTGTTTGCATCCAGGTTCAACAAAAAACTGGACAGCTTTGTGTCAAGAACAAAGGATCTGCTAGCACAAGGGTCAGGTGCCTTAACGATTCCATGGGATCGGTACTCTGATCTATGCCTTTCCTCCAATTCTGCTTCTTCCGCGGTTCCTTTGGAGGGTCAAAAGGGAAGCAAAGTCAGTTATTCTGGTGGCCCCGACTTGGCCCAGACAACCTTGGTATGCAGAGATCATAAAGATGGCAGTGGGAACACCTTGGGTTCTTCCGCTGCATCCAGATCTACTCTCCCAAGGTCCAATATTCCATCCTGCCTTACGAAGTCTGAATTTTACGGTTTGGCTTCTGAAAAGCCGTCGGCTTTCGGAATCAGTCCTTTTCACTCTGGTTAATGCTAGAAAGCCGGCCTCCAGGCTCATCTACTACAGAATCTGGAAGGCATATGTTTCCTGGTGTGAACACGGGGTGGCATCCTTGAAGGATTCTTACTTTTCTTCAATTAGGCATTAAAATGAGGCTGGCTTTGAGCACTATCAAGGTCCAGATCTCGGCATTGTCAGTATTCTTTCAAAGGCCACTTGACTCCCATTCCCTGGTCCGGGCCTTTGTTCAGGGGGCACTGCGCTTGAATCCACCAGTCAAACCTCCTGTGTGCCCATGGGATCTGAATTTGGTTTTGTCCGTTTTGCAAGAACAACCCTTTGAACTATTGCACCATGCTTCTTTAGTTCATCTGACAAAGAAACTGGTCTTTTTGGTAGCCATTTCCTCGGCTAGAAGGGTACCAGAATTAGCAGCTCTTTCTTGTAAAGAGCCATGTTTGATTATTCACAAAGACAGGGTGGTGTTGCGTCCTCACCCAACTTTTTTACCCAAGGTGGTTTCAGGATTCCATCTGAATCAAGTTGTGGTCCTACCGTTCTTTTTTCCAGATCCGAAGTCCGCGGAAGAGGAGTTGTTACACTCTAGATGTTGTAAGAGCAGTCAGTATCTATCTGCAGGCAACTGCTCAGGTACGAAAGACTGATTGTCTGTTTATTCTGCCATAAGGCCCCAGAAAGGGCCAGGCAGCGTTGAAATCCACTATTTCCAGATGGATTTGGCAAGTTATTTTTCAGGCCTATGGTATAAAGAAGAAGATTCCTCCTTTTCAGGTTAAGGCACACTCAACTAGAGCGGTTAGTGCTTCATGGGCAGTGCATCACCAGGCCTCCATGGCTCAGATCTGCAAGGCTGCAACTTGGTATTCAGTCCATACATTCAATAGATTCTATCAGGTGGATGTAAGAGGGCATTAGGATGCCGCCTTCGGGCGCAGTGTGCTGCAGGCAGCAGTATAGATTCTCTTGTCCGTTGGCGGTCTATGTATTTTCTGATCTGTGTCTCCTTCCTCTCAATTTGGGCATTGCTTTAGGACATCCCACTAAGTAAATTACCAAGCCTCTGTGTCCCGTGATGTATGAACAAGAAAATAGGATTTTTAAATACAGCTTACCTGTAAAATCCTTTTCTTGGGAATACATCACAGGACACAGAGCTCCCGCCCCTCTTCGGGATTATACGTTGGGGTACTTATTGCTTTGCTACAAAACTGAGGTACTCTCCATATGGGAGGGGTTATATAGGGGAGGAACTCACCTTGTAATTAGGGTTACCAGTGTCCAATCACCTGAAGGTACTATCTAACCCACTAAGTAATTACGAAGCCTCTGTGTCCCATGATGTATTCCCAAGAAAAGGATTTTAAAGGAAAGCTGTATTTAAAAATCCTTTTTTTGTATCCCTATATACGTTTCAAATTTATTGAGATTTTTATACAGGGGCATGCTTAAGTCCATTATCTAGGACTGCCATTTCTTCAGTGGTAACGTTTTGCCACTTAAATTAAAAACACCCTCACCTACTACTCTTTCTTTTTGATATGCGCTCCTGCTCTGTATCCCCTCATCTTTCGGGACTTCTTTTATGCCTTTCGTCTTCAGGTCTCCTTCTTGGTAATAATTGAAGGTTCCTGAGGTCTCTTTCTCGGTCACTGACGATCTTCTTTAGGGTACCTTCTCAGTGCGTGGTCTCTCCTTTCTCTGTCTAAAAAAGGTCTCTGTGTAGTATGTTCATAATAATTTTGTTGGTATTGTGGGTGGGGATCATTATAATTCCTAATTGGTTCAAATCTATTGTATGTGGAGATAGGACTTCGTTCTGGATGCCTATATTGTTCTTGCTGGTATAGAACTCCTGTATTGTCTCTGATTTCTTTCGTTGTTATGCTAATTTTGGTATGGTTTTTTAAAATGTTTTTTAAAATTATTCTGTGGTGTTTTTTTTTTTTTTTTAAAGATATTTTTTATTGATTTTAGGTTCAACACAAACCAAGCGACACAAAAAACAGTCACAAATAAAATAAGATAAAAACAAAAACAGTACACACATGAATATCTGATCCATTCAGTATACACAAGTGATATTCAATTAGTAGGTAGATCACACAAGTCATTGTAAGCATGTCATTTTGTTACAAGAGAGTTGAGAAATTGGTAATAGCAATAGACAGATATATGCACTTTTACACGACATATTAATGGACCTGATATTGAGGGTGCCTTTGGCACGGCCCATCAATGATCAATTGTATTCAATTTTTGGAAAGAGTTAGTGGACTAGCCAACAATTTCCCCCAAATTTTATGAAAAGTTTTATTTCTTTTGCGAATTTCAAAGGTTAATTTGTATAATGGAATAGAGTCATTGATAAGTTTTAACCAGAGGGACTTCAAAGAGGCCTGTGCACCTTTCCAGGACAGTAGAATAGATTTTTTAACATAAAAATAAAGAATACGGAGCAGTCTCTTGGCATGTGATGGTATATGTAAATCTCCAAATAGTCCCAACAAACAGTTCTTAGGGTGGTTTATGTTAGGAAGGCCCAACACAGTCGAAATAAAGGCACCCGCTTCCTCCCAGAAGTCACTAACTATCGGGCACGACCAGAAGCAATGTAAAAAGTCTGCCTCCTGGCCACAGCCTCGGAAACAGACAGCCGATGGCAAGAGACCCATTTTATGCAGTCTGGCCGGAGTGAGGTGGGTTTGATGAAAAATTTTAACTTGTATGATACGGTCTCGGGAGGAAATGACAGAGGTTTTATATGTGTCACTAAATTCTGTCCAGTCGTCGTTTACCATATCAATATCCAATGTCTCCCACTTCCCCTTTGCTCTGTGAAACCTAGGGTTAGAGTCAGTCATTAAGGCTGCATAGTAGGTGGAAACTAATTTAGAGGGTTCTGGTTGCCTAAGTAGTCTTTCCAGTGGAGGCAGATCAGTGATATCATCTAAGGTACCAAATTGGGTATGTATGGCATGGCTAAGTTGATAATAATAAAATAAGTGTGATTTTGGTAGATCAAAGTCTGTACTCAACTGAGAGAAAGTTTTGAAGCCTTGTGTAGTATATAAGTGACATAGATATTTAACTCCCTTTGAATACCAACGACTGGCATCTGGAAAAGAGTATAATTCTTGCAGATTGGAATTAAACCACAAGGGGTTGTTAGGGGATTTCAACCAAGAATGTTTCGATATTTTTGTGGTAATGTATTTAAACAGTGAGAGGGAGACTGAAAGTAGAGAAGTTCCAGGGCTGTCTTGCACTTCACCTATATATATTATGTTATGTATGGTTTCATGTGAAGATGCGATAGCCCCCTCTGTGGCTGTACAGGCATTAGCTGGATCTGGGTTCATCCAGTCATGTATGTGCACTAATTAAGATGCCATGTAGTAAAGGAAAAAGTTAGGGAATGCTAGACCTGCCAGATGGGCTGGCAATCTCAAGGTCTCCAGCGCCACTTTGGGGGATCCGCCCCTCCACAGGAAAGAAGTACATATCACATCTATGCATTTGAAAGTAGCTTTGGATATTTTACATGGGGAGTTAGAGAGGATATAGAGCAGTCGGGGTAAATAAATCATTTTAACCACTTCAGCCCCGGAAGGTTTTACCCCCTTCCTGACCAGAGCACTTTTTACAATTCGGCACTGCGTCGCTTTAACTGCTAATTGCGCGGTCATGCATAGCTGTACCCAAACAAAATTTGCGTCCTTTTCTTCCCACAAATAGAGCTTTCTTTTGATGGTATTTGATCACCTCTGCCGTTTTTATTTTTTGCGCTATACACGGAAAAAGACCGAAAATTTTGAAAAAAATGATATTTTCTACTTTTTGTTCTAAAAAAAATCCAATAAACTCAATTTTAGTCATACATTTAGGCCAAAATGTATTCGGCCACATGTCTTTGGTAGAAAAAATGTCAATAAGTGTATATTTATTGGTTTGCGCAAAAGTTATAGCGCCTACAAACTAGGGTACATTTTCTGGAATTTACACAGCCTTTAATTTATGACTGCCTATGTCGTTTCTTGAGGTGCTAAAATGGCAGGGCAGTACAAAACCCCCACAAATGACCCCATTTTGGAAAGTAGACACCCCAAGGAATTTGCTGAGAGGCATGTTGAGCCCATTGAATATTCATTTTTTTTGTCCCAAGTGATTGAATAATGACAAAAAAAAAAAAAAAAATTACAAAAAGTTGTCACTAAATGATATATTGCTCACACAGGCCATGGGCATATGTGGAATTGCACCCCAAAATACATTTAGCTGCTTCTCCTGAGTATGGGGATACCACATGTGTGGGACTTTTTGGGAGCCTAGCCGCGTACGGGGCCCCGAAAACCAATCACTGCCTTCAGGATTTCTAAGGGCGTACATTTTTGATTTTACTCCTCACTACCTATCACAGTTTTGAAGGCCATAAAATGCCCAGATGGCATAAAACCCCCCCAAATGACCCCATTTTGGAAAGTAGACACCCCAAGCTATTTGCTTTGAGGCATGTTGAGTCCATGGAATGTTTTATATTTTGACACAAGTTGTGGGAAAGTGACAAATTTTTTATTTTTTTTTTGCACAAAGTTGTCACTAAATGATATATTGCTCACACAGGCCATGGGCATATGTGGAATTGCACCCCAAAATACATTTAGCTGCTTCTCCTGAGTACGGGGATACCACATGTGTGGGACTTTTTGGGAGCCTAGCCGCCTACGGGGCCCCGAAAATCAATCACTGCCTTCAGGATTTCTAAGGGCGTACATTTTTGATTTTACTCTTCACTACCTATCACAGTTTCGGAGGCCATGGAATGCCCAGGTGGCACAAACCCCCCCCAAATGACCCCATTTTGGAAAGTAGACACCCCAAGCTATTTGCTGAGAGGCATGGTGAGTATTTTGCAGCTCTCATTTGTTTTTGAAAATAAAGAAAGACGAGAAAAAAAAAATTTTTTTTCTTTTTTCAATTTTCAAAACTTTGTGACAAAAAGTGAGGTCTGCAAAATACTCACTATACCTCTCATCAAATAGCTTGGGGTGTCTACTTTCCAAAATGGGGTCATTTGGGGGGGGGGGTTTTGCCACCTGGGCATTCCATGGCCTCCAAAACTGTGATAGGCAGTGAAGAGTGAAATCAAAAATTTACGGCCTTAGAAAGCCTGAAGGCGGTGCTTGGTTTTCGGGGTCCCGTACGCGGCTAGGCTCCCAAAAAGTCTCACACATGTGGTATCCCCATACTCAGGAGAAGCAGCAGAATGTATTTTGGGGTGTAATTTCACATATTCCCATGGCATGTTTGAGCAATATATCATTTAGTGACAACTTTGCGCAAAAAAAATTAAAAAAATAAAAAATTGTCTCTTTCCCGCAACTTGTGTTACAATATAAAATATTCCATGGACTCGACATGCCTCTCAGCAAATAGCTTGGGGTGTCTACTTTCCAAAATGGGGTCATTTGGGGGGGGTTTTGAACTGTCCTGGCATTTTATGCACAACATTTAGAAGCTTATGTCACACATCACCCACTCTTCTAACCACTTGAAGACAAAGCCCTTTGACACTTTTTGATTACATAAAAAAATATTTTTTTTTTGCAAGAAAATTACTTTGAACCCCCAAACATTATATATTTTTTTAAAGCAAATGCCCTACAGATTAAAATGGTGGGTTTCATTTTTTTTTTCACACAGTATTTGTGCAGCGATTTTTCAAACGCATTTTTTGGGGAAAAAACACACTTTTTTAAATTTTAATGCACTAAAACACACTATATTGCCCAAATGTTTGATGAAATAAAAAAGATGATCTTAGGCCGAGTACATGGATACCAAACATGACATGCTTTAAAATTGCGCACAAACGTGCAGTGGCGACAAACTAAATACATTTTTAAAAGCCTTTAAAAGCCTTTACAGGTTACCACTTTAGATTTACAGAGGAGGTCTACTGCTAAAATTACTGCCCTCGATCTGACGTTCGCGGTGATACCTCACATGCATGGTGCAATTGCTGTTTACATTTGACGCCAGACCGACGCTTGCGTTCGCCTTAGCGCGAGAGCAGGGGGGACAGGGGTGCTTTTTTTTTTTTTTTTTTTTCTCTTATTTTTAAACTGTTCCTTTCATTTTTTTTTTTAAAATCATTTTTATTGTTATCTCAGGGAATGTAAATATCCCCTATCATAGCAATAGGTAGTGACAGGTACTCTTTTTTGCAAAAATTGGGGTCTATTAGACCCTAGATTTCTCCTCTGCCCTCAAAGCATCTGACCACACCAAGATCGGTGTGATAAAATGCTTTCCCAATTTCCCAATGGCGCTGTTTACATCCGGCGAAATCTAAGTCATAAAATGCTCGTAGCTTCCGGTTTCTTAGGCCATAGAGATGTTTGGAGCCACTCTGGTCTCTGATCAGCTCTATGGTCAGCTGGCTGAATCACCGGCTGCATTCTCAGGTTCCCTGTCGAGACAGGAGAGCCAGAGAAAAACACGGAAGACGTTGGGGGGGGGGCATTCCCTCCCACTGCTTGTAAAAGCAGTCTAGAGGCTAATTAGCTGCTAGGATTGCTTTTACATGAAAGCTGATCGCTGGCTGAAAAGAATGATACCAAGATGATACCTAAACCTGCAGGCATCATTCTGGTATAACCACTCAAAGTCGTGAATGGCGTAGCTGAAGACAAAAAAATGGTTAACAATAAAGCACAGTAAATGGTAAGGTATAAAAAATTGCATATCTGAAAAGCAAACATGATAAAACATAATAACAATAAAACATTCCAGAATAGAATACAGTAAAAAAAGAGCAGAACAATAGAGAGAGAATAGAGAGAGAGAGAACAATAAAACGACAACTATTTTTTTTAATTTTATATATTTATTTACACTTTTTTTTGTAACTAACTTTTATAACTGTAACCGGTTCCAGGTTCGGGTCTCTCAAAATGCGATGGCATCTTGGCAGACCCTGTGAAAGTGTGCCAAGTCTGTGCAATGCTGTACCCTACGCTAATACTCAACTAGTGAATGGTAGCGTTCAAAACATTCACCAATGCAAAGACCAGGATTGTCAGGACAGGAGGGACAATAATAGCGGGTGTCACGCCTATATCCGCGCTTGCTGCAGACACGACATCTTTTTTGGGGGGGTTAGTTGGGTAGGGGTACTCGGGAGGACATAAAGAAAATGCCTCTCATGCAGCCGACTGCATTTGGTTGGGGATGTGAATGGGGGAAGTACGGGCGCTGCAGAAGCGGTGGGTTCCCAATTAGGATTGGCGAATGCAGCAGGAAGGGCACTATGGGCACGACGGGCCTGTGTTTGTCTTTTTGGTGGCAGCGGGACACTACTTGTGCTTGCCACCTCACCAGCTTGAACTGCACTTATGGGACTCGCCACGTCACCAAGTGTTACTGCAGTGCTGGTTTGACTACGACCGGGGTGTACTAGGCCGCTGGTGCTTGCCAGTTCACCAAAACGCTACCAAAAAAACTGTTAGCGATCGCAGGGATCAGGCCTGACTCTGTGATCGCTGCAGTTATGCGTTTAGTGTTTTGTAAGTGTCAGTGATCGATCGATACTGCACTTGGGTGGGCTGGGCTGGGCCGGGCGGAGGGGCAAAACGCAGGTGCTAGCAGGTATCTGGGCTGATCCCGCTAACACTGCGTTTGTTGGAACCCTAAACTGCTGGGGACGCTAGTATAGATCTGATCGGATCAGATATTGATCCGATCAGATACTATACCACTAAGGGAGGTGTACGGTGCGTGCATGGGTGTTAGCGGTACTGGCGCTAACCTGACGCTGCCTGGGGCTGGTGCTTGCCAGTTCACCAAAACGCTACCAAAAAAACTGTTAGCGATCGCAGGGATCAGGCCTGACTCTGTGAACGCTGCAGTTATGCGTTTAGTGTTTTGTAAGTGACAGTGATCGATCGATACTGCACTTGGGTGGGCTGGGCCGGGCAGAGGGGAAAAACGCAGGTGCTAGCGGGTATCTGGGCTGATCCCACTAACACTGTGTTTTTGGGAACCCTAAACTGCTGGGGACACTAGTATAGATCTGATCGGATCAGATATTGATCCGTACAGATACTATACCACTAAGGGAGGCGTATGCTGCGTGCGTGGGTGTTAGCGGTACTGGCGCTAATCTGACGCTGCCTGGGGCGACGCATATCACCGCCGGGCGATCAGGGGGCTAAACCTTTATTCGGTAATAAACGGCGGGTGCCCTGACACTATGAACGAACTAACCAGCGTCACCCGTAACGGTTATACGGTGATCAGTGGTGAAAGGGTTAACTAGGGGGCAATCAAGGGGTTAAAACATTTATTAGGTAGTATGTGGGGGTCCCTGTCGCTATAAAACGCTGACGGCGAACCTAAATATTTAGGTCCCTAACTAGCGTCACCAGCGACACTAATACAGCGATCAGAAAAATGATCGCTTAGTGACACTGGTGACAGGGGGTGATCAAGGGGTTAAAACTTTATTAGGGGGGGTTAGGGGGGTATCCTAGACCTACAGGGATCGGGGGGGTCGGGGGTGTAAAGTATGCCTGGCATGTTCTACTGTGTGTGTGTGTGTGTGTGTGTGTGTGTGTGTGTGTTGTGCACTTACATGTCTTCTCTCCTCGGGGCTGGGACAGAAACTGCCAAAGCCGAGGAGAGATGACATCACATCCTCTGCCTGTGTGAAACTACACACAGGCAGGGGAGGATTCCGATTGGCTGGGAGCGATCGCGAGGGGGGGACCACGATTGGATGGTCTCCCCCTCGCCTCCCGATGCTCCCAGTCAAATGCCGACCGCCGCTGGCACCGGGGGGGGTCCGATTGGACCCCCCGCCCGCGGGAGGCAGATCACGTACAGGTACGTGATTCTGCCTGCCTGTGCCATTCTGCCGACGTATATCTACGTTAGGCGGTCGGCAAGTGGTTAAGAATATTGGCCCTCCCGGTGGGGGCGTGGCCGAATGTGAAGCAGAGAGGACGTGCTGAAGCTGAGCTCCGCTCGTATACATAGCCTGTCATCTAATCCTGGCTTCCAAATCTCACTCTCCCCCCTAATCCGCCATCCTGGGGTCTAGGAGAACTTCCAGCACTAAGCGGACCTCTCCGCCGCCGCCGGGTAAGCCTCAATCCTCTTCTAAGGCCTGTACCCGGTCCTCCGCTGCCGCCATCTTGCCCACGAGGCTTCCCTTAAGCACTATGTCGGCCGGCACACAAACATCCTCGGAGCTGACAGCTGCTCAGGCGGCTTCACATGCAGAGCTGCTGGCGGCTATCAAGGCAGGCAATGACTCAGTTATGGTCAAGATTGATCACCTAGTCACGGATGTCAGTCTTATTAGGCATGACATGGACAAATTTAGGTCCCGGTTCACGGAGGCAGAAGGCCGCATCTCCCAGCTGGAAGATGATACCAGGGCTGATTCCCGGGACCTCCGTGCCTTGCAGCTGCAAGTTAAAGCCTTGCAGGAAAAGTCCATTGACACCGAGAACAGACTGAGGAGAAACAATATCCGAGTACTAGGCCTTCCAGAGCGTGCTGAGGGATCCAGGCCTGCCGAGTTTGCGGAAACGTTTCTCCTAGAACTGCTAGATATCACCGCAATGCCGCCTACGTATGTGGTAGAGAGGGCTCATAGAGTTCCCCCAACTCCGCCAATCCCTGGAGCCCCACCACGTCCTTTTCTACTTAGATTATTGAACTACAGAGACCGGGACAAATTGCTTGCGGCAGCCAGGGAAAAACAGGACCTGCGCTTTAACAATGCCAAAATTATGCTCTTCCCCGACTATTCTCCAGAGATACAGCAAAGACGCCGCTCCTTTACTGAAGCAAGACGCCGCCTCAGAGAAAAAGGCCTAAAATTCAGCCTGCTCTATCCAAGCAAGCTCAGAGTGATTGACGGGGAACGGGCTCATTTTTTTCTGGATCCTGAGGCTGCCTTATCGTGGATAGATGGACGTGGCTGATTTCACTACATGATAAACATTGTCATCTGGATTGGTTATCACACCAAAGGTTCGTAATCCTCACTGAAGCAGCACAGCCACTACAGCAGAATGACACATAGATCCTGTGGTCTGACTATTTTACACATACCATAGAGTCCTGACATGCTGTCTCTGCTTACCATCATTTACATCTCATTGATGTTTATCTCCCCCTCCCCCTCCGTTTGTGCCTGCTATTTTTTCTTTTTATTTGGTGTGATATTTTTTTTCTCCCTCCCTTGGCCCCCTTCCTGAATTTTTCTTTGCCCTTTACACTGGATCTCCATCCCTCTTTTCAAAACGTGAAGATTTGAGCGACATATTAAGAGCTGGACTGCTCAACTTTTGCGGATCAATAACACGTTCATTCTCTAAGAACCACTACGAGAATTAACACCACATCTCCCTTCCCCCCCTCTTCATCTTCAGCTGGTTGACTTTTTAGTTCTGGGCTCAGAACTCACCTATTGAAGAAAGTCCCTGACCAGTTGTTGGATGACTAGAGTGTAGTACACTATTTAACCTGTAGCTACACACAATGGTTTTGTTGTTTAGGGGTAAAACTATTCCCAGTCTCTCTTCCCTGTTTTTTTTCTTTTTCCTTTTTGGGAGAGAGATGGGATATAGTAAGATAAGCACACCGTGCTTGGGTTGTTTGAGGAACAAGTACAAGTTTTGGTTTTTTTCCTCTTATTTTTTATTTGCTTTATTTTTTGTCTCACAAGTGTTAACCTGGTTAAGTGCTATTGATACATGGCGGGATCTAGCAGAGATTTTGCTGTCTAAGAGATGGTTCTTGGTGCATCCCCTCATTTATCCGATCTGGTTATGCCTCTATACCCCAAATGGCTAACACCTCTGCAGAATCCTTCACAGTCCTTTCATGGAATGTGAGGGGTCTAGGCTCAAAATTTAAACGAGCTTTATTATTCCAATATTTAATGTCTAATGCCCCACAAATTATAATTCTTCAGGAGACCCATTTAATGGACAGCAAAATCTTGACGCTTAAAAAACCGTGGATACAGAGGGCTATCCACTCCACATACTCTACCTACGCAAGAGGAGTGTCAATACTAATACACAAAAACTTTCCGTTTCCGTGCACAGACCAACAGGGTAAATTTGTCATAGTAGTATTTACACTGTGGTCCCAACGATATATAGTGGTTGGACTATACATACCTCCGCCTTTCTCACCTGATGTTCTATATAAAATAATGGAAAAGGTTTCATCCCTGGGTACAGGTAAACTACTGGTGATGGGGGACTTCAACGCCACCCTATCATCCGAATTAGATAGACCCACTCCACCCAAACACCATAATAAGGATTTGTTGGTTTGGGCCCAGACTATGGGTCTAGAGGAGATTTGGCGATGGAAGAATCCCACTACCAGGCTTTATTCATGTTTTTCCACATCATATAAAACAGCATCACGTATAGATCTAGCCTTCTCCAACTTCACCATGCGAGCAGATGTCCTAGAGGCATCTTATCTGCCGAGCGGGCTATCAGATCATAGCCCCCTGGCAGTGAAGCTTCGCTCGCCGGCATTGAAAAATGCCGCACTTTGGAGATTGGGTGCACACTGGGTTACACATCCTGAGCTAACTGACTCCTTACCCCCTCTGCTGAATGAATACTGGGAACAAAACGCTGAGTCCTCATCTACTGACATGATATGGGATTCATTCAAGGCCTACACTAGGGGGCAGTACATTTCGCTTATTGCACAAGTCAAAAAGCAGCAATCCCTTAAAACGCATTCATTACAACAAGCAGTAACGACTCAGACGGCGAAATACAGCTCGGATCCCAACCCTGACCAATTTGACTCTTTAATGGTAGTACAGAGAGAATTACATTTGCACTTGTCCGAGGTCACGCGCTTAGAGTCATTTAGTGGTAAGCAGAGTTTTTTTGAACAAGGTGATAAAAATGGCCGTCTCCTGGCCATGTTGGCACAAAATGATCAGCCATCCACATTGGTCTCTGAGCTACTGACTGCTGAGGGTGCAAAGGTAACAACTCCTTCTGAAATCCTTCAAACTTTTAGCACATTCTACAAAACCCTGTACACATCCACCTTACCCCCTGACTTTCAGCCCGAAAAAATGCAGGATCTGTTAGATCCCCTGGCGCTCGGTTGGCTCTCAGATCAGGAAAGAGAGACACTGGTTCAACCATTCACGGCCCAAGAGGTCCTGAATGCTATACACTCCTTTCCTGCCGGGAAAGCACCTGGACCAGATGGATTGCCAATAGTCTTCTATAAGGCCCATGGAGAATTATTAGCGCCACTATTAGCCCAAATCTACACGGCATGTCTATCTGAGGGTAGACTGCCAGATTCCATGTACCATGCATACTTAACCCTAATATACAAGTCTCCTAAGGACCCGACATCTTGTGCCTCATACCGCCCAATTGCGCTCCTAAATAATGATTTCAAAATTCTAACTAAGCTGCTCGCCCTTCGTCTATACCCCCTCCTCCCCTCCTTAATAGATTCCGACCAAACTGGTTTTATGCCCCGCAGATCCACCGATGTAAATCTAAGAAGGCTATTTACTAACATACACACACAACACCAAAATACCGGGACAAGAGCAATAGCTTCACTGGACATTGAAAAGGCCTTTGATACCATAAAATGGCCATTTCTATGGGAAACATTGCGAAGAATGGGATTTCCTTTAGTTTTCATCAGATGGCTCCAGGTGATATATAAGTGCCCCACTTCATCAGTAAGAGTAGGAGGAGGCCTATCCGCCCCCTTCGAATTGCACAGAGGGACTAGACAGGGCTGCCCTCTCTCCCCGGCTCTTTTTGCTTTGGCCATTGAACCAGTCGCAGAAGCACTACGCACTTCTCAATACATAAGGGGTCTACGTATTGGTCAATTGGAGGAGAGGGTAGCCCTGTATGCGGATGACATGCTGCTTTTCCTCAACGATGCTGGCCCATCCCTACAGGGTGCGTTGACGATACTAAACAAATTTACAGAAGTTACTGGCCTTAAGGTGAATTGGTCCAAGTCCTTACTATTCCCGATAGACCCAGCAGCCAAGTCTACTTCCCCCCCAGATTGTCCCTTACAATGGGTAGACACCTTTAAGTACTTAGGAGTCCAAGTATCTACACTAGCCTCGGAGTTTATTCCCTTAAACCTGGCCCCACTACTCTCAGACACTAAAACCAAGCTTAATTCATGGCGTAAACTACCTCTATCTGTTTGGGGACGTGTAAATCTTATCAAAATGAAAATCATTCCCAAATACATTTATCTTCTACGTCACTCTCCGCAATGGGTACCCAAGCCCTTTTTCAAAAAACTCAACCAATTATTCACATCTTTTTTATGGGGTTCTTCGCCACCTAGATACAAATTGACGACCTTGATGAGGCCAACAACCCAGGGTGGTATGGCCTTTCCTGACTGTTACAGATACTTTCTTGCCACACAACTGGTAACAGTGGCCTGGTGGCTGAACCCCGATAAAACAAACTCCTCCACAGCTCTTGAAGCCACAGTAGTGGGTTCCTTGGAGGCCCTTCGGTGTTTAGTTTTTAGGGGTCCTCGTGCCCCCTATCCTCTAACCCCCTCCATGAACACCACCTTGAGAGCATGGCGAGCAGGCCTGGCATTAGAAAAATATAAAGAGACAGAATATTCCCCTGATGCTCCGATATGGCTGAATCCCAATCTACCACATTTTTATAAACTTCCAGATCCCTATGCATGGACCAAATATAACATAAAAACTATCTCCCAAATAGTATCCCAAACGTCCCTGCTATCGCTATCACAGCTTTCCTCTTTATATAATATCCCCCAATACTACCAATTTCGCTACCTCCAATTGGCACACGCCTTTGCTGCGCAATTTCCTAATTCCACATGTACTATTGTGCAGTCTGGTCTGGAGAGAACCCTTAGAACTAACTGTGATGAAAAACCAACCTCACATTTATATGCCCATTTGGTTCTTATATCCTTGCCTCCCCTAAATAAACTTTGGGCTCGCTGGCAACGAGATATACCTACTCTAGACAACGATGATTGGGATGACGTATGGGATTTTCCCTTTCGCTCTTTAGTGTCTATGAGAGATAGATTAGTACAATTTAAAATAGTACACAGAGCCTATTACACCCCTTATAGACTTCACATTATGAACCCTACCTGCTCTGCTGCATGCTGGAGATGTGGTATTTCACCTGGTGACTTCACACACATTTTTTGGCATTGCCCCAACAACATCCAGAACTACTGGAAAGAGGTACTGGATATGACAAACAGAGTCGCCTCACTTGCATTACCACAGGTGATGGAGATCTGTCTTCTTGGTCTGATAGAAACTTTGATACCGACTATAGCAAAACGCACACTGGTAGGACTACTTCTTTTTTACGCCCGAAAACAGATAGCCATGCAATGGAAGAAACCAAACCCTCCCTCTCTGACACAATGGAAACGTTTAGTTAATGGTAATCTTCCTCTTTACAAAGACACATACATAAACAGGGGGTGCCCGATGAAGTACGAAAAGGTTTGGAAAAAATGGCTAGCCGATTCAGATACAGCATAACGGAGTAAGGAAGTTTAATGATATTATAAATTGTGTTAACAGTTAAAAAAGAGAGGGCATCCCAACATACGGAACTGTGAATTGCGAATGGGACGTAGCACCTATAAGTAGATTACTGACATTTCACGTATCGAATATCCATGGATATATACTGCTACATTAAGCTTGAAATGTAATAAGACTGTATCATAGCACTTGTGTTGTATGTGTTTGTCTGTTTAAAAACACAATAAAAAGAAGTTTAAAAAAAAAAAAGAATATTGGCCCTCCCCATGAGGTCTAACGGCAAATCCATCCATTGTTTAGTTTGTTCCTGGAGGCGGGTCAGAAAAGGGTCAAGATTATTAATAGCATATAAAGATAAGGGAGCCTGAACTAACACCCCAAGATATCTAAAAGAAGACACCACCTGAAGCTTAGAGTCCGGGTGCACCTGAGGGGGGTCATTCACATCCAAAGGAAAAAGACTGGACTTATCCCAGTTAACTCGGAATCCAGAGTAGTCCCCAAAGGTGTTGACCTCCTCCAGTAAAGCCCTCAGAGACTCATTAGCATCTGCCAGGTATACCAGTGTATCATCTGCGTAAAGAGAAATGCCCTATTCTATATTTGCAATTGGGAGACCTTTAATTATAGGGGAGGAGCGAATGTGAACTGCAAGCGGCTCCATAGCCAGGGCAAACAGGGGCGACAATGGGCACCCCTGTCGAGTGCCCCTAGTAATTGGGAAGGAATCAGTAATAAATGAATTAACCCTTATCCTAGCCGTTGGGGAAGTGTACAGAAGTTTTATCCATTCTATCATTCGGGGACCAAAACCATACTTCTGCAACACCCAAAAAAGGTACGGCCATTCCACACTGTCAAATGCTTTACAGGTGTCTAAGGACACAATGACACGTGTAGAAGGGTAGTCATGTGGATATTGCAAGTTATGGAACAGTCTGCGTATGTTCATTCTGGTAGACCTGCCAGGGATAAATCCACCCTGGCCACTATTAACCAAGGACGTGACCACAGTATTTAAACGATTTGCTAATATTTTGGCCAGAATCTTAACGTCCACGTTTATAAGCGAAATTGGACGATAAGATTCACAGTGAAGTGGGTCCTTTCAGGGCTTTAACAGAAGAACTATCAAAGCTTCCCTCATTGATGGAGGAAGGATCCCAGCCTCTAGGGCTTTGTTATAAGTTCAGAGAAGGAAGGGGGATAGGAGGTCCTTGAACTTAGCATACCATTCAGTCGGGAAACCATCAGGTCCAGGGGTTTTATGTGCAGGCATTTGGGAGACAGCTGCTGCAATCTCCTCTACCGTGATAGGCTCCTCCAGCATGTCCCGTCCCTCATCTGACAGGGAGGGAAGGGATATGTCAGCCAGATAGTCAGACAACTGGGAATCATCATAGTCAACCCTGGAAGCGTACAATGTTCTGTAAAAGTTTAGAAAGGAGTCTAGGATGTCTCTTGGGTTGTCACTGATCGTACCTTGAGTAGTAAGGATTCGTGGTATAGAAATGGGGGTATGGTCGGGTTTGGTCAAATATGCCAAGAGACGTCCTGCTTTATTACCATATTCAAATGACTTTTGTGAAACATACAACATGCGTTTGTGTGAGATCTAGCAAACGATTTTCATATTCCCTACGGCACTGTAACCATGTCTCCCTAGTGTCAGAGGCAGGGTTAGAGGCATAAGCAGATTCTGCACTTATCATAGCCTTTTCTAATTCCTCAGTGCGCATCTTGTTATTTTTACATAAAATTCCTGTAATAGACATAAAAGCTACCTCTCAATGTAGACTTAAATGCGTCCCATTCCGTGGAGGGGTCTACTTTATTTAAATTATGCTTCCAGTAGTTAGAAATACTCATCCTGGGGGGCGTGACCGGAAGCCGCACTGAATGGCAGCCTGATTCCTCTGCTCTCTCTCAGCCCGGGAAAAAACGGCGCATAGGGGACTCCACACAGCACTCATATGGGCAAATCCAGGACCACCAGATCCGCGGCAGCCAGGGGATCATCCTTACCCCCTCCGGGACCCTCCTCAGACCTCCGGTCCTTCTTTCCGCCGACGGACATGCCACAGACCGGAACAGCCAAGATGGCGCCGGATCCCTCTGCGGCCTACCTTCAGAGATCCGCCCGGAACTCCCCAACGCCTCACTCACCACAGCGGACACCTATAGATCCCGGACCCGCTCCACTGGACAGCACAACCGGACTCCGTAATCCGGGAGCGGTGAGTCCCCCATCCAGATCCCCACCTCATGAGGCACCGCAGCAAGGCCCTCAGGACGCCATGCCGC
Organism: Lithobates clamitans; assembly: GCA_037952925.1. Classification (NCBI taxonomy): domain Eukaryota; kingdom Metazoa; phylum Chordata; class Amphibia; order Anura; family Ranidae; genus Lithobates; species Lithobates clamitans. Next base: position 515,990 of record JBBGZY010001726.1, on the reverse strand, counting down.
CCTCCCTCCCCCAGCAATACACTCAGTGCTCAGAAGCGTTCCCCCGCTTGCTGAGAACAGCATCAGACCCATGTCTGCACGGCACTGAACCAGACTCCCCAACCTCCTCAGTCCTCTCCATGGACTTTCCAGCCCTGCCAGCCCCCATGCACCCAGCTAACTGCACCATTCCGGAACCTGCAGCGAACACAGCATCCCATAATCGCATAGAGCCTGCTTCACCACCACCAAAGGCCCAAAAAATGGCGCTCCCACAGGCACTTGACTTGCCCAGAGACTGGACAATACCACAGGCCACCTATGCCCAAAAAGTGAGCCTACCAGACCCCCGCTTCCAGAGAATGGATACCACAAGGGCCAACCCCTCTGCCCAGACTCCAACCTGGAGTGAACCCTGGGACTCCCCACTGGGAACTGCACACCAGGCTTTGGGCCTCACCGCGTCAGACCCACCACCTTTACCACCCCGCACACCCTCGGCGCAGTGGTCCGCGCTACCAGAGCACCCCCAACCAGCACCCCCACAATGGCAAACCTATTTGCAAGCAATCCCCACTAAAGAGGACTTCCGACAGTTAATAGAAGACGTAAAGTCCACGTGCCGCTCGGAAATACAAGTGCTCCAGTCAGGCCTCAAACACCTAGCCGACAGAGTTGAAATGGCCGAAGAAGAAATCCAAGAGACCAAGCTTGCAGTCCACAGAACCCAACTCCAGGGAGCAGACCACCACACCATGCTAAGAGACATGCAGCGCCATGTGGAAGACTTGGACAACAGAGGACGCAGGAACAACATACGGGTGAGAGGAATCCCAGAAGTTGATGGCCCAGAAGACATTCAACACATTCTACAAGACGTGTTTAACAATCTCCTGGGAGAACCAGTCACCAAGTTCATAGAAATGGACAGAGCCCATCGAGCCTTGCGACCCAAGAATGCCACTACGCAACCAAGAGACATTATCTGCAGGATTAACTCCTACCCCTTGAAAGAGGACATTATGCGACAAGCTCGCTTAGCACGCAGAGTGACTTACAAAAATGCTCAGGTGCAGCTATACCCTGATCTCTCATGGATCACGTTACAGAAGCGAAGACTCCTTCAACCACTACTACGCATCTTACAAGAAGAAAATATCCCCTACCGCTGGGGTTTCCCCTTCAGCCTTACAGCCAAAAATCAAGGCAGATCTGCGGTTCTACGTTATCCGGAGGACATACAAGCCTTCTGCAATACAGTGGGGATATCCGTCCCCCGTCTCCCAGAATGGGACCTGATCACCAATCCTCCTGCACCACCCGCAACTTGGCAGAAAGTTTCCTCATCCAACAGATCCCGAAACAAAGATGCATCACGCAAGAATACCAAGCACGGAAACGGCTGACTCCAGATGTACCGACAGCATCCTTAGGATGCCTTCCAATGGCCTTTATTGACCACCAGATAATACTGGTGATTTTGCCCTGGACATTATAGTTTACTTAGTCCCCCTCTTGTTGCGCCCTCAGTTTATACTTTAGTTTACATTACGGGCACATCTCCACGGAGATTCGAGAGAGTAGGAGATATCACTCCTGACCACCCCCCTCTTGGTTAGCTGATAGCAGTTATAGTTATTTCACAGTTTGTGTTTTCGATGACCAAATCGGGGTTCCCTTGCATCCACCCGACGGGTCCTTCTGGGCCGCAGTTGGGGGGATCCTTGGAATCCCGTATTGACCTAGGCCTTTTTGCCTCTCGAGGTCGTTTGATAATTGACCGAATTTATACCCGTATGATTTGTACTAATCACAGGTTTTTCTTTCTTCTGCTCTCTCCCTTTCCCTCCCCCTCTCTACCCTTCTCCCCCCCCCCCACCTATCCACCATCATGTGACTCAACGGACAAACCGTGGAATCCACCTGGCTCCTCCCTCGGGGTATGTGCACAGCCAACCCACCGCCTTCTGAACATCCTCTCCACATCAGGTAAGACAACCACCCTTCCCCGACCAACAATATGGCTAAGATCCTATCCTTAAATGTTCACGGCCTAAATTCTGATAAAAAGAGACATCTGGCGATGAGGGAATTTAAACAATCTGGAGCAGATATTGTCTTTGTCCAAGAAACACACTTTGATAAAGGGGGCTCATTCTCATTCGCATCCAAGCATTTCTCCCAAATATACCATTCTTCAGGTCCACGTAAACGGGCAGGGGTCGCCATCCTCATTAAAAATGGATCCCCCTTTAAATGTACGGCGCAATATACCGACCCACATGGCCACTTTGTCATCCTTCAAGGACAGTGGCAAAAACAGGCACTTACTCTCTGCACCCTCTATACCCCCAATATTAAACAATATAACTTTCTGACTAAAGTATTTACCCGACTCTTTAAATCTAACCATGAGATACTAGTAGTGGGGGGCGATTTTAATCTAACTCACTCAACAACTGCGGATCGTCAGGTGGTGGGCCCCAGGGCTATACCGGCTCGTGCCTTACGAGACTCGAAGCTCTTCCGCAGACTCTCCAGACGCTATGCTCTCTTCGATGCCTGGAGGGCTCTCCACCCTGGTGACCGGCAATACACGTTCTATTCAGCTCCCCACAAAACACACTCACGCATCGATTACTTCTTCCTAAATAATACTGCGCTTAGACACACAAAAGAAGCAAAAATACTACCGATCTCATGGTCTGATCACGCACCTATATCACTTAAATTAGAACTAGGTTCCACCGCCTATAGACCATACAATTGGAAACTAAACACATTCCTCCTCCAGCACATACCATCGAAAACAGAATTATTATCCACTCTCACTCACTATTTTGCAGAGAACAATACCCCTGACATATCTACATCTACACTATGGGAAGCCCATAAGGCCGTGATCCGAGGCAGATGCATGGCACTGTCCTCTGCTATGAAAAAAGATGCCCTGGCCACAAAACTTCAAACCGAAAAAGAACTTAGGGCTTTAGAAAACCAACTACAACGGTCACCAACTCTAACCCTCCTTAAAAAAGTCGTAAAACTGCGAACAACATTGAGCGATTTGGCAATGGGGCGGGTAGAAAAAGCCATCCTCAGACTAAGACAGTTATACTATGATAAAGGCAACAAAGCACACTCCTTACTAGCGAAAAAACTACGCGATACCTCCCACATATCCACACCACACCAAATTAAGACTAAATCAGGTTCCCTACTATCCCACCCCAAGGACATTGCTGATACCTTTGCGAAATACTATCGGGACCTCTACAACAATCCTAATATCCCTAGTAACCCCGCTCCTCCAGACCTTCTCCACCGAATGCAGCGCTATCTGGCAGAGAGCGGAGTCCCTCAGCTCCAAAATTCTGACCTGACAACCTTAAACATGCCAATCACTGAAGAGGAAATAGAACAGACTATAAAGACACTCCCATCACGCAAGGCCCCCGGACCAGACGGACTACCCTACGAATACTACAAAGCAGTCCTCCCCATCCTTTTACCACATATGTGCAAACTCTTCAACGCCTTCTTCCGAGACTCCCCCATCCCGTCAGACATGCAACGCTCGTTTATCACTCTGATCCCTAAGCCAGAAAAAGACCCTACCCTATGTGCCAACTATAGACCTATTGCCCTGCTGAACTCAGACCTAAAAATTTTTACTAAACTACTATCAATCCGGTTGAACATGATCCTCCCATCCCTAATTCACAAGGACCAAGTGGGCTTTGTCCCCCTCAGGCAGGCAGGAGACAACACCAGGAAGGTGATTGATCTGGTGGATGTGGCGAATAGGGAGAAAACGGCAGCTCTGCTACTTAGCCTAGATGCCGAAAAGGCCTTTGACCGACTTGGGTGGCCCTTCCTGTTCGCCACATTACACCACGTGGGATTTCGGGGACCATTCTTGAGAGCCATTAAACATCTCTATACAAATCCCTCTTCACAGGTCAGAACTCCCTTTGCCATTTCTCCAGCTTTCTCGATATCAAACGGCACCCGACAGGGATGCCCATTGTCACCCCTGCTATTTGCATTATGTGTTGAACCCTTGGCGGCCTCTATCCGAGGTAATCAGGATATTCGGGGGGTCTCCGCTAGGGGGCGGGAGTTCAAGATCTCGCTGTTCGCAGACGACGTGATCCTTACCCTGACCCAACCTCGAATCTCCCTGCCAAACTTACACGCAGAACTGGACAAATATGGAGCCCTCTCGGGCTATAAAATTAATACCTCTAAATCAGAGGCCCTTCCAATCAACATCTCAGACAAGGAAACAACACACCTAAAAGCAAACTTCACTTATCACTGGAAAACTACTTCCTTGAAATACCTAGGGGTACACATCACTACAAAATTTAACACTTTATACCAGGAAAACTTTCCCCCCATATACCGCTCCATCAGAGCCCTGCTAACATCATGGAAAAAACATCATATCTCCTTACTAGGTCGGATCGCGTCGATTAAGATGACAATCCTCCCGAAACTGCTCTACCTTTTCCAAACTCTACCCATCCCTGTCCCCCACAGCCACCTGAGTAAACTACAATCTGACCTTTTTAAATTTACCTGGAACTACAAAAGACATAGAGTTCCTCGGTCGGTGATGATGGCGGCACGCTCGGATGGGGGTCTCGCGTTCCCCAACCTCATCAAATACTATCAAGCCACCCAACTACGAGCCATAGCTTCCTGGTTTACCCAACGGTCCTATAATAGGTGGACAGAGATTGAAAAAATATGGTTGGCCCCGACCCACCCTAATAACCTATTGTGGAACGCGAGGGCGGAGGTCCCCCCCGAGCGCTCACTGGGAACAGTGTCCCATCTTCGCCGACTGTGGAACAAATTATCAAATGTCCATGGATTGTCCTCAGAAAAATCAGTCCTAACATCCTTCATCTATAACCCCAAAATTCCGGACAGCCTCACTCGCCAGATGTCTCACCCGTGGTCGTCGCGGAACCTCTTCCACTACGGACACATAGTAGACCCAAGAACCCGCAGACTATTACCCTACTCTGATCTTCAAACCAAATATGACCTTCCACGCCAGGCCTTCTACAGCTACCTGCAAATACGCCATTATGCCCTGTCCATAGCGTCTGACCTACAGTTCTCCCCTCCAACGCCTTTCGAAAACCTGATTATGGGAGGCACAGCCCAGAAGGGCCTAATCTCTGATATTTACAAAATAATAAATGCCTACCCACTAGAAACTAAAGGTAAACATGCTTATATGATCAAATGGGAAAAAGCCCTCGAGGAGGAACTTCCCATGGAGCAATGGCAGACGATATGGACCCAGGCGGCAAAAAGTTCCCTATGCACCCTATACAAGGAGAATACTTATAAAATTCTCCTATACTGGTATATGACTCCGGACACCCTCCATACCATATACCCCTCAAGTCCCGACCGCTGCTGGCGATGTCAGAAAGAAAGGGGTACACTCCTCCACATATACTGGAGCTGTCCATTGATTGCCCCCTACTGGACTGAAGTCCACCAATTGCTGACCGGTCTTTTGGAGGTTCAGGTTCCCATGACCCCCAAGCTCTTTCTTCTAGGAGTCCTACAACCAAAAATTCCTAAGGCATACAAAAAGTTAATGCGTCATATTCTCACAGCGGCACGCTGCCTTATCGCCCTAAATTGGAAAAAAACCTCTCCCCCCACTCCTGAAGCCCTATACGCCAGGATTAAAGATGTGGAGTTGATGGAGAAGATGACGGCCAGAATACAGGACAGGCTGGAAGCACACAACAAAGTATGGGAGCTGTGGCACCGTTGGGAGGACCCACCTTGAACAAGTAAACAAAACAATGTAATAACCACCTCCCCCCCCCCCCCTTCTTTACCCTTCTTCCCTTCTCCCCCCTCTTTCTTTCTTTTGGTATTGAATGTTTTAATAACTTGTACGACTTAGAACGATGGTATATACTATGTAATCTTGTAATAAAAATATAACAATAAAAATGTTATTTAAAAAAAAAAAAAAAAAAAAAAAAAAAAAAAAAAAGAAATACTCATCCTACACTCACCCTGTACTATCTCGTCTTCCAGCCAGTATGAGTTCAGGCGCCATAAAGCAGGCCCCGAACCTGGAAGGATGAGAAGGGACACCGACAAGGGGGCATGATCGGAAACCCCCCTGGGCAGGTATGAGATGGCGGAGACAACCGGAAGGGTCTCCGTCGACGCAAAAGCCATATCCAGCCTAGACATAGTATGGAAGGAATCCAAATGGCAGGAAAATTGGCGTTCATCCGAATGTTTCCATCGTCACACCTCGGTCAGACCATGAACCCGAGCCCAGTCTACAAAGGAGGGAAAAGATCTGCCTCCCCCACCCAAGCGATCCACCGTTGGGTCCAGGACTGCATTAAAATCCCCTATATAAAGCAGAGGGCCCGAAGGCCTATTCAGTAATTGCAGGGATAATTTAGAGAGTACTTCTACTGAGAATGGAGGGGGAACATAGATGTTCACCAATGTGAAGATTATAGTAGAAATTCGTAATATAAAGAACAATATACCTCCCCTCTGGGTCTGTTTTAACGCTAATCAACTCAGCTGGAAGGGATTTAGCCAGGAGTATAGATACACCTCTTGAGTAATTAGTGTGAGTGGCATGGTATAGCTTGGATAACCATGGGCGTTTTAGGGCCCTTATCTTAGAACCTGTAAACCATAAAAAGTAAAAAAAGGAAGCAAAAAACATGAAAAAAAACCCCAACCACCTTTTTCTTCAAACCTTTGTGCCCCCCACCCCGCTCAGCCATCCCAAACATAGCAAGCTTTGGATCCCTAAACAAGTCCTTCCTAACTAGCAACTGCGGAAGTCAAAAAAAACTGTACCGTGGCCTCGCCACAAGTTGGTAAGGGGGGTAACGTGTGGTCTGGTGGGGCTCCCAACTATTGACCGATGAGAGAGGGAAGAAAAGAGTAAAAAAAAAAAAAATTCTTTCTCTTTCTTTCCCCTCTAGTAGACATGTCCTGTTGAAGGGTAGATGAGCTGATTGTTCACGTGGAAAAAAAAATTTTGATCGGGTGATTGTTCTGGTATGATTGTTCCAGTATGCAGGTTACCATAAGATGTAAATCGTATCAAGGCAGGTTGGATTGTAAAGTTGAAGATCAGGAACAAGAAAGGGGAAAGGAAAAAAAAGAGAAATTTTTTCTTTACAATGGAGAGACATGCAGACTGTTGACGCTGTAGCTTGCATAGCAGGGTGTAGATCTTTCCTTGCAGGTTAAGAGTGACTTCAGTCTCCTCTGCTTCTATGTGTTACACCATATTGATCATTCAGCCATTTCATGGCCTCCTTGGGATTGGTATAGAAATGAGCCCTACCATCATGGATAATGCGCATTTTAGCAGGGAAGAGCATGGCGTAGGAGAGCCCTTCCGTGCGCAATCTAGACTTCACTGCTGAGAAGGAGATCCGCTGGCGTTGAACTTCAGCAGAAAAGTCCGGATAAACAGAAATATTATTGCCATTAAATGTGAGCGGGCCTTTTTCACGTGCCAGGCATAGGATGGCCACTTTATCATGAAAGTTGAGGATACGTGCTATGATGGAGCGTGGTGGGGCTCCCACTGGAGGGGGACGAGGAGGAGTGCGATGTGCATGCTCTATAACAGTGTTTTTCAACCTTTTTTCAACCAAGGCACCCTTTAAAATCTGACAGAATCTCGAGGCACACCAAACCAATAATGTGGAAAAAATTTATTTATTACGTCTTACATCAATGGGATCTTGAGCCTGGGACGATTTACACAACCGCTCTATTCTGGCAGGAATGGATGAGAGACAGACACGGAGCTCCTGGTCCAGGGCCCTAAGTCGCTCTCTGTACTTGTTCTTGATGTAGGTTAGGCTTGAAAAGCTCAGTTCACACAAGTATGTAGTAGAGAAGGGTAGTAGAATTGCAATGGCGGTACTTGAAATTACTGAGTACTCACTATTCAATGAAACCCAAAACGTATCCAAAGCCACATCTTGAAATTTTATTTGTAATGTGCGATCTGCCCTGATCTCTGCCAGTTGCTCTTGTGCCGCTAGTGGCAAGACTTTTGAGCTATGCAATGCACATGAACTCCAAGGGTTACGGACCCAGTCAAACTCTGCAAAAGCTTCCGAAGGAAAATAGTGACTAAATCTTTAGTCGAGAATTTGTAGGTGTTGGGAGATAAGATCAGAAAGTGTGCTGCCATTTGAATGTGCATTGCACAGGGGAAACATCTCAAGGCTGCCCTGTTCTACAAAGGAGCGCCAGAGTGTCAGCTTGGATCTGAAGCCACGTAATTTGTCAGAAGAGGTGAGAAGATTTTCTTCTTTACCTTGCATTTTAGCACTCAGTTCATTTAGATGTCTAAAAATGTCGGCCAGGTATGCAAGTTTTGCACACCATTGCGTGTCTTCCATCAATTCCGCATATGCAGAGCTCTGTCCTATTAGAAATGTTCTGATTTCTTCTCTTAACTCGTATACTCTGTCCAAGACTTTTCCCCGTGAAAGCCAGCGGACTGCGGTGTGTAACAACAAGCTATGATGCTCTGCTCCCATTTCTGCGCACAGAATTGAAAACAGGCGTGTCTTTAAGGGCCGCATTTTTATATAATTTACGATGTTCACTGCTCCATCCAGTACATCTGACAGTTCTTTTGGCAGGGTCTTTGCAACTAGTGCCTCCCTGTGAAGAAAGCAGTGAGTGTTTCGCACAGTTGGATTCTGAACTCTGACTCTGCTGATAAAGCCCTTGGCACTACCCATCATGGCAGCAGCGCCATCAGTGCAGACACTGACAAAGTTCTTCCAGCTTAATCCGCCCTGTTCAAGATACTCCGTTGTCACACGATAAATCTCCTCTCCACTTGTTTTCTCAGGTATCGGTTTACAAAAAAAAAAAAAATGTCTCCATGATATGGTCCTCATCTATGAATCGAACATTAGCCAAGAGCTGAGCATGCCCACTTATGTCAGTGGATTCATCAACTTGTAAGGAAAATTTCCCAGTAGATCTGATTTTTTCAAAAACCAGGTTTTCAATATCTGCAGACATGTCATTGATTCGCCTTCCAATTGTACTGTCAGACAGTGGAACTTTTGCAATTTCTTTTGCTGCTTGTGGGCCTAGCATTTTGTTGACAATAGCTGTACATGCTGGCAAAATGACTGTTTCTGCAATTGTGTGAGGCTTCTTAGCTTTAGCTACTATCTCGGCCACTAAATAGCTAGCCTCCAGTGCTTTCTCTGACACTTTTGCACTCTTCATCATGACTTGCTCTTGTTGTTTGTGTTGACTTTTCAAACGAATGAAATATTCTGGTCCCTTGCTGGCTAGTGATGGATGATTTGTTGTCAGGTGTCTTTTAAGTTTGCTTGGAACCATTGCTTCATTTGATAATTTCATACCACATATCAGACACATAGGGAGAGGGCATGATGAAACCCCTGTACAGATGAAACCATATGACAGGTAACTGTCATCATACTGTCTTTTTCTTGTCTTGATGCTGGCCTCCACCACCCTCTCTGCTGAGGTACTTGTGGATGATGAAGTTGATGGCTCCAAATCAGAGCTGGATACTGGAGCCTTTCTTTTCAAAAAACGATCCATGCTAGAAGTAGTTTGTAGCTGCTGAGTTCTGTATTCTGTAATGCAGAGTACAGAGTTCAATACGCTGTACCACACTAGGGTGTGATCGTTGCAATTTTTTATGCCACAGTGTATTTGCGCAGTGGTTTTGCAAACGCATTTATTTTTGTAAAAAATTCACTTCAATGAATTAAAATAAAACACAATATATACCCCAATTTTTGGGTATAGTGTGAAAGATTATGTTATGGTGGGTAAATAGATACCTAACATGTCACGCTTTATAATTGCGCACACTCATGAAATGGTGAAAAACAATGGTACTTAAAAATCTTTTTAGGTAACGCTTTAAACACCTTTACAGGTTACATGTTTAGAGTTAAAGAGGAGGTCTAGCACTAGAATGATTGCACTCGCTCTAACAAGTGCAGTGATACCTCACATGTGTGGTGTGAATACTGTTTACATATGCGTGTGTGACTTGCGTATCCATTTGCTTCTGTGTGCAAGCACGGAGGGATTGGGGGGTGCTTAAAAAAAATATTTATTTAACTTTTTTTTCTCTCCACAGTTTTTTTTTTTATATCACTTTTATTCCTATTACAAGGAATGTAAACATCCCTTGTAATAGGAACAAGGATGATAGGTCCTCTTTATGGAGAGATCTGGGGTCAAAAAGACCTCATATCTCTCCTTCTACCTTTAAAAGCAAAAGATTTAAAAAAATTGGATCTTTTACTTTAAAAAAAAAAAATTGTTTACTTCCAGCCTGGACCGGAAGTCATGGCATCGCTCCGGTCCTTCAGGGCCATCAAAGGGGATCTAATCTTTTATTTCCTCTTCGACTAGCCGGCCACACCATTGGATTGTTTCTCAGGCAAGATGGTGGGAGAGGGGGACATCCCCTCCCAACGCTTCTGAAAGCGTTCCAGTGGCTCAAGAGCCGCTTGGAATGCTTTCATGAAAAAGCCAGCCACTGGCTGTAAAAAACAATACCAAGGTTATGGCTGATATCTTCAGCCATAACCCCGGCAAACCATTTCAAATCTGCAACTATGGTCTTGTGAAAAAAAAAAAAAACTACATAACTTGTTACAATTAGGGCACTTTCACATTAACTCATTCCATTGCAGGCATGGTGATTTTTAAAAAAATGTAATATAATATACATGATGATGATAACTATAATAACTATACTTCAATACTGCAGTTTGGCCGCAGTGCAGGTGTAGCGCAGGGTACCTGCGGTTTTCATGTGCGTTTCCTATAGACTTCTATTATGTCCCTCATTTTTGGTGTGCTTTCAGAAAATGTACCAAAAATGTACTACATAATAGAAGTTTTTGAGAAACCACATGAAAACCGCAGGTACTCTGCGCTACACCTGCATTGTGGCCAAACTGCAGTAATGAAAGATAGTTATCATTATCAAAAATAACCCACATAGCCTATGTATATTATATTACATTTTAAAATAAATCACCATACCTGCAATGGAATGAGTTAATGTGAAAATGTCCCAATTGTAACAAGTTATGTAGTTTTTTTTCATCTAAAAACCATGCCTGCAATTAAAAAATGTACATTAAATTATAGGTACAAATACTGTACCAGTGTCTCTTTTCCTCGTTCTTCTCCTCCGCTCAGGGAAAAGCACGCCGCCAGCATCACTCTGGCATCCGCGGCTCCACAGAGAGCAGTGCGTGCGCCCGACCCTCCCATAGCAACCGATGACGTAATTGGTTGGCTAGACGCGGTCGGAAGCTCTGCACAGCTGCCCGAGTGCCTGTGGCAGCGGGAAGGGAGCTTTTATACAGCGGACCGGCACCGCTGTAATAAAGCTCAACCAAGTGGCCAGCATTTGGGACATGATGTAGCTATATATATATATATATATATATAGCTGCCTATCAACTGGGGTCATTTTGCCACGGCACACCTAGGGACCCATGGCGGCACACCAGTGTGCCGCGGCACACTGGTTGAGAAACCCTGCTCTATAACATGTGAGAATGAGGGTGCGTCTTTACCAAAAATGTCCCGCAGGGTGCGTCTTTACCAAAAATGTCCCGCAGCCATGAATAAAGAAACTTTTCAGGATAGGAACCTTCCGCGCGTTCTGGAAATCCCACAAATCTGAGATTGTTCCTGCGAGAGCGATTTTCCAAATCGTCGATTTTAGCGCGTAGTGCCGCCATCTCGCTTGTAGTATCACATATAGTAACAGACATGGGGTGTACAGTATCTTCTAATGTACTAATCCGTTCCTCAGCATCCCTTGTGCGGTCTCTGAGATTCTGGACATCTTGTTTCAATAATGAAAAGTCCATACAGATAGAAGCTATTTGAGTGGAGAGGGAGGTCTTCCAATCCTGAATAGCAGTAGATAATGTAAGCTCAGCAGGGGGAGAATCCACAGCCTGACTAAATTCAGCAGATTGCTGTGATTCTGGTGTCTGCAGGGGTTCTGTAAGTGTGTGGAATATAGCAGGAATTGATGCACTCACCCCTGTTACAGAGTCCTGGATGGCTGAGGAGGAGGGCTGCAGCGTGTCTGAGTGCCCTGCATGTGTCTCGGTGCCATTTTGCCTCCGGAACCGCGCCAGTTGTTCAGCTGTGTGCGAGGGCCGCGGCGGCCCGTATTTCACCATGTCAGCCAGTCTGGTGGGTGCCCACAGCCGTGGAGAACAGAATGATACCTTCCACGAGGATCTAGGACCAAGGATAGCTGCAGGATGGTCGTTGAGAGCCGGAGCTGTGTGTCTATGCGACTGCTCTCTTCACCATCCGGCCACGCCCCCTATTCCGTGGTGTTTGATACCACTGTCCCCCATTTTCATGATGTTCATATTGTCCCTTGGGGTTGTGGTATATGTTCCTCTGTTGTCCCAGCCTTGTTGGTTAGGGGGTTGATTCATATTGTTACCTGGTTCTTGAATTCTGACCTCCCTCTCTGGTGTTGAATAAGTAGAGGCTGGTTGAGGATTTTCAATTTTCGCCTGCTATTTAAATACTTGATCGATTTTATAGCCTGCCCTATTGCGTTGGTACTTTTTCCATTTTTCTCTGGTCTACTTGCAAATCTTTGGCCATTAAGTCTTTGTTAAATTGGGAGGCAAGTCGATTGAATTCTGTCGATTCTTTATATGGGTCAAGTTTACTTTTGATTTCTTCCATTTGCAGTATCTCACAAAATTGAGTACACCCCTCACATTTTTGTAAATATTTTATTATATCTCTTCATGTGACTTAAGAAACTACACTTTGCTACAATGTAAAGTAGTGAGTGTACAGCGTGTATAACAGTGTAAATTTGCTGTTCCCTCAAAATAACTCAACACAAAGCCATTAATGTCTAAACCGCTGGCAACGAAAGCGAGTACACCCCTAAGTGAAAATGTCCAAATTGGGCCAAAGTGTCAATATTTTGTGTGGCCACCATAATTTCCCAGCACTTGGGCATGGAGTTCACCAGAGCTTCACAGGTTGCCACTGGAGTCCTCTTCCACTCCTCCATGACGACATCATGGAGCTGTGGATGTTAGAGACCTTGCGCTCCTCCACCTTCCATTTGAGGATGCTCCACAGATGCTCAATAGGGTTTAGGTCTGGAGACATGCTTGACCAGTACATCACCTTTACCCTCAGCTTCTTTAGCAAGGCAATGATTGTCTTGGAGGTGTGTTTGGGGTCGTTATGTTGGAATACTGCCCTGTGGCCCAGTCCCTGAAGGGAGTGGATCATGCTCTGCATCAGTATGTCACAGTACATGTTGGCATTCATGATTCCCTCAACGAACTGTAGCTCCCCAGTGCCGCCAGCACTCATGCAGCCCCAGACCATGGACACTCTCACCACCATGCTTTACTGTAGGCAAGACACACTTGTCTTTGTACTCCTCTCCTGGTTGCTGCCACACACGCTTGACACCATCTGAACCAAATAAGTTTATCTTGGTCTCATCAGACCACAGGACATGGTTCCAGTAATCCATGCCCTTAGTCTGCCTGTTTTCAGAAAACTGTTTGTGGTCTTTCTCGTGCATCATCTTTAGAAGAGGCTTCCTTCTGGGACGACAGCCATATAGACCAATTTGATGCAGTGTGCGTCGTATGATCTGAGCAGAGCACTGACAGGCTGACCCCCACACCCCTTCAACCTCTGCAGCAATGCTGGCAGCACTCATACATCTATTTCCCAAAGACAACCTCTGGATATGACGCTGAGCACGTCCGCGCAACTTCTTTGGTCGACCATGGCGAGACCTGTTCTGAGTGGATCCTGTCCTGTTAAACCACTGTATGGTCTTGGCCACCATCCTGCAGCTCAGTTTCAGGGTCTTGGCAATCTTCTTTTAGCCTAGGCCATCTTTATGTAGAGCAACAATTGTTTTTTTCAGATCCTCAGAGAGTTCTTTGTCATGAGGTGCCATATTGAACTTCCAGTGACCAGAGTGAGAGAGAGTGAGAGAGATAACACCAAATTTAACACACCTGCTCCCCATTGACACTTGAGACCTTGTAACACTAATGAGTCACATGACACCGGGAGGGAAAATGGCTAATTGGGCCCAATTTGGGCATTTTCACTTAGGGGTGTACTCACTTTTGTTGCCAGCAGTTTAGACATTAATGGCTATGTGTTGAGTTATTTTGAGGGGACAGCAAACTTACACTGTTATACAAGTTGTACACTCACTACTTTACATTGTAGCAAAGTGTCATTTCTTCAGTGCTGTCACATGAAAAAGGTATAATAAAATATTTACAAAAATGTGAGGGGGTGTACTCACTTTTGTGTGATACTGTAAGTCTTAATTTCTTCTGTTTCCTTTTTAAGAGAAAAACTAGCCCTTCTATACTTTTATCATTGAAGGAATGAAACCATTCGTCAATGGACTCTTTATCCATTAAGCCATCATTTGGTGGTAACTCCCAACAGAGTCTCCTTGGTAGAATCTTTTCTCTAATATAGCAGTCAAGGGGGGCGTGGCCTAGCGCATGGAGCCGTAGGACGCACATTGCAGCGGCTCCCAGTCCTGACGGTCTCCACGAGGCTATAACTTTGATATTATGCCTCACATCGCCTCCACACCGCACCGATGGGCAAAGGAAAGCCCATGGATCATCCCAAGCCCTCCAGCGATTGCACACAAGAGTGATTTGGGCAAGTTTGTGACATGGGCTTCTGCGTGGCCTACAGCACACAGGGGAAATCCAAGATTGCGCAGGCGCCTCTGTGCCCCGCCCGCTCTGAGCCCTCAGACGCCATGCAGGTACGCTCCAGAGGCTGCTCTGCCTCACTAGCAAACTTAGAGCCCTCACAGCCCTCTCGCTGCCACTCTCAGGCATCCCTGAATTCAAGGGATGGATGGGACATAGAATCGCAGATGCGATCCCTCCACACATACTTGCGATCCCTCCCAACCAAAGCTGACTTTGAGCATTACACCTCCCGCATGGAGAAGACTTACAGACAGGAGATTGCAGAGCTTAAGGAGGGACATGGGGATCTGCATAGAGGATGTGGAAAATACCACTGAAGGTATATGCACCACCTTGCAATCCCACGAGGAAACCTTGAACTCCCATACTGTTCTGATACAACAGCTCATGTACCACCAAGATGACATTGAGAACCGTAACAGACGGAACAATATTAGAATCCGTGGTATCCTAGAAACCATTGAGCACAAAGACCTGGCAGGGGCTGTAACTACCATTTTTAATCAGTTGCTCCAACAACCCAAAGACACCCACATTGAATTGGACAGAGTGCACAGGACCTCAGGCCCACGAAACCCTGATTCCGCTTTTGTCCGGGACACCCTATGCAGGGTCCACTTTTACAAAGTAAAAGAAAATATCATGCGAGCTGCTAGCACACAGCATTCCATCAGGCTGAATGACACCCCTGTCATGCTGCTCCCAGACCTCTCCCACCAAACGCTAGCCATGAGATGCTCATTGAAGTCCCTAACCTCACTCTTGCAGGAGAAGCAAATTAGGTATCAATGGCGCTTCCCATTTCAACTGCGAGTTCACCATGAAGGCAAGAGGGCCCTCTTCCGCACTCTGGGAGACCTGCCACGATTCCTGAGCACCCTGGAGCTACCACAGGTCTCATTGCCAGACTGGCCTCTCTCAACTACTACTCCTGGGCTCCCATTCAATTCGCAATGGCAGAAGTCCGGCAAACAGAAGTGCCCCAGATCTTCACCCCAAAAACCGCCTGACGATTGACATCCCCCTGAGTCCAGTACTCTAACTCTTTTCTTTTTTCGCTCCTTCACTGGGGTAGAGCCTGTTTTCTCACCCCAAGAATAGGGCCCTGACCCTAACCAGGGCCGGTACAAGGCAGGGGCGGATGCCCTGGGTGGGATAATTTACTACAGGAAGGGGGGCGCAGCTGAAGTGGCTGGACTGTACACACAGGCTAGAATACTGCACAGCCAGTCAGAGCTGCTAAGATGTCTGTGCCATGTGCTCCTGCACCCGGCACAAGCGAGGACGAGCCCTTCACTTCCCTGTCAGGCGGAGCAATCTCCACCCGACTGCCGTTGTTCTAACAAGAAAGTTCCCCCTCCATGGGATAGTGTTCGGCTGTCCGCCCTGTACTGCGCAGGCACAGTGCTATTGTGACGCGAAAGGTCCGCCCTGAACAGCCTTCATCTTCGGAGACTTTTGGCGTCTCCTTTGTGCGCCTGCGCAGTACAGGGCGGACACTATCAGATAGGGGACGTTTCTCGACAGGAGCAAGTGTGATCTAGAGGAGGAGGAACCAAGCAATAGTAAGTAGGCCATCTGCAGATGAATTTGTTAACTCCTTTTTTGGGGGGTTAATATATTACCAATGGTATTTTTTTAATATGCATGAAGGGTACTTATTGTGTAGTATCAATGCTGCATTAGTGACAAGTGGCAGTTATTTGACCCCTTTGTGTTGCATTAGTGGCACCAGTGTTAATTAACCCCTGCATGCTGCAGCAGTTAATTAACACTAATGCAACACAAAGGGGTCAAATAACTGCCACTTGTAACTAATGCAGCACTGACAATACACATTAACCCCTTCATGCTGCATATTACAAATACCATTGGTAATTAACCACTTGCCAACCCGTCGCAGTACATATACTGCGATGGGGTGGCAGCTACAAGCACCACGACATACCTATCACTGCCTGTTTCAGCCTAGGGTCACACTGTAGCGAACACAGACATCACATATGATTCGCACTCACACTGCCGATCACATGCGATGTCTGTGAAATGCGAGATCAGCCATACAGTTGTATGGCTGAACTTGCATTGCATTTGGTCAAAAAAGATGCAGGGATTTTTTTTTTCCCGCACTAGAATCAGATCGTTCTCACCCATGCGATCCGATTCCTGTCCGAATCCACAGTTCGCACTGCAATCTGCAAATCGATCTGGGGGTGTCATTAACATTCTATTGATACCCGCAGCGGTTCGCAGAGGGCAGCGTGAACTGCCTGCGGGAGAGATGCGATGTGGGAACCGGCGCTGGAATCGCACTGGTTCTCACATTGTTACAGTGTGAATCTAGGCTTTCCAGAGCTTCTTTTGGGCAACAGGCATCCCGCAATTTTGTCGCAATTTGTTGAGGGACAATTGCCCAAAATCGCACCGCGATTGGGGTGCCATTGAAAGTAATAGGATCGCAAGTGTGTCTGTGCGTCAATTTGGGAATTAGTGTCACTGAGTCGCACACTATAAGTCGCTCCTTCTTTACAACCGGGAGGGGGGGGCAGTTTGCCATCTTCGCCCTGGGCACCAGATGACCTTGTCCCAGCACTGACCCCAACACCAGGTTTTATGGTCTGAAGACCTAGAACTGCCCACATGCGGTGCACACAGACTTTGCTATTTTTACTGTGCATTTTTCCAAGTTATGTTCTTCGCAATTTTACCCCACTTCTCACCATTGTGTATTAACTGTTCCTGCCGTTGCTTTTCTTCACATTTCGGATAACCGTTTTTCATTTTCAGGTGTATGTTTATTAGGCTAGTGCTTTCCTTCTTTCCTACTTGAGATGGAATGTGGCCACCTCTCCTTGTCGCCCCCCCCCCCCCTCCTCTATAACATCACATATACTATCTATGTATGCGAGTTACCCTCAGGCTCTCCAGTAATAGTGTGGAAAAAAGGCAGATATACCAGGCAAAGCCTAATACACAAGACGCATGGTTAAGGTTATATGTGATCGTTGTCACTAGTTTACTACTGTTATTTTTACCTCTGGGACCCCGGGACCGGGAGGTGCTCCGTACGCTTACCACGTATACACCCCACATAGGACCAACAGTGCTTATTACTGCACTGTTTATGTTACTTAGCATGTTCTCTCTATTTGTTTTATCATTTTATTTCATGATTGCTTTCATATTGCCACCTAGCGGCTTCACTCCTCCCCCTCACTTTTGTCTTTCACGGTGGATCTCTCCACCCAACCTACTGACGAACTATGTCTCTACACGCTGGGGACGGTCCCCACCTACCTTTTCTGATTTCCTTTCCTCTTCTACTCCCCCTCCTTCACTTCACCCTCCCTTCCTGTCCCCTTCTCCCCACCCCTCCTGAACAGGCCTTGGTGCACACACAGGTCAATACAAAACAGGCTGAGGAACCCGGATACCCCTCTACTCCACTGCCACCATGTTCTCACTGGATCACATAACTTTAGCCTCCTTTAACTGTAGGGGCTTTAACACCCCAGAGAAAAGGAGCCAGGTATTTTATCACTTTCACAAAGCTAAATCTCAAATCCTACTCCTACAGGAGATGCATTTTAAGCGCTTGACTATCCCAACCTTACTACCAACAGCCCTTACTAACAACAATGGTACCACAGTACCAACCCACATGCTAAGTCCAAAGGGGTGTCGGTAGCCTTTCACAAATCCTTCCACCCAGAAGTTATGGACTAACTGATTGACCCCGCAGGTCATTTTCTCTTCCTTAAACTAAGATCTAAATCTTCTATTTTTCACAGTTGCTAATGTGTATGGACCAAACCAGGACCAGGGGAGCTTCCCTTCTATGGTTATAGACAAATTGCTCTCTTTTGGGGGTCCCTGCTTCATTCTAGGTGGAGATCTCAATGTGGCCCTTTCACCGGCCGTGGACACCTCCTCCGGTAAGTCCTCCATCCCTCACTCCACCCACACACGCATAAAATCACTCTTGCACTCTGCCCAACTGGTGCATGTTTGCGAGTGCAACACCTATTCAAGAGAGACTACAGCAGTTACTCGGTTGCCCATAATTCCTATAGTCATATTGACTATTTTCTTGTGTCCCAATCCCTACTGGATATCCCCCTACAGGCATCCCTCTGTAATATCCTCTGGTCGGACCACGCCCCCGCACACTTAAGTTTGGCCCATCCACCTAAATCCCACAGGACATTCTCCTGGTGCTTAAATGACAATTTACTAAAAGACACCCCTTGCGTGGCAGCTATTGAGCAGTCAATCCAGGACTTTGTACAGGATCACCGCTCAGACGACACCAACTCACTAAATGGGAAGCCCTGAAATGTGTGCTCAGGGGGATCTACATCCAACACAGCTCCCGGCTAAAGAAAGCCAGGTCGACTGATATTACCAGACTGTTGTCTTTCATCCATTCCTTAGAAATAGCACATAAGAAGGACTTTGACCCTGGTACCTTTGTAGACCTCTCCAACGCCCGCAGAGAATTGCTCCACATCTTAGACGCAAATACCTTTATGGGATAAAGGACGGTACCGACATTACTTACTAGCAAATAAATGCGGGCAACATCTGGCTAAGGTTCTTCATCCCCATCCTCCGCGGCATCCAATACCACACATTTGCACTGCCAACCAACAAAAAATTTGAAATCCCCGAAGCATCGCAGATGCTTTCCAGCAATATTACTCCCAACTATATAATCTCCCCACACGACCGGAACAGACTCACAAGCACGGTACACAACTCCCCGACATGAAAAATGACATCTCAGAAACTGCCCTACCGCAAATAGATCTTTCTGATTCTACGGACCTAGATAACTCCTTGACAACGTCAGACTTCTTATTGGCTATCAAAGGACTGAAACCAGGAAAATGCCCGGGACCTGACGGCTTCTCCCCCAGATTCTACAAATCATTCGCCCGTTCCCTAGCCCCACTTCTCACAGCGGCGTTCAACTGTTTAGATGACGCCCACCCTACCTCTAGGGACCTTCTCTGTGCCACTATCTCAGTCATACCCAAACCAGGGAAAGACCCCTCCCAATGCAGCAGTTACAGGCCTATCTCTCTTCTTAACCTAAATGTGCAGGGAGGCCAGGGACAATACCACAAAAACTATCCACCTTATTTCCTACATTCGTAGACACAATCTAAAGGCATGCATCCTCTCTTTTGACGCCGAGAAGGCATTTGACTGGGTCAATTGGCAGTTTTTACGCCTTTCCCTGGAGCAGATAGGACTTAGCCCCACGTTTGTATCCAGGGTGATGGCACTATATTCTCGCCCCACAGCCTCTGTCCTGGTCAATGGCTCCTCGTCCACCTCGTTCCAAATCTCGAATGGAACCCGGCAGGGATGTCCCCTATCCCCCCTACTTTTTTTTGGTGATGGAACACCTAGCAACAGCCATTAGACAAAAAAATAATATAACGGGGATACATACACCATCATCCGAACATAAACTATCGCTCTATGCAGATGATCTCCTCGTTTATGTTCAACAACCACATACGTCCCTACTAGGGATGAGCCGAACACCCCCCTGTTCAGTTCACACCAGAACATGCGAACAGGAAAAAAATTCGCGCGAACACCGTTAAAGTCTATGGGACACGAACATTAATATTTAAAAGTGCTAATTTTAAAGGCTTATATGCAAGTTGTTGTCATAAAAAGTGTTTGGGGACCCGGGTCCTGCCCCAGGGGACATGGATCAATGCAAAAAAAAGTTTTAAAAACGGACGTTTTTTCAGGAGCAGTGATTTTAATAATGCTTAAAGTCAAAGAATAAAAGTGTAATATCCCTTTAAATTTCATACCTGGGGGGTGTCTATAGTATGCCTGTAAAGGGGTGCATGTTTCCTGTGTTTAGAACAGTCTGACAGCAAAATGACATTTCGAAGGAGAAAACCCATTTAAAACTACCCGCGGCTATTACATTGCCGACAATACACATAGAAGTTCATTGATAAAAACGGCATGGGAATTCCCACAGGGAAACCCAGAACCAAAATTAAAAAAAAAAAAAAAAAAAGACGTGGGAGTCCCCCTAAATTCCATACCAGGCCCTTTAGGTCGCCGTCACACAGCGGGAGCCTCCCTCCATGCCAGCATGGATGCAGAGCGGCCCGGAGAAGAAAATGAAGAAGAGAAGAAGAGAAGAGGATGAAGAAGAAGATGAAGAGAAGAGCGGGAGCCTCCCCTCATGCCATGGGTGCGGATCGGCCCGAGGAGAAGAAGATAGAAGACGCCGCGGAGGAGATACTGGACGAGAATGCCGGAGGAAGAACCAGAAGAAGATGAAGGAAGAAAGAAGAAGCATTTAAATAAAGGAATTGTCAAAAACTGTCTCTTGTCATTTTTAACATTTTTGACAGTTTTTTAGTGAAATGGTAGGGGTAAGTACCCCCTTACCATTTCACACATGGGGGGGCAGGATCTGGGGGTCCCCTTGTTAAAGGGGGCTTCCAGATTCCGATAAGCCCCCCGCCCGCAGACCCCCACAACCACCGGCCAGGGTTGTGGGGATGAGGCCCTTGTCCTCACCAACATGGGGACAAGGTGTTTTGGGGGGCTACCCCAAAGCACCCTCCCAATGTTGAGGGCATGTGGCCTGGTACGGTTCAGGAGGGGGGGGCCGCACTTTCGTCCCCCCTCTTTTCCTGCGGCCTGCCAGGTTGCATGCTCGGATAAGGGTCTGGTATGGATTTTTGGGAGGACCCCACGCCGTTATTTTTTTTTTTTTTTGGCGCGGGGTTCCTCTTAAAATCCATACCGAATTTAGGGGGAACCCCACGTCTTTTTTTAAAATTTTGGCCGGGGTTCCCCTTAATATCCATACCAGACCTGAAGGGCCTGGTATGGAATTTAGGGGGTCTCCCACGTCATTTTTTTTTTAAATTTTGGTTCGGGGTTGCCCTGTGGGGAATTACCATGCCGTTTTTATCAATGAACTTCTATGTGTATTGTCGGCAATGCAATAGCCGCGGGTAGTTTTAAATGGCTTTTTTTCCTTCGAAATGTCATTTTGCTGTCAGACTGTTCTAAACACAGGAAACATGCGCCCCTTTACAGGCATACTATAGACACCCCCCAGGTACGAAATTTAAAGGGATATTACACTTTTATTGTTTGACTTTAAGCATTATTAAAATCACTGCTCCTGAAAAACCGTCTGTTTTTAAAACTTTTTTTTGCATTGATCCATGTCCCCTGGGGCAGGACCCAGGTCCCCAAACACTTTTTATGACAATAACTTGCATATAAGCCTTTAAAATTAGCACTTTTGATTTCTCCCATAGACTTTTAAAGGGTGTTCCGCGGCATTCGAATTTGGCGCAAACACCCCAAATTGTTCGCTGTTCGGCGAACTTGCGAACAGCCAATGTTCGAGTCGAACATGAGTTCGACTCGAACTTGAAGCTCATCCCTAGTCCCTACCCTCTCTGATGCAGGAATTTCACAGATTTGGAGAACTTAGCAATTTTAAGCTTAATATGTCTATGACAGAGGCCCTCAACATATCCCTACCACCCTTACCCAAGTACAGACCAACTTCTCATTCCAATGGGGATCAAAGGGCATTCCCTACCTTGGAATTACAATCCCATCCAATTTATCAGATCTCAATAATCTTAACTATCTCCAATTACGATCACGTATACGGAAAGAATTAGATACTTGGAACACAACACCACTACCCTGGTTTGGTTGCATCAACACACTTAAAATGGACACCCTTCCCAAATTACTTTACTTTTTTCAGACAGTATAAATGTCCCCAAACAACTCTTTAACTCCCTAAGATCTATGTCCATATGCCTTATCTGGCAACAAGGGATGTCCCGCATCCGCCATACCCTGTTAACATACCTCAAAACACAAGGCGGGGCAGGTCTCCCAGACTTTTAAATGTACCACAGGGCTACCTTTCTCTCAAGGATCGTAGAGTGGTATCCCCCGACCATTCCCCAAGGCATCCACTATGATAGAACAAGACTTCTCCACCCCCGATCTTTGGGCCTTGCTGTGGGGATATGGACAAAACCTGTCTCTCCTATCAAACTCCTCCCCGATAACAATCGCAGCAATATACCTGTGGTACAAAAAGGGAATGTCAACACGATTATCCACAGACCCCTCACCACTCACTTCGCTTTTTGATCATCCTAACCTCCCCCAGGGCATGGAATCCTACACAGTGGGCCCGTATCTCCGGGCCACTTGGCCTACAGTGAGCTCATTCATACATCCAACCAAGGGTACACCCATTATACCAGGAGAACGGGTAACTGGCTTATAGCTCTATGTACATCTTCCTTCTGCTCAGACCTATTTTCCTCCTCCCAAATACATAGACCCTTGACTGGCTACGAACAGCTGTGCTCTCTCTCAGAAACACCTAAACCTCTACTCTCCACTATTTACAAAATACAACACTCACTGACCCATGATCAACTCCTGCCTTATACCAGGAGGTGGGCCACGGACCTGGGAAGGGACCTCTCGTTGGTTGACTGGCAAAAGTCATTCCACTTTACACACAAATCCTCCATCTCTTGTTACACACAGGAGAAGAACTTAAAACTCTTATCTAGGTGGTACAGAGACCCCCAATCACTCCATAGAATGTGTCCATCTACCCCTGCATCATGTTGGAGATGCGGAGAAGTAGATGGAAGCCATCTTCACATATGGTGGGACTGCAATGCCATACAACTCCTCTAGGCCCAGGTTTTTGCCATATATAGTAGCCTTTACGATCGACCAACGACACCCACGCCAGAGATAGCATGGCTGTGTATGCTCCCGGGCTCTATACCCTCGCAAAAACATACCCTGCTTCGATTTTTTCTCTCGGCAACCAGACAACTTATACCCCTCTTTTGGAAAACCACCCCCACCCCTCCTCTGTCCTCCTTGGTCTCTATAGTCAATGACATTATGCGAATGGAAGAGATGATAGCCCTAGACAATGATACTTTTGATAAATTTAAAACCCTATAGCTTATCTGGATTGATTACTCCACTTCAGATGCCCTAAAAAAAAAACTTGACACCACCTAGCTGAACTGACTTTGACCAGACCCTTCAGTGTGATGCGCCAGGGCCTGCTCACCTTCCCCAACCCCCTTACCCCTATCTATTCCCTTCCATCGATTTCTCTCCCCCTTTATCTTCTTCTTCTCTTCTCCCCTCTGATTCATACTACAAGGCCTCAGAACAGGTGATTCTCGTTTGTACCATACATCAGATATTTTGCAACAAACTGTGCATAAACCAGAATAAGATAATACATGTTTATGTATATTGCATTGGCCTATATTCAAAATATACTAACTACGCAGACTGTTTTTTTAAGTAACCACTGGGTTGAACATACTATTGTAATATGCTTGGCAATGTTTCATCCTGTAAAAACTTAATAAAAACATATTTGACTCTAATATAGCGGTCAAATGTGTTTGTGTCCGTCCAGAGATTGACTTTTTTTTTCCATATTGTGCCCTAGTTTTGTTACAAGGCTTTCCAAGTCTGTATCTCTGGTTTTATTCTGCAAGTTAAATACATCATCTAAGTTCACATTTCTGTGATCCATAAAAGAAAACACATCCATAGTGGCTGCAAAAGTGAGGGTGTGTGATACAGATATAAAATAATAGTGTGATCTCTTGTGCTACTAAGTGAACAAATAAAATATAGGTGAAAACTAAATACAATATGAATGAAAACTGCTGCTGGACCTATAGTGTACATAGTGCACAAAAAAATGGGTATAAATGAATAGTGATCAGCGCAACTTCCTTTACCTAAATAAACAGTGACAAAAAAAAATGCACAAATATCTCAAAGTAATTCACAATATCAAAATGATCACATTTAAAAGCGTTAAAAACAGCAATAATAGTGCAAACAGTGCGTTGTAGACAGCGTTGGACACCTCTTACATCACTTCCGCTTCATACGGTATATCCGGCAACGCCCTATGTGTTACGTCACAACATGTGACTTCATTAGGGAAACCGGATTGGCCATCAGCTCCTTCTATTTATGTATCCGAACAGGAAATGACTTTGCGGCCATTTTGTTGGAGAAAATGTCTCCAACCTGGAGGCGGCCATCTTTTTGGTGGGACAAGTAAAATACGGAAGCCATTTTCTTAGTAACCACTAAAATGTGTCTCGTCCCTAATGGCGGCCATTTTCTTGGTGATGGTACACTGTTATACATCTACAGCGATAACTTTATAAAAATTACCGATCCCTGAGACAATAAGTATTAGGCAGATTACATAACAAATACTCTATATAAAACTCTATATTCGAATCTGGAGTGTATATATGTCCGATGTAGATGAATTAATCTACATCTTATATCCAAAATAGATTAAACACATTGATGTTTTTAAAAGATTGGTGCTACAGGATTTGAATAAACTGAAATTGAAGAAGATGTCGGACCCTATACACATAAAAAAAGGGTATCCAAATGTTGACCCAAAGGAAGGACATCGTGATACGCCCCGCCGACAAAGGGGGTGGAGTCGTCATTCAATCAAAAGAACAATATAAAGAAGAAATTGATCGTCAGTTACAAGATGAATCAACGTATGTTAAACTGTTAGGTAATCCCATCAAACAATATAAAAAAAGAATTGGAAAAAATAATCCATTTGGGAACAAAAAAAGATATCCTAAACAAGAAAGAATCCAAATTTCTCATGCACGAGTCGTGCAGAATTCGAGTCATCTACACTGTGCCAAAGTTACACAAAGATAAAGAAAAACCTCCAGGTAGACCCATAGTTAATGGGATAGATTCCCTTACATCAAAGATGGGACAATACCTGGACAATTTCATACAACCGGCGGTACAGCAAACTAAGTAAGTAAAAGATATGAAACACGTAATACAACTTTTGGAAAAAGTTCCGGTGTTGGAAGGAAGAACCTTACTAGCGATGGTGGATGTAACATCATTGTACACTATAGTACAACACCATCAAGCCTGTAACGCCACTAAATGGCTACTAAGAGAATATAGCACATTCATTTACAAACAGAGAAAATATTTAAATGTATTGAGTTTTGTTTAAAATATAATCACTTTTGGCATAATCAAGTGTTCTATAAACAAATCACAGGTATAGCGATGGGTGCCAAATTCGCACCAAGTGTGGTGAACGCCTTTATGGCACAATGGGAAGAGCAAGCAGTATATTATAATTCCCCGGTTGAATTAACCTTTTATAAAAGATTCATCGATGACGTGATAATTATATGGAACGGAAGTAAAGATACGCTTGAGAATTTTCTAGTCCAACTCAATAACGACAAGAACATCAAACTCGTATGGAACATCAGTGACAAGCAAGTACATTTTTTGGATCTAGATATTACATTAATGGAGAACACACTCATCAAAAAAACACATTTTAAAAATATTGATGCCAATAGCTATTTATCTATGAATAGTTGTCATCACAAATCGTGGCTTTATAATATTCCTAAAGTCCAGCTTGTAAGAATTAAGAGGAACTGCACAAACAAAAATGACTTCATATTTCAGGCTACATTTATCGGAAATAGGTTCAAGGACAAGGGATATACTGAAGAATTTATAGAAAAGCAGATTAACAATGTCAAGAAAATTGAGAGAAAAAAAACGATGCTCCAAGGGAATAACAAGAAAAATCAACGAAATTTGGAAGCACCATTCATAATCTTAGATTACAATGCCCAACACAGAGAAGTAGAAAAATTGATTAAGAGGCATTGGCATATATTGAAGAGCGATAGACACCTTAATAGTATTCTCCCAGACAAACCTAATATAGTCTACAAAAGAGCACCTACCTTAAGGGACATCATAGTGAAAAATGTTGTGAAACCACCTCCAGATAGGAGCTACACATTTTTTACAGGAAAAGGGTTTTACCCCTGTAAATACTGCTTCGCCTGCCAGCATACCAAAAAACCACAAGTAAGAAGAAAAGAATTTAAATCTACAAAGAGGGGACAAGAATACCTCATTACGGATTTTATCAGTTGTCATACTGAGGGAGTAGTTTATATTCTACAGTGTAGTTGCAATTTACAATATGTGGGAAGAACTAAGAGACCTTTGATGGTTTGCATTAGGGAACATGTTCAAAACATTATTAAGGGTTTTCCTAAACATAATGTAAGCAGACATTTTCTCACAGGTACATGCCAAAGACCCCACACATTTACAATTTTGGGGTATTGATAGATACAATAGACCTTGGAGGGGAGCACATAACGTGAGATCCATTATCCAGAAGGAATCCAAATGGATACACACCCTCCAAACCCTTGTACCTGATGGTTTTAATTTGGAATTCGACTTAAACTGCTTTAAGTAATTTTTAACTGTAATTTTACTGTAATTTCACAGTGATGCCAATATTGATATGTGATCCTCTATGCCTCATTTTCAACACGTATGGTTGTTTTAGGTATTTTACCATTTTATATTCTTTATATAGAGTAGGTTATTTTTTTTTTTTAAATCAAAAAGGTTTTTATTGAACATTTTAAATAAATACATCTTCCGGTGTACAATTTTCTACATTTCAGTGTCATATTCATACAATGTATATCATAGGTTCTTATAGTGTTACTACACAGCCTTTTGATTTCCATTATACCATGTTGAGAAATATAATTGACATCCATCCTCCTTCCAATTCGCATGTATTGTATCTCCTTTCCATATTAATTTATATTATTTATCTAAGGACCCTGTAAGAGTCTCGTCATGACTAGTTCTCTCGGACTAAGTCCAGGCGTGTCCAACCAGCTGGACCAAATGCGTTCAAACCTGTGTGGACAGCCTCTGTGTTGGTATATGTATTTTTCCATAATTAGAGTTTTACCCATATGCGTTATCCACATTTTAACAGAGGGCGGTACTGCAGACTTCCATGCCATTAATATAAGTTTTCTAGCTTGGAATAAAGCCCTGGATACAGCCACTTTAGTTTGTTCCTCTGGGATTACCTCATCCAATACCCCCAGCAAGCAGTGCATAGGATCCACCGGTACTGTCGTCTGGAACACTCCATTTAGTGTACCAATCACCTCGTGCCAGTACCGATGGAGCTTCGGACATCGCCACAGAAGATGTATAAGATCCGCATTGTGCTGCCGACATCGGCAGCATATGGGGTCCGCCACTCTGCCCATCTTGTGCAACTTGGATGGAGTGTAATGCACTCTAAGTATTATATAAAGTTGGGACACTTTTTGTGCAACATTGAGGGAACACGTGGGTATGGCCTGTAGCGCTTCCTCCCATTGATCCTCAGTTATCTGACCTAGGTCCCTTCTCCATGCGTCAATTGCCTTACATGGGTAGGCATCCAGGTGCTTGGCAAGTAGCATCTGGTAACACGTGGAAATGATCCCTTTAGTTATAGTGGATGATTGCAACACATGGAACACCGGAGTGGGGCGGAGTTCCCACTCCCCTGCGTCTCCCTGTGCCACAATTGCATGCCGAAGCTGCAAATATGGGTAATACATAGTGTCTGGGAGCCCAAATGTGTTCTGCAGTTCTGTAAAGGACATCAGTTTACCATTTTTAAATATGTGAGAGAGCATGGTCACCCCGTGGGCCTTCCATCTGGGCTCACGCTGTAACTTAGCCAGTTCCACATAGGAGCGGTTTCCCCATATCGGGCTGTAATCTGTAAATCCCTGCACCCCTTGTAATTGTCTACTCTTGTTCCATATTTTCTGTACCAGGGAAAGTGTCAGGTTTTTTTTGTTTGACTTCGCAAATAATTGAGCCTCTAGACCCATAGGAATGGTCTCAGCGCCCGTAGCAAAAAGCATCAGTCGCGCTGCCGAGCCCATTGGTTCATGCGTCATAGATCCCACAAGGTGTTGCAACTGTGCTGCAATATAGTACAGCCAAGGGTTGGGGACCGCCAACCCTCCGCCATCCTTTGGACACTGCAACTGCTCTATCCGGACTCTGGGTGCTTTGTTGTGCCATAGCAGTTTTCGAAAAAGGGTATTGACTACTCTGAAATTTTTTAAATGTATCACTACTGGATAGAGTAGGTTATTAATATCTATTTTAATACAGTCTATTTTGGATATAAGATATAGATTAATTTATCTACATCGGACATATATACACTCAAGATCCGAATATAGAGTCTTAACAGTTTTATATAGAGTATTTGTTATGTAATCTGCCTAATACTTATTGTCTCAGGGATCGGGAATTTTTATATAGTTATCGCTGTAGATATATAACAGTGTACACCCACTAAGAAAATGGCCGCCATTAGGGACAAGACACATTTTAGTGGTCTCTAAGAAAATGGCTGCTGTATTTTACTTGTCCCACCAAAAAGATGGCCGCCTCCAGGTTGGAGACATTTTCTCCAACAAAATGGCCGCAAAGTCATTTCCTGTTCGGGTACATAAATAGAAGGAGCTGATAGCCAATCTGGGCCCCCTGATTAAGGCATGTGTTGTGACGTAACACGTAGGGCGTTGCCAGATATACTGTACGAACCGGAAGTGATGTAAGAGGTGTCCAACGCTGTCTAACACGCATTGTTTGCACTATTATTGCTGTTTTTAATGCTTTTAGATGTAAGAGTCCATTTTGGCCTTTAATAAATTGAATTTAGTTGAATGTTTTTAAGCTATGGGAGCTTTTTCTTTATCCCAAATATTTGAAAAACACCGATACCATCATATGGTTGGGAGCCTGGAAAGTCAGTGATACTGTTGGAAACCTGCAAGCGAGTACAGCAGCACCAGAAACCACAGCGTCCATGGGGGGGGGGTCCCAGAGGTGGAGATTCGATCTGGCTTAAGGAGATCGTTAAGGCAGTTTATATACCTCAGGTAAGAGCTCTGGGAGCATTAAGTTCACAAGAATCACGAAGACTATACACAGAAGAATTGTTGGTCACAAGAATTTTTGATACACTGTTTTAAAGGACATTTTTCACATAGAACAGTTATCAGTTAATCATTTTGATATTGTGAATTTTTGTGAGATATTTTTTGTTACTGTTTATTTAGTTAAAGGAAGTTGCGCTGATCACTATTCATTTATACCCATTTTTTTGTGCACTGTGTACACTATAGGTCCAGCAGCAGTTTTCACTCATATTGTATTTAGTTTTCACCTATATTTTATTTGTTCACTTAGTAGCGCGAGGGATCACACTATTATTTTATAGGTGGGTAGTATGTGCAGGAGAGGAGTGCGAGTATATGGCAGTGGCTTGTATGTGCACAAGAGGAGTGTGGAGTGCAGAGGTGGGTAGTATGTGCAGGAGTGGAGTGCGGAGTATAAGGCAGTGGGTAGTATGTGCAGCAGAGTAGTGCGGAGTGTATGGCAGTGGGTAATATGTGCAGAGAGAGGAGTGCGAAGTATAAAGAGAAGGGTAGTATGTGCAGGGAGAGGAGTGCGGAGTATATGGAGGTGAGTAGTATGTGTAGGAGAGGTGTGTGGAGTTTATGGCAGTGGATAGTATGTGCAGGGAGAGTAGTGCGGAGTGTAAAGAGGTGGGTAGTATGTGCAGGAGAGGAGTGAGAAGTGTATGGCAGTGGGTAGTATGTGCAGGAGAGGAGTGCGGAGTATATGGCAGTGGGTAGTATGTGCAGGAGAGGAGTGCAGAGTGTAAAGAGGTGGGTAGTATGTGCAGGGAGAGGATTGCAGCGTGTATGGTAGTGGGTAATATGTGCAGGGAGAGTACGGAGTATATGAAGGTGGGAAGTATGTGCATGAGAGGAGTGCGGAGTGTAAGGCAATGGGTAGTATGTGCAGCAGAGGAGTGCAGAGTGTACGGCGGTGGTAATATGTGCAGGGAGAGGAGTGCGGAGTGCATGGCAGTGGGTAATATGTGCAGGGAGAGGAGTGCAGAGTGTATGGTGGTGAGTAAAATGTGCAGCAGAGGAGTGTGGAGTGTAAAAAGTTGGGTAGTATGTGCAGGGAGAGGAGCGCAGAGTGTAAAGAGGTAGGTAGTCTGTGTGGGGAGAGTAGTGCGGAGTGTAAAGAGGTGGGTAGTATGTGCAGGAGAGGCATGCAGAGTGTACAGCAGTGGGTAGTATGTGCAGGGAGAGGAGTGCGGAGTGTATGAAGGTGGGTAGTATGTGCAGGAGAGGAGTGTGGAGTATATGGCAGTGGGTAGTATGTGCAGAAGAGTGCAGAGTGTATGGTGGTGGGTAGTATGTGCAGGAGAGGGGTGCGGAGTGTATGGCGGTGGGTAGTATGTGCAGGAGAGGAGTGCGGAGTATATCGCGGTGGGTAGTATGTGCAGGAGAGGAGTGCAGTGTGTATGGAAGTGGATACTATGTGCAGGATGGTGTCAGTAGAGCAGTGGATAGTGTCAGTAGAGCAAGAGACAGTGTCAATTTTTTTTATTTATGTTCATTCATTTCTTTTTTACTTTAGTTTATTTTTGTATTTTTTTTTTCCGTGGGATTTTGTGGGGGTTGTGGACAGTGGCAGTAGGGCAGTGGATGGTGTCAGTAGTTTTTTTTTTATTTTTAATTTTTAATGTATTATTTTTTTCCAATGTATTTTTTATTATTTGTTTCCACAATGCTTGGGGGGGGTCGGGGGCAGTGGACAGTGTCAGTAGACGGTAGTTTTTTGTTTTTTTTTTATTTTATTTTCGATAATTTTTTACCATATTATTTATTTATTTTTTATAACTTTTTTCACCGTGCTATGGTTGGGAGTGGGGTGCTGTGGATGGTGTCAGTAGAGCAGTGGACAGTGTCAGTAGTTTTTTATTTATAAATTTTTTTACAAATGTATTTATTTATTCACTTTAATTTCTTCTATCATTTCTTTCATATTTCTTTTTTTTTTGGGGGGGGGGGGTTGGGGCAGTGGATCGTATCAGTAGGGCAGTGGATAGTGTCAGTAGTTTTTATCATCATTATTATTTTTTTCCATTTTTTTATATTTTTTCCAATTTTATAATTAAATTACATTTTACAATTTAGTTTTTTAATATTTGTTTATTAAATGTTTTTTATCAGCCCTGTTGGGGGGCTTTAGTG
This sequence comes from Lithobates clamitans, assembly GCA_037952925.1. Classification (NCBI taxonomy): domain Eukaryota; kingdom Metazoa; phylum Chordata; class Amphibia; order Anura; family Ranidae; genus Lithobates; species Lithobates clamitans. The sequence continues at coordinate 484,081 of JBBGZY010001726.1, read as the reverse complement.
AGATATCAGGGGTCATCTCCCCCTTTGAGACAGAGAAAGGGACTGAGGACACAGATTCCCCAGTCCCTTTCTCAGCAGCCTCAGCTGCACTGAAAATGAATGAATGAACAGGAGACATTCATAAACTGAAGCAGAGTAAACAGTTTACAATGCTCAGTTATGAATAGACAGAGTCAGAAAACGAAGGGTCCAGTCTCCATCCTGACAGATCCGGGACGAGGGGGGACGGGGAGAGAGGAGCACAGAGGGGGAACAGAAGAGGACATGGGGAGCCAGAGGAGGACACGCAGAGCTTGGGGAGGACACGCAGAGCCGGAAGAAGACACAGGGGAGCCGGAGGAGGACACAGGGAGCCAGAGGAAGACACAGGGAGCCAGAGGAAGACACAGAGAGCCGGAAGAGCATACAGGGAGGCGGAGGAGCACACGGGGAGGCGGAGGAGCACACGGGGAGGCGGAGGAGCACACGGGGAGCCAGAAGAGCAGATGGGGAGCCAGAGGAGGACACGGGGAGCAGGAGGAAGATACGGGAAGCCAGAGAAGGACACGGGGCCTAAAGATTAAGGGAAATTTGATGGGCAGTTGTGGGTGATCGGTGCGGCGGGGGGGGGGCAGTTAAAATCACAGATCTCCTTGTGTGGCTTTCAATGAAGCAGCTGACAGCCGCAGGAGGGAGAGAAGGAGAAGTGTCTGTCAGCTGCTTCATTCAAGGCCACACAGGGAGTTTGGTGCTTGTAACTGCCCTCCACCGCTGCACTGATCACCCCTGACTGTCAAATGTCACCTTCTATTTTTCATCATCCATGAGTGCAGGGTGGGTCAGACCACCCTGTGCCCTAACATGTTAAAAGTAAAAAAAGAAAAAAGTACATTTTCTTTGCCCACAATATGTCACCAATCTTCAGCATTATGCGATGCACTTCTGAGAGCGCACTCGGTCATGAATGGAACCAGGAGCAAGGAGGGGAGAAGGGAATTTGCCCCCCCCAGTACTGTACATAAATAAACATATGTTGGACTGGTGGCCCAGCGTGGAGAGAATTCCTCATTCAGACCTCAATCAGAGCTGGTTCTGCAGTCTGTGACAACTGCTGCTCCTAATATAACTACATATATACACACACACACACACACACATTCTGTAAGACAATGACCTCCTTTCAACATGGCCACCAATCACTTCCGCACTGTGGTACACTTCATATAGTACACATTTAGCCCAAAGGAATCTGTGTTTACTATGAAAAGGCCAAGTGGTTGTGTTTGCCTCTCAGGCCAATTTACTTACAGTACAATGTCAGGGACTCCAGCTGTTTCAGCAGTTCCTTTCTTGGCAGAGGCCGCAATTCTTTAGAAATGAATTTTTTGAATCTCTCATTCCTGGTTGAGTTATTGTTCCAGTGGAAAGAGTAATCATCATCATCATCATCATCTGCAAAAGTACATACAGTAGTAAGTGATGTTTAAAAAAGATAAATATTCAGCAAGATTAACTGCTTCCTGCACAACCATTGTTGTCATTGCAACCAGATCGAGTGTTATACTGGTCACATGATCAGGAGCCTCTTCTGCCGACTCCCAATCATTATTGGAGACAATCGGCTATCTAGGAATGCTCAGCCACTGTGCCCGGAGTGCACAAAGAGGCGCTCTAAGCACAGAAACCTTGGCCGTCCATGGACGCATATGTGTGCCATGTGGGTGTGTAAAACCCACCCTCTAAGCCACCATACATATGTACTATGTGCGCAGCAAGAAGTCCACATATTCTTATTATAACCATCTTTCACCAACCAATAGCAGCTAAAATTCTTTAAAGTTCTGAGTGAACAAAAGTTCATTCCTCATAAGGAGGAGTCAGTCCAGAAGTATGAGGGAGAGCCGGCACCTTCATTGCTGCATCACAGAAATACTTTTTCTATTATAACTACATGAAGATCTTGTTTACTGTTCTCTTTTGTTACAATATACTTACAATTCAGAGAACTATGGGATTAATGAAAAAAATTATACTCACTTAGGTGGATGCAACATCGATCCATGCTGCATCTGTCCCCCGCTGCTTCTAATTGGCAGTGAGCAGAGAGCCCAGCTCTGTCCCTCTAGTGCTCGTTGGAGGGCTGGGCCATGGAGGGGGCAGGAATGGCTGGCTCAGGCTCTCAGTGCGAGGCTGATGCATCTAGGTGGATCCCATATGGATCTTTCCTGAGCCTGGACTGGCTGAGTGACATCAGCTCACAGCTATGGATGGGCTATCTGTTCGAGTCGAACATGCGTTCGACTCGAACATTGGCTGTTCGCCCGTTCGCCGAACAGTGAACAATTTGGGGTGTTCGCGGCAAATTCGAAAAGCCACGGAACACCCTTTAAAAAAGTCTATGGGAGAAATCTAAAGTACTATTTTTAAAGGTTAATATGCAAGTTATTGTCATAAAACGTGTTTGGGGACCAGGGTGTCAATGCAAAAAAAAGTTTTAAAAACGGCCGTTTTTTTGGGAGCAGTGATTTTAAAGTGAAACAATAAATGTGAAATATTCCTTTAAATTTCGTACCTGGGGGGGTGTCTATAATATGCCTGTAAAAGTAGCACGTTTCCCGTGTTTATAACAGTCTGAGAGCAAAATGACATTCCTAAAGGAAAAAAAAAGGTCATTTAAAAGTACTAGCGCTAGCGCCTGCTATTAATGAATTGTCGGTCCGGACAATACACATAAAAAGTCATTGAAAATTTTTTTTTAAAAATGCGTGGGGGTCCCCCAAAATTCCATTACCAGGCCCTTCAGGTCTGGTATGGATATTAAAGGGGAACTCCACGCCAAAATGAAAAAAAAAAAAAAAAAAATGGCGTGGGGTTCCCCCAAAAATCCACACCAGACCCTTATCTGAGCACGCAAACCTGGTAGACCGCAGGAAAAGAGGGGGGGGACGAGAGAGCGGCCCCCCTCCTGAACCGTACCAGGCCACATGCCCTCAACAATAAACCGGCTTTTATATACAGGATTATGCTATGTATATTCTCTCTTCATGCTTTACTTATATCCACCGTATCTGATGAGCACTGGGGAGCAGGAACTGACTGAAGTTTTATCAACAAGGGCATACGAACTCGGTGTTCATGGATTGATGCCTATGCTCATTTTCAAAAAGTGAGTGCATTGCTTTATGATCTGTCCCTGTCCCACTGTGTTCACTGCGGAGTTACGCTATATATATTTTCTATGCAATTTTTTTTTATATCGTCTTAAACATTCACCACTGGGACTGTCCAAGCAACATATGGGATATTCCTCCACCTTTGCATCCATCAGCCTACCTGTGATCTGTGACCAGCCTATGCTGTACACCTTACAGCAGTAAGGTGAGCTGCTTGCAGACACAGAGGTGCTATCACTGAAGATTTTTTTGGTACACGTATGCTTTTTGGTGGTGGGATTGTTTTACAGAAAAAATGTACAATAAAACAGTCCATATAAAGGTGAATATCTTATATGGACTGTTTTATTGTACATTTTTTCTGACATTTTGCAATTTTTCATATACTTTGACAGTTTTCTTGGACTTTTTATATCAATGATCATGTAGTTATATGACACACGTTTGCTATATATTCTTTTTGTTTACACGTGTCTATTCCTATACACACACACACACACACACACACATATATATATATATACACACACACACACACACACACACACACACATATCTTTTGGATTACTCTACTACACCAGGTATTATTATGTGACACTATTCGATTTGATGTATGTACACTTGGTTGCCTTTATCACATACTGCTGTAGTTTCCACCATCACATCCTTATTTTAGCCCCTCCCACATCCCCTTTTTCACAGCGCAATTACCATCACTATTTCACTGTGCCCAGTTGCAGCCGTACCTTTTATTACTAAAACAGCGCGTGTCTCCCGCTGTGTAATGTATTCTGTTCAGCCGTCCATTGAAACAAAGCCTGCCCCGCCTCCTCCTCCTCGTCTGTGATAGGCGGAACACTGATACAGTTTCCCAGCATCGTATCAGTGTTTCTCTATCACGGACAGATGAGGAGGAGACGGGGCAGGCTTTGTTTCAATGGATGGCTGAACAGAATGCATTACGCAGCGGGAGACACGCGCTGTTTTAGTAATGAAAGGTGTCTCCCTCTGTGTAATGCATTCTGTTCAGCCGTCCATTGAAACAAAGCCTGCCCCGTCTCCTCCTCGTCCGTCCGTGATAGAGGAACACTGATACGATGCTGGGAAACTGTATCAGTGTTCCGCCTATCACAAACGAGGAGGAGGCGGGCGGGCTTTGTTTCAATGGATGGCTGAACAGAATGCATTACATAGCGGGAGACACTCGCTGTTTTAGTAATAAAAATTACGGCTCACTCGAGTACAAGTCGAGGGGGAGTTTTTCAGCCTAAAAAAAATGGCCTGAAAAACTCGGCGTATACTCGAGTATATACGGTATATGTATTTTCAGAATACAGTACATACAGTGCCTTAAAGTATTCATACCCCTTAAATATTTCCACATTTCGTCAAGTTACAACCAAAAACGTAAATGTATTTTATTGGGATTTTATGTGATGGACCAACACAAAGTGGTACATATATAGAAAATACCGCGCTATAAGCCAAATAAGTGAAGCAAAAAAAAAATATTCCTTTTCTTTAAAAAAATTGGTGTTTGTGAGGAAACAACTATTGAAAATAAAAACTATAAACTGGGAGCAGCTGCTAGGAGTGGGACACACGCATAAATAGATGGAAAAGTTGGTAGCAGCGCTATAAATTACTATACTAACTTATACCAGTGATAATTAAAAGCAGTGCTTCAATATAAAAACTGTAATGGTTACAATAAAAGTTCATTGATTGTAGGAAAGAAAAAACGTCCTTCGTATATAGTGCTCAAAATCCATAACCAAAGTGTGGATAAAGCTTCATAAATATTGATTGAGTAAATCCTCCACCCCAACCACAGTGATGACACCACACAGAATACTCGCTTACCCTAAGGCAAGCTCTATAAGCCTGCGACCTATTACCCGGCCAGGGCCTTTATCCAAGGGAGATTCAGGGAGAACTATATCCCAGCAAAACTTATGGAAGTGGTCAGCATACAGCACAGGTCTCCCCAATCACGGGTTCAAACGAGTGGCCAGATTGGATACCATTCAGATGTTCCCCAGAATAAAAAGGTTCACCATACCGTATATACCCATTGCTTCACTGACGGCTTCCCCTGCTTGGCAGTGGCCTCCTGTTCCCCCACACTTCCATCTCATGGGTTAGTTACCACCATCAAAGACCACCACCGCCAATTGTCTGCTGCGATGACATGTCCTGCTATACCGCACCTGTAAATAATTAGCAGTAAATAAAAACAAACACAGGGAGGGCGGGTGGGAAACTTCTCTACCGAAAACTCTCCCTGCAATGTTGCCCGGGACACCCCTCCTGCCCCCTAAATAAACTAAACCCCTCCCCTCTCCACACTTTCTATCCAATCCCCCGCTCACCATCTTTCCTAACAACTTTACTTTTAACCCTTGCTGTACCCTTATCACCCCTGTCATGCTGGCCCTCTGCTAGCTCCTTTGCACTCCTCTCGCTCCAGACCTCTCTTTCTAACACATGAATATGCTTTGATCTAAACCATCCCATTGTAGCTCTGGCTGTATGTTTAGGGTCATTGCCCTGCTGGAAGGTGAACCTCCGCCCCAGTCTCAAGTCTTTTGCAGACTCTAATGCCGCGTACACACGGTCGGACATTTCGGCTACAAAAGTCCGACAGCCTGTCCGACAGACTTTCGACGGACTTGCCTACATACGATCACACAAAAGTCCGACGGATTCGTACGTGATGACGTACACCGGACTAAAATAAGGAAGTTGATAGCCAGTAGCCAATAGCTGTCCTAGCGTGGGTTTTTGTCCGTCGGACTAGCACACAGACGAGCGGATTTCTAGGTCCGGCGTAGTTACGACGTAAAGATTTGAAGCATGTTTCAAATCTAAAGTCCGTCAGATTTGAGGCTGTAAAAGTCCGCTGAAAGTCCGGGGAAGCCCACACACGATCGGATTGTCAGCCAGCTTTAGTCCGTTGGCGTCCGTCTGACTTTTGTAGACGAAAAGTCAGACCATGTGTACGCGGCATAACAGGTTTTCTTCTAAGATTGTCCTGTATTTGGCTCCATCCATCTTCCCATCAACTCTGACCAGCTTCCCTGTCCCTTGCGAAGAGAAGCATCCCCACAACATGATGCTGCCACCACCATGTTTCACAGAAGGAATGGTGTTCAGGATAATGTGCAGTGTTAGTTGTTTGCCACACATAGTGTTTTGATTTTAAGCCAAAAAGTACAATTTGATCTCATCTGACCAGAGCACCTTCTTCCACATGTTTGCTGTGTCCCCCACATGGCTTCTCGCAAACTGTAAACAGGACTTCTTATGGCTTTCTTTCAACAATGGCTTTCTTCTTGCCACTCTTCCATAAAGGCCAGATTTGTGGAGTGCACAACTAATAGTTGTCCTGTGGACAGATTCTTCCACCTGAGCTGTGGATCTCTGCAGCTCCTCCAGAATTACCATGGGCCTCTTGGCTGGTTCTCTGATTAATGTTCTCCTTGCCCGGCCTGTCAGTTTAGGTGGATGGCCATGTCTTGGTAGGTTTGTAGTTGTGCCATACGCTTTCCATTTTCAGATGATGGATTGAACAGTGCTCCGTGAGATGTTCAAAGCTTAGGATATTTTGTTATAATCTAACCTTGCTTTAAACTTCACAACTTTATCCCTGACCTGTTTGGTGTGTTCCTTGGCCTTCATGATGCTGTTTATTAACTAAGGTTCTCTAACAAACCTTTGAGGGTTTCACATAAAATCCAATACATTTACATTTTTAGTTGACAAAATGTGGAATATTTCAAGGGGTCTGAATACTTTTTCTCGAATCGTCTTCCAGGGCAGCATCCGAGAGATAGGCTCCTCCTCCCTAAAACAGGAAACACATTAGTCCACCATTATAAATTTCACACTCTTACCTGTGTGCCTCAGTTGTTTGTGTTTCCTCCGGACCCACAGGAGCTGCAAGAACGTTTGTTATTTTATTTTCACCTGTCTCTGTGCTTGTTGCAGGAGACCCCCTGCCAGCATCCCATACAGCCCAAGGGGCTTTGGGAGGGCGAGCAGGCGCAGCACTGGGCAACATTGCTCAAAGCCTGAGATTTCGCCCCTACTGAGGGGTCTGCAATCATCCCCCCAGGCTGCAGGAGGACTCTGTCATCCCCACCACATGCCGCTGTTTAGGCCTGTGTATGCTTCCGCAAGCACCCCCCTCTGGCTTTCCTCAGAATCTGGAGCCCGCCAGGGGGGATGGATACATGCATAGATGGGCGCCCCCCCCCGCCGCCGCCGACCGCTGCCGAAAACCTCAGCAGCAGAGGGTCTAGCAGGGAGGGTTTTGCACCTTCTAATTGGTCCCTGGTGGCTGCGGCTGTCCCCCCAAACGAATCCGCCGCTCTCCGGGCGGCGCAGCAGCGTCCTCACCGCCACAGGCCGCTACAGGAAGTCGGGGGTGTACCAAGATGGCGCCGAGGAAGTTCCGCTTCCGGGTTGGCGGCCATTTTCCCGTAGTCTATCTACTGCGGAGATAGAGCAGGGACACCTAGGGGCGGGAAGTTTAAAAAAAAAAAAACACAGAGAAAGAAAACAGAATACAAATAGCAAATTTGTTCAATGCTACCCTTCACTACCAGCACAGTTACTCTACAATACAGCGGCATGTGCAGGTGTGTCCACCAACCTGCACGGGGTCAGCCGGGGGCGGGGCCGGAGCTTATGCAGGAAGCAGATAAAAAGGCCTCTAAGCAGAGGATCCTGGTGGCTGATCATGTCTGACGCTTCCCCACCCTGCCCTGCAGATCCTGCAAATCAGGACAGCTCCAAGGTAAGCCAGAATATTCTTGAATTATCTCTGTCTTAACCTCTTTACTGCCTATCTACAGGCAGTTCTTTTGACCACCTAGCTCACGGGGTGTTTTTTTTTTTTTTTTTTTGTTCTCTATGCTCGCTTGCAGGCAAAGACCCCTGAGGAAAGGAAGGCTAAAGGCAAAACATGTGCCTCATGCAGCCACAGGCTTTCCCCAGATTGGAAAAAGCCCCTGTGTCAGAAATGCTTAGACAAAATGGTGGCAAAAGAATCACAGGGATTTTTGAAAGACCTGCTTAATTCTTTTAAGAAGGAAATTCAGAGCACCATGGCACCACTACGCTCAGCTATAGAAAAATTAGAAATGCCAGCAAGTGTCGCTCAGGCCAGTATCCCATCTACCAGCGGAACACACATTCCAAGGGAGAACAAGGTACAGGCAGAACAAGAGGTGGATTCAGATGAATCTGAACAATCTGAATCAGAAGACGGTATCTGTTCAGACTCAGAGGAGGAAGATGACACGACAGACTGCAACCTGTTTCCTTCTGAGGACACAGACAGTCTTCTCAAAGCCATCACTGACACTCTAGGCATTAAAGAACAGAAAACCGCAGAACTCACTATGCATGACAGAATGTACAAAGGGCTCCAGCCCAAGAAGCCAAGAACGTTCCCGGTACACCAAACACTTAAAGACATAGTCAAAAAGGAATGGGAAGACCCAGAGAAAAAGCTTTTCATCCCCGCCACAATCAAACGCAGATACCCGTTTGCGGAAGCAGACACCAAAACCTGGGCTAAATGCCCCAAGGTGGATGCCTCTCTGGCAAAAATCACGAACAAATCGGACTTGGCTTTTGATGACGCAGGTACCCTCAGCGACCCCATGGACAAGAAAATAGAAGCTCTCCTGAAAAGGGCATGGGAAGCAGGGGCTGCAAACCTAAATCCGGCTATTGCTTCCACCTGCACAGCCCGAACCTTGCTAATCTGGCTAACCCAGCTGCAAGATCTATTGGAGAACGACACACCCAGGGAGGAACTAATTAAAACCATCCCCACACTAACTAGAGCGGCAGCTTTCTTGGCAGATGCTTCAGCAGAAACTGTCAGAATATCCTCTAGGACCACGGCACTACTAAACTCGGCCCGCAGAGCCCTGTGGTTAAAATCCTGGGGGGGGGGATGCACCTTCCAAGAACAGTTTATGTGGCATACCATTCACTGGACACCTACTGTTTGGTCCCGAGCTAGAAACAGTCATTGATAGGACTGCAGCAAAAAATAAGGGGTTCCCTCAAACCAAGAAGAGACAAGGGAAGGCGCCCTTTCGGCATTTCAAGAAATTCAATAAGCCAGGGGCAAAAAAGCACTGGGGTCAACAAAACAAGAAAGGCAAAGGTGAATTCACCCTCAAGCCTAATACCCAAAAGAACAAAAAACAATGACTGCCTTCAGGTGGGGGGCAGATTGGCGGCTTTCTCCCACCAATGGGAGGAGATAACAGAAAACAAATTCATATTGCGCACCATAGCGGACGGTTACGCAATAGAATTCTCCAACCGCCCCCCAACCAAATACTTAGCGACCATGCTACCCAAGGACAGCAATCAAGCAAAGGTGTTTTTAGAATCCCTACAGAAACTATTAGATCAGAAGGTGATTTGTCACGTTCCCCAAGAGGAGGAACAAAAGGGCTTCTACTCACACATCTTCGCAAAAAGAAAACCATCAGGCAAACTAAGGCTGATACTAAACCTCAAACCACTCAACCGAGGAATAAGATACAAGAGATTCAGAATGGAATCTATCTATTCAATCAGGAACATCCTACCGCAGGAGACATTCATGGCAACACTAGACTTACAGGATGCCTACCTACATGTCCCCATAAGGAAGGATCACCAAAAGTTTCTAAGGTTCGCAATCCAGGGGCCAGCAGCTACGCTGCACCTACAGTACACAGCTCTCCCCTTCGGAATCTCCTCAGCTCCAAGAATATTCTCAAAAATAATGGCGGAAGTGCTAAAAGGTCTAAGACAGGAGGGTATTGGAATAATACCATACTTAGACGACCTCCTGTTCTTTGCGGATTCAGCAGCAATCCTAGAAAACAACCTGCGCAAGAGTATGAACTATCTGCAAAACCTGGGATGGTTAATAAACGCAGAGAAATCGCAAATGATCCCAAGCCAGAGAGTAGTGTACCTGGGATACGTGCTGGACTCCAGACTGTCAAAAATTTTCCTAACAAAGGAAAAAGACGTAAAAATGACACAAGCAATTACGTCCCTGCTAAGGAACCATTCCACAACGATCAGGCACGGAATGTCCGTACTAGGACTGATGACGTCTTCAATTCCAGCCATCACCTGGACACAAATTCACATGCGACCCTTACAGAACTACATTCTGTCCCAGTGGGATGGCAGGCAAGCATCCCTAGAAAAATCCATTCCCGTCCCCGCCACAGTCAAACAAACACTCTACTGGTGGCTCAACCCACTTCGGGTCATCGAGGGGCGCAGATGGGCTCAAGTCAATCCAGTCAGCATCACCACCGATGCAAGCGCCCTAGGATGGGGAGCCCACATGGAAGGGCGGTTCTCGCAAGGGAAATGGACACCCAAATGGGCACAAGTCTCCTCAAACTTGAGAGAGCTGAAAGCTGTGGGGAAAGTGCTAAAAGCCTTCAAGCCAGCATTACAGGGGAAGGATGTAAAGATACAATCAGACAACGCAACGACAGTCGCATACCTAAACAGACAAGGGGGCACAAAATCCCAAAAACTGATGAGACTGACACAATCTATCCTACTGTGGACAGAAGTGAACATAAGATCGATATCCGGTATTCATCTAAAAGGAACAGACAATACAGTGGCAGATTTCCTGAGTCGGAAAACTATAAAACACACGGAATGGTCGCTAAACCAAACAACCTTCACTCAAATCACCCAGAAGTGGGGAATACCCGAAGTAGACCTATTTGCTTCCAGGGCGAACGCAAAATCTCCGATATTTTTCTCCCTGGACCCTACAGATGGCAACAGCGGGGTGGATGCTTTCAACCAAAACTGGAAATGACATCTGTGCTATGCATTCCCTCCAACTGCCATAATCCCAAAAGTAATGCAAAAAATCAAGGCAGAGAAAACAACAGTAATACTAATAGCACCACACTGGCCCCAGAGAGCATGGTTCAGTCATTTAAAAAAAAAAATCGCAGCATACAACCTCAGCTGACACTGACGGACCGCCCGGATCTACTGTCACAAGGCCCAGTCAACCATCCGAACCACAAAATCTTGAAGCTCTCGGCTTGGTTACTGAGAGGGTAAAACTCCAGAACAATGGCCTGTCAGACAGAGTAATCAACACCATCTTAAACAGCAGAAAGCCGGTAACGAGAGCCATCTATGAGAAAATAAGGAAAAAATTTGTTTCTTGGTACGAAGACAGACCAATCTCCAACGGTGGGATAATTCCAATAGTTTTGGACTTCCTACAAGATGGTGCAGACAAAAACATATCACCAAGTACCCTGAAAGTACAAGTTGCAGCACTTTCCTCGGTCATGGATACTAGACTAGCGGAAGACCCGCTGATAAGACGATTCCTCATAGCTCTTAAAAGATCCAAACCAGCCAAATTGTACAAAACTCCCACCTGGGACATGGGCACAGTACTTAAGGGCTTTCTTTCCCCTCCGTTTGAACCTATCGAGAACAGCTCAGACAAAAACCTCACGTTAAAAACTGCGCTCCTTCTGGCCTTAGTATCCGCCAGAAGAGTGAGTGAGATCCAAGCTCTATCTTCAATAGAACCATACTGTCTAATACATCTGGACAAGATAATTCTCTCTCCAGATCCGGCCTTTCTACCCAAGGTCTCTTCTACATTTCACAGAACCCAAAACATCGTCAGACCCTCACTTCCAACAACCATGGATAGTAGGAAAAGAGACATTTACAGCAAACTTGATGTAAGGAACACGCTCATAGCGTATCTCGAAAGAACAAAAGAATGGCGTAGAACGACCTCCCTCTTCATCCTCTATGCAGGAATCAACAGACGGAAACAAGCTTCAAAAAGCACCATCAGCAGATGGATAAGGATGGCCATACAGATTACCTATAAGGCACAGAATCTCATTCCACCTAGTGAAATCAGAGCGCACTCAACTAGAGCCTGGGCAACCTCGGCCGCAGAGAAAGCAGGGGCAACTCCGGAGCAGATCTGCAGGGCAGCGACATGGTCGAGCTTCAGTACTTTCGCTAAGCACTACCGCATAGACCAGCTGTCTGACCAAGACCAAGCATTTGGTCGTAAAGTGCTCCAGTCTCTAACCCCACCCTAGTAAGTATTGCTTGATATATCCTCTCGGATGCTGCCCTGGAAGACGATTCGAGAAAACAGAGTTAGGTACCTGGTAACTCTTTTTCTAAGAAGTCTTCCAGGGCAGCACTAGTTCCCACCCTTGAAACAACAAAAACCAGGTACAGAGGGGGAGCTTGCAGCTTACAGGGAATTCCTTCGGTGCTTTAACATAACTGAGGCACACAGGTAAGAGTGTGAAATTTATAATGGTGGACTAATGTGTTTCCTGTTTTAGGGAGGAGGAGCCTATCTCTCGGATGCTGCCCTGGAAGACTTCTTAGAAAAAGAGTTACCAGGTACCTAACTCTGTTTTCAAGGCACTGTACCTACTCTTTCATATAAATTTTCTTCCCTTCAAGAAGCCCATCAAATACCGAACAGGGAACATTTCAGGTTACTTCAAATTAGACACTTTACACCACACACTTTACAATTCTTATGCCCTGTACACACGATCGGACATTATTCGGACATTCCGACAACAAAATCCATTGGATTTTTTCCGACGGATTTTGGGCCAAACTTGTCTTGCATACACACGGCCGCACAAAGTTGTCAGAAAATCCATTCGTTCTGAACGCGGTGACATAAAACACGTACGTCGGGACTATAAACGGGGCAGTAGCCAATAGCTTTTGTCTCTTAATTTATTCTGAGCATGCGTGGCACTTTGTGCGTCAGATTTGTGTACACACGATCGGAATTTAAAGGATCGGATTTTGTTGTCAGAAAACTTTATATCCTGCTCTCAAACTTTGTGTGTCGGAAATTCCGACGGAAAAAGTCTGATGGAGCCCACACACAATCGGAATTTCCGACAACACAATCCGATCGCACTTTTTTCCCCATCGGAAAATCCGACCGTGTGTACAGGGCATAAATGGGATCCTTGTTTTGAACGTGTTAATGTCTTTTGCTAGTTCACGGCCCACCAGATTTTTCAGTGTTAATATCTTTCACCTGACTAACTATTGTGAGTATTAGCGTAGGGTACAGCATTCCACAGACTAGGACACACTTTCACAGGGTCTCCCAAGATGTCATCGCATTTTGAGAGACCCGAACCTGGAACCGGTTACAGTTATAAAAGTTAGTTACAAAAAAAAAGTGTAAAAAAAAAAAAAATAGTTGTCGTTTTGTTGTTCTCTCTCTCTCTCTCTATTGTTCTGCAATGTTTTATTGTTATTATGTTTTATCATGATTGCTTTTCAGGTATGCAATTTTTTTTATACTTTACCGTTTACTGTGCTTTATTAACCATTTTTTTGTCTTCAGGTACGCCATTCACGACTTTGAGTGGTTATACCAGAATGATGCCTGCAGGTTTATGCATCATCTTGGTATCATTCTTTTCAGCCAGCGGTCGGCTTTCATGTAAAAGCAATCCTAGTGGATAATTAGCCTCTAGATTGCTTTTACAAGCAGTGGGAGGGAATGCCCCCCCCCACCGTCTTCCACGTTTTTCTCTGGCTCTCCTGTCTCAACAGGGAACCTGAGAATGCAGCCGGTGATTCAGCCAGCTGACCATAGAGCTGATCAGAGACCAGAGTGGCTCCAAACATCTCTATGGCCTAAGAAACCGGAAGCTACGAGCATTTTATGACTTAGATTTTGCCGGATGTAAACAGCGCCATTGGGAAATTGGGGAAGCATTTTATCACACTGATCTTGGTGAGGTCAGATGAGAAATCTAGGGTCTAATAGACCCCCAATTAAAAAAAAAAAAAAAAAAAAGTGTACTTGTCACTATCATAGGGGATATTTACATTCCCTGAGATAACAATAAAAATGATTAAAAAAGAAAGGAACAGTTTAAAAATAAGATAAAAAAGCAAACATATAATAAAGAAGGAAGGAAAAAAAAAAAAAAAAAAAAAACACAAGCGTCGGTCTGGCGTCAAATGTAAACAGCAATTGCACTATGCATGTGAGGTATCACCTCGAAGCTCAGATCGAGGGCAGTAATTTTAGCAGTAGACCTCCTCTGTAACTCTAAAGTGGTAACCTGTAAAGGCTTTTAAAAATGTATCAATTTTGTCGCCACTGCACGTTTGTGCGCAATTTTAAAGCATGTCATGTTTGGTATCCATGTACTCGGCCTAAGATCATCTTTTTTATTTCATCAAACATTTTGGCAATATAGTGTGTTTTAGTGCATTAAAATTTTAAAAAAAAGTGTGTTTTCCCCAAAAAATGCATTTGAAAAAAAAAAATGAAACACCCACCATTTTAATCTGTAGGGCATTTGCTTTAAAAAAATATATATAATGTTTGGGGGTTCAAAGTAATTTTCTTGCAAAAAAAAATATTTTTTCATGTAAACAATAAGTGTCAGAAAGGGCTGTCTTCAAGTGGTTAGAAGAGTGGATGATGTCTGACATAAGCTTCTAAATGTTGTGCAAAAAAATGCCAGGACAGTTCAAAACCTCCCCAAATGACCCCATTTTGGAAAGTAGACACCCCAAGCTATTTGCTGAGAGGCATGTCGAGTCCATGGAATAATTTATATTGTGACACAAGTTGCGGGAAAGCGACAATTTTTTTTTTTTGCACAAAGTTGTCACTAAATGATATATTGCTCAAACATGCCATGAGAATATGTGAAAAAAAATTCTTGTCTTTCTTCATTTTCAAAAATAAATGAGAGCTGCAAAATACTCACCATGCCTCTCAGCAAATAGCTTGGGGTGTCTACTTTCCAAAATGGGGTCAGTTGGGGGGGGGGGGGTTTGTGCCACCTGGGCATTCCATGGCCTCCGAAACTGTGATAGGCAATGAAGAGTGAAATCAAAAATTTACACCCTTAGAAATCCTGAAGGCGGTGATTGGTTTTTGGGGCCCCGTACGCGGCTAGGCTCCTAAAAAGTCCCACACATGTGGTATCCCCATACTCAGGAGAAGCAGCTAAATGTATTTTGGGGTGCAATTCCACATATGCCCATGGCCTGTGTGAGCAATATATCATTTAGTGACAACATTTTGTAATTTTTTTTTTTTTGTCATTATTCAATCACTTGTGACAAAAAAAAAATGAATATTCAATGGGCTCAACATGCCTCTCAGCAATTTCCTTGGGGTGTCTACTTTCCAAAATTGGGTCATTTGGGGGGGTTTGTACTACCCTGCCATTTTAGCACCTCAAGAAACGACATAGGCAGTCATAAATTAACCACTTGACGACCGCCTCACGCCGATGTACGTCGGCAAGGTGGCACGGACAGGCAAAATCACGTACATGTACGCGATTTGCCTTCCGCGGGTGGGGGGTCCGATCGGTCCCCCCCCGGTGCCCGAGGCGGTCGCCATTTCTTCCCGGGCGATGAGAGGTCAGGGGGAGGCCATCCATTGTTGGCCACCCCCTACCGATCGCTCCCGGCGAATGAAAACGCTTCCTTTCCCTCTGTAATGTAAACAGAGGGAAAGGAAGTGATGTCAACCCTCCTCGAGTCGGTCTTTTTGATCCGGCGCTGAGGAGAGAAGACATCAAGTAAGTCTGCACAACACTACACTAACAGTAGAACATGCCAGGCACACTTGTCACCCCCCATCACCCCCCTGTACCCCCTGTCACTCTGACACCAATAGCATTTTTTTTTTTTTTGCATTGGTGTCAGTTAAAAGTTTTAGGGCAGTTAGGTTAGCCCCCCTTTAGGTCTAGGGTACCCCCCTAACCCCCCCTAATAAAAGTTAACCCCTTGATTACCCCCCGTCACCAGTGTCGCTAAGCGATCGTTTTTCTGATCGCTGTATTAGTGACACAGGTGACGCTAGTTAGGGAGGTAAGTATATAGGTTCGCTGTCAGTGTTTTATAGCGACAGGGACCCCCATATACTACCTGCTAAAGGTTTTAACCCCCTGATTGCCCCCTAGTTAACCCTTTCACCAGCGATCACCGTATAAGTGTTACGGGTGACGCTGGTTAGCTAGTTTGTCTTTTGTAGTTTATTACAGTTTATTATAGTTTTAGGGCACCCGCCGTTTATTACCCTATAAGGGTTTAACCCCCTAATTGCCCGGCGGTGATAGAAGTTAAGTTTTTAGGATCAGATAAGGTCTGCGTCGCCCCAGGCAGCGTCCGGTTAGCTCCAGTACCGCTAAAACCCACGCACGCAGCATACACCTCCCTTAGTGCTATAGTATCTAAGCGGATCGATATCTGATCCGATCAGATCTATACTCCCCAGCAGTTTAGGGTTCCCTGAAACGCAGTGTTAGCGGGATCAGCCCAGATACCTGCTAGCACCTGCGTTTTGCTCCTCGGCCCAGCCCTGCCCAGCCCACCCAAGTGCAGTATCGATCGATAACTGACACTTACAAAACACTAAGCACACATAACTGCAGCGTACGCAGAGTCAGGCCTGATCCCTGCGATCGCTAACAGTTTTTTGGTAGCGTTTTGAATCAGTCACTGACAGTCAGGAGCTTTTTTGCCTGTGAGTCTCACTAGTGTACCCCTAAATTTAGAGCCCAAAATGGCAAATCGAAGGTACACTAGTGAAGAGGCCTACACATTTCTGAGTATGACAGATAGTGAAGAGAAAGTCACTCATCTGTCAAGTTCAGGCTCAGAATACGAACCTGTAGAGGACAGCGGCTCCATGACAGATAGCTCTGACGACAGAGTTGTGGTCCCTGCTAAGGTCAGGCGCACCAGACCCCAATCTTCTTCTGTCCTTGAAGTGCAAGAACCGCAGGGCTCTCGTATGGAGCAGAGCAGTACTAGCGCCGCTACTCCTTCTGGTGAACTGGCAAGCACCAGCGGCCTAGTACACCCTGGTCGTACATCCAGCACTGCAGTATCACGTGGTGACGTGGCGAGTCCCATAAGTGCAGTTCAAGCTGGCGAGGTGGCAAGCACTAGTAGTGTCCCGCTGCCACCAAGAAGACAAAGACAGGCCCGTCGTGCCCATAGTGCCCTTCCTGCTGCATTGGCCAATCCGAATTGGGAACCCACCACTTCTGCAGCACCCGTACTTCCCCCTTTCACTGGCCAACCCGGAATTCAGGTGGAAACAGTTGACTTTACGCCACTGGATTTTTATTCGCTGTTTTTCACCGAAGATCTCTATAGATCTATTGTGGACCAAAGCAATTTATACGCTGGTCAACACATCGCCACTATTCCCCAGTCCTCCCTTGCCAGAGATTGGAGACCAATTACGGTCTCCGAATTTAAGACCTTTCTGGGCCTTTCCCTCCTCATGGGGTTGAATAAAAAGAGTAAGTTGCGGTCATATTGGTCCACTGACCCAATTTACCATTCACCCTTGTTCTCTGCTTCCATGGCACGATACGAGCAGATTTTGCGGTTCATGCACTTCAACGACAATGAACTCTGTCGTCCTCGTGGAGACCCTGCATACGATCGGCTCTACAAAATTCGGCCCCTCGTAAACCACTTCAACCAACGTTTTGCAGACTTGTTTACCCCCCATCAAGTTGTCTGCGTTGATGAGTCCCTGATTAAGTTTTCTGGCCGCTTGTCATTCAAACAGTACCTTCCCAGCAAGCGTGCCAGATACGGGGTCAAGATGTATAAGCTCTGTGACAGGGCCACAGGCTATACATGTAGATTTATGGTTTACGAGGGAAAAGATAGTCACGTAGAGCCGACAAACTGCCCTGACTACATAGGAAGCGCTGGCAAGATAGTGTGGGACTTGGTGTCACCCTTATTCGGAAAGGGGTACCACTTGTACGTGGACAATTATTATACGAGCGTGCCACTTTTTAGTCACTTGTTTGATCAGCAGATTGGAGCATGTGGCACCGTGCGACCTAATCGCCGGGGCTTTCCCCAGCGGCTTGTAGATTCTCGTCTTAGGCTGGGAGAGAGCCTGCTTGAAGTATAATAATTTGCTCGCTATGAAGTGGAGGGATAAGAAGAATGTTTTCGTTCTCACCTCCCTTCATGCAGACACGACGACCCAAATTCCTACGGCGACTGGTGTTGTGGAGAAACCCCTCTGTGTCCACGAATACAACCTTAATATGGGAGGGGTAGACCTCAACGACCAGTTGTTGGCGCCGTACCTAGTTGCCCGTAAGGCCAGACGCTGGTACAAAAAAGTGTCTGTATACTTATTTCAATTGGCTTTGCTGAATGCTCATGTGCTATACAGAGCTTCAGGACAGACTGGATCCTTCCTTAAATTCAAGGAAGAGATCGTCAGAGCCCTTCTGTTTCCAGACGGTGCTCTACCTCACCTTCCCCAACCAAATGCAGTAAGCCGGCTGCATGAGCGGCATTTTCTTTATGCCATCCCGAGTACCCCTACCCAACGAGCCCCCCAAAAAAGATGTCGTGTCTGCAGCAAGCGCGGATTTAGGCGTGACACTCGGTGTTATTGTCCCTCCTGTCCTGGCAATCCTGGTCTTTGCATGGGTGAATGTTTTGAACGCTACCATACATTAGTTGAGTATTAGCGTAGGGTTCAGCACTGCACAGACTAGGCACACTAACACAGGGTCTCCCAAGATGCCATTGCATTTTGAGAGACCCAAACCTGGAACGAGTTACAAAAGTTAAAAGTTACTAAAAAAAAAAAGTGTAAAAAAATAAAAAATAAAAAAAAATAAACACAAAAAAAATATAAAATAAAAAAAACAAAAATAGTTGTTGTTTTATTGTTCTCTCTCTCTCTATTCTCTCTCTATTGTTCTTCTCTTTTTTACTCTATTCTATTCTGCAATGTTTTATTGTTATTATGTTTTACCATGTTTCCTTTTCAGATTTTTTATACTTTACCGTTTACTGTGTTTTGTTGGTAACTATTTTATTGTTTTCAGGTACGCCATTCAGTTGCAGCGCGGATTTATTTATCTTGACAGCAACAGCGTTTGCTCCCACGATATATAAAGCCGTGACTCCAGCGCTGTCGGAGGTGATTTCACCACCACAGTTACATACTTCAGCATATATGCCGAAGCGTGGGGGCAGCAGTGGGTGGAGGAGCAATTTGCTCCTGCCTTTTGCGGGAGGATGCCCCCATGCTTCGGCATATATATATATATTTTAGGCACAGGTTGCGTTAAATATTTTATTTTTTACTATGTTTTTTTTTTGTATTTGCTTTGCAGGTATGGTAAGTCTTAAGCCCCGTACACACGGTCGGATTTTCTGATGGAAAATGTCCGATTGGAGCGTGTTGTCGGAAATTCCGACCGTGTGTGGGCTCCATCGGACATTTTCCATCAGATTTTCCGACACACAAAGTTGGAGAGCAGGAGATAAAATTTTCCGACAACAAAATCCGTTGTCGGAAATTCCGATCGTGTGTACACAAAGTGCCACGCATGCTCAGAATAAATAAAGAGATGAAAGCTATTGGCCACTGCCCCGTTTATAGTCCCGACGTACATGTTTTACGTCACCGCGTTTAAAACGATCGGATTTTCCGACAACTTTGTGTGACCGTGTGTATGCAAGACAAGTTTGAGCCAACATCCGTCGGAAAAAATCCTAGGATTTTGTTGTCGGAATGTCCGAACAAAGTCTGACCGTGTGTACAGGGCATAACTGTTATACTGTAATGTTACTTTGTTTTATTGTTAACCATCATTTGCTAAGCAGGTACGCCATTCAGTTGCAGCGCGGATTTATTTATCTTGACAGCAACAGCGTTTGCTCCCACGATACATAAAGCCGTGACTCCAGCGCTGTCGGAGGTCATTTCACCACCACAGTTACATACTTCAGCATATATGCCGAAGCGTGGGGGCAGCAGTGGGTGGAGGAGCAATTTGCTCCTGCCTTTTGCGGGAGGATGCCCCCATGCTTCGGCATATATAAATGGTGCATGTATGCCCATCATTAGAAGTGGGTGGATGAAGGGAGGTATTCTAATGGTGGGCATACCCACCGATCAATATCTTTTTTTCGTTCAGCCCACAGGCTGCATGAAAAAAAAGTTTACAATATATGCCTAACAAGGACCAGCAACGTACTGGTATGTTGCTGGACTTTGAGTGGTTATACCAGAATGATGCCTGCAGGTTTAGGTATCATCTTGGTATCATTCTTTTCAGCCAGCGGTCGGCTTTCATGTAAAAGCAATCCTAGCGGCTAATTAGCCTCTAGACTGCTTTTGCAAGCAGTGGGAGGGAATGCCCCCCCCTCCCCCACCGGCTTCCATGTTTTTCTCTGGCTTTCCTGTCCCAACAGGGAACCTGAAAATGCAGCCGGTGATTCAGCCAGCTGACCATAGAGCTGATCAGAGACCAGAATGGCTCCAAACATCTCTATGGCCTAAGAAACCGGAAGCTACGAGCATTTCATGACTTAGATTTCGCCGAATGTAAACAGTGCCATTGGGAAATTGGGAAAGCATTTTATCACACTGATCTTGGTGTGGTCAGATGCTTTGAGGGCAGAGGAGAGATCTAGGGTCTAATAGAGCCCAATTTTTTTTTAAAAAGAGTACCTGTCACTACCTATTGCTATCATAGGGGATATTTACATTCCCTGAGATAACAATAAAATTAATTAAAAAAAAAATATATAAAAATGAAAGGAACAGTTAATAAGATAAAAAAGCAAAAAAAAATAATAAAGAAAAAAAATAAATAAATAAATAAAAAAAGCACCCCTGTCCCCCCCTGCTCTCGCGCAAAGGCGAACGCAAGCGTCGGTCTGGCGTCAAATGTAAACAGCAATTGCACCATGCATGTGAGGTATCACCGCGAAGGACAGAACGGGGGCAGTCATTTTAGCAGTAGACCTCCTCTGTAAATCTAAAGTGGTAACCTGTAAAGGCTTTTAAAAGGCTTTTAAAAATGTATTTAGTTTGTCGCCACTGCGCGTTTGTGCGCAATTTTAAAGCATGTCATGTTTGGTATCCATGTACTCGGCCTAAGATCATCTTTTTTATTTCATCAAACATTTGGGCAATATAGTGTGTTTTAGTGCATTAAAATTTAAAAAAGTGTGTTTTTTCCCCAAAAAATGCGTTTGAAAAATCGCTGCGCAAATACTGTGTGAAAAAAAAATATGAAACACCCACCATTTTAATCTGTAGGGCATTTGCTTTAAAAAAAATATATAATGTTTGGGGGTTCAAAGTAATTTTATTGCAAAAAAAAAAAAATATTTTTTCATGTAATCAAAAAGTGTCAGAAAGGGCTTTGTCTTCAAGTGGTTAGAAGAGTGGGTGATGTGTGACATAAGCTTCTAAATGTTGTGCATAAAATGCCAGGACAGTTCAAACCCCCCCAAATGACCCCATTTTGGAAAGTAGACACCCCAAGCTATTTGCTGAGAGGCATGTCGAGTCCATGGAATATTTTATATTGTGACACAAGTTGCGGGACTTTTTGGGAGCCTAGCCGCGCACGGGCCCCCGAAAACCAAGCCCCGCCTTCAGGCTTTCTAAGGGCGTAAATTTTTGCTGTCACTCTTCACTGCCTAGCACAGTTTCGGAGGCCATGGAATGCCCAGATGGCACAACCCCCCCCAAATGACCCCATTTTGGAAAATAGACACCCCAAGCTATTTGCTGAGAGGTATAGTGAGTATTTTGCAGACCTCACTTTTTGTCACAAACTTTCGAAAATTGAAAAAAGAAAAAAAAAACAAATTTTTCTTGTCTTTCTTCATTTTCAAAAACAAACAAATGAGAGCTGCAAAATACTCACCATGCCTCTCAGCAAATAGCTTGGGGTGTCTACTTTCCAAAATGGGGTCATTTGGGGGGGGGGTTTGTGCCATCTGGGCTTTTTATGGCCTTCAAAACTGTGATAGGCAGTGAGGAGTGAAATCACAACTTTATGCCCTTAGAAATCCTGAAGGCGGTGCTTGGTTTTCGGGGCCCCGTATGCGGCTAGGCTCCCAAAAAGTCCCACACATGTGGTATCCCCATACTCAGGGGAAGCAGCTAAAATGTATTTTGGGGTGCAATTCCACATATGCCCATGGCCTGTGTGAGAAATATATCATTTAGTGACAACTTTGTGCAAAAAAAAAAAAAAAAAATTGTCACTTTCCCGCAACTTGTGTCAAAAAATAAAATATTCCATGGACTCAACATGCCTCTCAGCAAATAGCTTGGGGTGTCTACTTTCCAAAATGGGGTCATTTGGGGGGGTTTGTGCCATCTTGGCATTTTATGGCCTTCAAAACTGTGATAGGTAGTGAGGAGTGAAATCAAAAATGTATGCCCTTAGAAATCCTGAAGGCGGTGATTGGTTTTCGGGGCCCCGTACGCGGCTAGGCTCCCAAAAAGTCCCACACATGTGGTATCCCCATACTCAGGAGAAGCAGCTGAATGTATTTTGGGGTGCAATTCCACATAGGCCCATGGCCTGTGTGAGCAATATATCATTTAGTGACAACTTTTTGTAAATATTTTTTTTTTTTGTCATTATTCAATCACTTGGGACAAAAAAAATAAATATTCAATGGGTTCAACATGCCTCTCAGCAATTTCCTTGGGGTGTCTACTTTCCAAAATGGGGTCATTTGGGGGGGTTTTGTACTGCCCTGCTATTTTAGCACCTCATGAAATGACATAGGCAGTCATAAACTAAAAGCTGTGTAAATTCCAGAAAATGTACCCTAGTTTGTAGACGCTATAACTTTTGCGCAAACCAATAAATATACGCTTATTGACATTTTTTTTACCAAAGACATGTGGCCGAATAAATTTTGGCCTAAATGTATGACTAAAATTGAGTTTATTGGATTTTTTTTATAACAAAAAGTAGAAAATATCATTTTTTTTCAAAATTTTCGGTCTTTTTCAGTGTATAGCGCAAAAAATAAAAAACGGCAGAGGTGATCAAATACCATCAAAAGAAAGCTCTATTTGTGGGAAGAAAAGGACACAAATTTCGTTTGGGTACAGCATTGCATGACCGCGCAATTAGCAGTTAAAGCGACGCAGTGCCAAATTGGAAAAAGTCCTCTGGTCCTTAAGCAGCATAATGGTCCGGTCCTTAAGTGGTTAACCACTTCCATACCGGGCCTATTCTGGCACTCCTCTCCTACACATAAAAATCATAATTTTTTTGCTAGTAAATTATTCAGAACCCCCAAACATTATATATATGTTTTTTAGCAGAGACTCTAGGTAATAAAATGGCGATCATTGCAACTTTTTATATCACATCGTATTTGTGTAGGAATTTTTCAAATGCTTTTTTTTGGAAATTTCATGGAAAAAAAAAAAAAAAGGAACTGTAAAAAAGAACTGTCTCTGCCTTTCCAGCCAAGTACACTGCAATGTTTACATCCGCCGGCCTGGATGTGATGTTATAACGTCACGCCCGAGCCGCTGAAGGTCATAGAGATGACTGGGGACCATCTGGTCACCAGAAATCTCTATGATCAACTTCCAGCAGCTGCCGATTAGTTCTCTGGTTCGCCGAACGTACAGGCGAGAGAAGCACCGGAGGGAGGGGGGGGATGCCCCCTCCCGCCGCCTGTAAGATTGTTCTTATGGTGCATCATTCAATATCCCCACTCAAAGTCAAAGACGTCATATAAAGTCCTTGGTCTGGAAGTGGTTAAACATGCCTTTTCAGTGTATCCATTACAATGTGCTGTTTTTTTACATGTACCACCAAACTACCGGAATAAAAAAGTCTGTAAACAAACAAAAAAAATACATACCTAAAATGGATTTTTTCTTTAAATGAGAGTCTAGTGTCTATCATAAACAGCTAAAAATGGCCGCTACAGGTCTTCTCAATATAGCTCCCTCCATCACTTCAGAGACGTACAGTGGGGCAAAAAAGTATTTAGTCAGCCACCAATTGTGCAAGTTCTCCCTCTTAAAAAGATGAGAAAGGCCTGTAATTGTCATCATAGGTATACCTCAACTATGAGAGACAAAATGTGGAAACAAATCCATACAATCACATTGTCTGATTTTGAAAGAATTTATTTGCAATTTATGGTGGAAAATAAGTATTTTTTCAATATCAAAAGTTCATCTCAATACTTTGTTATATATCATCATTTGTTGGCAATGACAGAGGTCAAACGTTTTCTGTAAGTCTTCACAAGGTTTTCACACACTGTTGCTGGTATGTTGGCCCATTCCTCCATGCAGATCTCCTCTAGAGCAGTGATGTTTTGGGGCTGTCGCTGGGCAACACGGACTTTCAACTCCCTCCAAAGGTTTTCTATGGGGTTGAGATCTGGAGACTGGCTAGGCCACTCCAGGACCTTGAAATGCTTCTTACGAAGCCACTCCTTCATTGCTCGGGCGGTGTGTTTGGGATCATTGTCATGCTGAAAGATCCAGCCACTTTTCATCTTCAATGCCCTTGCTGATGGGAGGAGGTTTGCACTCAAAATCTCATGATACATGGCCCCATTCATTCTTTTATGTACATGGATCAGTGGTCCTGTTCCTTTTGCAGAGAAACAGCCCCAAAGCATGATGTTGCCACCCCCATGCTTCACGGTAGGTATGGTGTTCTTTGGTTGCAACTCAGAATTCTCTCTCCTCCAAACACGGCGAGTTGTGTTTCTACCAAACATTTCTACTTTAGTTCCATCTGACCATATGACATTCTCCCAATCCTCTTCTGGATCATCCAAATGCTCTCTAGCAAACCTCAGATGGGCCCGGATAAGTACTGGCTTAAGCAGGGGGACACGTCTGGCACTGCAGGATCTGAGTCCCTGGCGGCGTAGTGTGTTACTGATGGTAGCCTTTGTTACGTAGGTCCCAGCTCTCTGCAGGTCATTCACTAGGTCCCCCCATGTGGTTCTGGGATTTTTGCTCACCGTTCTTGCGATCATTTTGACCCCTCGGGGTGAGATCTTGCATGGGGCCCCAGATCGAGGGAGATTATCAGTGGTCTTGCATGTCTTCCATTTTCTAAATTATTGCTCCCACAGTTGATTTCTTCACACCAAGCTGCTTGCCTATTGCAGATTCAGTCTTCCCAGCCTGGTGCAGGTCTACAATTTTGTTTCTGGTGTCCTTCGACAGCTCTTTGATCTTCACCATAGTGGAGTTTGGAGTGTGACTGTTTGAGGTTGTGGACAGGTGTCTTTTATACTGATAACAAGTTCAAACAGGTGCCGTTAATAGAGGTAATGAGTGGAGGACAGAGGAGCCTCTTAAAGTGTATGTAAACCCGAATATTTTTTTTTTTTTATATATACACCATACTGTAGAGTATAAGATTTCCTATCATTTGAGCCCAGTCTTGCCACAAAGATTAATCCATTACTGAGCAATCCTTTTTTATTGTTCAGTGAGAAAAATCTTGACAAACTGAGAAAAACTTTGTCAAATCCTCCCCCTTGCTGTGAGTGACAGGTGATTTACATATCTCATGCACTAGCCTAAGACATGCATTATTTTTTAATTCCCTCCCCCACTCCTTTCTTCAGCAGCTCTGCAAGGATTGGCTGTTCCACACCTCAGCATGATTTGGCATGCTGAAGTCATGTGGTTACTTTCCTGTCAGTTCAGTGTTAGAAATACACAGGAGAAAATACATATTGACAAGGGGAGTGTAGAGGTGGGCGGGGAGTCTACTGACATCACGACTCCACCCACCGAGCTCCAGACAACAGACCCACCCACAGAATCTGCAGTTTCTCAGGTCTAATAACAGACAGAGGGGAGACATTTGACAGGTAAAGATACATACAGGAGGCATCTATATCCTTATAGATAACCCCTATGGCAGTAGTTTAGAAAGGATGACATTGGGTTTACATCCACTTTAAAGAAGATACAGATCTGTGAGAGCCAGAAATCTTTCTTGTTTGTAGGTGACCAAATAATTTATTTCCAAATTATGGTGGAAAATAAGTATTATAAAAATCAGACAATGTGATTGTCTGGATTTGTTTCCACATTGTGTCTCTCATAGTTGAGGTATACCTATGACGACAATTACAGGCCTCTCATCTTTTTAAGTGGGAGAACTTGCACAATTGGTGGCTGACTAAATACTTTTTTGCTCCACTGTATAGGGGTTCCCAGCACAGAGGTAGAGAAATGTAATTTGACTGTCTTGCTTATTAGCTTTAAAGTGGATGTAAACCCAATGTCATCCCTTTCTAAACTACTGCCATAGGGGTTACCTATAAGGATATACATGCCTCCTGCATGTATTTTTTCCTGTCAAATGTCTCCTCGTGATGTCAGTAGACTCCCCGCCCACCTCTACACTCCCCTTGTCAATATGCATTTTCTTACTAAAATATGTTGGTTGTTTCCAAACCCTTTTCCTACGCACGTGTGAATGTGCACAGATTAAGTTTTGTACTCAACAATGTGTGGCTTCTTCTTTCAATGCTCAATATAATTTTTTGGTCTAAGTTAGTGTTTACACTGAAATGGGGGTTATTTACTAAAGGAAAATCCCCTTTGCACTACAAGTGCACTTTCATGTGCACTTTTGGGCTTTCCTCGTCGTTGCTGCTGTCTGCATACACTTGTTGCCTCTCCGCCATGTGCTCTCCCACTGTGCCGAAAGGCAAGGGGCGGGGAATAGACTAGAAAGAACGTCAGGGGCGGGCGGAGTTTCACACATGCGCAGTGTATATAAAGCAGGAGGAAGGTGTATAGGAAGAGCCGATCGTTTGAATGAAGGTACAATTTTAACTTGGTGCATCAGTGTTCTATACTGCTTTTAGATTGAGGCCTATATTGGGACAAGATTAGGAGAGTTTAGCCTGACATTAGGGTTTGTCTTGTGTTGTGTCTTGCAGATAAAATGGATCTATTGAATGATCCAGACTTTATCCCCATATTCATTGATATATACAGGGAGCTTGTACAAACATCATAACCCCAAAACCTTATATCACATGCAATAATGCCTTATTATCCAACCTACTAAATGTATCCTGAATATATCTCAACATAAATGAATACAAAATTGATATATGACAACATTTGTGTCCAAACTGTAATGTCCAAATTCATGTGCAATGGATTAGCCACTCACCAGATGCCCATGAACAATGCGCCTTTGGTTCATTTAGTAGGGATAACCACTCCACCTGCACTGTTTCTTTGCTGACCCAATGCGCTACATATGAACCATGTCCTCATAAGAAATAGACAGCGATCATTGCGCAATATGTAAAAGCTGTTTATTTAAACTAAGTTAAGAAAAAGACTGTACACTCACATTTCAAGGTGCCCGTAAGCCGGCACCAAGCTATTCCAGCAGTTAAAAATGGGTGTAGAGATGGCGTTGTGCGATTCAAGCTGGTTTCACTTGCAAGACATTCACTGCTTGGATAATTTTCCCCATACATATATTTTTGCAGATACCCCCGGGAATCAGCTACAATATGAACCATGCAAACCACTAACTATACACACCACAGCTGAAAATTGGGATCCCCTATTTATATATCTACCATTGGTTATTGGTTCTTTGCCGTGCCTCAAGGTTTTCCATCTCAGCTTCCAGGGAGAACGTTCTCTATAATGTCTTTTACCTGTGATACCATCAACATTCGTACCCATATATTACAGATAGCTACCCCTTAATCCTGCATCTGCTCCTGATGAGTGGTATTATAACCATGAAACGCGTAGAGCTTTTTCCCATGATGTGTTGTCACAGTATTTATGTTCAATATCTGTACCATATCACATTCTATTTTAATGAACCAATCCATCATTGCTTTTTTTTAATATCCATATGTTGCTTTTATTATTATTGTGGTCTACATACTTAAAGTCTAGAATAATGTATATTGTATCGAACCAACTATGCATTGGTATGGGGTATTTTGACCTTACCAATTGATACCTATCAGCATATTATTATATATTTTTGATATTTAATTTATTATGTATTACCTTGAATTGTTGAGATCCACTTATTGAGACCCATTAATGCATTATTATATCAATTTACTATTACCGTATATACTCGAGTATAAGTCGTTCCGAGTATAAGTCGAGGCCCTAATTTACCACAAAAAAATGGGAAAAACTTATTGACCCGAGTATAAGACGAGGGTGAGAAATGCACAGCTACTGTAAGTGGAAAAGAGGGTCAACAATACCCATTTGCAGCATCACTGTGCCCATTTGCAGCCTCACTGTGCCCATTTGCAGCCATAGGTCCCCCGAACTTCAAACTCGGTAGTTAAGGGTTCCTAGATGTCCCCCTAGCTGCAGCCAAAATTTGGGGTCTCTGAACCCAAAGGGTCCCGAAATGACATTGCTGCAGATAGACACAGTTGACTGAATTTGGGGCCCCGTATCTCGGGGCCACTTAGTGCTAAGAACCCCAAATTTGGTGTGCAAACCCAGTGGAACTAGCATCATAAAAGCTGTGTTTTCTAGCACCAAGTGGCCCCGAAATACAGGGCCCCAAAAATCAGTTCAGAAAATGTCAAGCACTTTTCTGCAGCAGAGAATGACATTTTCCGAACCAGTTTTGGGGCCCCGTATCTCAGGGCAACTTGGTGCTAGGAACCCCAGCTTTGGATATGTTATGGTACCAGTTCCACTGGGTTTGCACACCAAATTTGGGGTTCCTAGCACTAAGTGGCCCTGAGATATGGGGCCCCAAAGTCGGTTCAGAAAATGTCAAGCACTTTTCTGCAGCAGAGAATGACATTTTCCGAACCAGGTTTGGGGCCCCGTATCTCAGGGCCACTTGGTGCTAGGAACCCCAGCTTTGGATATGTTATGGTACCAGGTCCACTGGGTTTGCACTTCAAATTTGGGGTTCCTAGCACTAAGTGGCCCTTAGATATGGGGCCCTAAAGTCGGTTCGGAAAATGAAATTTTTTGTTGCAGAAAAGTGCTTGACTCGAGTATAAGTCGAGGGGGGCACTTTCAGCACAAAAAAAATGTGCTGAAAAATTCGACTTATACTCGAGTATATACGGTACTTTATATCTGTATGTATGACTTTTGCATTTAATAAACAATGTGTACACTGAATGGCTCATTTAACTTAGTGATTTGCTTCATATAAAG
Source organism: Lithobates clamitans (assembly GCA_037952925.1). Lineage (NCBI taxonomy): Eukaryota > Metazoa > Chordata > Amphibia > Anura > Ranidae > Lithobates > Lithobates clamitans. Next base: position 454,840 of record JBBGZY010001726.1, on the reverse strand, counting down.
TCAAATCATCCATTTTCTTCTTCTAGATGTGAAATTAATCAGAATATACACACACACTGTAAAAGGTAAAACATCTATTCCTAATTAAATTTAATTTGCTGCATTAGTAACGTATACTCATCTGACTGCGTTACCAGATCCCCTAGCATTATATATATTATTTATTTATTTTATTTTTTTTATTTGTTAGGGATGCACCGAAACCGATACCGAAAAAAAATCTTCCTTGATCCCGAAAACGATACCGAAAGTGACTTTTTTACAATATTTTTATACAGGAGATGGTCAGAGACTGGGGACATGGTACAGGAGATGGTCAGAGACTGGGGACATGGTACAGGAGATGGTCAGAGACTGGGGACATGGTCAGAGACTGGGGACATGGTCAGAGAGTGAGACTGCGGACATGATACAAGAGATCAATGCAGCCTCACCAGTGCCCGTCAGATGCAGCCAGCCAGTGTCCCCAGTAGGGCAGCCAGTGAAGGGAGAGGAGAGCTGCCGCCTGTTTGATTACAGTGCCAGGAACATCACAGCTTTCATTTTATTAGCTGTGTGTTCCCCGCTGCGCGCCGTCACATACAGCCCCTACCCCTTGTCCAGGGAACTTTGATAGACAGATCACCCGTCCCAGGATTGAAAGCTGTGATGTTCCCGGCGCTGTAATCAAACAGGCGGCGGCTCTCCCCCCTTTCAACGATATAGGAAGCCCCCCTGATAGGCGGCACCAGGGGCTGGGGCGGAGCCCCACCCCTCCCAGGCCCCGCCCCATTTTCGGCACCAATATCGGCAAAAATTCTTACGGCTTTTTGCCGAAAGGGCCATTTTCGGTGGTCGAAATTTCAGTGCATCCCTAATATAGATATAGATATAGAGAGAGAGGGCTGGTGAGTGTTCACACAATTGGGAGGACTGGGTAGGTATGCCTGAAACTGTTGTAGACCAGTCTGGGATGGGTGCAGAGTCAGTCTGGAGGATTGTGGTGGCATGGGCAGCTGCAGCCAGGAAAGCTGGCAGAGCCTGAAGAGGTGGTGCTGGGAGTAGTAGCCACAGGGATAGCTAGCACTGGGACTTTTCTATTTGCTACACCATAGGGCATGGATATGCAATTAACGGACCTCCAGCTGTTGCAGAACTAAAAGTCCCATAAGGCATAGCAAGACTCTGACAGCCATAAGCATGACACCCAGAGGCAGAAGCATGATGGGACTTGTAGTTTTGCAACAGCTGGAGGTCCTCTAATTGCATATCATTGCCATAGGGGCTTGCGGTCCCTGCCTGTAAAGGGCACCTGCTTTGGGCCTGGCTGAGCCAGTGTCAGGCCTACCGAATCAGTGCTAGCTAGTCTGGAGAGGAGTAGAGAAGAAGCGATGTGAAAGTGGAATATGGAGTGATACTCAGAGAGGAAGCGATGTGCCGGAGGAGCATGGAGTGATACTCAGAAGAGAGTAAGAGTGGAGTGATGTATATGTGCTTTCTTGATGACTTTGCTGCCTGGCTACCCCACTTTCTCTCCTCTGAAATACCCACCATTATTCTTGGTGACTTCAACATTCCTGTCAATGTTAACAGCCCAACTACAGCTAAACTTCTCTACTTACCTCATCTTTTGACCTAACCTAATGGACACATACTTCCACTCACTCCAATGGTAATACCCTTGACCTTGTATTCTCCCATCTCTGCAACCCTGCAACCTTACCAACACCCCCTTTCCTCCCTCTGATCACAACCTCAGTAATTTCACTGTATCCTTGCCTCCAACCACCCATCCCTCCAAGCAGCAAACAATTACTTGTAGAAACCTTCACCACTTTAACCCTTCTCTTCTCTATTCTGCTACTGACCACCTATATGGCATAATCTCTCCCCTATCCTGTCCTGACCTGGCCACCTCTGTCTACAACAGTTCACTCCCATCATCACTAGATGCACTTGCTCCTCTAACCACACGCAGAATCAGGCCCCGACCGTTACAACCCTGGCAAACTGAAAACACTAAAAATCTCAAGAGACATTGCCGTGCTCTTGAACGACTGTGGTGTAAAACCAAATGCCTGCAAGACTTGACCCTATATAAAGCTGCGCTTCTAAAATAAAATTCCTGCCTCCATGCTGCCAAACAAGCATACTTTGTCTCTCTTATTAATTCCTTGTCATCCAGTCCCCATCGGCTCTTCTCAACCTTTAACTCTCTGCTTCGTCCCCCACCCCCTCTACCCACTAACTCACTCACTGCCCAAGAGATTGCCAATCACTTCAAAGAAGAGATCGATGCAATTCGTGAGAACACCTCCACTGTGCGTACGTCTTCCCCACCCAACATACCTTGCCTAGCAGCACATTCAACACTCTCCTCTTTTGAATTGGCTACTACTGAAGAGGTTACAAAACTTTCCTCGGATGCTCACCTAACCAATTGTCCCTTGGATCCTGTTCCCTCACAACTACTACGGTCACCCTCTTCTTCTATCCTATGCTCCCTCACCCACATCTTCAATCTCTCCCTCTCTAGTGGCATCTTCCCCTCCCCTCTAAAACATGCGCAGATAACTCCAATTCTTAAAAAGCCCTCACTGGACCCTACCAACCTGAACAACTTAAGACCCATCTCATTGCTCCCATTCACCTCTAAACTTCTAGAATACTTAGTCTACAACCGTCTTAGCTCCTACCTCAGTGAAAATAACCTTCTTGACCCCTTACAGTCTGGCTTTCGCTCGCAGCACTCCACAGAAACTGCCTTAGTAAATCCTTAGTGAGTTTTAGTAACTGCTAAAACCAACAGCCAGTACTCCATACTCCTACTACATGACCTCTCTGCGGCCTTTGATACTGTTGACCACCTGCTCCTTCTCAATAAACTACATTCCCTTGGCCTCCGAGATTCTGCTCTATCCTGGTTCTCTGCCTATTTATCACAGCGCTCCTTTAGTGTCACCTACAACTCTGTCTCCTCCTCTCCATTGCCCCTTTCTTTGAGGATCCCCTAAGGCTCTGTTCTTGGACCCCTTCTCTATCTACACCTCCTCCCTTGGTCACTTAATAACTGCCCACGGCTTCCAATACCACTTATACGCTGATGACACCCAAATCTATCTGTCTAATCCTCACCTCACTCCCTCAGTCTCCTCTCGCATTACTAACTTACTGACATATCAGCATGGATGTCGCACCACTTCCTTAAACTAAATCTCTCTAAAACTAAGCTATTAATATTCCCCCCCGCCCGTGCCCCCCTCCGTGACTTTTCCATCAAAATAAACAATGCAACCATCAGTCCCTCCCCTCACGCCAGGGTACTAGGTGTAATCCTAGACTCTGACTTGTCATTTCAGCCTCAAATCCAATCATTGTCAAAAGTTTGTAGAATTCACCTCCGTAACATCTCTAAAATTCGCCCCTTTTTAACAAATGAAACCACCAAGCTACTCATTCACTCCCTTGTTATCTCTTGCCTTGACTATTGCAACTCCCTTCTCATTGGCCTACCTCTCCATAGGCTATCCCCTCTTCAGTCTATCATGAATGCTGCTGCCAGACTTATCCACCTTACCGACAGCTCAGTGTCTGCCAACCCTCTACTCCAATCCCTACACTGGCTCCCAATCACCCAGCGAATTAAATTCAAAATACTAACCACAACATACAAAGCCATTCACAACTCTGCCCCGAGCTACATCACCAATCTTGTCTCCAAATATCACCCAAATCAACATCTCCGCTCTTCTCAAGACCTCCTGCTTTCAAGCTCTCTCATCTCCTCCTCCCATGCTCATCTCCAGGATTTCTCCAGAGCCTCATCCATCCTCTGGAACTCACTACCTACATCTATCCCCTACTCTTGCTACCTTCAGGCGATCCCTGAAAACTCATCTCTTCAGGAAAGCCTATCACGTCTCTAACTCATCTCCTACCACTTCCAACAGCTCATTCCCCACAGCCTTTTGTACCACCTGCCCCACCCTATTAGATTGTAAGCTCTTCTGAACAGGGCCCTTTTAATCCTCTTGTATTTTATTATATTATAACTGTATTGTCTCCCTTTTATATTGTAAAGCGCTGTGTAAACTGTTGGCGCTATATGAATCCTGTATAATAATAAGCCGGATTTATATAAAGTCCCAAATTGCAATGTTCTGATCACTTGCGCATCTCATAAATTCCCATCCCTATCCAAGTTTAATATCCCTCAATAAAACAAACAAACACAAAATGCAAGGTCTGCTTTATTGTCTCTGAGGAGTGAAAAAGTGTGTGAATGGCTGGGCAGGGGGACAGACGTACCACAATTCTCAGCAGCTCCTACGGGGGTACCACTACATTTGCATCAACCAATGGAAAGAATTTCCACCTTCTGGGCTAGACTTATTATAATTTTTATAAACTTATTGTCCAGAACGATATATAGGACAAGGAGAGGAAGCCATGAGGACACTGCACTTTACACACACAGACACATTGCTTACACTCACCATACCCATCACTGCATACACTTGACACACTTCATACATCATACTTCATATCCTCATCATCACGCCTCATACTGTGATACTTTAAGGATAAAAGATGCAGCTCCTCCTTAACGAGAAACCATTTTGGGAAAGGCAGCCATCTTAGGGGATTCTGGTAATGACCATTGTAAGCCACCAGCCATTTTGGAAGGGTAATTATGTTACACTGATCTTTCCTGATTCATTGATTATTCATGACATTTAGATTTTTATTCCCTGATGCAACAACTATTGTAGATTTTTCTTTAACTTTGCTTCTATTTTTTAAATGTTATCTTTTGTTTGGCACTATATTACCGTACCATTTTTTTTTACATAAACTAATTCTTACTTGCTGCAGAGGAGTAACTGTTGGCTGCGTAAAAACAGTCATTTTTGTCTGAGAGATTATAATTATATATATATATTTTTATATTGTGAGGGGGTTAGCTCGGCAGCGGGTGTGTGTGACCCCCTGGATGGGTTCACCACACAAAATCAGGCACAGCAGACAGCGTTATAGGTTAAAAAAAAAAAAAAAAGAGTGCAGTTTATTTAGACTATCTGCATTGAAAAATAACACCAAAACAAAAAGAAACCTGAAAAGAAATCCTTGTCAGCTTGACCGCTTACTACACACGTAGATTCCCTATCTAACAATCAGGTGCAGCCTTATGCTGTCCCAGTACCCATTTCAGAAGTTTGCCACACAGGCGTTGACTCACCGCTAGGGATGAGCTTTGATTTCAAGTCGAACTCATGTTCGACTCGAACATTGGCTGTTCGCAAGTTCGCCGAACAGCGAACAATTTGGGGTGTTCGCGGCAAATTCGAACCTTTAAAAGTCTATGGGAGAAATCAAAAGTGCTAATTTTAAAGGCTTATATGCAAGTTATTGTCATAAAAAGTGTTTGGGGACCTGGGTCCTGCCCCAGGGGACATGGATCAATGCAAAAAAAAGTTTTCAAAACGGCCGTTTTTTCAGGAGCAGTGATTTTAATAATGCTTAAAGTCAAACAATAAAAGTGTAATATCCCTTTAAATTTCGTACCTGGGGGGTGTCTATAGTATACCTGTAAAGGGGTGCATATTTCCTGTGTTTAGAACAGTCTGACAGCAAAATTTTTGAACAACATTTTGAAGGAAAAAAGCCATTTAAAACTACCCGCGGCTATTGCATTGCCGACAATACACATAGAAGTTCATTGATAAAAACAGCATGGGAATTCCCCACAGGGCAACCCCGAACCAAAATTAAAAAAAAAAAAAAAAAAAAAAAAGGCGTGGGGTCCCCCCAAAAATCCATACCAGACCCTTATCCGAGCACGCAACCTGGCAGGCCGCAGGAAAAGAGGGGGGGGATGAGAGTGCGCCCCCCCTCCTGAACCGTACAAGGCCACATTCCCTCAACATTGGGAGGGTGCTTTGGGGTAGCCCCCCAAAACACCTTGTCCCCATGTTGATGAGGACAAGGGCCTCATCCCCACAACCCTGGCCGGTGGTTGTGGGGGTCTGCGGGTGGGGGGCTTATCGGAATCTGGAAGCCCCCTTTAACAAGGGGACCCCCAGATCCTGCCCCCCCCGTGTGAAATGGTAAGGGGGTACTTACCCCTACCATTTCACTAAAAAACTGTCAAAAATGTTAAAAATGACAAGACAGTTTTTGACAATTCCTTTATTTAAATGCTTCTTCTTTCTTCCTTCATCTTCTTCTGGTTCTTCTGGCTCTTCCTCCGGCGTTCTCGTCCAGCATCTCCTCCGCGGCGTCTTCTATCTTCTTCTCCTCGGGCCGCTCCGCACCCATGGCATGGAGGGGAGGCTCCCATCTCTTCATCTTCTTCTTCTTCTTCATCATTTTCTTCTCCGGGCCGCTCCGCATCCATGCTGTCATGGAGGGAGGCTCCCGCTGTGTGACGGCGTCTCTTTGTCTGACGGCTCTTAAATAACGGGGGGCGGGGCCACCCGGTGACCCCGCCCCCCTCTGACGCACGGTGACTTGACGGGACTTCCCTGTGACGTCACGGGGAATGCCGCACTCTTGCCCCCCCCTCTTTTTCCTGCTGCCTGCCAGGTTGCATACTCGGATAAGGGTCTGGTATGGATTTTTGGGGGAACCCCACGCCGTTTTTTTTTTGGCCGGGGTTCCCCTTAATATCCATACCAGACCTAAAGGGCCTTGTATGGAATTTAGGGGGACTCCTACGTCATTTTTTTTTTAAATTTTGGTTCGGGGTTTCCCTGTGGGGAATTCCCATGCCGTTTTTATCAATGAACTTCTATGTGTATTGTCGGCAATGCAATAGCCGCGGGAAGTTTTAAATGTTTTTTCCTTCGAAATGTCATTTTGCTGTCAGACTGTTCTAAATACAAGAAACATGCGCCCCTTTACAGGCATACTATAGACACCCCCCAGGTACAAAATTTAAAGGGATATTACACTTTTATTGTTTGACTTTAAGCATTATTAAAATCACTGCTCCTGAAAAAACGGCCGTTTTTAAAACTTTTTTTTTGCATTGATCCATGTCCCCTGGGGCAGGACCCGGGTCCCCAAACACTTTTTAGGACAATAACTTGCATATTAGCCTTTAAAATTAGCACTTTTGATTATTCATGTTAGTGTCCCATAGACTTTAACGGTGTTCGCGCGAACTTTTTTCCTGTTCGCATGTTCTGGTGCGAACCAAACAGGGAGGTGTTCGGCTCATCCCTACTCACCGCACAGGACAGATACCACACACAGAACTGGTTCCAGGATGGAGCATCTCCCCAAGCATGCTGGGGTGTTTTCTATAGGTCTTAATGAGCCCACTTACTTCAGCTGGGCTCATTAACGCTTCCCCTGCAGGACTCCCAGCACTCTCTCTAGTGGTATAAGTCAGCATAAAGCCTGAACCTAGGGCATACATATTTTCCATCCTGGATACAACCAGGTGATTTTACCTGCCTGCTGTCACATAACCCCCCCCCTCTTGTTTCAACCTTGGGGTTGCAACACACGCAGTTAGGCACGCATGTGCCCGAGACAAAGCATCCACATTGCCCATTTTAATGTCAGGGCGATGCTTTACTGTAAAGTTGAATTCCTGTAGGGCCAGGAACCACCTATTTACCCTTCTATTGGTCTCCTTGTTTTGAGCCATCCACTTTAAAGGAGTGTGATCAGTAACCAGGTCAAAGTGCCTACCTAGCAGATAGTACCAAAGGGAATCTAGAGCCCACTTCACCGCTAAACACTCCTTCTCAATCGTGGCGTAATTTACCTCATGGGACTTCAATTTCCTGCTGAGGTAAATGACCGGGTGCTCTTCCCCGTTCCAGACCTGGGACAACACTGCTCCTAACCCAACTTCTGATGCATCAGTTTGTACAACAAAGTCCTTAGAAAAGTCTGGCGAGTACAACACTGGCTGGCTACATAAGGTTGTTTTTGAGGACTGGAATGCTGCTTCAGCCTCTGGGGACCATTTAACCATGAGAGACTCTTTCCCTTTTGTCAGGTTGGTGAGGGGCACAGCCTGAGAAGCAAAATGGGGAATGAATCGCCGATAATAGCAGCGATTCCCAGAAAGGCTCGTACCTGCTTCTTGCTGTTGGGACGTGGCCAGCTCTGTATGGCCTCGACTTTATTGACTTGGGGTTTTATCACTCCCCCCAATAGTGTACCCAAGATATTTGGCCTCCTCTTGTCCAATGGTACACGTCTTTGAATTGGCCATAAACCCAGCTTCCCGGATAGAGTCTAGGACTGCTTGCACTTTTGGAAGATGTGAGACCCAATCTGTGCTATGGATAATCACATCATCCAGGTAAGCTGCAGCATACTTCTGATGGGGCCTCAGAATCTTGTCCATTTTCCGCTGAAATGTTGCCGGTGCATTCTGTAACCCAAATGGCATTCTCTTATATTGGACCGCCCCATCTGGGGTTACAAATGCAGTTTTCTCCTTGGCCGTCTCGGCCAGGGGAATTTGCCAATACCCTTTGGTGAGATCAAGAGTTGTCATGTATCGGGCTGTTCCCAGCCGGTCAATCAACTCATCTATACGAGGCATGGGGTAGGTGTCAAATTTTGTAACTTGTTTCAATTGTCGAAAATCGTTACAAAACCGCCAGCTCCCATCAGGTTTGGGCACTAGTACGATAGGACTGGACCAGTCACTCTGGGACTCCTCTATCACACCCAATTCCAGCATCCTTTGAACCTCCCCACGTATTGCCTCCCGTTGGGCCTCTGGTATTCTATAAGGTTTTAGTTTTACCCTTTCTCCTAGCGGGGTGATAATATCATGCTCTACGCCAGATGTATGTTCCGGCAGCTCAGCGAAAATCTCTTTGTTGCAAAGTACAAACTCTTTAACCTCCTGTTGTTGGGGTTTCGATAAGGTGACTGCGATTCCAACCTCAGGAACTAAGCAATCAGACTGGAACGGTGACAAAGTTTCTGCAACTAGGGATTCCCTATCTCTCCAGGCTTTCAGCAGATTGACGTGATACATCTGTTCTGGCTTTCGCCTTCCTGGCTGTCTGACCCTGTAGTTCACCTCACCCACTTTTTCAATTATTTCGTATGGACCTTGCCATTTGGCCAGAAATTTGCTTTCAACCATAGGGACTAGCACCAATACCCTATCCCCCTGGGGAAAAGTACGGGTCTTGGCCCCACGGTTGTACACTCTCTGCTGTGCTAACTGCGCTTGGGCCAAATGTTCCTTTACGATTGGCATTACCTGTGCAATTCTATCTTGCATCAGGGCGACATGCTCAATCACACTCCTGTGGGGAGAACTCTCATTTTCCCAAGTTTCCTTGGCGATATCCAACACCTCTCTTGGGTGTCTCCCATACAGTAACTCAAAGGGTGAGAAACCCGTACAGGATTGGGGTACCTCTCCAATGGCAAACATCAAATATGGTATTAGACAGTCCCAATTCTTTCTATCTTTATCCACCTTCTTTAACATTTGTTTTAGGGTTTTGTTGAATCTTTCAACCAACCCATCTGTTTGGGGATGATACACAGATGTACGTAATTGTGTCACTTTGAACAACTTGCATAGTTCTTTCATAACCCGGGACATAAAGGGTGTACCTTGGTCTGTAAGCAGTTCCTTACAAATACCCATGCGGCTAAAAACAAGAGATAGCTCTTTGGCTATGGTTTTGGCCGAGGTATTTCGAAGAGGAATTGCTTTCGGATAACGGGTGGCATAGTCCAATATAACTAAAATGTACTGATGCCCCCTAGCGGACTTCATTATTGGACTACCAAATCCATTGCGATCCTCTCAAAGGGAACCTCAATGATAGGAAGAGGTACCAGCGGTTTATGGAAATGTGGCATAGGCGCCGACTTCTGATACACAGGGCAGGAGGAACAATAATTTTCTGTTTCCTTCATGACCCCAGGCCAATAGAATCTCTGCAATACTCTCTCTCTGGTTCTCTGTCCCCAGATGACCTCCAAGAATGTGCCCATGGGCCAATTCTAACACCAACTTCCTGTAAGGTTTGGGCACCACAAGTTGCTCAATGGTTTCTTCTGCCCTTTGAGCCACTTGATACAACAGATCCCTTTCCACAGTGAAGTACGGGTAAGTGCAAGTCTTTTCTGGGTTCACTAACTCGCCATCTATTTTCACCACATTTTCCAGAGCCTTTATTAGGGTGGGGTCTTTTAACTGTTCTGTGGCAAAATTTTCCCTGTGAACCTCGAGAACCAAAAACTCCACAGACGGCATGTTTTCATCTTAGGATGTTGGCTCCTCCCCAGTTTCTCCCACCAATACTGACAAGTAAAATTCTGGAGAGTCCTCACCACTCTCAGAGGAATTCTGGCCATCATCTTCCTGGTCTATAGGGGCACCAGTGGGGGGCTCAGGACAATCCCAGAGTTCCCAGAACTTTGGAAAATCCCTTCCCACAATGGCATCATGTGATAAGTAAGACACCAATCCCACTTGATGAGAGAGGTTACCTTTGGGGGTCTCAAAACCACTGTAGTTACAGGATACTCTCGGGTGTCCCCATGCACGCAAATAACAGCCACCTTGTTATTCCCAGAGACCTCTGTAGTAACTAATTCAGCTTTTATCAATGTCACCAGGCTACCTGAATCCAGCAACACAACCACATTTCTACCATTAATACACATTTTACATAAATGTTTCTCAGGTCCCTGAATGGCAGTGCATGCAACTGTCGCAAACAGCGACTGACATCTGTCCCTTATAAAGTCACATTGCATAGGTTCATCCACAACTGGGCAATTGGCTGCAATATGTCCCTCTTGCCGGCAGCGAATAATCTTTTTCGCTGCCTCTTGCTGCCTTGGCTTCCCAGGCTGCTCCCACCAGACATTAGGTAGAACTCCCACCCTCTCACTCTCTCCACCCTCACCCCTTGGAGTCATCTTACCTGCCACTGGGGATGGTCTGGTCTTAGGGTGGAAAGTCCGTGAGTCCCTGGAAGAGGCGGTCAAGTTCTCTGTAGCCAAGTACCTCTCAACCAGATCCACAAGCTTATCTGCAGTTTCTGGGTTTCCATGGCTTACCCACTTTTGGATGGCAGTAGGAAGAGCTCCCAGGAAACAATCCATGACAACACGTTCCACAATGTTTGGTGCGGTCAAAGTCTCTGGCTGCAGCCACTTCCTGCTCAGGTGAATAAGATCATACATTTTGGACATATGGGGGGGGGGGGTTTCCAAGCCAGAAAGTCCAGTTATGTACACGCTGAGCCCGGACGGCCAGGGTGACACCCAGCCGTGCCAATATTTCCGTTTTTAGCACCACATAGTCTTTTGCTTGGTCAGGCTCTAGGTCATAATAGGCTTTCTGCGATTCTCCTGTTAACAGAGGGGCCACCAGTCCAGCCCACTGCTCCTTTCAAATGTGGTCAAACACCTCCGGATCATCCTCTCCAGTCATTTTTCTCAGTAAATGGCTCACACCAAAGGATGCGGTATTAGTGGAACCACTTGCCTCACTGGTCCGTGGACTTGCTGCATTAATGTCTCTATTTGTTGTTAGAGTCTCTGCTCTTGCTTCTGCAACAGGTCTATGAAGCGGGTCTCAGATTGCTGCTGGGCTTGTTGATGAGATTCCATCAACTCTGCTGGTGAGCTTGCTGCTGAGCTGCGAGGCTCTGTTGCAAAGTTGCATTTGTCTGCTGTTGGGCTGCAAGGCTCTTTTGCAAACCCACATTTGTCTGCTGCTGATTTGCATTTGCTAGAGCCAGCTGTCTCAGTATCTCCTCCATGCTGGCCTTAAAAAAAAAAAAAAAAAAAAAAAAAAAACTGCCCCTGCTTCTCCGGATAAAAGTAATAACTTAAAGCGCATATACAGCATACAGTAATCAGAATTAATCAGGTTGGCCAGGCATATAGTCCATGGCTAAAGTGTTGGCAGCCCAGGGGTTAATGAGGGTCTGACAGTTCGGAGCATGTAAAGTAGGTTACATGGCTAAAAAGTTGGCAGTCCAGGGGTTAATAAGGATCTGACAGTTCAGAGTATGTGGAGTGGGTTGGTGGAGCAGTGGATCTACGAGGCGGCTGCTGTCCTCAGAGAGCTGGCTCTGTGATATGCAAGAGAGGGTGAAGAAAGGAAGCGCCACCTGAGTGCAGCATTAGTAGGTACTTTTAATGACACAAAGTTAAAAAAAACTTACAAGAGACATAATTAAAGCGGGGGTCCACCTATCTAATAGTTTTTTTGTTTTTTTTTAGTTCATTCACAAACTTTTCTTCTCAGCATTACATACTCACATATTGGGTGTAATATGTCCGCCTGTGTCAGATTTCGTCGGAAAGAATAACTTAAATTATTCACTGCAGGCGGTTTCCATCTTCATTGTGGGCATTTGAAGCCCACAAGCATTTATTTCCTGGATGTGGTGAATGCTGTGCTCCCAGCATTCACCGCTCATTCCCGCACATGCTCAGTGGCATCCTGGGAAGCCTGAGACTAGCTCCCAGGAGTCTGGGATAGGCTAGAAACACGCCTACTCCCACGGGAGGAGAACCAGGAAGTGCAAAGAAGAATAGAAAAATAAAAGGTAATTACGGCGATCTAAATTTTTTTAAACGACATGTCAGCATCTAGGCAAGGAAGAGAATACATACAGATATTGTTCAAAATTTGGGTGGAACCCCGCTTTAAAAAGGCTCATCTGTAGATAGGTAATCCTGGTGAGTTCCTCGGGCTCCAGTCTGGATGGTGTGTCAGCGGTGTAAGGCTGCAGGGGAAGCTGTTCAGCAGGTGGTTTGTCCTGTGGCCATCAGGGGGAAGCTGGGGCCGGCGTGGAGCGCACAGAGGGTGTGCGTGACGTCACGGGCCGTTCAGCGGCTTCCGGGTACACTCCAGGGGGAGGGCTTACATAGAGGGAGGATTCAGGCAGTGGGAGAGCACTGGATAGGCTACGCGCTCAGAGCGGCTGTTCCTTCAATAGGCCTGAGGGGGCAGTGTGTGAGTGCTGTGCTATTTATAGGCCAGCGCTGTGGGACAACAAGGCTCAGCACCGGCTGATAACACAACGCTGTTAAGGAGTAGTACAGTGCGGTGAACTCAAAGGGGGAGGGGGTATAGAACAAAAATTGTGAGAGACTGCACTGGAGTAAAGGAGGGAACACAAAGAGAATGACAAATGGGGAGGGGGCACAGTGGCTGAGGGAAGATAGATAGATAGATAGATAGATAGATAGATAGATAGATAGATAGATAGATAGATAGATAGATAGATAGAAATCATGTGTGAAAAAGATTATATGGAACAGATATGTGTTACATGCATGTATGCACACACATATACATGCATGTACACATACATATGAAACATAGCAAGGATTACGGTTCCTATGCATAAAAATAATCCGTACGAAAAAAAAAAATTCTATACATAAAAAAATTCCATATATACACCTTTATATAAAAAAACAAAAATATATTAAAATATAAAAATATATACATAAAAAAATATTTTAAAAAACCTAAATATATGCATGGACATATACTAATGCATATACCGTATTTATCGGCGTATAACACGCACTTTTTTCCCCTTAAAATCAGGGGAAAGTCGCAGGTGCGTGTTATACGCCGATCCCCTGCGATCCCGAGCTGTCAAAATATCAAAATCGCCGTCCGCGATTTGAAAATGGCGCCGCCGGCGCCGAAATACACAGAGCCGGTCCTCGGCTCTTTCCGGCGGCTCTCGTTTACTTTCGGTTTCACTCGTAGCCCCGAGCGGAGCTATCCGAGTAGGTTCGGATAGCTCCGCTCGGGGCTACGAGTGAAACCGAAAGTAAACTAGAGCCGCCGGAAAGAGCCGAGGACCGGCTCTGTGTATTTCGGCGCCGGCGGCGCCATTTTCAAATCGCGGTCGGCGATTTTGAAGCCCAGCAAGCAGGGACAGGGGATCGAAGGCTGCACTGGGGCAAGGCTGCACTGGGGAAGGCTGCACTGGGGCAAGGCTGCACTGGGGCAAGGCTGCACTGGGGAAGGCTGCACTGACAAGGCTGCACTGACATGGCTGCACTGACATGGCTGCACTGGGGCAAGGCTGCACTGAGAAGGCTGCAATGATGGGCATTTAAATGTAAGTTTTTTTCCCTTCAACTTCCCTCCTAAAAGTTTTTTTTTCCTTAAAATTCCCTCCTAAATTGGGGTGCGTGTTATACGCCGGTGCGTGTTATACGCCGCTAAATACGGTATGTATAAGAAAGATTACTATATGGAGATTATGAGATATATATGAATATGGGAGTATGGTAAGCCGGGGGGGGGGGGGGGGTTATTGTATTAGTATGCATGTGCCTGCGCACAATGTGGTGTGTGCATATGTAAGAATGTACAAAGTCAGAAGAAGGATAGACTGGGGCGTGGGCTGGTGAAGGGGGGGGGGGGAGAAAGAAAAAAAAGGGAGGGGGGGGGGGGGAGGGGGGAGACGGGAAGGGAGGCTTGTTGTCCCACAGCGCCGGCCTATAAATAGCACAGCACTCACACACTGCCCCCTCAAGCCTATTGAAGGAGCAGTCGCTCCGAGCGCGTAGCCTATCCAGTGCTCTCCCACTGCCTGAATCCTCCCTCTATGTGAGCCCTCCCCCTGGAGTGTATCCGGAAGCCGCTGAACGGCCTGTGACGTCACGCACACCCTCTGTGCGCTCCATGCCGGCCCCAGCTTCCCCCTGATGGCCACAGGACAAACCACCTGCTGAACAGCTTCCCCTGCAGCCTTACACCGCTGACACACCATCCAGACTGGAGCCCGAGGAACTCACCAGGATTACCCATCTACAGATGAGCCTTTTTAATTATGTCTCTTGTAAGTGTTTAACTTTGTGTCTTTAAAAGTACCTACTAATACTGCACTCAGGTGGCGCTTCCTTTCTTCACCCTCTCTTGCCCCTGCTTCTCCACCAACTGTGAGGAGGTTAGCTCGGCAGCGGGTGTGTTTGACCCCCTGGATGGATTCACCACACAAAATCAGGCACAGCAGACAGCGTTATAGGTGAAAAAAAAGCAAAGGTGCTGTTTATTTAGACTATATGCATTGAAAAATAACACCAAAACAAAAAGAAACCTGAAAAGAAATCCTGGTCAGCTTGACCACTTACTACACACGTAGATTCCCTATCTAACGACCAGGTGCAGCCTTATGCTGCCCCAGTCCCTATTTCAGAAGTTTGCCACACAGGCGTTGACTCACCGCACAGGACAGATACCACACTCCCCAGTCTACACACACAGAACTGGTTCCAGGATGGAGCATCTCCCTAAGCATGCTGGGGTGTTTTCTAAAGGTCTTAATGAGCCCCCTTACTTCAGCTGGGCTCATTAACGCTTCCCCTGCAGGACTCCCAGCAAGCCTGAATCTACGGCATACATATTTTCCATTATATTTATATTTATATTTATATATATATATATATATATATATATATATATATATATATATATATATATATAAACAAAACTATCTGTTTATTGTCTCTACGGGAAGAAATCAATCTTTTTGTTTCATTCGCATTGTATCAAAACCCATTAGCAAGTATTGCGAATAATTTTATGTAAGATTTTATTTTTGTCATCCATAATCTAACTATTGTGAATACATGTCTAGTGAATATATATTCCATATTTAGTCTTTATTCATATCGTTTGATGTGTGCTTTTAAAAAGAAATTTGATTGATAAAAACAACTCATTGTAGCGCTTACCCCCGAAGGAGCGGCTGAATATTTGTTATATCCGTAATTCACGTTTACCACCTAACCCTCGCAGCCCATAGATTTAAAAGTCACAGTCCTTAACACTTTTTCTTAATGCTTTATTCATCAACATGAACTGGAATGGGAGAAGGACTTTCTGTGAGATGCTCTTGGGTTGCTTTCTGATCTTTCCTCTGCTTCACTGGCAAAGACTCATAACATTGCGGGTGACAGCGATTCAAAGCTGGATGATTAATTTTTTAGGGAAGGTAGAAGTAGATTTTTGATAGAGAATAAACAATAAAGAGTCACTCTGAATAACATCTTTATCTGCAGAACTTTTAAGAACAGTCTGTATTTCTATTTATGTGCTCGCAGCTTCACCGCTACCTTTTTACCACTACTTCCCATCTGCATGGTACTTCCAAGTTGAGCTAAAAAGAGTCACTCTGAATGACCTTTCCCGCTTGACTGATTGGAATCCCGGGGCAATGCTGAACCCAAAGTCACAGGCCACAACCACCTATCTTGCTGACTTGCATTCCAACATTCCTCAGCTTCTGGACAGTACCCCTCCCGGGGCTTTTCACTCACTTGATCAATAGCCCATGTGTCGCTCCTCAGCGATCAATCACCCAGTTTCCTTTAGCTTGTCTCTACTTCTCCCGCAATGATTCTTCGTTCCTCTTCTCCTTTGTGGCCCGCTCCCCTCCCCGCAGGGGCGGCCAACGACATCAGGGACTACATGCTGTAAGATGTCGTCTGTTCCTCCATGAGGACCGGTTCTCCACCCTTCTCGCTAGGGTGAAGCTCCATTGGCTCCCCAGAGGGGAAAAACCTCCACCTCCCCCTCCGGGAACCAGGCTGGCTCTCTCGCTTCTCAGAGCAAGACTGGACTCGACTCTGAAACTCCACTCCAACTATGTGACCCCGCTTTTATATGAGAGTCCTGGGATTACAAAGCAAATCAATGATTGGCCGAGACTAACACACAAACTACCTGCCACTCAAAAAAAAGGAAATTGACCACAACAGGCCTGCTGTAATAGCACAAGCCTGTCTAAATTTACCTGACATAGAAAGCTAGCAGGAAGGGTCACCTACCTAAAAGTAGGTGCCCGCTACATCATTACAATTATCCTTTGGGAAATTATTCTCAAACGCACAACAATATGTATACAAAATGCATTGCAGCACAGTGCAAAATATACCATCATGGGCAGTTTAGCTCTGATATGAACAAGCCCTACAACTTTATGAGTCACTGACCTAGAACAAGTATCAGATTAGTAAAATCAGAGAAAAGACAGAAAAAAACCTTAAACAGACCTTAAAAAAACTATTAGCAAACCATTAACAGAGGTGTCTGAAATCTATGAATCTTCAATAAATTGGAAGGAAACTCACTGAATATTTCCTGTACTCTTCTGGTCCAGTCATTCAATAGACATTCCACAGTGTCCCAGCAACACCAACTATGACCACGAACTGTTAAAAAGAGACTTTGTTAAGGATTTATATACAACGTGATATGGACAAAAGATTAATGGCATGACAGGCTCCATCCATAACTAAAATATGACTTTTGGGTGTCCATTTCAACTGCTTGGCACACTTCATGTGAGTAGAGCAAACTTCAAACTGCTTTACTGTAGGGATAGTCTGGCATTATATTCGGATGACATCAACCAAACCAAATACCATTGCTGGAACACCATAGTATCACAAAAAGCAGACACAGTTGCACTCCCAGTTCACTTTTAGCCTGGGTTCACAAATGTGCGGCGCGAATTGAAGCTCAGGTTTTACTTGGAAGATAAAAAATCAGTTGTTTAGAGGTTCCTCTGCGTTTTATCTGCTGATCAGTGAGCGGGGGGGGGGGGGGGGGGGGTTGAGTGAGGAGAAGGAGAAAATCCATGTTCAGAACGCAATGCATCTGCGAATCAGATGCGTTCCCATAGAAGATAATGGGATTGTAATTCGCACCGCAATGCCCAGAAAATGCACACGTTTTTTGTGCAATGCGCAGTGCGAATGCAACGCACATACAGTATGTGAACCAGATGCATTCATTTGAATGTATTTTAAAATGTCCTGCGAATTGGATGCGGTGTAAGCCGCATCTAATTCGCATAGGTGTGAACGGGGGCTGAAAGTGTATCTAACTCAAAAAACAAAAAGTAACATTTTAGCCATTTAGGTAACCTCAGCTTACCAGTTCTTATATGTTGATGTGGTGGCTGTATTCATTTTATCTTTTCACGTAGTGATCCTGCCAGTAACACATTTCCTGGCCTAGGGTGACAACACTCATTCGCTGTCCTGTCCCTGTGCAAGAACAGCTTTGCCACACTAACATGTTCTCTTGATTCGTATTATAAACATCTCCCCTCTCCATTTTCTTTACATAGGTGGAGGTGTTCTGCAGTTTACAGAAGATGGTAAAGGCTGATTACATTGTTTGACATATCTTCTCGGTGCACGGGAAGTTACAAGGACACTGGCTTTTCTTGCACAATCAACATGTATTTTTCTGTACTTGCAGAAAATGTATTTTGCCTAAAAATTAAAACTAGTGTAGCTGCATGGATGGGTTTGTAAGCTGCCATATAGTACCATAGTTGATCCTGGGGATAAAAACTATTTTAGCTAAATATTTCCCATTTTGAATTTTCAGAGCAGAAAAAAATCCCAAATGTCAAATTTTCAGCCTAAAATTTGACGATTTTTCCAAAGGTATCCCAAAATCTACAAAAATGTAAATTTATCAAGTTACATAGTAGGTGAGGTTGAAAAAAGACACAAGTCCATCAAGTCCAACCTATGTGTGTGATTATGTGTCAGTATTACATTGTATATCCCTGTATGTTGTGGTCATTCAGGTGCTTATCTAATAAACTATCGATGCTCCCTGCTGAGACCACCGCCTGTAGAAGGGAATGCAACATCCTTGCCGCTCTTAGGCTCCATTCACACTAACACGTTTTTTGATGCATTTTGCAGAAACGCATGGGAATTTTTTAACATAGGTTCCTATGGAACATGTTCACATCAATGCATTTTTGTACCTCTGCGTTTTTGGAAAGAGTCAGGGACTTTTTTCATGCAAAATGCAGCGTTTTGCATGTAATGGAATTCAATGGACCAGCATAAAAAACGCAAGTACAGCGTTTTTGCGGCGTTTTTGACGTGTTTTGCGTTTTTTCTAAAGTCTAAAAAAAAGCAAAACGCGGCAAAAACGCTGTAAAAACGCTGCTCAAAAACGCAGCAAGCACCACAAAAAACACTGCAGAAACGCTCAAAAGCAACATGCATAGATGTGAATCGAGCCTTACAGTAAAGAACCCTCTACGTAGTTTAAGGTTAAACCTCTTTTCTTCTAATTTTAATGAGTGGCCACGAGTCTTGTTAAATTTCCTTCCACAAAAAGGTTTTATCCCTATTGTGGGGTCACCAGTATGGTATTTGTAAATTTAAATCATGTCCCCTCTCAAGCGTCTCTTCTCCAGAGAGAATAAGTTCAGTGCTCGCAACCTTTCCTCATAACTAATATCCTCCAGACCCTTTATTAGCTTTGTTGCCCTTCCTTGTACTCGCTCCATTTCCAGTACATCCTTCCTGAGGACTGGTGCCCAGAACTGGACAGCATACTCCAGGTGCGGCCGGACCAGAGTCTTGTAGAGCGGGAGAATTATTGTTTTATCTCTGGAGTTGATCCCTTTTTAATGCATGCCAATATTCTGTTTGCTTTGTTAGCAGCAGCTTGGCATTGCATGCCATTGCTGAGCCTATCATCTACTAGGACCCCCAGGTCCTTTTCCATCCTAGATTCCCCCAGAGGTTCCCCCCCAATGTATAGATTGCATTCATATTTTTGCCACCCAAATGCATTATTTTACATTTTTTTACATTAAACCTAAGCCATGTTGTTGCCCACCCCATTTGTTCAGATCTTTTTGCAAAGTTTCCACATCCTGCAGAGAAGTTATT
Source organism: Lithobates clamitans (assembly GCA_037952925.1). Taxonomy (NCBI): domain Eukaryota; kingdom Metazoa; phylum Chordata; class Amphibia; order Anura; family Ranidae; genus Lithobates; species Lithobates clamitans. The sequence continues at coordinate 435,151 of JBBGZY010001726.1, read as the reverse complement.
GCCCTTCTTAGCTTAGTATTGTCAGCAAATATAGAGATTGAACTGTTTACCCCATCTTCCAGGTTGTTTATGAACAAATTTAATAGGATTGGCCCCAGCAAAGAACCCTAGGGGACCCCATTATCCACCCCTGACCATTCCGAGACCATTCCCCATTTATCACCACCCTCTGAACTCGCCCTTGTAGACAGTTTTCAATCCATGTACTCACCCTATGGTCCATGCCAGCGGACCTTATTTTGTACAGTAAATGTTTATGGGGAACTGTGTCAAATGCTTTTGCAAAATCCAGATACACCACGTCTACGGGCCTTCCTTTATCTAGATGGCAACTCACCTCCTCATAGAAGGTTAATAGATTGGTTTGGCAAGAACGATTCTTCATGAATCCACGCTGATTACTGCTAATAATACCATTCTTGTTACTAAAATCTTGTATATAGTTCCTTATCATCCCCTCCAAGAGAGAATATTGGTGCTACATTGGCTTTTCTCCAATCAGCTGGCACCATTCCAGTCAGTAGACTGTTAGTAAAAAATTAGGAACAATGGTCTGGCAATTACTTGACTGAGTTCCCTAAGTACCCTTGGATGCAAGCCATCTGGTCCTGGTGATTTATTAATGTTAAGTTTCTGCTGAAGCTGAAGTTGTCACTCTAGGATTAGATTTGCATGTTAGGACAACAGAACACCTCTGCCTCGCCTCATCTTCATAACATGGGGGTAGGGGGGTTCTGTAGTTCACACAGCTGACTTGGGCAGTGTGGATAAAAGTACTTGAAAATTCAGCGCAAAGTTGTCAGCTCACAACAGTGCGTTAGGTGTTTATTGGATTTCTGGCAGGATCAACAGGTATTTTTCTGTACTTGCAGTATTTATAAAGAGACAAACATGGGTAAATGTGCCAATACTGAGAGACGTAATGCATATGAAATGTAAATTAACAGAAAAGAAAAACAAATCAGTATTTGGTGTGACCGCCCTTTGCCTTCAAAACAGTATCAGTTCTTCTAGGTACATTTGCACTTGGTTTTTGTAGGAACTTGGCAGGTAGGTTTTTCCAAACACCTTGGAGGACTAACCAGATGTAGCACTCTGGTTGTAAGCAGGGTTGCTAACACATTTAGTTTGCTAGGTGGTAACTAGCCTGGCTGATTGATAGGGAAAAAAGTCAGTGGATCCCCTAACTAATTTAATGCATCTCTCTCTTCTGTCACTAGGTGGCATTGTTGCCTGTGGCATTAGAATTATAAGGGCATAGTGAATTCAGACTAGGAGTAGATGGGTTGTCTTAGCTAATTGGCAGGGGTTTCTTTGGTCCCTTGGCTTGCTGGGAGAGCCTATTTATTCAAGAGGAGTGGAGGTGGACGTGTGTCACAAGGCTCCGGGTTGCTAGGCCAAAATCCTGAGGCCTATCCCGGGAGCACCTGGCTGCTAGGCTGTTCGAGGCTGTGAGGGAAAAACAGTTGCCATAAGGGATGACCACTCCTGTCGCCAGGGGCAAGTGAGGATCAAGGCCAGAGGTAAAGGGGAAGCAGTTGCCACCAAGCGACATCCACTACTGTTATCAGAGGCCAGTGTATGGAAGTCTGAAGAAGTACCAGAGCAGCTTTTCACCAGCTGGGGACGGTGAAGAAGTGGGAAAGCTTCAGCAGAGTGCCAAGCCAGGAACCCAGCAGTTTAGCAGGGGTGACGTTTGAGGAGTGTACAGCGGGTTAGTTGTAGAAGAGCTCAGGGGATCCCGTGACGACTGGGATCTTGAAGTTTAGTGAGAGACCGGGAGCTCAGTGAGTGAACGTCAATAGGTAGTGGGCTGATGCCATTTTACCGGAGTCTTACATAATAATAAGCCAGACGCCATTGGTCAAAGTCTGCTAATGAGATTTTTAACTTGTATTCCCCCAAAAACGCTAAATGTATTCCAAAAAGTAGGCAGACTGAATTAAAACCATTTCTACATACCATTCATGAGCTGCGCCTGTGAAAATAGCTTAAAACAAATTATTTTATAATAATATTATATAAAAAACGGAGACGGCATTACAAACACATATCCCCTTAGAACCAATCAAATTATAGTATCACAGATCAATTAAGGTATACAATCCGTTTTTTCCGGGAGCAGTGATTTTAATGATGCTTAAAGTGAAAAAAAAAGTGAAATATTCCTTAAAATATCATACCTGGGGGGTGTCTATAGTATGCCTGTAAAGTGGCGCGTGTTTCCCCTGCCTAGAACAGTTCCTGCACAAAATGACATTTTAAAGGAATAAAAGTCATTTAAAACTGCTTGCGGCTTTAATGTAATGTCAGGTCCCGGCAATATGGATGAAAATCAGTAAGACAAACGACATGGGTACACCCCTCCAGTCCATTACCAGGCCCTCTTGTATGGATATTAAGGGGAACCCTGCACCCAAATTAAAAAAAGGAAAGGCGTGGGGCCCCCAGGCCCTATATACTCTGAACAGCAGTATACAGGCGGTGCAAACAAGACAGGGACTGTAGGTTTTTTGTTAAGTAGAATCTGTTTGTAATTTTGAACTGGTACATTTTTAAAGTGTAGCTCCAGCCAAAAAATCTATTTTTAAGCTTTTTGGAAAACCTAGGGAAGGGTTATCACCCCTATAACATTTGTTTTGCTGTCTGTGCACCTCTTCAGAAGATTTCACCTCACTTTCTGTTCCAATGACAAATGTTTTTTGAAAATTTGGGAAAAATTTGAAACAAGGATTGGTGATAAAGCATCAGTGAAGAGGAGACACATTTTAACTCTTACAGGAGAGAATTTCCCTTCCAAGGGGTAGATTTAATCTAGCGTCCTGTTGTCGCCTTCCGTTTGCAAGTAGGAGTCGTTTGTAAGTTGGATGTTTGAAAGTAGGGGCCTGCCCTATATACTCTGCAGAAATTGGGGCCTTAGGTGTTGGTGTTGCCACAACACTGTAAGCCCTCAGTTACTCTTGGTGGGCGCAGGAATGGGCTCTGTTGTGAAATATTAGATCAAGAATTGTAATTACATGCCATTGTTGAACAGTGATAGAAAAATTGGGCCTGTGGTGGTGGTGGTGGTGCTGGTGCCACAACACTGTAAGTCCTCACAGTTACTCTTGGTGGGCGCTGGAACGGGCCCTGCTGTGAAATATTAGATCAAGAATAGTAATTACATGCACCTGTTGAACAGGGGCAGAAAAATTGGGCCTTTGTTGGTGGTGGTGTTGCCACAACACTGTAAGCCCTCACAGTTACTCTTGGTGGGCGCAGGAATGGCCCCTGCTGTGAAATATTAGATCAAGAAAAATTGAACCTTAGGCACTGGTGCAACAACACTGCAACCCCTCACAGGTGCTATAGTTGGAGCGCAGGAATGAGCCCTGCTGCAAAGTATTGCAGCAAAAATTTTATTTATACGCCCACAGGGGCTGAAAATTTGGGCCTTGGGCACTGGTGCTGGTGCCACAGCACTGCAACCCCTCACAGATACTCTAGTTGAAGTGCAGGACTGAGCCCTGCTGCAAAGTATTGCATCAAACATTGTAATTACACACCCCTGTTAAACAGGGGCAGAAAAATTGGGCCTTAGCCACTGCTGCCACAACACTGCAACCCCTCACAGATGCTATAGTTGGAGCGCAGGAATGAGCCCTGCTGCAAAGTATTGCAGAAAAAATTGTAATTGTATACCCCTGTTAAACAGGGGCTGAAAAATTGGGCCTTGGGCACTGGTGCTGGTGCAATAACACTGCAACCCCTCACAGATGCTATAGTTGGAGCGCAGGAATGAGCCCTGCTGCAAAGTATTGCATCAAAAATTGTAATTACACGCCCCTGTTAAACAGGGGCAGAAAAATTGGGCCTTGGCCACTGGTGGCGGTGCCCAGAACCAAAAATGTTCTTACAAGCTATCAGCATGAAAATTGAGGAGGAAGAGGATAGTCACTCAGCATCAGCATAGGCAGTCTTGAAGGGATCTCACATTAAAAAATTATTCGGTTACATCAGCATCAGGTGCTTGGTAGCTGGTGGTGATCCAAGACTGATTCATTTTTATGAAGGTCAGTCGATCGACCGAGTCGGTGGACAGGCGCACCCTGTGATCGGTTACAAAGCCTCCAGCAGCACTGAATGTGCGTTCTGAAAGAACGCTGGATGCAGGACAGGCCAGTAGCTCAATTGCATACTGTGCAAACTCTGGCCAGTGATCTATCCTCAAGACCCAGTAACCCAGAGGATTTTTGGTGGGAAAGGTGTCCAAGTTTGATCTTGCCCCTAGGTAATCCTGTACCATCTGAATCAGACACTGGCGATGGTTGCTGGAACCATTCAGACCTTGGGGCTGTGGACTAAAAAATTGTCGGAGCGCATTGGTCAGACGGCCACCTTTTCCACTGCTCCTTCTGTGATTGACCGAAGCCTCAGCAACATGTTGTGCAGGAGGACCAGGAAATTGTAACCTCCCTGGCTCTGGAAACGCGTTGCACAAACCTTTCTGCATGGCCTCCCAAAGATGTTTCATCCTCTGCTCCCTCTGTGATGGCAACCTTACCCATGTAATGTGGATCAAGGAGGGTTGCCAGCCAGTAATCATCCCTTCCCTTGATACCACGAATACGAGGATCCTTCCGCAGGCTTTGCAGGATCAGGGAGGCCATGCAGTGTAGGTTTGCTGAGGCTTTCGGTCCAGAGTCCTCTGGGTCACTAAGGACAACATGATCCACATCCACCTTCTCCCAGCCACGTACAAGTCCATGGGCTTCTTCGGACTGTAAATGATCCCTTGAAGACTGCTGCTGATGCTGAGTGCCAGGCTCCACCTCCATGCTGACACAATCCTCCTCTTCCTGTGTGATCAGGGGGCACGCAGGAACACTGTCTGGATGAAGGGGGTCTTGAGAGGTAAGGAAGTCCTCCTCTTCCTCCCTCTGTTCTGCCTTAAGTGCCCTGTCCATTATTCCATGCAGCGTGTGCTCCAACAGGTGGACAAGAGGGACAGTGTCACTGATGCATGCACTGTCACTGCTCACCATCCTCGTGGCCTCCTCAAATGGTGACAGGACAGTGCATGCATCCCTGATCATAGCCCACTGGTGTGGGGAAAAAAAACAAGCTCCCCTGACCCTGTCCTGGTGCCATAGTCGCATAGGTACTCATTGATGGCCCTCTGCTGCGTGTGCAGCTGCTGCAGCATGGCCAACGTTGAGTTCCACCTGGTGGGCATGTCACAGATTAGGCGGTTCTTGGGCAGGTTAAATTCCTTTTGGAGGTCAGCCAGCCGAGTACTGGCATTAAAGGACCTGCGGAAACGCACACAGACTTTCCTGGCCTGCCTCAGGACATCCTGTAAGCACGGGTACCTGCCCAAGAACCGCTGCACCACCAAGTTAAGGAAGTGAGCCAAACAGGGCACATGGGTCAGTTTTCCTGTTCGGAGGGCAGAGAGGAGATTGGTGCCATTGTTGCAAACTACCATACCTGCCTTAAGCTGGTGTGGAATCAACCACCTCTGAACCTGCCCCTGCAGAGCTGACAGAATCTCTGCCCCAGTGTGGCTCCTGTCCCCCAAGCACACCAGCTCAAGCACCGCATGGCATCTTTTTGCCTGCGTGCTTGCGTAGCCCCTTGAACGCCTACGGAGCACCGCTGGTTTCCGAGGACAAATCAGCACAGGAAAAGGCCATGGAGAAAGAAGAAGAGGGGGGGGGGAGAGAGGTGTGGCAGAATCACCACTAGTACAAATTTGGAGGCGTGGTTGCGGAACATCCTCCAAAACTACTGCACCCTGTCCTGCATCCTTCCCAGCTGCCAGAAGAGTCACCCAGTGTGCGGTGAAAGATAGGTAACGTTCCTGTCCATGCCTGCTGGACCAGGAGTCAGCGGTAATATGCACCTTACCGCTGACCGCCCTGTCCAGCGAGGCCAAGACATTGCCTTCCACATGCCGGTAGAGAGCCGGAATCGCCTTCCGTGAGAAAAAGTGGCATTTTGGGAACCTGCCACTGAGGAACCGCCCATTCCACAAACTCACAGAAAGGGACAGAGTCTACCAACTGAAAAGGCAGCAGTTGAAGTGCTAGCAATTTAGCCAAGCTAGCATTCAACCGCTGGGCATGTGGATGGCTGGGAGCGAACTTCTTTCAGTGGTGCAGCAGCTGGGTCAGGGAAATTTGCCTGGTACAATCCTGACGTCGGTGTTCCGATAGCAGATTGCCCGCAAGTACTTGGCTGTGACACACCTAATTCTACACCTTCATTCCTCTCAGTTCAGGTTTCAGAGAGGACTGAAGGTATAGTGGAGTTGGAGATCCCAGCTGATGAGGAGCAAGGAGAGGTCCGCTTTATTCTTTGGTGTGTTTCTTTTAGGTATGCTTGCCAACGAAATACATGGCAGGTCAACATATGTCTGGTCAAACATGTGGTGCCCAAGCGGGTGATGTTTTGGCCACGCGAGATACGCTTGAGACATATGTTGCAAATAGCAGCGGTGGGATCTGATACACTCGTCTCAAAAAAGGCCCACACCAAAGAACTTTTGGAATAACGCACAGAGACAGCAGCGCCCTGCACATGCGGAGCTCTGTGGTGGGATGCAGTCGGTGTGCTGCCCTTAGCCTGGCCCCTGGAGGGCATCCTGCCTCGTTGGAGATGTGCCTCCTCCTCCTCTCCTATCAGGCACCCACGTGGAGTCAGTGACCTCATCATCCCCTCCCTCATCACTGGAGCAAACCTGGGAGTATGCTGCAGCAGGGGGAACATGATGGCCAGATTTCTGTCCTTCTTGGGCACCCCCTCTCTCTGGGCTCACGCTACTGCCTTTCTCTAGCTGGGTACCATCTTTGGAGCCTTAAAAACGCTGGGCATCCTCCTGGAGCATGTACCCAACACTGTGATCAAACAGTTCGGGGGACTCCTCAGGAGGACATGGTGGGGCTAGGGAAGGAGTGACTGATGCCATTGAGCCGAGGGAAGAGGCCGCGTTGGCAGCTGCTTTGCCAGACAAAGTACCCTGAGCCTGGGTGAGAGAGGATGAAGAGGATGAGGACGGCTTGGTCATCCACTCTACCAAGTCTTCCGCACATTGCGGCTCAACATGGCCAGCTGCCGAAAAAAAGGACAAGCGTGTCCCACGGCCACGTGCTGATGAGGATGCATTGTCTGCACAACCAGCACTGTTGCCTCTAGACACAGAGCCTGCTTGCCCTCTTTTATTGGCTTGTGACTGTCTGCCTCTTCTTGTTAGCCTTCCAGACTTACTAATGGCCTGCAGTGAGATGTAGCTGCACAAAGCTGGGATGTATATATAAACTGATACAGCAGCTAGCAGAATGAACTGCCTGCCTGTAGTATTATTAGTATGAGAACACCAGCAATTGTCTTCAGGCAGCTTTAGGTGCACACTGTGCAGAGGACACAGTACACTAATCCCCCGTACACACGGTCGGATTTTCAGACGGAAAATGTGTGATAGGACCTTGTTGTCGGAAATTCCGACCGTGTGTAGGCTCCATCACACATTTTCCATTGGATTTTCCGACACAAAGTTTTACAGCAGGATATAAAATTTCCCGACAACAAAATCCGTTGTCGGAAATTCCGATCGTGTGTACACAAATCCGACTGACAAAGTGCCACGCATGCTCAGAATAAATAAAGAGATGAAAGCTATTGGCTACTGCCCCGTTTATAGTACCGACGTACGTGTTTTGCGTCACCGCGTTTAGAACGATCGGATTTTCCGACAACTTTGTGTGACCGTGTGTATGCAAGACAAGTTTGAGCCAACATCCGTCGGAAAAAATCCTAGGATTTTGTTGTCGGAATGTCCGAACAAAGTTCGACCGTGTGTACGGGGCATAACTGTAAATACTGCAGCTGCCTGCCTGTGGTACTAATAGGATCAGAAGAACAGCACCAATTTTCTTCAGGTAGCTTTAGGTGCACACTGTACAGAGGACACAGTACACTAACTGTAAATACTGCAGCTACCTGCCTGTGGTACTAATAGCATCAAAAGTACACAGGTTTTTGAAGTAATTTATTAGACAGCTCCGGGGGGGTCTTCTTCCGGCTTCGGGGTCTTCTTTTGACCTTGGGGGTCCCTCCGGTTCCTCTTCTCCCGGCGTCCGGTTGGTTCTTCTCCGCTCCCTCTGGCCTCATGTCCCGATGTTCCACTTCTTCTGCCGGCTCCTTCGCTGTCTTCATGCCGCTCTTTTGCCAGCGGAACAAAAGAGCAAACACCGGAACAAGAGGCCAGAGGGAGCGGAGAAGAACCAACCGGACGCCGGGAGAAGAGGAACCGGAGGGATCCCCCGAAGTCGAAAGAAGACCTCCGAAGCCGGAAGAAGACCCCCCTGGAGCTGTCTAATAAATTACTTCAAAAACCTGTGTAGTGTGTTTTATTATTGACACTTTTTCCCTAGGTAAATGGGTAGGGGTACCATGTACCCCATACTCTTTCACCTAGGGTGGGGGGCCGGGATCTGGGGGCCCTCTTATTAAAGGGGGCTCCCGGATTCCGATAAGCCCCCCGCACGCAGACCCCGACAACCAATGGCCAGGGTTGTCGGGAAGAGGCCCTTGTCCTCATCAACATGGGGACAAGGTGCTCCCCATGTTGGGCAGGGCGCCCCCCTACCCCAAAGCACCAACCCCCCCATGCTGAGGGCATGGGGCCTGGTACGGTTAAGGAGGGGGGCTCTCGCTCGTCCCCACCCCCTTTCCTGACCGGCCGGGCTGCATGCTCGGATCGGGGTCTGGTATGGATTTTGGGGGGGACCCCACGCCCTTTTTTCGGCGTGGGGGGTTCCCCTTAAAATCCATGCCAGACCTAAGGGCCTGGGATGCCCTTCGCTCACCACAATAGGAAAATCTGTTTTTCCTATTGCACCGAGCGCAAGATGCAGTACCCTGCCCTTGCGTCGTATCTGGTCCGTCGGACCAGCATACAGATGCATACAGATGAATGGGCTTTCCGTCAGGAACTGTGTCTGGCGGACTAAGATTTGAAGCATGCTTCAAATCTAGGTACGACGGACTTTTGGGAAAAAAAGTCCGCTGGAGCCTACACACGGTCGGATTGTGTGGCGGACCAAGTATGCCGGAAAGTCCGCTCGTGTGTATGCGGCATAACTGTTAATACTGTAGCCGCCTGCCTGTGATACTAATAGGATCAGAAGAACACCACCAATTTTCTTAAGGTAGCTTTAGGTACACACTGTGCAGAGGACACAGTACACTAACTGTAAATACTGCAGCTGCCTGCCTGTGGTACTAATAGGATCAGAACACCACCAATTTTCTTCAGGTAGCTTTAGGTGCACACTGTGCAGAGGACACAGTACGCTAGCTGTAAATACTGTAGCTGCCTGCCTGTGGTACTAAAAGGATCAGAAGAACACCAGCAATTTTCTTCAGGTAGCTTTAGGTGCACACTGTGCAGAGGACACAGTACACTAACTGTAAATACTGTAGTTGCCTGCCTGTGGTACTAATAGGATCAGAAGAACACCAGCAAATTTCTTCAGGTAGCTTTATGTGCACACTGTGCAGTAGACACAGTACACTAACTGTAAATACTGCAGCTGCCTGCCTGTGGTACTAATAGGATCAGAAGAATACCACCAATTTTCTTCAGGTAGCTTTATGTGCACACTGTGCAGTAGACACAGTACACTAACTGTAAATACTGCAGCTGCCTGCCTGTGGTACTAATAGGATCAGAAGAATACCACCAATTTTCTTCAGGTAGCTTTAGGTGCACACTGTGCAGAGGACACAGTACACTAATGCCCCGTACACACTGTCAGATTTTCCGACGGAAAATGTGTGATAGGACCGTGTTGTCGGAAATTCCGACCGTGTGTAGGCTCCATCACACATTTTCCATCGGATTTTCCGACACACAAAGTTTGAGAGCAGGATATAAAATTTTCCGACAACAAAATCCGTTGTCAGAAATTCCAATCGTGTGTACACAAATCCGACGGACAAAGTGCCACGCATGCTCAGAATAAATAAAGAGATGAAAGCTATTGGCCACTGCCCCGTTTATAGTCCCGACGTACGTGTTTTACGTCACTGCGTTCAGAATGATCGGATTTTCCGACAACTTTGTGTGACCGTGTGTATGCAAGGCAAGTTTGAGCCAACATCTGTCTGAAAAAATCCTAGGATTTTGTTGTCGGAATGTCCGAACAAAGTCCGACCGTGTGTACGGGGAATAACTGTAAATACTGCAGCTGCCTGCCTGTGGTACTAATAGGATCAGAAGAACACCACCAATTTTCTTTAAGAAGCTTTAGGTACACACTGTGCACAGGAAACAGTACACTAACTGTAAATACTGCAGCTGCTTGCCTGTGGTATTAATAGGATCAGAACAACAGCAATTGTCTTCAGGTAGCTTTAGGTGCACACTGTGCAGAGGACACAGTACACTAACTGTAAATACTGTAAAAACACCTGCCTGCCTGTCTATCTCTCTCTGCCGCAACACACTACACAAGGCTGCCACGCAGGCGGCCTTATATAGTGTGGGGCGTGTACTAAACCTCCTGAGCCATAATTGGCCAAAGCCACCCTGGCTTTGGCCAATTACGGCTCTCTGTACAGACAGCGCTGTGATTAGCCAAGCATGCGGGTCATAGTGCATGCTTGGCCAATCATCAGCCAGCAATGCACTGCGTTGCCGCAGTGAATTCTGGGCCATGACGCGCCACTCGAATTTTGTGCAAACGGCCCATAACATTCGCAATTCGACGAACAGTCGAACAGGCGATGTTTGAGTCGAAGAACTCGAAGCTCATCCCTATTCTTTACACATATAATACAAATGTAAAGTAGACAATTTATAATCATAAATTTAATTAAAAGAATTAAAGGTGTAGAGACTATGTATGTCCTATATTTACATATGGGGACATATTTTTGTTTGGAATTCTATCATGTTTATAAAGTTTATAAAATTTGTGCAGATTGTATACCTTAATTCATCTGTGATACTATAATTTGGTTCTAAGGGAATATGTGTTTTTAATGCAGTCTCCTCTCCGTTTTTTAGATAATATTAATATTTTAAAATAATTTGTTTTAAGCTATTTTCACAGGCGCTGCTCATGAATGGTATGTTGAAATGGTTTTAATTCGCTCTGCCTATTTTTTGGAATAAATTTAGCGTTTTTGGGCGAATACAAGTTAAAAGTCTCATTAGCAGACTTTGACCAATGGCGTCTGGCTTATTATTTAAGGCTCCAGTAAAATAGCATCAGCCCCACTTCCTGATGACACGCGCACCGCGTGAAATGCATAGAAGAGGCTTGAGACGCACACATACAGGAGCCCCTCACTTCCGCCGGGTCGCTGGAACGCACACCGCTAGTCAGACAGGTACGGGGTCGGTTTCACAGACCTCAGAGCTGCTAATGTGCCGAATTGTTCATCACATTGTACACATAGCTTGCTCCCAGCTGATGGTGGCTTGCATGTGGATTTGTGAACACAAGTGGAATTTTTGAACTAAAGTGGGAGAGTTAATAACCAGGAGTTGAAAACAGGAGTTTAAACAGAAGTCTTCAAATCTGTAAGTAACATCTTAAACTTCCCTTAAGTAATTGTATTGTAACTGGGAAATGAGTGCTAGCAGGGTTGAAGGTTTTGCTCAGTGCACAGTGTGCCACATGTATGCAAAATTGGTGCAACAGCTCCAGGATGCATACCGCTGTGACAGATGTGAGCAGGTTGCCCTTCTGGAAGCTCGCATTAGAGATCTGGAGGAGCAAGTTGCAACACTGGGCAGAAAGGACAACCTTGAAGGGGGTCCTCTGCTCGCTGAGCAGGTGGTCAGTAGGGTTGATGTGGAGGGTGGAGGGGCAAGTCAGGATTATCAGATAGGAAGATGGGTTAATGTAGTTAGAGGGAGTGGAAGGGGCTCGCAGAATAGGAAGGCCAGTCCTGTGTTTGTGCATCAAAACAAATTTGCCAAGTTGGGTGAAGATGTGGAGGTGGCAAACACAGAGGTGGCAGCCCTAGATGTCACTGCTATCCCTAACAGCCGGGAGAGCAGCCCATCTAGTAAAGGTGGTGAGGAGAGTGCAGGTAGGCCTAGACAGTTGGTGGTTATAGGGGATTCTATAATCAGAAGGACTGATAGAATAATTTGTCGCCAGGATCACCTCAACCGAATGGTTTGCTGTCTCCCTGGTGCTAGGGTTCGGCATGTGGTGGACCGGGTGGATAAATTACTGGGAGGGGCTGGGCATGACCCAGCTGTCTTGGTCCACGTTGGAACCAATGACAGTATACATGGAAGGTGGAGGCTCCTTAAGAATCAATTTAAAGAACTAGGCTGCATGTTGAAGGGAAGGACCTCCAAGGTGATATTCTCTGAAATATTGCCTGTGCCATGCGCAACACAGGAAAGGCAGTGGGTGATTAGAGAGCTGAATGCATGGCTCAAGACCTGGTGTAGGGAGGAGGGATTTGGGTTTCTAGAGCACTGGGCTGACTTTTCATTGGGGTGCAACCTATATGCTAAAGACGGTTTGCACTTGAATGGAAGGGGGTCTGCTGTGCTGGGGGAGAGGTTTATAGGAAGGCTGGAGGAGTATTTAAACTAGGATTGAGGGGGGAGGGTGAACTAGAATTACATCAAGAAGACAGGTCAGTTAGGGGTCAGACATTAATGGAGGGTGGAATGGGGACAGATGGGGGAGGGTTATGGCAGGTGACAAGAAATTTCCCATGTTGCAAACAGCCATTGGAAACTGTAGTGCCATTTGTACTACTAAAAAATATATGAAAAACACCAGACCAAAATGTAATAATGCATTAAAGTGTTTGTTCACCAATGCCAGAAGTCTGCCAAGCAAAATAGGTGAGTTGGAAGCTCTGGTGCATGAAGTGAACTATGATGTAATCGGTATTGCTGAAACTTGGCTTCAATCCTCACATGACTGGGCTATTAATATTCCTGGCTATGCACTCTTTCGGAGAGACAGGGTAAAAAGGAAAGGTGGCGGGGTCTGTCTCTATGTGAGAAGTGATCTCAAAGCAAGTGTGAAAGAGGACCTGATTGATGGAGAGTGTGATGAGTCTGAAGCATTATGGGTGGAACTACATATAGATGGGCGTAGTTCAAAGTTAATCATTGGAGTTTGTTATAGACCACCCAATGTTAACGAGGAGGTGGAGACTCAGCTCCTTGCACAGATGAAAAGGGCTGCAAGGGCTGGGACAGTGATAATAATGGGAGATTTTAACTACCCAGAAATTGACTGGAGTAATGGCACTGCTGGGACAGTTAAAGGGCAAAAATTTATAAACCTAGTACAGGACAATTTTATGGTCCAGTTTATTGAGGCCCCAACTAGGAATGAAGCTCTGTTGGACCTGGTAATCTCAAACCATGCAGAGCTTATTACTAATGTGCAGATAAAGGAACACCTGGGTAGCAGTGACCATAACATGATTTCATTTGATGTTAGCTGTAAACAAGAAATACATAAGGGAAAGATAAAAACACTTAACTTCAAGAGAGCAAATTTTCCAAGGATGAGGGCTGCTCTCGAGGACTTAGACTGGGAGGGAATATTGGCAGCGATAAACACAGAACAGAAATGGGAATTCTTCAAAAAGACTGTTTGGGACCTCACTGCAAAGTATATTCCCATGGGCAATAAGTTTAAAAGGCTAAAAAGAAAACCTATGTGGCTCACGGTCAAAGTTAGAAAAGCTATAAACAATAAGAAAAGAGCTTTTAAAAAATATAAAAATGAAGGAACACTAGTGTCATTTAAATGCTACAAAGAATTTAACAGAATATGTAAAAAGGAAATCAAGGGTGCAAAAATTCAAAATGAACGAGAGATCGCAAAAAATAGTAGGACAAACCCCAAAAAATTCTTCAAATATATTAATAGTAAAAAGGTCAGGTCTGAGCATGTAGGCCCTTTACAAAATAATCTAGAGTGGGTGACTGGGGACAAGGAGAAGGCTAATTTATTAAATACTTTCTTCAGCTCTGTGTATACAAAAGAGCATGGGGAAGTTCATGTCCATAATGGGGGTGGTATTGACACAGCCCCCAATGATCCACAATGGCTCAAAAGGGATATGGTCCAGAAATATTTAGACAGAATAAAGGTGGATAAAGCACCTGGACCTGATGGCATCCACCCACGGATCCTAAAAGAATTGAGCTCTGTAATTTCAAAGCCATTGTATCTAATTTTTAGGGACTCATTAATGACGGGAATAGTACCGCTGGATTGGCGCAGGGCGAACGTGGTGCCTATATTTAAAAAGGGATCAAAGTCTTTACCAAGTAACTATAGACCTGTTAGTTTAACTTCTATAGTCGGTAAGATACTGGAGCGTTTAATAAAAGACCACATAGATGAGTTCTTGCTGGAAAAAAACATTTTAAGCAACAGACAGCATGGGTTCATGAAAGACAGAAGTTGTCAGACAAACCTGATTTCTTTTTATGAAGAGGTAAGTAAAACCTTGGACAGAGGGGTGGCTGTGGACGTGGTTTATTTGGATTTTGCAAAAGCGTTTGATACAGTTCCGCACACACGGCTCATGTGTAAGTTAAAGTCTACAGGCTTGGAAATATCAGTTTGTAAATGGATAGAAAACTGGCTAAAAGACAGAATTCAGAGAGTAGTGGTTAATGATTCTTACTCTGAATGGTCTAAGGTTATCAGTGGTGTACCCCAAGGTTCAGTGCTGGGACCCTTACTCTTTAATATCTTTATAAATGATATTGGGTCTGGGATCAAAAGTAACATTTCTGTCTTTGCAGATGACACCAAGCTATGCAGTGGAATAACGTCCTTACAGGATGTCTCCAATTTACAAGCTGACCTCAATGCTCTGTCTAATTGGGCGACTATGTGGCAGATGAGGTTTAATGTTGAGAAATGTAAAGTTATGCACTTGGGGGCTAAGAATATGCATGCATCATACATGCTAGGGGGAGTACAACTGGGGGAATCTGTAGTGGAGAAGGATTTGGGGGTTTTGGTAGATCATAAGCTCAATAATAGCATGCAATGCCAAGCTGCGGTTTCCAAAGCGAGCAAAGTTCTTTCTTGTATTAAGAGAGGTATGGACTCCAGAGAGAGAGATATCATTTTGCCCCTGTTCAAATCATTAGTAAGACCTCATCTGGAATATGCAGTTCAGTTTTGGACACCAGTTCTCAAAAAGGATATCGGGGAACTGGAGAAAGTGCAGAGAAGGGCAACCAAACTGATAAGAGGCATGGGGGAGCTCAGCTATGAGGAAAGATTAGAGGAACTGAATTTGTTCACTCTTGAGAAGAGGAGAATAAGGGGGGATATGATCAACATGTTTAAATATATAAGGGGTCCATATAGTGAACTTGGTGTTGAGTTATTCACTTTACGGTCAACACAGAGGACAAGGGGGCACTCTTTACGACTGGAGGAAAAGAGATTTCATCTCCAAATACGGAAAGGTTTCTTCACAGTAAGAGCTGTGAAAATGTGGAATAGACTCCCTCCAGAGGTGGTTCTGGCCAGCTCAGTAGATTGCTTTAAGAAAGGCCTGGATACTTTCCTAAATGTACATAATATAACTGGGTACTGACATTTATAGGTAAAGTTGATCCAGGGAAAATCCGATTGCCTCTCTGGGATCAGGAAGGAATTTTTTCCCCTGCTGTAGCAAATTGGAGCATGCTCTGCTGGGGTTTTTTGCCTTCCTCTGGATCAACTGTGGGTATAGAATTGGGTATATTGGATTGTACGTTTTTTATTTTTTATTTTTTTTTTTTTTTTTATGGTTGGACTGGATGGACTTGTGTCTTTTTTCAACCTGACTAACTATGTAACTATGTAACTATATAAGTGCAAACTTTTTATATAATGAAAACAATACTACACTATACCTGCCTTCTGTGGCTCATTTGGCAGAGCCAATTTTACAGATCCTTCTGATGGGAGAAGGGGACAGATACTGAATATTGTGGATGCCATATCAAATTGGAGAGTTTTTTACTTATACACTCATGCTTTATGGTTATTATTATTATTTAGGGTACTTATATAGCACCGTCAATTTACGCAGCGCCTTACATATACATTGTACATTCACATCAGTCCCTACCCTCAAGGAGCTTACAACCTAAGGTCCCTAACTCACATTCATACATATACTAGGGCCAATTTAGAAAGGATCTGATTGACCTACCAGCATGTCTTTAGATGTGGGAGAAAACCGGAGTACCTGGAGGAAACCCCACGCAGGGACAGGGAGAACTTTCAAACTCCAGGCAGATGGTGTTGTGGTTGCGATTTGAACCAGCGACCCTTTTTGCTGCTAGGTGAAAGTGCTACCCACTACACCACTGTGCTGCCCATATGGTTATTTGGTTGTGGCCGTATCCATCCATATATCATATCAGGAGAAGAGGCGGATGGTGAATATGGTGGAGATTATCCTATGAATTGATTGAAGCAGCATTTCTATTGCTCATGCTTGATAGTGACTGGCTGGCCGGATATATCTGGTGAGCGCAATTCATATCTCACTTCGGGTGGAGCACTGTTGGTTTAAAGCATTGGAGCACTTTTTATTTGCAGGATCACTGTGTCGGCGAAATTAATTTTGGAGTGATCAAACACAGAAATCATAAACTTTAATTTATCACACATTTTTATTGTTCACAATTTTGATTATTGTGCACACTTTAATTGCATGAATTTGATCATATATTGGATGCTTGAATTCATTTATTCATGTAATTATTTATTCATTTATTCACTTAAATATTTTGGTTCACATTTCATTTGATTTTTTAGTTAGCGCCCTTTTGATCTTTTCAAAGTTCTACAAATACAGTTGCTGCATCCAGCTTAAAGGCCCTCCACCTGTATAGCTGTCTGCCTATTATTTTTGTCTCAGAGTCTGCCAATTGCTATTGCATCTGTCTAAGGGTGTCCTGGCCCTAACCCTCTCTCCACCAGTTCTGTTTAAGAGACAATAAATCTCTTTTTCTTGCTTTCAAAAGGTGACTGGTGCCCATGTTTCCAGCTTGCTTTACACCCACCATGCCTAATAACCCACACTTCAAGGAAGAATGTCAGCTCTGCCTGACTCTGAAGGTCACCATTAGGCCTTTAGAGGTCGGGGATGCTGCTAAACACAGATCAAGACTGCTCTCCAGCCTTTCGGGGAACAAACTGCCTCAAGCAAATATGTCACATTTTGACTTATCAGTCCAGAGCCCTATGCACAAAAACATACGAACTGGGGTGCAGAAAAATGGCAGCAAGTGCTCTGGACTGATGAGTCTGCAGTTTGTTGACGAAGGGCTGGAGTGAAGCACGGTGGAGGATCCTTGCAAGTTTGGGGCTGCATTTCTACAAATGGAGTTGGAGATTTGGTCAGGATCAATGGTGTCCTCAATGCTGAGAAATACAACCAGATACTTATCCATTATGCTATACCACAGGTGTCAAACATAAGGCCCACGGGCCGAATCCGGCCCTCCAGGCCATTTCATGTGGCCCTTGCACCTACAGGAGAGCTCCAGACCCTGTACTTTCTGCTTTCAAGCAATGCATCCATCTTCCCAACAGCAGCATAAGGTAAGTGGGGTGCACTGTGATGTAAGGGAGGGTGGGGGACTCAACTTCTGATGGTGGGGTGGCTCTTGACACCTAATGTAAGGGGAGTGGATGGGCTGGACATCTAATCTTACAAATACCGGCCCTTTTGAGGGCAATCATAATGCTGATGTGGCCCACGATGAAATTGAGTTTGATACCCCTGTGCTATACCATCGGGGAGGTGTGTGATTTGTCCCAAATGTATCCTGCAGCAGGACAACCACCCCAAACATACAGCAAATGTCATTAAGAAATATCTTCAGCGTAAAGTAGAAAAAGAAGTCCTGGAAGTGATGGTTTGGCCCCCACAGAGCACTGATCTCACCATCATGGAGTTTGTCTAGGATTACATGAAGACAGAAGGATTTGAGGCAGCCTACATTCACAGAAGATCTGTGCTTAGTTCTCCGTGATGTTTGGAACAACCTACCTGCCAAATTCCTTTAAAAACTGTGTACAAGTGTACCTAGAAGAATTGATGCTGTATTGAAGGCAAAGGGTGGCCACACCAAATATAGATTTGATTTACATTTTTCTTCTGTTCATTTACTTTCTATTTTGTCAATTAATAAAAATAAACACCAAACACTTCTATTTCTGAAGGCAAGAAGAACAAGAGAAGCACCAAATAAATGGATTAAAAAGGGCTAAAATATACACAATATTGGGACAGCTCTCCAAATCATTGGATTCAGGTGTTCCAATCACCTCCATGGCCACAAGTGTATAAAATTAAGCGCCCAGGTATGCAGACTGCTTCTACAAATACTTGAGAAAGAATGGTTGGCTCTAAGCTTAGGTTCAGACTAGTGTGATGCAGGAACCAGTGCGATTACAGCGCTGGTTTCCGCATCGCTTCTCTCCCGCAGGCAGTTCACACTACCCCCCCAGAACGGTTCACAGATCGCAGTGTGAACTGTTGATTCCTATCCGATTCCAGTGTGGGGAAAAACAAGTCCCTGCACCTTTTTCTGTGCAAATCCAATGCGAGTTCAGCCATACAACTGTATGGCTGAACTCGCATTGCTCAGACATCGCATGTGATCGGCACCTGCCATGTCTGAGAATCACATGCAATGTTTGAGATCACACTAGTCTGAACCTAGGCTAAGGCTACTTTAACACTGAGGCAGTTTTCAGGTGATTTAGCGCTAGAAATAGCCTCTAAATAACGCCTGAAAACCACGTTTAATTCATTTCAGTGTGTATTTTCACACTGGGGCGATGCGCTTGTGGGACGTTATGAAAAGTCCTGCAAGCAGCATCTTTGGGGCGGTTTGGGAGTGCTGTATTTAGCGATCCCAAAATGCCCTGCCCATTGAAATGAATAGGCAGCACTCCCAAAGCGCCTGAAAAGCGCTTTGAAAGCTATGCAAAACTGGACTTTTTAGCTTTTTTACGGTAAAAGGCACCCCAAAAAGTGCCGCAAAAAACGAGCGGTGCTTTAGCGCTAACGGCCCGGTGCTGCCCAGGTGCTGCAGTGTGAAAGTAGCCTAAGGAGTAAATTCAAGCCCGGTACCGTGATCGGTTGCCACCTGCGCAATGTACATCTGTGAAATTTCCTTGCTACTAAATGTTCCACAGTCAACTGTTTGTGGTATTATAACAAAGTGGAAGCAACTGGGAACAACAGCAACTCAGCCACCAAGTGGTAGGCCACATAAAATGACTCAGCGCATGCTGAAGCTCACAGTGTGCAGAAGTCGCCAATCGTCTGCAGAGTCAATAGCTACAGACCTCCAAACTTTGTGTGGCCTTCAGATTAGCACAACAACAGTGTGTAGAGAGCTTCATGGAATGGGTTTCCATGACCGAGCAGCTGCATCCAAGCCTTCCATCACCATGTGCAATGCAAAGCGTTGGATGCAGTGGTGTAAAGCACCCCGACCCTGGACTCTAGAGCAGTGGAGACATGTTGTGACAAATCACACTTCTCTGTCTGGCAATCCGATGGACTTGTCTGGGTTTGGAGGTTGCCAGGAGAACGGTACTTGCCTGACTGCATTGTGCCAATTGTAAAGTTTGGAGGAGGGGGGATTATGGTGTGGGGTTTGTTTTTCAGGGGTTGGGCTTGGCCCCCTTAGATCCAATGAATGGAATTCTTAAGGTGTCAGCATACCAAGACATTTTGGACAATTTCATGCTCCCAACTTTGTGGGAACAGTTTGGGGATGGCCCCTTCCTATTCCAACATGACTGCGCACCAGTGCACAAAGCAAGGTCCATAAAGACATGGATGAGGGAGTTTGGGGTGGAGGAACTTGACTGGCATGCACTTAGTCCTGACCTCAACCCAACAGAACACCTTTGGGATGAATTAGAGAGGAGACTGCGAGCCAGGCCTTCTTGTCCAACATCAATTCCTGACCTCACAAATGTGCTTCTGGAAGAATGGTCAAACATTTCCATAGACACACTCCTAAATCTTGTGGACAGCCTTCCCAGAAGAGCTGAAGCTGTCATAGCTCAACAATGAACCCTACAGACTAAAGCCTGGTACACACGGTTCAATTGTTGGACAACCGAGCGTCTGATTTTTGTCAAAAGGGCGTGTGCCAGGATCTTGTTTTGCATACTAATGTTACACAAATTGTCATGCCACAAACACGAACATAGTGGCATACTACGTGGAATTTCAGCTCTTGAGCGCCACCCTTTGGGCTCCTTCTGCTAATTTCGTGTTTAGTGAGCATTGATTCCGAGCATGTGTGTTTGTACTTTTGACTTTTGAGTGACAAATTTGTGTACTGACCATCCGACAATTGGAGGTGGAGCTATCGTTTGAAAAAAATTTACTAGCCTGTCATCCAACATTTGTTGTCGGATAATTGGAAAACAATTGTCAAAAGGAGCGTACTAATGGTAAGAATTTCGACAACAGTCTGGCAAAAGACAATCCCCTTCCGAAAATCAAACCGTGTGTACGAGGCTTTAGACCCCATACACACTATTAGATTTTCTGCAGATTTTTGTCTTCAGATTTACCAAAACCATGTAGTACAAGGGCCTGCCTGATTGCATACAAATTGAAACTCTTATGCCGCGTACACATGGTCTGACTTTTCGGCTACAAAAGTCTGACGGACGCCGATGGACTAAGTCTGGCGGACAATCCGATCGTGTGTGGGCTTCCCTGGACTTTCAGCGGACTTTTCCAGCCGCAAATCTGACGGACTTTAGATTTGGAACATGCTTCAAATCTTTACGTTGTAACTCCGCCGGACCCCAAAATCCGGTCGTCTGTATGCTAGTTTGGCGGACAAAAAAACGACGCAACAGAAGCAAAAACTAAATGGAAGCACTTGGTCTAGTAAAACTAGTGTTCGTATTGTAGGTAGCACATTCCTCACGCTGCAAATTCTGTGATCGTTGAATGCAGCGCATTTAATGTCTTCTTTAAAATAATGCTATAATAACGAAGATGTTTTGCTGTTCCTATTCACATAGAGTTCTCCCAAACTGATTTCTGGATTCTTTTTCTCTTTGATCTCATGAATGATATAGTATTTTTTTTGAAAAGCCATATCTCCATACTAATACTAATTTTTACACTTTTTATTTTTGGGGGAGTCATCTTTTATTGTAGATTTTATCCTGTTTTGTTTTTATAATTTTGTCGAAATTATTTTATCTTTATCTAATTTTTTTTTTTGTGTGCGTTTGTAAAGTTACCACAAAGAACCATTTTTATTTTGATTTTTGTAGTTCTTAAATTGAACACAAATACATTTTTCTTTTATATTTTTTTTTAATTTTGTTTGGTTTAAGTTACCACAAAGAACCATTTATTTGTGTATTTTGATTTTTTCTTTGTATATAAAGTTAACACAAAAGAACCTTTTTTGGTTTTATATATATATATATATATATTATATATATATATATATATATATATATATATATATATATATATATATATATATATATATATTATATATATATATATTTTTTTTTTTTTTTAAGTTACCACTAGAACATTATATTTTTTTTGGGTGTTTTTGCAACCTCAAGGAGATTGTTGTCCCTTGTTAATTTGACATTGTCTCTAAATTAATGATGTTAATTAAAACACATAAAGTCTTTTCATAAACTAAAATATCCATTTATTTATGGTGAAAAGAAAATAAAGAGGAAGTCAACATAGGAAAAAGTCTGTGGACACGAAAATTGGGATCTTGAGGAGTCCATATAAGAGGGAGCAGAATCTGGTCCAGGAATCACAGAGACCAACAGCAGCAGCAGATGATATAGATGTCCCCAGACTGTGGTACTACAACAGCCTGCGTCTTCTGTCAGACCAGACTGAACCCAGGTCATCACTTTCTTCTCTTCCCTGCAGCCTTCCCTCCACGCTGCCCTGCACCCTTCCCTGCAGCCTTCCTTGGAGGCTGTGGCTCTGGTGGTTAAGTTGTGGCAGGAGGAGAAGGAGGAGGAGGAGGGGGGGCTGCCTCATTTATTTGTGTGTTGGCAGTTAGTTCGCCCCTTGTGTATCATTTCTGCAAAAAGTTTTTCACAAATGAGGCGTTGGCCCCACTCCATTTGAAGCAGCCTGCTGGCTAAATAGCACCCATAGGCCTCTTCAGCTTCGGGGGGGCTCTTCAAAAAATTGGTGGCCTCTCGCATGAGGCGCAGGGATGCCTCCTGTGTCACCGTCCCCTTCCTGGCCCTTTTTGTAGGAAGGCGGAGGGGAGCCACTTGGGATTGGGTCAGGCTCCTACTGGGCCCAGCCACCTCCTGCCTGACACTGGGTCCGGCCTCCTCCAGGATGACACTGGGTCCGGTCTCCTCCTGGCTGTCCCTGGGCCCGGCCTCCTCCTGGCTGCCACTTTCCACAATTTCCTCCTGGCTGACCTCATCCTGTGTATAAAAAAAGGACAGTTTAAGTTGTTTGTTTTTGGTTCATCAATGACACACAATTTTCTTCTCATGACTTGAAAATTCAATGTTAAGACATCTATTACTAAAAGAGTCTAGAAATCAGACACCATAATTTTTTGAAGCAGGTGACAAACATATTTGGCCACTACTGTCAATTGATATGTATACATCATTTTTAGGCAAAAATTATTTATATCAATTCTAACATCTAGTTAACAGCATTAATATTAGGACAGTAAATATGTTTGAAAAAAATTTACCGGACTCCAGATGGTCACATCTGGTTCTTCCAGGATGGAAGACCCAGCTTGGTCCTCATCAGCCTCTGCTGGGGTAGAGGGAAGGGTGCATGGAAGAGTGCATGGAAGGGTGGAGGAAAGGGTTGAAAGTGATGCCCTGGCTTCAGTCTGGTCATCAAGAAAACGTAGTTTATTGTAGTACCACAGCCTGGGTACATATACATCATCTGCTGATGCTCCTGATCTCAGGGAATTCTGGATCTTGTTATCCTCCCTCTTATACATGTTCCTCAAGATCCCAATTTTCGATAACAACATCTCCATCGTTGCTTCCGGGATGTACGTCTGGACAAATGTCAGAAGTCTCTCCAGCGTTGACTTCCTTACATGCTTAAGATAATATTAAGGGTGTTTGACCTCCCACAGATTCCTCATCTCTCTGTATTTGTCAATGAAAGCCGTCAGAAATTCAGGCTCCTTAAATTTAGCATTCATCATTTCTGTAAAAGATAAAGACACAAGACAAAAAACACTTATGTTTCTGCTAAACCCTCATCATCTTATCCCTATGTAGGCCTCATCAATCTGTCAAGCCATATAGGCTGCTTGCTACAAAGTTTTTACAAAATTTCAAAATTTAAAATTACCTTCGTTTTCTAGCGTCCCGGTCCACTATCAACTACGCACAGAATGTATGTACGACACAATACGTAATAATGTTTTATACACTGGGCATGCGTAAAACTCCGCCTGCTTTGCCCTTCCCTGATGTTCTTTTTCTTTACGCATATTCTCCGCCCCTTGTCTCTACGCACAGAACATACGTACGACACATGCGTAATACCTCTCTTTATACACTGCACATGTGTGAAACTCCGCCTGCGTCGCCCGCCCCTGAAGTTCTAGTTTAACGAAGATTCTCCACCCCTTGTTTCTACGCACAAAATGTACGTACGACACATGCGTAATACCTCTCTTTATACACTGCGCATGTGTGAAACCCTGCCTTCGTCGCCCGCCCCTGACGTTCTAGTTTAACGAATATTCTCCGCCCATTCTTTCTACGGTGCATAGTAGGGTGAATAATGGCGGAGACACATCAGGTGTGTACTACCTCAGGTAGCGATGAAAGCCCGGAGGCCGGAATGTCTCGATCTGGGAAGCAGAGATTTAAGGCCTCCAATATGTCCTTTAAGGAGATGGTGGAAATGGTGGCAATTCTGAGAAAAAATTACTATGATGGGAAGTATGGACCGTACGCCCGGCCTAATTTTAGAAAAGCAAAAATAATGGTGAAGATATTACATCTTTCTTTTGGGGTACAGCGCTCAAAAGATCAGATTAGGAAAAGATGGTCCGACCTCAAACTCCGGGAGCCGGATCAGTACAGACGGATGCGTAAAGTGCTGAAAAAAAGTAAGTACTTGTCGTGTATTCATCTTCTAATTATTACCTTGTATACTGCTCCATGTGCTTTTCTTTACTGTACGAGTTTATATCGTTTGCAACGATCTTTTAATAAACCCTGTTACATATATACAGACCTATATCTTTTTATTAATGTATGAGAGAGAGAGAGAGAGAGAGAGAGAGAGAGAGATATTTATATATACTGTATTTATTGGCGTATAACACTCACTTTTTCACCATGAAAATTGGGTGCAAATAGTGCGTGCGTGTTATACGCCAATACTTCAGTTTTAGCTGCCTTGGAGGGGACAGGGAGGGGGGCAGGACGAGCACCGTCAGATTACATATAGCGAGAATCTCCTGTTTACTTGGCAGCCTCTGTAATAGGAACTCCTGTCTCCTGGGCCGCCATTGGACCACTGTTCTATCTATCATAGGAGATTCTCACTGTATGTAATCTGTCGGTGCTCGTCCCGCCCCCCTCCCTGTCCCCTCTGGGCTGCAGATGGGCATTGATCAGGCTGCACTGATGGCAATGGTGAGGCTGCTGCATTGATGGCAATGGTGAGGCTGCATTAATGTGGACTGATGAGGCTGCATTGATGGCACTTGTGAGGCTGCAGATGGGCATTGATCAGGCTGCATTGATGGCAATGGTGAGGCTGCAGATGGGCACTGACCCTTATTTTACTTCAAAGTTCCTTATTTAAAATTTACGTTTTTTTCCTGAAACTTCCCTCTTAAAATGAATGTGCGTGTTATACGCCAATAAATACGGGGATATATATAGATATATCTATCTATCTAGATATGTCTTTAGAAATTTGAAAAATGTATTAAACTAGGAACTCTACAAAAAAACAGACAATTTGTACACCACTTCACTACAATGTTTTAAGATATACTAAAATGTATATATGTATATATATGTATGTATATATAAATGTACTAAAATATCTGTGTGCTAAGTATATTTTTTGATTCATTCACATAGGGGAGAAAGGACAAGATGAACCCAGTCCCCCCCAACCGCAACACCATAAATGGGAAATCAGCCCAAGCCCCACTGAGGATGTGGAGGAAGGAGAGGTGGCTGACATGGGCACCCCACCAGGTGAGTGTCTGACACACCAGCTTACGGTAATCTATGTATGGCTGCATATTTTATGAATAACATTTTATACTCTATTTTAGGTGATCTGGTTGTGCTTGAATCAAGCAACAGCGCCACCCCCGAGGATGTTTCGGAAGTATGCAACATGAGCACCCCACCAGGTCAGTGTCTGAGACACCAGCTTATGGTAAGGTAATCTATGTATGGCTGCATATTTCTAAACACATCTTTTTTTCTTTCAATTTTAGGTCTGGGTGTACATTTTAGCACAGACAGTGCACAACGACTAATTGGTCAGATAATGGCCTGGAATGGGGAGATTGATTTAATGCGGAATCGGCTGGATCGTATGCAGCAGGAAATGAAGAACATGATCGATGTTTTAGGGAGAATCTAAATGCCCTTTTTCAACCAAAAAAACATCGATCATGTTCTTCATTTCCTTGTTTGCTGACCCTATTCTGGGCCTTCTCTTATCTCTTGTAAAAATTATATGCCTGTTTTCCAAAAAAAAACTAATTAAAAAAAAAATAGAGACCTGTTTAAAAAAAAAAAATAGAGGGCTGTTTAAAAAAATAAATAAAAATTTTAAAATAAAAAAGAGGCATGTTTGTTAAAACAAAACTAAAATAAAATATTGTAAAAAAAAAGGACCTAATTCTATTGTTAATAATTTATAAATATAGATATATTTTAGACTATCAAAAATTTTCTCAAACGCATAAGTGAATGTACACAGAATATTAAAAAATCTGTGTAGTAAGTAACAAAATGTGTGGTTTCTTATTTTAATGCTTAGTATCAGTTTGTTTAAAGTTAAAATAGTTGCTTACAGTGACAATGGTGCTTATTTAATAACTGAAAATACACTTGGCACTACAAGTGCTCTACGAAAACCTAGGAGAAAGCCAAAAAGAAAGGCAAGCAATAAATATAATTCAAGATTTGATCAAGATTTTTTATTTTGACAAATAAAATATTCTGGGGCATTGCAATGGCCCCCCTACCCATAAAATAATCTACATATTTCTCACGAACTTGACGGGCACGTTGGGGGGCCAAGCCAGTACGGACAGTATCCAGGCCCGTCAGATTGTCACTAATAATAAGTCCGGCCTCAGGCCCAACTGGCAAAATATAATATGGGGAATGTTTGTTCAAAAAGTTGTGCAGGATGCAGCACGCTAAAATGATGTAATTAGGTTTGTATTTCGCAAGGTTTATCAATGTCTGAAACAGGTGGAACCGGCTGGCCAGAATCCCAAAAGCATTCTCAACAACTCTTCTCGCTCTGGCCAGCCGGAAATTAAAAACCCTCCTCTCCGGGGTGAGGGTCCTTTGGGGGAATGGCCTCATGAGGTGCTTTCTCAGAGCGAAGGCTTCATCCTTCCACGTTATCCGCATCAGGTGGCAATCCCAGGCCACCACTCTGGAGATGCTGGTAGAACTCCGTCTGGGCAAATACTCCTCCATCCGACAATTCTTCCCCACGTCCACATACAGAAAGTCATATTGTGCCGACACCACCGCCATTAAGACAATACTATGGAACCCCTTATAATTAAAATAGTATGACCCCGAATGGGGTGGTGGCACAATGTGGACATGTTTCCCATCTATAGCCCCTCCACAGTTGGGAAAGTCCCAACGGGTGGCAAAATGGGATGCCACAGTCTGCCATTCCTTTGGCGTTGAAGGAAACTGGGGAATCAAACAAGAAACCAAAAATCTGTAATTTTGAAAAGAACATTGCAAGAACATTACACTTATTAAAACAATATTTCCCAGCATCAGTATAACATTAAAAAATTGAAATCTTCTTGAATAAATAATATGGAAAGGCACACTTATCAGATTGCTCACCCCCTCTGATGGCACATTGTTACATTTTAGGGGGTGGTGAAATTAGAAATTAAGTTTAAGGACACGCAGGGTTTGATTGACTAAAGACTACAAAGACTGTGCAGTTTGAAAAGTGCAGTTGGTTGCACTCTGCAAGTGCAGTTGCTCCACAGCTTAGTAAATGAGGTAAGGTAAAAATGCTTCATGATGCAAGGAGTACCCAATCACATGCAAGGGCAATTAATCCCAAAAATTTGTGGCTTGCACATGATTGGATGATGGAAATCAGCAGAGCTTCTGCTCATTTACTAAAGCCCTGGAGCAAATGCACTTGCAGAGTGCAAATGCATTTTGCAAAGTGCAACATATATTTGCTTTTTTAAAATCAACACCTCAGAACATTATAGCAAATTATTAGGGGGGGGGTTGGAAATTGAGTTTAATGACACACACACTATTTGGATGGAGTTAAGGGGGGAGGGGATTGGAAATTGAGTTAATGACACACACACTATTTGGATGGAGTTTAGGGGAAAAAACTACAATGTAGCTGACAAAACACATTCAAAGTGAGTAGACTAGGTGGATATGTGCCCAGCATTGCATGCTGGGGAGGTTAGTGAAGGCAAATATACATGCAGTACAAAAAAATACCTGAAAAAATTACAGCATGCATGAGGACAAAAAGGGGACATTCACACTATATTACAATGATGGTAAGTAGTGTTTGAGTTAAGAAATACATTACATTATCAAACATTAAATAAAATAACATGTGATGCTAATAAAGGATAAAATTCTTACCTTAATATACTCCTTCTGCAGGACCTGAATGATGGCAGAACAGGTCTCTGGGATAATGATCCCCAGAGCCTGGGGGGAGATGCCTGTTGAGAACTTAAGGTCCTGCAGGCTTCTCCCTGTCGCCAAGTACCGCAACGTGGCGACTAGCCTCTGCTCCGGAGTGATGGCTTGCCTCATGCAGGTATCCTGCCTGCTGATCTAAGGGGTGAGCAAAGCCACCAAACGGTCAAAAACGGAGTCCGTCATCCGGAAAGTTCCTGAAATCCTCAGGATTATTCTCACGGATCTCACGGAGCAATGACATGTGACAGAACTGGTCACGCTGGAGCAACCAATTCTTGGTCCATGAACTCCTCCCCACCCTGTTCATGGACTGGTCTTGAGCTGAAGAATGAACTACAGCACCAAGCACATACAATGCACGAGCTCTACGATGAGTACGTACAGGTAACATGACTTCAAAATGGTCGGCTGGTCAGAATGCACTTAACAGAACGCACCTGTGAAGAGCGACCTGAAAATCAGCAACGAGCGGACAATAAAACAAAGATTGCTCAATGCCAACTGACCAAACGCACTGAAAAGCAGATACAAACCTCACAAGCACAGACTGAACAACAGTTAAAACGAACTGAAAAATACGAGTCTCACAAGCGCGAATCGTCTCTCACCAAAACTTCTACTAACATGAGATAAACACGAGATTAGCAGAAGGAGCCCAAAGGGTGTCGTACGGGCTATTGAACTTCCGTTTTATAGTCTCGTTTTACTTGGTGTACGTCACCGCGTACTAGGCTGTTGGACTTTTGTGTGATCGTGTGTAGGCAAGTCCATTCGTTAGAAAGTCAGCCAAAAGTCCATCGAAAGTCTGTCGGACGGGCTGTCGGACTTTTGTAGCCGAAAAGTCCGACCGTGTGTACGCGGCATTAAGGTTTGACCTCATATTATATGGTTTGGGTAAATCTGAACTATAGAAGCAATTCCATAGTTACTGTCCTGTTTGAAGCGCTTGTTTTTACCATTTGAAATGTAAGTGTATTTCTCATGTTTTTACAATAAATATTTCTTACAGAATTACGCTATGTGCCCCCTTCTTCTCCTTTTTACCCTCATGGTTGGGCTGACCTGCCTCTGTATTTAACCTGCTGAATTCACCGCTCTGGAACATCTGTTTGGAGGTTGTGTCCATACAGTGAACCTGTGCCTTTCTGGTTATCCCTTAAAGCTTGATTGACTCATCAGATGTACACCTGTATGAGTCCAATCTTTCCAGTAAGTGACTGGTGCTTCTGGTGGTGGATTCTCTTTGTTATTCATATTATTTGATGCACACTCAAGATTTCAGTGACTGTCATTCACTCTATTGGATCGCATATCTTGGAACACATTAGAACCTTTCTGTGGTCCCTTATACTTACATATGGACAATATTTTTCATTGATTATATGTCACTATTCTTTATAATATTGCTTTAAATGTCAATATTTTTTTACATGTCAATTTCATGTTTTGATATTGGTTGTTTGTTAGAGCTGCACATTCTCCATTTTTCTTTTTGGGTAAATCTGACAAAAATCTGCAGAAAATCTAATAGTGTGTATGGGGTCTAAGACTGGGATGCCATTAAAGTTCATGTGCGGCAATATAGTGTGTATAATATAGTGTGTTTAATATAGTGTGTACTCTGCAAATCCCTCCCTTCTTCACTTTGTTGTATCAGGTGTGGGCGGGGCCTGTTGGGAAACTGGGAGTCTAGTAGTGCTCTATCAGGTCCATTTTAGTTTTGATTGACAGCACACAGCAGTGGACAGGTTGATAGACAATATTCAGCCCAATAGCAGCTTTCAAATCTGCCCACTGCCATACACTGTTAATCAAAATTAAAGTGGACCTGATGGAGCACTAGACTCTCTAAATTCACCATCAGACACTGTCCGCCCTGTGATAAATGAATTACTAAATATGGGCATTGCCATATTTGGGTAATGACATCAGCACTCTTCCTGGCCTCTTTGTTTACATTAAGATGTCAGCCAGAGAATCTTCCAGCTGACAGATGAATAGGGCCAGGGTCAGTGCCTTATACAGGAAACTATCACATACATGACAGCCTCCCGCACAGACACACTCTGCTTTGAGTACTGGAGTATCTCTGTACACAGCTCAGAGCTGATCCTTATTACCCCCAGTTACCTAATCTGAGAACTGGTGGTAATTGTTTAAGAATCTGTCACCGTCATAGTGACAGGTTCTTAAAGTGACAGTAGTTAGAAATTCAGGAATTTGACACATGTCGGTAATGTTACCAACACCTGTGCAATTACAGTAGGTAAAAGTAGTTCTTAAAGTGGAACTAAAGTACACTTATCTCCTCTCTAAGATCTGAAGTCTGTGAAATGTCTCTTGCTGATGCTGGCATCCTTTCCCAGAATGCTGGTCTTCGGGCTTCTTCACTGGCCAGCATAGGATGATGTAACTCCTGTGCATGTGTAGGACTCAGCCATCCTGGCACACGGGGACCGGGCCGGTAATGTAAGATAAACTACACACGCTCAGCTAGGTTTATATACTGCAAAATGCTGTGAGCAGGCAGGTAGGGTTATTTTATTGCAGACATTGCATGTGACTTCTGCGATAAATTGCCGGCCCGCTTGCAAGTGTTATGAAAAGGCCTTCAGTTTTGCTTTAAGGGAACTGTCACCATAAAAATTCTCATGAATGTCTTCCACAAAATGAAAAGTCCCAGCAGATGTATCATTGGTGCAGATTGTGCAGCTGTAAACATTTGCATGTGTCACATTAAAAGAAAACACTTACTCTGTCCACAACTGGTGAAATCCTCTCTCGCCTTACGTATTTTAGACAGGAGCTCTTCTAATCGCTCTCTCTTGGTGGTGTCAGATATTTCTTCCAGGGCGGTGCGACTCAAATCTGGAAATTACAGAAGTTTTCAAAAAAATTCACGCATATAATGTTGCAGCAGAGTTTGTAAAAATCTAATAAACTACAGTCTATAGCAGCCTTTCTCAACCAGTTTGCCGTGGCACACTGGTCTGCCGTTGTTCTGCCGAGAAAGTACCGCTCGGCGGCTAAGTTCCCCCCTCTACTGCGCAGGCGCTGCGCCTGCGCAGTAGGAACCGGCGGAAATAGCCGAAGCGGAATAGCTGAAAATCAGCTGTACACGGCGCCTGTAAGAGGGCCCCTTGCCACGCTTCGGGCACGGCCTCGCTTCGCTCGGCTCTTTTAGATTCCCCCTCTAGGTCCACTTGGATGGTGGGGAAGGAACCTGGACCCAGAGCGCAGGCGCCGTGTACAGCTGATTGAAGCGTTTGAGCTTCGGCTATCTCCGGCGGCTGACAGTAGTCCGTACTGCGCAGGCGCTGCTCCTGCGCAGTACAGGAGGGAACTTATACGCCGTGGGAACATTCTCGGCAAGACACCGTCAGAGGTTCTCAGGTGTGCCGCGGGATCAAGGGAGAGAAGGGCTTTCAGATGAGCCCGATCTCCCGATCTCCTGCCAAACTACATCGGCACTGTGAGAAGCTCCGTCAACCTCAGAAAAGTGAAAGCAAAGTGCAGGGAAGTGTGCTATGCTCTCTGCTTCCCCCTACAGTGCAGTACCCAGCTGAATGAGGAAACTGGAAAGGTACAGTACTGTGCTAGAAGCTAGATTCATTTTAAAAGGGCTTTATACATGTGTCTGTGTGTGTGTGTGTTCATGTGTCTGTGTGTGTGTGTGTGTTTATGTGTCTGTATGTGTGTGTTCATGTGTCTGTATGTGTGTGTTCATGTGTCTGTATGTGTGTTTGTACATGTGTGTATATGTGTGTGTGTGCATGTGTCTGTATGTGTGTGCATGAGTCTGTATGTGTGTGTGCATGTGTCTGTATGTGTGTGCATGTGTCTGTATGTGTGTGTGCATGTGAGTGTCTGTCTGTATGTGTGTGTGTGCATGTGTCTGGTATGTGTGTGCATGTGTCTGTATGTGTGTGTGCGCATGTATCTGTATGTGTGTGTGTGTGTGTGTGTATGTGTCTGTATGTGTGTGTGTGTGTGTGTGTCTGTATGTGTGTGTACACGTGTGTGTATGTGTCTGTAGGTGTGTGTACACGTGTGTGTGTGTATGTGTCTGTATGTGTGTGTGTATGTGTCTGTATGTCTGTATGTGTGTGTGTATGTGTCTGTATGTCTGTATGTGTGTGTGCATGTGTCTGTATGTGTGTGTACACGTGTGTGTATGTGTCTGTATGTGTGTGTGCACATGTCTGTATGTCTCTGTATGTGTGTGTACAAGTGTCTGTATGCGTGTGTGTATGTTACTTTTAATTCTGCCCCCCCCCCTCCATTCCTATACCATCAGAACTGCTTTTGTAGGGCTTGTTTGTGATAGCAGGAAGGACTGCTTCTCCTCTGAAAAGCAACCCATGCACAGATCGCTTTTCAGAGGCATTTGACAGGCGGTAAAGAGGCATTATATTGCCTCTTCACCACCTGTTTTAATGCAGCATCACTACACTGCAACCGTGCAATGCACACAGTTGCAGGGTAGTTGCAGTGCAGCCCCATTCACCCTGGGTATACCTCCAGCTGCAGCCACTGCATGTGTTCACCCCCAGCTGCTGCCTCTGAAGATAAAGGGGAAGAAATTGGGGGTGGTAAAAACAGCTTAAGCATGTGGTTTTACCACCCCTTCAACCTGACATGTGAACAAGCCCTTGGTTCACATCTGTGTGGCTGCGTGTAGGGCAGCCCAATCATTTCAATGGGCTTCCCTACCCACAAAAATGCAGGGAAAGAAGTCCCTGACCTTTTTTTTTAAATTGCACTGCACCAAAAGCACCCCACGTTTTTCAATGTGTGGGGTACCATTAAGAATTAATGGCACCCCTAAAGAACAGAGCATTTGTCTGTGTGTCAGGAACGAGTGCGAATTTGCATATGTTCCACGACACACAGTAACGTGAACTAAGCCTTGGACTGGGGTGCCTCAAGACTAAAAATACTTTTTAAGGGTGCCCCGACTGAAAAAAAGAAACACTGGTCTATAGTTCCTGGTGTTTAGCCACTTGACTTCCAGAAAGTTTTTACCCCTTTCATGACCAAAGGATTTCTTGCTATTCAGCACTGCGCTACTTTAATTGGCAATTGTGCGGTCATGTAAGCAAATTAAATTTTATATAATGTTTTCACCACTGGGTTTTTTAATGTATTAATATATAAACAAAAAAACCCCAAATTTGAAAAAACACCCCCGATATTTTGTACTTGCTGCTATAAAATATATCCAGTAAAAAATTTTTTTTAATATCCTGCAATTTGTTTAATTACATTTTTTTCTTGCTGTCTCTATGTTCTTCTGCCTCCGTGAGCTCCCGAACCTCTCCTTTTCCCCCTCACTTCCATTCAATTGGAATGAGCAGTGAAAGTTAGCCTCAGACACGTGCACTGCTCTATGCATACTACACATCCTATAGTTCATAGTCCCCATTCCATCTCAGAAGTGAGCAGAAGAGCAGGAATATGCTCCTACATACAATGGGACAATAGACAACAAACGTAGCCACCCTTTAACAGGAAGTCCGATCACAGCTTCAATAAAAAAGGAATTTGGAGATTTGGAGGAGGCTGAGAGCAATAGAAGAGACTTTTTCAGTTAAGAATAAAAGTAAGGGGGGTCTGTTTTAAGGCCACCCGGCACATGGGAATGTGACAGAATAGGAGTTTCAAGGCCCCCCAGGTAGTTAATTGGGCATCTAGTTAGGTGGGTGGGGCTTATTTCTTGCCAGTTAGACCCCTTTCACACTGGGGCGTTTTTCAGGCGTTTTTCAGTCGCGTTAAAAAAAGCGCCTGTACAGTGCCTGTAAAGCGCCTGAAAGAAGCCTCATCTGCAATCCCAATGTGAAAGCCCGAGCCCTTTCACACTGCCAGCGCCCGAAAAATGCTGGTAAAGCGCCGCTTGAGACCCTTTTCACACTGGGGCGTTTTTCAGGTGTATTTCGGGCGCTGGCTGTGTGAAAGGGCTAGGGCCATCGGCACACCCAGCCCAGTGGCAAAAACAGGAAAGCGCTGCAAAGAAGCTGCTTGCATGACTTTTTTTGATGCCCTGCCAGCGCAGCACCCCAGTGTGAAAGCACTTGGGCTTTCACATTGGGATTGCAGATGAGGCTTCTTTCAGGCGCTTTTTTTAACGCTAAAGCGCCTGAAAAACGCCCCAGTGTGAAAGGGATCTCAGTGTGAAAGCACTCGGGCTTTCACATTGGGATTGCAGATGAGGCTTTTTTCAGGCGCTTTTTTTAACGCTAAAGCGCCTGAAAAACATTTAAGGTCAATAGTAAGGTTTAAAGGTGGAAGATTAGGTAACCAATAAACGGTCATATAGCCAAGGTCCAGGTCACCTGACCTTAGGGAACATTCCAGAAGATTAGGTCACATGACACTTTTGGAATGTTCTGGAAGGGTCAAAGGGCTATATAAGGCAGTGCAACAGGTGCTCTTTGCCAATTCCTCAAGATCCCACCTGTGAGCTCCTGGAGCTGTATTTATCCATCAGCCACAGCTGCGCCAGCTCCAGCAGTGTCAGCCGCCTTTGCCTCCGCCCCCTCCTCCAGGGCCGCCTCCTCTGAAGTTTCTCCCCCGTTGGAACATGAGGTATCTCCCACTTGGAGTGAGGTAATGGCTATGGGTGGTATGGGAGGAGGTTCCCCCGGCGGTGGGCGGGAGGAGGATGCCATTGTTGAAGATGTTATTCCAGGCTCAGAGATGGGCGGGCTCCCGGCCAAACGTAGGAGGTCTCTTAGGCGGAGGTTTTCTCCTTCTATGAGGAGCGGGAGTGTTAACTCCAGTAGCCGTGAGCCGGTGTCTTGTCGAATACAGTCCCCTATCATATAGTGTCCGCCCTGCACTGCGCAGGCGCAGTACGGAGGACAAACGAGACGCCGAAAGTCTCCGAAGTTCAACAGCTGATCATCAGCTGTACACGGCGCCTGCGCTTTTATTCTCACCCTATGTCCAGGTTCATTCCCTACTATCCAAGTGGACATAGAGTTAGAATAAATAGTTGCCGAGCGCAGTGAGGCTGTGCCCGAAGCGTGGCGAGCCCGCGAGGGGCCCTCTTACAAAGCCATCGCTAAAAAGTGCCCAAGCGCCGTGTACAGCTGATGGTCAGCTGATCAACTTCGGACATTTTCGGCATCTCCTTCTCCTCTGTACTGCGCAAGCGCTGCGCCTGCGCAGTACGGGGCGGACACTATCCGATAGGAGGACAGTTTATGTCAGAACACCGGTCAGCGCAAGGCATGTGGGCGGAGCTTCCATTCGTGAGGGTAGAGCAGCACCTAGCAAGAATCACAGGGCAACCCCCAGCAGACCTTCCTCGGGTGTCCGGTCTACTAGGTATCAGGATGTGGGGGCAACATTAACTGTTCCACCCGCCATCCCCCCACAGAGTCCGGGCTTTCTTGCCAGGGACGCCAGCAGCACCAGCCTGCACAGCACCAGGAAGGGGGATAAGGAAGGCGCTTCTAGATCCAGAATTTCTTCATCCTCAGAGGCACAGCATATCCCTGTTGTGTGCTCTCAGCCAGCTACAAGCAGGATTCCAGGTAATGGTGAATTGTCACATTTGCAATTAGTAACATCTCTAACTACTACCTTGTCCTCTCTGATAGATAGAGTTAAATCTAAATCATCAGCTGTTAGCCAGGATTTTGCAAACTCTACTGCTGC
Source organism: Lithobates clamitans (assembly GCA_037952925.1). Lineage (NCBI taxonomy): Eukaryota > Metazoa > Chordata > Amphibia > Anura > Ranidae > Lithobates > Lithobates clamitans. The sequence goes on along the minus strand of JBBGZY010001726.1, from coordinate 399,509 downwards.
AGTCTGGGCTAGCTCTGCTGCAGCAATTAGCAACAATAATGTGGATTCTGTTGTCACAGCTCCTGCTATTTCAGGGTCTGCACTTACATCACCAGTATCTGCTGATAATATTAATGTTATACCCATTTCTGAGAATTTACAGGTGTCAGCTAATGTTCCTGAAATTTGTGGTAAGGAAGCATTGCCATGTACATTGTCCCCGCTGGGTTACCATTTGTCACTAAGTGTGAAAGAAAAAATCATCCGGGGGGAATTTGTTGATCTGCTGTCTCTTCTACCATTCTCCAAAGAGTTTTTATTTAGGCTAGGTTCACACTGGTCCGACAAACGCTCCGACATTGGGAGCTCATGTCGCATGACATGTGAAATTCAATGTTTCCCTATGGGAGCCGTCCTAACTGGTCCGACACAAGTCGTTCTGACTTTAGAAATGCTCCCTGTACTACTTTGGTCCGACTTTGATCCTACTTCAGCCCATTGACTATCACTGAAGTCGGATCAAAGTCGGATCGCCATCTCGCATGATCCAACTTTGGCATGCGACTTGTGCTCAGGTGATCTTGTGGGGGAACTCTGTGCCAAATTTTAAATAAAAAACCGGCATTGGTTCCCCCTCCAAGAGCATATCAGGCCCTTAGGTCTGGTATGGATCTTGAGGGGAACCCCCTACGCCGAAAAAATGGCATGGGGGTACCCGCCAAATCCATACCAGACCCTTATCCGAGCACGCAGCCTGGCCGGTCAGGAATGGGGGTGGAACGAGCGAGCCCCCCCCTGAACCGTACCAGGCCGCATGCCCTCAACATGGGGGGGTGGGTGCTTTGGGCCAAAGCATCTTGTCCCCATGTTAATGAGGACAAGGGCCTCTTCTCGACAACCCTGGCCGTTGGTTGTTGGGCTCTGTGGGCGGGGGGCTTATCGGAATCCGGGAGCCCCCTTTAATAAGGGGGCCCCCAGATCCCGGCCCCCCACCCTATGTGAATGAGTATGGGGTACATCGTACCCCTACCCATTCACCTAGGGGAAAAGTGTCAATAAAAAAAAACACTATACAGGTTTTTAAAGTAATTTATTAGACAGCTCCGGGGGTCTTCTTCTGACTTTGCTGCTCTCTCTGGCCTCTTCTCCCGGTGTCTGGTTCTTCTCCCGCTCTCCGGCCTCTTCTCCCAGTGTGGTCACCGGGTGATGTTGACCACGCCCCCTTATGACGGCACAATCCCAGCATGCCCAGGGACTGTGACGTTATAAGGGGGCGGGATCACCGCCTATAAAAGTAATCGCGGAGCGCTTACACACCATTCCAGCGGGAGAGAGCATTGTGTCAACATCGGAAGAAGAGAAGAGGGAAGAAGACAATGCAGAAGTTCGGGCCACCACTAGCAAAAGAGCGGCAGAAAATAGCGGAGGAGCAGGGAGAAGAGGTCGAACACCGGGAGAAGAGGCTGGAGAGCGGGAGAAGAACCGGACACCGGGAGAAGAGGCCGGAGAGAGCGGCGAAGTCGGGAGAAGACCCCCGAAGTCGGAAGAAGACCCCCGGAGCTGTCTAATAAATTACTTTAAAAACCTGTGTAGTGTGTTTTTTTATTGAAACTTTTCCCCTAGGTGAATGGGTAGGGGTGCCATGTACCCCATACTCATTCACATAGGGTGGGGGGCCGGGATCTGGGGGCCCCCTTATTAAAGGGGGCTCCCGGATTCCGATAAGCCCCCCGCCCGCAGACCCCGACAACCAACGGCCAGGGTTGTCAGGAAGAGGCCCTTGTCCTCATCAACATGGGGACAAGGTGCTTTGGTGTGGGGGGCCCGCAGGGCGCCCCCCTGCTCCAAAGCACCCACCCCCCATGTTGAGGGCATGCGGCCTGGTACGGTTCAGGAGGGGGGGCGCTTGCTCGTCCCCACCCCCATTCCTGACTGGATGGGCTGCGTGCTCGGATAAGGGTCTGGTATGGATTTGGGGGGGACCCCCATGCCGTTTTTTCGGCGTAGGGGGTTCCCCTTAAGGTCCATACCAGATCCAAGGACCTGGTATGCTCTTGGAGGGGGAACCCATGCCGTGCCAAATTTTAAAATTTGCGCGGAGTTCCCCCTCAAGATTTATACCAAACACAGTGCCTGGTATTGGCGGGGATCCAAGTCGGATCCCTGTTCATTGAAAGTCGGACGCATACCGGCTTCAAGTGGCAGGGCAAAGTCGGATCCAAAGTAGGACGGCTGTCGTGACGCACCAGTGTGAACCCAACCTCAAAGGTGATAAAAAAGAAGAGAGAGCAGAGGAACATAGACGTAGACCTGTAGCTAGGAATTTTAACAATTGGCTGCAGGCATTCTGCATATATTATAATATTATTTGTGAACAAACCCCAGTAAAGTGTGGGTTTATTCCAGCATCTGTACATTGTTCTGGAAGCATACAAGAATTTTGGAGGCATATCATGGTTTGTGTATGACGAATTGTTCAGGCAGAAACTAGCAGTGCATCCTAGCTTAAAATGAAGTTGCAAAGACATTGGGCTCTGGCTCAATCTTTTTTTGCCTCAGCGATCGTTTACTAGCAAACAGCAACTCCCTGTTCCAGCAACAGCTACTGCTTACAGAAAAGGGATTTGTTTCTCATTCAATGACACCCAGTGCAAATGGCCAGGTTCTTGCCGATATAGACATGAATGTGCATTTTGCGCGGGAGCACATCCCATTTCAAAATGTTTTAAAAAAATGGCTTTTGCCAGTCATTCTGTAGGTAGAGACCCCTTTTCATAAAGCTCCAACGCCAGTGAAATTGCAAAAAATGCTGCCTTGGCTCCGCTGGTACACAGACAGGCAGATGGGACTTCTGCTATTTGAGGGATTCAGTGAAGGTTTTTTACCCCCCACCCCTTTCCAGAGTCAGGGTTGTGTGTTTGAAAAGAATTTAAAAGTCAGCTTTGGAGTTGCCCGAAGTGGTAAGAGAAAAGATTTTTTAAAGAATTACAGGAAGGTAGGGTTGCAGGTCCTTTCCTGCACCCTCGTTTCCATAATTTCAGAATCTCCCCGTTGGGGGTCGTTCCTAAAAAAGAGCAGGGTTCTTATAGGGTACCTAAGGGTAGTTCTTTGAATGACCAAATAAATGTTGACTTAGCCTCAGTTCATTACTCTACATTCGAGAATGCATTAGTACAGATCCGCAATCTAGGTCCAGGGGCCTTGCTGGAAAAAGCAGATGTTCAATCTGCTTTTCGTTTATTACCTATTAACCCTTTATCTTTTAATTCTCTAGGTTTTTCTTTTGATGACTGTTTCTTTTTCGATCAGTGCCTTACGATGGGCTGCTCACTTTCCTGTACATATTTTGAAGCATTCGCCACATTTATTGAATAGGTAGTCAAGGTCCATTCCGGTTCTTCCACTATATTACATTATTTGGATGACTTCCTTTTTCTTGCAAATTCCTTTACTGATTGTGCCAAGGTGCTAAATTCTTTTTTAAAAATTTGTGATGAATTTCACATCCCACTAGCTCAGGCAAAAACGATACTCCCCACCACGCGTTTAGTTTTCTTAGGGATCCTTATTGATACAGACGCTAATGGTATATGAGCTACCAGCAGATAAGATTGCCAATTTAAAAGCTAGTATTAATATTGTAATTAGGAAGAAAAAAGCAACTCTGAAGGAGTTACAAAATCTACTTGGTTTATTGGCATTTGCATCTATAATCTTACCCGTTGGTCGTATATTCTCTAGACGTCTGTATTTGGCAATTTCTGGGTTTAAATCCCCCTCCTCACATGTTAGGGTCACTTCAGAGATTATAGAGGATCTGCTAGTGTGGGCTCAATTCTTGAAGGGTTTCAATGGTAGAGCAATATTTCAATCTGAATTTATAGCAGACAGGGATTTCTGTCTTTTCACTGATGCAGCGGGCTCTGTAGGTTTTTCAGCCTTATGGAAGACTCATTGGTGCGCTTCATTGTGGCATCCAACTTAGCGCTCCAAAGGCTATTTAAAAAACAGTGATTTTAGAATTATTTCCCATTCTGGTAGCATTGGAAATTTGGTGAGTATTTCATGAACAAAAGGATCCTGTTTAGCACAGACAATAAAGGGGTCCTCTTTGCTATAAACTGCTTGTCATCCAAATCCCCTCGTGTCATTATTTTAATGAGATACTTTGTCTTTAAATGCTTAAAGTGGGGTTCCACCCAAAAAACAAAAATACCTGGAAAAATTCTAAAAAACAAAAAAACATTTGGATATTTTTTTTTTTTCACTTACCTCTAAATGCCTGTTGCTAGGTGGTCCCTCGTAGTCTGCCTGTTCCTTTGCCTGGGCTGGTGACATCACTTCTCCCCAGGCACAGGAAGGGCTCCGCTCTGCTCCCTCCCTCCTGTCAATCATCTGGGACCCATTACAGGTCCCAGGTGATTGAGCGGCCAATCACGGCGCGCGGCGCCACTCGCACATGCGCAGTGGGTGCCAGGCTGTGAAGCCACAGCCCGGCGCCCACAGTTGAAATGCCAGCGCCGACGAGCGGAGGGGGGGACGATCGGAGGTTCGATCCCCCGCATCGCTGGACCCAGGGACAGGTAAGTGTCCAATTAAAAGTCAGCAGCTGCAGTATTTGTAGCTGCTGACTTTTAATTATTTTTTTTTTGACGGCCCCCCTGGGTGGAACTCCTCTTTAAGTCTTAATTTTTGGATAAAAGCCAGATATTTACCTGGTAAGCTTAGTGACATTGCAGACTCTCTCTCACGTTTGCAGATGAAGAGATTTAAGTCTCTGTTTCCAGCTGCGGACGAGATAGGGATTCAGTGTCCTTCGCACCTATAGAACCTGATCTAGAATGGGTTCGCGCAAACATTAAGAAATCTATCGCTCCTTCTACGTTTGCAGCATACTCATCAGCATGGCTGCTATGGTTATCCCATTTAAGGCGAGCTCCAATCTTCTTTTTCTGAGAGTTTGGTTTTGTCGTTTTTAAACGCCTTGATGTCCAAAGCTTTATCGTGGTCTCAAATTAATAAAATGTTATTTCTTTTTTCCTCAAACTCAACAATCACCCTTCACGTTCCTCCTTTTTGGTAAGACAGGCACTGAAGGGTTATAAGAAATCCCACTTTCATAAAGATACCAGATTGGCGATTACTCCAGCAATTCTTTCCAAATTATGTTCGTCGGTTGACATGGTTTGTTTTTCACCATATAAGGCAATTCTTTTTCGGGCCATTTTTTTCGTTACTGTTTTTTGGGGCACTGAGAATTTCAGAAGTATTACCACCAAACAAAAATTCCACATCGGGGCTCGTGTTGTCTCATATTTTCTTAGATAAAACTAATATAAAGTTATTTATTCCTAGATCTAAAACGGACCAGTTCGGTAAGGGTACTTGGGTACATTTATATTCATTTCCAGGTTCCCCTATTTGCCTGGTTTTATTGTTACAAGAATTTTTGCAGGTGAGATATAAGCACAGTAAGCTGTTGTTCATTTATTGCGATGGCACCCCTTTGTCTAAATATCAGTTTAATGCAGTATTTTACAAATGTATGTCTATTCTAAAGTTGGACAAACTGGCCCTGTCATCACATTCCTTCCGTATCGGAGCGGATACTGAAGCCGCCAGATTAGGTTTGGAGGTCGGGATTAATAAACGAATTGGAAGATGGCAGTCAGATGCTTATAAATTATATATTAGCCCTAACTGTTTATTCTGATTCGCAGGTCAGTCCCTGTCTGTATGGATCCTGGGGCACTCGTTCCTTTTCTGGGACGAAAGGAGAACTTTGCGAAGAATATATTCCGAAAGCAAGAATTTTGACCCCTCTTTGGTTCATATCTGTTGGCACGGTAGGAGGGGTATGCACTGGCAAGTATTTTTGATGAGTTAAGTTTATTGTTTCAATCGTTATCGGTGCCGGACATTTTAATTTTACACTTAGGTGGAAACGATATAGGGATCACCAAGACCTTGGACCTCATTTTTTCAGATTAAGGGTGACTTAAGTCAGTTTAGTTATTTCGCAAGGTAAAATTAGTTTTCTCTGAAATTGTCCCAAGGTTGGTTTGGTTAAACTCTCCTTTTGATAAAGTTCGGAAGCGTATCAATAGGGCCATGGCAAAGTTCATGCCCACTATTGGGGGCTTCTCCTTTAGACATGTAGACCTAGAAGGGGGGGTAGTTGGCCTTTTAAGAGCCGATGACGTTCATTTATCAGACATTGGTCTGGATATATTTAACAGTAATTTACAAACTATAGTGGAGTTGGCCACAATGCGGGGTTAATGGGGCCAGGCTTGATTCAAAAGGGGAAACAACCCTGGCTTGTTGGGAGTGATTAGTTTAAAATTGTTATACTTGTCATCAACCTGAGTCGTAGTGGCTGGGTTGCTTATTGTAAAGTGATTTTGAGTAATTAAGTTATTTGTGAATTTATTTATATAACTATTAATGGTTACATTGTTGAAAAATAATAAATTGAATACCAATAATAAAGGCCGTGGCCAAGTTTACTCCACTATTTTGGTTTGTTGGTTTTTATTTATAGGTTACTATTTCTGTCTACATTCCCATAAAAGTAAGGGGGGTCTGTTTTAAGGACACCCGGTGCATGGGAATGTGACAGAATAGGAGTTTCAAGGCCCCCCAGGTAGTTAATTGGGCAGCTAGTTAGGTGGGTGGGGCTTATTTCTTGCCAGTTAAGGTCAATAGTAAGGTTTAAAGGTGGAAGATTAGGTAACCAATAAAAGGTCATATAGCCAAGGTCCAGGTCAGCTGAACACTGGAGGTCAGCTGACCTTAGGGAACATTCCAGAAGATTAGGTCACATGACACTTTTGGAATGTTCTGGAAGGGACAAAAGGCTATATAAGGCAGTGCAACAGGTGCTCTTTGCCAATTCCTCAAGATCCCACCCGTGAGCTCCCCCCCTCCTCCCTTCCTTGTTGCGGCCTTATAATATTATGTGGTTTACCCTCCCAGTATCCCAGGGAGTGATTCCTTCAAAATTGTTACACTTGTCATCAACCTGAGTCGTAGTGGCTGGGTTGCTTATTGTAAGGTGGTTTTGAGTAATTAAGTTATTTGTGAATTTATTTATATAACTATGAATGGTTACATTGTTGAATAATAATAAAGGCTGCGGCCAAGTTTACTCCACTATTTTGGTTTGTTGGTTTTTGTTTATAGGTTACTATTTCTGTCTACATTCCCATACATACCTACACTTTCATATCATTTTCATCCCTTCAAACATCCCATCAAATTCCGAACAGGGAACATTTCAGGTTACTTCAAATCACACTCATTTCCACCACACACTTTTTATAACTCTAAATGGGATACTTGATTTGAACATGCTGATGTCTTTTTCTAGCTCACGGACCACCAGATTTTTCAGTGTTAATATCTTTCACCTGACTAACTATTTAATGCTCATTCCACCTAGGTGATTTTACATGCATAGTGATTACTATCTCAATTTTTTTGACGCAATGTTGTGTTATTCCCATTGCTTATAAACCTCTTCGGTATATTAATATAGCGGTTATAACTAACTATATATAACTATAGCTGTTATAACTCTATTTTGTACCTTAACCACTTCCCTCCCGCCCTATAGCAGATTGACGTCCGGGAAGTGGTTCAGTTATCCTGACTGGGCGTCATATGACATCCAGCAGGATAACATGCCGCCGCGTGCCCCCGGGGGTGCGCATCACGGCAATCGGTGGAGCGGTGTGTCAGCCTGACACACAGCTACACCGATCTTGGTAAAGAGCCTCTGGCTGAGGCTCTATACCACCTGATCAGCCATGTCCAATCACGTCTGATCACGCTGTCAATGGGAAGAGCCGTTGATTGGCTTTTCCTCACTCGCGCCTGACAGACGCGAGTAGAGGAGAGCCGATCGGCGGTTCTCCTGACAGGGGTCTGCGCTGATTGCCACTAGGACCACCAGGGAAGGGGCAACATGTGGATGGCCAGGTATGTACCCCATGGCCATCCACATGTGCCCAATCTGTGCCCACAAATGGGCACTGATTGGCACCATTATGTTCCAGATCTGCCCAGCAATGCCCCCAATGTTTTATCAGTGCCACCTGTCATTGCCCATCGGTGCCACCTGTCATTGCCCATCGGTGCCCATCAGTGCCCACCTATCAGTGCCACACATCAGTGCCACCCATAAGTACCCATCAGTGCCACCCATATGTACCAATCACTGCCACCTACGAGTGCCCATCAGTGCCGCCTATGAGTGCCCATCGGTGCCACCTATGAGTGCCGCATACCAGTGCCACCTATCAGTGCCCATCATTGCCACCTATCAGTGCCCATCAGTGCCGCCTATCAGTACCTATCATCAGAGCCCGTCAGTGCCACCTCATCGGTGCCCATCAGTGCCGCCATATCAGTGCACGTCATTGAAGGAGAAAATGTACTTATTTACAAAAAATTTTAACAGAAACAAAGAAAAACTTGTTTTTTTTTTCGAAATTTTGGGTCTTTTTTTATTTGTTGCGCAAAAATAAAAACCACAGAGGTGATCAAATACCACCAAAAGAAAGCTCTATTTGTGGGAACAAAATGATAAAAAATTAGTTTGGGTACAGTGTAGCATGACCGCGCAATTGTCATTCAAATTGCGACAGCGCTGAAAGCTGAAAATTGGCCTGGGCGGGAAGGTATCTAAGTGCCTGGTATTGAAGTGGTTAAACACTTATTTTCAGTGTATACATTACAATGTGCTGTTTTTTACATGTACCACCAAGTTACCAGAATAAAAAAATACTGTAAACAAAAAAAAGTACATACCTAAATGGATTTTTTTTTTAAAAATCAGAGTTTAGTATCACTAATGCCATGTACTGTACACACGGTCGGACTTTCCGGCAGGAAAAGTCCGACAGGATCATTTCATCAGACATTCCGATCGCGTGTGGGCCTAAACTGACTTTTTTTTTTTCGAAAATTTTGACGGACCTAGAAATAGAACATGTTTTAAATCTTTCCGACGGAATCACCTCCTATCGGGAAAACAACTCGTCTGCATGCTGTTCCGACGGACCAAAAACTACGCATGTTCTGAAGTACGAGACGGCAGCTATTGGCTACTCGCTATTGAACTTCCTTTTTCTAGTCCCATCATACGTGTTGTATGTCACCGCGTTCTAGACGGTGGGACTTTGGTGTGATCATGTGTAGGCAAGACAGTTTCAGCGGAACTCCATTGAAAAGTCCAGAGTTTATTCTGACAGAAAAAACGGTCGTGTGTACGCGGCATTAGATGTTAGTTTAATACTTATGGATCATCAACATCTAAAAATGTCCTTATTCATTTTTTTTTTTGTTTCATACATATTTTATTAAAGTTTTCACGTACAATACAGTAAATGGTTTCATGGATAACATTGTAAATATACTAGTACAAACAGAAAGCGTAACGAAATATGGCATACGAAAAGAACTCCGCCTAAAGCCTATATATACCTTAAGATCCAAGGGAGTCATCCTGTCCCTGCAGTGTTTGGGTAGCTAAACCCACTATGTTATCCTTCATATAGTGTTATTGTAGGGCATAGCCCTAAACTGTCTAACGTTTAGGAACAAGGTATATAGGAGCACTACTGATTAGGTCAGTTAAAATATCTCAAGGGGGGTGGAAGTCAAAACAGACAAGACTTCCATTCCCTCACAGAGGGCAGAGACATAGATCTCCAGTGGACTGGTACACACAGCCTGGCAGCGTTTATCAAGTGCATAGCCACCGACTTGAAGTAGTGTTTTCTCGGAATTTGTGAATGATGTAGTAAATATTGTGCCGGAGTGAACTCTAACAGGAGTGAAGTGATCAGGGTTGTCGTGTCATCAACCTTATGCCAATACGGCTGGATCAGGGAGCATGTCCACCAGATATGAAGAGGAGTGCCCTTCTCCACTCTATACCTCCAACAGCGGTCAGACACCGCCGGTATAAATTTATGTAGGATTTCTGACGTTTTGCACCACTTAGATTTGATTTTGTATCCATTCTCCTGTTTCGCCACGTTTAGGGACCCCTTGTGGATATATAGATGTATTCAGTCCCGAGAGGCCTCATCTAATTCCACATCCAGGGCAGATTCCCAGAAAGCGTGGTCAGCGCACATTGTAGCATATAGCTCCCCAAATATCGAGGCACAGAGAGCCGAGATGACATGGCTTTAGGGAGATGATCTGGTGCAGAGAGACTCAAATACCTTTGGATCCCTAATAAAGTGCCTTCCATGAGTTGGATTGTCTAAGTAGTGTTTCAGTTGCAAGTATTATCAGAAAGGGAACTTCGCTGTATTGGATAATTCAGCCAATTCTTTGTGTTTTTTGAACCTCCCTCTCCAGAGAAAGTGTCTTGCTTGGATTTCCCTATGTGGCCATTCTGCTGCCAGGAAATTCCTGGCTAGGCCTGGAAAAAAAAGATGGGTTGCCCCTAAGGGGGGTGATCGAGCATTCTTTGGATAATAGTTTATGTGTGGTACAAACCCTGTCAGAATTGCTCCAATTAGAGGGTGGGCATATAGATGGGGGGGTACGTGTTCCTTTGGGAGCCATGGTACTATACCTAGTTCCACCTGAGAGACTAGGTGTTCGAGACTGACCCACCCTTTGTACCTTTCATGGATCTTCCAATCCACCACCCTAGTCAGATGGACTGCCCAGTAGTACTGTTGGAGGTCTGGGAGACCAATCCCCCCACTTGACTTTGGCAACACTAGCTTGGCCCATTTAATTTGTGCGGGTTTGTTGCCCCATAAGAGGGACCTACACATAGCCCTGTATGCCGTAAAATATGAGGGTGGCAGTCGGGTTGGGATCCTTTGCATCTTGTAAAGCACGCGAGGAAGGATTGTCATTTTTAAAATTGAAGCACGCCCAAACCAAGAGATTGAGGGCACATGCCATTTCTGAAGATCTCAACACATGTTCTCCAATTCCGCCAATGAAGTTTCTAGAATAGAGCTCTGTTAGGTTGACAGAGAGTTTTATACCTAGATATATGATAATGTCCGTTTTCTATTGGAGTGGAAAGTTCATCTGGCATTGTCACATAAGGTCTGAAGGTAGGGAAATATTCAAGGCTAATGACTTGGAGTAGTTGATTTTCAAGTTGGAGATGTGTTTGATTTGTTCAAGAACTGACAGGAGGTTCGGTAGGGACGTTAGTGGGGAGGAAAGAAATTAATAAGATGTTGTCTGCAAACGCTACTATTTTAAATTCACGGCCATGTACCTGTACCCCTTTGATGTCTGTGTGCTCCCTAATACAACAGAGAAGGGGTTCCAGGGTAAGGATATAGAGAAGGGGTGATGGGGACAGCCCTGTCTCGTTCCATTGTGGATAGAGAAGGCATTCGACAGGTGGCCATTGACTCTAACTCTTACCCTCAGGTTGGCATATAGGGACAGAATGAGTGAATGCATTTTGGTGCCAAGACCCAGAGCTCCCAGTGCTTCACCCATATAGTCCCAGGCCACTCGGCCGAACGCCTTCTCCGCATCCATTGCAAGGAAAAAGCCCTCCCCTTGGTTAGAAGTTAGCCAGTGGTGAAGGTTCAAGGCTTTGATAGTATTGTCCCTAGCCTCTCTGCCTGGGACAAAGCCTACTTTGTTCAGTCCCACCCATTGTGGTACATATTGGGATAGATTCGTTGCTAAGATTTTTTAAAGCCTAACATCCACATTAAGAAAGGATATTGGACGATATGAGGCAACATTGGCTGGGTCCACATCTTTCGGAATCACCATGATATATTCTTCCAGTAAGGTGGTCGAGGAATAGGGAGTTGCTGACAGTGAGTTAAAAGCTTTAAGAAAGCTTGGGGCAAGGAGGCCAAGAAGCACTTGTAATACTGGGCAGAGAATCCATCAGGGCCGCACCCCATTCTTCCAAGACAGAGGCGCCTCAAGGTTCTGTATAGCATCATTGGTTAGAGGAGAAGGACTGTATCGACTTAGGAATTCTCGTATCAGTTTTATCCTATTGTCTGCTCTTACGGAATTTGGGTAACGGGGGTGAATGTTATATTGTTTATTTAAAAGCGTTGGAATTGAGAGGCTATAGCTTCATTTTTGGAATGGGTGTTCCCAGAAGTGTCAGTTACATGGTGCACTGTGGTAGTTGGTGTCCTGGTTCTGTGTAGTGGCCCTAGCCAGAAGTCTACCCGGTTTCTTGCTTTGTTCAGAAAAAAAACATGCATCAGTATGTGTCTTTTGCGCACCCTTTTAAAGAGTTCTTCCACTAAGAGGGCCGAGCTCCTGCCAGTTCCTGCGATAATTGGATTGCAAGTGAGTGTTTGTGTTGAGCTTCTAGTTCATGTATCTTGGCTGATAGTTCTTTTATCAGCTTATGATGTTCTCTCTTCCTCCGAACTGCAATGGAGATCATGTGTCCCCGTATGACACATTTATGCGCTTCCCACTGAGTCAGAGATAAGAGGCCAGGTGTGTTATTGAGGCGAAAGAATTCATCAATATGTTGTGTGATAATGGCCAGGTCCCCAGGGTCTGCCAGAGGGGACGCATCCATTCTCCAGATCTTGGAGGAGACCTCCCTGTCAGGGAAGACCAGCGTCATTGTGACTGGGTGGTGGTCTGAGAGTACCATCTGCTCTATGGTAGCTTTGTGTAGGTACGAAAGGTCAGATTGGCGTATGAAGAGATAATCCAATCTCCGATAGCGGTTATGTGGTGGGGAGAAAAAACGTAATCCCGCCCGTCAGGGTTTAACCACTTGAGCCCCGGACCATTATGCTGCCTAAGGACCAGAGGTCTTTTTCCAATTTGGCACTGCGTCGCTTTAACTGCTAATTGCGCGGTCATGCAATGCTGTACCCAAACGAAATTTGCGTCCTTTTCTTCCCACAAATAGAGCTTTCTTTTTATGGTATTTGATCACCTCTGCGGTTTTTATTTTTTGCGCTATAAACGGAAAAAGACCGAAAAATTTTTTAAAAAATGATATTTTCTACTTTTTGTTATAAAAAAAATCCAATAAACTCAATTTTAGTCATACATTTAGGCCAAAATGTATTCGGCCACATGTCTTTGGTAAAAAAAATGTCAATAAGCGTATATTTATTGGTTTGCGCAAAAGTTATAGCGTCTACAAACTAGGGTACATTTTCTGTAATTTACACAGCTTTTAGTTTATGACTGCCTATGTCATTTCTTGAGGTGCTAAAATGGCAGGGCAGTACAAAACCCCCCCAAATGACCCCATTTTGGAAGGTAGACACCCCAAGGAAATTGCTGAGAGGCATGTTGAACCCATTGAATATTTTTTTTTTTTTGTCCCAAGTGATTGAATAATGACAAAAAAAAAAAAATATTTACAAAAAGTTGTCACTAAATGATATATTGCTCACACAGGCCATGGGCCTATGTGGAATTGCACCCCAAAATACATTCTGCTGCGTCTCCTGAGTATGGGGATACCACATGTGTGGGACTTTTTGGGAGCCTAGCCGCGTACGGGGCCCCGAAAACCAATCACCGCCTTCAGGATTTCTAAGGGTGTAAATTTATGATTTCACCCTTCACTGCCTATCACAGTTTCGGAGGCCATGGAATGCCCAGGTGGCACAAAACCCCCCAAATGACCCCATTTTGGAAAGTAGACACCCCAAGCTATTTGCTGAGAGGCATATTGAGTCCATGGAATATTTTATATTTTGACACAAGTTGCGGGAAAGTGACACTTTTTTTTTTTTTTGCATAAAGTTGTCACTAAATGATATATTGCTCACACAGGCCATGGGCATATGTGGAATTGCACCCCAAAATACATTTAGCTACTTCTCCTGAGTACGGGGATACCACATGTGTGGGACTTTTTGGGAGCCTAGCCGTGCACGGGACCCCGAAAACCAATCACCGCCTTCAGGATTTCTAAGGGTGAAAATTTTTGATTTCTTTCTTCACTGCCTATCACAGTTTCGGAGGCCATGGAATGCCCAGGTGGCACAAAACCACCCCAAATGACCCCATTTTGGAAAGTAGACACCCCAAGCTATTTGCTGAGAGGCATGGTGAGTATTTTGCAGCTCTCATTTGTTTTTGAAAATGAAGAAAGACAAGTAAAAAAAAATTTTTTTTTCAATTTTCAAAACTTTGTGACAAAAAGTGAGGTCTGCAAAATGCTCACTATACCTCTCAGCAAATAGCTTTGGGTGTCTACTTTCCAAAATGGGGTCATTTGGGGGGGTTTTGTGCCACCTGGGCATTCCATGGCCTCCGAAACTGTGATAGGCATTCAAGAGTGAAATCAAAAATTCACGCCCTTAGAAAGCCTGAAGGCGGTGCTTGGTTTTCGGGGTCCCGTACGCGGCTAGGCTCCCAAAAAGTCTCACACATGTGGTATCCCCGTACTCAGGAGAAGCAACAGAATGTATTTTGGGGTGTAATTTCACATATTCCCATGGCATGTTTGAGCAATATATCATTTAGTGAAAATTTTGTGCAAAAAAAAAAAAAAAATTGTCTCTTTCCCGCAACTTGTGTCGCAATATAAAATATTCCATGGACTCTACATGCCTCTCAGCAAATAGCTTGGGGTGTCTACTTTCCAAAATGGAGTCATTTGGGGGGGGGGTTGAACTGTCCTGGCATTTTATGCACAACATTTAGAAGCTTATGTCACACATCACCCACTCTTCTAACCACTTGAAGACAAAGCCCTTTCTGACACTTATTGTTTACATGAAAAAGTTTTTTTTTTTTTGCAAGAAAATTACTTTGAACCCCCAAACATTATATATTTTTTTTAAAGCAAATGCCCTACAGATTAAAATGGTGGGTGTTTCATTTTTTTTTTTCACACAGTATTTGCGCAGCGATTTTTCAAACGCATTTTTTGGGGGAAAAAACACACTTTTTTAAATTTTAATGCACTAAAACACACTATATTGCCCAAATGTTTGATGAAATAAAAAAGATGATCTTAGGCCAAGTACATGGATACCAAACATGACATGCTTTACAATTGCGCACAAACGTGCAGTGGCAACAAAATAAATACATTTTTAAAAGCCTTTAAAAGCCTTTACAGGTTACCACTTTAGATTTACAGAGGAGGTCTACTGCAAAAATTACTGCCCTCGATCTAACCTTCGCGGTGATACCTCACATGCATGGTGCAATTGCTGTTTACATTTGACGACAGACCGCCGCTTGCGTTCGCCTTAGCGCGAGAGCAGGGGTGACAGGGGTCCTTTTTTTTTTTCTTTATTATTTTTTTGCTTTTTTATCTTATTTTTAAACTGTTCCTTTCATATTTTTTTTTCGAATCATTTTTATTGTTATCTCGGGGAATGTAAATATCCCCTATGATAGCAATAGGTAGTGACAGGTACTCTTTTTTGAAAAAATTGGGGTCTATTAGACCCTAGATCTCTCCTCTGCCCTCAAAGCATCTGACCACACCAAGATCGGTGTGATAAAATGCTTCCCCAATTTCCCAATGGCGCTATTTACATCCGGCTAAATCTAAGTCATAAAATGCTCGTAGCTTCCGGTTTCTTAGGCCATAGAGATGTTTGGAGCCACTCTGGTCTCTGATCAGCTCTATGGTCAGCTGGCTGAATCACCGGCTGCATTTTCAGGTTCTCTGTTGAGACAGGAGAGCCAGAGAAAAACACGGAAGACAGTGGGGGGGGGGCATTCCCTCCCACGGCTTGTAAAAGCAGTCTAGAGGCTAATTAGCCGCTAGGATTGCTTTTACATGAAAGCCGACCGCTGGCTGAAAAGAATGATACCAAGATGATACCTAAACCTGCAGGCATCATTCTGGTATAACCACTCAAAGTTGTGAATGGCGTACCTGAAGACAAAAAAATGGTTAACAATAAAGCACAGTAAACGGTAAAGTATAAAAAATTGCATACCTGAAAAGGAAACATGATAAAACATAATAACAATAAAACATTGCAGAATAGAATACAGTAAAAAAGAGCAGAACAATAGAGAGAATAGAGAGAGAGAGAGAACAATAAAACGACAACTATTTTTTTTTTATTTTATATATATATTTTTTTTTTTTACACTTTTTTTGTAACTAATTTTATAACGGTAACCGGTTCCAGGTTCGGGTCTCTCAAAATGCGATGGCATCTTGGGAGACCCTGTGAAAGTGTGCCTAGTCTGTGCAATGCTGTACCCTACGCTAATACTCAACTAGTGCATAGTAGCGTTCAAAACATTCACCAATGCAAAGACCAGGATTGTCAGGACAGGAGGGACAATAATAGCGGGTGTCACGCCTATATCCGCGCTTGCTGCAGACACGCCATCATTTTTGGGGGGGTTCCCTGGGTAGGGGTACTCGGGAGGACATAAAGAAAATGCCTCTCATGCAGCCGACTGCATTTGGTTGGGGATGTGAATGGGGGAAGTACGGGCGCTGCAGAAGCGGTGGGTTCCCAATTAGGATTGGCGAATGCAGCAGGAAGGGCATTATGGGCACGACGGGCCTGTGTTTGTCTTCTTGGTGGCAGCAGGACACTACTTGTGCTTGCCACCTCACCAGCTTGAACTGCACTTATGGGACTCGCCACGTCACCAAGTGTTACTGCAGTGCTGGTTTGACTACGACCGGGGTGTACTAGACCGCTGGTGCTTGACAGTTCACCAAAACGCTACCAAAAAAACTGTTAGCGATCGCAGGGATCAGGCCTGACTCTGCGAATGCTGCAGTTATGCGTTTAGTGTTTTGTAAGTGACAGTGATCGATCGATACTGCACTTGGGTGGCCTGGGCTGGGCCGGGCGGAGGGGCAAAACGCAGGTGCTAGCAGGTATCTGAGCTGATCCTGCTAGCACTGCGTTTTTGGGAACCCTAAACTGCTGGTGACGCTAGTATAGATCTGATCGGATCAGATATTGATCTGTTCAGATACTATACCACTAAGGGAGGTGTACGGTGCGTGCGTGGGTGTTAGTGCTACTGGCGCTAACCTGACGCTGCTTGGGGCTGGTGCTTGCCAGTTCACCAAAATACTACCAAAAAAACTGTTAGCGATCGCAGGGATCAGGCCTGACTCTGCGAACGTTGCAGTTATGCGTTTAGTGTTTTGTAAGTGACAGTGATCGATCGATACTGCACTTGGGTGGGCTGGGCGGAGGGGCAAAACGCAGGTGCTAGCAGGTATCTGGGCTGATCCCGCTAACACTGCGTTTTTGGGAACCCTAAACTGCTGGGGACGCTAGTATAGATCTGATCGGATCAGATATTGATCCGATCAGATACTATACCACTAAGGGAGGCATATGCTGCGTGCGTAGGTGTTAGCGGTACTGGCGCTAATCTGACGCTGCCTGGGGCGACGCATATCACCGCCGGGCGATCAGGGGGCTAAACCTTTATTCGGTAATAAACGGCGGGTGCCCTGACACTATAAAAAATAAAACGAACTAACCAGCGTCACCCGTAACGGTTATACGGTTCCACCCAAGTGCAGTATCGATCGATCACTGTCGCTTACAAAACACTAAATGCATAACTGCAGCATTCGCAGCGTCAGGCCTGATCCCTGCGATCGCTAACAGTTTTTTTGGTAGTATTTTGGTGAACTGGCAAGCACCAGCCCCAAGCAGCGTCAGGTTAGCGCCAGTAGCACTAACACCCATGCACGCAGCATACACCTCCCTTTCAGTGGTGAAAGGGTTAACTAGGGGGCCATCAAGGGGTTAAAACATTTATTAGGTAGTATATGGGGGTCCCTGACGCTATAAAACGCTGACGGCGAACCTAAATATTTACGTCCCTAACTAGCGTCACCAGCGACACTAATACAGCGATCAGAAAAATGATCGCTTAGTGACACTGGTGACGGGGTGATCAAGGGGTTAAAACTTTATTAGGGGGGGTTAGGGGGGTACCCTAGACCTAAAGGGGGTAATACTAACTGTCCTAACACTGTAACTGTCACAAACTGACACTATGCAGTAATCAGAAAAAAAAAAAAACTGCTGGTGTCAGTTTGTGACAGGGAGGGGGGGTGATCGGGGGGGGATCGGGGTGTTTAGTGTGCCTGGCATGTTCTACTGTGTGTGTGTTGGTGCACTCACATGTCCTCTCTCCTCGGGCCGGAACGGAAATTACCGAGCCGAGGAGAGATGACATCATTTCCTTTGCTGCTGTTTAGCATACAGCAGCAAAGGAATGATTCGATTGGCCGGCGGCGATCAGAGGTGAGGGGGAGACCATCCGTTCGTGGCCCCCCCCTCGCGATCGCCGCCGGCCAATCGAATCATTCCTTTGCTGCTGGACAAAAGACGACCGCCTCGGGCACCGGGGAGGGGGGTGCGATCGGACCCCCCACCCGCGGAAGGCAAATCACGTACATGTACGTGATTTTGCCTGTCCGTGCCACCTTGCCGACGTACATCGGCGTGAGGCAGTCGTCAAGT
The DNA here is from genome assembly GCA_037952925.1 of Lithobates clamitans. Classification (NCBI taxonomy): domain Eukaryota; kingdom Metazoa; phylum Chordata; class Amphibia; order Anura; family Ranidae; genus Lithobates; species Lithobates clamitans. The sequence continues at coordinate 381,090 of JBBGZY010001726.1, read as the reverse complement.
GGTTAAGGTTCTCCATGTGTCATGAAGGGTAATACCATGTACACACGGTCGGACTTTTCGTCTACAAAAGTCCGACGGACGCCGACGGACAAAGTACGGCTGACAATCCGATCATGTGTGGGCTTCCCCGGACTTTCAGCTGACTTTTCCAGCCGCAAATCTGATCTTTAGATTTGAAACATGCTTTAAATCTTTACGTCGTAACTACGCCGGACCCAGAAATCCGCTCGTCTGTATGCTAGTCCGACGGACAAAAACCCACGCTAGGGCAGCTATTGGCTACTGGCTATCAACTTCCTTATTTTAGTCCTGTGTACGTCATCACGTACGAATCCGTCTGACTTTTGTGTGATCGTATGTAGGCAAGTCCGTTTGTTAGAAAGTCTGCCGCAAGTCCGCCAAAAGTCCACCAAAAGTCAGTCGAAAGTCTGTCGGACGGGCTGCTTTTTGTAGCCGAAAAGTCCGACCGTGTGTACGCGGCATAAGAAAGGCCAGTTGTCTTTTGGCTTGACGTAAGGCCGAGAAGGGGAGAGAAAAGGTGTCCAGCAATGGGTTCTGGGCCAAATTGAAGTCCCCTCCAAGAATCAAAAGACCTGATTGAAAGGTCTCTAACTTAAGCAGGGTTTCCCGAATAAAGGGTACTTGCTTAGAGTTGGGGCAATAGATATTGGCTAAGGTCACCGGTCTATTCTTCCATATCCCTTTTAAAAAAGGAATCTGTCCTCTGGATCCAGCATCTGGTCAGTAAGGGTAAATTATGTAAATGTAATTATGTATAATCAAACATTAAAACCACTTGATCTTACTGGATCTAACAAATATCAATTAGCCGGAATGATTTTTGGCCCGAAAATTGCATGTGGGGGGCCAACCCGTCCTTATGTACCACCTAATATCTCTATTTTTATGTGGAATATGTCTGAAATTATGTGAGATCTAACGTTAAAACTACTTGATCTTGCGGGATCTAAGGAATATCTATTAGCCTGGATGATTTTTGGCCAGAAATTTTGATAAGGGGGGCCAGCCCCCCCTCATGATTCACTTAATAAGTCTCTAATTATGTGAGATCTAATGTTAAAACCACTTGATCTTACCGAATCTAATAAATAACTTCCAAAATAGCTAACTGTTTGGTCAATTTTTTGATAAGGGGGGCTGATGACGGGTTAGCACCCCCAGAAAATAACTGTTAATATTGCTTCTTCTGTGTGAGATCTAACGCAAACAACGGTTGATCTAACCTGATCTAACAAACTGCATAAGATTTTTTCAAAAATTTTGATATGGGGGGGCTAACCCAGCAGAGGTCTCATATTCCTATCCCTATCCAAGTTGTACCCCCAATAAAACAACAAAAACAAAGCTCGCAAAAGACTGTTCATTGTCCCTGGAAAGGATATATGAAGTCTGGCAGTGGGGTGATTTGGCGGATTGTTTGTTACTAGCTGCAATACCATGGATACACTCTGATGTAATTGGGAACTCTGATGTAAAGGGGAATGCAGTGGACTCTAATATAACGTGGTCTCTGCTGACCAGAGCCCCCCCCCCCTCCCTTACATCAGAGTTCCCCCTTGGAATATGATCTGCAGCATTCCCCTTAACGTCAGAGTTCCCTTTTACTGTAAGGGGGAATCCTGCACACTGATATATGGTGGATCTCTGTGCTGGCTGGGTTATATTAATGTGACCTTCATGTAACTGTAGAAATATGTTGTTTTTGACTTTTGTTTAACTTAAACACATTGCTAATAGCACTAGCTATGTGTTTATAGTTTAAAAATATTGATATTTACATGGTTTAGCACTGAAAACATCCAATTTAGGTCCTTTTTTTTTTTCAGTGCCAGTAAAAAATGCGGCTCTGCCAGTAAATGTCACGATTAATTGCCAGTAAAATATTGGTGCCATTTGTAAATTTTGGCTTTCTGCCAGTAAATTTCACTTCGGGGGGTTGGCAACACTGATTTGGGTAAATCTGAAGACAAAAATCTGAAGAAAATCTAATAGTGTGTATGGGGTCTAAGACTAGGATGCCATTAAAGTTCATGTGCGGCAATATAGTGTGTATAATATAGTGTGTAATCTGCAAATCCCTCCCTTCTTCACTTTGTTGTATCAGGTGTGGGCGGGGCCTGTTGGGAAACTGGGAGTCTAGTAGTGCTCTATCAGGTCCATTTTAGTTTTGATTGACAGCACACAGCAGTGGACACGTTGATTGCCAATACTCAGCATTATAGCGGCTTTTAAATCTGCCCACTGCCATACACTGTTAAACAAAATTAAAGTGGACCTGATGGAGCACTAGACTCTCTCAGTTCACCATCAGACACTGTCCGCCCAGTGATAAATTAGTTACTAAATATGAGTATTGTCATATTTGGGTAATGACATCAGCACCCTCTCCGGCCTCTTTGTTTACATTAAGTTTTCAGCCAGAGAATCTTCCAGATGACAGCTGAATAGGGCCAGGGTCAGTGCCTTATACAGGAAACTATGACATACATGACAGCCTCCCGCACAGGCACACTCTGCTTTGAGTACTGGAGTATCTCTGTACACAGCTCAGAGCTGATCCTTATTACCCCCAGTTACCTAATCTGAGAACTGGTGGTAATTGTTTAAGAATCTGTCACCGTCATAGTGACAGGTTCTTAAAGTGACAGTAGTTAGAAATTCAGGAATTTGACACATGTCGGTAATGTTACCAACACCTGTGCAATTACAGTAGGTAAAAGTAGTTCTTAAAGTGGAACTAAAGTACACTTATCTCCTCTCTAAGATCTGAAGTCTGTGAAATGTCCCTTGCTGATGCTGACATCTTTTCCCACAATGCTGGTCTTCGGGCTTCTTCACTGGCCAGCATAGGATGATGTAACTCCTGTGCATCTGTAGGACTCAGCCATCCTGGCACACGGGGACTGGGGGCGGTAAGGTATGCTTAGCTATTCACATACTGCGAGCAGGTAGGTAGGTCTATTTTATTGCAGACATTGCAAGTTCCCTCTGCGATAAATTGCCTGATCGCTCACAAATGTTATTAAAAGGCCTTCAGTTTTGCTTTAAGGGAACTATCACCATAAAAATTCTCATGAAAGTAATGGCCCGGAGCAGAAGTGAAACTGGGAGGAGGGCCAGCATGACTGGGGTGGGCAGTGAGGCGGAGTGGAGAATGAGGGTAGAAAGATAAAAAGAGGCATCTGCTTAGGATTGGTGGGCCTGGAGTTGGGGGGTGTTACCAAGAAAAGCTGTGGGGGGTGGCAACTTGGCAGTGGTCAGTTGGAGCACGGGTCAGGAAGAAGAAGAACGTTTTTTCCTTTGCTCCTAAGAGAAAAAAACTTTAACATGGGGGATCTCGAGGCCTTATTGTCCCAGCTACGGGAGGAGGCGGCGGCCACAGGTACCGAATGGCTACAGGCTACAGTATCCAGTTTAATTCAGTCCCCTAGCCAGGGATCCTCTGGCTCATCCGCAGGCCCCCCTCCTCAGACTCGCCCACGTGCTAGGAGGTCCAGGCCTCCTGAGCGTTTTAGCCCTGAGGCGACGAGAAGCGTCCGTGACAGTTTTGGGAGCCCTTTACAGGACCCTTCAGCGCCACCGGCCAAGCGGACGCCTGCTTCGCCCAGCGTGGTGGCCGGTAGGAATCCCCGCCCACGGCGGACCCGGGGTGGGAGCGCTTCTGCTAGGCCTGCTCTCACCCCCCTATCTACTGACCGTGGTTCCAGTGCGGCCTCCTCCACGGGTCCCATGCCCATTCCGAGGGCGGCTCGGCGGGGGAGAGAAGAATCGGCGGGTGCCGGCCTGATGCCTGGAGCGGCCGGGGCCTCTGTTCCGGAGAGACGGGGCGGAGTGGATCGTTGGCGGTGACACGGCGGCATGCTGGGGACACTGTGGTGGAGCGGTCCAGGTCGGCGGCTAGGCGGGCTTCCCCAGCCCGGCCCAGAGCTCAGCGTAGAGGCCGCGTGGAGCGGGATGAGTATCCCGGCACGGCGCGCAGGGATGACGTCACTGCAGGGCGCCGACGGTTCCAGGGAGTTCGGATGTGCGGCCTACTCATGCGGTCGGAAGGGAGGCTGGGAGTTCAGATGGCAGCATGTCAGAAGGGGAGATCGCCGAATCGGAGGAAGGAGAGATCCAGGAGGCGGAGCATGGAGCGGATCTTGCGGCTGGATGTCCTGTGGGGCAGCGACAGCCAGGTAGGGACATGTCTTCTGTCTTGTCTGTGTCTTCTCTTGTTTTTAGCTTTGGGGGCTCAGGGATTGCTGTAAGGGGTGCAGGGGGGACTGGGGTTCAGAAGGATGGAACAGGTAATGCGGTTACTGGTACAGGTTCCCCTCCCCTGGGTTTAGCAGTGGCACAAGACATGGGAGTGATGCACACCTTGTTGGCTGGCTTGCGGGAGGTGTTGGCGCGCTGCGAAGCTGGTGCATGGCCGGTGGCGGACGCTTCCCCGGTGGGGGTATGGGTGGCAGCCCGTACTTCTGCTGCTCAGGGTACTGCGTTGGGGGTTCTAGGCCAGGTCACGACAGTGGGGGAGGCTGGTACGGTCGCAGGCCCGGCAAATGGTGGGTCAGGTGTGAGCAATCCCGTAGTTCCGCTGCCGGTGGCGGCGGTGACAGCCAGTACATCGGCGGCAGTAGCGGATACCGTTGTGGCTGGAAAAAGAACGGTGGGGGTAGATGGGGTGTGTTTGGTGGATGCCGCCAAATGCGAAGTATATGTATTTTTTGAGGGTCCTCTGGGTGCTCATTTAAAGCCGGAGGTGAAAGAGCACATCTGGAAGGGGGAATATGTTGAAATTTTCTCTTTGTTGCCCTTGGAGAAGTTTAACTTGGACAAAGTTAAGCCGGACGAGAGCAAGAAGGAAGAGGAGGAAAAGCGGCGCTATCGTTTGATTCCTCGCACGTTTGCAAATTGGTTGCAGGCGTTTGTGATTTTGGCGGGCGTTATTGGGGAGAAGGCCCCAGAGAACTGCTCAGCTCTTTTTTGCTACCTTGACTCCATCGGGGAGGCACAACGAGTGTATGGGGGCACTGCGTGGTTGCGTTACGATGAGCAGTTCCGTCAACGGAAGGCGGTCCGCCCTTCTTTGCGGTGGGACCATAAGGACATTAGCCTCTGGATGAAGCTGATGTCCTCTCCCAGGAGTTCGTTGCCCCCCTTTCAGGGCGGGGCCGGGGGTTCGGCCTCTGCCGGGCAACCGGCCGGAAATCGTGTGGGTTTCTGCTGGCAATTTAATGCCGGTACGTGCAAATTCGGGGCAAAATGTCGTTTCCGCCATGAGTGTTCCACCTGTGGGGGTTTTCATCCCCAGTCTCGGTGTTTTAAACAAGGACGCGGAAAAGGGGGCGATTCTGGAAAAAGGGATGACGCCGGTGAGGGTAAGAAAGATGGCCCCGTTTCTAAGGCGCTATCCTAATCGGGAAGCAGCCGAGTTGTTAGAGTTGGGTTTTACCGAGGGTTTCAGATTACACTGTCATTTATTGGCGGCCCCGCCTATGGCTGACAATTTGAGGTCGGCCAGGGAGCATCCGGAGGTCGTTACTGAAAAATTATTCAAAGAAATTTTGTTGGGTCGTATGGCTGGCCCGTTTGAGTTGCTGCCGGTACCCAATCTGGTGGTATCCCCATTGGGTGTTGTCCCCAAAAAGGAGCCAAACAAGTTTCGGCTCATTCATCATTTGTCTCATCCGCGAGGGGGATCAGTTAACGATTCCATTGATCCGGATCTCTGTACGGTGTCGTACACGTCATTTGATACGGCGGTGGCTTGGGTCCAGCGGTATGGTAGGGGAGCGCTGTTGGCCAAAACGGACATCGAGGCTGCATTTTGCCTCTTGCCGGTCCATCCGGATAGCTGCCATCTTTTGGGCTGTAGATGGCAGGGTAGGTTTTTTGTTGATAGATGCTTACCCATGGGGTGTGCTATTTCCTGTTCCCTGTTTGAGCAGTTTAGCTCTTTTCTTGAATGGGTGGTGAGGGATATTTCGGGCTTGTCATCCGTCATTCACTACCTGGATGATTTTTTGTGTATAGGGCCTGCGGAGAGTTGGATTTGTGCATCCCTGTTGGCCACACTTCAGCAAGTTTTCGAGGTGTTTGGGGTCCCGTTGGCCGCCGACAAAACTAAAGGGCCGGCCACGGAACTTCGTTTCTTAGGTATCATCACCATAGCTATGGAGTGCCGCTTACCTCTGGATAAACTTGAGGATTTGAAGGAGGAGGTGGCGGGGGCCTTACGGGGTAAGAAGAATCAACTTCGGGCCCTGCAATCTCTCTTGGGCAAGTTAAATTTTGCCTGTTGCATTATGCCTATGGGGCGCGTTTTTTGCAGGCGATTGGCGGCTGCCACGGCTGGTGTTAGGGCACCGCATCACTACATCAGACTGGTCCAGGATCATAGGGAAGATTTGAAAGTGTGGGATTCCTTTTTAACTTCCTATAATGGCCGAAGTTTGTGGCAGGATCGGGTGGTTTCGAATTGTGATTTGGAACTTTTCACCGATGCAGTGGGTTCCGGTGGTTTTGGGGCTTTCTTCCAGGGGCGTTGGAGCGCGGGAGAGTGGCCAGCGGAATGGCAGGAGACTGGTTTGGTACGCAATCTAGCGGTGTTGGAATTGTTTCCCATCGTGCTTGCTGTTGAGCTATGGGGGGAAGATTTTAGGAATCGACGTGTACGTTTTCACTGTGATAATCTTGGGGTGGTTCAGGCCATTAATAATAACAGTGCTTCTTCTCCTCCAGTTGTGCGCTTACTGCGACATCTGGTTCTTACCTGTTTGCGTATTAATTGTTTTGTGTCTGCTGTAAATGTTCCTGGGATTGATAATTCAGTGGCTGATACGTTGTCTCGTTTCCAGTGGGACAGATTTCGTCAATTGGCACCGGAAGCGGAGCTGCGCGGGATTCCTTGCCCCGAGAGGTTAAGGAGCATCGTACTGCCACTGCCCATTTGTTGATGCGCAAGTCGGTTTCTGAGGCTACTTGGACAGCGTATACTAAGGTTTGGCAGGAATGGAAAGACTTGTTAAAGGAAGTTGGGGAAGGCTCTCCAGCAGAGCGTGCTGTGAATTTGTTGCTGTATTTTATCGGTAGGAACTTTGAGGCCGGGGTCTCGGCCTCGTATATGTCGCGGAAGTTAGCCGGACTGGCTTTTATGTTTCAGTTGACAGGGCAGCAGGATGTGACCAAGGTATTTATGGTTCGGCATGCTATGCGGGGATACCGCGTTGATCGGGCGGCTGCCGATAAGAGACGTCCTGTTTCTTTTGCGGTCTTGGGTGTCGTGGTAGATCAGTTGGGTAAGGTTTGTGTGTCCGAGTACGAGAGGGTGTTGTTTCGGGCTGTTTTTGTATTGGCCTTCTTTGGGGCTTTCCGGGTGGGTGAACTGGTTAGTCGGAACAAAAAAGGTCAAGGGGGCCTTGAAGTTCAGGACGTGTGGGTACAGGGTGATACTTTGGGTGTTTTCCTGAGGCGATCCAAGACAGATCAGTTGAGTAGGGGTGCCCGGGTTGAGTTGAGGGCGGTTCCTCGCTCTCCAATTTGTCCAGTTGTGGCTGTAGGGGAGTTTTGTAAACTTAGGCCTCTAGGTCCTGGGGTTTTCTTTAAGCATGAAGATGGGACGGCTTTGTCTCGCTTTCAATTTCAGGCCGTGTTTAAAAAATGTTTGGTCACAGCAGGTTTAAGGGCGGAGAATTATTCTTCTCACTCTTTCCGCATTGGGGTGGCGACGGAGGCAGTTCGCTGGGGATTAGATGAGAGGGCGGTAAAAAGTATTGGACGCTGGGAGTCTGCTAGATTCCGAACGTATATCCGCCCTCATTTATTGTAAGTCTTCGGGAAAAGGGGGGGGGAGGTTTTTTCTTGTGACTCCTCTCTCTCTCTGATTTTCTCACATATTCATGTTGTTCGTGTCTTGTAGGCCATTGTTTTTTAGTTAGGGGGTTATGTGTGTTTTTTCCCTCCTTTTTCTTTCAGATTCAGAAGCCTGCTTCATATGGATCCTGGGACATTCCTATGTGTATTGGGGTGCCAGGAGGGCGGATGTCCAACAAGGGGGCAGGTTCCTGGGTTTGTCTGTGGATGATTGCATTGTGCGTTGGCTTGGTATTCCGGGCATGCTTTGGTCCAGAGTGGTGCCCGAAATGCATAAGTACGCTCGTTTGGATCGCCCCCCTGATGTGGTTTTACTACATGTAGGGGGTAATGATCTTGGTTTGCGTTGCGCACGGGAACTTATTCGGGATATTAAGTTTGATTTGTTGCGATTACAGTCTTTTTTCCCCAGACACCATTTTTGTCTGGTCGGATATTGTGGCTAGAACTGCTTGGCGTATGGCTCGTTCTGTCGCTGGTATTAACAGAGCAAGGGTCAAGGTAAACAAAGCGGTAGCCAAGTTTTTCGTACGCAATGGAGGTTTGGCTGTACGTCATCGGGATCTGGAAGATGAAACGTGGCGTTTTTTGCGCGCGGATGGAGTTCACCTAAATGCCATAGGTATTGACCTGTGGCAGCTGGGTTTGCAGGATGGCGTACAGCGGGCGGGCCGAGTTTGGAGGGCGACACGTACGTAAGGTGTCACGTTCGTGTGCTTTAGCGATAGGTCTATGGGGTCTTTGAAGGTGGTGCTTAAAAAATAAGGGAGGTTTAGGGGGGATTGGGCCCATCCGGAGGGATGGGTGTCCCTTCCATTAAGAACAATACTATGGTAACAATGGTGTGTCGTTTTGGTTGTATCGTGAAGGAAGTAACTGGTTTGTCCCTTGAGCTTGCGTAATACACGGCAGGGGGCCTTTTTATGGAGTGTACCGATACAACTATGTTGGTTGAGAAATATTTTGCCCTTCAAAGACCTCTAGATCAGGCAGGTTTTAAAACTGATTTGTGTTCGGTTTAAGGTTATGTAAAAAATGTATTATATGCATTTACGTTGTACGTTTTATGCGAAAAAATTTTTGTATTTTATTTTGTTATAATAAAAGGCTGCTATGGCCATTCGACTCCAAAGAAACAGGTTGTGTCATCTGGTCAATGATTAATAATTTAGAAGGGGTTGTTAGTGGTGGATAACGAGAGCCTCAGTAAATATGCACATCCCTTAGTCATGTCTTCCACAAAATGAAAAGTCCCAGCAGATGTATCATTGGTGCAGATTGTGCAGCTGTAAACATTTGCATGTGTCACATTAAAAGAAAACACTTACTCTGTCCACAACTGGTGAAACCCTTTCTCGCCAGACGTTTTTTAGACAGGAGCTCTGCTAACCGCTCTCTCTTGGTGGTGTCAGATATTTCTCTCTTGGTGGTGTCAGATATTTCTTTCTTGGTGGTGTCAGATATTTCTTCTAGGGCGGTGCGACTCAAATCTGGAAATTACAGAAGTTTTCAAGAAAATTCACGCATATAATGTTCCAGCAGAGCTTGTACAAATCTAATAAACTACAGTCTATAGTTCCTGGTGTTTAACCACTTGACCTCCGGAAAGTTTTTACCCCTTTCATGACCAAAGGATGTCTTACTATTCAGCACTGGGCTACTTTAACTGGCAATTGTGTGGTCATGTACGCAAATTAAATTTTATATAATGTTTTTACCATTGGGTTTTTTAATGTTTTAATATATAAACAAAAAACCCCAAAATTTGAAAAAACGCCCCCGATATTTTGTACTTGCTTCTATAAAACATATCCAGTAATTTTTTTTTTTAATATCCTGCAATCTGTTTAATGAAATTGTTTCTTGCTGTCTCTATGTTCGTCTGCCTCCATGAGCTCCAGAACCTCTCCTTTTCCCCCTCACTTCCATTCAATTGGAATGAGCAGTGGAGGTTAGCCTCAGACACGTGCACTGCTCTATGCATACTACACATCCTATAGTTCATAGTCCCCATTCCATCTCAGAAGTGAGCAGAAGAACATGAATATGCTCCTACATACAATGGGACAATAGAGAACAAACGTAGCCACCCTTTAACAGGAAGTCCAATCACAGCTTCAATAAAAAAGGAATTTGGAGATTTGGAGGAGGCTGAGAGCAATAGAAGGGACTTTTTCAGTTAAGAATACATATCTACTCTTTCATATCATTTTCATCCCTTCAAACATCCCATCAAATTCCGAACAGGGAACATTTCAGGTTACTTCAAATCACACACATTTCCACCACACACTTTTTATAACTCTAAATGGGATACTTGATTTGAACATGCTGATGTCTTTTTCTAGTTCACGGACCACCAGATTTTTCAGTGTTAATATCTTTCACCTGACTAACTATTTATTGCTCATTCCACCTAGGTGATTTTACATGCATAGTGATTACTATCTCAATTTTTTTCACGCAATGTTGTGTTATTCCCATTGCTTATAAACCTCTTCGGTATATTAATATAGCTGTTATAACTATATATAACTATAGCTGTCATAACTCAATTTTGTACCTTAAACACTTATTTTCAGTGTATACATTACAATGTGCTGTTTTTTACATGTACCACCAAGTTACCTGAATAAAAAGTCTGTAGACAAAAAAAGTACATACCTAAATGGATTTTTTTTTTAAAAATCAGAGTTTACTATCACTTAGATGTTAGTTTTAATACTTATCGATCATCAACATCTAAAAATGTCCTTATTCATTTATTTTTTTTTTGCATACATATTTTATTAAAGTTTTCACATACAATACAGTAAATGGTTTCATGGATAACATTGTAAATATACTAGTACAAACAGAAAGCATATTGAAATATGGCATACGAAAAGAACTTCGCCTAAAGCCTATATATACCGTAAGATCCGAGGGAGTCATCCTGCCCCTGCAGTGTTTGGGTAGCTAAACCCACTATGTTATCCTTCATATAGGGTTATTGTAAGGCGTAGCCCTAAACTGTCTAACGTTTGAGAACAAGGTATATAGGAGCACTACCGATTAGGTCAGTTAAAATATCTCAAGGGGGGGTGGAAGTCAAAGCAGACAAGACTTCCATTCCCTCACAGAGGGCAGAGACATAGATCTCCAGTGGACTGGTACACACAGCATGGCAGCGTTTATCAAGTGCATAGCCACCGACTTAAAGTAGCATTTTCTGGGAATTTGTGAATGATGTAGTAAATATTGTGCTGGAGTGAACTCTAACGGGAGTGAAGTGATCAGGGTTGTCGTGTCTTGAACCTTTAAGCCAATACGGCTGGATCAGGGAGCATGTCCACCAGATATGAAGAGGAGTGCCCTTCTCCACACCGCACCTCCAACAGCGGTCATACACAGCCGGTAAAAATTTATGTAGGATATCTGGTGTTTTGTACCACTTAGTTTTGATTTTGTATCCATTCTCCTGTGTCACCACGTTTAGGGACCCCTTGTGGATATATAGATGTATTTGGTCCCGAGAGGCCTCATCTAATTCCACATCCAGAGCAGATTCCCAGAAAGCATGGTCAGCGCTCATTGTAGCATATCGCTCCCCAAATATCGAGGCACAGAGAGCCGAGATGACATGGCTTTGGGGAGATGATCTGGTGCAGAGAGACTCAAATACCGTTGGATCCCTAATAAAGTGCCTTCTATAAGTTGGGTTGTCTAAGTAGTGTTTCAGTTGCAAGTATGACCAGAAAGGGAACTTCGCTGTATTGGATAATTCAGCCAATTCTTTGTGTGTTTTGAACCTCCCTCTCCAGAAAAAGTGTCTTGCTTGAATTTCCCTATGTGGCCATTCTGCTGCCAGGAAATTCCTGGCTAGGCCTGGAAAAAAAAGATGGGTTGCCCCTAAGGGGGGCGATCGAGCATTCTTTGGATAATAGTTTATGTGTGGTACAAACCCTGTCAAATGCCTGAAGAATTGCTCCAATTAGAGGGTGGGCATATAGATGGGGGGGGGGGGGGTACATGTTCCTTTGGGAGCCATGGTACTATACCTAGTTCCGCCTGAGAGACTAGGTGTTCGAGACCGACCCACCCTTTGTACCGTTCATGGATCTTCCAATCCACCACCCTAGTCAGGTGGACTGCCCAGTAGTACTGTTGGAGGTCTGGGAGACCAATCCTCCCACTTGACTTTGGCAACACTAGCTTGGCCCATTTAATTTGTGCGGGTTTGTTGCCCCATAAGAAGGACCTACACATAGCCCTGTATGCCGCAAAAAATGAGGGTGGCAGTGGGATTGGGATCATTTGCATCTTGTAAAGAACGCGAGGAAGGATCGTCATTTTTAAAATTGAAGCACGCCCAAACCAAGAGATTGAGGGCACATGCCATTTCTGAAGATCTCAACGCATGTTCTTCAATTCCGCCATAAAGTTTCTAGAATGGAGCTCTGTTTGACAGGGAGTTTTATACCTAGATATATGACAATGTCCATTTTCTATTGGAATGGAAAGTTCATCTGGCATTGTCGCATAAGGTCTGAAGGTAGGAAAACATTCAAGGCGAATTAATTTGAATAGTTGATTTTCAAGTTGGAGATGTGTTTGAATTGTTCAAGAACTGACAGGAGGTTCGGTAGGGACGTTAGTGGGGAGGAAAGAAATTAATAAGACGTTGTCTGCAAACGCTGCTATTTTAAATTCACGGCCATGTACCCGTACCCCTTTGATGTCTGTGTGCTCCCTAATACAACGGAGAAGGGGTTCCAGGGTAAGGATATAGAGAAGGGGTGATGGGGACAGCCCTGTCTCGTTCCGTTGTGGATAGAGAAGGCATTCCACAGGTGGCCATTGACTCTAACTCTTGCCCTCAGGTTGGCATATAGGGACAGAATGAGTGTACGCATTTTAGTTTCAAGACCCAGAGCTCCCAGTACTTCACCCAAATAGTCCCAGGCCACTCGGTCTAACGCCTTCTCCGCATCCATTGCAGAGAAAAAGCCCTCACCTTGGTTAGAAGTTAGCCAGTGGTGAAGGTTCAAGGCTTTAATAGTATTGTCCTTAGCCTCTCTGCCTGGGACAAAGCCTACTTGGTCCAGTCCCACCCATTGTGGTACATATTGGGATAGATGTGTTGCTATGATTTTTTAAAAAAGCTTAACGTCCACATTAAGTAAGGATATTGGACGATATGAGGCAACATTGGCTGGGTACTTATCTTTTGATATATTCTTCCAGTAAGGTGGTCGAGGAATAGGGAGTTGCTGACAGTGAGTTAAAAGCTTTAAGAAAGCTTGGGGCAAGGAGGCCAAGAAGCACTTGTAATACTGGGCAGAGAATCCATCAGGGCCGCACCCCATTCTTCCAAGACAGAGGCACCTCAAGGTTCTGTATAGCATCATTGGTTAGAGGAGAAGGACTGTATCGACTTAGGAATTCCCATATCAGTTTTATCCTATTGTCTGCTCTTACGGAATTTGGTTAACGGGGGTGAATGTTATATTGTTTATTTAAAAGCGCTGGAATTGAGAGGCTATAACTTCATTTTTGGAATGGGTGTTCCCAGAAGTGTCAGTTACATGGTGCACTGTGGTAGTTGGTGTCCTGGTTCTGTGTGGTGGCCCTAGCCAGAACTCTACCCGGTTTCTTGCTTTGTTCAGAAAAAAAACATGCATCAGTATGTGTCTTTTGCGCACCCTTTTAAAGAGTTCTTCCACTAAGAGGGCCGAGCTCCTGCCAGTTCCTGTGATAATTCGATTGCAAGTGAGCGTTTGTGTTGAGCTTCTAGTTCATGTATCTTGGCTGATAGTTCTTTTATCAGCTTATGATGTTCTCTCTTCCTCCGAACTGCAATGGAGATCATGTGTCCCCGTATGACACATTTATGCGCTTCCCACTGAGTCAGAGGTGAGATGCCAGGTGTGTGATTAAGGCGAAAGAATTCCTCAATATGTTGCCTGATAATGGCCAGGTCCCCAGGGTCTGTCAGAATGGACGCATCCATTCTCCAGATCTTGCAGGAGACCTCCCTGTCAGGGAAGACCAGGGTCATTGTGACTGGGTGATGGTCTGAGAGTATCATCTACTCTATGGTAGCTTTGTGTAGGTACGAAAGGTCAGATTGGCATATGAAAAGATGATCCAATCTCGAATAGCAGTTATGTTGTGGGGAGAAAAAAGTGCAATTTAAGGTTCTCCATGTGTCATGAAGGGTAAGAGAGGCCAGTAGTCTTTTGGCTTGACGTAAGGCTGAGAAGGGGTGCCAGAGGAGGTATCCAGCAATAGGTTCAGGGCCAAATTGAAGTCCCCTCCAAGAATCAAAAGACCTGATTGAAAGGTCTCACTTAAGCAGGGTTTCCCGAATAAAGGGTACTTGCTTAGAGTTGGGGCAATAGATATTGGCTAAGGTCACCGGTCTATTATTCCATATCCCTTTTAAAAAAAGGAATCTGCCATCTGGATCCAGCATCTGGTCAGTAAGAGTAAATGATGTAAATGTAATTATGTATAATCAAACATTAAAACCACTTGATCTTACCGGATCTAACGAATATCAATTAGCCGGGATGATTTTTGGCCAGAAAATTGCATGTGGGGGGCCAACCCGTCCTTATGTACCACCTAATATCTCTATTTTTATGTGGAATATGTCTGAATTTATGTGAGATCTAATGTTAAAACCACTTGATCTTACCGGATCTAACGAATATCTATTATCCTAAATTATTTTTGGCCAAAAAATTTGATAAGGGGGGCCAACCCGTCCTTATGTACCACCTAATATCTCTATTTTATGTGGAATATCTCTGAAATTATGTGAGCTCTAATGTTAAAACTACTTGATCTTACTGGATCTAAGAATTAGCTATTAGCCAGGATGATTTTTGGCCAGAAAATTTGATAAGGGGGGCCAGCCCCCCTCATGATTCACTTAAGTCTCTAATTATGTGATATCTAACGTTAAAACCACTTGATTTTACCGGATCTAATAAATAGCTTCCAAAATAGCTAACTGTTTGGTCAATTTTTTGATAAGGGGGGCTGATGACGGGTTAGCCCCCCCAGAAAATAACTGTTAATATTGCTTCTTCGGTGTGAGATCTAACGCAAACAACGGTTGATCTAACCTGATCTAACAAACTACATAAGATTTTTTCAAAAATTTTGATATGGGGGGGCTAACCCGGCAGAGGTCCCATATTCCTATCCCTATCCAATTTGTACCCCCAATAAAACAACAAAAACAAAGCTTGCAAAAGACTGTTCATTGTCCCTGGAAAGGATGTATGAAGTCTGGCAGTGGGGTGATTTGGCTACACTCTGATGTAATTGGGAACCCTGATGTAAAGGGGAATGCAGTGGACTCTAATATAACGTGGTCTCTGCTGACCAGAGCCCCCCCCCCCCTCCCTTACATCAGAGTTCCCCCTTGGAATATGATCTGCAGCATTCCCCTTAACGTCAGAGTTCCCTTTTACTGTAAGGGGGAATCCTGCACACTGATATATGGTGGATCTCTGTGCTGGCTGGGTTATATTAATGTGACCTTCATGTAACTGTAGAAATATGATGTTTTGACTTTTGTTTAACTTAAACACATTGCTAATAGCACTAGCTATGTGTTTATAGTTTAAAAATATTGATATTTGCATGGTTTAGCACTGAAAATGTCCAATTTAGGTCCTTTTTTTTCAGTGACAATAAAAAATGCGGCTCTGCCAGTAAATGTCACGATTAATTGCCAGTAAAATAATGGTGTCGTTTGTAAATTTTGGCTTTCTGCCAGTAAATTTCACTTTGGGGGGTTGGCAACGCTGATTTGGGTAAATCTGAAGACAAAAATCTGCAGAAAATCTAATAGTGTGTATGGGGTCTAAGACTAGAATGCCATTAAAGTTCATGTGCGGCAATATAGTGTGTATAATATAGTGTGTACTCTGCAAAATCCCTCCCTTCTTCACTTTGTTGTATCAGGTGTGGGCGGGGCCTGTTGGGAAACTGGGAGTCTAGTAGTGCTCTATCAGGTCCATTTTAGTTTTGATTGACAGCACACAGCAGTGGACACGTTGATTGCCAATACTCAGCACTATAGCGGCTTTTAAATCTGCCCACTGCCATACACTGTTAAACAAAATTAAAGTGGACCTGATAGAGCACTAGACTCTCTCAGTTCACCATCAGACACTGTCCACCCAGTGATAAATTAGTTACTAAATATGAGCATTGTCATATTTGGGTAATGACATCAGCACCCTCTCCGGCCTCTTTGTTTACATTAAGTTTTCAGCCAGAGAATCTTCCAGCTGACAGATGAATAGGGCCAGGGTCAGTGCCTTATACGGGAAACTATCACATACACTACCGTTCAAAAGTTTGGGGTCACATTGAAATGTCCTTATTTTTGAAGGAAAAGCACTGTACTTTTAAATGAAGCTAACTTTAAACTAGTCCTAACTTTAAACAAATATACTCTATACATTGCTAATGTGGTAAATGACTATTCTAACTGCAAATGTCTAGTTTTTGGTGCAATATCTACATAGGTGTATAGAGGCCCATTTCCAGCAACTATCACTCCAGTGTTCTAATGGTACAATGTGTTTGCTCATTGGCTCAGAAGGCTAATTGATGATTAGCAAACCCTTGTGCAATCATGTTCACACATCTAAAAACAGTCTAGCTCCTTCCAGAAGCTACAAAACTGACCTTCCTGTGAGCAGATTGAGTTTCTGGAGCATCACATTTGTGGGGTCAATTAAACGCTCAAAATGGCCAGAAAAAGAGAACTTTCATCTGAAACTCGACAGTCTATTCTTGTTCTTAGAAATGAAGGCTATTCCATGCGAGAAATTGCAAAGAAATTGAAGATTTCCTACAACGGTGTGTACTACTCCCTTCAGAGGACAGCACAAACAGGCTCTAACCAGAGTAGAAAAAGAAGTGGGAGGCCACGTTGCACAACTAAGCAAGAAGATAAGCACATTAGAGTCTCTAGTTTGAGAAACAGACGCCTCACAGGTCCCCAACTGGCATCTTCATTAAATAGTACCCGCAAAACACCAGTGTCAACATCTACAGTGAAGAGGCGGCTGCGGGATTTTGGGCTTCAGGGCAGAGTGGCAAAGAAAAAGCCATATCTGAGACTGGCCAATAAAAGAAAAAGATTAAGATGGGCAAAAGAACACAGACATTGGACAGAGGAAGACTGGAAAAAAGTGTTGTGGACGGATGAATCCAAGTTTGAGGTGTTTGGATCACAAAGAAGAACGTTTGTGAGACGCAGAACAAATGAAAAGATGCTGGAAGAATGCCTGACGCCATCTGTTAAGCATGGTGGAGGTAATGTGATGGTCTGGGGTTGCTTTGGTGCTGGTAAGGTGGGAGCTTTGTACAGGGTAAAAGGGATTCTGAATAAGGAAGGCTATCACTCCATTTTGCAACGCCATGCCATACCCAGTGGACAGCGCTTGATTGGAGCCAATTTCATCCTACAACAGGACAATGACCCTAAACACACCTCCAAATTGTGCAAGAACTATTTACAGCAGAAGCAGGCAGCTGGTATTCTATCGGTAATGGAGTGGCCAGCACAGTCACCAGATCTGAACCCCATTGAGCTGTTGTGGGAGCAGCTTGACCGTATGGTACGCCAGAAGTGCCCATCCAACCAATCCAACTTGTGGGAGCTGCTTCTAGAAGCGTGGGGTGCAATTTCTCCAGCTTACCTCAATAAATTAACAGCTAGAATGCCAAAGGTGTGCAATGCTGTAATTGCTGCAAAAGGAGGATTCTTTGATGAAAGCAAAGTTTGATGTAAAAACAATGTTATTTCAAATACAAATCATTATTTCTAACCTTGTCAATGTCTTGACTCTATTTTCTATTCATTTCACAACGTATGGTGGCGAATAAGTGTGACCTTTCATGGAAAACACAAAATTGTTTGGGTGACCCCAAACTTTTGAACGGTAGTGTACATGACAGCCTCCCGCACAGGCACACTCTGCTTTGAGTACTGGAGTATCTCTGTACACAGCTCAGAGCTGATCCTTATTACCCCCAGTTACCTAATCTGAGAACTGGTGGTAATTGTTTAAGAATCTGTCACCGTCATAGTGACAGGTTCTTAAAGTGACAGTAGTTAGAAATTCAGGAATTTGACACATGTCGGTAATGTTACCAACACCTGTGCAATTACAGTAGGTAAAAGTAGTTCTTAAAGTGGAACTAAAGTACACTTATCTTATCTCTAAGATCTGAAGTCTGTGAAATGTCCCTTGCTGATGCTGGCATCTTTTCCCACAATGCTGGTCTTCGGGCTTCTTCACTGGCCAGCATAGGATGATGTAACTCCTGTGCATGTGTAGGACTCAGCCATCCTGGCACACGGGGACCAGGCCGGTAATGTAAGATAAACTACACACGCTCAGCTAGGTTTATATACTGCAAAATGCTATGAGCAGGCAGGTAGGGTTATTTTATTGCAGACATTGCATGTCACTTCTGCGATAAATTGCCGGCCTGCTCGCAAGTGTTATGAAAAGGCCCTCAGTTTTGCTTTAAGGGAACTATCACCATAAAAATTCTCATGAATGTCTTCCACAAAATGAAAAGTCCCAGCAGATGTATCATTGGTGCAGATTGTGCAGCTGTAAACATTTGCATGTGTCACATTAAAAGGAAAACACTTACTCTGTCCACAACTGGTGAAACCCTTTCTCGCCAGACGTTTTTTAGACAGGAGCTCTGCTAACCGCTCTCTCTTGGTGGTGTCAGGTATTTCTCTCTTGGTGGTGTCAGATATTTCTTCTAGGGCGGTGCGACTCAAATCTGGAAAGTACAGAAGTTTTCAAGAAAATTCACGCATAAAATGTTCCAGCAGAGCTTGTACAAATCTAATAAACTACAGTCTATAGTTCCTGGTGTTTAACCACTTGACCTCCGGAAAGTTTTTACCCCTTTCATGACCAAAGGATGTCTTACTATTCAGCACTGCGCTACTTTAACTGGCAATTATGTGGTCATGTACGCAAATTAAATTTTATATAATGTTTTCACCATTGGGTTTTTTAATGTTTTAATATTTAAACCAAAAACCCCAAAATTTGAAAAAACGCCTCCGATATTTTGTACTTGCTGCTATAAAATATATCCAGGAATTTTTTTTTTTTTTTTAATAACCTGCAATCTGTTTAATGAAATTGTTTCTTGCTGTCTCTATGTTCGTCTGCCTCTGTGAGCTCCCGAACCTCTCCTTTTCCCCCTCACTTCCATTTAATTGGAATGAGCAGTGGAGGTTAGACACGTGCACTGCTCTATGCATACTACACATCCTATAGTTCATAGTTCCCATTCCATCTTATGCCCCGTACACACGGTCGGATTTTCCGACGGAAAATGTGTGATAGGACCTTGTTGTGGGAAATTCCGACCGTGTGTAGGCTCCATCACACATTTTCCATCGGACTTTCCGACACACAAAGTTTGAGAGCAGGATATAAAATTTTCCGACAACAAAATCCGTTGTCGGAAATTCCGATCGTGTGTACACAAATCCGACGGACAAAGTGCCACGCATGCTCAGAATAAATAAAGAGATGAAAGCTATTGGCCACTGCCCCGTTTATAGTCCCGACGTACGTGTTTTACGTCACCGCGTTCAGAACGATCGGATTTTCTGACAACTTTGTGTGACCGTGTGTATGCAAGACAAGTTTGAGCCAACATCCGTCGGAAAAAATCCTAGGACTAGACTAACTAATGCTCATTCCACCTAGGTGATTTTACATGCATAGTGATTACTATCTCAATTTTTTTGACGCAATGTTGTGTTATTCCCATTGCCTATAAACCTCTTTGGTATATTAATATAGCTGTTATAACTAACTATATATAACTATAGCTGTTATAACTCAATTTTGTACCTTAAACACTTATTTTCAGTGTATACATTACAATGTGCTTTTTTTTACATGTACCACCGATACCTGAATAAAAAAAGTCTGTAAATAAAAAAAAAGTACATACCTAAATGTTTTTTTTTTTAAAATCAGAGTTTACTATCACTAGTGCCATGTACACACGGTCGGACTTTCCGGCAGGAAAAGTCAGACGGAATCGTTTCATTGGACATTCCGATCATGTGTGGGCCTCATCAGACTTTTTTTTCGAAAATTCTGACGGACCTAGAAATAGAACATATTTTAAATCTTACCGACGGAATCAGTTCTTATCGGGAAAACCGCTAGTCTGTATGCTGTTCTGACGGACCAAAAACGACGCATGCTCCCGAAGCAAGTACGAGGCGGCAGCTATTGGCTACTTGCTATTACTCAATATTGAATTTCTTTTTTCTAATCCCGTCGTTGTACGTTACCGCGTTCTAGACGGTCAGACTTTGGTGTGATCGTGTGTAGGCAAGACAGTTTCAGCGGAACTCCGTCGGAAAGTCCTTCAGAGTTTATTCTAAAGGAAAAAACGGTTGTGTGTACGCGGCATTAGATGTTAGTTTAATATTTATCGATCATCAACATCTAAAAATGTCCTTTTTTTTGTTTGTTTCATACATATTTTATTAAAGTTTTCACGTACAATACAGTAAATGGTTTCATGGATAACATTGTAAATATACTAGTACAAACAGAAAGCGTAACGAAATATGGCATACGAAAAGAACTTCGCCTAAAGCCTATATATACCTTAAGATCCGAGGGAGTCATCCTGTCCCTGCAGTGTTTGGGTAGCTAAACCCACTATGTTATCCTTCATATAGGGTTATTGTAAGGCGTAGCCCTAAACTGTCTAACGTTTGAGAACAAGGTATATAGGAGCACTACCGATTAGTTCAGTTAAAATATCTCAAGGGGGGGTGGAAGTCAAAGCAGTCAAGACTTCCATCCCCTCATAGAGGGCAGAGACATAGATCTCCAGTGGACTGGTACACACAGCATGGCAGCGTTTATCAAGTGCATAGCCACCGACTTGAAGTAGCATTTTCTGGGAATTTGTGAATGATATATTATTGTGCTGGAGTGAATTCTAACGGGAGTGAAGTGATCAGTTTTGTCGTGTCATGAACCTTACGCCAATACGGCTGGATCAGGGAGCATGTCCACCAGATATGAAGAAGAGTGCCCTTCTCCACTCTGCACCTCCAACAGCGGTCAGACACCGCTGGTATAAATTTATGTAGGATATCTGGCGGTTTTTACCACTTTTTGATTTGATTTTGTATCTATTCTCCTGTGTCGCCACGTTTAGGGACCCCTTGTGGATATATAGATGTATTCGGTCCCAAGAGGCCTCATCTAATTCCACATCCAGAGCAGATTCCCAGAAAACGTGGTCAGCGCACATTGTACATATAGCTCCCCAAAAATCGAGGCATAGAGAGCCAAGATGACATGGCTTTGGGGAGATGATCTGGTGCAGAGAGACTGAAATACCTTTGGATCCCTAATAAAGTGCTTCTATGAGTTGGATTGTCTAAGTAGTGTTTCAGTTGCAAGTATAACCAGAAAGGGAACTTCGCTGTATTGGATAATTCAGCCAATTCTTTGTGTTTTTTGAACCTCCCTCTCCAGAAAAAGTGTCTTGCTTGGATTTCCCTATGTGGCCATTCTGCTGCCAGGAAATTCCTGGCTAGGCCTGGAATAAAAGATGGGTTGCCCCTAAGGGGGGGTGATCGAGCATTCCTTGGATAATAGTTTGTGTGGTACATGCCCTGTCAAACGACTGAAGAATAGCTCCAATTAGAGGGTGGGCATATAGATGGGGGGTATGTGTTCCTTTGGGAGCCATGGTACTATACCTAGTTCCGGCTTAGAGACTAGGTCTTTGAGACCGACCCACCCTTTGTACCTTTCATGGATCTTCCAATCCACCGCCCTAGTCAGATGGACTGCCCAGTAGTTTTGTTGGAGGTCTGGGAGACCAATCCCCCCACTTGACTTTGACAACACTAGCTTGGCCCATTTAAATTGTGCGGGTTTGTTGCCTCATAAGAAGGACCTACACATAGCCCTGTATGCCGCGAAAAATGAGGGTGGCAGTCGGATTGGGATCATTTGAATCTTGCAAAAGCATGCGAGGAAGGATCGTCATTTTTAAAATTGAAGCACGCCCAAACCAAGAGATTGAGGGCACATGCCATTTCTGAAGATCTCAACGCATGTTCTCCAATTCCGCCATGAAGTTTCTAGAATAGAGCTCTGTTAGGTTGACAGGGAGTTTTATACCTAGATATGTGATAGCGTCAGTTTTCCATTGGAATGGAAAGTTCATCTGACATTGTCGCATAAGGTCTGAAGGTAGGGAAACATTCAAGGTGAATGACTTTGAGTAGTTGATTTTCAAGTTGGAGATGTGTTTGAATTGTTCAAGAACTGACAGGAGGTTCAGTAGGGACGTTAGTGGGGAGGAAAGAAATTAATAAGACGTCGTCTGTAAACACTGCTATTTTAAGTTCACGGACATGTACCTGTACCCCTTTGTGTCTGTGTGCTCCTTAATACAACGGAGAAGGGGTTCCAGGGTAAGGATATAGAGAAGGGGTAATGGGGACAGCACTGTCTCGTTCCGTTGTGGATGGAGAAGGCATTCGACAGGTGGCCATTGACTCTAACTCTTGCCCTCAGTTTGGCATATAGGGACAGAATGAGTGTACACATTTTGGTGCCAAGACCCAGAGCTCCCAGTACTTCACCCAAATAGTCCCAGGCCACTCGGTCGAATGCCTTCTCCGCATCCATTGCAAGGAAAAAGCCCTCCCCTTGATTAGAAGTTAGCCAGTGGTGAAGGTTCAAGGCTTTGATAGTATTGTCCCTAGCCCCTCTGCGTGGGACAAAGCCTACTTGGTCCAGTCCCACCCATTGTGGCACATATTGGGATAGATGTGTTCCTAAGATTTTTGAAAAAAGCTTAAGGTCCACATTAAGTAAGGATATTGAACGGTATAAGGCAACATTGGTTGGGTCCTTATCTTTTGGAATCACCGTGATATATGCTTCCAGTAAGGTGGCCGAGGAATAGGGAGTTGCTGACAGTGAGTTAAAAGCTTTAAGAAAGCTTGGGGCAAGGAGGTCCGAGAAGCGCTTGTAATACTGGGCAGAGAATCCATCAGGGCTTGGGCTTTTACCCGGTTTTGTAGCCTTCAGTACCGCACCCCATTCTTCCAAGGACAGAGGCGCCTCAAGGTCCTGTATAGCATCATTGCTTAGAGGAGAAGGACTGTATTGACTTAGGAATTCTTGTATCAGTTTTATCCTATTGTCTGCTCTTACAGAGTTTGGTTCGCCGGGATGATGGTTATATACAGTAGTTTGCTGTAAAAGCATTGGAATTGAGCGGTTATAGCTTCATTTTGGGAATGGGTGTTCTCAGAAGTGTCAGTTACATGGTGCACTGTGGTGGTTGGTGTCCGGTTCTGTGTGGTGGCCCTAGCCAGAAGTCTACCTGGTTTATTGCTTTGTTCATAAAACAAGCATCAGTATGTGTCTTTTGCTCGCCCTTTTAAAGAGTTCTTCAACTAAGAGGGCCCGAGCCTCCGCCAGTTCCTGTGCTAATTGGATTGCAAGTGAGCGTTTATGTTGAGCTTCTAGTTCATGTATCTTGGCTGATAGTTCTTTTATCAGCTTTTGATGTTCTCTCTTCCTCCGAGCTGCAATGGAGAGCATGTGTCCCCATATGACACATTTATGCGCTTCCCACTGAGTCAGAGGTGAGATGCCAGGTGTGTGATTGAGGCAAAAGAATTCCTCAATATGTTGCCTGATAATGGCCAGGTCCCCAGGGTCTGCCAGAAGGAATGCGTCCATTCTCCAGATCTTGGAGGAGGCCTCCCTGTCAGGGAAGACCAGGGTCATTGTGACTGGGTGGTGGTCTGAGAGTACCATCTGCTCTATGGTAGCTTTGTGTAGGTACAAAAGGTCAGATGAGCGTATGAAGAGATAATCCAATCTCGAATAGCGGTTATGTGGTAGGGAGAAAAAAGTGTAATCCTGCCCGTCGGAGTTTAAGGTTCTCCATGTGTCATGAAGGGTAAGAGAGGCCAGTTGTCTTTTGGCTTGACGTAAGGCTGAGAAGGAGAGAGAAGAGGTGCCAGAGGAAGTGTCCAGCAATGGGTTCAGGGCCAAATTGAAGTCCCCTCCAAGAATCAAAAGACCTGATTGAAAGGTCTCTAAGTTAAGCAGGGTTTCCCAAATAAAGGGTACTTGCTTAGAGTTGGGGCAATAGATATTGGCTAAGGTCGCCGGTCTATTCTTCCATATCCCTTTAAAAAAAAGGAATCGGCCCTCTGGATCCAGCATCTGATCAGTAAGGGTAAATAACAACGACCTAGATAGCAAAATCGAGACTCCCTTAGTTTTTGTAATAGGAATATTCCTGCGCTACCCAATTGGAAAAAGAAAAGAAAACAAGTACTCAGAAAAATAGTAAAAACGCACGTATGCGACTGGACAGCTGCATGCACCGAAGCAAGGGTCAGACATAAGCCCAAAATCAAACTGAGGTATAGGGGGGGAGGTGCTGCGCTAACCAGAAGAAAGCTGTAAATCTCTGTCTGTGGTCAATTAATAAAATGACATAAAATCGCATCATAAATCGCATAAATAAGTGTTGACACTAAAAACGTTCAAGTCTTAATAATCAGCATCATGTGTATGTGAAAAAAGTGCATAAAAAATCCTTTTCAGTTGGTATATACTAAATGACAAAAAAAATTGCATGTAAAATCGCATAAATAAGTGTTGACACTAAAAACATATAAATCTAGATAATCATGTGTTGGTGCACAAAGGGACATAAACACTACTTCATGTGAATAATTCTAAATAAAAATTCATAGAATAAATCAGAAATAACCATCAAAAACATATCCTTATAAATGGTGCAAAACGTACAAAGTGCCAGTTCTTAAAGGTGATCTAGATATCGCAAATAAAACACATCAATCCAACGCAATATGGATCATAAATAATATAAATAAATGTCCCAATAATAGTGATATAAAATATATTGTGCTGGCCTGCGAAACAAATGACCAATGACATGCCAGTAAGTGCAGCAAACTTAAAGTGCCAGTGTAAATGTCATTGAAGGTGCAAAAGCAAGTTCTGGTGTATTCAACAAAACAACAGTGGGGTGTCTGGGATGCAATTCACTCAGTGTCCTCTTCGTGCATAAAACACTAATGTAAGCAGTGGCCCCTTACCTAGCGGTGCTAGGTCAACCGCATGAATTGTAGCTAAAACGCCAGGTCCTGAGCCTCCATCGCGTCCCTATATCCACGCTTGCCGGTGTTGGGTTATCCTAATGGCAGCTGATTACAAGTGGCTATGGTCCTATCAGGGGTCCTGGACCAGCGCGGATCCTAGCTCAGCCTCCATATCTCAGGTATGTATGTACAGGAATATGCAGGACAAAGGTACTTGATAGTGAAGTATGTCTTAAAAAGGTAATGCTTTATTAAAAATCTTTAAGTAGATGTACTCACATAAAAACAATGCAGAGCAAACCTCTCTCCTACGAGCAGCGAACTCGTTCTGTGTCTAGCAATGTGAAACAGCCTATTCCGTCCCGACGCGTGTCATCACCGATCACGTGACTTCTTCAGGGGATGCGCAAAATAGGCTTATTGTGGTCTTAAATAGTCTCTCCCATAGTGATTAATGGTCGGCCATTTTCTCGTAGCCACGCCGGCCATTACTGGGTCTCACATGGGCGTGGCCATTTTGTAGGTTAGAAACGACACATGGGTCTCACATGGGCGCGGCCATTTTGTAGGTTAGAAACGACTACCTGATCTTAACAAAGCTAATAACTAGGTGTCTGATGGGCGTGGCCATTTTATAGGTTAGAGAAGACTTTATACTCATACCAAGGCAAATAGATACCGAATTGGCTGTATGTCTATGTAACGATATATTGCGTTGCTCATAAATATGGCTTAATGATATACAGAGGGGCTAATTGGCCAGAGACGGACGCATAGGTGGGCATATATTAAAAAAGAGAGAGATCCTGCTGTATTGGAAGCTAAAAAATGCCAAATGATCAGAGGCTACCACTAAAAGTGCATACATGGAAATTTTAATTCGTAAAATATATTGAAAGGTAATAAAAAGGCTAAAATTTAATTATTTAATAAAATATGATTAAACCTTTCAATATATTTTACGAATTAAAATTTCCATCTATGCACTTTTAGTGGTAGCCTCTGATCATTTGGCATTTTTTAGCTTCCATTACAGCAGGATCTCTCTCTTTTTTAATATATGCCCACCTATGCGTCCGTCTCTGGCCAATTAGCCCCTCTGTATATCATTAAGCCATATTTATGAGCAAAGCAATATATCGTTACATAGACATACAGCCAATTCGGTATTTGCCTTGGTATGAGTATAAAGTCTTCTCTAACCTATAAAATGGCCGCGCCCATCAGACACCTAGTTATTAGCTTTGTTAAGATCAGGTAGTCGTTTCTAACCTACAAAATGGCCGTGCCCATGTGAGACCCATGTGTCGTTTCTAACCTACAAAATGGCCGCGCCCATGTGAGACCCAGTAATGGCCGGCGTGGCTACGAGAAAATGGCCACCCATTAATCACTATGGGAGAGACTATTTAAGACCACAATAAGCCTATTTTGCTCATCCCCTGAAGAAGTCACGTGATTGATGATGACACGCGTAGGTACAGAATAGGCTGTTTCACATTGCTAGACACAGAACGAGTTCGCTGCTCGTAGGAGAGATGTTTGCTCTGCATTGTTTTTATGTGAGTACATCTACTTAAAGATTTTTAATAAAGCATTACCTGGTTAAGACATACTTCACTATCAAGTACCTTTGTCCTGCATATTCCTGTACATATATACTTGAGATGTGGAGGCTGAGCTAGGATCCGCGCTGGTCCAGGACCCCTGATAGGACCATAGCCACTTGTAATCAGCTGCCAATAAGATAACCCAACACCGGCAAGCGTGGATATAGGGACGCGATGGAGGCTCAGGACCTGGTGTTTTAGCTACAATTCATGCGGTTGACCTAGCACCGCTAGGTAAGGGGCCACTGCTTACATTAGTGTTTTATGCACGAAGAGGACACTGAGTGAATTGCATCCCAGACACCCCACTGTTGTTTTGTTGAATACACCAGAACTTGCTTTTGCACCTTCAATGACTTTTACACTGGCACTTTAAGTTTGCTGCACTTACTGTCATGTCATTGGCATTTGTTTCGCAGGCCAGCACAATATATTTTATATCACTATTATTGGACATTTATTTATATTATTTATTATCCATATTGCGTTGGATTGATGTGTTTTATTTGCGATATCTAGATCACCTTTAAGCACTGGCACTTTGTACGTTTTGCACCATTTATAAGGATATGTTTTTGATGGTTATTTCTGATTTATTCTATGAATTTTTATTTAGAATTATTCACATGAAGTAGTGTTTATGTCCCTTTGTGCACCTACACATGATTATCTGGATTTATGTTTTCAGTGTCAACACTTATTTATGCGATTTTACATGCAATTTTTTTTTTTGTCATTTAGTATATACCAACTGAAAACGATTTTTTATGCACTTTTTTCACATACACATGATGCTGATTATTAAGACTTGAATGTTTTTAGTGTCAACACTTATTTATGCGATTTATGCGATTTTATGTCATTTTATTAATTGACCACAGACAGATTTACAGCTTTCTTCTGGTTAGCGCAGCACCTCCCCCCCATCCCTTAGTTTTTGACTCGGCACAGGTCGCATGGAAGACCGTGGGAAAGTGACGGTTACATAGTCGGGGGATGTTGCCTAATTTAAAGTGCATCTCTTGTAAAAAGACAATTTGTGCATTCAGTCGGTGTGCTTCTGCTAGAACGCTTGTGCGTTTTTCAGGCATGTTGAGGCCTTTAATGTTTACAGAGTACACCTTTGGTGAGAGAGGAGCTGAGCGTTCCTTAGAATTGAGCATATTGAAATGTATCTGGTGCAGATGGACCGAAAGTGTCTGTGGTGGTGTGGGAGAGTAGAGCAAGAGGAGGGTAGAGAAAAAGAAACCAAGAGAGAAGAAAAATAAAAAGGGGACGGGAGGGGGTTTTTAGGGAGTTGACTCAACCAGCGTACTCCATTAACGGGGGAACTGAAAACACCGTCTCCGTCTAACGAAGTTAAATGGATGTAACTGATTGTCGCTGGAGGTGGTGTCAGGCCTGCTAATCCACCTAAGAGAGAGGTTGGGGTATAATGTGGCGAGAAAGGAAATCTGTCCGGATTCAAAGGGGAACCTGCCTCTCTGAGGTGGGGATGGGGTCAAACACCGAAGGGCGAGTTCAGATACGTACATCCAGAGCCTAAACAGTAGGCCAGTGTAAAGAATGGAGATCAAAGTCACAGCTATAAGGACCGAAGTGCTCTGAAGTAGGCCCACCTACTGCTAGATGTGCCCACTTCCAGAGCTCCCCAGGTCCCCAATTCTAGAGCTACGTATGAGATTAAGTGCTTTTTTTTTTTTTTTCATTTCAGCAGAAAGGGGAGGAAGGGAAGAGCACCTGAGGCGTCCATGTTTACTGCGGGCCATATTACTGCCCTCAGGGCCCACTATGTCCCTAAAGAGCTTCCAATGCCTGTACTCCATTCCATATTCAGCTCCTCCTCCCATACCTTCCCCTAACACCGGCCAAAACAACAAACAAGAAAAATAAAATAAACTATAGCAAGAAAAACAAAGTAATTTTTATGCCTCCTTTTTATCATCTTCTTGTTTTGTATTTCTTTTTCTTTCCCTTCTTCTTTTAAGGTGTTCCCAACCAACAAACAAACTTAACCAACTGTAAGAAGATAAATTCAACAAATATAACATTTCGCAACACGCAGTACCTCATTGTATTTCAGAGCCGAGGGTATTGGCACCTGCCCATCCGGAGCACTCCAATAAGGAGTCTCTCCGGAGAGGCAAAAAACAATCACGCAGGCTCATTAACACAGCCAGCATTTCCTAGTGTCCCTGGTCCTAGAGGCCCCAATGCTCCCCGGGGGTAGCCTGCTAAAACGCCATAGGGTGTATCCCTGGGGACTCTGTGTCCCGTATGTATGTAGAAAGGGGGAAGGCATACCGTCAACAGTCTTCTTCTGTGGTTATTTAAATGCACATTAAGGACGGCACGTCTAACGATAAATTCTACTGTACATCTCTGTAAATAGCATCCTTCTGCCTTTGCTGCATACTAGTTCCCTATGAGTTGGATGAGCAGTTGCATACAACATCCCCTCACTATGAGTCTCTACTACTATCAGAGAATATATGCTGCCTGTGCCTTTATGGTACCCATTGTGGTGTTCAGCTGCAAAGTTTACCCCTGTACCAGACCACAAGAGTTATTTTGTTGATCACGGTGTCAGTTGGCTGCCGATGTAGGGACCCAAGCCTGGGTCATAAGGGATAGCCCCCTCTAGCTAGGTCCTCCTGCGGATCAGGATACGGGGATTGTTCCTGTGGATATGTGGTGAGGCCTCAAGCCCTAAAATGCCATGTATATCAGGAGCTTGTATTCAGGTCTCAGTCCTTATTTACACTGGGAGCATTGTGGGTGCGAGAGACCATGTAGTTAATTTCCTGATATGGCATATTTTACATGAGGGTAGTGCCTACTTCATACGGCACGTCCAGTTCAAAAGAAGATAAAAAAATAAGAATAAAAAAATAAGAATAAGAATACAAAAAAAGGGGAAAAGGGGAGGGCACCACTTGTGTCTATCACTCTTCATATGGCAAGCAGGGGACATATGCTGTTTTGTTAAGCAGGGCCAGAACTGTGATAAAGGCAGAGATGGGGTTCCAGGGGGAGAGATTAAATATCAAGAGGGGATCCAGTGTCAGCTCACTTGACCATGTGATCTTCGTTCAGCATTCTGTCTGGCTGAGGAAGGAGATGCACGCAGACTGACATCCCTGTCAATGTTACCTCGAGCCCTCAGGGAAGAGATGGACAAGGACCGCCGGTGCCTCTGTCTGTGTCTCTGCGCTCGGGGGGTGTCCTCCTGTTCGGTCGGTATCCAGAGTTCACGTTGTAAGAAGTGGCCATACCAATCAGGCACTTGTATCATGGGGATGCCCAATGTATCACAGAAGGTGTGCAGGTCCGCGGGTACCCTGAGGGATGCTGTACGGTTCCCTGTGGTAGCTTGTAGGCAAAATGGGAATTTCCAGCTGTATGCGATACTCCTTTCCCTTAAAGCAGTTAGAAGAAGGCGTAGGTCTCCCCTATGCTATAGAGTGATGGCGGACAGATCCTGAAAAATGTGGATGTATCCCTGATGTTCCAGCTGATTATAGTTTCGTGCTAGTCGCAGAATATCCTCTTTTTGAGAGAAATTGACCAGGCAACAGACAGTGTCCCTGGTGGGTCAGTTTCCCTGCCCGTGGCCTAAGGGCCCTGTGGCATCTCTCTATTTCCACTGGCGTGTCTGGTGGTCTGCCTAGTAAGGTATTAAAGATGGCCCAAACTACTGCCTGTAACTGGGGACCCTCCACAGCTTCTGGTATCCCCCTTACCTGCAGGTTGTGTCTACGGCCTATATTGTCCAGTTCCTCCATATGGCGATGCATATCGATTAAATGCTGGGAATGCATGCTGGTTACTTGTACTTGCTGAATAGCAGCAGCATGAGCCTCAGTCACTGCTTCCACGTGTCCCAGGCGTGTGATGACCCCTCTCAGATCGATCTTTAGATCAGAGATCACCGCTGACAGGGTATTTTTAATAAACAGGGCTACCATCTGCAGGTCTGCTAGGCTGAGCATGTGCACGGGGGGAGATGCCTGCATGTCTATGTTGAGTGCCTCAGGTGTGTCTGTCACAGCAGGGCCCCGTGCACTACGTTCCAAGGCTTGAGATGAGGCCTGCGATGCCGCCTGTTGTGTGCGGAACATCACTGGAATACTCCCGCTCAGCTGGGCAGCTGGGTCCGGTTGTGACCGTGAGGAAGATGTGCCTTTCCCCGTCATGCGCGGTCTCCAAGTACCGCTGTTTTCCACTAATTTATAGCTGATTTTCAGGCTCTGGATGGCGGAGCTCCTGCACTAAGCTGCCATCACACTCGGCCACGCCCCCTTTATCCTTATTTTGATTTTCATTCTATTTTATTCATTTTTTACTTTCATAATTATTTCTATGGTTCTAAATCAACGATATTAATATTGATTTTAAATGTTTATAATCCTATATTGTGATTGTGCACCACTACTTCTGTCTATACATTGTGGCCGAACCCAAATTATCACTTCTTTGCGTGTGCTGGAGCTTGTTGTCCCACGGAGCCCCTGTTGTCCCACATAAATAGCACCATTCCTGCATTACAACGTTAGGCCTGTAGAAGGAGCCGAGCTCCGAGCGCGTAGCCTGCTATTCCTGATCATCCAGAATGGTCTCTCCATGGTGCCTGATCACTTCTGGTGACATTATATACTTGCGTTTCACGCTGATTCCGGTGTTTCGTCAGATTAGGCGACCCGTCATAATGTGTAACGGAACTGACGTTTCATCACCGTCATCCGTAGTTCACACGGCAGTGCAGATAAAAGTGCTTGAAATTTTGGCACAGAGTTGTCAGCTCAAAATAGTGCGTTATGATTTTTTAGGGATTTCTGGCGGGCTCAACAGGTATTTTTCTGTACTTGCGGTATTTATAAAGAGAAAAACATGGGGAAATGTGCATATACTGAGAGATGTAATGCATATGAAAACTAAATGAACAGAAGAGAAAAACAAATCAATATTTGGTGTGACCACCCTTTGCCTTCAAAACAGTATCAGTTCTTCTAGGTACACTTGCACTCGCTTTTTGTAGGAACTTGGCAGGTAGGTTTTTCCAAACATCTTGGAGGACTAACCACAGATCACCACTGCTCTTCAGCCATTTGGCAAACAAGCTGCCTCCCGCTAGATGCAAATATGTCACATGTTGACTCATCAGTCCAGAGCACTTGCTACCATTTTATTTCACCCCAGTTCCTATGTTTTCATGCATAGTTGAGTCACTTAGCCTTGTTTCCATGCCCTATGCATAAAAACATAGGAACTGGGGTGCAGAAAAATGGCAGCAAGTGCTCTGGACTGATGAGTCTTCAGTTTGTTGACAAAGGGCTGGAGAGTGGTACAATAATGAATGTCTGCAGGCAACAATGAAGCATGGTGGAGGATCCTTGCAAGTTTGGGGCTGCATTTCTGCAAATGGAGTTGGAGATTTGGTCAGGATCAATGTCATGCCTTCAGCAAGTGTTTCTTATGTTCTTTTGTTTAATTGTTGAATATGCTAATGGTATGTAAAGTAAATTGTAATATCACCATCTAGTGGCTCTTTTACATACTTTGTATCTGTGAATAATTTATTGAAGGTAGGCAGATTGTTGCTTAAAAGCCACCGTAGCTTTCCATAATTCCTGTGGACTATACCATGAGGTCTGAGAGACAGCCCCCAATAGCCATCTTCCTTCTTCATTCTATGTGTCTTCTCCAGAGGACTCCACACCTATTCAGCTGCAATTCTATCATCAGCCTAACAGAAACATTGCCCGTATGTTTATAACCCCTTTCCCTAGTTAGACTAGTGTGTTAGGACTGTATATTGTGTATACTGATTGTATGTTATTTCTTTTATTTTAGTTTTACTCTAGCTTCCCTGCAAAAAAAAAAAGAAAAAAAAAAGGACCTAGCGCCTGCCTCAATGCCATTATGCCATACAATCAGGGAGGTGTGTGATTGGTCCCAAATTTATTCTGCAGCTGGACAACCACCCCAAACATACAGCCAATGTCATTAAGAACGATCTTCAGTGTAAAGTACAACAAGAAGTCCTGTAAGTGATGGTTTGGCCCCCACAGAGCCCTGATCTCACTATCATGGAGTCTGTCTGGGATTACATGAAGACAGAAGGATTTGAGGCAGCCTACATCTACAGAAGGTCTGTGCTTAGTTCTCCATGATGTTTGGAACAACCTACCTGCCGAGTTCCTTCAAAAACTGTGTGCAAGTGTACCTAGAAGAATTGATGCTGTTTTGAAGGCAAAGGGTGGCCACCAGTTGCGGTGTGTCCATTAGGGGCACTTGGGCGCCGCCCCCTCTCTCCAGCCACTCCCTCTGTGTATTATGGATAGATTCACGCATTGCATGAATCTATCTACGGCCGCTGTAGCCACCCCCATTCAGGGGTCCAACCCCTTTTCGGGCGCCTGAATTACAGCGGCGGTCGGTGTTTTTGAAGCACCTGATTAGAGCCATAGGCTCTAATAGGCTTCAAAAAAGGTGCACTGCGAGCGCAATGGTTTGGCAGGTGTAATAGCAAAGCAAATTAATAATTGCTTTCCTAACAAATAACCGCTTCTCAGCCAATCAGGAAGCCTGGATGTAATACCGTGCACCTGATTGGATTGGACTCCGGTGTTCCAATCACCTCCATGGCCACAGGTATATAAAATCAAGCACCTAGGCATACAGACTACTTCTACAAACATTTGTGAAAGAATGGGTCACTCTCAGGTGTAATTTCAATAGTGGTACCGTGATAGGTTGCCACCTGGACAATGTCCATCCGTGAAATTTCCTTGCTACTAAATATTTCACGGTCCCACAATGATGTGACTAGGTAAGAGACACACATGAGTACCAAACTGAAAGCTGTCTCCGTATTAAGTTAACTGAAGTGGCTGAAAAAAAAAAAAAAATATTTCACGGTCAACTGTTAGTGGTATTATAACAAAGTGGAAGCAACTGGGAACAACAGCATTTCAACCACGAAGTGGTAGGCAACATAAAAGGACAGAGTGTGGTCAGCGTATGCTGAAGCTCACAGAAGACACCAACTGACTGCAGAGTCAATAGCTACAGACCTCCAAACTTCATGTGGCCTTCAGATTAGCACAACAATAGTGCGTAAAGAGCTTCATGGAATGGGTGTGTGTATATATATATATATATATATATATATATATATATATATATATATACACATACACACACACACACACACACACACACACACACACACACACACACACACACATACATACATAGTGTGTATGTATGTGTATATATATATATATATATATATATATATATATATATATATATATATATATATATATATATATATAAAATATATACAGGGCTTTTTTTTGAGGCGGAACGATGTTCCGCCACCTCTGGCTAGCCCAATCCTCTCCAACCTGTCACTAATCACAAAAGGTGGTAGAGGAAGTTTTTGAACTACTCAGTTCCTCTACCGGCTTCTGTGAGCTATTGTCAGGCATCCAGGGCATGTGCAGTGCAGGTAAGGCATATGTTGGTGGATGCCCCCAGTCCCAACCCCGTAAATGCTTGCATTTTGTTCTTTCTTTGCCGTTCCTGTGCGGCTTCGGGAAGCCCCACCTGTCCGACCTGTGTAGCACAGAGCCGAGTGAAGTGTTCCAGCTCTCCACACTCAGCTCTGTGCTCTTGGCTCCGTGGTAAGTTACGATGTGTTGGGGGAAAAAAATGGCACACGCCGCACATCTAGCACAGATTTGCCAGCTGCAGCCCTGTGAGGCTCTTTTGAAAAGGTGAGAGAGGGCAGTTGAGGAAAGGGGGCGTTTGCAGAGAGGCAACTGTGGGGAGGTTAGAGGTGTAGTGCAAAAGTGACAGCTGGGGGAGTGGGGAGATTTGTGAAAAGGTAAGAGCTGTGAGAAAGGGAGGGAGGGGGGATGTGAGAAGAGATGAGAGCTGTGAAAAATGAGGGAGGGGGGACTTGATAAAGAATGGGGGGAATTTATGAAGCGTGGAAATTTATAAAGAATGGGGGGAATTTGTGAAGTGTGGAGGGGGGAATTTGTGAAGTGTGGAGGGGGGAATTTATAAAGTGTGGAGTGGGGAATTCATAAAGAATGGGGGGAATTTGTGAAGTGTGGAGGGGGGATTTATAAGGAATGGGGGGGAATTTGAGAAGTGTGGAAATGTATAAAGAATGGGGGGAATTTGTGAAGTGTGGAAATGTATAAAGAATGGGGGGAATTTGAAGCGTGGAGGGGGGATTTATAAAGAATGGGGGGAATTCCTGAAGCGTAGAGTGGGGAATTTGTGAAGAATGGGGGGAGTTTGTGAAGGGGGGAATTTATAAAGAATGGGGGGGATTTTTTAAAGAATGGGAAGGGGGAATTTATAAAGAATGGGGGGGAATTTATGAAGCATGGAAATTTATAAAGAATGGGGGAAATTTCTGAAGCGTGGGGGGGGGGATTTATAAAGAATGGGGAGAATT
The DNA here is from genome assembly GCA_037952925.1 of Lithobates clamitans. Lineage (NCBI taxonomy): Eukaryota > Metazoa > Chordata > Amphibia > Anura > Ranidae > Lithobates > Lithobates clamitans. Next base: position 345,920 of record JBBGZY010001726.1, on the reverse strand, counting down.
TCTGAAGCATGGAGGGGGTAATTTGTGAAGAATGGGGGGAATTTATAAAGAATGGGGGGAAGTTGTGAAGTGTGGAGGGGGGGATTTATAAAGAATGGGGGGAATTTGTGAAGCAAGGGAATTTGTGAAGTGTGGAGGTGGGAATTTGTAAAGAATAGGGGGAATTTGTGAAGCGTGGGGGGGGATTTATAAAGAATGGGGGGAATTTGTGAAGCGTTGGGGGGAATTTATAAAGAATGGGGGGAATTTGTGAAGCGTGGGAATTTGTGAAGTGTGGAGGGGGGAATTTGTAAAGAATAGGGGGAATTTGTGAAGTGTGGTGGGGGGATTTATAAAGAATGGGGGGTATTTGTGAAGCATTGGGGGGAATTTATAAAGAATGGGGGGAATTTGTGAAGCGTGGAGGGGGAATTTGTGAAGAAGGGGTAGGGGAATTTGTGAAGACTGGATAGGGAAATTTGTGAAAGGGGAATTTGTGAAGAATGTGGGGGGATTTGTGAAGAGGTGAGAGCTGTAAAGGGGGGATTTGTAAAGAGTAGGGGGGATTTATGAAGAGGTGAGAGCTGTAAAGGGGGGATTTGTAAAGAGTAGGGGGGATTTATGAAGAGGTGAGAGCTGTGAAGGTGGGGGAGGGGATTTGTGGAGGTGAGGGCTGTAAAGAGTTGGGGGGTATTTATGAAAAGCGGTAAATATTGAGAGCTGGGGGGCAGGTTGTAAAGAGGTAAGCACTGGGGGGATTTTTGCAGGTGAGACCTTTGGAGGGAAATGGAAAAGGGGTGGTTGTGCAGAGAAGCAACATAGGGGAGGACTAGGGTGTGCAGAGTTGAACTGTTGACAGGGCATAAAAAGGATAGTTGTGGGGGTGCTAAGGTGAACTTTGGACAGGAGTACAGAGATGTGCTGTGTAAGAGGAGGAAGAGGAGGTGAGCTGTGGACAAGGGGAAGAGGAGGTGAGCTGTGGACAAGGGGAAGAAGAGGTGAGCCATGGACAAGGGAAGAAGAGGTGAGCTGTGGACAGAGGAAGAAGAGGTGAGCTGTGGACAAGGGGAAGAAGAGGTAAGCTGTGGACAAGGGGAAGATGAGGTGAGCTGTGGACAAGGGGAAGAAGAGGTGAGCCATGGACAAGGGAAGAAGAGGTGAGCTGTGGACAGAGGAAGAAGAGGTGAGCTGTGGACAAGGGGAAGAAGAGGTGAGCTGTGGACAAGGGGAAGATGAGGTGAGCTGTGGACAAGGGGAAGAAGTGGTGAGCTGTGAACAAGGGGAAGAAGAGGTGAGCTGTGGACAAGGGGAAGAAGAGGTGAGCTGTGGACAAGGGGAAGAAGAGGTGAGCTGTGGACAAGGGGAAGAAGAGGTGAGCTGTGGACAAGGGGAAGAAGAGGTGAGCTGTGGACAGAGGAAGAAGAGGTGAGCTGTGGACAGAAGAAGAAGAGGTGAGCTGTGGACAGAAGAAGAAGAGGGGAGCTGTGGACAGAGGAAGAAGAGATGAGCTGCGGACAAGGGGAAGAAGAGGTGAGCTGCGGACAAGGGGAAGAAGAGGTGAGCTGCGGACAGGGGAAGAAGAGGTGAGCTGCGGACAGGGGAAGAAGAGGTGAGCTGCGGACAGGGGAAGAAGAGGTGAGCTGCGGACAGAGGAAGAAGAGGTGAGCTGCGGACAGAGGAAGAAGAGGTGAGCTGCGGACAGAGGAAGAAGAGGTGAGCTGCGGACAGAGGAAGAAGAGGTGAGCTGCGGACAGAGGAAGAAGAGGTGAGCTGCGGACAGAGGAAGAAGAGGTGAGCTGCGGACAAGGAGAAGAAGAGGTGAGCTGCGGACAAGGAGAAGAAGAGGTGAGCTGCGGACAAGGAGAAGAAGAGGTGAGCTGCGGACAAGGAGAAGAAGAGGTGAGCTGCGGACAAGGAGAAGAAGAGGTGAGCTGCGGACAAGGAGAAGAAGAGGTGAGCTGCGGACAAGGGGAAGAAGAGGTGAGCTGTGGACAAGGAGAAGAGGTGAGCTGTGGACAAGGAGAAGAAGAGGTGAGCTGCGGACAAGGAGAAGAAGAGGTGAGCTGCGGACAAGGAGAAGAAGAGGTGAGCTGCGGACAAGGAGAAGAAGAGGTGAGCTGCGGACAAGGAGAAGAAGAGGTGAGCTGTGGACAAGGAGAAGAGGTGAGCTGTGGACAAGGAGAAGAAGAGGTGAGATGCGGACAAGGAGAAGAAGAGGTGAGCTGTGGACAAGGAGAAGAGGTGAGCTGTGGACAAGGAGAAGAAGAGGTGAGCTGTGGACAAGGAGAAGAAGAGGTGAGCTGCGGACAAGGAGAAGAAGAGGTGAGCTGCGGACAAGGGGAAGAAGAGGTGAGCTGTGGACAAGGAGAAGAGGTGAGCTGTGGACAAGGAGAAGAAGAGGTGAGATGCGGACAAGGAGAAGAAGAGGTGAGCTGCGGACAAGGAGAAGAAGAGGTGAGCTGCGGACAAGGAGAAGAAGAGGTGAGCTGCGGACAAGGAGAAGAAGAGGTGAGCTGTGGACAAGGAGAAGAGGTGAGCTGTGGACAAGGAGAAGAAGAGGTGAGATGCGGACAAGGAGAAGAAGAGGTGAGCTGTGGACAAGGAGAAGAGGTGAGCTGTGGACAAGGAGAAGAAGAGGTGAGCTGTGGACAAGGAGAAGAAGAGGTGAGCTGTGGACAAGGAGAAGAAGAGGTGAGCTGTGGACAAGGAGAAGAAGAGGTGAGCTGTGGACAAGGAGAAGAAGAGGTGAGCTGTGCACAAGGGGAAGAAGAGGTGAGATGTGAACTAGGGTTCTAGAGGTGAGCTGTGGACGGGTACAGAGGTGAGCTGTGAATGGGAGGCACAGAGGTGTGGAATAGATGGTTACCTTGGGAAGGAATATGTAAATATCACTTGTGCTGATTTGTTTCTGTGCCTTGTCTGATACACTCACCTCAGCACTGCACAGTATGCACTCCAGAGCCCTCTGTTATTCGCTCCTGAGTGCGGTACTTTGTGCCTCTTGCACCTTGTGCAAAGCGCAGATTATTTAATGTTGAATTACGTCTCTCCTCGGGGAACGGTGTGGTTGGGGGCAGGAAGTTGGCAGGAAGTTGGCTGGGGAAGGTTCCTGCACCTATTCTCTGAGAAAAAAAGCCATATATATATATATATATATATATATATATATATATATATATATATATATATATTAGCCCGTTGTAATCCATTTATTGAATTTTGTGTCTGACGCTGTGCGCCTATTTTTATTCACTTTTATTTCTGTAGGCGTTCTTAATTTACAGCATTTTTTCACACCTGTCTGCCTATGCACAGTACATTTACCGGGATTCCTCTGGATGACACATAGGATTACAAAGCTTCTCCACTATATGTCTTCAGAGACAGGTACCTGAATCTGTAAGTGTCTGCACTGTGTGTACTCTGCAAATCCCTCCCTTCTTCACTTTGTTGTATCAGGTGTGGGTGGGGCCTGTTGGGAAACTGGGAGTCTAGTAGTGCTCTATCAGGTCCATTTTAGTTTTGATTGACAGCACACAGCAGTGGACACGTTGATAGCCAATATTCAGCACAATAGCGGCTTTCAAATCTGCCCACTGCCATGCACTGTTAATCAAAATTAAAGTGGACCTGATGGAGCACTAGACTCTCAGTTAACCATCAGACACTGTCCGCCCAGTGATAAATTAATTACTAAATATGGGCATTGCCATATTTGGGTAATGACATCAGCACCCTCTCCGGCCTCTTTGTTTACATTAAGTTTTCAGCCAGAGAATCTTCCAGATGACAGATGAATAGGGCCAGGGTCAGTGCCTTATACAGGAAACTATCACATACATGACAGCCTCCCGCACAGGCACACTCTGCTTTGAGTACTGGAGTATCTCTGTACACAGCTCAGAGCTGATCCTTATTACCCCCAGTTACCTAATCTGAGAACTGGTGGTAATTGTTTAAGAATCTGTCACAGTTATAGTGACAGGTTCTTAAAGTGGTGGTAGTTAGAAATTCAGGAATTTGACACATGTCGCTAATGTTACCAAAACCTGTGCAATTACAGTAGGTGCAAGTAGTTCTTAAAGTGGTTGTAAACCCTTACAGACCACTTTCACCTACAGGTAAGCCTAGATTAGGGCTTACCTGTAGGTACTTGAAATATCTCCTAAACCTACACGGTTTAGGAGGTATTTAATATTTCCCCAAATGATGGTGTCTTCTGCGCATGCGCCGATGTATTTGGCGCATGCGCAGTCTTGAAAGGGCACGCTATGCTGTTTCAAGCTGGGGTCATGCTGTGACTGGCGGCTCCCACGCGCATGCGTGGGAGTGACGTCACGTGACTCCAGCCAGTCACAGAGCCGGAGTTCACGGCCCCGGAAGGAAGAGGGGTGAAGAATGGACGCTCGCTGCCTGTGAGGAAATCGGTGACATCGCAGGCTCCTGTGTCAGGTAAGTGACACGTAATGGGCTACTATGCAATGCTTTACCTTTGCAGGGAAACAAAGAGGAAGTAAAGCCCATCAGGGTTTACTTCCTCTTTAAAGTGGAACTAAAGTACACTTACCTCTTTTCTAAGATCGGAAGTCTATGAAATGTCCCTTGCTGATGCTGGCATCTTTTCCCACAATACTGGTCTTCGGGCTTCTTCACTGGCCAGCACAGGAAGATGTAACTCCTGTGCATGTGTAGGACTCACAGGGACCGGGCCGGTAATGTAAGCTAAACTACACACGCACAGCTAGGTTTATATACTGTAAAATGCTATGAGCAGGCAGGTAGGGTTATTTTATTGCAGACATTGCATGTCACTTCTGCGATAAATTGCCGGCCCGCTCGCAAGTGTTATGAAAAGACCTTCAGTTTTACTTTAGGACCCTTTTCACACTGGGGCGCTACAGCGCTAAAAATAGTGCCTGCAAAGCGCCCTGAAAGAGCCGCTCCTGTCTCTCCAATGTGAAAGCCTGAGGGCTTTCACACTGAAGCAGTGCGCTGGAAGGACGCTAAAAAAAGTCCTGCTAGCAGCATCTTTGGAGCAGTGAAGGAGCGGTGTATATACCGCTCCTACAGCTCCCCTGCCCATTAAAATGAATGGGCAGCGCGGTTATACCACCGGCAAAGCGCTGCTACAGCAGCGCTTTGCGGGTGGTTTTAACCTTTTTTGGCTGGATTTAACCCTTTCTCGTCTGCTAGCGGGGGTAAAAGCACCCCACTAGCGGGCGAATAGCGTAAATATGACGGTAAAGCACCGCTAAAAATAGTGGTGCTTTAGTGCCGACGCACCCACCAACGCACCCACCGCCCCAGTGTGAAAGCAGCATAAGGGAACTATCGCCATAAAAATTCTCATGAATGTCTTCCACAAAATGAAAAGTCCCAGCAGATTTATCATTGGTGCAGATTGTGCAGCTGTAAACATTTGCATGTGTCACATTAAAAGAAAACACTTACTCTGTCCACGACTGGTGATATCCTTTCTCTCCTGACGTATTTCAGACAGGAGCTCTTGTAACCACTCTATCTTGGTGGTGTTAGGTATTTCTTCCAGGTCGATGCCAAACAACTCTGGAAATTACAGAAGGTTTCAAGAAAATTCACGTATATAATGTTGCAGCAGAGCTTGTACAAATATAATCAACTACAGTCTATAGTTCCTGGTGTTTAACCACTTGACCTCCGGAAAGTATTTCCCCCTTCATGACCAAAGGATTTCTTGTTTTTCAGCACTGCGCTACTTTAACTGGAAATTGTGCGGTCATGTACGCAAATTTAATTTATATAATTTTTTCACCACTGGGTTTTTTCTTTTTTAATATATAAACAAAAAAAACCCACAAATTTGAAAAAAAAAACACGCGTACACACGACCGGACTTTACAGCAGACTTGGTCCGGCGGACCAGAGTCCGCCGCACAATCAGATCGTGTGTAGGCTCCCGTGGACTTTTTTTTCCCAGAAGTCCGACAGACCTAGAAATGAAACATGTTTCAAATCTTTCCATCGTAAGTCCGCTGGACTCAGTTCCTGACGGAAAGTCCGTTCGTCTGTATACTGGTCCGAAGGACCAGATACGACGCAAGGGCAGGGTGCTGTATCTCGCGCTCGCTGCAATAGGAAAAACAAATTTTCCTATTGCGGCGAACGTGGGGCATCCCAGGCCCTTAGGTCTGGTATGGATTTTAAGGGGAACCCCCTACGCTGAAAAAACGGCGTGGGGTCCCCCCTAAAATCCATACCAGACCCCGATCCGAGCACGCAGCCTGGCCGGTCAGGAAAGGTGGTGAAGACGAGCGAGCGCCCCCCCCTCCTGAACTGTACCAGGCCGCATGCCTTCAACATGGGGGGTGGGTGCTTTGGGGGAGGGGGGCGCCCTGCGTTGGGGGAGAGGGGTGCCCTGCATCGTGTCAACATCAGAAGAAGAGAAGAGGGAAGAAGCCAAGAAGCCAGAAGGCAAAAGTCCGGGCCCCCGTTAGCAAAAGAGCGGCATGAAGATAGCGCAGGAGCCGGCAGAAGAACTGGAACACCGGGAGCAGAGGCCGAACACTGGGAGAAGAGGCCAGAGAGAGCGGAGAAGAACCAACCGGACGCCGGGAGAAGAGGAACCGGAGAGACCCCCGAAGTCGGAAGAAGACCCCCGGAGCTGTCTAATAAATTACTTTAAAAACCTGTGTAGTGTTTTTTTATTGACACTTTTTCCCCTAGGTGAATGGGTAGGGGTACCATGTACCCCATACTCATTCACATAGGGTGGAGGGCCGGGATCTGGGGGCCTCCTTATTAAAGGGGGCTCCAGGATTCCGATAAGCCCCCCGCCCGCAGACCCCGACAACCAATGGCCAGGGTTGTCGGGAAGAGGCCCTTGTCCACATCAACATGGGGACAAGGTGCTTTGGGGTGGCGGGGGCCCCCCTCCCCCAAAGCACCCACCCCCCATGTTGAGGGCATACAGCCTGGTATGGTTCAGGAGGAGGGGGGCGCTCGTCCCCACCCCCTTTCCAGACCAGCCAGGCTGCGTGCTTGGATCTGGGTCTGGTATGGACTTTGGGGGGACCCCACACCGTTTTTTCGGCGTAGGGGGTTCCCCTTAAAACCCATACCAGACCTAAGGGCCTGGTATGCCCCGCGACGGGGCTAGCAAGGTGTCAATCTCGCCGATAAAAGCGGCGAGATTGACTTTCTTTTCTAGTCCCGTCGTACCCGAGTCACGTTCAAAATGAACAGACTTGTCCATGTGTGGGCAAGTCCGTTCATTCTGAAAGTCTGCCGTAACTCCGGCGAAAGTCCGTTGGAAAGAACGGCGGACCTAGTCTGTCGGAAAGTCCGGTCGTGTGTAGGCAAGTCAGTCCGTTCCGAAAGTCCGGCGGTAGTCCGCCAGAAGTCCGGCGGGAAGAACGTCGGACCTAGTTTCCCAGAAAGTCCGGTCGTGTGTACGCGGCATAAGGCTCCATGCACACTGGAGCTCAAAAACGGCCGTTTTGAACGCCGGATTGCTGGCAGGAAAACGCTGCTTTAAAAACGCTATTTTATCAGCGTTTTGCATTGCCGTCAGTGCACGTTTAGCGACGCTAGCTTTCAGCACCACTCGGGGCATGATGAAACGGTGACGTTATAAGGGGACGGGGTCACCGGATGACATCACCTGGTGACCACGCTCCCATGCCAATATAAGTCGCTGCGCACCCTGCATTACAGCGGCAGAGAGCATTGTGTCAACATCGGAAGAAGAGACGAGGGAAGAAGGCGATGGAGAAGACCGGGCCCCCGCTAGCATAAGAGTGAGCAGAAGATATCGGAGGAGCCCGGCAGAAAATCCAGACAGTGGGAGAAGAACCGGAGAGCGCAGAGAAGAGGCCGGAGAACAAGGAAGAGACCACCGAAGTCGCAAGAGACCCCCAGAGCTGCCTAATAAATTACTTTAAAAATCTGTGTAGTGTGTTTTATTTTTGACACTTTTAAAGGTGAATGGGTAGGGGTACAATGTACCCCATACTCATTCACATAGGGTGGGGGGCCGGGATCTGGGGTCCCCCTTATTAAAGGGGGCTCCTAGATTCCGATAAGCCCCCCCCACGCGCAGACCCCGACAACCAACAGCCAGGGTTGTCGGGAAGGGCCCTTGTCCTCATCAACATGGGGATAAGGTGCTTTTGGGTGGGGGGGCGCAGGGCGCCCCCTGCCCCAAAGCACCCACCCCCCATGTTGAGGGCATGTGGCCTGGTCGGTTCAGGAGGGGGGGTGCTCGCTCCTCCCCACCCCCTTTCCTGACTGGCCGGGCTGCATGCTCGGATAAGGGTCTGGTATGGATTTTTGGGGGGGACCCCACACCGTTTTTTCGGCGAAGAGGGTTCCCCTTAAAATCCATACCAGACCGCAGGGTCTGGTATAGTCCGAGGGGGGGAACCCCACGCCAATTTTTTTTCATTTCGGCGGGATTCCCCTTCCTTCTCAGCACACAAGTCGGATCATGATGATCCGACTTCTGGTGCAACTTCTATTCAAATCAATGGGCTCCCCTAGGGATCCATTGATTTTGAAGAGGCAGAGAAACGCCGAACGAGGCTTAACGCTCTTTTTACAGTGTTAACCCTCATTTAACACCTTTTACCGGTGTCTGGCGTTTCCAGTACTGTTCTTGAACACGATTTTATGGCGTTCAGAAAACAGCCCATAAACTCCACTGCTGATAAACGTCCAAAAACGTCCATGTGTGCATGGACACATAGGATAATTTAGAATGGAGTTTATGGGCTTTTAAAAAAAAACACCCAAACTCCAAAAAATGGCAGTTTATGAGCTCCAGTGTGCATGGAGCCTAAATGGGATACTTGATTTGAACATGCTGATGTCTTTTTCTAGTTCACGGACCACCAGATTTTTCAGACTGACTAACTATCTAATGCTTATTCCATCTAGGTGATTTTTTTACTCATAGTGATTACTATCTCTATTTTTTTTATGCAATGTTGTGTTATTCCCATTGCTTATGAACCTCTTCGGTGTATTGATATAGCTGTTATTGTGTTATAACTTTATTTTGTACCTTAAACACTTATTTTCAGTGTATACATTACAATGTGCTGTTCTTTACATGAACCACCAAGTTACCTGAATGAAAAAAGTAGGTAAACAAAAAAAGTACATACCTAAATGGATTTTTTTTTAAATCAGAGTTTAGTATCACTTAGATGTTAGTTTAATACTTATCTATCATCAACATCTAAAAATATCCTTATTTTTATTCTATTTTATTTATTTTTTACTTTCATAATTATTTCTATGGTTCTAAATCAACAATTTTAATGATTTTAAATGATTATAATCCTATTGTGTGATTGTGCAACACTACTTCTGTCTATACATTGTGGCCGAACCCAAATTATCACTTCTTTGTGTGCGCCCTGTGAGCTGGAGCTTGTTGTCCCATGGAACCCCTGTACACATAAATAGCACCATTCCAGCATTATGCCCCGTACACACGGTCAAATTTTCAGACGGAAAATGTGTGATAGGACCTTGATGCCGTAAATTCCGACCGTGTGTGGGCTCCATCACACATTTTCCATCGGATTTTCCGACACACAAAGTTTGAGAGCAGGATATAAAATTTTCCGACAACAAATCTGACGCACAAAGTGCCACCCATGCTCATAATAAAGAGATGAAAGCTATTGGCCACTGCCCCGTTTATAGTCCCGACGTACGTGTTTTACGTCACCGCGTTCAGAACGATCGGATTTTCCGACAACTTTGTGTGACCGTGTGTATGCAAGACAAGTTTGAGCCAACATCCATCGGAAAAAATCATAGGATTTTGTTGTCGGAATGTCCGAACAAAGTCCGACCGTGTGTACGGGGCATTACAACGTTAGGCCTGTAGAAGGAGCTGAGCTCCGAGCGTGTAGCCTACTATTCCTGACCATCCAGAACAGTCTCTCCATGGTGCCTGATCACTTCCAGTGACGTCATATCCTTGCGTTTCACGCAGATTCCGGCCGATTTTTCTGGTGGCCACAAGACTGCACAACGGTTTCCTTCCCATTCCACCGATGCCTGGATAATGGTCCCGGATACCTGGAGAGTTACCACTTCGATCGCACAGATGAGCTTGATATTCATTTACTTCTTGTGAGAGTTACATTTACTTTGCGATTAAAACTTTGCTTAAATACTACACTGAAGTGTCGCTTCCTGTGTTTTCCCTTCCTCCGTATCTAAAAATGTCCACTACAGGTCTTCTCAATATAGCTCCCTTCATCACTTCGGAGAAGTATAGGGGTTCCCAACACAGATGTAGAGAAATGTAATTTGACTGTCTGTCTTGCTTATTACTATTAGCTTTTGGCACTTGACCTCTGGAAGATTTTACCCCTCTTCATGACCAGGCCATTTTTTGCTATTCGGCACAGCACTACTTTAACTGGTAATTGCGCGGTTATGCAACACTGTACCCAAACAGAATATTTGTAATTATTTTCACACAAATAGAGCTTTCTTTTGGTGATTATTTTTTGCAATATTTTTGAAAAAAAATATTTTGTACTTTCTGCTATAAAACATATCCAATAAAACAATTTAAAAAAATCTGATTTCTTCATAAACTTAGGCCAAAATGCATTCTGCTACATGTCTTTGATAAAAATTCTAATAAGTGTATATTGATTTGTTTGCATGAAAGTTATAGCGCTTACAAATTATGGTAAACTGTATATATTGGAATTTTTATACTACTAATGACGGTGATTGTGACTTATAATAATAGACCTGCAATGGTGTGGCGGGCAGTCTGGCAATAAATGATGCTGGGGGAAACTGACTAACAGCCATCAACATCACCAGTGACATAAATACAGTGATTAGTACAGTGACAGTGTATAATATTATTACTAATGACACTGTCTGGGAAGGGGCTAACATCTAGGGCGATCAAGGGGTTAAATGTGTGCTTAACTATTTGTAATGTGTGTACAGTGTGCTGCTTTTACAAGAAATCTCTCAGCTTCTCATCCTTGCAAAGCAGGGGTGAGAAACTGAGATCTCTATCTCTGTACAGAGCTCCGTGTTGTTTATCATTTGTACACAGCTGATCAGCATGTCTCGGCTGTGAATCATTGGCTGGGACTTGCTGACTGGCTCCCATTGTATACAATTGCAGCAGGTGCTGGGCAGGGGGCGCACATGTGCATGCCCTAAAGCTACTATCACACTGAGGCACTTTAGAGGTGCTACAGCGCTAAAAATAGCGCCCGTAAAGAGCCTCTCCTGTCTCTCCAGTGTGAAAGCCCGAGGGCTTTCACACTGGAGCGATGCACTTGCAGGACGGTAAAAAAAGTCCTGCAAGCAGCATCTTTGCAGCGCTGTAGGAGCGGTGTATACACCACTCCTAAAACGCCCCTGCCCATTGAAATCTATGGGGCAGCGCCGGCAAAGCGCCACTATAGCGGGCGATTAGCGCCGCTAAAACGACGGTAAATCACCGCTAAAAATAGCAGTGCTTTACCACCGATGCCCACCCCAGTGTGAAAGTAGCCTAAACCTGGAAGTACGCACCGACGTATGGGTACGTTGTTTTGCCTACACTGGCCGCACGTCCAGGAAGTGGTTAAGCTGGTAGTAAACTCTTCGTGAAAATCAGCTGACAAGCAGGCTTTTTAAAACCTAGTGGTCTCTTCTGTCACAAATGCCCCCCCTGCCTGTCAGCTGGTAATGTAATCTGAGCCGCACATGAGCAGCTCAGACCACATTTATGGCCCGCTCTGTGTGCCACATTGATGTGACTCCTGTGCGCATGCGTGGGAGTGACCTCACCTGCGGCACGGCTGTTAAAGCTCCTGAAGGAAGACTGGGTGAAGATGGGAGCTGCTAGACCAAGGAGAACCTTGTCAGTGAAGCGCTGGAGGGCTCTGTCTGCAGGTAAGTCTGTCATAATGTACTAGTATACAGTGCATACTAGTACATTTCGACCTAAGCCTGCACAGGGGGCCATTAAAAAAAGACTTTACTACCGCAGCAGCAGTGTGTGACTGCGTTAGGCTGTGTTATCAAACACAGTCCCAATGCAATCGCAAGGCTATCGCATTAGCGTACAAAAAATAGGACATAGTGTTTTTGCACAGCAAAGTAAATATCAGAAGTTTAAATGCACTGCAATATGTATACAAAATGCATTGCAGCAAAGTGCAAAACACACCATCACAGGCAGTTTAGCTCTGATCTGAACAAACCCTAGGACTAGGACTTTATGAGTCACTGACCCAGAACAAGTATCCGATTAGTAAAATCAGAGAAAAGTCAGAAGACCTTAAACTATTAGCAAACCATTAATAGAGGTCACTGAAATCTACAAATCTTCAATAAATAGGAAGGAAACTCACTGAATTTTTTCTGTACTCTTCTGGTCCAGTCATTCAATAATTCTATGTCACTCCACCACCAAAAAGGACGACACCAAACTGTTAAAAAAAAGAGACTTTTTTGAGGATTTCTATAGAACATCATATGGACTAAAGATTAATCGCATAACATAAGGTACAAAGAGATGACTCTGCCCACCAGACTCCATCCATAACTAAAATATGACTTTTGGGTGTTCATTTCAGCTGCTTGGCACACTTTATGTAAGTAGACAAAACTTCAAACTGCTTGACTGTAGGGGAAAGTGGCACCATATTCTGATGGCATCCGACAAACCAAATACCATTGCTGGAACACCATAGATTGACAAAAATCAGACACACTTGCACTCACAGTTCACGTTTAAAGTATATCTAACTCGAGAACAAAAAAGTTATATACTGCAGCTTATCATTTTTTATATGTTGATGTGGTGGCTGTATTCATGTTATCTTTTCACCCAGTGATCCTGCCAGTAACACATTTCCTGGCCTAGGGTGACAACACTCATTCACTGTACTGTATCTGTGCAAGAACAGCTTTGCCACACTAACATGTTCTCTTGATTCGTATTATAAACATCTCCCCTCGCCATTTCCATTACATAGATTGAGGTGTTCTGCAGTTTATATGTAGCAACCTCTACCATAGGTAGGTGCTAGATGTGAGGTTTTTGAGCAAAGCTGCCAGTGCAGGTAAATTGAAGCAGGCCTATGCTGCGAGCTAGGCCTGTTTGTTTTTGATCTGGGGCCAGGGGAGTGGTTTTAGTGCAGCAGTAGGTGACTGACATCTACTTCAGCTCTTGGAGCGCCTCTCCTGGTTTCAGTGGAGTTGTACTGGAAAAGGGGCAGGGCTGGGTGCTGGAGTGACATGGGGTACATATGAGGAGCTCTGACCAATTCCTATCTAGGATTGGCAGGGGGCAGGCCTCCTACATATACGCACAGTCAGCCTGCTGGGGGAAGAGTTGTCGGCTGGGTAAACTGAAGTATGGAGTGCTAGACTGTCGTGCTGGGGGAACACCAACATCTGGGGGGGGGGGGTGCAACTCAGGCAGGGGAGGAGCTCGGGAGCTGGGAGGGAGCCTCTTCATACACGATCATGGAGAGATGTCCTGTAACAGGAGCTGGAGAGGCAGTTGGTCCGCACGTCCGGGTAAATCCTTCAGGAAGGACTCAGGGCAGGAGTCGGTGAGTGAAGCACAGTGGAGATCTGGAAGAGGCATGCCAGGGGAGCTGGATGCAGCGCCAGAGGGAGAAACTGTGGAGTTTTGTGCCAAAGCGTTGCAAAGCCATGAGGGCGGGCAGGATTTGCAAGTCGGGCTTGCTGGGATCAGTAGTCCATCACCTTTAATGTAATAGAGGCTAACCAGAAACCGCCATGAGGGGAGTACTGCAGGCCCCAGGCCTTCATCAGATACATCTTCTATCCATGCTGGGGCTTATTCAGAGTAAGGCTCAGTTTCTATCAAATGGTGTGACGGGAGTACTAGGACTGACAGGGAGAGTGGTCAGAGGTAAAGTTGTCAAGCTGTGTGCAGGAGGAAGAAAGGTGCTGTGAAGCTGAATACTGTCAAGTCTAGTGTCAGCCATTTTTTTGTTCTCTATCAAAAATGTAAAGAACTTAATAGAGTCACACGTCAATGATCTTTGTTGCTATGGGCATCCCATGTCCCTTCCCCAACCAAGTTAATTCCCCAAATAAAATAAACAAAACAAAGCAAAAGACTTTTTATTGTCTACAAAATGTGGCGTATGGATGTCTGGCAGCAGGGAGAATATGCGTGGAAGTAGTAACTAGTAGCAACCAAACGCTACATACAGAAGATAGTAAAGGCTGATAACATTGTTTGTATCTTTTCTGTGCACAGGAAGTTACAAGGACACTGGCTTTCTTGCACAACCAACATGTATTTTTCTGTACTTGCAGAAAATGTATTTGGCCTAAAAATTAAAATTAGTGTAGCTGTGTGGATGGATTGGTAAGCTGCCGTAGTACCGTAGTTGATCCTGGGGTTAAAAAAGATTTTACTTAAATTTTTCCCATTTTGAATTTTCAAAAAAATACAGAATGTCAACTTTTCAGCCTAAAATTTGAGGATTTTTCCAAAGGTAACCCAAAATCTACAAAAATGTAAATGTATCAAGTTGTCACTCTAGGATTGGATATGCATGTTAGGACAACAGAACACCTCCGCCTCTCCTCATCTTCATAACATGGGGGTACAGGGTTTCTGTAGTTAACACGGCAGTGGGGAAAAAAATGCTTGAAATTTCAGCACAGAGTTGTCAGCTCACAATAGTGCGTTAGGATTTTTTTGGGATTTCTGGCAGGACCAACAGATATTTTTCTGTACTTGCAGTATTTATAAAGAGACAAGCATGGGGAAATGTGCAAATGTGCATATACTGAGAGATGTAATGCATATGAAAAGTAAATGAACAGAAGAGAAAAACAAATCAATATTTGGTGTGACCACCCTTTGCCTTCAAAACAGTATCAGTTCTTCTAGGTACACTTGCACTCGGTTTTTGTAGGAACTTGGCAGGTAGGTTTTTCCAAACATCTTGGAGGACTAACCACGGATCACCACTGCTCTTCAGCCATTCGGTGAACAAACTGCCTCCCGCTACTACAAGCAAATATGTCACATTTTGACTCATCGGTCCAGAGCACTTGCTACCATTTTTATTCACCCCAGTTCCTATGTTTTCATGCATAGTTGAGTCACTTAGCCTTGTTTCCATGCTCTTTGCACAAAAACATAGTAACTGGGGTGCAGACAAAATGGCAGCAAGTGCTCTGGACTGATGAGTCTTCAGTTTGTTGACAAAGGGCTGCAGAGTGGTACAATAATGAAAGTCTGCAGGCAACAGTGAAGCATGGTGCAGGATCCTTGCAAGTTTGGGGCTGCATTTCTGCAAATGGAGTTGGAGATTTGGTCAGGATCAATGGTGTCCTCAATGCTGAGAAATACAGGCAGATACTATCCATTATGCCATACCATCAGGGAGGTGTGTGACGACTGGTCCCAAATTTATCCAGCAGCAGGACAACCACCCCAAACATACAGCCAATGTCATTAAGTACTATCTTCAGTGTAAATTAGAACAAGAAGTCCTGTAAGTGATGGTTTGGCCCCCACAGAGCCCTGATCTCACCATCATGGAGTCTGTCTGGGATTAAATAAAGACAAAAGGATTTGAGGCAGCCTACATCTACAGAAGATCTGTGCTTAGTTCTCCATGATGTTTGGAACAACCTACCTGCCGAGTTCCTTCAAAAACTGTGTGCAAGTATACCTAGAAGAATTTTGGCAATAGTAAAGAGCACATTCAGCACAGCAGTGGTTAGTTTGTTCCATTTCAAGTTGCAAATTTTAGTAAATATGGCAAAACTACGCTGTGTAACTTTACACATTGCAGGACTCAGCTCATTTCATGTAGTGAGTTCTCCAAGGAAGAGTCTCCCTGCGCCGGAAATTAATGAAGGCCCTCTATCTTTTAGGTAAGTATGTGAGTCTACCCGACCCTGGATTGGGTATGCAAAACAAAAAGTTCTCCCCATAAGTATAACCCAAAGAGTCAAAGCTGGATAAAGGGGCTAGATAAAAGTATGTTGGGCATGCGGCTGCAGTGGCACTCCAGTGTTGCCCGAGTTTTGCGACTGTAGATGCGGGTTTTTTCGGTGGCGACATGTTCTCACAGGGTTCCCGATGCGGCGTCAGTGATTTTCGGGTCTTTGGCTTCCAGTTGGGTCTTAGGATATGTATTTTAGGATAAACGGCCGGCGGGGCTCAGTTCCCTAGCGTCCTATTCCATGCCGCTCCAGGCCACACCAAATATAGATTTGATTTACATTTTTCTTCTGTTCATTTACTTTCCATTTTGTCAATTAATAAAAATAAATGTTATGTCCCCTTTACACAGGGTCTCTCAAGGTGTTGTTAGCAATGCTGCCAGTATCTGCTCAGCAAGTTACACACAGGCTGGATGCACTTCTTAACCAGGGAAGGGTTTATTGCTCACTCAGAAAGCGATGTACATTCTTACATGGAGGAGTCTTTCACAACAGGTCCCCCTCTCAGTATCATGCTGCTGCTTCCAGTCCCACACACACTGACTGACTTCCTGGTACAGCCCCCCCCAGCATGCATCAGGAGAAAGGGGTTAAGGGTCACAGTGATTCTGAATAAACATTACACCTCCTCTTTTTCTCGAAGAAAAAAAATAAAAAAACAACAAGAGAACAAATACACAACCCATAAAATACTCAACACATAAATAACAGGACAAACAGGATCAGTTCAGCAAGTAGTATCTTAGTATCTCCAACTCAGGTCTGTGGCTTCCACAGCACTTCAGGAGCCCTTTGTCTCTGTTTCCTGACCTCCGATGTATCCCATAAGATTTCAGTGCTTTGCCAAAAAGGAGTTATGTCTTTGGCGAGCAGACTTACGAAGTGGCAAAGGACTGGAAGGAATAGAGTCGGTCAAGGGTTCTGGAGATGTCAGTGGGTGTCCAACAGACCAATCAGTCTCTGCGACTCCAGGCACATGTCTGGACTCCTCAGGAATATGCTCACCAACCGTTTCTGGGGTTGGTTGTAAACTTGTGGGATCATGCCAGACACCATGCCATATGTCACCAGTAGAGGCCTGAGTAGACTCTGCTGGTTGGTTAGAAAGAGGGGTCGGGTTTGTCTCTAGTGGTCGGCAAATGCGCTTCCTCAATTGCGAAAGGTGTCGTCGAACATAAACGCCATCCTCCAGGCAAACAAGTTACATTTTTCTTCCAAGAGGTCCATCAATTATATCAGGAAACCAATGAGGCAAAACTCTGTAATTCCGAAACCATACAAGATCACCGGCACAAAATCCAGGACGGCCTGGTGGAGGAGGTGCTGGTGACTGTTCCTGTGGACGGACAAAATCAAGTTTGGTGCGGAGATGCCTGCCAAACATAAGAAAAGCAGGGGACAGCCCAGTAGTAGCTTGTTTCGGTACATGGTCAAGAACTCCAGCAGCTTCTCCTCTGACAGTCCGACCTGGTCCAGAGTGGACAGTAAGTGCTTCCTATACGTCTGCACAAACCGTTCTGCAAGCCCATTCAAGGCTGGGTGATAAGGAGCTGTTTTGTAGTGTTGGATGCTCAAGCCACTGAGGAAGGATTGAAACTCATGCAATGTAAATTGAGTTCCATTGTCTGAGACTATGGCTGTTGGCAAGCTATATTGGGCAAAGAGCTTCCTTAAGACTAGAATGGTAGCAGCTGAGGTAGTAGAAGGCATTTGAAATACCTACGGCCATTTTGAATGTGCATCTACCACGATCAAATACATTTTACCCTGGATTGGGCCAGCAAAATCAAGATGGAGTCTTGACCACGGGTCTGTTGGCCATGGCCAAGGTAGCAGGGTTCCTTTCTTTTGGGGTCGCTGAGCTTGACAGCACCCAGGACATTGAGCCACATTATCTTCAATTGCTGTATCCATTTGTGGCCACCAAACATAGCTCCGGGCTCACTGCTTCATGCGCACCATGCCAGGATGGCCCTCATACAGTATCCTTAGCATGGTTGGTTGCAAATACTGAGGTATAATCACTCTATTGCCCCACTGTAGGAAACCAGCATTAGTCACAAGTTCACATTTTCTGGCAAAGTACGGACAAAATTCACCTGGGACTTTCTCTGACCATCCAGCCGGAAAATACGAGAATATCTGAGACAGGAAGGGATCTGTGGCTGTATGTCTGGCAATTAGGGAGGTGGACATGCAGGACCGTGGCCTGTGTACTTCCACTATGCGTATGTCTCTAGGAGGGCGGTCTCCAATTGGCAATCTGGAAAATGCATCTGCATTGCCATGGGCCTCATGAGAGTGGTATCTGATAGAATAAGTATAAGCTCTCAAGAATAAAGCGTACCTTTGTAAGCGAGATGCGGTTGTTGTAGAAATTCCTTTCTGAGGATTCAGTATGGACAACAGAGGCTTGTGGTCAGTGATAAGTGTGAACTCCAGACCGTAGATGTACGTGTGAAATTTTTTTGTGGCCCATACAATGGCCAAAGCTTCCTTGTCTATCTAGAAGTAGTTTTGTTCTGCTGAGGTTAAAGACCTGGAGGCAAAAGAAATGGGGCGCTCCGTGCCATCTGGCACAACATGGGAAAGCATGGCACCCAGTCCATAAGGTGAGGCGTCACAAGCCAAGATGACGCGTTTCTTTAAATCGTAGTGGACTAGAACCTGAGAGGACAGAATGAGCTCTTTAGAAAGCCAAAAAGCTTCTTTACATTTGTCTGTCCATATCCATTTAGCCCTTGCATCCAGTAAGCAATGTAACAGGTAGAGCTGGTGTGCTAGGTTCGGCAAGAAACGGTGGTAGTAATTTAGGAGGCCAAGGTAGGACCTGAGCTGTGTGACATTCTGGGGAGTAGGGGCATGGGTAAGGGCTTTAACCTTTCCTTCAGTAGTGTGTAAGCCATGTCGGTCCACAGTGTGGGCACAAAATTCCAGTCGAGACTTCAGAAATTCACATTTTGAAAGATTGACATGTAAACCATATAGTTGGAGTCTCTCTCGCACAGCTTCAACATTCTTTCTATGTTCTTCATCAGTGGTACCAGTGATGAGCATGTCATCTAGTAGACATTGGGTGAAAGGTATGCCTGCCAGGACCTCATCCATGATCCGCTGCCAGATGGCTGGAGCTGGGGCTATGCCAAAAACCATGCGGTTATATTGCAATAATCCTTTATGGGTGTTACTGGTCAACAGATGGCGTGAATCTGGGTGTAGTTGCAGGTAAGATTGCTTTAAGTCTATTTTTGTAAACTTTTGCCCCCCCAGCCAGTGAGCCAAATAGATCTTCAAGTCGAGGCAATGCATATTGATCCACAAGAAGTTGGTTGTTCAGGGCAACCCTGAAGTCTTCACAAATTCGAATGTCTCCATTCTTTTTCTTGACAGGCACAATTGGCGATGCCCATTCACTTCTATCAACTTTAGTTATGATCTTTTCAGCCAATAGGTGGTCCAGCTCTGCTTCCACTTTCTTCCGCAAGGCAAAGGGCACTGATCTTGCCTTACAAAAACGAGGTGTAGCACCAGGCTTTAAGAGAAGGTGGGACATTTTTCCTTTTACTGAGCCCAAAAGAGTCCTCAAAAACCTCCTTAAAGCGTAACTTCAGGGATTCCACCCAATGGTCTACCTCAGAAAGCAATGTACATTGGGCAATGGCAAGAGGGGGCATATCCAGGGCTTTGATCCAGTCCCTAACATACAGCGGAGGACCTCCTTTACTTACAACATAAAGGCGTAGAGTTTGACTGCGCTTGCCTAATGTCACAATGGGTTTCACATAACCTAAGGGCTGTATCAGTTCCTTGCTGTAGGTTTGTAGTGTGATTATTTGTAGGTTGGAGCAGTAGGGACAGACCCGATGCCTTTAAATCAGTCCATGAAACGACAGACACAGCCGCCCCTGTATCAAAATCCATGGAGACAGGACAGCCATTGAGTGTGACATCCACTTTTATCACAGGAGTTTTCCCAGCTACCCGAAATAGTCCAACATGTTGGACACAGGTCTCCTCATCAGAGCTTGAGCCATTATTATCAGTATCCACATGAAATGTCAGTTTACGTCTACCTTTTGTGGTAGCATTAAGGGAGCGTGAGCTGCGGCAAACACGCCCAATATGACCAGTCTTTCCACAAAGAAAACAAATGACATTCTTGAACTTGCAAGCAGGTGCACTGTGAGAAGTGTTACCACAACAGTAGCAAGTTGACGTCCTAGAGACAGAAGAATTAGGGTGGCGAGGTTTAGGTTGATTTGGCGACGGCCGTGGTGGGTGTCGGGTGATAGCAGTATGGAATACTGCTATCACCCGATGGAATACTCCCTGGTTCAGGTGGTGCCTTCAGTAGGGTGGCGTCCCATATAGCCAACTCCATGACTGTAGCAAGCTCTGTGGCTTTCGTCAGAGTCAAGTCGGGTTCTGTGAGTAAACGTTTCTGTATGGCTGGGTCGCAGAGTCGCATGACAAACGTGTCGCGGAGAGCCGTCTGCAGGTAGTCTTGAAACTGACAAGTGGCAGCTAGTTTACGTAAAGCAATGATATAAGTCTTTATATCCTCCCCGGCATGCTGCCTCCTACTGTAAAATTTAAACCGCTTTGCGATTTCTAACAGCTTTGGGTTGTAGTGCTCATGTAGCCTCTGAATTACCTCAGGCAGGGGCTTAGAGGCAGGCTTGTCTGGAGAAATTAGGTCTCCGAGAGTGCCATATGCGGCTTAACCCAATGCTGTGAGGAAAACTGCAACTTTCTTTTCTACAGCTACACTATTTGCTTCCATATACTGCTCCCAGGAGCTCCATGATTCAGCAGCAGGATCAAATGGTTGAATAAACCCTATGAAAGCCATGTGTGCTAAAATCCACAATCCTCGTCGCCACTGTTATGTCCCCTTGACACAGGGTCTCTCAGGGTGTTGCTAGCGATGCTGCCAGGATCTGCTCAGCAAGTTACACACAGGCTGGATGCACTTCTTAACCAAGTAAGGGTTTATTATGCACTCAGAAAGCGATGTACATTCTTACATGGAGGAGTCTTATACAACAGGTCTCCCTCTCAGTATCATGCTGCTGCTTCCAGTCCCACACACACTGACTGACTTCCTGGTACAGCCCCTCCCCCAGCATGCATCAGGAGAAAGGGGTTAAGGTTCACAGTGATTCTGAATAAACAATACAATAAACAATTAACACTTCTATTTCTGAAGGCAAGAAGAACAAGAGAAGCACCAATAAATGGATTAAAAGGGCTAAAATATACACAATATTGCCAAAGATATTGGGACCCCCCCCAAATCATTGGATTTAGGTGTTCAAATCACCTCCATGGCCACAGGTGTATAAAATCAAGCACCTAGGCATGCAGACTGCTTCTAAAAACATTTGTGAAAGAATGGGTCACTTTGAGGCCCGGTTCACACCTATGTGAATTGAATGTGAATTACACCGTATACAATTCGCATGACATTTTAAAATACGTTAATTTGAATGAGGCTGGTTCACATATGTGCGTTGCATTCGCACTCCGCATTGCCCAAAAAATGTGTGTGTTTTCTGGGCATTGTGGTGTGAATTGCAAGCACATTATCTTCTATGGGAAGGCATCTGATTCGCAGATGCATTCCGTTCTGAACACGATTTCTCTCCCCCTCCTCACTACACCGCCCCCTCTCCCTGCTCAGCTGATCCGCAGCTACAATGGAGAGGAACCGCTGAACAGCTGTTTTTTCTGTTCGCAGAGAAAACAGAGCTGGAATTCGCACCGCACATGTGTGAACCCAGCCTCAGGAATAACTTCAAGCATAGTACTGTGATAGGCCTTACATCACCAAGTGCAATGCAAAGCATTGGATGCAGTGGTGTAAAGCACCCCGCCACTGGACTCTAGAGCAGTGGAGACATGTTCTCTAAAGTGAGGAATCACATTTCTCTGTCTGGCAATCCGATGGACGTGTCTGGGTTTGGTGGTTGCCAGAAGAACAATACTTGCCTGACTGCATTGCGCCAATTGTAAGGTTTGGAGGAGGGGGGATTATGGTGTGGGGTTGTTTTTCAGGGGTTGGGCTTGCCCCCTTAGTTCCAGTGAAGGGAACTCTTAAGGTGTCAGCATACCAAGATATTTTGGACAATTTCATGCTCCCAACTTTATGGGAACAGTTTGGGGATGATCCCTTCCTATTCCAAAAATGACTGTGCACCAATGCACAAAGCAAGGTCCATAAAGACATGGATGAGCGAGTTTGGGGTTGAGGAACTTGACTGGCTTGCTCATCCTGACCTCAACCAAATAGAACACCTTTGGGATGAATTAGAGCAGAGACTACGAGCCAGGCCTTCTTGTACAACATCAGTGCCTGACCTCACAAATGCGCTTCTGGAAGAATGGTCCGATAGACACACTCCTAAACCTTGTGGGCAGCCTTCCCAGAAGAGTTGAAGCTATTAAAGCTGCAAAGGGTGGGTCAACTCAACTTTGACGGACCCCCGTACTCAACAGGACTATGTCCACCGTAAATGCTTCCTTTGTCCAGAACCAGCACTATCCAAGACCCCTTAGCTCACCCAGTCATTAGCCATGACTCAATGTAGGGTGAATAACATAAAACTGTTTTTTTCAAACACAGGTATACACTCAGGGAACAACTCCCCCTTCCCTTTGATTCAGGGTGGGGTAAACTGTCCAATCAGCAGGGACAGTTGTTGGAGGAATTCGTCCCTCCCCTCTCCACCCTGCCCTCAGTCCACATGCCAAGAACACAAATACAAAACATCCATCCCATAATACATTTCTCCTAAGGCAGATAGACACAACAGAACAATGGAACACAGCCACACCCCAAACGATCTTAGTATGAGATAACATACAATATATGCATATATACAATATTCCAGTGTGGCTGTACACCGAGTCTGACTAGCACAGATCAGACTGAGGTTCTCGGTCACCCTATGCCCCTAATGGACACAGGGTGATTTACACATAGGAGGGGCCGGGGGAGCTGGACATGGAGTTTCCAGAGCTCTCTAAGGTAAGCTGGGTTCTACAAGCCCCCCACCCAAAGTGACTCCCGTCACACATCTCCCCTTTCGGCAGGGAACTAACACAGGAGGAGATCCCAGACGGGTTGACTCCAAAGTTAGTCAGTACTTTCAGTCCCCCAATGCCGGTATCCACACAGTACCCCAAATAAATGGTCCCACACATAGCATTACTCACCCAGCCAACCTCTGCCTCTCTGAGAACATACCCGTCGCTGGGGAGAAGCGTGGACTGGCCCTTCTCCCTGGAGTCCTTTCAGCCGCTGAAGAGAAGATAGGGTGACTGGGCTCACTCCGTCATGCTGTTGGGGATCTGGGCTGACTGCCCAGCATCCCTGGGGTAGACAAGTGGAGACCGAAGTCCCATCCACTTTTGGTAAGTGAAAATCCCCCAGTGCTTGCAAAGCATGGCTGAAATCCTCCTGTCTCATTGCCGCACCATTTTCTGGGGTTGTGTCAGTGGAGACTGAAGTCCCATCCACTTTCACAGGAACTCCCTCTTCTGTTAGTTGAGGGCAGAGGCTAGCAGCTCTCTACCCTGCTGCCAACCGTTCTGCTGGGTTGCTGTGAGTGGAGAACGCAGTCCCATCCACCGATATCAGCTCAAGCTGCAGTTGTGTGCAGAGACCAGTAGCATTCTGCCCTGTTAGCACTTCAGCTGAGGACACCACATCATCCACCCCAGCTAAGTTGAGTGACTGTCACATTCTCACCATGGGCCCCTGGAACTGCTGCAGGTGTGGGGCAGAGGTCTTGGACCCTCTGTCCGGTGGCCAGCGCTTCAGCTGGAGGAGTCTCTTGTAACTCCACAGATGCTGCTGTTGGTGCTGGGGAGAGCTTAGTAAAGTTTGGCCCTAATACAAGCTCTTCTGCTGCAGGCTCACCAGGTTGTTCTTCCTCAGCACAACAGTCTATCAAATCCCCTGTCTCTGAAACTGGTGTCTAGGGATAGAGGTTCCCCATCTCCTGTCCGTGGAAGGAAGAAGAGGTTACTGGTGCTGGGCAGAGCTCAGTGATGTCTGGCCCTGATGCTAGCTCTTCTGCTGGAGGCTCACCAGGTTGTTCTTCCTCAGCAGAAAAGTCTATCAAATCCCCTGTCTCTGAAACTGGTGTCTAGGGATACAGGTTCACCATCTGCGGTCTGTGGAACCCAGAAGATGCTATTGGTGCTGGGCAGAGGTTAGCAAAGCTCTGCCCTGTTGTCAGCACTTCAGCTTTGGGGACGACAATCTCCAGAGTTTCCATTGCTGATTCTATGGCATGCTGCTGGACAAGCACATTCCTCCATCCAACCTCGTCTTGTGCAGAAACAGGTTCATCAAGGTCAGTCAGCACTTGCTGCATCTGCCATAAGACCTCCACGTCCATTGCTGCGGCGACAGGTGTGCATAGCACACTGTTACTATGCCACTTCAGCCAGGATTTCAGAGCTGATCGTCTGATCAATATTCCTATCGCACACGTTCCTGATAGAAATGGCTCATAAAATGGTAGGTGATGCAGCGATTACCAGTTGGGTCCTGGAAACATCAAACAAGCGTACATATTCGCCAGCACACCATGGATCGGCAATTTTCGTCCAAAAAGTTCACAGCACAAAGGAAGGTGCAACGTTTTGGAGCCGCACAGGACCCCTTCGTCAGGCATGTGATAAAGTGCAACAGTGTCAAAAGCAGAATATAAATACAATAGTCACCAAGAAAAACAAGTGAAAGATGAAAAAAAGGTCACACCCCCTCCCTGTGACGTCAATATGACATCAGAATCCCGCCAGAAAGTGTTAAAAACGAATAGGTATTAAAGTAACTCAAAGTGGGCAGGGGCACTAAAACCTAAAAAGCGCGGAATGCAGATTGCATATCCGGCGGTGGTGTAACAGCGCTAGCACAACGCCACTAGGACCCAGCGGTTCTATTGTCAGTCAGCAGCCCAGGCCACCAATCGCGTCATGCCACGCATGCCGCGCATGCGCCCATGACAACAGGAAGACTGCGGGGCCGCCGTCGCCACTGAAACCAGTGACATACGACCATCACCGCATTGGGCAACCAAAGAGTGAGAAGAAAGTGTGAGTGTGTAGGAGCGAGGCTGGGGAAAAGCGAGCAAGGTGAGAGAAAAGTGAAACAAGAGTAGAGCAGGGATAAAAGAGCAAGTGGTAACGAGGAGATAAACAGAGCAAATAGAGGAAAAGATGAAAATAAAGGAACAGCAAGAAGAGGGGAAAGAAATGCAAAGTGGAGAAAAGCAGGCAGAAACAGAGGGAAGAGAAAAGGAGAAAGAGAAGGAAGAAAAATCGGAAAAGGGAGGGGTCAAGAAGGGGAAAAAAAGGTAAAAGAAAAGAAAGGGAAGAGGAAAGGGGGAAGAAAAAGGGGGGGGGGGGAGGGAGAAAGAAACAGGAAAAAAGAAAAGAAACTAAAGAAGATCGAGCAAGAAAGAACTGACAAAAAAAAGGCAAAAGGAGATAAGAGCAGATGAACAAAATATAGAAATCAAATGAAAATTAAAATAAAAATAAATAAAAAAGCATAAACAAGCACACATAAGAAAAATAATCAAAAATGGAAATAAATAATAGAAAATAAAAAATGAAAAATACATAATAAATAAAATAAAATATAAAAATACAAATAAAAATAAAAAAATAATAAAAATAAAAATGTCGGCTGGTACTTCTGGATAGTCAAAGGGAAAGGGAGCCCCACCCAAAGTCAGGGTCCTTGAACAGCCTCCAGTACAACAGTCCCAGGCCACCGTAGTCAAAGCCTTCTGTGGGGCTGTCATCCGCTGTCCATGGGCACACTTGGGCTACATACCACTGGAAGGCTCTGTAGCTCTCATGCAACCGCATCTCTGCCCGGATCAGCCTGCTTAACTCAGCTGTCCACTCCATCCCATAATACATTTCTCCTAAGGCAGACATACGCAACAGAACAATGGGACACAGCCACACCCAAAACAATCCCAGCAAACAGTCCACAACAGCATGAGACAACATAAAATATATACTTATATACAATATTCCATTGTGGCTGTACAGCGAGTCTGACTAGCACAGATCAGACTGAGGTTCTCAGTCACCCTATGCCCCTCATGGACACAGGGTGATTTACACATAGGAGGGGCCAAGGGAGCGGGACACAGATTTTCCAGAGCTCTCCAAGGTAAGCTGGGTTCCACAAGCCCCCCCCACCACCCAAAGGGACTCCCTTCTCATCAACATTGAACCCTACGGCCATTAAAGTTCATGTGCGGCAATATAGTGTGTGTGTGTATGTGTATATATATATACCGTATTTATCGGCGTATAACACGCACTTTTTTCCCCTTAAAATCAGGGGAAAATCGCGGGTGCGTGTTATACGCCGATTCCCGCTAATTGTGATCTATTGGCGGCGATTGCCGCCGACATTCACATAGCGTGTAGTTTTAAATATGGCGCCGCGGAGTTCGGAGGGACTCGGCGGAGCTGAACGAGTGCCGCCGAAATCGCAGTGACTGGGCGGAGCCGAGATACACATAGTCGAGTGTTCTCGGCTCTTTCCGGCGCCGCTCACAGTCAGCTCCGCCGAGTCCCTCCGAACTCCGCGGCGCCATATTTAAAACTACATGCAGCTATGTGTATGTCGGCGGCGATCTGTCCAAGCATGGACACTGGGGGGCAAGGCTGCACTGACCACTGGGGCAAAGCTGCACTGACAAGGCTGCACTGGGGCAAAGCTGCACTGACAAGGCTGCACTGACAAGGCTGCACTGGGGCAAAGCTGCACTGACAAGGCTGCACTGACAAGGCTGCACTGGGGCAAAGCTGCACTGACAAGACTGCACTGACAAGGCTGTACTGGGGCAAAGCTGCACTGACAAGACTGCACTGGGGCAAAGCTGCACTGACAAGGCTGCAATGGACACTGGGGCAAGGCTGCACTGACACTGAAAAGGCTGCAATGACACTGACAAGGCTGCAGATGGACACTGATAAGGCTGCATTGATGGGCATTTTAATGTAAGTTTTTTTTTCCTTAAACTTCCCTCCTAAAAGTTTTTTTCCTTAAAATTCTCTCCTAAACTTGGGGTGCGTGTTATACGCCGGCGCGTGTTTATACGCCGATAAATACGGTATATATATATATATATATATATATATATATATATATATATATATATATATAAAAAGCCTGTTTTAATCTATTTATTGCATTTTGAGGTGTCTTACCCTGTGTGCCTATTTTTATTAATTTTTATTTCTGTAGGCGTTCTTAATTTACAGCATTACAGCATTTTTTAACACCTGTCTGCCTATGCACAGTACATTTACGGGGATTCCTCTGGATGACACATAGGATTACATAGCTTCTCCACTATATGTCTTCAGAGACAAGTACCTGAATCTGTAAGTGTCTGCACTGTCTACTCCTTCTCTTCTTCACTTTGTTGTACCAGGTGTTGGGAAACTGGGAGTCTAGTAGTGCTCTATCAGGTCCATTTTAGTTTTGATTGACAGCACACAGCAGTGGACACGTTGATAGCCAATATTCAGCCCAATAGCAGCTTTCAAATCTGCCCACTGCCATGCACTGTTAATCAAAATTTAAGTGGACTTGATGGAGCACTAGACTCTCAGTTCACCATCAGACACTGTCCACCCAGTGATAAATTAGTTACTAAATATGAGCATTGCCATCAGCACTCTTCCTGGCCTCTTTGTTTAAATTTATTTTTCAGCCAGAGAATCTTCCAGCTGACAGATGAATAGGGCCAGGGTCAGTGCCTTATACAGGAAACTATCACATACATGACAGCCTCCCGCACAGGCACACTCTGCTTTGAGTACTGGAGTATCTCTGTACACAGCTCAGAGCTGATCCTTATTACCCCCAGTTACCTAATCTGAGAACTGGTGGTAATTGTTTAAGAATCTGTCACCGTCATAGTGACAGGTTCTTAAAGTGACAGTAGTTAGAAATTCAGGAATTTGACACATGTCGGTAATGTTACCAACACCTGTGCAATTACAGTAGGTAAAAGTAGTTCTTAAAGTGGAACTAAAGTACACTTATCTCCTCTCTAAGATCTGAAGTCTGTGAAATGTCCCTTGCTGATGCTGGCATCTTTTCCCACAATGCTGGTCTTCGGGCTTCTTCACTGGCCAGCATAGGATGATGTAACTCCTGTGCATGTGTAGGACTCAGCCATCCTGGCACACGGGGACTGGGGGCGGTAAGGTAAGCTTAGCTATTCACATACTGCGAGCAGGTAGGTAGGTTTATTTTATTGCAGACATTGCAAGTTCCCTCTGCGATAAATTGCCTGATCGCTCACAAATGTTATGAAAAGGCCTTCAGTTTTGCTTTAAGGGAACTATCACCATAAGAATTCCCCCGAATGTCTTCCACAAAATGAAAAGTCCCAGCAGATGTATCATTGGTGCAGATTGTGCAGCTGTAAACATTTGCATGTGTCACATTAAAAGAAAACACTTACTATATGTCCAAATGAGGAAAACCTCTCTCTCCTCTCTCTCCTCTCTCTCCTCTCTCTCCTCTCTCTCCTCATGTCTTGCAAGCAGATGCCTTACTAACCACTCTCTCTTGGTGGTGTCAGATATTTCTCTCTTGGTGGTGTCAGATATTTCTTTCTTGGTGGTGTCAGGTATTTCTCTCTTGATGGTGTCAGGTATTTCTTTCTTGGTGGTGTCAGATATTTCTTCCAGGGCGATGCGATACAAATCTGGAAATTACAGAAGTTTTCAAGAAAATTCACGTATATAATGTTGCAGCAGAGTTTGTACAAATCTAATAAACTACAGTCTATAGTTCCTGGTGTTTAACCACTTAACCCCTGGAAAGTTTTTACCCTTTTATGACCAAAGGATGTCTTGCTATTCAGCACTGCGCTACTTTAACTGGCAATTGTGCGGTCATGTACGCAAATTAAATTTATATAATTTTTTCACACAAATAGAGCTTTCTTTTGGTGGTATGTGATCACCACTGGGTTTTTATTAATATATAAACAAAAAACCCCAAAAACAACCTGATATTTTGTACTTGCTGCTATAAAATATATCCAGTAAAAAAAAAAATCGAATTTCTTCATAAATTAAATATATCCTAATAAGTGTATATTACCATATTTATCGGCGTATAACCCGTGCCGGCGTATAACACGCACCCCAGGTTTGGGAGGGATTTTTAAGGAAAAAAACTTTTAGGAGGGAAGTTTAAGAAAAAAAACTTACATTTAAATGCCCATCAATGCAGCCTCATCAGTGTCCATCTGTAGCCTTGTCCATCATTGATGCCTTGTCAGTGTCACTCATTGCAGCCTTGTCCCCCCATTGCAGCCTTGTCCCCCATTGCAGCCTTGTCCCCCATTGCTGCCTTGTCAGTGTCCATCTGTAGTCCCTCATTGCAGCTGTGTCCCTCACTGCAGCCTTGTCAGTGTCCATCTGCCTTGCTCTGTTTTTGAAAATGGCACCGCCGTTCTCGGGCACTCCCGGCCATTCTCGGCGGCTCTCGGCCTCTTCTGGCGGCTTTCGGACGCACTCGGCTTTCGGCGGCTCACTCGGGACTGCGAGAGCCGCCGAGAATGGCCGAAAGCCGCCGAGAATGGCCGAGAGCGGGCGAGAATGGCCAAAAGCGGGCGAGAGCTGCCGAAAGCCGTCGAGAGCCGCCAAAAGGCTCACAATCGGCGGGGGATCAGCGTATAACACGCACCCACGATTTTCCCCTGATTTTAAGGGGGAAAAAGTGCGTGTTATACGCCGATAAATACGGTAATTGGTTTGTGTGAAATATTACATAGCGTCTACAATCTATGGTATATGTACTGGAATTTGCTATAGATGCTATACTGGTAATGGCGGTGATCAGCGAATTTTAGTGGGACTGTGATAGTGTGGTGGACAATCTGGCGCTAACAGACACTGGCTGGGAGGTACACTAACTGACTGAGATTGCGGGTGACACTAATACAGTGATCAATGATTATACTGTATACTGACACTGTACTAATGACACTGGCTGGGAAGAGGTTATCATGGGGCAATCAAGGAGTTAACTCTGTGCCTAACAATGTGTAATGTGTGCTGTTTTTACTAACAGATATGGCTCTTTTTTCTCCCTGCTTTTCAGGGAGAAGAAACAGGAAGATCGCTGTTCTCTGTATGCAGAGTTCTGTGTTTATGTAAATAGTGATTGGACCCAGCCGATAAGCAGGTTTCAGCCGAAATAATTAGCTAAAAATCCACTGCGCATTACAAGCCCCAAACCCGGAAGAAGGCTGTCACGTATATGTATGCGATTGTGCCTGTAACTGCCGCCCGCTCACAGTACATTTACTGTGAACGAATGGCAGGTGGTTTAAAACTTTAACCACTTTTAGGACCGCCCCAGGTACATATACTGCGGCAGGGCGGCCCTTAAACGCAAAATCACGTACCTGTACGTGCTCTGGGGCACACACGTCGCCAGAGCAGCGCTCCCTCTGTGATTGGTTACAGCGGGAACCAATCAGCGGGTCGATGGCTACTCGTGATCGTTCGGAGAGACAGAAGGATGGTTTGCCTATGTAAACAAGGCAAACCGTCCTGTTGTCAGTGAGGAAGAGAGACATCTGTGATCCCAGCTCATTGGGAACAGTTGTCTTTCTTCCTCGAGTGCATCCACTGCCCCTCCCCCCCTCCCCCACAGATTGAAAACACCTGCAGGGAGCACATTTAACCCTTTGATCGCTCTGATGTTAACTTCTTCCCTGCCAGTGTCATTTATTTATTAATCAGTGCATTTTTAGCACTGATTATTGTATTAGTTTTACTGGTCCCAAAAAAGTGTCAAAAGTTTCAGTTAGGCGTCCGATCTGCCCGCCACAATGTCGCAGTCCCGCTATAAATCACTAATCACCACCACTACTAGTAAAACATTTAAAAAAATTAAAAGTCCATAAATCTATCCGTTTGTAGACGCTATAACTTTTGCGCAAACCAATCAATATATGCTTATTGGGATTTTTTTACTAAAAATATGTAGCAGAATACAAATTGGCCTAAACTGATGAATAAATTAGATTTTTAAATTTTTTTTATTGGGAATGTTTTATAGCAGAAAGTAAAAAATTATTTTTTTTTCAAAATTGTTTATAGCACAAAAAAAAAGGTGATCAAATACCACCAAAAGAAATCTCTATTTGTGGGGAAAAAAGGATATCAATTCTATTTGGGTATAGCGTCGCACGTCCGCGCAATTTTCAGTTAAAGCAACGCAGTGCCGCATCGCAAAAAATGGCCTGGTCAGGAAGTGGGTAAAACCTTCTGGGGCTGAGGTGGATAAAGCCCAACTCCAAAATTAAATAGAATAGAATAAACAATAGAACAGAATAGATAGAATATAACAATATAACTGTTTTCCAAAAATCAAATTTCGAATAGAATAAATTTGAAATTTGAATAGAATAAATTTGAATTCAAATAGAATAGAAAATAATAGAATATAATAGAAAAGAAAGGAATAGAGCAGAAAAGAATAGAATAGGAAAAACAATAGACTAGAATATAACCATTGTAGTGGTACCCCCGTAGGAGCTACTGAGTGTTGTCGCCCACCTGTCACCCTGCCCAGCCTGGCTTTTACTTCTCAGATAATGAACAGTCCATGAGCTTTGTATTTTATTGAGGGAATAGAACTTGGATGGGGTAAAGGAAATATGGACTGCTCAGTAGATTGCAACTTGGTTGGGACAACTTATATACAGCCCTGTATATACACTGTTTCTCCTCCTGCACATCGCTTCCTCTCTAATCTTCACGTCTTTCTCCACCTGCACATCGCATCTTCTCTAATCCTCAGACACAGCTAACGCAAAGTGGTTAGGCCTGACACTGGCTCAGCCAGGCCTTAGCAACTGCCTTTTGCAGGCAGGGACCGTGGGTCCCTATAGTGTAGCAAAATAGAAAGTCTCTGGTGGTAGCTGTCCTACATGCGGCTACTGAGCCCATTAGCCCATCTTCAGGCCCTGCCAGCCCTCCTGGCTGCAGCTGCCCTTCTTCACTGCACATGACACCACAGTCCACACGGCTGGTTCTGCACCCTTCCCAGACTGCATCCTCCCAGTCTTCTCAGGCATGCCTCTCCAGTAATCCTGACTGTGTATGTCACTCACCAGCCCTCCTGGCTGCAACCGGTGGTTCCCTCCTGGGGACTTTCACGGCAGTACTCTCTCCCGCTGTCCTCTCTTGCGCCTCCTGTCCAAGGCACCTCCACGTTTTCTTGGAGGGCCCGGTCCATACCTGAACCCAGGCCCAAGGTCACCCCCCCAGACTGGGGAGCTCCCTCTAAGGTTCCGACAGCCTCAGTACTCCATCTCCAGTTCTTCCACCCGACAACTCCTCCTAAAACTAGGCTGACCCTGGGTATTTAAGGAGGCCTACCCCCTGCCAACCCAGGTTGGGGATTGGTCGGGGCTCCTTAGAATACCCCAGGCAGCTCCACCTCTCCTCTCTTTCTAGGGCATTCTAGAAGATTCTGGAAAGCAGAGGGAGGTCTTAGTGGTGCTGCCTGTGAGTCACCCAACTTCTACCCTGAGCCACTCCCAGACCAGATCAAACAAAACAAACAGGCCTAGCTGCCAGCCAGGCCTGCTTAAATTTACCTGCACTAACAACCCTCTTTCTAGCACCTTACTAACTAGAGGGTGCTACACCATCTTCCAAAATTCTAATTTCGAATAGAATAAATTTGATTTCGAATGGAATTTGATTTAAATGGAATTCAAATTGATTCAAACTTTCTGAATTTGAATTCAATTAACTAAACTAATTCCGAAAACCAATTAAACAAATTGAACTAAAAACAAATTTATGTAAATACAGAATTGGAACAAACAGAACAGGGCAAAGGTTGTCTATCTGCTGGAGGTCGTTCCCTGTCACCTTTTTTCTCCTGGTGTCAGGAAAACTTGTCAGAAGTGATTGATACAGATAGCAGAGGAACAAGTCAGGAGAAATGACACTTAATGCTCTGGGTTGAGACTAGTAGACATTATAGAAAGATATGCTCTGTTCATATTTCATATCTGAAGTTTACAACCACTTTAAATCAATGGCTGTAGTTCCGCTTTAAAGTGGAACTTTACTCTTTCAATCAACATTAATTATTTTGTAATCCTTATGCTGCTAGCTTTTGTAAATAGATAGGAAAGCATTTAAACTTTTTTTACATTGGCCATTTTTATTATTATTATACACGATTTATGTAGCGCCAACAGTTTAGGCAGCGCTTTAAAATGTAGAGGGGGAACAGCACAATTACAGTATAGTTCAATACAGAAGGGATAGGAGGGCCCTGCCCGTAGTAGACATGTGCACACTGAAATATTTCATTTCGGAATTTCGTTTTCGTCCGAAAAATAAATTTATTTAGTTACTCCCGAAAATTCATTTTTGTTTATTTAGTTTTTAGTTAAAAATTGCATTAGTCCGAAAATCCAAATTAATTAAAGTCGAATCTGTCATTGAAGGCTTATGGTGTCTGTCGAATGTTCAAAGAAGATTCGACGGAGCAGCTAAACTGTACGTGTACATTTCCGGTCAAATTTTACACCCACAAGCTAGCTATAGTAGAATTCTAATGTTGAATGACAAGTAATAATGATATTTATTAATTATTTTACTAGTCAACCAACATTAGAATTTTTCTATAGCCTATGGGCAGATGCATTTGACCGGAAATGTACGATTGCAGTGTCGTATAGTTTAGCTGCTCCATCGAATCTTCTTAGAACTTTCGACAGACACCATAAGCCAAAGATTCAACGTTTGTATGTTTTTTGTTGCTTTGTCGAATGTTCGTCGTTCATGTTGAATGTTCTACTCTACCCCAACAGTCAGCCAACTTTCACATTTGTTTCTCAATCATCAAGTGCAATGGCGGGCGCGGCATCCGACGTTGTGTCAGATATTGATATGGCATTATAATGTAGAATCTATAATAATAAATCTCCCCCCCATAACACGGGCAGCTTCTGAGGCTATCACAACACTAGCAACACTAGTATCACTATCAAGTTCACAACACTAACACAATAGCAGCAGATTATTATGAAAAAGTTAAGTTGAACTGTAGCTTGCTTCACTACTGTTCTGCTGCTGGGCTTATGCTTAATTGCTAAATAATTCAGGTTCTCTGACAAATGGACCAGCTAAAATTGACTGTCTTCTGAAATGATTCAGTGTGTGTGTGTCTCTCTCTGCTAGCAAATCGTAAGTGAAAGTAAGTTGGCTGTACGTGTGTACTTAGTTCTAGCTATTTTACTGCCCCTCCTCTTTAGTTACAATCGGCCAATAACATTCATCATCATCATTATTTTTATTTTACTTCCCCCACCCAATTTCAGCAGCGATCTTTTCTCTCTATGTCGAATAATCTTGGACTAATAGAGTTAAGGTTAGGCACATTCGACCACAGGTTCTATAGACACAGATTGTTATTGTCAGCGTCATGTGGAATCTCCTATCTATATCAAACTGTTGTCACAATGAAAACGAAAATAAAGCATTTGTTTATGTCGGATCTTTCCGTTTTCTTATTCTGCACTTTCGTTATCGTTTGTTAAAATGGTAACGAAAATACCTGAAATTCGGACGAAAATGCATTCAGATGAAAACTAATGCACATGTGTAGCTCGTAGAGCTTACCTTCTAAAGGGAGGGGGTGGTGGTACAAAAGGTAATAGATGCAGGGAATGATTTGATAGGGGTGGCTTGGGGACAGTTGTTAGGTGGGTGTGAGTTAGGCTTCCCTGAAAAAATTAGTTTTCAGGGATCTCCTAAAGTTTGACAGGTTAGGGGCTGATCGGACATACTGGGGCAGGGAGTTCCAGAGGATGGGAGAGGCTCTGGAGAAGTCCTGAAGGCGAGCATGGGTGGAGCTAACAAGGGAGCTAGAGAGCAGGAGGTCCTGGGAGGAGTGGAGGGGACGATTTGGGCGATATCTGCAGATGAGGTTGGTGATGTAGATGGGGGCGATGTTGTGGATGGCCTTGTATGTTGTGGTTAGCATTTTGAATTTTATACAGTGGGGTAGGAGAAGCCAGTGAAGGAATTGTCAGAGAGGAGCAGCAGTCACGGATCGGTTAGTAAGGTCTATTAGTCTAGCAGCAGCATTCATAATAGACTGAAGGGGGGATAGCCTGCGTAAGGGTAGGCCATTAAGGAGAGAGTTGCAGTAGTCAAGGCAAGAAATAATCAAGGAGTTAATAAGTTTCTTTGTGGTGTCCTTAGTCAGGAAGGGTCAAATTCTGGAGATGTTGCGGAGGTTAAGGCGGCAGGATTTAGCCAGTGATTGGATGTGGAGGCTGAAGGAGAGGTCAGAATCAAGGATTACACCCAGCACCCTGGCAAAGATATGAATGCAATCTATACACTGGGGGGAGAACCTCTGGGAGAATCTAGGATGGAAAAGGACCTGGGGGACCTAGTAGATGATAGGCTCAGCAATGGCATGCAATGCCAAGCTGCTGCTAACAAAGCAATCAGAATATTGGCATGCATTAAAAAGAGGATCAACTCCAAAGATAAAACGATAATTGTCCTACTTTACAAGACTCTGGTCCGGCTCACCTAGAGTATGCTGTCCAGTTCTGGGCACCAGTTCTCAGGAAGGATGTACTGGAAATGGAGCGAGTAAAAGAAGGGCAACAAAGCTAATAAAGGGTCTGGAGGATCTTAGTTATGAGGAAAGGTTGCGAGCACTGAACCTATTCTCTCTGGAGAAGAGACGCTTGAAAGGGGATATGATTTCAATATACAAATACCGTGCTGGTGACCCCACAATAGGAATAAAACATTTTTGCAGAAGAGAGTTTAACAAGACTCATGGCCAATCATTAAAATTAGAAGAAAAGAGGATTAACCTTAAACTGCGTAGAGGGTTCTTTACTGTAAGAGCGGCAAGGATGTGCAATTCCCTTCCACAGGCTGTGGTCTCAGCGGGAGGCATCGATAGTTTCAAGAAACTATTAGATAAGCACCTGAATGACCACAACATACAGGGATATACAATGTAATACTGACATATAATCACACACATAGGTTGGACTTGATGGACTTGTGTCTTTTTTTCAACCTCACCTACTATGTAACTATGTGTGAAGGGACCAATGGTTGTGCTGTTGGTCTTAATGGTAAAGTCATGGGGGGGGACCGGGAAGGAGGAGATATAACAAAATCAGTTTTAGAAAGATTGAGTTTGGGAAAGTGGTTTGACATCCATACCGATATGTCATTTAGTAATTTAGAGATCCATGAGGAGATCGAGGGGGTGAGTTGAGGAGTGGAGAGATAGATCTGGGTATCGTCGCCATAGAGGTGGTATTGGAAGCCATGGGAAGTTATCAACTGCCACGGGGAAGAGGTATAGAGTGAGAATAGGAAGGGCCCAAGGACGGTACCCCAACAGAAAGAGGAAGAGGAGCGGTGGAGATGGAGTTGTAAGTAACACTGAAAGTGCGCTGAGAAGGAGGAGAGGTAGGAGGAGGTAGTAGGAGAACAAGGATAAAGCAGAATCACGGAGGCCAAGGTAGTGTAGTTTGCTGAGGAGGAGCAGGTGGTCAACTGTGTCGAAGGCTGTAGAGAGGTCTAGGAATATGAGTATGGAGTAATGGCCATTGGTTTTAGCAGTTAGTAGGTCATTGGTGAGTTTTAGTAGGGCAGTTTCAGTGGAATGTTGTGGACAGAAACCGGACTGTAGGGGGTCGAGGAGGTTGTTGTCCGTGAGGTAGCGACTCATTCGGTCATGGACAAGGCGTTTGATGAACTAGAAATGCCATGGCTAGAAGTGTTGGTGGTGTTTTTCAAAGTGATTTCTAAACAATATAAACCATGGCGACATGGATGGATGAATGAGTTTGTGATGAATATTAAAGTACCTACTGTGAGCAGGCAGGCTTGTTATTGCAACCCAATTTGGTTGGGCTGTCTACTTCCTAGTTACAGTGCACCCAGAAATTATTCACATTTTCCGCATTTTGTTATGTTACAGCCTTATTCCAAAATTGATTCAATTTATTATTTTCCTCAACATTCTACAAACAATACCCATGATGATAATGTGAAGGAGTTTGTTTGAAATCTTTGCAAATGCATTCAAAATAAAAAAGAAAAAAAATGAATAGAATCCCATGTACATAAGTATTCACAGCCTTTGTCATGACACTCAAAATTGAGCTCAGGTGCATCCTGTTTCCACTAATCATCCTTGAGATTTTTCTACAACTTGATTGGCGTCCACCTGTGGTAAATTCAATTGATTGAACATGATTTGGGAAGGCACACACCTGTCTATATAAGGTCCCACAGTTAACAGTGCAAGGATTTGTCTGTAGACCTCCGAGACAGGATTGTGTCAAGGCACAGATCTGGTGAAGGATACAGAAACATTTCTGCATCATTGAAGGGCCTCCATCATCTGCAAATAGAAGAAGTTTGGAACCACCAGGGCTCTTCCTAGAGCGGGCCAGCCGGACAAAACTGAGCATTAGGGGGAGAAGGGCCTTAGTCAGGGAGGTGACCAAGAACCTGGTCACTCTGACAGAGCTCCAGCATTTCCCTGTGGAGAGAGGAGAACCTTCCAGAAGAACAACCATCTCTGCAGCGCTTCACCAATCAGACCTGTATGGTATAGTGGCCAGACGGAAGCCACTCCTCAGTAAAAGGCACATGACAGCCCACCTGGAGTTTGCCAAAAGGCACCTGAAGGACTCAGACCATGAGAAACAAAATTCTCTGGTCTGATGAAACAAAGATTAAACTCTTTGGCCTGAATGGCTAGCGTTGCATGTGGAGGAAACCAGGCACTGCTCATCACCTGGCCAATACCATCCCTACAGTAAAGCATGGTGGTGGCAGCATCATGCTGTGGGGATTTTTTTCAGCGACAGGAACTGGGAGACTAGTCAGGATCGAGGGAAAGATGGATGCAGCAATGTACAGAGACATCCTTGATGAAAACCTGCTCCAGAGTGCTCTGGACCTCAGACTGGGGGAAAGGTTCATCTTCCAACAGGACAGCGACCCTAAGCACACAACCAAAGTAACAAAGGAGTGGCTACATTGCAACTCTGTGAATGTCCTTGAGTGGCCCAGACAGAGCCCAGAATTGAATTTGATTGAACATCTCTGGAGAGATCTGAAAATGGTTGTGTACCGACAGCTTGAGGCTGTAATTTGCAATGTGCTTCAACAAAGTATTGAGCAAAGGCTGTGAATACTTACTGTATGTACATTGGATTTTTTTGTTTTTAATAAATTTGCAAAGATTTTAAACAAACTTCTTTTACATTGTCATGTGGTAATGTTTGTAGAAGTACTGTGAATACTTTCTGGATGCAGCGTCCTTCCTGGATGACCCAAAATAATAGTGCTTCAGCATTAGTGCCTTCTGTCTTGTATCACCAGCACCAGCAATTAGTACCTAAGCAATATATACCGCAGGTGGTTTTATGAACAAAGTTGGCGTTTCTACATCCCTTTACATTACACACAATTGATGCCCAAGGAACTTTGCTAGGAAACGCCAAACAAATCAATCATAAGATGTAAATTTGTTTTATTACAAAAAAATTTCAAACATATGTGAATTCACAGTCATCCAAAGAGGAATATTCTCAGTAACATATCAGACAGTCATAGATGATAGATTGGCTGGGCTATATCATTGGTGTATTCATAGCAAACTTTCTCAACACGTTTTGTAAAACTAAGTTCACTTCTTCAGGACAAGTAAATACTGAAACTGCAAAAAAAAAATTGAAACAAATACAACAAAAGAACATATACATCCTATTCATCCCAGTGGTTCAATGTGTAATAAACATACTGTACATATATTATATATAATACTCACCAACCTAATCACAAAGGAGAGGGGTGGTAGTTGTCATAATTTACTAAATATCCAAAGAGAGGACTGCCATGTGAGGTCTGTCCCCAGGAGCTGTAAAAGATTGGATAACACCCACTAAGGATACTCAGGGGGGCGGCGGGGATGGAGGACCAACCCCCACACCAAAAGAAATAGAAAGGGGCCAGCAAGAAGAAATCCACACAAGAAGTGTAAAAAGAAGAAAAAAAAGTACTAAGATTAAAAAAATACCCCTAAAAACAAGAAAAAAAAAACAGACTAGTGATTGAAAATGGTACTAATGAATGTACCAGTGCACCCGGAAAAAGTACTCACAGCACTTCACTTTTTCCACATTTTGTTCTGTTACAGCCTTATTCCAAAATGGATTAAATTCATTGCTTTCTTCAAAATTCTACAAACAATACCCCATAATGACAACGTGAACGAAGTTTGAAATCTTTGCAAATGTATTAAAAATAAAAAATGAAAAAAAAATCCCTTGTACATAAGTATTCACAGTCTTTGCTCAATACTTTGTTGAAGCACCTTTGGCACCGATTACAGCCTCAAGTCTTTTTGAGTATGATACTACAAGCTTGGCACAGCTATTTTTGGGAAGTTTCTTCCATTTTTCTTTGCAGGACCTCTCAAGCTCCATCAGGTTGGATGGGAAGTGTTGGTGCACAGCCAGTTTCAGATCTCTCCAGAGATGTTCAATAGGGTTCAAGTCTGGGCTCTGGCTGGGCCACTCAAGGACAGTCACAGAGTTGTCCTGTAGCCACTCCTTTGTTATCTTGGCTGTGTGCTTAGGGTTGTTGTCCTGTTGGAAGATGAACCTTCGCCCCAGTCTGAGGTCCAGAGCAGGTTTTCATCAAGGATGTCTCTGTACATTGCTGCATTCATCTTTCCCTCAGTCCTGACTAGTTCCTGCCACTGAAAAACATTCCCACAGTATGATGCTGCCATCACCATGCTTCACTGTAGGGATGATATTGGCCAGGAGATGAGTGATGCCTGGTTTCCTTCAGATATGACTCTTGCCATTCAGGATAACGAGTTTAATCTAACTAAGGCCCTTATCCCCTGATCACTTAGTTTGGCCAGGCGGACTGCTCTAGGAAGAGTTTTGGTGGTTCCAAACTTTTTCCATTTACGGATGATGGGGGCTACTGTGGTCATTGGGACCTTCAATGCTGCAGAAAATGTTCTGTACCCTTCCCCTGATCTGTGCCTCAGTATAATCCTGTCTTGGAGGTCTACAGACAATTCTTTGGACTTCATGGCTTGGTTTGTGCTCTAACATGCACTGATAACTGTGGGACCTTTATATAGACAGGTGTGTGCCTTTCCAAATCATGTCCAATCAACTGCATTTACTACATGTGGACTCCACTCAAGATGTAGAAACATATCAAGGATGATCAGTGGAAACAGGATGCCCCTGAGCTCAATTTTGAGTGTCATGGCAAAGGCTGTGAATACTTATGTACATGTGATTTTTTTTCATTTTATATAAATTTGCAAAGATTTAAAAAAAAAAAAACATCTTTTACATTGTCATGATGGGGTATTTTTTGTAGAATTTTGAGGAAAATAATGAATTTATTCCATTTTGGAATAAGGCTGTAACATAACAAAATGTGGAAAAAGTGAAGCACTGTGAATACTTTCCGGATGCACTGTATATCTCATATAAATGTGCCAATAAAAAAGGAAACCAAGAAGTATTTCCAAGGGAGAAAAAACAACCCCATATACATAAAGTAAAATAAAGTAAAATAAAATAGGATGAAATAAAAGTGTAATCCTAATGACAGCCCCATAAACAAGGCCGAATATCCAATAAAGGAGGAACCCATACTGGGTTGAAAACAAAACAACAAAAAAAAAACCTGAAAACATAACTGTGAAAGCCAAAGTAAAAACTTACTTAGATGGTACACTGAGTACCCCACAACTCAGAGAGATGGTACACTGAGTACCCCACAACTCAGAAGGAAAAGGTTGTAGTGTAGACTGCCGCCTTCCAAGAAGAGAGAGAGGACCAACCTCCCCACCAGTCCTCCTAATCATAATCCCAGGTGGGGCCAAAGTACCGCTCCCAGTGTAATGTAATGGGTCCCAAGACTGGCAACCCAAGCAGCCATTAATCATGAGACAGAAGCCATCTGCCTTCAAAGGGACTGCTGATGAACAGTGCACATGCGTGATGACACACACAAAAGCATGTGGAATGAGGTCACACACCACACGCACACGGCACAGCAGCACCATTGCAGACAAGGCACATGCCAAAGCCTAGCAAAAACAACAGACTCCCATATGACGCCGATGCCATCAGGAGTCCCCCACCACGGACCCGGAACTGCAGAAACAAAACCATAAAAATAAAAATAGCAAACACAAAGACAAAGAACCAAAATAAAAATGTCTCCGTGTTCTGTGTAGTGCAGTAGGTTGATGCTAGAGATGTCTACACTATGTACAAATCATTAGTGTGAATTTTAAATTTCATTGTTATCATGTTTTTTTCCTTTTATATTAAAGACATTATATTTTTTAAATTTGTGTATTGTTGTGCCTATAAAGTCCAAGCTCCATGTTTTCGTTGTATATCTCCAATAATTAGCGGCACTTTTAACATTTCCAGTATCCACAGTACCACTCTGTGGTGATACAGTA
Source organism: Lithobates clamitans (assembly GCA_037952925.1). Taxonomy (NCBI): domain Eukaryota; kingdom Metazoa; phylum Chordata; class Amphibia; order Anura; family Ranidae; genus Lithobates; species Lithobates clamitans. The sequence goes on along the minus strand of JBBGZY010001726.1, from coordinate 304,357 downwards.
CATGGTAAAATTGTTTGAAGAACCAAAAGAAAAAAGAAAAAAACATAACAAAACAAAAACAAAGACAAACAGAAAAAAAAAGAAGAAGACGCCAACCACATAACAGTCACAGGGGCCGGGGGCAGGGGGGTGCCAGAGGTGGCATCCCAACTCCCAGGAACAAACAATAACCAAGGCATGCCAACCCACTGCAAATCAGTGTACGTGACCGACCTGGTAATCGACAAAAGGACCTAGAAAACAGCTGGGGGAGAGAAAAATAAATGGATACTTATCAAAAATTATACACCCAAATAAAATAAAAAAACAGTTATAACCCTAACTAAATTATAATTTAGTCTAGCCACTTACCGACCGGCTCATGTACATATACATGAGCCGGTCGGTAAGTGGCTAGACTAAATTAATAGGAGGGCGGAAGCGACGTCAAAACATCACTTCCACCCATACGTCTTAAAGGCACATTTTTCTGTTGTCATTTTTTCAAATGACAATTTTTTTTTTTTTTGCATTTTAGTCGAAATATGAGATCTGAGGACTTTTTGACCCCAGATCTCATATTTAAGAGGTCCTGTCATGCTTTTTTTCTATTACAAGGGATGTTTACATTCCTTGTAATAGGAATAAAAGTGACCCAATTTTTTTTTTTTTTAAACAGTGAAAAAATAAATAAAATCAAGTAAAATAAATAAGTGAGTAGCGCCCGCATATGAAAACGGTGGTCAAACCACACATGTGAGGTATCACCGCGATTGGTAGAGCGAGAGCAATGATTCTAGCCCTAGACCCCCTCTGTAATGCAAGATATGCAACCTGTAGAATTTTTTCAACGTCTCCTATGGAGATTTGAGGGTAAAAGTTTGACGCCATTCCACGAGCGGGCGCAATTTTGAAGCGTGACATGTTGGCTATCAATTTACTCTGCGTAACATTATCTTTCACAATATAAAAAAAATTGGACTAACTTTACTGTTGTCTTATTTTTTTATTCAAAAAAGTGAATTTTTTCCCAAAAAAGTGCGCTTGTAAGACCGCTGCGCAAATACGGTGTGAAAAAAGTATTGCAATGATCGCCATTTTATTCTGTAGGGTGTTGGGAAAAAAAATTATATAATGTTTGGGGGTTCTAAGTAATTTTTCTAGCAAAAAAACCTGTTTTAAACATGTAAATACCTAAATTCCAAAACGTGGATAGTCGACCTGGTAATCTCCAAGCCATGGATCAATCTCATCTCCCTTTGCAGACCATTTATGTGCCAGTCCCCACCCTAGGATCTCGTGGAATATTTTCTAAAGCAAGAAATTTTACTGAACAGGGGTTATATTTGTGGTCAATGGCAATGTGTCTAAAAATCGGGGAGTATAAATCCCCTATATGAATAGTGTAGACAGAGTCGTGAACACAATGCCAAAATTGGCGTATAGTTTTCCTATGTAGAAGGAACCACACTCACAGGTATGGATGACTGTGAATTTGCATATGTTATGAACTTGTTTGTTTTATATTAAAAAAAATTACATTCTATGATTGATTTGTTTGGACATTTCCTAGCAAAGTCCCTTGGGCATCAAGTACCTAAGCAATATCTTCTGATGTATACATTCTATCACTAGTGGAAGATTCAAAATATACCACCTCTGTACTTTCTATATTCTTTGTAAATGTAACTGTTTTAAAACTTCAATAAAGCAAGATTTAACAAAAAGATAAAAACACAGAACCAACCATTGATGCTATATCCACCTTCAGTCCAGAGATTTCCCATGAAGTAGAGTACTTTTTTTTCCATGTCGCTAGTCATCAGTTTTATGGCCAGTATCATTCAACTCACTCCCCCTGAGCCCAGGTTGTCCTGGATCCACCCCACCTTGTGACTGAACAGTGAAAGGAGAAGCAGCACAGTGATGAGCTCATCTCTTTGTTACTCTGCACTCTCTTCAGTATTCTTTTCTGTACATGAACTGATTGGCTAATTGTGCTGCTTCTTCCTCTCTTACTCCAGCTCTGCTGTACAGGCATTGCAAGAGGCTGACACCTGGTTAAGGCTGGGTTCACACAGATGCAGTGTAACACATCGCATGTCATTTGTACAGGAATCGCAACAAAATGACATGCAAATTCAGTGCTGTGCGAATTGAGCCATACATTATGTATGGCTCAGTTTGCGCTGGATCCATACCAAAAAGGTGCAGGACCCTTTTTTCTGTCTGCACTGGAATTGGATTGCATGGGTGTTCAGACCCATGTGATCCGATTCCATACAATTCCACAGTTCGCACTGTGTTCTACGAACTGATTTGGGTGTGCCATTAAGTTTATATAGATACTCGCAGAGGTTAGCAGAAAGCAGTGTGAACTGTCTGCGATTCTGATGCGGTGCGGGAATCGCACAGGAATCGCACGGGTTCCTGCACTGCATCAGTGTGACCCCAGCCTTAATTGAAGTACTTACATTTAAAAAATACATACAGTATAATAATGTCTTGATGAATACAGAGCTGCAATTATTTTTGTCTTTTATATCTGTAAGTAAGGTTACCATCTGTGGACACTCCTGGAAATGAACATCCCTGTATTTGTTCTCAGAACTCAACACTATAAACTTCACAGTGCACGGGCTCCAACTCACCACACTGTACAAACATCAGTTAAAAAAAAAAGCAGCTGTAAAGCATTCTGTGCATGCGTGGCCATTTATGCAGCCAAGAACAGGCAAACCATTCCAGCTATGCCATTTTGGACTAACATTGCACAATGTGAGCCCATGTACTGTGAAGTTTACAGGCCACCTGGCTCCCCACAGCAATGCTGGGTCCTTTGGATGACAGATAAAAACTGCAATCTGAGTAACTGCATGATCCGTGAACTCCTAATCCAGACCCCTGAACACTGCATTACCTAATCCTAACCCCTGAACACTGTATTACCTGACCCCTGAACACTATGCATTTCTTAATCCTGACCCCTAAACACTATGCATTTCTTAATCCTGAACACTGAATTACTTAATCCTGACCCCTGAACACTGTGCATTACTTAATCCTGACCTCTGAACACTGTACATTTCTTAATCCTGACCCCTGAACACTGTTCATTACCTAATTCTGTCCCCTGAACTCTGTGCATTACTTAATCCTGACCCCTGAACACTGTGCATTACTTAATTCTGACCCCTGAACACTGTGCATTACTTAATTCTGACCCCTGAACACTGTGCATTACCTAATCCTGACCCCTGAACACTGTGCATTATCCAATCCTGACCCCTGAACACTGTGCATTACTTAATCCTGACCCCTGAACACTGTGCATTTCTTAATCCTGACCCCTGAACACTGTGCATTTCTTAATCCTGACCCCTGAACACTGTGCATTTCTTATGCCGCGTACACACGGTCGGACTTTTCATCTACAAAAGTCCAACGGACGCTGACGGACTAAAGCTGGCTGGTAATCCGATCGTGTGTGGGCTTCTCCGGACTTTCAACGTACTTTTGTAGCCTCAAATCCGACGTACTTTAGATTTGAAACATGCTTCAAATCTTTACGTCGTAACTACGACGGACCCCGAAGTCCGCTCGTCTGTATGCTAGTCCTACAGACAAAAAAACGACGCATGCTCATAAGCAAAAACTAAACGGAAGCACTCGGTCTAGTAAAACTAGTGTTCGTATTGTAGGTAGCACATTCATCACGCTGCAAAATCTGTGATCGTTGAATGCAGCGCATTTTATTTCTTCTTTACGAATGCTCTAAAGAACGAAGGTGTTTTGCTGTTCATATTCAGAGTTCTCCCAAACTGATTTCTGGATTCTTTTTCTCTTTGATCTCATGAATGATATAGTATGCTTTTTAAAAACAATGTTTCCATACTAATAATACTTTTTACCTTTTTTTTTTATTTTTATTTTTTTTAGGTTTGTAAAGTTACCACAAAGAACCCATTATTCTAGTTTTGTTTTTCTAGTGATTATTTTTTATTTTTTAGATAAAGTTAACCCAAAGCACCGTTTTTGGTTATGTATATTTTTTTATTTTCAAGACTTACCACTCGAACATTATTAACATTAGTAATGTATTTTTGGTGTGTTTTTTCAAACTCAATGAGATTGTTGTCCCTTGTTAATTTAACATTGTGTGTAAAATCAATGATTTAAAAGAAAACACATAAAGTCTTTTGCTAAACTCAAAAAAGATCCATTTATTCATGGTCAAAATAAAATAAAGAGGAAGTTAACGCTGGAAAAAGTCGGTGTACAAGAAAATTGGGATCTTGAGGAGTCCATATAAGAGGGAGCACAATCTGGTCCAAGAATCCCAGAGATCAACAGCACCAGCAGATGATATAGATGTCCCCAGACTGTGGTCCTACAACAGCCTGCGTCTTCTGTCAGACCAGACTGAACCCAGGTCATCACTTTCTTCTCTTCCCTGCAGCCTTTCCTCCACGCTGCCCTGCAGCCTTCCCTGCAGCCTTCCCTGTAGCCTTCATTGGAGGCTGTGGCTGTGGTGTTTCAGTTGTGGCAGGAGGAGGAGGAGGAGGAGGAGGGGGGGCTGCCTCATGTAGTTGGGTGTTTCGGGTTAGCGTGCCCTGCAGCCCCTTCTGGATAGTTTCCCCAAATAGGCGCTCGCAAATGAGACGCTGCTCCCAATCCATTTGAAGAAGCCTGCTGGCTAAGTAGCAGCCATAGGACTCTTCTGCTTCGGGGGGGCTGCTCAAAAAACGGGTGGCCTCTTGCATGAGGCGCAGGGATGCCTCCTGTGTGACCGTCCCCTTCCTGGCCCTTTTTTTGGGAAGGTGGAGGGGAAGCACTTGGGATTGGGTCATGCTCCTACTGGGCCCAGCCACCTCACTTGGCCCAGCCACCTCCTGCCTGACACTGGGCCCAGCCTCCTCCAGGATGATGGAGAATCCGGCCTCCTCCAGGCTATCCATGGGCCCAGTCTCCTCCTGCCTGCCACTTTCCACACATTCCTCCTGGATGGACTCATCCTGTGTATAAAAAAAGGACATAGTTTTATTTATTTATTTGGGGTTCATCAATGACACACAATTTGCTTCTCATGACTAGCAAATTCAATGTGAATACATCTCTTTAATAAAAGAGTCTAATCAGACACCCTAATTTTTTATAGCAGGTGCCAAACATATTTAGCTACTCCTGTCAATTGATATGTATACACAATTTTGAGGGCAAAATTATTTTAGACAATTATAACATCCAGTTAACATCATTAATATTAGTACAGTAAATATTTGTTAATATAATTTACCTTACTCCAGATGGTCATATCCGGTTCATTCAGGATGGAAGACCCAGCTTGCTCCTCATCAGCCTCTGCTGGGGTGGAGGGAAGGGTGGAGGGAAGGGTGGAGGGAAGGGTTGAAAGTGATGCCCTGGCTTCATTCTGGTCATCAAGAAAACGGAGTTGATTGTAGTACCACAGCCTGGGTACATAAACATCATCTGCTGATGCTCCTGATCTCATTGATTCCTGGATCTTCTTATGCTCCCTCTTATACATATTCCTCAAGACCCCAATTTTCTTGAGCAATGTCTCCATTGTTGCTTCCGGGATGGTCGCCTGGACAAAGGACAGAAGTCTCTCCAGCGTTGACTTCCTCACATGCTTTGCATAATACTGAGGGTGTTTCACCTCCCACAAATTCCTCATCTCTCGATATTTAGATATGAAAGCTGTAAGGAACTCTGGATCCTTAAATAGGGGATTCATTATATCTGGAAAAGATAAAGTCACAAGACAAAAAACACTTATTAGGTTTCTGCTAACCCCTCATCATCTTCTCCCTATGTAGGCCTCATCAATCTATCAAGCCATATAGGCCGCTTGCTACAAAGTCATGACCATAAAACAAAAAAAAAAAAAAAACAAAAAAAAAAAGCCTGTTTGCGAAAATCAAAAAGCCCAAAAAAATTTTTGTGGATTATGTACAAATATTTAAATATAATTATATTTTTCCAAATTATTAAGATATCATTATATTTTTGGCTAGGAACATTTTATACTAAATGCATAACTGAATGCATAACAACGATTAATAAAAACATCTCCTTATAGGAATTAAATAAATGTGTGGTTTGTTATTTCAATGCTCAGTATCAGTTTGGTTATAATTGTAAAAAAGTTGTTTACAGTGGCAATGGAGCTTATTTAGACATTTAAAAGGAAAATACAGTTGGCACTACAACTGCTCGACCATAACCTAGGAGAAAGCCCAAAAGAAAGGCAAGCAATAAATATAATTCCAGATTTCATCAATATTTTTTTTATTTAAAATAATTAAATATCCTGGCCCATTGCAATGGCCCCCCTACCCATAAAATAATTAACATATTGCTGTCTAACTTGACGGGCACTTTGGGGGGCCAAGCCAGTACGGAGAGTATCCAGGCCCGTAAGGTTGTCATCTATAAGTACGGCCTCAGGCCCAACTGTTCCTATATAATTTTGAGAATGTTTGTGTAAAAAGTTGTGCAGAATGCAGCACGATAAAATGATAAAATTAAGTTTGTATTCCGCCAAATTAATGGATGTTTGAAACAGGCGGAACCGGCTGGCCAGAATCCCAAACGCATTCTCAACCACTCTTCTAGCTCTGGCCAGCCGGAAATTAAAAACCCTCCTCTCCGGGGTGAGGGTTCTTTGGGGGAATGGCCTCATGAGGTGCTTGCTCAGAGCGAAGGCTTCATCGGCAATGAAGACAAAGGGGAGTCCTTCCACGTTATCCGCATCAGGTGGCAATCCCAGGCCACCACTCTGGAGACGCTGGCAGAACTCCGTCTGGGCAAATACTCCTCCATCCGACATCCGGCCATTCTTCCCCACGTCCACATATAAAAATTCATAGTGTGCCGACACCACCGCCATTAAAACAATACTGTGGAACCCCTTATAATTAAAATAGTATGACCCCGAATGGGGTGGTGGCACGATGTGGACATGTTTCCCATCTATAGCCCCTCCACAATTGGGAAAGTCCCAACGGCTGGCAAAATGGGATGCCACAGTCTGCCATTCCTGTGGCGTTGAAGGAAACTGGGGAATCAAACAAGAAAACCAAAATCATTCATTTGGAAGCTAACATTGCAAGAAAATTATACAATTAAAAACATTATTCCCCAGCATCAGTATAACATTAAATAATTTAATTCTTCTGGAATAACTAATATGGAAAGGCACACTTATCAGATTGCTCACCCCCTCTGATGGAACATTGATTACATTTTAGGGGGTTGTGAAATCCCTAAAAAAGATTACTTTTAGGACACGCAGGAATTTAGGGACTAAAAAGGCTACAAGACTGCAGTTGTCGCACTCTGCAAGTGCAGTTGCTAACCAGCTTACAGTAAATGAGGTAAGGTAAAAAGGCAGTCATGTTGCAAGGAGTACACAATCACATGCAAGGGCAATTAATGAAAACACTTTGTGGCTTGCATATGATTTGATGATGGAAATCAGCAGAGCTTCTGCTCATTTACTAAAGCACTGGAACAAATGTACTTGTAGAGTGCACATGCATTTTGCAAAGTGCAACATATATTTGCTTTATACAAATCAACACCACAGAACATTCAAGCAAATTTTTACGAGGGTGGGGGGGGGGGGTTGGTAAATCTAGCTAATTGCTAATTATCAGCACACTATTTGGAGTGAGTTTAGGTGGGGGTGGGGGGTTGGTAAATCTAGCTAATTGCTAATTATCAGCACACTATTTGGAGTGAGTTTAGGTGGGGGGTTGCTAAATCTAGCTAATTGCTAATTATCAGCACACTATTTGGAGTGAGTTTAGGTGGGGGTGGGGGGGTTGGTAAATCTAGCTAATTGCTAATTATCAGCACACTATTTGGAGTGAGTTTAGGTGGGGGGTGGGGGGTTGGTAAATCTAGCTAATTGCTAAATATCAGCACACTATTTGGAATGAGTTTAGGTGGGGGGTGGGGGGTTGGGAAATCTAGCTAATTGCTAATTATCAGCACACTATTTGGAGTGAGTTTAGGTGGGGGGTGGGGGGTTTGGAAATCTAGCTAATTGCTAATTATCAGCACACTATTTGGAGTGAGTTTAGGTGGGGGGTTGGTAAATCTAGCTAATTGCTAATTATCAGCACACTATTTGGAGTGAGTTTAGGTGGGGGGTGGGGGGTTGGGAAATCTAGCTAATTGCTAATTATCAGCACACTATTTGGAGTGAGTTTAGGTGGGGGGTGGGGGGTTTGGAAATCTAGCTAATTGCTTATTATCAGCACACTATTTGGAGTGAGTTTAGGTGGGGGGTGGGGGGTTGGGAAATCAAGCTAATTGCTAATTATAAGCACACTAAATACACTAAAACAAAATACATTCAAAATGAGTAGACTAGGTGGATATGTTCCCATCATTGCATGCTGGGGAGGTTATTGAAGGAAAATATACATGCATGACAAAAAAGAACAGGAAAAAAATCCAGCATGTGTGTGGATAAAAAGGGGACATTCACACTATATTGCAATGATGGTAAGTAGTGTTTGAAGCAAGAAATACATTACATTATCAAAGATTACATAAAAGAACATGTGATGCTAATAAAAGAAAAATATCTTACCTTAATATAGTCCTTCTGCAGGACCTGGATGATGGCAGAACAGGTCTCTGGGATAATGATCCCCAGAGCCTGGGGGGAGATGCCTGTCGAGAACTTGAGGTCCTGCAGGCTTCTCCCTGTCGCCAAGTACCGCAACGTGGCAACTAGCCTCTGCTCCGGAGTGATGGCTTGCCTCATGCAGGTATCCTGCCTGCTGATATAGGGGGTCAGCAAAGCCAACAAACGGTCAAAAACGGGGTCCGTCATCCGGAGAAAGTTCCTGAAATCCTCAGGATTATTCTCACGGATCTCACGGAGCAATGGCATGTGACAGAACTGGTCACGCTGGAGCAACCAATTCTTGGTCCATGAACTCCTCCTCGCCCTGTTCATGGACTGGTCTTGGTCTGAAGAATAAACTACAGCACCAAACACATCCAATGCACGAGCTCGACGACGAGTACGTACAGGTAACATGGTTTCAAAACGGTCGGCTGGTCAGAACAAACTAAACAGAACGCACTGAAGAACAGCAAGGCCTGTGAAGAGCGACCTGAAAATCAGGAACGAGCGGACAATAAAACAAAGATTTCTCAATGCCAACTGACCAAACGCACTGAAAAGCAGATACAAACCTCACAAGCACAGACTGAACAACAGTTAAAACGAACTGAAAAATACGAGTCTCACAAGCGCGAATCGTCTCTCACCAAACTTCTACTAACACGAGATAAACACGAGATTAGCAGAAGGAGCCCAAAGGGTGTCGTACGGGCTATTGAACTTCCGTTTTATAGTCTCGCCGGACTTGGTGTACGTCACCGCGTACTAGGCTGTCGTACTTTTGTGTGGTCGTGTGTAGGCAAGTCCGTTCGTTAGAAAGTCTGCCGCAAGTCCGCCGAAAGTACGCCGGAAGTATGTCGGACAGGCTGTCGGACTTTTGTAGCTGAAAAGTTCGACCGTGTGTACGCGGCATTAATCCTGATCCCTGAACACTGAATTACTTAATCCTGACCCCTGAACACTGTTCATTACCTAATTCTGACCCCTGAACACTGTTCATTACCTAATTCTGTCCCCTGAACTCTGTGCTTTACTTAATCCTGACCCCTGAACACTGTGCATTACTTAATCCTGACCCCTGATCTCTGTGCTTTACTTAATCCTGACCCCTGAACTCTGTGCTTTACTTAATCCTGACCCCTGAACACTGTGCATTTCTTAATCTTGCCCCATGAACACTGAATTACTTAATCCTGACCCTGAACACTGTGCATTACTTAATACTGACCCCTAAACACTGTGCATTACTTAATCCTGACTCCTGAACACTGTGCTTTACCTAATCGTAACCCCTGAACACTGAATTACCTAATCCTAACCCCTGAACACTGAATTACCTAATCCTAACCCCTGAACACTGAATTACCTAGTCCTGACCCCTGCATTCTGGGAATTACTTAGGCTTCACTCAAACCTGGGCATTTGCTGCCCACGATCCCAAAATGCTTGTTCAGGTAAGAATTATTTTCAATGGCACCTAAGCGCAGGTGTGATTTTGCTGCCACGATTTTTGCATGATAAATTGCACTGCAATGGTGGCAAATCGCAACATGTGAAGCTGTCACCCAAAAGCAGCTCCTGCTCCTTTTTCAGCATGAAGCTTTGCCTGTTGTGGTTTTGCAACAACCGCAGCGAGATTTAGAATCACGGAAAAAAAATTTAAAAATCACACCCGCGTTTAGGTATCATTGGAAATGAATGGCAGCTGAATAAGTGTTGTGCGATTTGTCATTTTTGCACAGCGTTTTGAGATCGCAGGCAGAATCGCAGCAAACGCCCAGTTTTGAATGGAACCTAACTCCTGATCCCATAACTCTGAGCCATTTTGCAGAGACCTGCAAAGGAAGCCCGTACTGTTTTTTTTAAATAATTTAAAGAAAAAGAAACTTTAATAATGTTACTCCCATAATGAGTAATTGTGGTGATGGCATTGTAATTTTATTTAGGTCAGTCTTTATAAATCATCTTATTTTTCTCATAACTTGGCTTCCTATTAAACAATTTATGCTGTCCAATTATATATATATATACACACATACATTTTTTTTTTTTAATCTTCTGTAAGGCCATACCATGTAATGCATATGTGTATTTTTTTAAAATTTACACAAATATGATTGCATACCTTCTCCACTTCTTTTCAGAGTGTTGCTGTATTTGGTACGTGTGCTCTTCACCTACCATTACCCTAAGAACCTGCTTTAAATAACTAGTGAACTATGCCAAATCAGAGACAAACAATCCGGGGAGTTCATAAAGGTTGTTTCAGACACCCTGTAAATTTCCATTGGAGTGCAGTACCAAAAGTGTCTGTGTTTGTGCCTGATTCAAGTACCTCTGTTGGAAAGCAACATGGTTTAATATCATATTTCTAGAGTTTTCCTTCTGGTTGCTACAACCAAGTGACTGGAATGTAACAGGTTGCACATTAAAGCTTTCTAGAACAAAAGCTTGGCTCCTGGCCAACTGGTGTGATAGCACTCTGCAAGCAATTAAAATTAATGTGTGTGTAAAGGCAGGCGTCCCAATACTTTAGGTAATATAGATATATATATAGTAATCTACCATCATCGCGGGTCTGGACAATCACAGCGCCGGAGTCCGCTATACCTGAAAATAATGTCACCAGGCAGAGCAGTGTGCTGGGACCGCTGCGGGGTCTTCGATCTAAGGTGAGTATTTCATAAAGAGCTAGTATGCCTTTGTCTTACAGGGCGGCCGAGGGAAGAGGAATTCCATGTTGATGCCAGGTGCTTTTTTCATATAGTCTATATAGATATCTAGAAATTACAGAAGGTTTCAAGAAAATTCACACATTTGGCATAAAAATTTGCAACGGGACTTGAACACAACTATTAAAGTACAGTCTATAGTTCCTGGTCTTTGCAACTTTTTTTTTTTTTTTTTTTAAGTGAGGTATTGTATAACCAAATGCATTTCAGAATGTAGCTAATTATAGAGGTGCGGCAGTACAAAGTATGAAACCAACATCCTACCTCTCCAAACCGGAAGCCGCACGCCCACATATTACTATTTTGCATATTAATGCATTAATACTTCTCTCACTAATGCACCCACCCCCCCTCCCCCCTTTAACCCCCCCACCCCCCTTTAACCCCCCCTTGTTGAGCCCTCAAGTTTCCAAAGCGCATTCAATGGCCAGAGTTAGTTCAAAACATTGTTCTCTCTCAGCTCTGACCTCTAAGCTACTACTCGCTCGGCCTAGCCCCATCGATGGGGGAGGCAGGTGTGTTCAACACTAGGGTAACACTGCTGGCGGACAAGGCATTGCCTGAATCCACGGGTTCCACATTCTTACAAACTTGTTATGGTTGCCTAACCTAGTGTAGAATGTTCTTTCACTCCACACTGTGGAGTTGACAGTTCTGATCCAGTCTTCCGGGGTGGGGGGAGTTCTTGACTGCCAAGACTGTGCAATTAGTTTCCTGGCCTGGAACAAACATCTTGCTGCCGCTACCACCGTACTACTGTCACTCAGTCCGTTAGTCACATGTCCCAGCACGCATGTCTTGGGATCTAACTCTAAATTAATTTTAAGCGTGGTATTTATTTTCTTTAAAATCTCAGGCCAGTACCTAGTTAATTTTGGGCACCTCCAGAACATGTGGATTAAGTCGCCTGTGTTTCTACATCTAGGGCACTCGTCGCTACTTCTACGGCCAAAGATAAAAAGCTTTTTCGGTGTATAGTAGGATCTGTGCAGCAGCATCAGGTGAGAAGCTTTTTGTGAGGGAGAGACCGACACCTCTGGTCCAAGTTCCAGAATCCTTTTCCACTGTGTGTCCGGCCGCCCACCTGTCCCTACCCCCAAAAGAACCTACCTGTGTGTTTATTTTCTTTATTAGTTGGGTATATATCATTGTGATTAACCCCTTAGAGGTCTCTGATTTTATTGTTGCTTGTAATAATGGGATCTTGCACCATATAAGGGGTTGCCTTCCGAACTGTTTGCTCAAGGCATGTCTAATCTGTAGGTAGCTATAAAATACTCGGTTTGGCAACCCGTATTCATGCCTCAGTTCCTCGAAGGATTTCAGGGTGTCCCCCTCATATAGCTGCGTCAGCCGGCGTATCCCGCTCCTTTCCCACAACTTGTTCCTATCGACTGATAGTAATTCCTGCAGGAACCTATTGTTCCAAATTGGTGAATATTCTGAGATTCCCTTGTACCCCATTACTCGCTTGGCTGTCTGCCAGACCTTAGTAATCATTTTAAGTGTTGGGGTCTCTCGTTGTAGCGAATCTGCCTCCAGTGCTTCAACTAATGAACTATGAGGGTTTCCCTGCAAAATAATTTGGACACTCTTGCCTCCCCCTCCATCAGTGGCGCATCCACCAAGTTGTTGTAGTTGGGCCGCCAAAAAATAGGCAAACGGGTGGGGGATTCCCAATCCCCCTTCCGTAGCAGGACACTGCAGTTTTTGTAGGCCTATCCTGGCCTGCCCTTTTTTCCAAATTAATTCCCTAAAGAGGGACTGAATTCTTTGGAACCACTTCTCCCCAATCCACACTGGGGAATTGTGGAGCAGGTATAACAACTGAGGCAGCCATACCATTTTAATCAAGTTAGCCCGACCCGCTGTGGAGAGAGGGAGTCTACACCAGATGTCGCATTTTTTTTAAAATTTCAATAGAAGAGGGACCAAGTTGTCCTCAATGAACGCGTCGGGGTCCCTAGACAACACAACGCCAAGGTACTTAATTTTCCCCGTGACTCTTAATTGAGGTAGGCTCGTTGGGATAAGGCTGGCCAATGGGTCAACCGGCAGGAGCGATGATTTCTCCCAGTTGATGGTCAGACCTGAGAATTTACCAAAGTCCTCCACCAAATGGACTACTTTCTCTAATGAGGAGATCGTGTCCCCAAGGAAGAATAAAACATCGTCTGCAAAAAGCGCTATTCTCTCTTCCTCGCCTTTCCTATGAAAGCCCTGCAGATCGGCTGATGATCTCACCGCTCCCGCCAATGGCTCCATAGCCAAGACAAACAACAAAGGGGACAAGGGGCAGCCCTGCCTGGTTCCTCTTTCGAGGGGGAAGCTTTCCGAGTAGTCATTGTTTACCTTGAGTCTTGCCTTTGGATGGTTATATAGGGTTTTTAACCAGCTGATGAATACGGGGCCGAATCCAAACCTCTCCAGGACCCACCAGAGATATTCCCACTCCAGGCTATCAAAGGCCTTGGCGGTATCCAAGGACAGTATGGCTCTAGACCCCGCATTCTCCGCCCGGTACCTGAAGGTTCAAGTAGGCCCTTCTAATATTGGTACTAGTAGACCGACCGGGAATAAACCCCGATTGGTCTGGATGTACAAGTTTTGTAATGCATTTATTTAGTCTGGATGCCAGTACCCTTGCAACAATCTTAGCGTCCGAACACAGTAATGAAATTGGTCTATATGAAGAGACTTCCGATAAATCTTTCCCCTCCTTTGGTATCACCACTATATCGGCCTCCGACATCGACAAAGGTAGCCTTCCGTCCTTGGTCGACTGCTCCAGTACTTTTAGAAGCTCCGGAAGTAGCACCTCCCCATACTTTCTATAGACCTCCAATGGCAAACCGTGCTGGTCTTTGCAACTTTAAAGTGGAAGTAAACTTCCATTTCTGACATTTACCTATAGATAAGTCTATAATAAGGCTTACCTATAGGTAGTGTAAATATCTCCTAAACGTGCGCTGTTTAGGAGATATTTTTACTGTACATGCAGGAAGTGACATCACTGGTGCATGCACTCTGAAGGAACAGCCACCTGGACCATTCCTTCAGAGCCCTGTGCCATAAATGGCGGCTTCCATCTGCATGTGTGGGAGTGACGTCATCGCAACTCCGGCCAGCCGGAGTCCACAAAGCCAACAGCAAAAGATAAGAGCGCCTGCAGCGCTGACATCTTGGCACTGGAAGGGCTTCGTTTTAAAGTAAGTTGTGCAATGCATACTAGCACATTATGACATTACTTTGCAGGTACAAAAAAAAAAAAACATCCAGCAGTTTACAACTGCTTTAAAGCCCAGCTCCAGGAAAGAGTAAAACATAAATTGTGCATCGCTTTCCTTAGACCCCAGTTTGATGGTAAACATCTTCCCAAGCCATCTTCAGTATAATGGATCAAAGTCACAGAGGGTTTATTTACTAAAGGCAAATAGACTGTACACTCTGCTAGAGGTCGACCGATATATCGGCTGGCCGATATATCGGCCGATATTTGGTGTTTTTTACTTAATCGGCATCGGCCGATTGTGCTGATAAAAAAGCCGATATAGCTTCAGCGCGACTTGCAAAAGACTTCTAATAGAAGTCAGTGTCAGTGTAAGTTGCCTGTGTGAAGCGACTTCTCCCCCTCTCTGGGCAGCCTGCCAAATCTGATAAAAAGAACCTGAAGGATACAATGTTTACACTTCTGAATGAACTAAATTCCGTGTGTAGAAGTTCTCAGTTTAACCATTTAAAGACTAAATCTTTTCTGACATTTGTTGCTTACAAGTAAAAATCCAGTATTTTCTGCTAGAAAATCACTTGGAACCCCCAAACATTATATATATATTTTTTTTAGCAGAGACCCTAGGGAATAAAATAGCGGTTGTTGCAATATTTTATGTCACACGGTATTTGCGCAGCGGTCTTTCAAATGTAATTAAAAAAAAAAAAATACACTAATAAATTTAAAAAAAAAAACTAAGCAGTAAAGTTAGCCCATTTTTTTTCATCCAGAAGTTTTGATTACCTGTTTTTGTGTATTTAATATTTAAGAGAGGTTTTTTTTATATTTTTTTTATCTAAATTCTACATACAAGTGAACTGATTGGAGGTTTGTTTTGTTTAATAAATGTTTAAATGTAAAAAAATTTCTGTATCACTGAAGGTTGCTTTCACACTGGAGCGGGCATGCATTGACGGTAAAAGACTGCTAGTTTTAGCGGCTCTTTACCGTCATTTTAGCGGCGCTATTTGGCTGCTAGCAGGTCGCTTATAACCCAGCTAGTGGCCGAGGAAGGGGTTAAATGCACCCCTGAAGCACTGCTGCCGAAACGCTTTGCAGGCGATTCGACAGCGGTGCGCATTCATTTCAATGGGCAGGAGTGGTGGTATACACCGCTCCAAAGATGCTGCTTGCAGGACTTTTTTTAATATCCTGCCAGCACATCGCCTCAGTGTGAAAGCACTCAGGATATCACACTGAGACTGCAGGGGAGCAGTTTGACAGGCACTTTACAGGTGCTATTTTTAGCCCAAAAGCGCCTGAAAAACGCCCCATTGTGAAAGGGGTCTAACTGTTAGATTTTATGAGATGAAGGTAAAAAAAAAAAAAAAAAAAATCGGCCTAATATATCGGCCCAAAAAAATCGGCATCACATATCGGCCATCGGCCACCGCGATTTGTAAATATCGGCATCGGCATCGGCCAGAGAAAAACCCATATCGGTCGACCTCTACACTCTGCTAGTACAATTGCTCCAGAGCTTGGTAAATCAGGGGAAGCTCTGCTGGCTTTTATTTTCTAATTATGTGCAACCAAAATGCTTTGCTTCATTTTCCACACATGTGATTGGGTGAAGTGAAGCTTCCCCTCATTTACTAATCTCTGGAGCAACTGCACAGTCTACTTTCCCTTAGTAAATACACCTCAGTGTTTCCTCTATGAATAAAGCCAATATCCTGACCTGGAGACCAGACAATTTTTCACAGCTCATATTCTTCTTGGGCACTGGTCCCTTCACCACCACTCAGGAGTTCTTCTGCCTCTGGAGTCTACGAGAGGGGACCCTGCCACTGGACTTGTTGCCTCCACCAATAGGAGAAGTTCTACATTCTTCAGTTGCTTCCTATGTAGTGAGCTTGTTGGGAGGGGTTAACATGCTCAGCTGAGGCAGGTCTGAGTACTCTGGGCTCTATAAAACTCTGAGTCTACTTAGGGATCACCCTGGAACCAGAACTCTGTACATGTCAGACTGGGGACTTAAAAACTACCTGGTGACATTCATTCTATACATAGAATGTATGCTTCTGTGTGCAGCAGCCATCCCTAATGCTTTCCTGAGCCCCATCTTGATCCAGCGATGTGCATGAGAGCAGCAGCACTCCCAGGTCTCTTCTTCCTCATTGTCTGAGACAATCATAGACAGTGAGCCAATGAGGACAGAGCCGGGCCGACCCATGCTCCAAGTGTGCTATGGGGACACTCGGCAGGAGGGTGGGGCCAGGAGTGCCAGCAGGGGACCCGAGAAGAGGAGGAAGGGGCTGCTCTGTGCAAAACCACTACACAGAGCAGGTACTGTAAGTATAACATTTGTTTAAAAAAAATAATCTGCCTTTAATATTACTTTAGGGCTCTGTTCACATCTAGGTGTCCCGGATCCCAAATCATGCGTTTGTGTTTGCGCCCGATTCATGTACTTGTCAGAGACAGGTATATCAATCCTTCAGGTTCTGTCCTGAAGACAGAATGCCCATACTGGCCACTGCGCACATTACACTGACAGGCTCAGGAACGAGGAGTTTTGTAGTAGTAAGGAGCAGAACCTGATTGGAAACTGAGAGACTAGTTCCCCATCAGGTCTGATATACACTATATTGTCAAAAGTATTGGGACACCTACCATTACATGTCTGTAGGGTTCAATATTGAGTTGGCCCATTTTTTGCCGCTATAACAGCTTCAGCTCCTCTGGGAAGACTGTCCACAAGGCTTAGGAATGTGTCTATGGGAATACTTGACCATTCTTCCAGAAGCACATTTGTGAGGTCAGGCACTTATGTTGGGCGACGTGACCTATCACGAAACGCCGCGTAGGGCGAGCGACGCGCTGACGTCACCACGTGTCTTTCATTGAACGTTCAGTAGGACGGGTTGGTCTGTGTGCTACGGCCGGCGCACTGGACATACAAGGCTTGTTATACTTGAATTGATGTAAGTGTTCATTTTATTTCACCTTTTAATAAATCAAAAGAATTTTACACTATGGGAGCGCCTATGTTCTTTTTTACCATGTACTTCTATGGTTGAGCCTATCGGTTTGTGAGGAGGGCTGGGAGCATCAGGAGCTTTCCAGAGGAGACCTAAACACAGCCATCATCTTCCAATTAGTCCAGCAGCTGTCCCGTTGGTCATACCCGGCAGGAGTTATTATATACCAGCTTCTCCTGATCCTCTGTAGTGGGGGATCATGGGGTTCCGGTAAGCAGTTACCCCTCCTGTATTGGTGGTGGACTTCTTCCTTTCAAGATTTTTGGCACAAGTCACTATATTTATGGGACTTTATATGTATGAAGACTCAACAAACATAAAAATAGTGTAGCGCTAAGTGTCAAAATAAAAGATTTTTAAGCACGAGCCATCTTACAATGGCCAGAAGATAAGCCAAAACAGAAAATGCTTCAAAAAATTCAATGGAAAGTGACTCAATGAAAAAATATTAATAAATATTGCAAAGTGACATGTAAAACATAATGGCAAAACACCAGTGAGAGGTGGAAATAAAACCAAAGTATAAATATATGTATGAAAAATTAATCAACTGTGAATAAAGTCCATATATATTATAAAAAATGTGTTCTTGATAAAAATCAAAAACCACCACCAACAGTCTCTGAGGATTAGCTGATGAGGACAACAACGAAGTATCACTGATAGGTGAGAACGGTAAAACCCCAAATCGAATGTGACGTCTAAGTGTGTGTCAAAACCATCACCATAGCATCTGAAGAGGCTTACCGGAAGCAGGGGACTTGAACAGACATATGTCTTACAAGTCAAAAAAGCTTATTTAGCCACCAAGGCTGGCAGGATGGGACATCAGATATCCGCAGCTTCAAATGGGGAAGAGGGGGGGTCTGCCGACAGCTTCACCCGTCCAGACGTATCAGCAGGTCAACCAGATGTTTAATTGGAACCATGAGAGAAGGAAGACTCACATGGCATGATATCGTTTAAAAAGCATGCATTTATTCAAAACAATAAAAAAGGAGCACTCACATGGTATAAGGATGTAAACAGCTTAGATAGTATCAAACGCGGTGATCATAGAGGGTCCACCCGACATGTTTCGGCTCACCAGCCTTCATCTCGGGTGTGGACCCCCCTATTCCACCGCAATTTAAACTAGAAATGACCCCCACTGGGAGTGTCACAGCCCAGGAAATGACCAACTGACATCACTTCCGGTTCCAAAATATGTATAAACCTTATGCAATGTATGTTATAAAGAACAAAGATAAGCAGTATTTATACCGCTGTTCTAAAATATCGGGGTCAAAAGATGAAATAAGGTGAAAGTAAACTTGAAATATTGCTAAGGTTATGGCCGGCCGATCCGGAAGTGCTCGGAATGGAAATCCAAGCCTCTTTCTCGGCACGGCCAAATTACATAGGACGGAGCGCCACCGCGCTCCGCCCCCTCTATTCGGCTGAGTTTTGAGGACGTGCGCAGTAGCGGAAGTCACAGGAAGGAAGTCCGCCGCTGCGCCACGCCTCGTTTTGGGCAATGGATCTCATGGGTCGAGGCGCCGTAACTCCCCGCCTCCTGGTCTCACATTACTGCCCATAGTGAAGAGTGTGGCTAACCACACCCAAAATCCGCCCACCTCCCTGCCCTCTCCATCGGAGCTTAACCAAGCCTCTCGTTCACAATAACATGTGATCCGTATGGAGGGCCGTGATTGGACAGAAAGGGCCGAAAATATAACACAGCGCTTGGGCAATGAATGTCAGTGTCAGCAGAGGTGGTAGAAGGAACGATTGTGGAAACCTATGCCATGAATCAAAAAAATTTTTTTTATAATATAACAGGAGTTCAAAAACATTGTTCGAAAAATTAAGTGAAGGTAAAACATAACATGAACTAAATAATGTGGCATGATAGTGACACTGCCAATGAGGGGCATCCCACATAGCCTATACACTCCGCCACATGAAAAAGGGGCTGACAATAAAACCCTATATACAAGATGACATTTATCAAATAGAAGTTAAATCTATACATTAATACAGGGGTTGATATCAAAAAAAGCCCACAATGACAAGCAACTGTTCATATATTAGTTCCCAATGTTGCAAGGTTTGACATGAAGTAAAGAGAAATAAGATGAATAAAATGAAATGAAATAAAATAAGATAGGAGATTCGCAAATATAGTAACTATGCTTGATTGATAAATGAATTGATGTCCCACTCCACGTTAATACCTTGCGGAAAGTGGGAACCCAATTCATAAATCCGGTAGGTCTCCAACCTGGAGACCCCCCTAAGTGTTGACCCCCCCCGCCAAGGGGCCACATACTTATCGATGATGAGAAACTGTGTGCCCTCAGGGTTTCGATCATGAAACTCCCTATAATGACGGGGCACAGTGTGTTTGGTACTACCTGCCTTTATAAGGTTAATGTGCTCAGAAACTCGAGTAGTAAAGGACCTAATCGTCCGTCCTACATATTGTTTACCACAGGGGCAGGTCAGAAGATAGACTACCCCCGTCGTAGCACATGTGCAAAACTGTTTTATTTTGTAGGTACGGCCACTTACCCTAGAGGAAAAAGTATAACTAGTGCGTCTCCCGTTAGTGTTATATTGACAAACTAGGCATTTTTTACAAGGGTGGAACCCAATAAGGTTATGAAAAAAGGAAGGTTTAATTGGAGGGTTAACCACATTAGGTGCCAGCTTATTACGGAGGGATGGAGCTCCTCTAAAAACTAACTTAGGAGTATCAGGCAATCTAGGGCCCAAAATCTTATCAGTTTTCAAGACGTCCCAATGATGTTCAAAGATTCTTCTAATATGTTTATGTTGGATAGAGAAGGATGTCATAAAGGACCATTTAAAGTCCTCATTTACTTGCTTGGGTTTATCCTTTAAAAGTAATTGACGATCCACTGAACTGGCGTTATCAATTTCTTTATCTAGATCCAAAGGTTTATACCCTTTTTCTAAAAATCTACTCTTCAAAGACGCTGCTTGGGTTTTGAAAGTATTGAGGTCACTACAGTTCCTCCGTAATCGCAGGAACTGACTTTTGGGAACTGATCTGATCCAAGGAGCATGATGACAACTATCGATAGGAATAAATCCATTCCGATCGGTGGACTTAAAGTGTGTACTGAACACAAATTGGCCTTCCTTTCTATCTATAACCAAGTCCAAAAAATGAACAGAGGTTACGCTAGCCTCAAAGGACAAAACGATGTTCCTATTATTGGCATTGAGGTGCGTGAAAAAGGTGGACAGATCATCTAGGCTCCCAGTCCATAGGAGGAGGATGTCGTCTATGTACCGCGCCCACAGCAAAAGGTGCGGGCATTGCATGGCATAGACGACATCCTCCTCCCACTTGGCCATAAATAAATTGGCCAGACTGGGAGCGAACTTCGCTCCCATCGCGACACCCCTATGTTGACGGTAGAATCTCCCATCGAACCAAAAATAATTATGTTGAGTTGCGAACTCAATTAGCTCGATGATGTAGTCCACCTGGGGTGAAGCGAGGGAGGCATCTCTGTCAAGAAAACACTTGACTGCATCAATACCTCTATCCTGCGGAATGCAAGTATAGAGAGAGGCAACGTCCGCAGTTGCCATGATCAGGTTACCAGAATAGGAAACCTTGGAAAGTAGATTGATCACGTCCTTAGTGTCCTTTAAATAGGATGGCATTTTGACAACTGATGGTTGAAGGAAGTAATCAATGTACTTCCCAATTTTAGAGGTAACAGAGTCGATACCACTAATTATTGGTCGACCGGGAGGGTGCAGGGGGTCCTTATGCACTTTGGGCAGGTAGTACATAACAGGTATACGCTCCGCGTATACCTGTTATGTACTACCTGCCCAAAGTGCATAAGGACCCCCTGCACCCTCCCGGTCGACCAATAATTAGTGGTATCGACTCTGTTACCTCTAAAATTGGGAAGTACATTGATTACTTCCTTCAACCATCAGTTGTCAAAATGCCATCCTATTTAAAGGACACTAAGGACGTGATCAATCTACTTTCCAAGGTTTCCTATTCTGGTAACCTGATCATGGCAACTGCGGACGTTGCCTCTCTCTATACTTGCATTCCGCAGGATAGAGGTATTGATGCAGTCAAGTGTTTTCTTGACAGAGATGCCTCCCTCGCTTCACCCCAGGTGGACTATATCATCGAGCTAATTGAGTTCGCAACTCAACATAATTATTTTTGGTTCGATGGGAGATTCTACCGTCAACATAGGGGTGTCGCGATGGGAGCGAAGTTCGCTCCCAGTCTGGCCAATTTATTTATGGCCAAGTGGGAGGAGGATGTCGTCTATGCCATGCAATGCCCGCACCTTTTGCTGTGGGCGCGGTACATAGACGACATCCTCCTCCTATGGACTGGGAGCCTAGATGATCTGTCCACCTTTTTCACACACCTCAATGCCAATAATAGGAACATCGTTTTGTCCTTTGAGGCTAGCGTAACCTCTGTTCATTTTTTGGACTTGGTTATAGATAGAAAGGAAGGCCAATTTGTGTTCAGTACACACTTTAAGTCCACCGATCGGAATGGATTTATTCCTATCGATAGTTGTCATCATGCTCCTTGGATCAGATCAGTTCCCAAAAGTCAGTTCCTGCGATTACGGAGGAACTGTACTGACCTCAATACTTTCAAAACCCAAGCAGCGTCTTTGAAGAGTAGATTTTTAGAAAAAGGGTATAAACCTTTGGATCTAGATAAAGAAATTGATAACGCCAGTTCAGTGGATCGTCAATTACTTTTAAAGGATAAACCCAAGCAAGTAAATGAGGACTTTAAATGGTCCTTTATGACATCCTTCTCTATCCAACATAAACATATTAGAAGAATCTTTGAACATCATTGGGACGTCTTGA
This sequence comes from Lithobates clamitans, assembly GCA_037952925.1. Taxonomy (NCBI): domain Eukaryota; kingdom Metazoa; phylum Chordata; class Amphibia; order Anura; family Ranidae; genus Lithobates; species Lithobates clamitans. The sequence continues at coordinate 281,839 of JBBGZY010001726.1, read as the reverse complement.
AAACTGATAAGATTTTGGGCCCTAGATTGCCTGATACTCCTAAGTTAGTTTTTAGAGGAGCTCCATCCCTCCGTATAAAGCTGGCACCTAATGTGGTTAACCCTCCAATTAAACCTTCCTTTTTTCATAACCTTATTGGGTTCCACCCTTGTAAAAAATGCCTAGTTTGTCAATATAACACTAACGGGAGACGCACTAGTTATACTTTTTCCTCTAGGGTAAGTGGCCGTACCTACAAAATAAAACAGTTTTGCACATGTGCTACGACGGGGGTAGTCTATCTTCTGACCTGCCCCTGTGGTAAACAATATGTAGGACGGACGATTAGGTCCTTTACTACTCGAGTTTCTGAGCACATTAACCTTATAAAGGCAGGTAGTACCAAACACACTGTGCCCCGTCATTATAGGGAGTTTCATGATCGAAACCCTGAGGGCACACAGTTTCTCATCATCGATAAGTATGTGGCCCCTTGGCGGGGGGGGTCAACACTTAGGGGGGTCTCCCGGTTGGAGACCTACTGGATTTATGAATTGGGTTCCCACTTTCCGCAAGGTATTAACGTGGAGTGGGACATCAATTCATTTATCAATCAAGCATAGTTACTATATTTGCGAATCTCCTATCTTATTTTATTTCATTTCATTTTATTCATCCTATTTCTCTTTACTTCATGTCAAACCTTGCAACATTGGGAACTAATATATCAACAGTTGCTTGTCATTGTGGGCTTTTTTTGATATCAACCCCTGTATTAATGTATAGATTTAACTTCTATTTGATAAATGTCATCTTGTATATAGGGTTTTATTGTCAGCCCCTTTTTCATGTGGCGGAGTGTATAGGCTATGTGGGATGCCCCTCATTGGCAGTGTCACTATCATGCCACATTATTTAGTTCATGTTATGTTTTACCTTCACTTAATTTTTCGAACAATGTTTTTGAACTCCTGTTATATTATAAAAAAAATTTTTTTGATTCGCGGCATAGGTTTCCACAATCGTTCCTTCTACCACCTCTGCTGACACTGACATTCATTGCCCAAGCGCTGTGTTATATTTTCGGCCCTTTCTGTCCAATCACGGCCCTCCATACGGATCACATGTTATTGTGAACGAGAGGCTTGGTTAAGCTCCGATGGAGAGGGCAGGGAGGTGGGCGGATTTTGGGTGTGGTTAGCCACACTCTTCACTATGGGCAGTAATGTGAGACCAGGAGGCGGGGCGTTACGGCGCCTCGACCCATGAGATCCATTGCCCAAAACGAGGCGTGGCGCAGCGGCGGACTTCCTTCCTGTGACTTCCGCTACTGCGCACGTCCTCAAAACTCAGCCGAATAGAGGGGGCGGAGCGCGGTGGCGCTCCGTCCTATGTAATTTGGCCGTGCCGAGAAAGAGGCTTGGATTTCCATTCCGAGCACTTCCGGATCGGCCGGCCATAACCTTAGCAATATTTCAAGTTTACTTTCACCTTATTTCATCTTTTGACCCCGATATTTTAGAACAGCGGTATAAATACTGCTTATCTTTGTTCTTTATAACATACATTGCATAAGGTTTATACATATTTTGGAACCGGAAGTGATGTCAGTTGGTCATTTCCTGGGCTGTGACACTCCCAGTGGGGGTCATTTCTAGTTTAAATTGCGGTGGAATAGGGGGGTCCACACCCCAGATGAAGGCTGGTGAGCCGAAACATGTCGGGTGGACCCTCTATGATCACCGCGTTTGATACTATCTAAGCTGTTTACATCCTTATACCATGTGAGTGCTCCTTTTTTATTGTTTTGAATAAATGCATGCTTTTTAAACGATATCATGCCATGTGAGTCTTCCTTCTCTCATGGTTCCAATTAAACATCTGGTTGACCTGCTGATACGTCTGGACGGGTGAAGCTGTCGGCAGACCCCCCCTCTTCCCCATTTGAAGCTGCGGATATCTGATGTCCCATCCTGCCAGCCTTGGTGGCTAAATAAGCTTTTTTGACTTGTAAGACATATGTCTGTTCAAGTCCCCTGCTTCCGGTAAGCCTCTTCAGATGCTATGGTGATGGTTTTGACACACACTTAGACGTCACATTCGATTTGGGGTTTTACCGTTCTCACCTATCAGTGATACTTCGTTGTTGTCCTCATCAGCTAATCCTCAGAGACTGTTGGTGGTGGTTTTTGATTTTTATCAAGAACACATTTTTTATAATATATATGGACTTTATTCACAGTTGATTAATTTTTCATACATATATTTATACTTTGGTTTTATTTCCACCTCTCACTGGTGTTTTGCCATTATGTTTTACATGTCACTTTGCAATATTTATTAATATTTTTTCATTGAGTCACTTTCCATTGAATTTTTTGAAGCATTTTCTGTTTTGGCTTATCTTCTGGCCATTGTAAGATGGCTCGTGCTTAAAAATCTTTTATTTTGACACTTAGCGCTACACTATTTTTATGTTTGTTGATTTTCTACTTCTTTGTCTTAGAGGTGTGTTAGCCGCTTACTGTGTAATTATTCTTTCAACATCATTGGAGCAGCGCTGTACTCATTTCTTATCTACCTCTATGTATGAAGACTCAACTCCCTAATTTTTACTTTATTATTTTCCCCCCCAAAAAAAATTTTTATATATTTTTTTATATATTTTTTGTTTTTTCACATGTCACATTTTTGGATTATAGCATTCTTATACATGAGTGAAGTGAATCACATAGATTCAGCACGTTATTCAGTATATGCTTGCTTTTTATTATTTGATTAACTTCACATTTATTACTTTGTTTATTTGTTTGTTCATATGTCACATTTTTGTGGTATAGCATCATTATACATGAGTGAAGTGAATCGCACAGATTCAGCACTGTATTTAGTATATGTTTGTTTCTTATTATTTGATTAATTTCACATTCATTATTTATTAGTGCGATTCTATTGTTTTTTCAAGATTATAATAAGGCTTACCTGTAGCTACCCTGGATATCTCCTAAACCTGCATGGTTTAGGAGATATCCCCTGTATCAGCATTGTTCTGATGTCATCGGCACATGTGCACTGAAGCAACGGCGCTTTCGTGCCATTGCTTCAGCTGACGTGCCGTTACCAGCACCGTCATTGCGGGTCCGGACAATCACAGTGCCAGAGTCCGCTATACCTGGAAATAATGTCGCCAGGCAGAGCAGTGTGTCGGGACCGCTGTGGGGTCTTCAATCTAAGGTGAGTATTTCATAATGAGCTAGTATGCCTTTGTCTTGCAGGTTTTTTTTTGTGGGCTTACAACCACTTTAAAGGCCCTAAAAATCTGCTTGAAATAATTAGTGAACTAAGCCAAATCGGAGAATCATAAAGGATGTTGCAGACATCCTTTAGAATTCCATCAGGGTACTGCACTGAAAGTGTCTGTGTTTGCATCGCCAATTTATGTACCTGTACCAGACAGGAAGATGAATCTGTCAGGGTCTGCACTGAGGTCAGAGTGTCCCTTCTGGCCACTGCGCACATTACACTGACAGGCACAGAAACGGGGAAATTTGTATTAGGGGTGGGCAGAGACTGTTGGGGAACTGAGAAACACTGGTTCCCCATCAGGTTCACTTTACTTTTGATTGACAGGGCATGGCAGTGGTCAGACTCATAACCGCTGTTCAGTCCAACAGTGGCTTTAAAATCTGCCCCTTACCATTTGCTGTCAATCAAAATTAAAGTGGATCTGATGGATATTTGGATAATGACATCATCACTATCCCCGGCCTCTATGTCTACATTCAGCTTCCAGGGAGCCTTTTGGTTAACAGCTAAATGGGGTCAGAGATAGGAACCTGTATAGATAGCTTTCACATGCATGACAGCTTCTTAGTACAGGCACAGCCTACTCTGAATACTAAAGTACCTCTGTACACCAGATCAGAGCTGGTCCTAATTACGGCCAGTTTCCTAACTTTTACAGTGAATAAAATATTAGTGGCACTCCCACACTACCTCCTGTTGTGCTGTGTGTGATATACAGTATTGTAATTATGTGTAGGTTGCTGCAGTCATCAAATTGTGTTGACACAGTGTATAACTAACATAAATAAATAAGCAATGCTGTACTACCTACTGCCAAAAAATTAACTGTGCATATATTGTGCAATTGTATACACACCTATAAAATAATTAAAAACGTATCACAAATAAAAATGGATAATCCCTGAGGACCCCCTGAAGAAGTCATGTGGTATAGTGACGATATGCATAGGGCGCAACCACGTTATGCAAATGCCGAAACTGGAAGTGAGGGCTGAAGCCGCTGCTCTAAAGCCAATAGGAAACTTTTACTATATGTGAATTGACCTTTTAAAATTGTAAGTACATTTACATTAATAAATGTGAGTTTTTAAACTACTATACAGAGCCTTGCTGTATCCTGAATGTGATTGCATCAGAGGAGAACCCCGACCTCTTAAAGGGATATGTTTTGGCCGCTGAAATTTCGGTACATCTCTAGTCACATACACCAGTGTTAATTTTGGCAGCAAATTTTGATTTAGTTTTAGTCTTCGTCTTAGAACTAAAATGGCATTTTAGTTTTAGTCCCATTTTAGTCTTCTGCAATTGTTTTAGTTTTAGTCGTATTTACTCAACTAAATCTCCAGTACATTTTAGTCGACTAAAATCTCCAGTATATTTTAGTCGACTAAAACTAATTTTAGTCGTCTAAAATCTAATGGGTGTAATTCAATTGTAATGCATTAGTTAACATTTCTGTAAAATCTAATATGTTATTTATTATTACATTGCGGTATGAACATGCACTACAGACCAGTGTTAATTTTGAAGTCAAATTTCAATTTAGTTTTAGTCTTGGTCTTTTGACTAAAACAGCATTTTAGTTTTAGTCCCATTTTAGTCTTTTGACTAAAATGCTATTTTAGTTTTCGTCGTATTGTAGTCAACTAAAATAATATTCATTTAGTCAACTAAAATGTTTTAGTCATTTTAGTCGACAAAATTAACACTGACATACACCCAATTGACAGAGCACTTGATTTTGGCATATTGGAGGCTTCTGCAGTGAAAGTCCATAGAATGATGAGAGAGGGAGAAGCAATGAGATTGATTCCTTTAACCAGTTTCCAACCAGCCACAGTAAATACACTGCGGCAGGTTGGGTCTATTGCACGAAACGACATACCTGAACGTCGTTCCGTGCAATAGACACTGGGTGGCACCCAATTGGCCACAGGGGTAGCCAATCAGCAGGTCACGTCTGCTGAAACCCACCGATCATTCCCCAGAGAGATAGTACATTGGTCTGCCGATGTAAAAAAGGCAGTCCGCCATTCTGACAGACAGTGATCTTGCTAATCAGGAACATGAATCACTGTATCAATGCAGTGAGTCCATCCCCCACACAGTAAGAAAGCACAGCCAGGGAACACGCTTAACCCTCTGATCGCCCCAGATGTTAACCCCTTCCCTGCTAGTAATCACTGTAATAATGTCACTGGTTCCCAAAAAAGTGTCAAAAGTGTCAATTAGTGTCCAATCTGTCCGCCGCAATGTTGCAGTCATGCTAAAAAATGCTGATCGCTGCCATTACTAGTAAAAAATAAATAAAATAAAAATGCCATAAATCTATCCCCTAGTTTGTAGACGCTATAACTTTTGCAGAAACCAATCAATATACTGATTTTTTTTTTACCAAAAATATGTAGCAGAATACATATTATCCTAAATTTATGAAAAAATTAGACTTTTAAATTTTTTTTTATTAGATGTGTTTTATAGCAGAATGTAAAAAATATTGCTTTGAAAAACTTCCGGTCCTTAAATGGAAAGCGCTGTCAGGCCTGATAATTATTAGGTCACTTCCTAAAGGTGAGAGAATTGAATGAAAGGAGGTGGGACTCACTGAATGAAGAGGTGGGACTCACTGAATGAAGAGGTGGGACTCACTGAATGAAGAGGTGGTGGATGAACTGCCAGCAAAAAGCATGCAATTAAAAATAAATAAAAAATCACGTGGTGACTGAAAGAAGGAAAGAAGTGTATATGGGGACATTGAATAATATGAGAGACAATTTCATGAAGAGTTTTAAATTTGACTTAATGATTTATTGAGCAATTGATAATTGTTATATATGTGACACGTTTCATTATTTCATAGGTGTGCACATTATATGCACAGTAATTTGGCAGTAGGTATTGCATCATTGTTTATTTATTTATACAGTTTCCTAACCTGAGAACTTGTAGTAATTCTTTAATAGTGACAGGTTCTTAAAGAGTCGGTAGTTAGACTTTCGTGATTTTGAAGCACGTCGGTAATGTTACCCAAATGTTTGAATTAGATGCATGTACTTTTTAAGGGGACTATCTCCATAAAACTGTTGTTAGAAGTATTTTGAATACTTCTAAATGTCTCCCACAAACTAAAAAGTCCTAGCAGATGTATCATTTGTGGAGATTGTGTTGCTGTAAAAATGTGTAACATTAAAAGGAAACACTTACTGTGCGGCAAAAAGATGAGGTCTTCCGTGTCTTCCATGTTGGTGTCAGGTGTTTCTTTCATATAGTCGAAATAGAAATCTAGAAATTACAGAAGGTTTCAAGAAAATTCACACATTTGGCATAAAAATTTGCAATGGGATTTGAACACAACTATTAAAGTACAGTCTATAGTTCCTGGTCTTTGCAACCTTAAAGTGGAAGTAAACTTCCATTTCTGACATTTACCTATAGATAAGTCTATAATAAGGCTTACCTATAGGTAGTGTAAATATCTCCTAAACGTGCGCTGTTTAGGAGATATTTTTACTGTACATGCAGGAAGTGACATCACTGGCGCATGCGCACTGAAGGAACAGCCACCTGGACCATTCCTTCAGAGCCCTGTGCCGTAAATGGCGGCTTCCATCTGCATGGGCAGGAGTGACATCATCGCAACTCTGGCCAGTCACAGAGCCGGAGTCCACAAACCCAACAGCAAGACAGATGAAGATAAGGGCGCCTGCAACGCTGACATCTTGGCGCTGGAAGGGCTTCGTTTTAAGGTAAGTTTAACATAAATTGCTAGTGTGCGATGCAGGTATAAAAAAAAAAATATCCTGCAGTTTACAACCGCTTTAAAGCCCAGCTCCAGGAAAGAGTAAAAATTAAAGGGGTTGTAAAGGTAAATTTTTTTTTTTTTTTAAATAACAAACATGTTATACTTACCTTCACTGTGCAGCTCGTTCTGCACAGAGTGGCCCTGAACCTGCTCTTCTGGGGTCCCTCTGCGGCTGTCTCAGCTCCTCCCCACAATAACTAACCACCTTACTGCGAGCTCCCTTTAGTTACTGCGGGCGCGCTCCCATGATACAGCCGGCGGCTATAGCCGCTCGCTGTATCACTCGGCCCCGCCCCCGGCGCACCGCGTCATTGGATGTGATTGACAGCAGCACGAGCCAATGGCTGCGCTGCTTTCAATCCATCCACTATAGCCAATCAGCGGCCAGGCTGAGCGGCGGAATGAAGGTCGGGAGCGAGTGGCCGAGTTTCGAGGTGTCAGGTAAGTAAAACGGGGGGGCTGGGGGCAGCGGTATTATCAAAAGTTTTTTTCACCTTAATGCATAGAATGCATTAAGGTGAAAACATGTATACCTTTACAACCCCTTTAAATTGTGCATCGCTTTCCTTAGACCCCAGTTTGATGGTAAACATCTTCCCAAGCCATCTTCAGTATAATGGATCAAAGTCACAGAGGGTTTATTTACTAAAGACAAATAGACTGTACACTCTGCTAGTACAATTGCTCCAGAGCTTGGTAAATCAGGGGAAGCTCTGCTGGCTTTTATTTTCTAATTATGTGCAACCAAAATGCTTTGCTTCATTTTCCACACATGTGATTGGGTGAAGTGAAGCTTCCCCTCATTTACTAATCTCTGGAGCAACTGCACAGTCTACTTACCCTTAGTAAATCCACCTCACAGTTTCCTCTCTGAGTAAAGCTAATATCCTGACCTGGAGACCAGACAATTTTTCACAGCTCATATTCTTCTTGGGCACTGGTCCCTTCACCACCACTCAGGAGTTCTTCTGCCTCTGGAGTCTACGAGAGGGGACCCTGCCACTGGACTTGTTGCCTCCACCAATAGGAGAAGTTCTACATTCTTCAGTTGCTTCCTATGTAGTGAGCTTGTTGGGATGGCTGAGGGGTTAACATGCTCAGCTGAAGCAGGTCTGAGTACTCTGGGCTCTATAAAACTCTGCTTGGGGGTTCACCCTGGAACCAGAACTCTGTACATGTCAGACTGGGGACTTGAAAACTACCTGGTGACATTTATTCCATGCATGAAGGTAAAAAACCTTCTGTGTGCAACAGCCATCTCTAATGCTTTCCTGAGCCCCATCTTGATCCAGCGATGTGCATGAGAGCAGCAGCACTCCCAGGTCTCTTCTTCCTCATTGGCTGAGACAAACACAGACAGTGAGCCAATGAGGAGAGAGCCGGGCCGACCCATGCTCCAAGTGTGCTATGGGGACACTCGGCAGGAGGGCGGGGCCAGGAGTGCCAGCAGGGGACCCGAGAAGAGGAGGAAGGGGCTGCTCTGTGCAAAACCACTACACAGAGCAGGTACTGTAAGTATAACATTTGTTTAAAAAAAATAATCTGCCTTTAATATTACTTTAGGGCTCTGTTCACATCTAGGTGTCCCGGATCCCAAATCATGCGTTTGTGTTTGCACCCGATTCATGTACTTGTCAGAGACAGGTATATCAATCCTTCAGGTTCTGCCCTGAAGACAGAATGCCCATACTGGCCACTGTGCACATTACACTGACAGGCTCAGGAACGAGGAGTTTTGTAGTAGTAAGGAGCAGAACCTGATAGGAAACTGAGAGACTAGTTCCCTATCAGGTCTGATATACACTATATTGTCAAAAGTATTGGAACACCTACCATTACATGTCTGTAGGGTTCAATATTGAGTTGGCCCATTTTTTGCCGCTATAACAGCTTCAGCTCCTCTGGGAAAGCTGTCCACAAGGTTTAGGAGTGTGTCTATCGGAATGCTTGACCATTCTTCCAGATGCGCATTTGTGAGGTCAGGCACTTATGTTGGAGAGAAGGCCTGGCTCGCAGTCTCCGCTTTAATTCATCCCAAAGGTGTTCTATCGGGTTGAAGTCAGGACTCTGTGCAGGCCAGTCAAGTTCCTCCACCCCATACTTGCTCATCCATGTCTTTATGAACCTTGCTTTGTGCACTGATTCAAATCATTTGGTGGAGGGGGATTCTGGTGTGGGGTTGTTTTTCAGGTGTTGGGCTGGGCCTAGGGTTGCCAACTTATCCCTTTAAAACTGGACACATATTAATTACACATTAATATATGTGTTCGGTTTTTAAGGGATGAGGTGGCAACCCTAGCTGGGCCCCTTAGTTCAAGTGAAGGAAACTCTTAAGGCATCAGCATACCAAGACATTATAGACAATTTCATGCTCCTAACTTTGTGGGAACAGTTTGGGGATGGCTCCTTCCTGTTCCAACATGACTGCGCACCAGTGCACAAAGAAAGGTCCATAAAGACATAAATGATTGAGTTTGGGGTGGAGGAACTTGACTGGCCTGCACAGAGTCCTGACCTCAACACGATAGAACACCTTTGGGATGAATTAGAATGGAGACTGCAAGCCAGGCCTTCTCGTCCACATCAGTGTCTGACCTCACAAATGCGCTTCTGAAAAATGATCAAACATTCCCATAGACACACTCCTAAACCTTGTGGACAGCCTTCTCAGAAGAGTTAAAGCTGTTATAGCTGCAAAGGGTGGGCCAACTCAATATTGAACCCTATGGACTAAGAGTGGGATGCCATAAAAGTGAATGTGTGTGTAATACTTTTGGTAATATAGATATATATATAGTAATCTATATATCTATCAATCTTAGATTGTAAGCTCTAACGAACAGGGCCCTCTGATTCCTACTGTATTAAAGTGTATTGTATTTGTACTGTCTACCCTCAAGTTGTAAAGCGCTATGTAAACTGCTGGCACTATATAAATCCTGTATAATAATAGTAAATATATATGTAGAGGAGACACATTTTTGATGCCACTTAATGTTATGTTATGTTATATCTTATCATCTGGCGCCATCTAGCGGCCAAAAATATAAAAGGACTGCATCTTAATTTCTTTTATTATTCAAGTTGACATGGAAGTATTCTGTTTGTTTACATTTGGACATTACCTACTTACTTGACCTACCCACAATGCTCAGTAACTCCCACAAATCTCAGGGAACAGAACTGCATTCCGGGAAGACTATATAAAAGGGCTGGGAGCGGCCATCTTAGGTCTCTTGTTCCTGGGATGCATAGCCTGCTAGCAGGGCTCTGTGGGTGTGTGTGTCCCACAGAGTTGTGGCCTACCCTGTGCGGAGTGGAACAGCCAGCGATCCTGCCTTACATCACAGTGTGCTGGACCAGCAGAGTGATCGATCCAGAGACCCTTGAAGGAGGTAACCGAGGACTCCCGGTCATCTGTGTAGTGGTACAGCATGATGGCGTGGCCACAATGAACAAACTGAGAACTTGTGAGCCGGAGACAGAACCCTGAACATCAGAACGGAGTCTTCTGACAACATTGTCCTGGTTGGGTGAGAGGGCTGTTGCCTGAAAGTTTCTTGATGCACTTTTATACATCCGTCTACACAAGACAGAGTTTCTGGGATCCATAGTCCCACAAGTAAAGTCAAGAGGATTTAGTACTGAGTCCCTGGCATCAAAGTTAGTTATAGTGCTGCTGCACCAGAACCTTACTTTCACATTTTCAGTCTACTTTGATCAGAAGTCATTAACCCTTTGGATTACAAAGCTACTTTGTTTGTGCTAGCAGAAGAAAAGAAGGACTGTTTAGTAAAACACAAGGCCTTGTGTCCCTTTACTATATTGGGGTAGTGTGATACTAAATGAGGGAGCTCTCTAATTGTTGTACTACACTTTATCAAGTTAGTCTTAGATTTAGTATAGTAATAAAGCGCGCAGGAAATAGGAAAGTGCTCATAGTGAGATAAATTCACTCTGACGGTTATCTTATTTACTTTGCTACACCACTCATTTAATATTTCAGACATTTTATACCTGTATTGTATCTTTGTAATATAAAGTTCAGTTGACTGTCAGACTATGTTGGTCTGACAGTACAACCATTGTAGTTTAAACCTTTTAAAACAATTACAGTAAACAAGGTTATTATTCAAGTATAACTGTGTGAGTGTTTTCCTCTTCATCACCAGCCAAGAGGAGGGTAAGGTAACTACAGACAGGTATGCTATATTGAGTATTGTGAACTTGCCTTTATGATTTTGTTCTGACTGCACACTATTACACCACAGCTGTGTCAGGGGGACTGAGATAGTCAAAGGGGAAACAAAGCAGAGTACAGGCCCAAATAAATCAGCAGCTCCTTTGGGGGTCGGTGCTACATATACACACACACACACACACATATATATATATATATATATATATATATATATATATATATATATATGTAGCACTGATCCTGATATATATATCTCTCATTATATAAAAGACAATGCCCTCTTTTCAGCATGACCACCACCAAGCTTGTAATGCATATGCGTTTTTTTTTTTATCTTGCTCAAACATATGTTAAAGTTGTTGTAAACCCTTTACAAGCCACTTTTCACGATAGGTAAGCCTATAATAAGGCTTACCTGTAGCTACCCTGGATATCTCCTAAACCTGCATGGTTTAGGAGATATCCCCTGTATCAGCATTGTTCTGACGTCATCGGCACATGCGCACTGAAGCAACGGCGCTTTCGTGCCATTGCTTCAGTTGATGTGCTGTTACCGTCATCGCAGGTCCGGACAATCACAGCGCCGGAGTCCGCTATACCTGGAAATAATGTCGCCAAGCAGAGCAGTGTGTCATAATGAGGGATACTAGCCTTTGTCTTGCAGGGTTTTTTTTTGTGGGTTTACAACCACTTTAAAGGCCCTAAAAATCCGCTTGAAATAATTAGTGAATTAAGCCAAATCGGAGAATAATAAAGGATGTTGCAGACATCCTTTAGAATTCCATCAGGGTACTGCACCAAAAGTGTCTGTTTGCATCACCAATTTATGTACCTGTACCAGACAGGAAGATGAATCTGTCGGGGTCTGCGCTGAGGTCAGAGTGTCCCTTCTGGCCACTGCGCACATTACACTGACAGGCACAGAAACGGGGAAATTTGTATTAGGGGTGGGCAGAGCCTGTTGGGGGAACTGAGAAACACTGGTTCCCCATCAGGTTCACTTTACTTTTGATTGGCAGGGCATGGCAGTGGTCAGACCCATAACCGCTGTTCAGTCCAACAGTGGCTTTAAAATCTGCCCCTTACCATTTGCTGTCAATCAAAATTAAAGTGGATCTGATGGATATTTGGATAATGACATCATCACTATCCCCGGCCTCTATGTCTACATTCAGCTTCCAGGGAGCCTTTTGGTTAACAGCTAAATGGGGTCAGAGATAGGAACCTGTATAGATAGCTTTCACATGCATATGCTTCCACACTACCCCCTGTTGTGCTGTGTGTGATATACAGTATTGTAATTATGTGTAGGTTGCTGCAGTCATCAAATTGTGTTGACACAGTGTATAACTAACATAAATAAATAAGCGATGCTGTACTACTAACTACTGCCAAAAAAAATAACTGCATATTTTGTGCAATTGTATACACATCTATAAAATAATAAAAAAACGTATCACAAAAAAAAAATGGAAAATCCCTGAGGACCCCCTGAAGAAGTCATGTGGTATAGTGATGATATGCATAGGGTGCAACCGGGTTATGCTATTGCCAAAACTGGAAGTGAGGGCTGAAGCCGCTGCTCTAAAGCCAATAGGAAACTTTTACTATATGTGAATTGACCTTTTAAAATTGTAAGTACATTTACATTAATAAATGTGAGTTTTTAAACTACTATACTATGAGGAGCCTTGCTGTATCCTGAATTTGATTGCAGTGCATCAGAGGAGAACCCCAACCTCTTAAAGGGATATGTTTTGGCCGCTGAAATTTCGGTGCATCTCTAGTCACATACACCAGTGTTAATTTTGGCAGCAAATTTCGATTTAGTTTTAGTCTTCGTCTTAGGACTAAAATGGAATTTTAGTTTTAGTCCCATTTTAGTCTTCTGCAATTGTTTTAGTTTTAGTCGTATTTACTCAACTAAATCTCCAGTACATTTTAGTCGACTAAAATCTCCAGTATATTTTAGTTGACTAAAACTAATTTTAGTCGTCTAAAATCTAATGGGTGTAATTCAATTGTAATGCATTAGTTAACATTTCTGAAAAATCTAATATGTTATTTATTATTACATTGCGGTATGAACATGCACTACAGACCAATGTTAATTTTGAAGTCAAATTTCAATTTAGTCAAAAGACCAAGACTAAAACTAAAACGGCATTTTAGTTTTAGTCCCATTTTAGTCTTTTGACTAAAATGCTATTTTAGTTTTCGTCGTATTGTAGTCAACTAAAATAATATTCATTTAGTCAACTAAAATGTTTTAGTCATTTTAGTCGAAGAAATTAACACTGACATACAGCCAATTGGCAGAGCACTTGATTTTGGCATATTGGAGGCATCTGCAATGAAAGTCCATAGAATGATAAGAGTGGGAGAAGCAGTGAGATTGATTCCTTTAACCAATTGCCAACTAGCCATAGTAAATACACTGCGGCAGGTTGGGTCTATTGCGTGAAACGACATTCCTGAACATCGTTCCGTGCAATAGCCACTGGGTGGAGCCCGATTGGCCACAGGGGGAGCCAATCAGCAGGTCACGTCTGCCGGAACCCACCAACCGTTCCCCAGAGAGATAGTAATGTGGTCTGCCGATGTAAAAAAGGCAGTCCGCCATTCTGACAGACAGTGATCTTGTGTTCCTACTAATCAGGAACACGAATCACTGTATCCGTGCAGTGAGTCCATCCCCCACACAGTAAGAAAGCACAGCCAGGGAACACGCTTAACCCTCTGATCGCCCCAGATGTTAAACCCTTCCCTGCCAGCGATCACTTTAATAATGTCACTGGTTCCCAAAAAAGTGTCAAAAGTGTCAATTAGTGTCCGATCTGTCCGCCGCAATGTCGCAGTCCCGCTAAAAATCGCTGATCGCTGCCATTATTAGTAAAAAATGAATAAAATAAAAATGCCATGAATCTATCCCCTAGTTTGTAGACGCTATAACTTTTGCAGAAACCAATCAATATACTGATTTTTGTTTACCAAAAATATGTAGCAGAATACATATTATCCTAAATTTATTAAAAAATTAAAAAAAAAATTTTATTGGATATGTTTTATAACAGAATGTAAAAAAATATTGTTTTGAAAAACTTCTGGTCCTTAAATGGCTAAAGGGAAAGCGCTGTCAGGCCTGATAATTATTGGGTCACTTCCTAAAGGTGAGAGAATTAAATGAAAGGAGGTGGGACTCACTGAATGAAGAGGTGGGACTCACTGAATGAAGAGGTGGGACTCACTGAATGAAGAGGTGGGACTCACTGAATGAAGAGGTGGGACTCACTGAATGAAGAGGTGGGACTCACTGAATGAAGAGGTGGGACTCACTGAATGAAGAGGTGGGACTCACTGAATGAAGAGGTGGGACTCACTGAATGAAGAGGTGGGACTCACTGAATGAAGAGGTGGTGGATGAACTGCCAGCAAAAAGCATGCAATTTAAAAAAAAAAAAAAAAAAATGTGTGGTGACTGAAAGAAGGAAAGAAGTGTATATGGGGACATTGAATAATATGAGAGACGGTCTCATGAGGAGTTTTAAATTTGACTTAATGATTTATTGAGCATTTGATAATTGTTAATTATGTGAAACATTTCATTATTTCATAGGTGTGTATACAATTGCACATTATATGCACAGTAATTTGGCAGTAGGTATTGCATCATTGTTTATTTATTTATACAGTTTCCTAACCTGAGAACTTGTAGTAATTCTTTAATAGTGACAGGTTCTTAAAGAGTCGGTAGTTAGACTTTCGTGATTTTGAAGCACGTCGGTAATGTTACCCAAATGTTTGTTTGAATTAGGTGCATGTACTTTTTAAGGGGACTATCTCCATAAAACTGTCATTAGAAGTATTTTGAATACTTCTAAATGTCTCCCACAAACTGAAAAGTCCTAGCAGATGTATCATTTGTGGAGATTGTGTAGCTGTAAAAATGTGTAACAGTTAAAGGAAACACTTACCGCACGGATAACCGATTTTAAGCACGAGTTTCATGTTGGTGTCAGGTGTTTCTTGCATATAGTCTATATAGATATCTAGAAATTACAGAAGGTTTAAAAAAAAATTCACACATTTGGCATAAAAATTTGCAACAGGACTTAAACACAACTATTAGTGTGTGCGATGCATACTAGCACATTATGACATTACCTTGCAGGTACAAAAAAAAAAAAAAAAAAAAAAACATCCAGCAGTTTACAACTGCTTTAAAGCCCAGCTCCAGGAAAGAGTAAAAATTAAATTGTGCATCGCTTTCCTTAGACCCCAGTTTGATGGTAAACACATCTTCCCAAGCCATCTTCAGTATAATGGATCAAAGTCACAGGGGGTTTAGTTACTAAAGGCAAATAGACTGTACACTCTGCTAGTGCAATTGCTCCAGAGCTCGGTAAATCAGGGGAAGCTCTGCTGGCTTTCATTTTCTAATTATGTGCAACCAAAATGCTTTGCTTCATTTTCCACGCATGTGATTGAAGTGAAGCTTCCCCTCATTTACTAATCTCTGGAGCAACTGCACAGTCTACTTACCCTTAGTAAATCCACCTCACAGTTTCCTCTATGAGTAAAGCTAATATCCTGACCTGGAGACCAGACAATTTTTCACAGCTCATATTCTTCTTGGGCACTGGTCCCTTCACCACCACTCAGGAGTTCTTCTGCCTCTGGAGCCTACAAGAGAGGACCCTGCCACTGGACTTGTTGCCTCTACCAATAGAAGTTCTATATTTCTTCAGTTGCTTCCTATGTAGTGAGCTTGTCAGGATGGCTGAGGGGTTAACATGCTCAGCTGAAGCAGGTCTGAGTACTCTGGGCTCTATAAAACTCTGCTTGGGGGTTCACCCTGGAACCAGAACTCTGTACATGTCAGACTAGGGACTTGAAAACTACCTGGTGACATTTATTCTATGCATGAAGGTAAAAAACCTTCTGTGTGCAACAGCCATCTCTAATGCTTTCCTGAGCCCCATCTTGATCCAGCGATGTGCATGAGAGCAGCAGCTCTCCCAGGTCTCTTCTTCCTCATTGGCTGAGACAATCATAGACAGTGAGCAAATGAGGAGAGAGGCGGGCCGACCCATGCTCCAAGTGTGCTATGGGGACACTCGGCAGGAGGGCGGGGCCAGGAGTGCCAGCAGGGGACCCGAGAAGAGGAGGAAGGGGCTGCTCTGTGCAAAACCACTACACAGAGCAGGTACTGTAAGTATAACATTTGTTTAAAAAAAATAATCTGCCTTTAATATTACTTTAGGGCTCTGTTCACATCTAGGCATCCCGGATCCCAAATCATGCGTTTGTGTTTGCACCCAATTCATGTACATGTCAGAGACAGGTATATCAATCCTTCAGGTTCTGCCCTGAAGACAGAATGCCCATACTGGCCACTGTGCACATTACACTGACAGGCTCAGGAACGAGGAGTTTTGTAGTAGTAAGGAGCAGAACCTGATAGGAAACTGAGAGACTAGTTCCCTATCAGGTCTGATATACACTATATTGTCAAAAGTATTGGGACACCTACCATTACATGCCTGTAGGGTTCAATATTGAGTTTTTGCTGCTATAACAGCTTCAGCTCCTCTGGGAAAGCTGTCCACAAGGTTTAGGAGTGTGTCTATGGGAATGCTTGACCATTCTTCCAGAAGCGCATTTGTGAGGTCAGGCACTTATGTTGGACGAGCAGGCCTGGCTCGCAGTCTCTGCTCGAATTCATCCCAAAGGTGTTCTATCGGGTTGAAGTCAGGACTCTGTGCAGGCCAGTCAAGTTCCTCCACCCCATACTTGCTCATCCATGTCTTTATGAACCTTGCTTTGTGCACTGGTCCAAATCATTTGGTGGAGGGGGATTTTGTTGTGGGGGTTGTTTTTCAGTTGTTGGGCTGGGCCTAAGGTTGCCACCTTATCCCTTTAAAACTGGACACATATTAATTACACAGATTCTGTGGCTAATTTAATGCAGACGAGGCACTAAGTGAGTTTAATTACCACCTTAATCAGCCACAGAACCTCCATAATTAATGTGTGTTCAGTTTTTAAGGGATGAGGTGGCAACCCTAGCTAGGCCCCTTAGTTCAAGTGAAGGGAACTCTTAAGGCCTCAGCATACCAAGACATTTTGGACAATTTAATGCTCCTAACTTTGTGGGAACAGTTTGGGGATGGCTCCTTACTGTTCCAATAT
This sequence comes from Lithobates clamitans, assembly GCA_037952925.1. NCBI lineage: Eukaryota > Metazoa > Chordata > Amphibia > Anura > Ranidae > Lithobates > Lithobates clamitans. The sequence goes on along the minus strand of JBBGZY010001726.1, from coordinate 264,359 downwards.
GACTGTGCACCAGTGAACAAACAAGGTCCATAAAGACATGAATGATTGAGTTTGGGGTGGAGGAACTTGACTGGCCTGAACTCAACCCAATAGAACATCTTTGGGATGAATTAGAACGGAGACTGCAAGCCAGGCCTTCTTGTCCACATCAGTGCCTGACCTCACAAATGCGCTTCTGGAAGAATGGTCAAACATTTCCATAGATACACTCCTAAACCTTGTGGACAGCCTTCCCAGAAGAGTTGAAGCTGTTATAGTTGTAAAGGGTGGGCCAACGCAATATTGAACCCTACGGACTAAGACTGGGATGCCAATAAAGTTCATGTGCGTGTAAAGGCAGGCATCCCAATCCTTTTGGCAGTATAGTGTACTTTTGATTCACAGGGCATGACAGTGAGCATACCCATAGCCGCTATTCAGTCCAATAGTGGCTTTCAAATTCGCCCTCTGCCATGCGCTGTCAATCGAAAGTAAAGTGGATCTAATTGGTAACTCATCTCTAAGTTCTCCATCAAGCTCCACCCACCCAATGACATGTTGTTTCCTAAATATGGGCATTGCCATATTTGGGTAATGACATCACCATTATCTTTGTTTACATTCAGGTTTCGGCCAGGGAATCTTCCAGCCAACAGCTAAATGGGATCAGAAATAGAACCCTGTATGGGAAGCTGCCCCATACGTGACAGCTTCCCAGCAGACACAGCCTGCTCTGAATACAGAAGTACCTCTGTACACCAGCTCAGAATTGATCTTAATTTCCACCAATTTCCTCATTTGAAAAAACTGGTGGTAATCCTTTAGGAATTTTTTGCTGTCACAGTGTCAGTAGTTATATATTCGTGAATTTGACACGTGTCAGTAATGTTACCAACAATAGGGCAAATGCTTGTTTAAATTAGGTAGTTCTTAAAGCGGAAGTAAACCCATCGATTTAACAGTTTCAAAAAACAGTTACATTCCCGGAATGCCGGGAATGCTAACTGCACATTGACTGTGCTCTCAACCAAACTGTCAAACCATCCAATGGCTGGTATCATAACGGATCACATGTACAGCACCATGACAGTTGAAGATTAAACAGAGGCAAAGATGGCAACTTCCTTGGCTGAAAATGATATGAGGGTTTAGTTCCACATTAAGAGGGCTATCTCCAGAAAAGTGTTAGGAGTATTTGAATTCCCCTGAATGTCTCCCACAAATTGACAAATTCTAGCGAATGTACCATTTGTGCAGATTGTGCAGCTGCAAACATTTGCATGTGTCACATTAAAAGAAAACACTTACTTGGTTCCCGAGGGCAACCTCTAACCTTTCTTTCCTGGTGGTGTCAGGTGATTGTTTTGGGGAGCCACTCTGGAAATTACCAAAAGTTAAATTAAAAATTAAAAAAACCTTTAATATAAAATATAGCAACAAGACTTGTACATAACTATTAAAATACAATCTACAGTTCCTAGTCTTTAAAACTTTAATCACTTCAAGGATTGTTCCACCCCCTTCCTGCCCGGGCTATTTTTCAGTTTTCAGCACAGTCACACTGAATAACAATTACTAAGCAAAGCAACATTGTACCCAAATGAAATTTGTATATTTTTTGTGACAGATAGCTTTCTTTTGGTGGGATTTATTCACCACTGGGTTTTTATTTTTTGGTACATAAAAGGGAAAAAGAATCCTAATGCCGTGTACACACGACCGGACTTTGACAGCAAAGGTCCGACGGAACGAATCCGCCAGACAATTTGATCGTGGGTGGGCTTCATTGGACCTTTGCTGTCGAAAAATCAGACGGACTTTAGAAATAGAACGTGTTTCAAATCTTTCCGACGAACTCGAGTCCGGTCAAAAAAGCTGTTCGTCTGTATGCTAGTCCGACGGATAAAAAAGGACACAAGGGCAGCTATTGGCTATGAACTTACTAATTCTAGTCTGGTGGTACGTCATCCCGTTTAAAACTATCAGACTTTGGTTATATCGTGTGTAGGCAAGTCCGTTTCGTTGGAACTCCGTCGGAACTCCATCAAAAAGTCCTTCGGAGTTGAGTCAGACGAAAAGTCCGGTCGTGTGTACACGGCATTAGTTTGTTATACAGTACAGTTTTGCAATTAAATAATCTTTCTTCATAAATTCAGGCCTAAATGTATTTATTTGGCAAAAATAACCCGATATATATTATTTAGTCTGTGTTAAAGTTATAGAATCTACAAACCATGGTATATACAGTATATTTGAAAACTGATCCATCCTGATGTACTTACTGCCTATCTCAATTCTAATGACGGGCAGAACACCCCCCTGTTTGGTTTACAGCAGAACTCCCGAATAGGAGAAAAGTTCTAACCCAAACGGTGAACCCCATTGAAGTCTAGGGGAGCCGAACAGGAGAAATCAAAAGTGCCCATTTTGAAGGCTTATATGCAAGTAATTAGGCATAAAAGGGTATGGGGGTCTGGTCACTGCCCTGGGGGACACGCATTATTGCAAAAATGTTTTTTTTAAACAAACATTTTTTCGTGAGCAGTGATTTTAATGATGCTTAAAGCGGAGTTCCACAAAAAGTGTAGCTGCTGACTTTTAATAATCAGTCACTCACCTGTCCCACGGTCCAGCGATGCAGGTGCAGAAAGCCTCGCTCCTCTCCCCCTCCTCTCCGCGCCACCGTCATTTTAACTGTTGGTGCCCGGCTGTATCTTCACAGCCGGGTGCGCACTGCACATGCGCGAGCCACGCTGCGTGCTGTGAATGGCCGGGCAATCTTCTGGGACCTGTGACGTGTCCCAGAAGATTGCAGGGAGGGAGGGGGAAGAGGTGAGCTTGCTTCCAGGGCCAGGGGAGGAAGTGGATGCTGGGTGCCTCTAAAAACAGGGTACCCGCTCCCCCCAAAAAAAATTACAAGCCAAATGGGGCATGTCAGGGGGTCACCGGTACTTAAAGTGCACTTAAACCCTTAACAACCACTTTTTTTAACACAGGTAATGTTTATTTAAATAGAAAGTACAGTACACTTGAGAAATCAGATTAATTATCTTATACAAAAATATCCGTAGAACCAGAATCACAGTGATACATATTGAGGTCAGTTAACCATGCGACATAGGAACTTGAGTCGTCTATGCAACTTTCTCCCAATCTATTAACCTACATAACATCTTATTCCCAAATGATTTCAACAATCACCTTAGTAGACTGTAGACTTTTTTAGTTTATACACCCCTTTTCGTCTAGAACCACCCTTTCCCATCAGTGACTCTCCGCAATCAAGGGAAACGGGAAAGAGGGAAGAGGTGTCACATAGGGTAGGTATCCTAGGGTGTAAAAGGACAAGCTACTCCAAGACTTCTGCAGATTTGGTAACCCAAAACCCCCCAGATCCCCAAACCAGTGCCGGAAACACCATATCTGCCCCCATTCCCCAAGGCCCCCTGGAAGGGGGTTCCCGGAAACATCTATATGGTGAGGTGTCTCGCTTCAATCCAGGCTGCCCAGATCTTGTCGAACTTTTGAGGACAGTTTCTTCCCATATAGGTGAGTTTATATAGTGGCAATACCGCATTAATCTGGGCCCTCCATGCCCCCACCGTGCGAGGATCTCCTAGCTTCCAGCGCATTAGTATCTCTCTCCTGGCATAATATGCTGTGTAAAACACAAATAGTTTTGTATATTTTGCTGTGGCCAGATTGTCAGTAATGCCCAAGAGAAAGATAAGCGGGTCTACCTCCAGGTGTAATCCCGCCACTGCGTTGACCTCCGCCACCACTGTGGTCCAATAATTCTGCACTATAGGGCATGACCAAACCACATGGAAAAAGGTCCCCACCGACTGTCTGCATTTAGGGCAAGTATCATCCGATCCCGGGTATATAGAGGAAAGTCTATGGGGAGTAGAGTATACCCTGTGCAAAAACTTTAGTTGGACGAATCTATCTCTGGCCGAGATCATAAATGGTATGCACTGCTGCAGTCCCTCCGACCAATCCTCTTCAGTCAGAGTCGGGATATCTGAATGCCATTTGTTAAATAATGTAAGAGTTCCAGAGGCAGTTTTACAGGTAAGCCTAAGATATATAGAGGACAGTGTACGATCTATGTCCTTAGCTATCAGCAGGGATTCAACCGAGTGAATCACTAGCTCGACCCCCTCCGGAAACTGCGCCCGGGCCGCGTGCCTGAGCTGCAAAAACCGGAAGAACATCCATGGGGGGAGGCCGAACCTCTCCTTTAGCTCTATAAACGAGAGTAGCTGTCCCTCCTTGAAAATATCCCGTAATGTCCGGATACCGTATCTGGCCCAGACCTGAGGGTCCGGGACAGATTGGAGATGCGGCATTGTTGGGTTGCCCCACAGCGGAGTATATGGAGAGACAGCCCGCCTATCATTAAAGTAATGAGAGACCTGCTGCCATACCTTAATTGTCGTTTTCATATTTGATGTGACTTGGGGACTGCACCTCGGACCCCTATAGACCAGATTACTGAGCTCGGAGTATGAGCCAAGAATCGCTGCCTCTAGATTTACCGCTGGGTTGGTATTATCCTGAGTGAACCACCACCTTACCGAGACCAATACTGCCGCCCAATAATATTTTTTAAAGTTTGGGAGGGAGAGGCCACCCTCTGTCTGTTTGGCAACTCTAGGTGTTGTCCCCGCCCAGAGAAAAGAGGTGATAGCCTGGTCTAGCTTTACAAAAAACGAGTTAGGGATGGGAATTGGAGTGTGGCGAAAAACATATAAAAATTTAGGGAGGAAGGACATTTTAATAAGATTTACTCTCCCGACCAGGGTCAGTGGCAACGTTTTCCAGACCAAACAACGCTGGATAAACTGTTGAAGAATAGGGTATACGTTGTCTATTAGATATTGTTTCGGATCCGTCTGTATGTTAATGCCTAAATATTTGAATTTCGTCACTCTCTTAAGGGGGAGGGGTGGGCCGGCCGGCGGCGGAGCATCCGTCAGGGGGAACAGGAGAGATTTCTCCCAGTTCACCCTGACTCCAGAGAACCTTCCAAATCTGTCTATGATATTCAGAGCGGCTTTCAATGATTGTTGGGCGTCGTTTAGGTACAGCAGCATATCATCTGCGTAGAGTGACACTTTTTCTATCAGGGGAGGGAATGAAATACCCCCCATCTCCGTAGATGCTCTGAGTAGTATCGCCAGCGGCTCGATCGCCAAAGCAAAGAGGGCCGGTGAGAGCGGGCAGCCCTGCCTGGTGCCTCGGTGGAGGGGAATAGAGGAAGATAGGATGCCATTTGTGCGAATTCTGGCTGTTGGGCCTGAGTAGAGTAGTCGTAGCCACTTCACAAAGTTAGGTCCTATCCCGAACTTTTGTAGTACTAGCCATAGGTATTCCCACTCCACCGAGTCAAAGGCTTTTTCTGCGTCCAGGGAGGCCACAATGTCTGTCCCCCCTGCAGCAGCCGGTCTCATTAATACAGTAAACAGTCTCCGTAAATTAATGTCTGTACCCTTGCCCGGCATGAAGCCTGTTTGGTCTCCATGTACCAGCGACAAGATGACTGTATTAAGTCTGGTAGCCAGAACCTTTGCAAGGATTTTCGCATCCACATTAAGGAGCGAGATGGGTCTGTACGAAGAGCATAATTCGGGGTCCTTGCCAGGCTTGGGAATGACCACAATTACAGCTCTTGACATGGAAGGGGGCAGAGAAGCAGAATCAAAGGAGGCGGAGAGGACTTCCAGTAACCTGACAGCAAGGGTCTCAGCGTGGGCCTTATAGAATTCAACAGGGAATCCATCATCCCCTGGAGTTTTTCCCCCTTGAAGGGATCCTATAGCACTTTGGAGCTCTTTAAGTGTTATTGGAGCGTCCAGACGCCGGCGAGCTGTTTCCGACAGGGAGGGCAATTCAATGGCCCCAACATACGTTTGAAGATCAGCGACCGAATATCCCACCCTGGACGCATAGAGGTCCCTATAGTACAGCGCGAAACAGGTATTAATATCTCGTGGGTCCGTCAACAACCGCCCCGAAGCATCTTTAATGTTGGCCACATTAGCTGAGACCACTTGCTCCTTAGATAGCCACGCCAATAGACGCCCAGTCCGCTCCCCCTGCTCAAATATGCGCTGCGCTTGATGTAGTAATAATTTTTTTGTGGCCGATGTTCGGAGTAGCACAACCTCTCTCATGGCACACTGTAGGTCTTTTCTATGGGCCTCATCCCCGCTAGCCGTATACTGAGCCTCTAAATCTGTAGCCCTCTGTTCAGCCTGCAGCAGAGCTGCCCCAGTCTGACGTCTTGTGAGGTCTATGGCCTTCTGATAATGTTCTTTAGCATGGTATTTGAACATCTCCCAGCTAGTTGCGGGTGTGGTGGCAGGCGGGTTATTCGTCCAGAACTCCCGCACAGCCACCTCCGCATCCTCAGCTACCCTTTCATCCGACACCCAAAACCGGGACAAGCGCCACAGACAGTCAGTGGGGGCAGGGGCCATCCTCAAACGGAGCAGGACCGGAGAGTGGTCCGATATACCCCTAGGCAAGTGGGAGACCTCCTGTACCATTGTCAAGACGGCACTCGTGGCAAACACCAGGTCAATGCGGGACATGGCCCTATAGGAGGCAGACTGGCAGGTATATGATCTTAGTAGGGGGTTTTTCCACCGCCAGACATCTGTAAGACCAAAAGTAGTGGCCCATCTGGACAGCGAGGACTCTGTCGTCGCGTCCGACACCAGCTTGTCTACATGTGGACATGGAGGCATATTAAAATCCCCCGCTAACAGTACCTTATCTGTGGGATAACCTGCTATACTTTTCATAATTTTGTGAAGCACCGGTAACGAAGCCGGAGGAGGTATGTACAGTCCCACTATCACCATGGGCACATTTGCAACAACTGCATGCAATATTACATATCTGCCCTCGGGGTCCAGGTGCAAGTCCAACAGTGTAAATACTAAGGTCTTATGTATTAAGACGCTTACCCCTCTAGCATATGTGGAAAAGGTGGCATTGTAGTAATGTCCTACCCACGGTTTTTTAAGACCGAGGGCCCGACCCCCAGTGAGGTGGGTCTCTTGCAAGATACAGATATCTGGGCGGTGCTTTTTAAGAAAGTTAAAGACTAGGGATCTCTTAATGCGAGAGTTCATCCCCCGAACATTCCAAGAGATTAATGTAATAGGGGCCATGGGATTTTGAAATAATGTGAAACAGACTGAAGGGGGAGTGCACCCGGGCCCCGAGGGAAACAGATCCACCCCCCACCCCACACCACATCTGAGATTAGCAGTCTAAATAATATCCCTCTTCCCAAACCTCTGTATCTGTACAACATACATTCCTGTGTATAACTATCATAACATTTCTTTTCTAAACTTAATCCCTTCCCCCCACCCCGCACACCCCCCCAACCAAAGTGTGCTTGTTCCCAATAACTGGTTATGGTCATTGACCAATCGGGGTCATGAACTTAGAGGACGCGTGGTAGAAATCCACCACTCAAGAGGTGTATCAGTCTCCATCTGAAGGAGATGCTGCCATCAAGCAGGAGTCACAGAGATTTCGCCTGGCCAAAGCCAGGGGCACAAACTTAAAAATTGCGTTTCCGTCTTTCCCCCCTCCCCCCCAAAAAGAGAAAAAAAGAAAACCTGTTTCAGAGAAAATGTAAATATAGGGAAGTTTCGTTTTGTCCTAGGCCAAAAATAAGTCTCAGATCGAAAAAAACCAAAATTTGCAAAAAGAGAGTTAGGTTGGTTGAGCAGAGCAGGTTCGCTGCAATCCTTTGCTTGGGTGCCAGGTACGACCACCATCGAACCGAGCCGTTGCCAGGATCGGGGCTACTTGTTCAGCAGATCTCACCCTTTATATGTCCCAGACAGTGAAGGAGGTATCCCCCTCTGTCAGAGCAACAGTTACCTTGGGGAGAGAAGTCTGGCACATTGGGCCCGCTGTTCAGCAAGTGTCTCTAGATCCCCAAAAGTTATCCAAGTAGCTAGCAAATGACAGGGTGGGTAATTGAAACCGATCCCCCCGCTCTTCCTCAGACAATAAATCTTGCATGCTTTGGCTGGTTAGCATAAAGAAAAAATATTGCAGGCGAACTTTGCCCATCTGACAGGGATTCCTTGGTCAAGGCTGCCACAATAAACAGGTACCTGATGTCAAGGCAGGTGGTGCTGCTAGCGGTGGGCCAAGGTGTTCAGCCATTGCAGGGCCTCGTTGGGGGAAGTGAAGAACCTGACGCTTTCTCCGTCCTGGACACGAAGTCGGGCGGGGAATAGCATGCTGTATCACAGGCCCTTGGTTCTGAGAGCCTGCTTCACCGCATCAAACGACTTGCGCTGCTTCTGGGTATCTACCGAGAAGTCCGGGAAGAACATAAGGCGGGCCGCCTCGTGTCGAACCTCCGCCATCTTGCGGGCCTCACGCAGTATCAGGTCCCGGTCTCTAAAGTTCAGCAACCTGAATATAAAGGTGCGAGGTGGGGATCCAGGGGGACCCCGGGTCGGCGGCATCCTGTGGGCCCTCTCGATTGCAAAAAACGGAGAAAAAGCTGCCTGCGGGAACAGTGAGCGAAGCAACCGCTCAGTATATGCAGACGCATCAGAGCCCTCCGACCCCTCAGGGAGTCCTATGATCCGCAGATTGTTTCGGCGGTTCCGATTTTCGGAATCTTCGGCCCGTGCTTCCAGATGTTTCACCCTCACCTGTAGGGTATGCAAGGAGGCCGAGTGGTCTCTGACCACGTCTTCTGTATCGCCCACTCTGCGTTCCACCTCAGTCACCCGGTGCCTCACCTTCTCAAAGTCTTGTCTAATGAGACCAATTTCCAGTTGCACTGTGTCTATTTTGGTAGTTAGTGTGGACAAGGAAGATTGGCAGCCCGTGATGGCTTGCATCAGAGCCGCGAAGTTACTCTGATCCGCGAGAGCAGGCTCCGGTCCGTCCGTCTGCGTCGCCATGCTGCTCGCTCTCCCCACGTGGACAGCCGCGCCGCCTGAGTTACTTTGGGTTTTACTCGGCCTGTGGTGATCAGAACGTCGCCGGCTCCGTGTCCGCATCCGCAGGAAGAGGCTGGGAGAGGGTCCAGACGGTTAAAAGGCTTGGCAGGATGGGTTAACAGGATAGATTCCCCGCGGTGGCTGCAGAGCTCCTTGATCAAGCGTCCTACACCGTCGCCATCTTGGACACGCCCCCCCCTTAACAACCACTTTAACCTACAGGTAAGCCTAGCTTAAGGCTATGGAGCTCGTCAGGAAAGGAAAATTACGGTAAGTATTTGAATTCAATTTTCCATTTTCCTGACGGCTCCATGTCAGCACAGCTGGGAACTAACTAGCCAAAACGGGGGAGGGATAATGCTACACACTCCTCAATTCTGACTAAAAAAAACAGAAGCCAGGATGCCTCTGCCAAACTCAACTGTCATTAAGCCATGAATATTATTATATTTTGATGCCCACGTAGTGCCTTGCAGAAATTTTCAGACACTCGGCCTGCTGCCACTCAAGGTTGAGACCCTTCTAGTGAGGGTGCCGTGATTCTCCTGGCACGGCCAACCCTTTCAACTTGTAGGCCAAGGAGATGAGCTTTACCAACCAAGAGGCAATAATCTTGCCAGAAGCCGTAAACTCAAAGAATTGGAAGATAATAACAATGTGGTAGTGAGACCAGCTGATAAAGGAGGTGAAATTGTGGTTTTATCAAAAGAATACTACAGCAATGAATGTTTAGAATACGTATATAAAACTGAGAGGAAATCCCACTAGAGAATATAAAAGTGAATTAAAGGAGTTGGATACTAAAGGGAAGCAAAAAGAATATATTAACCAAAAAGGAGGAAAAATATCTCCTACCAGATACATGCAGGGTGCCTATTATTTAGACAATACCAAAGCTCCATAAGGATCAGAAGAATCAGCCGGGACGGCTAATAATAAATGGTATACATTCCATAAATGCAAGATTAGGGGAATATGTGGACAATTTTTTGCAACCATTAGTCCCATCAACACCAGCTTATCTAAGGGACACAAAGCACTTGATTCAGGAATTGAATAACATTGAAATCAGGCCAGATCAAAAATATTCGTTAGCCACAGCAGACGTTTCATTTTTACATACAAGCATAGGCCAACAGGAGGCCATGCAAACCTCAAGATGGGCCATGGATAGATATAATAATATCATTTCTAAACAGAAAAGATTTATTTTAAGATGTTTGGCATTTGGTTTACAACATACCGTATATACTCGAGTATAAGTCGAATTTTTCAGCACCTTTTTTGTGCTGAAAGTGCCCCCCTCGACTTATACTCGAGTCAAGCACTTTTCTGCAGCAAAAAATTTCATTTTCCGAACCGACTTTGGGGCCCCGTATCTCAGGGCCACTTGGTGCTAGAAACCCCATATTTGGTGTGCAAACCCAGTGGACCTGGTTCCACAACATAGCTGAAGTTCCTAGAACTAAGTGGCCCTGAGATACGGGGCCCCAAAATATCGGTTCAGAAAATGTCATTTTCTGCTGCAGAAAAGTGCTTGACATTTTCTGAACCGATTTTGGAGCCCTGTATCTCAGGGTCACCTAGTGCTAGGAACCCCAAATTTGGTGTGCAAACCCAGTGGACCTGGTTCCACAACATATCCAAAGCTGGAGTTCCTAGCACCAAGTGGCCCTGAGATATGGGGCCCCAAAATAGGTTCGGAAAATGTCATTCTCTGCTGCAGAAAAGTGCTTGACATTTTCTGAACCGATTTTTGGGGTCCTGTATCTCGGGACCACTTGGTTCTATAAATCTCAGCTTTGGATATTTTATTGTGCTAGTTCCACTGGGTTTGCACACCAAATTTGGGGTTCCTAGCACTAAGTGGCCCCGAGATACGGGGCCCCAAAGTCGGTCAACTGTGTCCATCTGTAGCAATGTCATTTCGGGACACTTTGGGTTCAGAGACCCCAAATTTTGGCTGCAGCTAGGGGGCATCTAGGAACCCTTAACTACCGAGTTTGAAGTTCAGGGGACCTATGGCTGCAAATGGGTGCAGTGAGGCATGCAAATGGGCACAGTGAGGCTGCAAATGGGCATTGTTGACCCTCTTTTCCACTTACAGTAGCTGTGCATTTCTCACCCTCGTCTTATACTTGGGTCAATACGCTTTTCCCATTTTTTTGTGGTAAATTAGGGCCTCGACTTATACTCGGAACAACTTATACTCGAGTATATACGGTAATTATTTTTGGTATAACTCAGAATTTTATAGGAAACTTAATGGTATTGCAATTGGTGCTAAATTTGCCCCAAGCGTGGCTAATGTTTTTATGGCCGAATGGGAGGAATATGCGGTGCACTCAAATACCCCCCCACAATTGATAATGTATCGAAGATTTATAGATGATTGTATAATATTATGGAATGGGGATGAAAATACTCTAACAGAATTTTTGGAAAAATTGAATGGCAATCAAAAAAAATATCAAGCTTACCTATGAAATCAGTAATACATCTATACATTTCCTGGATCTGGATATACAATTAACTAAGAATGGATTCCTAACAAAAACTTTTTTTAAACCAGTCGAGAGGAATAGTTATATCCCTGTGTACAGCTGTCACTTTGATCCCTGGCTGATTAATATTCCGAAGGGGCAACTAATACGTCTAAGAAGAAATTGTACTGATAAAGTCACTTTTTTGGAACAAGCTAATATTATTGGAAGGAGATTTGTTCAAAAGGGGTATAATAATGATTTTATAGAAGATAATATCAAGGAGGTATCGGAGCTCTCAAGGGAAGAATTAATTAGAGACAAACAAAAGAAAACCACATAGTACCAAGAGATTCTTATGATTCTGGATTATAATATTCAGCATAGGCAAATCGAGCATATATTTAGAAAGCATTGGTCACTACTTTTAGCGGATCACCAATTACGTAGTATTTTACCAGAGAAACCAAAATTTGATTATAGAAAGGCACCAACTTTAAGGGATTTAATAGCGAAAAATGATTTGGACCCTCCAAAAATCTCACAGGGGTTCACATTTTTTCAAGATGCTATGCTTGTAGAAGTACAAAGCAAAATGGTCAAAAATGCATCAATTTCACATCTACCAGTAAAAACAAAGATTTTGAAATCAAAGATTTTGTGTCATGTAGAACTGAGGGGGTGGTGTATGTATTACAATGTCCGTACTCCCTACAGTATGTGGGAAGAACGAAACTCCCTATGTGGAAACGCATTCGGGAGCACATACAGAATATTGAAAAAGGTTTTCCAAAACACAGTGTGTCACGCCATTTTGCTCTATATCATGACAAAGACCCTGCGTTATTGAAATTTTGGGCCATTGAAAAATATAAACCGCACTGTAGTAATAAAGTGAGATAATTAAGTAAAAACAAATCAAAATGGATTTTTGAAATGGTTACTCTTGCACCTTTTGGCTTAAATATAGATTTTGATATAAATTGTTTTATGCCGTATTTTTAATATATCTTTTGACATCTGCTCCTCCAAAACAAGTTCTAATATTTTAAAATATTTTTAATAATTTAATTATATATTTTTAAAATATAAATAAATAATTTAGCGTCTTTCTAGCATCTTTCTTTCCTGGCGCCTCCATGGCAGCATACCAATGGTTGGTTGCTCCGCCCCCGACCAACCCACTGGACCACTTTAACTCTATAAATAAAAGAGTTGTTCCTCCCCACCGTCATTCTTTTCTCTGTCCTCGTTCCTACAGGATCAAGCGCTCAGCCCTACCTCACCGCTTTATGGTGTGACGATTGCAGGTTCATGTTCTCCTGCAGTATGGAGTCCCATTGCTTGGGCTGCTAAAAGCGCCAGATAAGTATGGGAGCCCGTTTTTCTGTGGATCTTTTTGGGGCTTGGTGGGTTAACAGGAGCCAGTTTTCTCTCCTATATATTCCCTTGTTCGGCATGATAAAGCCCTAAATGCTTAAATGCTTGTGCTTTTTACAAAAATGCTATGAGGTTTTTGCCTACCTCCACAGCATGCCTCATGTGCCTGTGTAGCTCTCCTCTGAGTGTGCAGCGCTTCGCGTGCGCCGTTCGGCTCTGATTTCCCGGCGGGGGGGCGGGGCCTCGGCGTGACATCACGGCGCATGCGCAGTAGCGCTGTCAAGCCGACGGTGGCCATCTTGGGACTCCCAGACCGCTCTCTAGTATATAAGAGAGCTTACTGTCAGTAGAGGAGCAGCTGCCTATAAGGTGTCCTCTCCAGCTCCTTTATCCTTTTTGACTCTGTGCTATGGAGCCCAGCCAAGGTACCAGGGAGGAATGGGAGTATATATATATATATATATATATATATATACCTAAATGTATATATGTAAAAAAAGAAAAACTTTTTTTTTGTTGTTCTTCCCTCCTCTGCAAAATCCTTTTTTGTTTTTAACTACTTTTATATCAAATTTTAATCGTTCTTTTTCAGCTGCCCCTAGTACTATAATGCCACATCAAAAAGATCCTCAACATACCACTAGGTAAGGGCTGCAACATTCAGGTAAGTTATTTGTCAAGAGAAAAGAGCATCCCGGGCTGATTGAAGCACCCTTGTCTTTGTTTCTATTTTTTGTCTTAGCCTGCATCACGGATCTTCCCGCAGATCATCCCATAGAGATTCTACGGATAGAAGATCAAAAGACCATAAGAGCTCGGGTCATTCTCATTCGTCCTCGGCCCATACTTAACGCAGTGGGCACAAATCATCCCGACATACCTCTAGTAAACATGACTCCCAGAACAGACCTGTGTATCCAGGAGAGAAAGCATGCTGGGTGTGTGGCAAACAATCCCTCCCTGATAAATTGGTATGTGGTCAATGCCTCCTGGAAGCTACAGGAGACAAAGAGAGAGAGAAACCAGAGTCCATGGAATCAATCAAAAGAATGATCAAAGACTCTATCCGGGAGTTAGCCTTGATCCCATGATCAAGCAACCCCACCTGCAGATGAAGCAGCGATGAACACACCCAATCCACAGCCAGACACAGAGGTTATTTCTGAAAGCGATTCGGATGTGGGAGAAGAAAATGCTTCAGCCTTTGATTTTGCTCTAGTGGAACCCTTTATCAATGCGGTAAAGGACGCAATCCAATGGGAGGAAGATCCAGAGCCTCCATCTAAAGCTAAGAAATATTTTCCACACCTGAAGAAAAAATTATCAACCTTCCCCTTAATGGAAGAAATAAAGGAAGTTGTGACAGATGAATGGCAGAGGGTGGATAAAAGACCCTTAGCTTACAATTGTTTTCTCAAATTATACCCATTTGCTGAAGCAGATGCCCAGCTTTTTGATTCCCTTCCAATGGTAGATGCTTCAATTATGAGATTAGCCAGGAATACAACACTGCCTCTAGAGGATGCGGTCTCTTTCAGGGATATACTTGATCGAAGGATCGATTCAGATCTAAAAAAATCTTATCAAGCTGCAGGAGGGGCATGCAAGCCAGCAGTAGCCCTGACTTCAATCTCTCGGGCTACTAGAGTATGGTCAGACAATATTGGGACAGCCCTCAGACAGGGGGTGGGGTCTAACGAGATCATCAAAGCACTAGATGAGCTGAAGCTGGCCTCAGATTTCAGATTTCCAGTTGTCAAGTGATTAATTGTGTTCAATAATTTATTATCACATTGTTATTTAGTTATAGGATTTTGTTATGGTGAAGGATGTTATGTTATTTATAATAGGCTCCATTTGATTATTTTGCACATGATTCACTGATCAATCATTAAGAGATCACACTGTGTTATATTGGGAGGTTAATATAAGCGCATTATACATTCTGAATATACGTAAACTCATTATGTGTTCCACCTGGAATGACAAACAGATGCTCTGACTTCCTGATGGCAGAAGTCGCCTTGATTAAACATTTTAAAGCTTGGTCAATATCCAATAGGCTAATTTCTTGAGTACTCCCCAAAAGGAACGTAGGAGGACAACCTCTTGTGTGTTATGGACTCTGAAGAAGGTCAGTTCAGGCACAAAATTTGAGCATTGGCATGAGTACCACCCTGTCTGGGAAGTACATGAGTATGGGTTCTTTAAACCCCAAGGCCACCAATGCTGACTCTCTTCTGGCTGATGTTATTGCCACTGGTAAAGCCGTTTTCAGTGAGAGGTACCACAGGGTGATTGAAGGCATCTGATGCAATAACATCCAACAGCAATAGGAGATCCCGTTTCGGAAACAATTCGAGGTTTCAACCAAATTGCATCTTGAAAAACAGTATAATTAGGTGTTAGATGCCCACTGTATGCCAGTGAAGGCAGAGATAGCCGAAATGTGTGCCTATAGCATATTTACGCATAGACCTAAATCAAGCCACGCCTGCAGGAATTTCAGAACAGACTTCTGAAGAGTCTAGCGTAAAATCTTGATCAGCAATAATACTGGGAATTTATGCCATATTCTACTATAGGCACGGTTAGCGCTGTCCTTTGTTTTCCTAAGAGTATTTACAATCTTCGCAGAGCATTCAAATCCATTAGCCTCTGCCTCTCTAGACCCAGGCCATCAGCCTGAGCCTGTCGGATGCTGGATGAATGGGACTTTGGAGAAGATTTGATCTTACATACAGAGGGAGTCAATCATTGACACTTATAAGGATGAGCAAAGGTTACCAAGGCCCCTTCGGCCAATCTGGGATCATCACCAGAACTGTCACCTTTCCCCGCCACAGCCTCAGCTGGTAGTTGAGAATCAGAGGAAGCAGCAGAAAAGGCAAAAGCTGTCTTGGAGATCCACTCTGCAGTCAGCACCTCCCCGATTGCTTGTGGATTCTGGGCCCTGGAATGGAACTTCAGCAACTGGGTGTTGACTGGGTATGTGAGCGGTTTACCTCTGGAAGAAAAAATACCAAGCTCTGTTAGTTCTCGAAAGACTTGTAGTAGTCTGGACCATTGATTGTCATTCAGACTTCATCCTGGACAAATAGTTTGCCTGAAGATTGTTCTGACCAGGCACATAGGCCGCAGATAGCTGCAGAAGATTGACTTGGGCAGATTCTAGAATTAGAGAAACCTCCTTCAGAAGGGAGAGAGTGCCTTGTTTCCAGATGTAGGCCACAGTCGCTGCGCTGTCCAACTTTACCAGAACAGGCTTATCCTGGAATATTGCAGACGATTTAGTTTCTTCAACCATAAGTTTAGGCCACTGGTCCAGAAACCCGACTTGAACGGGAGTGAGAGTTAAACTTAGCCTACCTGAGCTGCTGGAGCAAGGCGATTTCTATGACTCAATCTGAGACGTGAAGGATGAAAGATCTCCAAATATGGCATAAAATGCTTGCCTTAATGGACCACGTGTCAATCGCCAAAGCCGTACCTATGTCCACATAGGAGCCACATAGTGCCCATAAGGCATGTATGGGTGGCACAATCCCAAAATAACAGAAAGCATCCTGACGTGGAACTCTTTACTGACTTGGTTTATGCGTTGGCTTCCCAGTTTTTGCTGGACTCCCCGCCAGAAATGCAAAAGCTAATCTCTCTGGAGTGAGAGTGAGCGTGGAAACTGACTCTTGAGTTTTTCTGTCTCCTTTAACTCAGCAGACATTCATCTTGAGGCAGGAAGCCAAGCTGACCACTATTAAATTTAGGCTTGACTTTCTACGATCAAGAAAAATGCGTTGATAGCGTTTGTCCTTGAAGGCCACAACATCTTCTGATGGTACGATCATGTATATGGCCAATCCCACAAGGGACACACACTGACCAGAGGGGTTATCCCAACCCCTGGACATCTTTCAGCTCAAAAGGGCATAACTTTGATATCCTTCTGTGACAACATATTCCAATCTAGTAGAACAAGCACTTGATCCATCCAACATAAGGGGATTGTCAAGCTGTCCTCTGAAGGTACTTCAAATACTTCCAAAGCTTCACTTCTATTTAAAGGCATTTCAACAACCTTACCAATCTGGACAAAGGTCATCCTCATCTTCCTGTCCGGAAGAGACTGAAGAGGATTGATTGGCTTGAGAAGGCCCTGAATAGAAGACTGGACCTTGCCAGAATAGATGGCCCTTGCAGAAGACGAATTCAACAATTCCTTTAGAGTGTCTTGACCATATGCTTAATTGTGACAACTTGGTCACCATCTTAATCACAGCCTGCCTGAACAAAGTAGAAATCACTTGTTCATTCACCTCTACTTGGGAAGAAGCTGACAAGGGTTAGCTTGCAGTGCACTTGTAGTGCAAAGTGGATTTGCCTTTCGTAAATAACCCCCAAAGTGTTACTTTGTGTACCTGTTATGCAGAGTACTCCCTGTGGAGGAGCTCAGGCTATGCATAGTGGCTGCAGGGAGCAAGGCACAACAATACCCAGCAATGCAGCATTCATTTCAATTTAAAGCATTTTTCAAATTTAGCTCACCCATCCTCCGTCATCCAACCGTAAACACCGGCACAGCGCGGGTGCGCATGTATGGGGAGACTCTGCCAACACTGCTGCCCACTTTACATGGACCCAGTGGACCCCAGACAAGGTTGTTAGCCCTGATAAAAGCCCCCCTGAGGAGCAGCAGCGGGGCTCCCTGGATTATGGCTCATTTAGCCGAGACACCAGGGACTGCGTCCAGCCTAATCCACACACATGGATGGACGAACGACCAGCTAGGTAGAGGAGCACACCTAGATCCTGCGCATAGGAGGAAAAAAGAATGCCGAGGCTGTAGGTGGGCTCAAATGTATATGAGTTAAGTCCTGGAGGCCTGGGGGGCGGAGCCTATATCCAGCTGTGCTGCCATGGAGCCGTCAGGAAACTATTTACTGCAAGAAATTGCTATCCTCTAGAAGCCCAACATATGAGGAATGGTGGATACAGGTGAATGACGCATTGCTAAAGGAATAGCAGGTATATAAGAATGGAGAAGGGTTTAGCAATTACATTTTGTGAAATGTGGGAACCATGGCTGATGTTACCAGGGTTGACACCTTTTATCTTGGGATCAGATGGAAGCATAGGGGTTGACAGATTATTTACTTAGAATAATTAAGGTATGATGACTCAAGAAGGTAGGAATGGTGTGGGGGGCTTTTGGACGGGACGCATTGGAGGTGAGGGAGAGAGACTTTTTATGTCTTAGGGAGGGGTTGTTCTGGGTTTTTTCCTTTTTTGGGGGGGGGGCGTTGTTGATGTGTATAGAATGTAATATGTTATTGTTGTATGTATTCTGGAAATATTTTTTTCAATGTCTGTTTTATGATGTGTTTGTGATGAAGAAAAAAATATTAATAAACAGATTATTAAAAAAAAAGTGGAAGTTCCATTTTTGGGTGGAACTCTGCTTTAAAGCTGTTGTAAACTTCTCTGTTTCATTTGTACCTATAGGTAAGCTTATAATAATGCTTACAGTACCTATAGGTACTGTAAATATCTCCTAAACATGCGCTGTTTAGGAGATATTTGATGTACACTGCACCAATTATGTCATTGGCGCATGTGCTGTGAAGAAACAACCTTTATGACGTTTCTTCACTAGTAAGTGTCATGATTGAATGGCTTCCGTGCACATGCATGGGAGTGACGTCACACGAATCCGTCCAGTCACAGAGCCGGAGTCCGTGGCCCCAGAAGGAAGAGGGGCGAAGATGGATGCGGCCATCAGTGGGGACAGCGCGGGTTTTGTTTGCAGGTAAGTGCCACATAATGGGCTAGCATGCAATGCATACTAGCCCATTATGCTTTTACTTTGCATGGGGAAAAAGAGGAAGAAAAACAAATCAGGGTTTACTTCCTCTTTAAAGTGCAACAATAAAAAAAATAAAAATTCCTTTAAATTTAGTGCCTGGGGGCATCCCCTTAGTCTTCCTGTAAAGTGGCACATCTGTACCATATATATAACACATGCTGTAGCAAAAATTCCATTTAAAATGAATTGTGGTTACAATTGCCAGCACCCGGCTATTGAAAAAAATTAGGAAAACAGTAATCCGTGCATTTTTATAGCACTGATCGCTATATAATTGTCAATGGTCTAAAAAAATGTCAAAAGTGTCTGATCTGTCTAATCTAATCTAATGTTACAGTCCCACTAAAAATCGCTGATCGCCGCCATTACTAGTAAATATCCATACCAGGCCGCCCCTGCCCCTGCCCCAAAGCATCCACCTCCCCCCTATGTTGAGGGCATGTGGCCTGGTATGGTTCAGAAATTTGGGGGTGCTCGCTCGTCCCCCTCCTTTCCTGACCTGCATGCCCAGGTAATTGTCTGGTATGGATTTTGGAGGGGACCCTACGCTGTTTTTTATTTACATTTCATCGCGGGGTTCCCCTTAAAATCCATACCAGACCCGAAGGACCTGGTATTGACTGGGGTTGACCCCACACAGGTTTTTTTTGTTCACTTTTTTTACAGGCAATATTTTTTTTTTTATTTTTTTACTCAGCTGTCGGCGGGGAAACCTATTGACAGCTGATGAGTAATCAGTTGTTAAAGATGCAACGGTCGGCTTCCCGGCCCCACTCTTTAACAACCAGCTTATACTGCGCCCTGATTGGGCAAAGCTTTGCCCAATCAGGGCGCAAAATGCATTGTGCAGCATGCAGTGCATTGCAGGGTGCTCGGCAGGGTAAACACCCACTGAACACCCTGCAACTTCAGGTGTTCCCCAAACGGGCAAACAGCCCTGATGCTCGGGCCGAACCGTTTGCTCAACCTCACTCAATTCTTGAGACCGTAAAATTACTGGACAGCATAAATACCCCCCAAATGACCCTTTTGGAAAGTAGACAGAGCAGGGTAAAGACGCATGGTCAATTTTTAGTTGTAGTTGTAATTTTTTCCCACAATTCTTTGGAAGATTAGGAAAGTAAATAAAGTTTGTTATTTTTTCAGAAAATTTTCATTTTAACAAGTTGTTTCTCACACACAGCATAGGCATACTTGCAAATACCAAATACACATTCTGGTACTCCTCCCGAGTATTGGGATACCACATGTGTAATGCCCTGTACACACCCTAGAGAATAAAATGGCGATTGTTGCAACTTTTTATGTCACACGGTTTTTGTGCAGCGGTTTTTTGAAACGCAATTTTTCGGGAAAAAATACACTTCAATTAATTTCAATGCAAAAAAACACAATATATAACCCAATTTTTTGGTAAACTATAAATGATGCTGTGAGGCCTAGTAAATAAATACCTAATATGTCACGCTTTAAAATTGCACATGCAACAAACTACAATACCTAAAAATCTCCATAGGCGATGCTTTCAATTTTTTAAAGGTTATCTGTTTGGAGTTCGTGGCGATACCTCACATGTGTGGTGCAAACACCGATTTCATATGCATGCACAACTTGCATATTCGTACTCTTCTATGCGCGAGCCCAGAGGGATGGGGCACTATACAATTTTTTTTTCCTTATTTATTTTATTTTTTATTTTTACACTGTCTCTTAAAAAAGTTTTTATCACTTTTATTCCTATTACAAGGAATGTAAACACCCCATGTAATATAAATAAGAGATGACAGATCCTCTTTATGGAGAGATCTGGGGTCTATCAGACCCTAAATCTCTCATCTACCTTTAAAAGCAAAATATGAAAAAAAATTGATCTTTTGCTTTAAAAAAAAATCATAGAGGTGATTAGAGACGATCTGGTCTCTGGTCACCTCTATGGCCAGCCGGTGAACCGTTGGATCGTTTCCCTGGTGCGCCCGTAAAAACATTAAGCCCGAGAGACACCGGCAAGTGGTGGGAGTGGGGGACAACCCCTCCCACTGCTTCTGAAAGCAATCCAGTGTCTTATTAGCCTCTTAGTCCACTTTCATGAAAAAGCCAATCACCAGCTGAAAAAAAAAAAATAGGCAGAAAGATCAGGCTCATGGCTTCAGTCAGTAAAGACCTAAAACAGAGGTAGGGGCTTCTTCCTACCCAAAGCTCTTTGAAGCCTCCGGGCTCCAGACCCTGATCCAGGAATCCCAGAGAAAACCAAAAGCTACAGTGGCAGGACCTAGACGTGCAGAATGGACAAATTTGTTTCATTTTTGATACATTGGTTATATTACAAATGTTGTTTTGGTGGACTTGTTTCAAAGTTTGTTTAGTTTTGTTTCGTTTATTCATTTTGTAAAGAATTCCAAATTCTCAGAACGATTCGAATTCCAATTGGTCAAAAATGTATTGACCGTTTTGAATTCTGTGTGAAGTATAGCTGGTTATTAAAGAGGGAGTCCACCTAAAAAAAATTATTAAAAGCCAGCAGCTACAAATACTGCAGCTGCTGACTTTTAATAAATGGACACTTACCTTTCCTGGAGTCCAGCGATGTCGGCAGCCGAAGCCGATCAATAGCTCGGCTCTTGGCTGCTGCCGCTGCCATGCTCGGTGAGGGAATCCGGAAGTGAAGCATTGCGGCTTCACTTCCCGGTTCCCTACTGCGCATGCGTGAGTCGCACTGCGCATCCTAACTGGTCCTATCTCCCGAGACCTGTGTGTTTCCCAGGAAACAGTGGGGGGGGGGGGGTGCGGGAAGGGGCGTGACTCCCGCGGGAGTCTATTCCCAGGAGTGGGTGCAGATACCTGTATTATACAGGTATCTGCACCCCCCTCCCCCCTGAAAGGTGCCAATTGTGGCACCGGAGGGGGGGAGGAATCAGATGAGCGGAAGTTCCTTTTTTGGGTGGAACTCCGCTTTAAGGAGTGGGCTGGGAAGCCGGCCGCCACATGCTTAATAACCGATGACTCATCAACTGTCAGAGGGTTGCCCCACTGATGGCTAGGGATGATCCGACCACCCCCCAGTTTGGTTGGAGGCAGAACATGCGAACAGACAAAAAATTTGTGCGAACACCGTTAAAGTCTATGGGACTCTAACGTGAAAAATCAAAAGTGCTAATTTTAAAGGCTAATATGCAAGTTATTGTCATAAAAAGTGTTTGGGGACCTGGGTCCTGCCCCAGGGGACATATATCATTGCAAAAAAGTTTTAAAAACTGACGTTTTTTCGGGAGCAGTGGTTTAAATCATGCTTAAAGTGAAACAATAAAAGTGAAATATTCCTTTAAATATCGTGCCTGGGGGGTGTCTATAGTATGCCTGTAAACTGGCGCATTTTTCCCGTGTTTAGAACAGTCCCTGTACAAAATGACATTTCTAAAGGAATAAAAGTCATTTAAAACTGCTTGTGGCTGTAATGTAATGTCGGGTCCTGGCAATATAGATGAAAATCATTGAGAAAAACAGGATGGGTCCCCCCCTAGCCCATTACCAGGCCCTTTGGGTCTGGTATGGATATTAAGGAGAACCTCGCACCCAAATTACAAAAAAAAAGGCGTGGGGCCCCCAGGCGCTATATGCTCTAAACAGCAGTATACAGGCGGTCCCCGGGTTACAAACAAGATAGGGACTGTAGGTTTGTTCTTAAGTTGAATCTATTTGTAATTTGGAACAGGTACATTTTTTAAGTGTAGCTCCAGCCAAAAAATCTATTTTTAAGCTTTTTGGATAACATAGGGAAGGGTTATCACCCCTGTAACATTTGTTTTGCTGTCTGTGCCCGTTCAGAAGATTTCACCTCACTTTCTGTCCCAATGACTATTGGATTTTGAAAATTTTGGGTTATTAGGCAAACAAGGATTGGTGATAAAGCATCAGTGGAGACACTTTTTTCCCATATTAACTCTTACAGGAGAGAATTTCCCTTCCTATGGGTAGATTTCCTCTCACTTCCTGTTGTCTCCCTCCGTTTGTAAGTAGGAGTCTTTTGTAAGTTGGATGTTTGAAAATAGGGTACCGCCTATATACAGTCAGGTCCATAAATATTGGGACATCGACACAATTCTAATCTTTTTGGCTCTATACACCACCACAATTGATTTGAAATGAAACAAACAAGATATCCTTTAACTGCAGACTTTCAGCTTTAATTTGAGGGTATTTACATCCAAATCAGGTGAACGGTGTAGGAATTACAACAGTTTGTATATGTGCCTCCCACTTTTTAAGGGACCAAAAGTAATGGGACAATTGGCTGCTCAGCTGTTCCATGGCCAGGTGTGTGTTATTCCCTCATTATCCCATTTACAAGGAGCAGATAAAAGGTCCAGAGTTCATTTCAAGTGTGATATTTGCATTTGGACTCTGTTAACTCTCAATATGAGATCCAAAGAGCTGTCACTATCAGTGAAGCAAGCCATCATTAGGCTGAAAAAACAAAACAACCCATCAGAGAGATAGCAAAAACATTAGGTGTGGCCAAATCAACTGTTTGAAACACCCTTAAAAAGAAAGAACGCACAGCAACACCAAAAGACCTGGAAGACCACGGAAAACAACTGTGGTGGATGACCGAAGAATTCTTTCCCTGGTGAAGAAAACACCCTTCACAACAGTTGGCCAGATCAAGAACACTCTCCAGGAGGTAGGTGTATGTGTGTCAAAGTCAAAAATCAAGAGAAGACTTCACCAGAGTGAATACAGAGGGTTCACCAAAAGATGTAAACCATTGGTGAGCCTCAAAAACAGGAAGGCCAGATTCGAGTTTGCCAAACAACATCTAAAAAAGCCTTCACAGTTCTGGAACAACATCCTATGGACAGATGAGACCAAGAGCAACTTGTACCAGAGTGATGGGAAGAGAAGAGTATGGAGAAGGAAAGGAACTGATCATGATCCAAAGCATACCACCTCATCATTGAAGCATGGTGGTGGTAGTGTCATGGCGTGGGCATGTATGGCTGCCAATAGAACTGGTTCTCTTGTATTTATTGATGATGTGACTGCTGTAAAAAGCAGCAGGATGAATTCTGAAGTGGTGTGGGCAATATTATCTGCTCATATTCAGCAAAATGCTTCAGAACTCATTGGACGGCGCTTCACAGTGCAGATGGACAATGACCCGAAGCATACTGCGAAAGCAACCAAAGAGTTTTTTAAGGGAGAGAAGTGGAATGTTATGCAATGGCCAAGTCAATCATCTGACCTGAAGCCGATTGAGCATGCATTTCATTTGTTGAAGACAAAACTGAAGGGAAAATGCCCCAAGAACAAAGACAGGAACTGAAGACAGTTGCAGTAGAGGCCTGGTAGAGCATCACCAGGGATGAAACCCAGCGTCTGGTGATGTCTATGCATTCCAGACTTCAGGCTGTAATTGACTGCAAAGGATTTGCAACCAAGTATTAAAAAATGAAAGTTTGATGGATGATTGTTAATCTGTCCCATTACTTTTGGTCCCTTAAAAAGTGGGAGGCACATATACAAACTGTTGTAATGCCTACACCGTTCACCTGATTTGGATGTAAATACCCTCAAATTAAAGCTGAAAGTCTGTAGTTAAAGCACATCTTGTTCGTTTAATTTTAAATGTGGTGGTGTATAGAGCCAAAAAGATTAGAATTGTGTCGATGTCCTAATATTTATGGACCTGACTGTATACTATACGGCCTGCCCTATATGCTTTGTGGAAAATTGGGCCTTAGGTGTTGGTGGTACCAGAACACAGTAAGCCCTCACAGTTACTCTTGGTGGGCGCTGAAACGGGTCCTGCTGTGAAATACTATATCAAGAATTGTAATTACATGCCCCTGTTAGGCAGGGGCAGAAAAATTGGGCCTTTGGTGGTGGTGCCACAACACTGTAATGCCTCACAGTTACTCTTGGTGGGTGCAGGAACGAGCCCTGCTGTTAAATATTTGATCAAAAATTGTAATTACACGCCCCTGTAAAACAGGGGCAGAAAAATTGGGCCTTAGGCAGTGGTGGTGGTGCTCTGAACCAAAAATATTCTTAGAAGCTATCATCATGAAGATTGAGAACGAATAGGATAGTCACTCAGCATAATAGGATAGTCACTCAGCATATGCAGTCTTTAAGGGAACCAACAACCATAGAAAAATCAATCGGTTACATCAGCATCAGGTGCTTGGTAGCTGGTGATCCAAGACTGATTCATTTTTATGAATGTGAGCCGATCAACAGAGTCTGTGGACAGGCCCACTCTGTGATTGGTTACAAAGACTCCAGCAGCTCTGAATGTGCGTTCAGAAAGAACGCTTGATGCAGGACAGGCCAGTAGCTCAATTGCATATTGAGCACGCTCTGGCCAGTGGTCCATCCTCAAGACCCAGTAACCCAGTGGATGTTCTGTTGGAAAGGTCTCCAAGTCTGATCTTGCCCCTAGATATTCCTGCACCATGTAATTCAGACACTGGCCATGGTTGCTTGAACCGATCAGACCTTGGCGCTGAGGACTGAAGAATTGTCTGAAGGCATCGGTCAGCCGGCCACCTTCTATACCGCTCTTTCTGTGGCTGAACGAAGCCTCAGCAACACGTTTTCCAGCACCAGGAAATGTAACCTCCCATGCTCTGGAAAGGCATTGCACAAACCTTTCTGTAAGGCCTCCCGAAGATGTTTCATCCTCTGCTCCCTCTGCGAAGGCTGGATAAGTTCTGCAACCTTACCCTTGTAACGTGAATCAAGAAAGGGTTGCCAGCCAGTAATGATTCCTCTCCTTGATACCACGAATCCTAGGGTCCTTTCGCAGGCGATGCAGGATCAGGGAGGCCATGCAGTTTTTCTCCTTCTTTTTTTCTTTTTCCTCTTCCTCCCGCTGTTTTGCCTCAAGTGCCCTGTCCATTATTCCACAAAGCGTGTGCTCCAACAGGAAGACAAAAGGGACAGTATCACTGATGTATGCACTGTCACTACTCACCATCCTTGTGGCCTCCTCAAATGGTGACAGGACAGTGCATGCATCCTTGATCAGTAGCCACTGGCGTGCTGAAAAAAAGCCAAGCTCCCCTGACCTTGTCCTGGTGCCATACTCACACAGGTACTCATTGATGGCCCTCTGCTGCGCTTGCAGCTGCTGCAGCATTGCCAACAATGAGTTCCACCTGGTGGGCATGTCACAAATGAGGCGGTTCTTGGGCAGGTTGCATTCTCTTTGAATGTCAGCCAGCCGAGCACTGGCATTATATGACTGGCGGAAATGAGGAAAGACTTTCCTGGCCTGCCTCAGGAGGTCCTGTAAGCTCGGGTACCTGCTCAAGAACCGCTGCATCACCAAATTCAGGATGTGAACCAAACAGGGAACATGGGTCAAGTGTCCCTGTCGGAGGGCGGAGAGGAGGTTGGTGCCATTGTCGCATACAACCATTCCTGGCTGAAGCTGGTGTGGCAGCAACCACCTCTGAGCCTGCCCCTGCAGAGCTGCCAGAATCTCTGCCCCAGTGTGGCTACTGTCCCCTAAGCAGACCAACTCAAGCACCGCATGGCATCTTTTTGCCTGCATGCTTGTGTAGCCCCTTGAACGCCTACGGAGCACCGATGGTTCAGAGGACAAATATGCAGAGGAAAATGCCATAGAGGAAGAAGAGGAGGGGGTGGAGGAAAGAGCTGTGGCAGAATGACCACTACTAGCATTTTGGAGGTGTGGTGGTGGAACAAGCTCCAACAATATTGAACCCTGTCCTGAATCCTTCCCAGCTGCCAGCAGAGTTACCCAGTGCATGAAAGAAAGGTAACATCCCTGTCCATGCCTGCTGGACCATGAGTCCACAGAAATATGCACCTTAATGTTGACCGCCCTGTCCAACAAGGCCAAGACATTGCCTTCCATATGCTGGTAGAGAGCCAGAATGGCCTTTCCGGGAAAAGAAATGGCGTTTGGGAACCTGCCACTGAGGTACCGCATATTCCACAAATTCACGAAAGGGGGCAGAGTCTACAAGCTGAAAAGGCAGCAGTTGCAGTGCTAGCAATTTGGCCAAGCTAGCATTTAGACGCTGAGCATGTGGATGGCTGGGACCAAATTTCTTTTGACGGTTTAGCAACTGGGGTAGGGAAATTTGCCTGCTAAAATCGGATGTTGGTGTACTGCTAGCAGATTGGCCGCAAGTACTTGGGACACCTATTTCTATACCTTCATTCCTCTCAGTGCAGGTTTCTGAGAGGACTGGAGGTATAGTGGGGTTGGAGATCCCAGCTGATGAGGAGCAAGGAGAGGTCAGCCTTGTTCTTTGATGTGAGTCTTTTAAGTGCTGTTGCCAACGGACTGCATAGGAGGTCATTATATGTCTGGTCAAGCATGTGGTGCCCAAGCGGCTGCTGTTTTGGCCATGCTTGATACGCTTCAGACATATGTTGCAAACAGCAATAGTGCGATCTGCTGCACACATGTAAAAATAGGCCCACACCAAAGAATTTTTCAAAATATGCGGGGAGTCAGCAGTGCCCTGCACCTGCTTAACTCTGCGGTGTGTTGCAATAGGATGGCTGCCCTTAAGCTGCCCCCTGGAGGGCATCCTGCCTCGTTGGAGATGTGCCTCCTCCTCTCTTCTATCAGGCACCCAAGTAGTGTCAGTGACCTCATCACATCATGAGTCTTGTAGAGTGGGAGAATTATCGCTTTATCTTTTGAGTTAATCACCTTTTTAATGCATGCCAATATTCTGTTTGCTTTATTAGTAGCAGCTTGGCTTTGCATGCCATTGCTGAACCTATTATCTACTGGGCCCCCCAGGTCCTTTTCCATCCTTGATTTCCCCAGAGGTTCTCCCCCCAGTGAGTAGATCGCATTCATATTTTTGCCACCCAAATGCATTATTTTACATTTTTCCACATTAAACCTCATTTGCCATGTAGTTGCCCACCCCATTAGTTTGTTGAGATCTTCTTGCAAGGTTTCCACATCTTGCGGAGAAGTTATTGCCCTGTTTAGCTTAGTATCGTCTGCAAATACAGAGATTGAACTGTTTACCCCATCCTCCAGGTCGTTTATGAAAAAATTAAATAGGATTGGTCCCAGAACTGAACCCTGGTGGACCCCACTTTCCACCCCTGACCATTCCGAGCACTCCCCATTTATCACCACCCTCTGAACTTGCCCTTTTAGCCAGTTTTCAATTCATGTGTCCACCCTATGGTCCATGCAAACAGACCTTACCTTACTTTGTACAGTAAACGTTTATGGGGTACTGTGTCAAATGCTTTTGCAAAATCCACGTCTACAGTCCTTCCTTTATCTAGATGGCAGCTCACCTCCTCATAGAAGGTTAATAGATTGGTTTAGCAAGAATGATTCTTCATGAATCCATGCTGATTACTGCTAATGATACCGTTTTCATTTCTAAAATCTTGTATATAGTACCTTATCATCCCCTCAAAGAGCTTGCATACTATTGATGTTGTGCTAACTGGTCTAATTCCCAGGGATATATTTTGGCCCTTTTTTAAATATTGGAGCTACATTGGCTTTTCTCCAATCAGCTGGTACCATGCCAGTCAGTAGACTGTCAGTAAAAATTAGGAACAATGATCTGGCAATTACTTGAATGAGTTCCCCCAGGACCCTCGGGTGCAAGCCATCTGGTCCCGGTGACCTATTCATGTTTTCCAAGTCTATTTCTAATTCTGTCCTCTGTTAGCCATGAGGGTGCTTCCTGTAATGTACCATGAGGATAAACACTGCAGTTTTGGTTACTGAAGCCCCCCGATTCCCTTGTGAAGTCTGAGGAGAAGAATTAATTCAATACCTTCTCTATCTCCCCATCCTTTGTAACCAGATTTCCTTCCTCATTCTTTATGGGGCCAATATGGTCTGTCCTCCTTTTTTACTGTTTATAGAATTAGAATTTATGGGACTTTTTTTTGCTCTCCTCTGCTATGTGTCTTTCGTGTGCTATCTTTGCCGCCTCAATTGCACCCTTACATTTCTTGTTACATTCTTTGTTAAGTCTGAATGCTGATGATGACCCCTTAGCCTTGTATTTTTTGAAGGCCTTTTCCTTTGCTTTTATATGAATTTTTACATTGAAGTTAAGCCATCCAGGACTTTTGTTCGCTCTTTTAAATTTATTTCGCAATGGGATGCACTGCCTAATGCCCTTATTTAATATGCTCTTAAAGCAAACCCATTTTTCCTCCGTGTTCTTTGTTCCTAAGATTTTATCCCAATTTATATCTTCTAGCAAGGTTCGTAGTTTTGGGAAATTTTCTCTTTTGAAATTCAATGTCCTTCTCTCTTTTAGAGATGATCAGACAGACAGAAACAATAGGTGATTCAATTAACAATGGGAGTGCACACCTAGGAGGCACACAATGGGAGAGACATATGTAGTGCTGGTAGATTTATGATCTACCATCTAGTAGGTAAATTTAGTAATTTGCTCGTTGAAAGAAGTTAGATTTGCCTCTGTTCCAGCTTGGCTGACGGTGTTTCCATACTGAGCCAGTGGGTGTCGTTGTTACCATTGGCTAGTGTTGGAAAGGCAACGTGTCGAAGCGTATGGGTGCTCTTCTGTCCCGGAGACAACTTGGTGGAGGTGGTCCTCCGAGTTGCATTCTGGGGGAGGGTATTTATGGGACAGACGCCATGTTCTAGGGAGTTTTTACAGCCACCTGCTGGCCCTCCTGACCAACAAGTATGCGTTAGAGTGCTACCTCGTGGTCCTCCGTCTTGGAGGTCCGCGTCGCTCCGGCGCGTGGGTGGGCCCAGAAGTCTGTCTGGGGCCTACCACCAAAGCCGAGGAATGGTCCTGAGTCGTCTATCCAGAGGGAAGAAGCTGGACAGCTGAGGAGATCCTAGGGAAGGACCCGTCACGGAAGGATCACGCATAGTGCTGGTCTGGAGAGGGGCCTGGTGACTCGGTTGGAGGACGTATCCCAAAATTACTTTGCAGCATAGTATTGCCGGGTCGGCTTAAAGGTTCAAGTACTGTGTCTGAAGTTCATTGCAACACTAATGCATCCTGTGGCAGAGGATTGTACAGTTCATCTTAAGCAAGTCTGTGGCAGAGACTTTTGTTCGTGCTGCGTACTGGCTGCTTGGCAAATGAGAAAGGCCTATCCAGACGAGCAAAGATTGTGTCCCACAAGGGGATCGCATCCGATTACAAGGCTAAATTCTAAAGGACATTTAAAGAGAATCCTACAGAAGGTATTTGAGTTTCCCTGCAGTTCCTTTTCCGCCTCTTTCCTGCTACTTCTTTCCTAAAGTGTTCAATAAAGCATTGAAAACGTACTCAAGTGTTGGTGACTGTGTCGTCCAGAGGTAAACTCAACGGAACCCTAGACCCGATGCCGGTGAAACAGAGGGAAGAAGAGTGAAGGTAACAAGCCCGCTTAAACCAGCAGCTCCACCGAGAGTTATTGCTACACATACTTAACAGAAAGACACTTAACACCTTAATAAACAGACTATAGCAGGAGACCCCAGTATCAGGTTGCGTTGAGCTGATCATATTACCATCCGTTCTGAGTCTCACAGTTGAAAGCAGTCATTGCTGGTTTGGGTCATAGAGGCCCCAAATATGTATCTGGGTCCTCTAGTTCCCAGAGTCTGTGTGTTTTTGGGAGACAAGGACTTGAATCCAAAGCAAGACGTCAGAAAAGTGGTTGCGATATCCTGACCAGACATCATATGACGTCTTTCAGGATATCAAGAGGCTGTGCGCCCCCAGGGGCATGCATTGCGGTGATCGTTGTTGCGACGTGTCAGCCTGACACACCGCAACTACGATCTTGGTAAAGAGCCTCTGACGGAGGCTCTTTACCACATGATCAGCCATGTCCAATCACGATGTAAAACAGGAAGAGCCATTGATCAGCTTTTCCTCACTCGCATCTGTCAGAGGTGAGTAGAGGAGAGCCGATTGGCTGCTCTCCTGACGGGGGTCTGTGCTTATTGTTTATCAGCACAGCCCCCTCTCGGATGCCCACCCAGGACCACCAGGGATGCCACCAGACCACCAGGGATGGTCACCACACTGGACCACCAGGTATGCCACCCTAGACCACCAGGGAAATGCCAATCAGTAGCTGCAAATCAGTGCCACATCAAAATGCCTGCCATTGCCAGCAGTGATGTCTGTCAGTTAAATCCATCAGTGCCAGCCATCAGTGCCCATCAGTGCCGCCTATCAGTGCTCAGCAGTGCCATCTATCAGTGCCCCCCTAAGTACCCATCAGTGCCCAACAGTGCCACCTATGAGTGCCCATCAGTGCTGCATATCAGTGCCACCTCATCGGTGCTGCCTTATCAGTGCAGCTTATCAGTGCCCATCGGTGAAGGAGAACTTACTTATTTACAAATTTTTATAACAAAAACAAAGAAACTTTTTTTTCAAAATTTCCGGTCTTTTTTTATTCGTTTAACAAAAAATAAAAACCGCAGAGGTGATCAAATACTACCAAAAGAAAGTTCTATTTGTGGGAACAAAATGATAAAAATTTTGGGTACAGTGTAGCATGACCACGCAATTGTCATTTAAAAAGTGACTGCGCTGAAAGCTGAAAATTGGCCTGGGCAGAAAGGTGCGAAAGTGCCCGGTATTAAAGTCGTTAAAAAAAAAAGTTTTTCTTTGTTTCTGTTTTTTGAAAATAAGTAAATTTTCTCCTTCACTGATGGGTACTGATGAGGCTGCACTGACGGACATTGATAAGTCGACACTGATGGGCACTGATGAGGTGGCACCAATGAGGTGGCACTGATTAGGTGGCACTGATGGGCACTGATGATGGGCAATAATATGCAGCACTGATTGGCAATGATAGGTGGCACTGATATGCAGCTGCCTCAGCCAATGAGAGAGAGAGAGAGAGAGAGAGAGAGAGACAAGGGTCAGCCGAGGCTCCCGTGCACATCACTAGATCGAGAGGGGGCTTGAGTGAGTATTAGGAGGGCTGTGGGGAGAGCAGCACATGGAAGGTTTTTTACCTCCATGCATAGACTTCAGACTTTACAACTGCTTTAAATCTGTTGCCCGCTAGGCAATTCTATCTCAGCTGTAGCCTAACAGCCCAAAAACTGTTACATTACCTTTAAAGCGCTAGTAAACCGCAGTTGAAGAAAAAAGAAAAAAAATCCCCTGCAAGGCAATGTCATAATGTGCTAGTATGCATAGCATACTAGCACATTATGAGAGACTAACCTTAAAACAAAGCCCTTCAGCACCATGCTGTCACCGCTGTAAGGGCTTCCAACTTCACCCGGTCTTCATTCTGGGTTCGTGGCCTCTGGCTAAATGAGTGGCTGGGGGCGCAATGACATCACTCCCACGCATGTGCAAGGGAGCCACTATTTACGCCACAGGCTCTGAAGGTCCAGCACGATATGCCAGACTTTCAGATCGCATGCGCCAGTGACGTCACCAGCTGCATGCATCCTGAATATTTCCTAAACAGTGCAAGTTTAGGAGATATTCACAGTACCTACAGGTAAGCCTTAGAGGCTTGCCTGTAGGTATAGTGGTAAAACACACATTGCATTTCAATTATGTGTAGTCTACTCCTATTACAATGAACAACTTTGAAGTTTGTAAACTTATTTTGTGAAGATCCCCACACATTTACTTCCTTGAATTCTGTGACATGTAGTCACTATGTCCAGTGAGTAGGCACTGCTGTGTCACAGAATTCATAGCGCCTGCCTTCCGAACTACAGAGGTGGTGAGAGGAGGAGTTTCAGGAGGCGGAGTTACATAGTTACATAGTTAGTAAGGTTGAATAAAGACACCAGTCCATCCAGTTCAACCTGAGTGAGTGTGGGTCTACAACCCTGACCCTTGTCCCTAACCCTGAACATCGCACACTCACATCAATCCCTACCCGGGCACAGGGAGAACATGCAAACTCCAGGCAGGTAGTGTCGTGGTTGGGATTCGAACCAGCGACCCTTTTTTACTGCTAGGCGAGAGTGCTAACCACTGCACCACTGTGCCGCCCTGCTTCCAGGCACTGCTTCCAGGCAGCAAGGTACCATGGGATATGTAGTGCTTAGGAATTAAAAGTAAACTTTTGGGATTCCCTGCAAAGCCGCAAATCATGCAGGGAATCACGAAAATTGTGGAAAGAGACAACCAGCAGACAGGCAGAACTCACAACATGAAAGGACATTTTTTAAATAAGCTTATATGGGATTGTCAAATATAACTATTGTTTGTATTGTTATTACAATGCTGATATTATAAAATAAAAGTGCATGTTGTGATCATAGATTTCTTTTATAGATGAACTCCAGTAACTTTTTTTTTTACTTTACTATGTACAAAGGAGTTACTTTTTAGTGATGGTATTTCTAGGTCCTGCTTGTTGCTGTGTAGTGTAAAAATGAAAGTTTCGCTGATGTCAGAAACTCAAGCACTCTTTTTCCAGCACTACGTCTGAAAGTTTTGGTTTTCATATAGTGCAGGGATTGTGTTATATATCCCAACTCCCATCTCCTTGTCTATTCATAAAAAGTAATAAAAAGTCTTGTGTGTGTAGCCATGGTGTTGCAGCTAGTAACAAACAATCCGCCAAATCACACCACTGCCAGACTTCATACATCCTTTCCAGAGACAATGAACAGTCTTTTGCAAGCTTTGTTTTTGTTGTTTTATTGGGGGGTACAACTTGGATAGGGATAGGAATATGGGATGCCCATAGGATAAGTATTTGCCATCATATTTAGGGATTGGAGTACACTTTGTATAAAGTTAAAGCCAGAAGATAATATGTGCATATAGTATTTAGTATAAGTTTCCTCCTGCATCTCCATGCAGACTGTTGCTCCTCCTGCGGCTCAACCCGCAGACTATTCCATCTAAGAGTTCTCTTACCATCCGACCGTGTGGTGGGAGAGACATTACTAATGACCGTGTAAAAGCAATGTTCTTAGATCTACTTCACCTCCTGCCCATAACTTGTTTCCTCCTGTACACTTGGTTCCTCCTGCCCAAACTTGAAGTCACTACTTGAATATGTCACATCCTCTTCTACTGAATAGTAGGGGCCCACTCTGAATAAGCCTCCCTCCTGTGGCTCTTGTTGCTCGCTGCCACTAGGCCTGAGGCCAGCAGAACCTTTCCCCGGAGGCCCAGTGGGTTAAAAGCATATCTTCCAGGAAATATGGACTACTGTTCCCAGCCAACCCAACTTACAAATCATGAGCCTGCAGGCTACATCGACTTGACACAGATCCCCACAGTCTCTTTTCTGATTCAGGACTCCTCATCATCCACCGTGTGTATTGATGAAGACTCCACTAGTGACTATGTACTAGCAGAGTTCTCTTCACAGACTCCTTGGCACTTCAGCCCTTGGCACCTTCAGCCCCACTGTGGTAACACTCACCGACCTTCCAACAGCCCTGAGTCCTTGATGAGGAAGTTTGACTGGACCATGCATACTGCCAGTTTCACCAGCCCTTCTGCTCCAGGAGTTCTCTGCCATCTGACCGTGTGGTGGCGGAGACATTGCCAATGACCGTGTAGAGGCAATGTTCCCTCACAGCTCTCCCCGGGCCTCTCCTGCAACCCCCCCCTCCCCCCAGATGGGGATGGCCTCCTGCGACTGACTAACATGCCATTCCTCACTTCACCCAGCTGACTTCTCTCCCCTGTGGAGAATCACCTCAGCTTATATATGAGGCCCGCCCCTTGCCAATCTCGATGGGGATTGGTCAGGGCTCACACACAAGCTACCTGCCACTCCAGCTCCTAGCCCAGCCCCCTTTCCAGAACCTTCTCTCTGGAAACAGGGGGAGGCGCCCCATAGCCAGAGCACAGGTGGTAACGCCCACAGCTACTCTAACCTCTCCCAGCCCCCAGATCAAAACAGACAGGCCTAGCATGCAGCATAGGCCTGTCTAAATTTGCCTGTGCTGGATAAACCTAGTAAAAATACCTTACTAGCACCTACCTACTGGTAGAGGGTGCTACATGTGCTTTTCACAGAACGCAAGACGTTCTGTGAATGGACAAGGAAAGAGGAGGGGCTGATAAACAGCAGCATTTTCCATTCCATTCACAGAACACCTGCATTGTATGAGAGCCACCACTCTAATGCCCTGTAAACATGGTCGGACATTGATCGGACATTCCAACAACAAAATCCATGGATTTTTTCCGACGGATGTTGGCTCAAACTTGTCTTGCATACACACGGTCACACAAAGTTATCGGAAAATCCGATTGTTCTGAACACGGTGACGTAAAACACGTACGTCGGGACTATAAATGGGGCAGAAGCCAATAGCTTTCGTCTCTTAATTTATCCTGAGCATGCGTGGCACTTTGTGCATCGGATTTGTGTACACACGATCGGAATTTCCGACAACGGATTTTGTTGTCGGAAAATTTTATAGCCTGCTCTCAAACTTTGTGTGTCGGAAATTCCAATGGAAAATGTGTGATGGATCCCACACACGGTCGGAATTTCTGACAACAAGGTCCTATCACACATTTTCCGTAGGAAAATTTGACCGTGTGTACGGGGTATTAGACTGCCCATGCATTATTCTTTTTTTTTTTTTTTTCAAACAGCAGGTTGGATGGAAAAAAAAGATCCAATTCCCCCATTAACACACTTGATGTTGATGGGGAATGCTTCCCGCTAAGCTATTGTATTCTGACAGCAGAGAGCCTTCCCCCTTCGTCAGAATAAGGTGATCAGTGTTGCTTGCTATAGCTGGCGCCACTGGTTGATTGAGAAAAGCCTGACAGGCTGGTAGTACACAAGTTGATCAATAGATCAATATAAACTCGGTTGTGTATAAACTGCCTGCCCATATATGGACTGAAATGTGTCCGGTTCCTGCTGATTCCTTTTCAGATATTTATTTGTAAAAAAATTTGAAAACCATTTGTCATTTTCTTAACACTTCACAATTATGTGCCACTTTGAGTTGGTCTATCACAAAACAAAAACAATAAAATACAGCCCTATACACACTATCAGATTTTCTGCTGATTTTTTCCTTCAGATTTACCAAAAACATATAATATGAGGTCAAACCTTAGGAGTTTCAATTTGTATGCAATCAGGCAGGCCCTTGCACTACATGGTTTTGGTAAATCTGAAGACGAAAATCAGCAGAAAATCTGATAGTGTGCATGGGGCTTTGATGTAGCGGTACCCCCATGGGGGCTGCTGATTTGTTCTATTTCACACTGGCTATCCCAACTCCTCAGGGCTACCCTTACCTCTGACACCTCGGGTTCCATGCTATCAGTAAAGGTTACACACACACAAATTGTGATTAAATAATAATAGCAGTTTCCTGGAAGAACTGAATTAAATCGAGAGAACACCTCCCAAGTTCTTACATCCAAAGCAAAACAGTTGCAATAAAGATATAACCAAATATTCAATATAAAACACTAAATAAATATTGCATGCGGGCGTGTCTCCAAGTGGAACTAGTGCTCAGGGTGGTAAGACCTTTACTCTGGGCACCTTCCCACTTCCAGTGCGACCATGCAAACACACCAGACTTGCAGCACACTATGTAGTACTAGAAAATAATATAGTACAGTATAAATGCTCAAGAGCTCCCCCTGTGGTGCAATTCAGTTCTTAGAGTTTGTAACAGAACTAGAAAGCCTTATAATGAATGATATAGTCTCTTGTCTTCTTTCTTCAGCTAGCAGTATTATACTGCAGTATTTGTAATCCAGTGAGTGAGCAGATGGCAAAGTAATATAAAGTAGTAGATAACTGTAAACTCAATCATGCAACTCTCTTGTAACCTTCTTCTTGTGGGAATGCAACTGGATTGTCAGTCAAGGCCTAACGGAGTGCAAGCTTTGAGGCCTGGATAAACTCAGTCTATTTGAATGAGGCTGGTCCGTAGTACAACAGGCCTCAGCAACACTATGAGCTAATCTGTACTGTGCTAAATGTTATTTAAATCTTGGGCAACAGCCCTCTCAGCACACCAGGTCCGTACCGTTACACTGCTCCGCCTCTGTGATCTCAGTCCCGCTTCAGAATGGGCTCCGACACACCGCTCCGTCAGATGAACGATGGCCATCGTTAGGCTCCTTCAGGCTTCCTGGATCCTCTGACCTGATTACACGCGGCTCCAGCACACTGTGTCTGACACCTCTCCGGTGGCATCAACTTTGTTCCGCGCCAAACAGGCCGCTCTCTGCTGAACACTCCCACACAGGTCCCTGCAGGCAGGTCTCATGTCCCGGGAAGAAGAGAACGACACGTGCCACGCATGTCCTTTATATACCCCTACCCACCAGGCAACTCTGTAACTTGGCCTTGTGGGTAGGTAAGTGGGCACTCTGGGTAAGCGAGTCTTTTTGCAGAACCTTTCAGTCACTTCCAGTTTATGTTCTGTTCCAGACTTTTATCTGAAAACAACCAACCTTATTCACATAGTGTGATACAACCACAAGAGGGAGCCATTTACTTAACAAACAATACAGTGCTTGTTTAAATGACTCGTGAAACTTCCTGCATTGCATCCTAAATTCAACAAAGCATGGCTACACACTCCCCCTACCTTGATTTTTGGTCTCCAAAGATAAAACTCAACTTATCTGGTGGTAGGCAAACGGGTTGTAATCTTAATCCCACTTCAAACTAGACAAGTAGCTACACACTTTTGAACTCCCTCTAATCAGCCTGTACATATTAGTGAGTTTACAATTGATTTTTGAGAAGGCCAGGGTGATTGCCGTGTCCCATCCATCGGTGTTAGAGTAGAGTCGCCCCCTACCCAATTAACAGTAGGGGGTATAACTTCAGGAGCTGATCTATGAACAGTGTGAACCCGCTCTTCAGAACCCTCTCCCAGTATATCATATGTGAGTCTCTGTGGCGGATTCACATTCTGTCAGTCTTTAACTTCATCTCGATCTTCTATTTGGACATTCACATCAACGACAGGATCCCGAGTTGCAGTTACAGAGGCCTGTCTTGATTCTTCAAGTTCTGGTACTGACAATACTTTACTGGAAAAATCCATCTAATCTCCAAAACTGATCTTCAGGGACAATTGTTTCAACTTCAGCATCTATCACATTGTTAGTTGACAATGTCTCCTGGAATTCCTGCTCAAGGGACCTCCTGACCTTTCCTTGTGACCGCGGTAGCAGAACCTTAACAGTCTCCTTCTCTCTGCTCCTTTGACTTGCTCTTTACGGCGGACTGAACATTGAACTCTCTTCCTCATCCTAAAACTCAGCAGGCACAGACACCTTCTTCCTCTGTCTCTTTTTCCCTTGACAGTGAGTCTGAACTAATGGTTTGTGAACACCCATAATCCTCTTCAAACCCATCACTTTCTTCAGCTCCTGCTAGTGTTGTCCTTTGCGAATGTGTACAGGCCGGAGTTTGCCTTTGGTAACAGCTGATTCCTATGCCACATCTTCCTTGGCCCAGTCTCTCCTTCTAGTCGGATTTGATACACCGGTAACCCAGGAATCCATTTACACACAACATAAGGCTGCAACCTCCATCTGTCTGCCAACTTGTGCTTTCCAGCTACGCCCAAATTCTTCAATAGTACTCGGTCCCCTGGTTGTAGGTCTTGGATTTTTTACTCTTGCATCGAAATTTCTCATGTTTCTGGATTCCCTAATAGTAGCATGCTCCACTGCTTGCTCGTAAGCTTGTCTCAGATACTTCCTTAGTCTGTTCACATATCCTTTAGGCGATGTTAGGGGGACATCATCCAAAGACTTGCCAAAAGCCAAGTCAGCAGGAAGCCTGGCTTCTCTCCCAAACATCAGTCGGTAAGGGGGG
This sequence comes from Lithobates clamitans, assembly GCA_037952925.1. Taxonomy (NCBI): domain Eukaryota; kingdom Metazoa; phylum Chordata; class Amphibia; order Anura; family Ranidae; genus Lithobates; species Lithobates clamitans. The sequence goes on along the minus strand of JBBGZY010001726.1, from coordinate 225,879 downwards.
TATCCGGTGACATGTGCAATTATATGCATGGACCAATGCTGCTATGTGATTGCCCCAATGTCGCTTCTTATCTGGGGTCAGAGTTCCCAACATATTCAATAAAGTCCTGTTAAATCGTTGGGGGTCACCTTGAGGGTGGTAAGGCGTCGTGCAAGATTTCCTGATGCCCAGGAGAGTACACAGCTGATGTACCAAATGACTGTCAAAATCCCTTCCTTGATCTGAATGAATCCTCACTGGAAGTCCATAATGCACGAAAAACTTCTCCACGAGCACCTTGGCTACTGTACTGACTTTCTGATCCTTAGTAGGATAGGCTTGTGCATAGTGGGTGAAATGATCTCTTACCACCAGAATGTTACTTCTTCCACCTATATCGGGTTCCAAGCACAGAAGGTCAATGCAAACCAACTCCAGGGGTTCCTGACTCTGTAGATAGCCCATAGAGGCTGCCCTGACTGGTAGATTTTTCCGTTGGACACACGTGAGACAGGAATGAAAGTAACTCTCAACTTCTCTTCTGAGGTTAGGCCAATAGAATCTATCTCTGATTAACCGGAAAGTTCTTTCCGTACCCAGGTTGCCATGGTCGTCATGCAGGGATACTAGAACAGTAGTACGGTGTTTTTCCGGAACAAACAACTGCCACCTTTCTTTCTTATTCTCAGGGAGGTAACACCGATACAATACTCCATCAAAGGCCTATGCAGGGCCTTTGCCCCTGGTACATGGCTCTTTAGTAACAACCCAGAGTCCTGATTCTTTAAGGCCTGCATTGCTAATCGACCCAATGGATCCTTTCCCTGGTCCTTCTTCAAATCCCTCTTTGACAATTGCGGCAGACCCTCTCCTCTTACTTGAGTCAGTCTACAATAACGTCTGGGTATGCCGGATGGATGAACTCCCAGATATTCTGCAGCCACTCCCCTGATCATCTTTTTATCCACACCCTGACACAAAGCTCGTACTCCCTCTTCAGTTACACAGGCCCATTCTGCTGGTTCTTCTTCTTGTCTATGAGGCCTGCGAGATAATGCATCTGCATCTCGATTTCCAATTCCAGGCCGGAACTAAACCGGAACCCAGCCAACGCTGCTATCCACCTATGTCCAGTGGCATCCAACTTGGCTGTGGTCAAAATGTAAGTCAGAGGATCGTTGTCTGTCTTAACAGTAAACTCGGCTCCATACAAATAATCCCTTAACTTATCGACCACTGTCCACTTGAGGGCCAGAAACTCCAGCTTGTGTACAGGGTAGTTCTTTTCGGATGGGGTAAGGCTTCTACTCACACATGCTATGGGTCTCAACTTCCCAGCTTGTTGTTGATACAACACTCCTCCAAGGCCACATCTACTTGCATCCACATATAGCTCGAAAGGCAGGCTGGGATCGGCATAAGCCAAGACTGGAGCTTCTGTGAGGCTTTTCTACAGTCTCAAATGCCTACTCACCTAAAGGGGTCCACTGACTTTGCACAGACTCTCCTTTCCTGCGAGTGCCACTCTTCTTGAGCTTCACTCCTTCTGCTTCTTCTCCTGTAACCTCATGCAATAACTCATTGAGTGGCCAGGCAATCGTGGCAAAATTCTCCACAAATCTTCGGTAGTATGAGCAAAAGCCCAAGAACTATCTCAGTTTAGTCACCGTTCTTGGCCGAGGCCAGGTAGTGACAGCGTCCAGCTTCTGCGGATCGACTCCTCCTGCCGAGACCACGTGACCCAAGTATGTAACAGAAGTCCTGTAAAACTGACATTTCTCTAGTGACAGCTTCAGCCCCTCCTCATAGAGGCGAGAGAACACCTTCTCCAATCGGGCCTCATGTTCTTCTAAAGTCTTCCTGAACACGATAATGTCAACAAGGTACACCAGGTCCTCCACGAGCTTCATGTCCCCTACCGTCTTCTCCATCAGACGTTGGAATGTGGCAGGAGCCCCCGACAAACCCTGAGGCATCCGACTGAATTCATAGAAACCCAACGGGCATATAAACGCTGTCTTCTCCTGGTCTTCTGAATGCAAGGGGATTTGAGAGTACCCACTCTTCAAATCCAATACACTGAACCACTTGGCACCAGTGAGGTGCAAGGCATCTTCAATGCGGAATGTGGTATATTGTTCTGGGATGGTGCTTAGATTCAACGTGCGATAATCGATACACATGCGTAGAGACCCATTCTTCTTTCTCACCACCACGATAGGGGAGCCAGAAGGACTCCTAGACTCTTGAATTACCCCTGACCTTTTTAACTCAGCAAGCTGTTCTCTTAAATCTTCCAGGTCACTAAGGGGTACCCTTCGGGCTCGCTCTCGCAAAGGTTTGTCCTCCTGAAGACGAATTCTGTGTTTAGCACTTCTTGCGCATTCCACATCAAAATCATCTTTAGCAAACAGCTTCTCCCATCTCTTCAATTGAGTCTTCACCCTTGTTTGCCAGGACGAGGGCAAATTTTCTGAACAGTACTGGAATTCTTTCTGTAACTGCTGGCTATTCTCCGAACCCTTCACTTCTTCCGCGAGGACACAGGTGGCAGCACTCACCTACCCCACCAACATTCGAGCCCCCAATGTAATTGGCTGGTCAGTCACATTCTTCAACTGAATGGGCATTTTCCTTCGTGTTCTATGTAGGGACCAACTCAGGAACCATCTCCAGACCTATTGCTCGGGCTCGCTCATACGTCTCCAGTACTACAAAAGGCCCTGGTTGATCCCATGTTAGTTTAACTGTGGCCTTCACATGAGCAACCTCTCCCGGCCGTAGGATCCTTTTTCTTCCACAGCTGCCCCACTTCTCCTTTCGGGGCTTTCTTGCCCCTTACCACCCGCTGGCAAGCTTGCCGTAACAGCGGGTGAATCTTGTGAGTGGTGGACCCCTCCTTGCCCAACACTGAGAACAGCAGTCTTCTCACTAGATCCATGTTCGTCCCCACCAGTATGGAATTCCGCCCAGCCCCTGGGGGCCTGGGGCACACGACAGCCAACATTTCGAAAGTCTCTTCTTTCCCAACAGCTGCTGGCCCAAAGGATATTTGAATGGGTGTCAGAGAAGCAATAAGAAAAGAGATTGCCAATATCGGAAACTGTGTGTCCAGTAAAGCCTTAGTACAGACTCCTTCAATTTGCACTGGTACAAGCGAGGATGGCACCACTAGTCTTTCTGGAAAACTCTCTGAAGTCCACCTAGTGCGGTTAAGATCATCACTCCTCTTCTTCTTCAAAGAACTCGGTCATTAGTCCTGGGCTTTACTGAGACCCCCGAGAGTTTCCCGCCGGTTGATCTTTCAACAAAGTCTTCAACATTTTCACCAACTCCTCTAACAACTCGACATTCAGATCCTTCTTTGAGCATTGTGCCCTGAAATGTCCAGGGTCCACGCACTGGTAGCATCTCTGAACACCCATCCGCTCGGTTGGATTCTTAGCTTGCGTCCCCATCACTCGTAACAGAGCTTGCTGCAATTGTGCTTGCGCTTGAGTTCCATCCTCAACTGGCTTGACCATGTAGGTTTTGGGGTTCCCCTCATTCAAACTCCTCTTCACTTTCCTCCTCCACACCTTCCACAGATATTGACTGCGGAGCAACCTTCTCATTCTTCTGAGGGATCCCGGTGACCAGCCAAGCCCTTTACCCTTTTCATCTAGGATGGCTTTCTCTTCTCTCACTAACCCCATCAATTCTGGGTAAGAGGGGGGCTCTTTGGTACCCTTTAGGAGTAATCGGAGGGCAATGGGATGGTTTGGTCTAGCTCCTTGTAGAGTCCGTTCCAATCTGACTTTGTCTGCCTCTTTAGGGTCAACGCCCTTCTTCACGATGATCGGATATAAAATCTGGTCTATGTGAACAATGTAGGCTGACAGCTTCTCTCCTATCCTCTGATGAGTATGCTCAAACGGATACATCAGGTCAGATAACTTTTCCACCCTTCCGTAAACAGCATAAAGAGCTTTGATGTAATCCCTGGCATCACAGTCCAGTTTTCCCCTTCTAAAGATTCTGATGACAGATTAGTGAGAGCTTGTTGAGCCCAGCAGCTGATGTCATCTTCCTAGTGATCCCATGACATTCCAATCTTCTAAGGCTTGCATGGCTTGATCCATCCAACTCTCAAATTCTTCTTCTCCCTCAGGTCTTGGTATTCGTCCTGAGAAGATCGGCAGCTTTTGATATCTCTCAGTCATGGACATCTGGTAGCTGTGTATCAGACTATCCACCAGGTGGCTCATGTCCAAGTAAAATGATGCTGGTGGCATCCCAGTCACAGAGCTCCCTCCAGGGGCTGGACACACAGGGTTTAAACTTCCCCTCCATTGAGCTCCTTGCCAGTGGGCTTCCTGGCGGTGTCACTTGTGATTTCTCTTCTAATTCTTGTATTGGAATCACCTGCCCATCAAGGCCTTCTGCTAAGCTCACCACACCCTTTCTAAACTCTGCCGGGGTGTACTCTTTCCATTCTAAGAGGGCGTAGGTAAAATCTTCCTACACATCCTGCTTCAGATCCAACAGATAAGACCCCTGTTCTGGTACTGCTCTCTTCATTAGCTGTCACACCTCTTTGTAGAACCACTGATCTCCATGGTAGTCTCAGAACAGTGTTTTTCTCCAATGAACCCCCATATTCTTGACTCCATCAAGTAGCTGTTGCTGAATCCATGACTTCTTCTATTCTGGACTCCTCCCCTGATCTGTTCAGGCATTCCAGTTGGGAAATCTCGGTGGGACCTTCATGTGTAGCGGTGCCTCCGTGGGGGCTGCTTATTTGTTCTATTTCCCACTGGCTATCCTGACTCCTCAGGGCTACCCTTACCTCTGACACCTCGGGTTCCATGCTATCAGTAGAGGTCACACACACACAAATTGTGATTGAATAATATAAGCAGTTTACTGGAAGAACTGAATTAAATAGAGAGAACACCTCCCAAGTTCTTACATCTAAAGCAAAACAGTTGCAATAAAGATATAACCAAATATTCAATATAAAACACTAAATAAATAGTGCATGCGGGCATGTCTCCAAGTGGGACTAGTGCTCAGGGTGGTAAGACCTTTACTCTGGGCACCTTCTCACTTCCAGTGCGACCACGCAAACACACCAGACTTGAAGCACAATATGTAGCACTAGAAAACAATATAGTACAGTATAAATGCTCAAGAGCTCCCCCTGCAGTGCAATGCAGTTCTTAGAGTATGCAAGGGGACTAAAAGGCCTTATAATGAATGATATAGTCTCTTGTCTTCTTTCTTCAGCTAGCTGTATTATACTGCAGTATTTGTAATCCAGTGAGCAGATGGCAAAGTAATATAAAGTAGTAGATAACTGTAAACTCAATAATGCAACTCCCTTGTAACCTTCTTCTTGTGGGAATGCAACTGGACCATCAGTCAAGGCCTAACGGAGTACAGGCTTTGAGGCCTGGATAAACTCAGTCTATTTGAATGAGGCCGGTTCGTAGTACAGCAGGCCTCAGCAACACTATGAGCTCATCTGTACTGTGCTAAATGTTATTTAAATCAAATCTTGGGCAACAGCCCTCTCACCACACCAGATCCAGACCGCTACACTGCTCCGCCTCTGTGATCTCAGTCCCACCTCAGAATGGGCTCCCACACACCGCACCACTCCATCAGATGAACGATGGCTGCCGTATGGCTTCTTCGGGCTTCCTGGAACCTCTGACCTGATCACACGCGGCTCCAGCACACTGTGTCTGACACCTCTCCGGTGGCATCAACTTCGTTCCGCGCCAAACAGGCCGCGCTCTGCCGAACACCCCCACACAGGTCCCTGCAAGCAGGTCTCACGTCCCGGGAAGAAGAGAACGACACGTGCCACGCATGTCCTTTATATACCCCTACCCACCAGGCAACTCTGTAACTTGGCCTTGTGGGTAGGTAAGTGGGCACTCTGGGTAAGCAGATCTTTTTGCAGAACCTTTCAGTCACTTCCTGTTTATGTTCTGTTCCAGACTTTTATCTGAAAACAACCAACCTTATTCACATTGTGTGAGACCACCACAAGTGGGAGCCATTTACTTAACAAACAATACAGTGCTTGTTTAAATGACTCGTGAAATTTCCTGCATTGCATCCTAAATTCAACAAAGCATGGCTACATACATTTACGTTTTTGGTTGTAACATGACAAAATGTGGAAAATTTCAAGGGGTATGTAATCACTACTTACCAGACAATGCTGAGAGCGTCCACAGCGCTTTTCCTGCCGCTATATGAAGGTCCCTTCAAATACTTTGCAGCAATATTGTCACCTCATAGGATACCTTCAGGAAAACATAAAAATGTGTAATTGGCTATTTCTCGGTCTATATGTCTACATTTTTGCTTTTTATTTATGTAATTTTTTTTAAGGCACTATTTGGAATAAAATATTGTTTGGGACTCTAAATAGCAAAAGTAGCCTGTTTCTGAGTTTTAAGAAAATTGTAAAACCTGTATAAAATTGTATTCTTTTTTGTATGTTGAAGATCTAAAATTAAGAAAAGCTCTGCTGATTTTATCATCCAATCATGTGCAAGCTAAAATGCTGATTTTTATTTTCCTTGCATGTCCCCCTCAGATCTACAGCGACTGCACTTCCAAGTGCACTTTTAGTGCACTTACAAGTGCACTAGCAGTGCACTTGTAGTGCAAACTGGATTTGCCTTTCGTAAATAACCCCCTATATCTCATATATTTTGGCACTGTACAAAAATTCATTCTGGAGTGATATAACTACCACAATCAATTATTTTACCTTGGTAGATTTGAGCAAAAATCGAGATGCTTGCCTTCTTCATAGTTGCCAACATTGGGAAAAAAAATTAGGGACACTTTTTTTGGCTGTAGGCGGAGTCAGCCTATAATTAGGGTGCGGGGCATGCGTTAGTAGGCGTGGCATATAAAAAAGGAAAAATGCGGCGCGCGAAGCGCGCCGCGCAAAAAAATGGGCGTGGTTTACGTGAAATAGTGGGCGTGGCTTACATGGGCGTGGCTAAATGGGGTGTGGTTAGAGTCTGAGGTGAATGAGGGATGCAGAGGGAAAGGGGGGTAGAGGGATGGAGGGAAAGCAGACCCAGACCCTACACCATAATAGCAATGTGTATTCCAGAGTTTAACAATCAGCAGATAAAGATACTCCAAACACCTGGTGTTAGCGCTTCAATCATCCCGGCACCATGGTTGTTATGGTGTCAGGATGATTGAAGCGCATTATTACTATTATTACATTGTAATATAAATAATGAAATCATTCAACTCACCATAATGCAGAATCAGTGGGACCCCTGAGCGTGTCACCTGCCACGTCGCCTGCCACCAGATGCCATCAGGTTCCCCCAGCAGAGTCTGTCCTTACATAAGGTGCCCCCAGCAGAGGGGGGAGAAGGGGGTGCAGGTATGTTGGTGACACAGGGGGGAGGGGGGAATCAGGTATGGTGGTGACACGGGGGGGAGAGGGGGGTGCAGGTATGTTGGTGACACAGGGGGGAGGGGGGGAATCAGGTATGGTGGTGACACAGGGGGGAGAGGGGGGTGCAGGTATGTTGGTGACACAGGGGGGAGGGGGGGAATCAGGTATGGTGGTGACACAGGGGGGGAGAGGGGGGTGCAGGTATGTTGGTGACACAGGGGGGAGGGGGGAATCAGGTATGGTGGTGACACAGGGGGGAGAGGGGGGTGCAGGTATGTTGATGACACAGGGGGGAGGGGGGAATCAGGTATGGTGGTGACACAGGGGGGAGAGGGGGGTGCAGGTATGTTGGTGACACAGGGGGGAGGGGGGGAATCAGGTATGGTGGTGACACAGGGGGGAGAGGGGGGTGCAGGTATGGTGGTGACACAGGGGGGGAGAGGGGGGTGCAGGTATGTTGGTGACACAGGGGGGAGGGGGGAATCAGGTATGGTGGTGACACAGGGGGGAGAGGGGGGTGCAGGTATGTTGGTGACACAGGGGGGAGGGGGGGAATCAGGTATGGTGGTGACACAGGGGGGAGAGGGGGGTGCAGGTATGGTGGTGACACAGGGGGGGAGAGGGGGGTGCAGGTATGTTGGTGACACAGGGGGGAATCAGGTATGGTGGTGACACAGGGGGGAGAGGGGGGTGCAGGTATGTTGGTGACACAGGGGGGAGGGGGGAATCAGGTATGGTGGTAACACAGGGGGGAGAGGGGGGTGCAGGTATGTTGGTGACACAGGGGGGGAGAGGGGAATCAGGTATGGTGGTAACACAGGGGGGAGAGGGGGGTGCAGGTATGTTGGTGACACAGGGGGGGAGAGGGGGGTGCAGGTATGTTGGTGACACAGGGGGGAGGGGGGAATCAGGTATGGTGGTGACACGGGGGGGAGAGGGGGGTGCAGGTATGTTGGTGACACAGGGGGGAGGGGGGGAATCAGGTATGGTGGTGACACAGGGGGGAGGGGGGGGTGAAGGTATGTTGGTGACACAGGGGGGAGGGGGGGAATCAGGTATGGTGGTGACACGGGGGGGAGAGGGGGGTGCAGGTATGTTGGTGACACAGGGGGGAGGGGGAATCAGGTATGGTGGTGACACGGGGGGGAGAGGGGGGTGCAGGTATGTTGGTGACACAGGGGGGAGGGGGGAATCAGGTATGGTGGTAACACAGGGGGGAGGGGGGGGTGCAGGTATGTTGGTGACACAGGGGGGAGGGGGAATCAGGTATGGTGGTGACACGGGGGGGAGAGGGGGGTGCAGGTATGTTGGTGACACAGGGGGGAGGGGGAATCAGGTATGGTGGTGACACAGGGGGGAGAGGGGGGTGCAGGTATGGTGGTGACATGGTGTGCAAGAGGGGAGCCAGGACCATCAATGTCCCCAGCCAGCGGAGCCCCAGTCCATCCATGCTGGACCTCAGCCTTTGAAAAGTGTACTGCAGGGAAAGCTCCAAGCCTCCCATACACTGAGTACACCCCCTCCCCCTATCTCTCCTCTCCCCCACTACACTGACAGGCCACTACTCACAGTGTCAGACAACTCCTGAACAGCCAGATGAAAGCCTCCCTTCTTCCCTCCCGTCACTCCCACTATTCCCTGAGCTCCGTTGGACACAGGGGGGGGGGGGGGGAAGGGTGATGGCAGTGGAGGCTGATCACGTCTTCCTTGTGTGCAGTGTAGAGCGGGGAGGGGTTGCCAATCCCTCCAACCAATAGGCTTCAGTGTACAATAGAATTTTCTATTTGTACACTGAAGAGAGAAGCGGATTGGCTGCCCCTCTCCCCTGCACTGAACACAAGGGGAACATTGTGACTGACTCGTGGAGGCAACGGCGGCCATTTTTGTGGAGCCGTTGCCGTTTTTTACAAAAACACTCACGATTTTCTCGGGACAAACCCCAAAAATTCGGGAAAACACCCGGGACAAAATTAAATCGGGACAAGGGTCCCAAAATCGGGATTGTCCCGGGAAAATCGGGACTGTTGGCAACTATGCTTCTTCACCTGACATAGAGGCCTAGTTCAAAATATAAGACTTCACTTGCTATTCATTTACCTAATGTGGCAAAAGCATATGTTCCACCTATGTGCAATAAGACTCCCCCACAATCCAAGTCTTATTTTATTTTGTTACCAAAATAAATTACATTTTGATTAAGAAAGATCATACCTACCCTACAAAACTCTAGGGAGAAATTCACGGAGGCCCTGGCAATTCTTTAAAACTACAGACCTATATATGAAGTAGTTGTAAATTCTAATGCCGCGTACACACGGCCGGACTTGCCAACGGGATAACCTCCGTTGGCATTTCCGACGGAAAGATTTAGAACATGTTCTCTATCTAAGTCTGTCGGAAATGGCGACAGAAAAAATTTGATGGGGCATACACACGGTCAGAATATCCGACCAAAAGCTCCCATCTGACTTTTTCTGTCAGAAATTCTGACTGTATGTATGCGGCATTAGACTTACCCAGTGATGTGATTAGCATCAGGTTATACACAGGGATGAAAAAATCCTGCTACATAAATTGTACTTGTTTATCTGCAGTCATCTCTCCTCCAGATCTGTTCACAGTGCACAGATCAAAGGATTTTTCTCAGCAGTAGAAGGCAGTGGCTCACTTGTTTTTTTCTTAGGATAATAAACATTGTATACTTACCTGCTCTATGCAATGTTATTGCACAGAGCGGTGCCCCACTCTTCTGTGTCTTCCCTCATAGCAAGCCGCTTGCCTCGAAGGCAAATGTGTGGGTTTGTTCCAGAACTGGGCTGTGTGCATCTATAGACATGCACAGCCCAGCTTAGCCCCGTCCCCATCTCTCTGCTCACAGGATTTGATTGACAGCAGCATAAGCCCACTGCTGCCTCTCTGTCCTGTGTATGCAGGGAGAGGTGCTACAGATAGGCTCAGCGCTGGATCGAGTGAGGGCAATACTTCTACTGGGACATTTTTTACTTTAATGCAGGAAATACATTAAGGTAAAACATGTTATGACTTTAAAACCACTTTAGGTAGAATGTCCCAGAGTACCAGCTTTCAATCATAGCTACATTGGCCCCTTAACTGTTTACAACAGATAACCCTCTCATACAAACCTCCCCCCCCCAAACCTTTGCCCTATTGTATTACAAGTTTAATCAATAATCTACATATTCTGCAATGAATAGCTCCTTATTTGTCACCTTGTACGTGATTGCTGTATTTTCTGGAGTGAAATGTATGTTCTGGTATTATATTAAAGTGGGAGTCCCGCAAAAATTTTTTTTTAGATGTCAGCAGCTGCAAATACTGCAGCTGCTGACTTTTAAAATAAGGTCACTCACCTGTCCCGGGGTCCAGCGATGTCGGCACCCGAGACCGACCCATCCCTTGATCCTCGGGTGCTACCGCCGCCATTCTCAGTGAGGGAATCAGGTAGTGAAGCGCTGCGGCTTCACTTCCCGAAACCCCACTGCGCATGCGCGAGTCGCGCTGAGCTTTCTCAATGGTCCCCGCTATCTCCTGGGACCTGTGTCTTTCCCAGGAGACAGCGGGGGAGTGCGGGAGGGGGCGTGACTCCCATGGGAGTCTATTCCCGGAAGTGGGTGCAGATACCTGTCTTAGACAGGTATCTGCACCCCCCTCCCCCCTGAAAGGTGCCAACAGTGACACCGGAGGGGGGGAGGAATCCGATAAACGGAAGTTCCACTTTTGGGTGGAACTCCGCTTTAAGCTGATAAGGATACTGAATGTCTCTAATGTGATTGTAGCACCCTGATGTTTAGGCAGGGTTGCACTTAAATTTACCATGGGGCAACACATATGTGAGAGTCAAAGAAAGGCTGCGCACCCCAATATTGGTATTTGAAAAATATGGCGAATTCCCCATGGGGTTTTTTAGCAGCAGACAGAAGTCAATGAGTAAAAACAAAAATCATTGTTTTTTTATTAATTGTTGACAAAAAAGTTAAACATTAATCACATACAAGTACTTAAAATATGACCTCTGGTGTACAAACTGCGAGACAACTATGGCTTGGTAGAAATAATATACATTAAAGGGTGGTACATCTATAAACTATATTTACACCATCCGATGTATAAAAGTGCCCCAATGCATTTCGACCTCAAAGGTTAATAGTCTACTTCAGGGGGTTCTCACTTTTCTACAAATACATCAAGGGAAAAAACAGTTTCAACATTTTTTATCGTTATGGTAGTTACCGCCAAAGGCCACATTTATATGCATACATTGTCTCAAGACTGTACTCAGAAGATATATTTACCCTTCAAGCCAGAGGACCTCGCTTAACCAAAGACTTATAAAATCAAGACTTTTTTTTTAATTATTTTAAATTCTCTTTATTGATTTTTGATAGATTTACAAAAACAGAGCCTTGGGGCATATCCCGGCACAAAAAGTACCACGTAACCTGCAACATTCAGAAGTGACAGTTCTGCCAGCCGGAGAACCTGTCGTGGTCAGAGGTAGAGGGGAAGCTGTCGCCACTAAGGGACCAACCACCTAGTTACCAGGGACCACAGTGAGTAGCTGAAGCAACTACCGGAGCAGCATTCTCACCAACCGGGGATGGTGAAGAATCAGGAAACTTCAGCAGGTGCCAAGCCCAGTCAGTGGGGTGATGCTTGAGGAGTATCTGGAGTGCCAAGCTAGGGACCCAGCAGGGAAGCAGGGGTGGCACTTGAGGAAGATACAGTGGCGTCGCTATGGGGGTCAGTGCGGCCCACACCGGGTGACGCCCGCCAGAGGGATGACATCGGGGCCGTCGCTACACAGTGCACTACATTGCGTGCACTTGCAGAGCTGCAGCGGAGCAGTGCAAGGGAGGCTGCCTATAACACTCCCCAGTCAGTGAAGCTAACCCTCGGGGACCTCCAATATCTCCCTCAGCCGGGGTTGGTGGGCGGAGCTGGGGGTGTGGCTGCCTCCTCCACTCCTCCCACAGACTCATTTACTCAGCTGATCCCGCGGCTGAAGGAGGAGAAAGAGGCAAGGACACAGCAGACTCGAGGTACTGCAAACTGTCCCTAACCTGCCTTATACCACCCCAAACTGCCCTATACCTCACAAACCTGCCCTATACCACCCCAAACTGCCCTATACCTCACTAATCTGCCCTATACCACCCCAAACTGCCCTATACCTCACTAACCTACCCTATACCACCCCAAACTGCCCTATACCTCACTAACCTGCCCTATACCACCCCAAACTGCCCTATACCTCACTAACCTGCCCTATACCACCCCAAACTGCCCTATACCTCACTAACCTGCCCTATACCATCCCAAACTGCCCTATACCTCACTAACCTGCCCTATACCACCCCAAACAGCCCTATACCTCACTAACCTGCCCTATACTACCCCAAACTATCCTATATTACCCCAAACTGCCATATACCACCCCAAACTGCTCTATACCTCACTAATCTGCCCTAAACCACCCCAAACTGCCCAATACCTCACTAACCTGCCCTATACCACCCCAAACTGCCCTATACCTCACTAACCTGCCCTATACCACCCCAAACAGCCCTATACCTCACTAACCTGCCCTATACTACCCCAAACTATCCTATATTACCCCAAACTGCCATATACCACCCCAAACTGCTCTATACCTCACTAATCTGCCCTAAACCACCCCAAACTGCCCAATACCTCACTAACCTGCCCTATACCACCCCAAACTGCCCTATATTACCCCAAACTGCCCTATACCACCCCAAAATGCCTTATACCTCACTAACCTGTCCTATACCACCCCAAACCTGCCCTATACCACCCCAAACTGCCCTTTACATCACTAACCTGCCTTATAACACCCCAAACTGCCCTATACCACCCTAACCTGCCCTATACCACCCTATACTACCCTAATCTGCCACTACACCACCCTAGCCTGCCACTATACCACCCTATACTACCCTAAACTGCCACTATACCACCCTATACTATCATTTACAGGAGCGGTTTGGGGTGCACCCCGTGACCGTGCACTGCCTGCAGGGCGCTGGGCAGGATACACGGGGGGGGTGACACCATGTTTTACCGCACCAGGTGACACCAACCCTAGTGACGCCACTAGGAAGATACTAAACAGTATACAGTAAAAAATGCTGCGCTAGAACAACAAAAATAAAGCAGCAGTAAATGGTGCGACAACACAAAAAAACAATAATAAAAATAAACTGCGCTAAATGTTCATTACGTTATTTTAAAACGTTGTTTAAAGTAAATGTCCTGAAATAAATGTCAAATAATAAAATCCAAGTATCTCTTTAGGCAAAAAGGCACTCCGGATCACTCAAATGCTTCAGCATACATGAAATTACTTCACAGTCCAAACATCATAGTAGTAAGTTGCCCTTACCAGAACATCAAACAAAGTGGGCGTATGGCTTAAACCCAGCCAGGGCCTTTATGATAGAAACCGATCCGCTCTGTCCAGGTTCAGGTTGTGGTTCCCTCAGTTTAATACCGGAAGGATAAAATGACAAAAAGGCTGGCCATAGTGTAGTAATGCTATACAGCGTATGTGGACATACAAACATGACCAACACCCTGATGTGCAACATAAAACGAAAGGTGATATCCCACCACCGTAGCTGTAGAGTATGCTTACCAACTCACAAACTTTATAATCATTTGGCTCTATATCACACTAGGACTCAATTGATTGGTGACAGGAAATGGATTGTTCGCCCTCTGTAGCCAGGAAATCCATATCCTCAGTATATGACCCAAAAAGGAGATAAACTCCTGCTTATCCAGCAACAAGTGTGTTCAGGGAGATAACATTCCAGGTCATGGCTCCTCTCCCAGCTCTCTCCTCTCCTCTCCACTCTTCTCTCTCGGACACACAATGGACACTCCGCTCTTCTCTCGCTACAAATGTATCAACTTTCCGCTTCTCTCCCTTCACACTCCGCTCCGGACAGCTGGCAGACAGGCTATTGCCACAGTGGCATCAATGCAGCTGGAGAGAGAGGTTTTTCTCCAGGTAAAGTAGCAAACAAAGGGGTTGATTTACTAAAGGTAAATAGACTGTGCATTTTTCAAGTGCAGTTGCTCCAGAGCTTAGCAAATGTGATAAAGCTCTGCTGACTTCCATCATCCAATCATGAGAAAATTAAAATGCCGTTTTTTCTCTTGCTTGTGATTGGGTATTCATTGTAAAGTGAAGCTTTGCTTCATTAACTAAATTGTACAGCAACTGCACTTAGAGTTCAACTGCCCTTGCAAATTTGCTCAGTCTTTTTGCCTTTTGTAAATCCATCTCAAAGTCTTCTATCTTCCAATATAGTTAGAATTATAAGACAGAAACCTGCTCCCAGTAGAGAAAGGTTATTCATCACCTAAGTAGCAAAAAAAAATGAATATTGCTGGGAGTGGGAGGAGGTATATTTTCTGCCCTAACAGCTTTTTTTTTCCAAACCAAAGTTTATTAAACAAAAAGGAAAAAAAAAAACAAGTGTATGGTATACATAATCCAGAAGGGGTACACTATCTTAGCTGCTTAACAGTTGGCATATAGATGTAATACATAACAGAGTAGGTTTACCACATAAAACTTACAAGACATCTGTCTGCATATTGACAATACATCCCATGGAATAATAAATAGGTGACGAAGGCCTTGTAGGCTGAAACGCGTCAACTGGTTTTATCTGCGTATCAGGAACCATGAATCAGACCGAGACAGAAGTAAAGTTAAATCACACTTGTTTAACAATAATAATAATAATAATAAGAGAAACAGAGTAAGCGTAATCAAAACAAGCCAGAGTTCAGTAACCGGATCGGGTAGTCAGCCATGTAAATGTCAGAGATACAGAGATAAACGTAGTAGTACAGCAAGCAGGATCAGGAGCCAGAAGGAACGTCAGCCGAGCAAGTCTTCAAAGGGAACGGGGGGCCCAGCCCTGACAGTACCCCCTCCTCAACGACCCCTCCCCCTCGGAGGACCACCATGCTTAAGGAGAAAACGTCTATGGAAATCACAGAGGAGGACAGGGGCATGTACGTCCGAGGATGAGACCCAAGATGAGACTCCGGACTGTACTCCTTCCAATGCACCAGGTACTGTATGCGCCCACGGAACCTACGGGAGTCAACAATGGATTGTACTTCATACTCCTCATGGTTCTCAACCTATATAGGGTGAGGACGTGGCACAGAGGTGGTAAAGCGATTGCAGACCAAAGGTTTCAATAAGGAGACATGAAACACATTTGAGATGCGCATACTAGGAGGAAGGTCAAAGGCGTAAGCCACTGGGTTAATCCTGCGAAGGATACGGAAAGGCCCAATAAAACGAGGTGCAAACTTCAAAGAAGGAACACAAAGTCGGAGGTTGCGAGACGACAGCCAGACTCTGTCCCCAACCTGGTAGGAAGGTGCAGGCAGGCGTCTGCGGTCAGCATGGAGTCTGTACCTATCGTTAGCATGTTGCAAAGCCTCCTGAACTTGTGCCCAAGCTGAATGAAGACCATGGAGCATGGAGATGCTCCTCTACTGCAGGAATACTCGGCGGAACAAACGAGTCAGGCAACATGGAAGGTTGGAAGCCATAATTTGCCATAAACAGGGACAATCAGGAAGCAGAATTCAAGGCACTGTTGTGAGCAAACTCTGCCCATGTTAATAGGTCTGACCAGTTGTTATGATGGTCAGAAATATAGCAACGTAAGAATTGCTCTAAGGACTGATTGGCTTGTTCTGCGGTTCCATTAGACTGTGGATGATATGCAGAGGAGAAAGCAAGCTGAATTCCCAACTGTGCACAAAAGGCTCGCCAGAAACGGGAGACAAACTGACTACCCCTGTCCGAGACAATCACCTTGGGTAGTCCATGTAAACAAAAGATCTCCTGAGCAAAAATGGAAGCCAGTTCCTTAGAAGTGGGCAGCTTCTTAAGTGGAATACAATGACACATCTTTGAGAACCGGTCAACCACCATAAGGATAACAGTGTTGCCTTGGGAGTTGGGTAACTCCACAATGAAATCCATAGACAGGTGGGTCCAGGGCCTTTCTCCATTGGGTATGGGTTGTAGGAGGCCCACTGGAAGGTGTCAGGGAGTCTTATGCCCTGTACACACGATCGGATTTTCCGACAGAAAATGTGCAATCGGAGCTTGTTGTCGGAAATTCCGACCGTGTGTGGGGTCCTTTGGACTTTTTTCATCGGAATTTCTGACACATAGTTTGAGAGCAGGCTAAAAAAATTTCCGACAACAAAATCCGATCGGTTAAATTCTGATCGTGTGTACACAAATCCGACGCATAAAGTGCCACGCATGCTCAGAATAAATTAAGAGACGAAAGCTATTGGCTACTGCCCCGTTTATAGTCCCGACGTACGTGTTTTACGTCAATGCGTTCAGAACGATCAGATTTTTTGACAACTTTGTGCGACCGTGTGTGCAAGACAAGTTTGAGTCAACATCCGTCGGAAAAAAATGATGGATTTTGTTGTCGGAATGTCCGATCAATGTCCGACCGTGTGTACAGGGCATTACTCTGAGCACACACGGAACAGGCAGCTACGAAGGCAATTACATCAGCCCGTAGACTAGTCCACCAGAATTGTTGGGAAATGGCCCAAATGAGTTGATTCTTACCAGGGTGGCCAGCTGCCTTAGGAGAATGGTAAGTCTGGAGCACGGCAGTACGGAGACTCTCTGGGACAAAGCAATGGTCACAAGGTTTCTCAGGAGGGGCATGGACCTGAGCAGCAAGAATTTTGTCACCCAAAGGAGAAGTAAGACTGGTGTGAACCATAGCCAGGATACGATGAGGAGAAATCACAGGAACTGACTCCAACTTGGAAGTGGAGAAAAATTGTTGTGACAAGGCGTCAGCCCTTACATTCTTAGTACCGGGTAAGAATGAGACAATATAATTAAAACTTGACAAGAAAAAAGAGCCCATCGCGCCCCTCTGGGAGAGAGTCACTTAGCCTCAGACAAGAATGTGAGATTCTTATGGTCAGTAAGAATGAGAACCGGCACAGTGGTACCTTCAAAGAGATGTCTCCATTCTTTCAGGGCTAAAATTATCGCGAACAGCTCTCTGTCACCAATCTCATAATTACACTCTGCAGGTGACAATTTCTTGGAAAAGTAGCCACACGGATGCATAGCGCTCTCAGAGTTAGGACGTTGAGACAGAAGGGCGCCAACTTCAGTCTCAGAAGCATCAACTTCTAGGATAAAAGGCAACGTAGAATCAGGGTGTGCCAACACAGGAGCAGAAACAAAGGCAGCCTTGAGACTCTCAAAGGCCTTAATGGACTCCGGAGACCAACTCTGTGGGTTACCGTCCTTTCTGGTCATGTTAGTCAGGGGCTTGACCAGAGACGAGAAGTTACGAATAAACTTCCGATAATAGTTGGCAAAGCCCAGGAAACGCTGCAGAGGACGTAAAACCACGGGTCGGGGCCACTGTAGGACTGCCGAAAGTTTCTCTGGGTCCATTGAAAAACCAGCAGTGGAATTTAACTTGTTCACGATGGAACTCGCACTTCTCAAGTTTACAATAGAGATTGTTTTCTCTTCTTTTCTGAAGCACACAACAGACATCTGTGTGGTGGCTCTACAGGGACTTGGAAAATATAAGGATATCATTGAGAAAAACCACCACACATAACTGCAACAAATCTCAGAGGAAATCGTTAATAAATTCCTGGAAAACTGCCAGGGCGTTACAAAGGCCAAAAGGCATTATGAGGTACTCATAATGGCCCGTTCTGGTATTAAACGCAGTTTTCCACTCGTCGCCCTCCTTAATCCGCATGAGATTGTATGCCCAGCTCAAATCAAGCTTTGTGAAAACTGTTGCTCCCTTGAGGCGGTCAAATAACTTGGGTAGGCATTCTTAATCGTGAAACGATTGAGAACCGTCTCATGAGTCACATGGGCAGACTGTAGAAGTCTCCCGTCAAGAGCCTCAATGGCAAGTGGTGTGTCACGCAGCTGCAGCGGAATTGAGTGCTGCGATACAAAGGCAGCATCAATGAACAGGCCTGCAGCCCCAGAGTCAATTAGAGCCTGTATCTCGATGGACGACTCAGCCCAAGAAAGGGTGACCAAAACCAGGGGCTTATCCTTCTGGATAACTGGGGACGCCACCCAAGGTCTGTCCATGACAGGACCTAAAGGTTCGGGCGTTCCCTGGACGGGTAGGACAAGACTTCAAAAAGTGACCTGCCTGGCCACAATCTCTCCCTCCTCCTAAAGACTCTCTCATCCGCAGAGAGACGCGTGAAGCCCAAGTGCATTGGTTCATCTTCACTGACCGACTCGGTACCAGGAGGCATGGGAGGTGAGGGAGGCACGGGTGGGATTGCAAAGCTCGGAGGCAAACGCACAGCAGGCTTCTGCAAGCGCTCCTTAAAAGAGAGTCTTTCTCTGAGTCTGCAATCAATGAGGATGGCAAACGTGATCAACCTCTCAAACTCAGTGGGAATATCTCGGGCTGCTCTCTCATCCTTGATGGAATCCGAGAGACCATGAGAAAAAGCAGTCACAAGGGCCTCATTGTTTCAAGCAACCTCTGCTGCCAGAGTACGGAAATTCAATAGCATAGTCGGTAACAGTTCTCGTACTATGTTTGATGGACATGAGGCACTTGGCAGGAGAAGCGGAGCGTGCGGGAACATCAAATACCCTTTTAAAGGAGGCCACAAAGTCAAGGTGACTCAAGACAACAGGTTTTCGCGTCTTCCATAGAGGGTTTGCCCAGGCAAAGGCTCTCTCAGAAAGCAAAGATATCACGAAACCTACTTTTCTTCTGTCCGTGGGAAACGCCTGGGGCAGCATCTCAAAGTAAATCTCAACCTGGTTGAGAAACCCTCTGCATTGAACTGGATCGCGCCCAAATCGCTGGGGAAGTGGAGCGGAACCAGACATACCTCTTATAGAGGTAATACTCGAGGTGGGTGCCTGCACAGAGACTGGCGCAGCAGCAGGGACGGCCTGCAACTCAGGTTGTACCGGAGCAGCCACAGTGGGAGTTTCCAGGTGAGCCGTGCGACTCAGGAGCGTTTGTAACACTATGGCAAACTGGTCCATGCGGTGATCTTGCTCATCCAATCTGGAAAAAATATTACCAACAAGTGTATTGACTGTATCTTCTGAATTCATTGCCTTCGTCTACTATCAGGAACCACGAATCAGACCGAGACAGAAGTAAAGTTAAATCACACTTGCTTATTATTAATAATAATAATAATAATAATAAGGTGAACAGAGTAAGCGTAGTCAAAACAAGCCAGAGTTCAGTAACCGGATCGGGTAGTCAGACAAGCAAATGTCAGCAAGCCAGAGATAAATGTAGTAGTACAGCAAGCAGGATCAGGAGCCAGAAGGAACGTCAGCCGAGCAAGTCTTCAACAGGAACGTCTCTGTGATGTTGACAAAGGGGAAGGCAGAGATCAAGTGAGCTGGACGACTAAGTAGGCAAGACTGACGAGCAGAATCAACAACAGCTGGGTAACTGTGGAGAGAGATGGGAGCTGGCAATTATCCGACAGCTGAGCGGCCAGCTCAGAGAAGGAAGGGCTGAGCCCAGCCCTGACAATAGCAACCTTCCTCAATAACTAACCCGCATATCAACAGTTCTCTGGAGTTTAGCAACTAGTATCAGTGGTTTTGAAACACAGTAAACAGTTCCTTTTCCCCAAGGGATTTTGTCCTTTTTGAGATACATAGAAGCTGATTAAGTGAAATAAGAGACTTTATAGTGCTCCTAATGTTAAAAGTATGCAGCCAATTTCTTTTTCTAAAAGCATTCCTTTCTCTCTTGAGGCACATAAAGGCTGTTTGGCAGTAAGAAACAACACAAAACAATCTCCTGCGCTCAGGAACCTAGTCCATATGTACGTGGTGTAGCCCCCCTTGGACAAAATATGAAAAGTCAAACGTCTTGCTGCCCTCCTCAGAACAATGGGTGTCCTTGGAGCTGAAACATATAGAAAAACAGGGAGGGTGCACCGACCTTATGCATTACCAAAGATACAATGTATTTAAATAGTAAAAGCAAGAGTCATACTCACAAACAAACATTTAAAAGAGGCTTGACATTGCTCAAAGAATTTGGAGCTATGCCTTCTAGATACCTACAACCTGGAACAGGTGTATAGGTGGAACCAGATGGTATCGCAAGCAGCTTACGCGTTACGAGGGAGTACCCTCTTCATCAGAGCCTTAGCGGACTCTTGCTTTTACTATCTAACCGCTTCCCGACCGCCTCACATGGATATACTGCGGCAGAAGGGCATGTACAGGCAGATTAACGCACCTTGCCCTTTAAGAGGCGGCTTGCAGGCGGCTTGCAGGTGCGATCGTCTCACGGTGAGGAAGAACGGGGAGCTGCTAATGTAAACAAGCATCTCCCTGTTCTGCCTAGTGAAACTGTCATTGATCTCTGCTCCCTGCGATCGGGAGCAGCGATCAGTGTAGTTTCACACACAGCCCCTCCCCCTCACAGTTAGAAACACTCCCTAGGACACACTTAACCCCTACAGCGCCACCTAGAGGTTAACCCCTTCACTGCCAGTGACATTTTTACAGTAATCAATGCAATTTTTTAGCATTGATCGCTTTATTAATGCCAATGGGCCCAAAAATGTGTCAAAATTGTCCAATGTGTCCGCCATAATGTCGCAGTCATGATAAAATCGCTGATCGCCGCCATTACTAGTAAAAAAAAAATAAATAAAAATGCCATAAAACTATCCCCTATTTTGTAGACGCTATAACTTTTGCGCAAACAAATCAATAAACGCTTATTGCGATTTTTTTTTTTTTACCAAAAATATGTAGAAGAATATGTATCGGCCTAAACTGAGGGGAAAAAAAGGTTTTTTATATATTTTTTGGGGATATTTATTATAGCAAAAAGTAAAAAAGAATGCATTTTTTTTTTAAATTTACGCTCTTTTTGTGTTTATAGCGCAAAAAATAAAAACCGCAGAGGTGATCACATACCACCAAAAGAAAGCTCTATTTGTGGGAAAAAAAGGACGTGAACTTTGTTTGGGAGCCACGTCGCGCAATTGTCAGTTAAAGTGATGCAGTGCTATATCGCAAAAAGTGCTCTGGTCAGGAAGGGGGTAAATCCTTCCAGGGCTGAAGTGGTTAAATAAATGTTATCTTTGGTAATGCACAAGGTCGGTGTGCCCCCCCCTGTTTTTCTATATGTTAGAGGTAAGAAACAACAGTTCTCTGTGATTTAGCAACCAATATCAGTAGTGACCAGCAGGCCTTCATTTCTTCCTGTCTAGGGCCCAAAAAAGCCCCCTATCTGCCTGCCCTGCAAGTTTGGATTTGTGTATGACCTCAGACTGGATATCGGACTATTCTCTGAACTCTGCCTGTCTTTTACCTAGAATGTCATAGAACCACAATACCGGTCTGCCAACCGCAAGTACCTGTTTGCTTTGCTCAGCTTGCGCTTGCCCTAGCGTTGTGGCAAGCCACTATTGCATTGTGTATAAGACTTGGGGGCAACTGAGTACCGGTAGGCCTGCTTGCCTTATGGGAAAGGGGGCTGCTATAGGTGAAGAACACAGTAGCCAGCTATAGTGTTTGACCATCTGCGTTAGGGGTAATGCCACGTACACACGGTCGGACTTTCCGGCAGGAAAAGTCAGACGGAATTGTTTCATCGGACATTTCGATCATGTGTGGGCCTCATCAGACTTTTTTTCGAAAATTCTGACGGACCTAGAAATAGAACTTGTTTTAAATCTTTCTGCCAGAATCAGTTCCTATCTGGAAAACTGCTCGTCTGTATGCTGTTCCGATGGACCAAAAACGACACATGCTCTGCAACAAGTACGAGACGGAAGCTATTGACTACTCGCTATTGAACTTCCTTTTTCTAGTCCCGTCGTACGTGTTGTACGTCACCTCGTTCTGGACAGTCGGACTTTGGTGTGATTGTGAGTAGGCAGACAGTTTCAGCGGAACTCCGTTGGAACTCCGTCGGAAAGTCCTTCAGAGTTTATTCTGATGGAAAAAACGTTGTGTGTACGCGGCATTAGCGTGACAAATTTCACAAATACATGAAAATCATTATTAGTGGACACAAACATTCCAACATACATAAAAGACATAAATTCCATCTGGAAGCCAAAATCCCCCAAAACAATAATGCACATATTCCCCCAACTCCCAGTTCAAATCCCCCCTCCCAGCACAAATCTTTGCTCCCACCCCCCAGCTTAAATCCCACCCTAATTCACCCTCCTAGCACAAATCTCCCTCACCCAAAAAAAAATCACCCCCTTAGCACACATCCTTTTTCTTCTCAAACTTTCTATCCTAGCACAAATCCCCCCAATCCCTCCTATTACCCCAAATTCCCCCACCTCTTTCTGGCACAAAATCCCCCCCATCTCTCCTCCCCCCATCTCCCCTCCTAGCACAAATCTTCTTTCTCCAATCCCCCTCCCAGGACAAATTCCCACAAATCCCTCCCCCTAGCACAAGCCCCTCTAAATTACCCTTCACAGCACAAATTCTTCCAAAAGTTCCCCAATCCTGACGCAACTCAACATATCCCCCCCCATTCTTTTCTTCTAGCACAAACCCCCCCAAATCCCCATTACACTTCCCAGTACATATAGCCGCCCACCCCCCTCCCTCAACTTACTGGGGAAGCCACTACAAAGCCCGGAGGATGTTCCCTGTATTGTGCTCTCCCCTCCTGTCAGGAGAGTGCTCGTCTATACATGAAACCAGATCGTTCTTATATCGCATTGGACTGTACACACTCACTGCTCCCTATCTCCTCCAACAGCTGCTCATCTCCCGGCAACAGGATATGTGGATGGGGGCTGTGTGTGTGCAGTCCAATGCGATCTAAGAGGGATCCGGTCTCATGTGCTGTATAGCCAGTGCTTTTCTGACAGGAGGGGTGAGCACAAAATAGAGCACCTCCTGGCTGTTTACTCTCTCCTTCTTCTTCTCTCAGTGCTCCAGCCTGCCGTCTCCTTGTCCTGGTCCTAAGTGCGGGCAGGGGCATATGCTCAGCGGCCGCCGGTCAGCACAACATCCATGGGATGAGCTGGCCTGAGGGCAGAACTGAAATCTGGGTGGGCACAGCCCACCCCATCACCCTCCTAAATCTGACCATGTGTGTCTCACACCCAGCAGTTGAAAGCTGGCGAGAGGGGGAGAAACTGGCTTTCAGCTGCTGCAGGAAGCTGCACAGGGCATTGTTCTGTCATTATTTGTTTCTCTGCTGCACGATCCTGCTGTCTGGGCCCCAATGTGTGCCCATGCCCCCTACATGAGGACCTATCAGGTGGCCCTGATGAATCTGCACTGATAAGCTGCACTGATGATCAGTGCCCTGATTATTGGTGTAAGCAATGTACTGTCAGCCTCGCCAGTTATTGGCTCTTCTTTCCTCACATACTATAGACACAGCACGTGAGGAAAGAAATGCCAATAACTGGAAAGTCTGTTTACATGTGATCAGCTGTGATTGGACACAGCTGATCATGTGGTAAAGGGTCGCTGTGATTGGCCCTTTACCCTGATCTGTGACAGAGCACGCCTGATACATGCCCCCAGGGGGTGCACAGGGGTGAGGATCTGGGAGGGCATCCATGGATGCCGTCATTCAGCTATAGCATGGTCGGCAAGTGGTTAAAGTCCTACTGTTTACAATAAGAATCTATATGCATACTGTTTTTGGGATGTGGTGCCCAAGTGACTTCCCATCAGTCCCTACTTATGACCCAATGGATAGCACTATTGGTCAAAGCTGTACACCTGCCAGTCACTTCACCAAGGAGGATGTACTTGTTCACAGTTTGGTGATGGAACAGGTCCTGACAGTCTAAACTGGTTTGGTTTTCAACTTATGAGCTAAAGGGGGTCCTCGGGCCACAGGTTGGGCACCAGGGGTCTTGACAATGCAAATTAAGTTGCTTTATTGTGTCTATTGTATTTGTTTTTGACCACAGTTGTTGACCTGAGCACACCTCTGCTGCACTTTAAAAGCTAGTTCACACTTGTGGCTTGGAGTTAGTAAAACATGCGGTTGAGCTGCCCCCCAGCCACTCCCCATTAAGCTGTAAAGGCAACAACTAGAGGTGTACACATGCTGTGGCCATGATGCTTTGCTTCATGTCTGCAGCAGGAATTAAACCCCCTGTCACCTTTGGGGTGCACTTCAGCAACAAACTCAACCCATTAAAGTGAATGGGGTCACAATGCAGCTGCCCCGCAACCACATGCAATGCATGAAGTTGCGGCTTTTAGGGGAGTTAAAACAGGGAATGAAAAGCCAGCATACCTCCTGCTCACCACTTGTCAAATGTATCCGAAAAGCGATCTGAGTGCAGATCGCTTTTTAGAGGAGCCACAGGCTTGCTACATGTATACACACCTGATAGTTAATAAGCTAACGCCCTACACCCTGTGATACCTCCACTGCCCTTCTGAATAAGTGAAAAAAGTATAATTTAAATAAACTATAGCTGCCACTTAATATGTAACAAATACGTGACTGAATTTAAGCCTCTAGAAAAAAATAGTAGCGCTCAAATAAATAAAAAATGAAAAAATAAAAATAAAAATGTGCTAATGAAAGCAATGATTGATCTAAATGAACAGTACAAGTATATATGTGTGACAATAATACCCTCATTGAAAATCAGTCACAATATAAATGTGATCTGACAAAAAAAAGTTATTGGTGAACACTGTGAGCAAACACACATATCACATAATGTTCAAAACAACACACCCTGTGACAGATGTGAAAATAATGAATAAAGTGTTGACATAAAGTTCATAAATCATGTATATTCCGATGAATGGTCTGAAAAATCTATAAATGAAAACTCTTATGCCGCGTACACACAAGCAGACTTTTCGACTGGACTGGTTCGACGGACCTAATCCAGCGGACAATTCGACCGCATGTGGGCTCCATTGGACCTACAGCGGACTTTTTCGGTCAAAAATCTGACGGACTTTAGATTTGAAACATATATTCCCTTGAGAATGTCACGTGACCTGTGACGCAACACGTCGAGAGGAGGAGCCAGTGACGTCAGCCATGAGTGTGCAGGCACTCGGATGGGCTGAGAGGAGGAGTAAGCCTGACTGCTACACACTCTGTCTTATCTAGTGAATACATGTGAGTGTATCAGCTTGAGACAGCTGAAAGAAAGTCTCTGCAGTATTATACTATTGTTTTTTCTTTTCACATGTTTGAGCCCTGGAAGATATGGCGATTACCAACAAAGAGTGATTAAATCAGCTGGCTATATTTCATCTGCAAGCCACCGTATGTGAGAGCCATTCTTTGAAAGACCTGGTATTTTTATTTTGCTGCTACTGATTCATTTGCTGCTACTAATTTTTATGCTTCTTCACCTGGCCGCAGTTTTTTCTGACAGCAGTAATAACAATGTACAAAACTCTCTATAACGCATTTTATTGATCATTAGCGCTGGTACCTAGTTCATTGGTATTTCATTAGGAGGATTCATCCCGGTGTGCGATCGATCTACATATATTTTTGTTGTGTTTACTAATGTATTATTCAGCACATTTATTTATTAATCAAAAGTTATTTTTAAGCACTTGGCACTTTACACAGTGGTTTGTAATTTATGAGGCACTATTACAAGATATAGCACATTTCACAAAAACATGTAGGACATTAGCGCACCATATTTTATATACATTTACTTTAGATTTGGAACATGTTTCAAATCTTTACGTCGGAACTCCGCCGGTCCCTGTTCCTATCAAAAAGTCAGCTCGTCTGTATGCTAGTCCGATAGATGAAAACCGACGATAGGGCAGCTATTGGCTACTGGCTATCAACTTCCTTATTTTAGTCCAGTGTACATCATCACGTACAAATCCGTCAGACTTTGGTTGATCGTGTGTAGGCAAGTCCTTTTGTTTGGAAAGTCCTCGGACCAGTCTGGTCGAATAGTCTGCTTGTGTGTACGTGGCATTAGTTGTTCTTTGTGATCTTCCACCACACCTCAGTGTTTGTGCTTCCACTCCCACTTAAAGATTTGCACTCACCAGCTACAATTGCCTCCCACTCTCGTGTTTGGCATAACTCGCCTCACCCCACACTTATTGGGGGTTAAAATGTGATCTCCAGATTCCAAACTCCATCTCCAAATAGCGAGCGTAAATGCAACAAATTCTTTTCCTCAAGAAGTGATTGCTCCACATGAAAATGAAAAAATGCTCCAAATAGTGTGATAAAGTACAGCAAATTTATTAAAAATTCAAACCATCGCACACCATTGCACTCACATGTGTAAAAACCAAAGCAGGCCAAAAAAACACTCCAAAGGAAATCGTAACATAAACTCCATGCACTGGTAAAGCGATCTATAGTGGTCATGGCGGACCCAGGATAGTGTGTCAGCTGTGCAGTCTCATCCACTCCTAGTCTCAAGCCTCCACCATTCGATGCAGCGTGTCACGTCACAACAACGTGCGTCACGCTTCAGATGCTTGCCTTATAGCCTCGCCCCCTACTTTTACTGTTCATTTAGATTGAGCATTGCTTTCATTAGCACATTTTTATTTTTATTTTTTATTTTTATTTTTCATTTTTATTTTTTCATTTTTTATTTATTTGAGCGCTACTATTTATTCCACTTATCTCTAGAGGTTTAACATCAGTCACGTATTTGCTACATGTATAAACTAGCCCTTAAATAAAATGATGTATTGACATGGAAGTGCAGTGCAGCTTAGTGCAGTAGCACAGCAAGCCCAGAGCATCTCAGAGGAAGTGGGCTGAATAACACTGGCCACCCAGGAAACTGAGAACATCTAGTGGCAGAAAAGAAGTACTGCAGGGAACATCACCAGATTGAAGGTGAATATTGCAGGAAAGATGCATTTTTTATTTCTTTCTGGACTGTTTTATTTTTTAAAGGGGAGTTCTTGAGTGGAAACCGGGTTTACCCACTGCTGACGAAGTCCCATAGGATGTAGCGGGTACAGGAGAAGGAGCCACGTTGTGTGACGTCACCCGCTGATATCCGAGCCGAGTGGAGCCAAACGGACGGTCCGGACACCCGGTTTCCATTATACTTTTTGGAGTTATTTGTACAACTTATACGAAACACAAGAGGAAGATTTTGTAAGTGTATTCTAATAAAGCGTGTGTTTTTATATCATACGAAGAGTACTTCGATTTTTTATCTTTTATGTGCTTTTGATGACGCCTGTGACAATTGGAATGGCTGGAACCTGCTTGGCATCTGCTATCCCCCATCCCTGGGCAGTGTGATTGACCTGTATCACATGAGGGGCAAGGGAAAGGGGGAACCCAATAGGACGGGTTCAAGGAAAGGGGTTACTTCATGCAACAATTGAATGCAGAATGGTATTGTGATAAAATCAATTTTATTGGTCTTGCGCTTAAAAAATTGTACACAAAAAAACTTCCAAAGGCTTAAGTGTGTACTGCAAATAGGCCTAGAAAACCAGACAGGACAGACTGGACAAACAATACATTAAGAAAACATTTAAAGCTACCCGGTCAGGGCATATTGCAGTTTACCACTTGGCCTTATGGGGGAGTCAATCAGTCTAATTGAGTTGGTGACTTTGCACACAAATGGGGGTTTATTCAAGGGTTGAGTGTTTTAGGCTTAACGGGTAGAACCCTGTGGTAAAGTGCAATGGGAGAGTGTTGGACACAGTGAGTAGGAAGGAAACCAGTAGTGTTAGGGGGGCAGGGTGGAATCCCTTCCGCAATGACTTTCAGGAATAATTCCTATTAATTGGATATGGGGCAGTATTAGGTAGCCGATCCTATTGTTGTATTGACTTATGGGTTAGTCCGGAAGTCCTTGATAACCTGTGGAGATGTTAAAGATACTGGTTCCAACTGATGTCAAATATGCTGTAGTATCATGGGCAGACAACAAACTTTCAAAGTTTCAGGCAGTAGTGTAATCACTTTAAGCCGTGAATTTATGGTGTAGTCAGCGCACAAATGCTAATAGTATTGAACAATGTTATTTGTTGGCTTTACGTTACCACTGGCTTCCACGCTGCTCCTACTCGGGGGTGCTTTAGACCACTAGTCCTAGTGGCCAAGGCTGCTGATGCGTTCCTTTTGCAGATGTGGGATATCCATTCAATCCTGCTGTATGTTGCGGTACTCTGTTGATCCGTGTGGATATAGATTCCCGTCACACTGAGTCGCTTGGCAAGCCTAGTGTTTACCCCTTTTGGTCAGCAGCTGTGTCCTTCTCGTGTCAGCTCCTCTGCTGAGTGTCTCCCGTCACTGCCCTGAGCGCACGGACCGGGCGGCGCTGTGACGTCAACGCGTTTCGCCGTGATTCAATGACGTAGCTTCATCTTTGGACGTTCATTGGTCGGTTGCCTCACTCCCTTCTTATTGTGTTTCTCGCTGAGGATCGCCGCCAATGGGGGGTTGGTTGGATGATTGAAGGGATTTCAAGCCAATCGAAAGTGGCTGATTATTCATAACGACCTATCTGCTAATGTTAATGTTGTAGTTTGTTTTAACACAGCAAGTGATCTGTCATTTATCTTAGGAGAGTGTCCTAGCGCATATTGAGAACCTCCACGCCTTTTGGTGGAGGTAGTAGAGGAGAAATGGTCTAATGTGGGTGAGAACAGAGAAAAATACATAGGGCCGAGAGGGGGACCATCACCATAGTTATTCAGGTGGTACCAGGGCCAAGAAAAGAATAAAGGGAGGAACACCACCAAAGTGTCATGCTGACTATTTACAGGTTCATACATATACTTATCAGTTTTAGCACAACAGTATGACAGCAATGCAATAGATATTATTTTGTTTATTTCTAAAGGGAATCGATCTCTATTTAATATTTATTTAGTATTTTGATGGCACTGCCCCAGTAAAACAAACAAATAACAAATAGTGAACAATGCAGTGATCCTGGCTCCCATCATATGGTGTATTGAGGAGGAAACTCACTATGGTATAATTTACCCTATTTTTAGGGTTCCAGGAATACTTGTAGGTTCAATTCGGTATTTAACCCCACCGGCACCAGGGACTTTAACCTGTATACCCACCACTTTTCTTTTTGGAGGAGTATACGGTCAAAGTCTCCTCGTCTGGTGGGCAATTTTAGGGCATATATACCTTTGATTGTTAGTCCCTCTGAGGAGCCTCCATGGCACTGAGCAAAATGTTTAGCCAGGGGTTTTTCAGGTATCTTGCCTTTAGTGTTGATTTCCCTTAAGTGTTCACCGAATCGTACCCTCAGAGGTCTCTTAGTTTTGCCAATGTAAATCTTTGGGCACGGGCATGTGATTAAATAAATCACTCTTGATGTTGAACAGTTAATGAGGTCGCGTATTTCATATGTCTTTTCATTGAGAGCATCTGAGAATATGGAGGTTCGGTGAACAAAGGGACACATTTGGCATTTATTACAGGGGAACATGCCCTTTGCACGTGGATATTTTGATAGCCAGGTAGGGTCTGGTTCTTTAACAAATTCGGATTGAATCAACATGTCACCCAAATTTGGGGCTCGACGTGCTACCATTTTGGGAGAGGTGCTTACAATCTTAGCCAGCTCAGGGGTATTTGTCAAAATTCCCCAATGTTTTTTTAGGATAGAAAAAACCTTGTTCCACTGGGAGCCATAGGCTGTTATCACTCGTACTGGCTCATCTGTCTGTATCTGTGACTCCTTTGTTGTTTTTATTCCCTGTAAAAGGCTCTCCCCGGGAGAGCCTTTTACAGGGAATAAAAACAACAAAGGAGTCACAGATACAGACAGATGAGCCAGTACGAGTGATAACAGCCTATGGCTCCCAGTGGAACAAGGTTTTTTCTATCCTAAAAAAACATTGGGGAATTTTGACAAATACCCCTGAGCTGGCTAAGATTGTAAGCACCTCTCCCAAAATGGTAGCACGTCGAGCCCCAAATTTGGGTGACATGTTGATTCAATCCGAATTTGTTAAAGAACCAGACCCTACCTGGCTATCAAAATATCCACGTGCAAAGGGCATGTTCCCCTGTAATAAATGCCAAATGTGTCCCTTTGTTCACCGAACCTCCATATTCTCAGATGCTCTCAATGAAAAGACATATGAAATACGCGACCTCATTAACTGTTCAACATCAAGAGTGATTTATTTAATCACATGCCCGTGCCCAAAGATTTACATTGGCAAAACTAAGAGACCTCTGAGGGTACGATTCGGTGAACACTTAAGGGAAATCAACACTAAAGGCAAGATACCTGAAAAACCCCTGGCTAAACATTTTGCTCAGTGCCATGGAGGCTCCTCAGAGGGACTAACAATCAAAGGTATATATGCCCTAAAATTGCCCACCAGACGAGGAGACTTTGACCGTATACTCCTCCAAAAAGAAAAGTGGTGGGTATACAGGTTAAAGTCCCTGGTGCCGGTGGGGTTAAATACCGAATTGAACCTACAAGTATTCCTGGAACCCTAAAAATAGGGTAAATTATACCATAGTGAGTTTCCTCCTCAATACACCATATGATGGGAGCCAGGATCACTGCATTGTTCACTATTTGTTATTTGTTTGTTTTACTGGGGCAGTGCCATCAAAATACTAAATAAATATTAAATAGAGATCGATTCCCTTTAGAAATAAACAAAATAATATCTATTGCATTGCTGTCATACTGTTGTGCTAAAACTGATAAGTATATGTATGAACCTGTAAATAGTCAGCATGACACTTTGGTGGTGTTCCTCCCTTTATTCTTTTCTTGGCCCTGGTACCACCTGAATAACTATGGTGATGGTCCCCCTCTCGGCCCTATGTATTTTTCTCTGTTCTCACCCACATTAGACCATTTCTCCTCTACTACCTCCACCAAAAGGCGTGGAGGTTCTCAATATGCGCTAGGACACTCTCCTAAGATAAATGACAGATCACTTGCTGTGTTAAAACAAACTACAACATTAACATTAGCAGATAGGTCGTTATGAATAATCAGCCACTTTCGATTGGCTTGAAATCCCTTCAATCATCCAACCAACCCCCCATTGGCGGCGATCCTCAGCGAGAAACACAATAAGAAGGGAGTGAGGCAACCGACCAATGAACGTCCAAAGATGAAGCTACGTCATTGAATCACGGCGAAACGCGTTGACGTCACAGCGCCGCCCGGTCCGTGCGCTCAGGGCAGTGACGGGAGACACTCAGCAGAGGAGCTGACACGAGAAGGACACAGCTGCTGACCAAAAGGGGTAAACACTAGGCTTGCCAAGCGACTCAGTGTGACGGGAATCTATATCCACACGGATCAACAGAGTACCGCAACATACAGCAGGATTGAATGGATATCCCACATCTGCAAAAGGAACGCATCAGCAGCCTTGGCCACTAGGACTAGTGGTCTAAAGCACCCCCGAGTAGGAGCAGCGTGGAAGCCAGTGGTAACGTAAAGCCAACAAATAACATTGTTCAATACTATTAGCATTTGTGCGCTGACTACACCATAAATTCACGGCTTAAAGTGATTACACTACTGCCTGAAACTTTGAAAGTTTGTTGTCTGCCCATGATACTACAGCATATTTGACATCAGTTGGAACCAGTATCTTTAACATCTCCACAGGTTATCAAGGACTTCCGGACTAACCCATAAGTCAATACAACAATAGGATCGGCTACCTAATACTGCCCCATATCCAATTAATAGGAATTATTCCTGAAAGTCATTGCGGAAGGGATTCCACCCTGCCCCCCTAACACTACTGGTTTCCTTCCTACTCACTGTGTCCAACACTCTCCCATTGCACTTTACCACAGGGTTCTACCCGTTAAGCCTAAAACACTCAACCCTTGAATAAACCCCCATTTGTGTGCAAAGTCACCAACTCAATTAGACTGATTGACTCCCCCATAAGGCCAAGTGGTAAACTGCAATATGCCCTGACCGGGTAGCTTTAAATGTTTTCTTAATGTATTGTTTGTCCAGTCTGTCCTGTCTGGTTTTCTAGGCCTATTTGCAGTACACACTTAAGCCTTTGGAAGTTTTTTTGTGTACAATTTTTTAAGCGCAAGACCAATAAAATTGATTTTATCACAATACCATTCTGCATTCAATTGTTGCATGAAGTAACCCCTTTCCTTGAACCCGTCCTATTGGGTTCCCCCTTTCCCTTGCCCCTCATGTGATACAATTTAGTAATGGTTACAGCAACAACACCCTAACGGGTTAAAACTACTTAAATATAGATGATTTAGCATCTGTGTACTCACATTCTCCCCTTTTCCTCTTATCCTGCTTCCCCTTCCCTCCTCCCTTCCTTCCCCCTTTTCCCCTTATCTTTTGATACTTTGATTGACCTTCCTGTTAGTTCAGGGGTCTATCCTGTGAGGTGAGCGAGCAATCTGTGTGTTGGTGGAGGGTTTATTCACGCAGAGGAATATTTTGCCTGATATTCTCACTCAAGGGACTATTTCTTTTTTTATTTGAGGATATCTGCCCTGGGCTTTGGACTTTATTGTCTATACCTTTGGAGCTCATCTTCTTTTGCTTTTTTGCGCTGTACCATTTTTATGTTTGTTTATACTATTGTGTGGGATTATGTGAAATACCCTTGGTGTTCAGATTGCAGATTATTTATTGTCATTGTGCATTAGGGTTGTGCGGATTGTTTTGTGTATATATAAATAAGCATTTTCTTTTACCTATATTGTTTAGAATATACTTGGATAAAACTGCTATGTCATTCTTGGAAATGTTCAATGGTGAGGTACAGCAACAATGGATTGAGCAATTTACTCTATGGATATTCTTAAAAAAATAAAATAGGATACTTTTTTAGATAACATTTTAACCACTTGACAACTGGGCACTTAAACCCCCCTCCTGCCCAGACCAATTTTCAGCTTTTAGTGCTCTCACACTTTGAATGACAATTACTCAGTCATGTAATACTATACCCAAATTAATTTTTTGTCCTTTTTTTCATACAAATAGAGCTTTCTTTTGGTGGTATTTTATCACCTCTGGGTTTTTTATTTTTTGCGCTATAAATGAAAAAAGACCGAAAATTTTGAAAAAAAAAAATTCTTTTTAGTTTCTGTGATAAACTAAATTTTGGCCACAATTTATACTGCTACATATCTTTGGTAAAAAATAACCCAAATTAGTGGATATTATTTGATCTTTGTGAAAGTTAGAGAGTCTACAAGCTGTGGTGCAAATCATAAAAAAATGATCACACCTGATGTACTGGTGGCCTCTCATTTCTTGTGTCCCGAACAAGCCAGGAAAGTACAAATACCCCCCAAATGACCCCTTTTTTGAAAGACATTCCAAGGTATTTAGTAAGATGCATGGTGAGGTTTTTGATGTTGTCATTTTTTCCCACAATTCTTTGCAAAATGAAGATTTTTTTTGCACAAAATTGTCATTGTATTTCTGTGTTATTTCTCTCACATGGTATGTGTATTCCACAAATAACGCCCCAAAATACATTCTGCTACTTCTCCTGAGTATTACGATACCACATGTGTGGGACTTTTCCACAGCCTGGCCACATAGAGAGGCCCAACATGCAGGGAGCACCATCACGTGTTCTAGGAGCATAAATTACACATCTAACTTGTTGACTACCTATTACACTTTTGAAGGCCCTGGAGCACCAGGACAATGACATGTGACACTGATGACAGATGGCACTGATATGTGGCACTGATGGCACGTGGCACTGATGACAGATGGCACTAATACATAGCACTAATGACACTGATGACAAATGGCACTAATATGTGGCACTGATGACACGTGACACTGATGAAAGATGGCACTAATACGTGGCACTGATGACAGATGGCACTAATACATGGCACTGATGACAAATGGCACTAATACGTGGCACTGATGACAGATGGCACTAATATGTGGCACTGATGACACGTGACACTGATGTGGCACTGATGACAGATGGCACTGATACGTGGCACTGATGACACTGATAACTGATGGCACGTGACACTGACAGATGGCACTGATACGTGGCACTAATGACACATGACACTGATAACAGATGGCACGTGGCACTGGGGACAGATGGCACTGACAGGTGGCACTGGGGACAGATGGCACTGATAGGTGGCACTGGGGACAGATGGCACTGGGGACAGATGGTACTGACAGATATTGTGGGCACTGAATTTTCATTTTTTTTGTGTGTACACTCACTGCTGCAGCACGGGACCTCTCCCTCCTCAAACGCTGTCTCTGTGTGAGGAGGGAGAGCCGGCGATGAGAGATGATCTCATATGTTTACATATGAGATCACCACCCATTGGACACGCTGATCGAGTGCTCAATGGCTGCTGTGATTGGCCATTTAGCATGATCTGTGATTGGCTGTGTCGAAGGGACATGGCAAATACAGAACTTCCCTGATGCGCGCCCGCGGCGGCACGCAGAGGGGAAGTAAACAGGAGGATGTCCAGGGATGCTTTCCCGGCAATTGAGCGCCGCGCTGTAGCCGTCTTTCGGGTATAGCGCGGGCGCGAAGTGGTTAAGTGGCTCCTACAGGCTTTTGAGCTCTCATTTTTCTTCTGTCTGGAAACTCCACTCCATGCTAGCCAATGTGTCCATGCATACTATGGCTTTTTCAGGAGTTTACAGGCATATGCTCTTAGGCTTTGTTCACACAAGCTGTAGCTCACAGCAGGGGGTCCGGGCGTTCCTGTTCACCGAGTCAGATGCAAATCCGGTCTGAATTTTTGCCTGAATTCACACCTGATTCGGCGCCAAAGACGCACAGGACCCTTTCCAAATGCAGACTGCGGCTGCCCCCCGAGGTGTGTGAACCAGCTCCATTGAGAGCCAATCACTCTCCTGTCATGCGAATTGGATGTGGGGAAGCCAGACCAGGATGTGTGAAGCCGGGCCTAACAGGCAGAAAAGAATCCCCACCAAACACGTGTTTTTGAGAGGAGCTTTAGAGCAGAAAAGAAGCCTAAGTGCCCCAAAACATGCGAAGAAGCATGAAAAAGCATGTGAAAGTGCAAGTAAGCTTGAAAATGCACTTAAAAAAATAGGAAAAATTAGCTGAGGGGAGAGTTTGTGGGGAAAAAAATGCTTGTGCGCAAAAAATCTCAGAGAAGCTCAATAAAAACACGCAAAAGAGCACAAGCTTCTTCAAGCTGAAATAAAAGCCCAAATGCCTATAAAAGCAGCTTTTTTTGTTTGAGTAGCAGTGTGCATGAGCCCTAATATTTCTTATATACTACTATTAAGTATTACTGCCACTACTAATAAACACACAAATATCTCCTTTCACATCATGAATGCATTCCTTGAACATAATACTCCCCTCAGGCTTTGATAACTGGTTCCACTGGATTGGAAGCCACCCAATTACCTAACACCATACTCCTATTAGCCCCCACATATTTACCAGCCAGAATATTTCATATTAGACCCTTCATCCCCCAGGGGCAGATCCAGGGGAGGCAACAGGGCAATTGCCACCCCCGAGAAATTTGTTGCGGGCCTGGCAGATGAGAGAGCGGGTCTCTCCGCGGGTGAACCGGGCGGCGTGGTTTGCGGACAGTTGGCACAGTTTGTGGGCGGGCTGCCATGTCAGTGTATGGGCGGCTTGGCGTGAGAGCACAGCTGGCCAATCAGGTAGCCGGGGGGCAGGGGGAGCAGAGAGATGAGATCATCTCTCACTGCCCTGCATCCCTGCAGTAACTTCCGCCCTCACTGTGCAGACAGCGTGGGCAGCAGAGAGATTACATTATCTCTCTGCTGCCTGACTCTGGGACACAGCAAGAAACAAGCAAAACACCACCTTAGCAGGCAGGTGACTATCCACAAATTGTGGCAAGTGACAATCCCCAAGGTGTGGCAGGTGACGTGGCAAGTGATAATCCGCAAGGTGTGGCAAGTGACAATTTGCAATGTGTGGCAGGTGACATGGCAAGTGACAATCCGCAAGGTGTGGCAGGTGACGTGGCAAGTGACAATTCGCAAAGCCTAGACCACAGGTGATGTGGCAAGTGACAATTCGCAA
The DNA here is from genome assembly GCA_037952925.1 of Lithobates clamitans. Lineage (NCBI taxonomy): Eukaryota > Metazoa > Chordata > Amphibia > Anura > Ranidae > Lithobates > Lithobates clamitans. The sequence goes on along the minus strand of JBBGZY010001726.1, from coordinate 189,364 downwards.
AGCCTAGACCACAGGTGATGTGGCAAGTGACAATTTGCAATGTGTGGCAGGTGACGTGGCAAGTGACAATCTGCATTTGGTGGCAGGCAAGTGACAATTCGCAACGTGTGGCAGGCGACAGTGGAGAGTGACACACTCGGGGCTCCCTCTGCATTATGGTGAGTTGAACCATTTCATTTTACAATGTAATAATAGAAATAATGCGCTTCAATAATCCTGACACTATAACACCCATGGTGCAGTGATGAATGAAGCGCCAACATCAGCCATTTCCTTGATAAATTGCCAACAAAAGAAACGTATTTATGACAGTGCCCCTCTCGAGACAAAACTCTGGATCCGCCCCTGTCATCCCCTTTTAGATTCTGCCATAAAACATGAAAAACTAGGGACATCTGGTGATCACCCCAGGCCACTTCCCTCGACCTGTACTGACAAAATGTACAATGAGACATAATTCCTGACCAACATGACATGAATTGCTTTAGTACTAGGTTCTTATCTCAATAGTAAGTTTTCAGGCACAAGTATTCTGACAGCGACATAATGGCATACTGTGAGTGTCGTTTAACAAACAGATACACCTTCACCTTCAGATCTGCCTGACAACATGGAACAACAATCATCTGATCATCCACTGACCATATAAAGTTCACAAAAAAAGAGAACTTATGTTCCCAGATTCTTAGGTATATTGTTGACTTCTAATGATAGTATTGGTAATCAAGATATATAAAGGTCTTACTAACCTTAAATATTAAATGGCCATCCAAATGCTCCAAAACCGAAACTGCTTTAAGCAACTTACCCAACTGGTTGCACAAGTACGGTACGTAAAAAAAAAATGAAAACATTCTTCCTGAAACATTCCTCCTCTCCCCTGCTGTGATGGCAGGTAGAAGTAGAAAGGAGAAAAGCACCTTTCACACTGTACAGCCAACGCTGTATCCTGACCTAGGCCCACAAGGCCCAGGCCTAGGGCAGCACTTTGCAGGGTGGCAGCACGGAAAGAGTCCCTGCCGGCTTGCTCCAGTCTTATGGGGCGGACTGGGCTGAGAGGCAAATTAGTCCAGCGCCCCAATAAAGCGGCCGCACTGGTTCCGGTATGCGGGCGGCCGGCATTCTGCAACTATGGGGGGGGGTAAGGTTTCCACCTGTCTGGGATTCACCCAGACAGTACGGGTTTAGAGTAATTTTGAATCACATGTCCGGGGCTCCTGCCGCCTGGAACCCGGACACATGATCCAGACCGCACTGTGGCTCAGAGCTCCATCTGTTCAGCTGGGGGCCGGGCAGGAACATTACTGCAGGTTCTTATGCTAATACAGCTGTTCGGACAATTTAATCAGTCCCGACCCCCGCTTCTATAGTATCCGCCGGGGAAGGTAATTGCCGGGAACTGCAGCTCACATGACTTTCTCAGACAATGCACAGGATCCTACAGGAGGAGAAGAGGTGCCCGGCAGAAACTGAGGGCACTTGAACCCTGGACAACTTTACAGAAGAGGAGACCGCTATAGAAGAAAGAGTCTGGCCAGCAGTGCCCTGTCAGTGTTCGGGTGTCAGTGGAGAATTGGAGGACAGTGCGCTGGATCGGGGATGGGAGCTCCATGATTGGCCGATCAGCATCTACAGTATGTAGTTTATCACACAGACAGATGACCAGGAACCAGGAACAGACCGTGCAGGAGACCAGCCACAGAATCAGCTACATCTACAATACTGGGCTGGAGAAGAAAAACACTGATCTGAGGAGGGAGGGGGAGGGGGGAATTCTTAGGATTCTTTTCTATATCACCTATGTATTGTTGTGATTATTAGGAGTCAGGGCCGGTGCCAGCACAACACACAGTGTCCTGTATATGAGCGAGAATAGTGTGTCCCCTCCACATGTCCTCCATGTCACTCTGTCTGCCCCCTCCATGTGACTCTGCCTGTCCCCCTCCCTGTCATCCTGCCCCCTCCATCTTACTCTGTCTGCCCCCTCCCTGTCACTCTGTCTGCCCCCTCCCTGTCACTCTGTCTGCCCCCTCCATGTCACTCTGCCCCCTACCTGTCACTCTGTCTGCCCCCTCCATGTCACTCTGCCCCCTACCTGTCACTCTGTCTGCCCCCTCCATGTCACTCTGCCTGTCCCCCTCCATGTCACTCTGCCTGTCCCCCTCCATGTCACTCTGCCCCCTACCTGTCACTCTGTCTGCCCCCTCCATGTCACTCTGCCTGTCCCCCTCCCTGTCATCCTGCCCCCTCCATCTTACTCTGTCTGCCCCCTACCTGTCACTCTGTCTGCCCCCCTCCATGTCACTCTGCCTGGCCCCTCCCTGTCACTCTGTCTGTACCCCCTCTCTGTCACTCTGTCTGCCCCCCCTCTCATCCTGCCCCCTCCATCTTACTCTGCCTGTCCCCCTCCATGTCACTCTGCCTGTCCCCCTCCCTGTCATCCTGCCCCTTCCATGTCACTCTGCCCCCTCCATGTCACTCTGCCTGTCCCCCTCCCTGTCATCCTGCCCCCTCCATGTCACTCTGCCTGTCCCCCTCATGTCACTCTGCCTGTCCCCCTCCCTGTCATCCTGCCCCCTCCATGTCACTCTGCCTGTCCCCCTCCATGTCACTCTGCCTGTCCCCCTCCATGTCACTCTGCCTGTCCCCCTCCATGTCACTCTGCCTGTCCCCCTCCCTGTCATCCTGCCCCCTCCATGTCACTCTGCCTGTCCCCCTCCATGTCACTCTGCCTGTCCCCCTCCCTGTCATCCTGCCCCCTCCATGTCACTCTGCCCCCTCCATGTCACCCTGCCCCCTCCATGTCACTCTGCCTGTCCCCCTCATGTCACTCTGCCTGTCCCCCTCCCTGTCATCCTGCCCCCTCCATGTCACTCTGCCTGTCCCCCTCCCTGTCATCCTGCCCCCTCCATGTCACTCTGCCTGTCCCCCTCATGTCACTCTGCCTGTCCCCCTCCCTGTCATCCTGCCCCCTCCATGTCACTCTGCCTGTCCCCCTCATGTCACTCTGCCTGTCCCCCTCCCTGTCATCCTGCCCCCTCCATGTCACTCTGCCTGTCCCCCTCCATGTCATCCTGCCCCCTCCATGTCACTCTGCCTGTCCCCCTCCATGTCACTCTGCCTGTCCCCCTCATGTCACTCTGCCTGTCCCCCTCCCTGTCATCCTGCCCCCTCCATGTCACTCTGCCTGTCCCCCTCCCTGTCATCCTGCCCCCTCCATGTCACTCTGCCTGTCCCCCTCCATGTCACTCTGCCTGTCCCCCTCCATGTCACTCTGCCTGTCCCCCTCCATGTCACTCTGCCTGTCCCCCTCCCTGTCATCCTGCCCCCTCCATGTCACTCTGCCTGTCCCCCTCCATGTCATCCTGCCCCCTCCATGTCACTCTGCCTGTCCCCCTCCATGTCACTCTGCCTGTGCCCCTCCCTGTCATCCTGCCCCCTTCATGTCACTCTGCCTGTCCCCCTCCCTGTCATCCTGCCCCCTCCATGTCACTCTGCCTGTCCCCCTCCCTGTCATCCTGCCCCTCCATGTCACTCTGCCTGTCCCCCTCCATGTCACTCTGCCTGTCCCCCTCCCTGTCATCCTGCCCCCTCCATGTCACTCTGCCTGTCCCCCTCCATGTCACTCTGCCTGTCCCCCTCCCTGTCATCCTGCCCCCTCCATGTCACTCTGCCTGTCCCCCTCCCTGTCATCCTGCCTCTCCATGTCACTCTGCCTGTCCCCCTCCCTGTCATCCTGCCCCCTCCATGTCACTCTGCCTGTCCCCCTCCCTGTCATCCTGCCCCCTCCATGTCACTCTGCCTGTCCCCCTCCATGTCACTCTGCCTGTCCCCCTCCCTGTCATCCTGCCCCCTTCATGTCACTCTGCCTGTCCCCCTCCCTGTCATCCTGCCCCCTCCATGTCACTCTGCCTGTCCCCCTCCCTGTCATCCTGCCCCTCCATGTCACTCTGCCTGTCCCCCTCCATGTCACTCTGCCTGTCCCCCTCCCTGTCATCCTGCCCCTCCATGTCACTCTGCCTGCCCCCTGACTGTCATCCTGCCCCCTGACTGTCATCCTGCCTGTCCCCTCCATGTCACTCTACCTGCCCCCCTCCATGTCAGTCTGCCCCCTCCCTGTCACTCTGCCTGCCCCCATCACTGTCATCCTGCCCCCCTCCTTGTCACTCTGCCTGCCCCCCCGTCCTTCTCCCTGTCACTCTGCTATATATATATATATATATATATATATATATATATATATATATATATATACATCCATGTGTGTTTGCTTTGGGGTGCACAACCTAACGCAACAGGCTGCGCACACCTATGAAGTGGACATTGAGTCTCTGATTAAAGTGTCTGAACCGCGTCACAAGCATTAGACCGCTGGTGCCTGAAGAACATGGAACAGTGCAGAGAAACACAGAAGGTAAGTGCTTGAGCCCAGGGGTTAAATAGTCCTGTTCCTTTCCCTAGCCCCCAGCTGATTCCACAGAATATACTGGAATGGCTGAACAGCCTTACGGCTCATTTACACATGTGGTGTCCTCTGAAGAGCAATCCACATTTATATTGTTCTTCAGAGGGCATTTGACAGGCAGGGAGGAGGTGTTATATCACCTCCTCACCACCTGTTTAAACCCCACAGCATCACCCCGCAATTTAATGCATTGCACATGGATGCGGGAAGCCCCCATTCACTTGAATGGTCCACATTTGGCAGGCAATACTGCTCACTGAACCCAACAGTGCAGACATGTTTTGCCGCACTGTAATGCAAAACATTTTGGCTGTGGCAAGTGTCCATCCCCCTTTGCTGATTTTTCAGCTTCAGGGGAATGGTTGGGTAGCAGTTAAAACAAAGCTCGGCCTCTAATTTTTACTTTCCCCCAACCACAAGTGTAAACGGAGTCGCAGGGCACTCTGAAGAGTGATCCATAGTGGATCATGTTTTGAAGGTATTTGACAGGTGGTGAAGAAGAGTTATGTTGCCTCCTCACCACCTGTTTTAAATCCCTAAAAACCCCATGCCACTGTGCTGTAGCCATGTGCATTGCACGCGGTTTTAGCGCAGCCCCATTCAGATGAATGGGTTGACTGAAGCAAGTGCAGTGCCGTGCACCACTAAAATGTTCGGGTTTGGCTTGAAGAAAAGGTGGCAACCCTAGGGGGGGAGCGCCGCTTCTAATTTTGACTGTCCTATCATCCTGGACCACAAACCTTCCTCACTGTGCTATATGTTTTCTGCTGCACCATTGGAATGGTTATATCGTCTTAGTCCTCTCCATAAAATTAAAGTAGAACTATAGGTAAACTTTTTTTTTTTATTTTGGATAGAATAAGGGAGGGTTATAGCCCCTGTCAGTTTATTGTTTACCATCCCTGTCCCATTGCAGAGATTTCCCTTCACTTATTGCCCCATAGCCAAACAGGAAGTGAGAGGAAATCTATGCAAATTCAGGGAATCCATTGGCTCCCCCCCAGGCCCTCAAAAATAGTGTCCCCACTCGAAAATGTCAAGGCGGGTCTTAAACAGCAAGGGGTGGTGTGACCTTGACAGGAAGGGGTGGGTCATATTTAAATTAGGGGGTGCACGAGTTTAGTCAGGCCTAGGGCAGCACAAAACCTAAATACACTACTGGCTACAGCACTAAAAATAGCGCCTGTAAAGAGCCTCTCCTGTCTCTTCAGTGTGAAAGCCCCGAGGGGGCGGCGGGAGAGGTACCACCCCCCCCCTCCCGCCGCTCTCCCGCACCCTTCTCCGCTTACCGGAGCCGTCGGTAGCGGCGGAGGCGATCGGGTCCTTTCCCTTCCTCAGTATGGAGACGAGTGAGACTAAGATGGCCCCCACCCGTCTCCATACCATGTGACGGCCGGAGCGACGTCATTACATCAGCTCCGCCCACTTCTCTTAAAAGCACATTTTTTCTTGTGTCATTTTTTTTTTTTTAAAAACAGTGAAAAAATAAATAAAATAAAGTAAAATAAATAATAATAATAATAAAAAATTTTTTTTAAAGCTCCCCATCCCGCCGAGCTCGTGCGCAGAAGCGAACGCATATGTGAGTAGCGCCCGCATATGAAAACGGTGGTCAAACCACACATGTGAGGTATCGCCGTGACTGGTAGAGCGAGAGCAATAATTCTGGCCCTAGACCTCCTCTGTAACGCAAAACATGCAATCTGTAGAATTTTTAAACTTCGCCTATGGAGATTTTTAAGGGTAAAAGTTTGATGCCATTCCACGAGCGGGCGCAAATTGGAAGCATGACATGTTGGGTATCAATTTACTTGGCGTAACATTATATTTCACAATATAAAAAAAATTGGGCTAACTTTACTGTTGTCTTATTTTTTTAATCAAAAAAGTGAATTTTTTCCCAAAAAAGTGCGCTTAGAAGACCGCTGCGCAAATACGGTGCAAAAAAAAGTATTGCAATGACTGCTATTTTATTCTCTAGGGTGTTAGAAAAAAACAATATATAATGTTTGGGGGTTCTAAGTAATTTTCTAGCAAAAAAAACTGTTTTAAACTTGTAAACACCTAAAATCCAAAACGAGGCTGGTCTTAAAGTGGTTAAAAAGCCAGATCTCCATAAATAAAGTATTAAATTAGATTTTGGACTCATCTTTCTTTTTTTAGATTTAAACACAATCTATTTTACAATATGTGCTAAATTATACAAAATGTTTTTTTTTTTTTAATTTTATTTTTGTAGTTTCAAGTTACCACAATAACCTTAATATTTTGTGTTGTTTTAATGAACCTTACCACTTCAATACAGGGCTTTTATATACCCTTCCTTCCCAGACCAAATTTTAGCTTTCAGCGCTCTCACATTTTGAATGACAATTACTCAGTCATGCTACACTGTACCCAAACCAAATTTTTATCATTTTTTTCTCACAAACATAGCTTTCTTTTGGTGGTATTTAATCACTGCTGTTTTTTTTATTTTTTGCAAAATAAGCGAAAAAAGAGAGAAATTTTTGAAAAAAAAACACTTTTTTTTAATTTTTATTGTAAAATTTTGCAAATAAGTAATTTTTCTTCATAAATTTGGGCCAAAATGTATACTGCTACATATCTTTAGTAAAAATAACCCAAATTAGTGTATATTATTTGGTCTCTGTGAAAGTTATAGAGTCTACAAGCTATGGTGCAAATCATTGAAAAATGATCACATCTGATCACACCTGATGTACTGAAGGCCCATCTCATTTCTTGAGGCCCTAACAAGCCAGGAAAGTACAAATACCCCCCAAATTACCCCTTTTTGGAAAGCAGACATTCCAAGGTATTTAGCAAGAGGCATGGTGAGCTTTTTGAAGTTGTAATTTTTTCCCACAATTCTTGGAAATTTTATTTTTTTTTTGCACAAAATTGTCATAAAAACAAGTTATTTCTCTCACACAGCACATGCATACTTGCAATGACACCCCAAAATACATTCTGCTACTCCTCCTGAGTATAGTGATACCACATGTGTGAGACTTTTACACAGCCTGGCCACATACAGAGGTCTAAAATCCAACTAGCACCGTCAGGCATTTTACGAGCATAAATTGCACATCTCATATGATGACAACCTATCACACTTTTGAAGGCCCTGGAGCACCAGGACAATGGAAACGCCCACAAAATGACCCCATTTTGGAAAGCTAACACCCCAACGTATAATCTATGAGGCATAATTAGTCTTTTGAATGGTTCATTTTTTTCCCGAAGTTTTTGGAAACTGTGGGAAAAAAATGAAAACGCATTTTTTTTTACACAAAGTTGTCCATTCATAAGATATTTCCAACACATAGCATGTACATAGCAAAAATGATACCCCAAAATACATTCTGCTACTCCTCCTGAGTGTGGAGATACCAAATGTGTGAGACTTTTACACAGTCTGGCCACATACAGAGGCCCAACATTGAAGTAGCAGCTCCAGGCATTCTAGGAGCATAAATTACACATCTCATTTCTCAACCACCTATTACAATTTTGAAGGCCCTAGAGCACCAGGACAATGGAAACGCCCACAAAATGACCCCAATTTGGAAAGCTAACACCCCAACGTATAATCTATGAGGCATAATTAGTCTTTTGAATGGTTCATTTTTTTCCTGAAGTTTTTGGAAACTGGAAAAAAAATGAAAACGCATTTTTTTTACACAAAGTTGTCCATTCATAAGATATTTCCAACACATAGCATGTACACATCAAAAATGACACCCCAAAATACATTCTGCTACTCCTCCTGAGTGTGGTGATACCAAATGTGTGAGACTTTTACACAGCCTGGCCACATACAGAGGCCCAACATTGAAGTAGCAGCTCCAGGCATTCTAGGAGCATAAATTACACATCTCATTTCTCAACCACCTATTACAATTTTGAAGGCCCTGGAGCACCAGGACAACGGAAACGCCCACAAAATGACCCCATTTTAGAAAGCTAACACCCCAACGTATAATCTATGAGGCATAATTAGTCTTTTGAATGGTTCATTTTTTTCCCAAAGTTTTTGGAAACTGTGGAAAAAAAATGAAAACGCATTTTTTTTTACACAAAGTTGTCCATTCATAAGATATTTCCAACACATAGCATGTACATAGCAAAAATGACACTCCAAAATACATTCTGCTACTCCTTCTGAGTATGGCGATACCAGACTTTTACATAGTCTGGCCACATACAGAGGCCCAACATCCAAGTAGCACTGTCAGTTGTTCTAGGAGCATACATTACACACAAATTCCTGCCAACCTATCACATTGTTGAAGGCCCTTCATATTTCTAACACATAGCATGTACTGTACAAACCAATTACAAACCAAAATACATTCTGCTGAGTAAAGGGTAAAGAAAAGATTACCTGCAGTTTTAGTAGTGCAGTGGTCCACAGAGAAGAGCATCGGTCCAGGCAGCAGGCAGGAACGTGGACAGCGACAGCAAAACAGGCAGCAGGCAGGAATAGTCAGTACAGGTAGAGATGTCAGCACAGCCAAAGCATTAGTCCAGATAGAAGGCAGGGATGTGGTCAGCAGCAGCAAAAGGATCAAAGGATCGTCCATGCAGCAGGCAGGAATACTGTCCATAGTTAGTACATGCAGCAGGCAGAGGTATGGTCAGCACAGCCAGAGTATTTGTCCAGGGAGCAGGCAGTACCATCAAGCTTAGGGCATTGGTCAGGAAAGAATGGGGACAGGGGTAGAGGCTTCTCCCACCCAAATCGCTTTGAAGCCTCCGGGCAACCAGACCCTGTTATGGGAACACAGAAAACCAAAAACTGGTTTTCTGAACTCCGAACACTATTCTGGAGCCCCTCACATATGTGAGACCCCTGTGTAGCAGGGTGAAAGATCAATCCAAGGGGCAGGCAAAAACATGGTCGACAGGCCGAGGTCAGTGCAGGTAAAAGGCAGAAATAGACGGTAGGCAGAGGCATAGTCGATACAGTCCAGGGTCAGTTCACGTGAAAGGCAAAAACATGGCGGAAAAACAATGCAGACGGTAGGCAGAGGCATAGTCAAGAAACAGGCCAGGGTCGGTTCACATGGAAGGCAATAATATGGTTGGTTGAGGAAGGTAAATATTCAGGACAGAAATTAAAAACGGGGAAATGGCAGTATTAGAAATATGGACTAATAATTTTCCAGAGTGTGATATCGCCTGAAGCATTCTCCGATGCAAAGGCCAGGTTGGGAGGGACAGTCGGTACAATGGAAGCTGGTATCTTTCCTAATTCCTCTTTTGGTGCACACCCGACGTTTTTTTTGGCGTCGTCTTCCGGATCCTGTTGGTGGAATATGGTCTGGGAAATGGCGCTCATGTAGTCTGCTGACAGAATCGGAGCGAATGCTTTCTGGGGGGGATACTTGCTGATAAATCAGGGCAGTGACAATGTCTTCAATAAACTTTATTAAGGTGGTGGGTGTTTCTGTGGATTTTTGGTATATTATGAAAGAATTTAAAAGGGCCAAATGAAAAAAAGGAAAATTTATTATCAAATACTTACCGTAATTTTCCTTTCCTGATGGACTCCATGGCAGCCTACGTGTGGGTTAACCCCGCCTCCTCTCCAATGCTATAGGACCCCATACCCTATAAGATTGAGCTCACCTGAATAGACTGTGTTCCGTAACTAGCCTACTCTTTGACCGATGGGTGGGGACTCCGTCTGCCATGGAATCCATCAGGAAAGGAAAATTACGGTAAGTATTTGATAATAAATTTTCCTTTTTCCTGACAGACTCCATGGCAGCCTACGTGTGGGAAATAACTAGCCAATCCACACGGGTGGGCATGCTAAATAGCAATAAATTTCAATTTGACCCGTCAACTGACAGGAATTATAACCAACGTCCACAGAAGATAGCAAAGCAGGCTCAATATCGTAATGTGACGATAAAGTTTTAATAGAGGCCCACGAGGCCGCTTTGTAGATCATGTCTGGAGCCACATGCCGGGCTGCTGCCCATGAAGTCGCTATACCCCTGGTGGAACGTGCCATCACTGTTTCCAGAAGATCCAGGCCCCTAGTTCTAAAAGACTGATGGATGAACTAGATGATATAGGCCGCAGTTCTAGCTGAAGCCCAATTCAGTTTGTTACTGCCAAAGTGCAGGTCGGCTGAGTGTCTAAAAAGGGAAGAAGCAGCTTGCAGGTATACCGACAGAATTTTGCCCATGTCCAGAGGATGAACTTCAGCGGACTCCTGGTCCTGAATGTTGTTAGGATGATCTCTTGGTCTTTATGGAACTTTGAGGTAATTTTTGTATTTGAGCTAAGTCTAGGAATGAGGACCATCCGGATCGGAAAGAAGGACAGAAGAGGTTCTTTGTAATTTAGTGGGGTGACCTCCGAGACCCTCTTGGCCAAGGTAACAACTACAAGGAAAGTGATTTTAGCCAAAAGGTCTCAAAATAGAAAAGCGGGGAAGGCCCCGTATTTACTGAGTTCAGTCAGTGAGTTGTGGACAAGAGGAAGATCCCAATTGGGGAACCTTGGTTTAGTTTGAGGGCTGAGTTTACACTCCCTACGGAATCACTGCTGGATAAAAGGGGTGAACAGTCCATGAAGTACCGGAGAAGGCCGACAAAGCTGAGACTCGGACTCTTAGAGAACTGATGGATACAGACAAATAAAGAAAGCCGGAGATATCCTGAGCCTTGGATTTCTTCCTGATCTGCCCGAAGAATATGATAACTTGACCGATTTGGTCCATCTTCTTCTATAGACCTAACTCGTGCTCATCCCCGTAGAGCTCATGAGAGTGGAAATCATCCTTGACCTGCGCCCGAATTGGACAAGGGTGCAGGACTGCCACTTGAGCAGGAAAGTCAGGCCCGAGAGGGAGATGCAACGGGTCCCGAAAGCTGAGCTCGCACAAGAGGGGAAACCAAGGTTTGCTTCCGCCAGTAAGGGGCTATTGCCACCATTTTGACTGCTTATGCATGAGGTATCGAAAAGGACCTGAGGATTTGTAGGAGCTGTGGAAAGGTGTATGCCCTCTTGAAACTTAATTGATCTGTCAGGGCATCCATTCTGGAGGCCTAGCTGCCACGACCCCAAGTGTAACACTTCACCAGCTTGAAGTTACCTGGGAAGAGAATAGATCCACTGCAGGATTGACTCCCAGGGACAGAATCCACTTCAATGCCTGCCTGCGAAGAGACCACTCTTTAATGTCTTAACCGAATGCGCAATAAGAAATTCGCTCGGACGCTCTGGACCCTGGGGAAGTAGGTCGATGAAATGTTGTCTAGGCCCAAAACCTGAAGGGCTCGACCTCCCAGAATAGTGTGGAGCTTTGAGTGCCTCTATGACTCCTCACATAGGAGATTGCCATTTTGTTTTCCATCTTCACTTTTTATTTTATTTTATTTATTTATTTTAAGACTCTTTCGTCGAGTATAAGACATACAAACAGACAAACACCAGTACATCTACCACAGCACTGGGGTGTCGTCCATTCTTAATAATACTGATTCTCCCTTCTGGGGATGGGAGAAGTACTGAAGGGCACACTAGGCTTGCCGAAATTCCATAATGTACTGGCCCGGGTTGAGAGAACACGTACCCTTGAGCAAGATCCGACCTGCAGAGGGCTCCCCAACCGGTACCGCTGGCATCGGACATGACCTTGACACGTAAGGTGGGGCAACAGAGTGGCAATTGGACAGGTTTTGCGCCGAAGCCACCAGAAGAGGCTGTTCCTCATCGTTGATGACATGTGAATAGGTTGACTGTTGCCTCCTGAATTCCATTACTGCAGAAAACCTGACTGGAAAGGGAATAATTTCCGCAAGGACCACTTTACCATAGAGGTCGCGGAAACCGACGAGCCGATAGATTCTTGCACTATAAGGCCCTCAGCCCTGAAGGGATTAGAGACCACAAAATTCTCTCCTGGATGACAGTGACCTTCCCCCACTGGGAGAGAGATGGAGCCTGTAGCGAACCGGGTCCCAAAGAACATCTGGCGCTGGACTAGTCCTAGGTGTCTTTTTCCTAGAATTAGGAGCCAACCGAAGCTGGTCAAGGTGGAGATTAACTGTTTCCTGTGAGCCAGCAGCTGGACTTTGTCTTAGGATAGCAACAGGAGGACATAGGAATAGTGATAAAGACGTACCCCTCTGATGTGGGCCATTATGGCCAGAGGAATTTTGCGAAGACTCGGGTGAGGTTATCAGCCCGAAAGGGAGGTAGAAGAATTGTCGATGGTCTTGACAACTTGGAGCCGGAGGTATTGAGAAACTCCTTCGCCACCTGAACACGGAAGAAAGCATCTTTAAGTCAAATGAGATTAGCCAATCGCCTGTCCGTACAGATGGTCGACAGAGCCTATATTTTGGATCTTCTGAATTTATATACTTGTTACTTAGATGTTACTTAGATCTAGCACTAGATGCCATAAATCGTTTAGCACTGTATAACGAAGAGGGGAAGGTATACCCCCTGGAGTTTTTCGTCCCTTGGGACGTGTACCACTGCTCCCTGAGACCATAGTGAGTCCATGTAGGACAGTAACGTCTGCTTCTTCTCTTCCGACCGAACTTAGCAGAGTGGAATAAATCTGGGTGGAGGAGTAACAGTGAAGGACCATGCGTTGCTTGAACAACCATATTGACGACCCAGTCGTGATTGAGGCCACCCAGGCATCCTGGAAGAGGAGCAGACAAGCCCCCCCTGCCCGAACTGTCTGGGCGGGCGTAACCTAAAAGAATTAGCCGGTTCACCACTACCGGACGCCTGGTTGTTAGCGGGTTTCTCGGAAGGGCACTTGCCCTCTGCTCCAATTCTTACAGAAGCCCCGGCAGGCCTTTACAGCAAGCTTCTCTCAAGCGTTCGGCACCTTCTGTACTGGGGACTCTTCAGACCGAGCCGGTGCCTCTCGTGGGAAAGGCGTAACCATAAGGCCCGTTGAACCGCGACTGAGGACCCTTTAGTCCAAGCCAACAGGGGGATCGGATTGATGCCAGCTCCAGCTCCCTAACCGCTGCACTTAAGTGTTCTGAAACTCCATTTGAGAACAAAACCACGTTCTCTGTCCTGGTTTCCGTAGCCCTAGACATGGCTGCTAGAGCCAGGGCAGGTTTACAAGTCATGTTGGCATACTCATACGTCCTTCTTGAGGTCTTGATACATTTCTCTCAAGCCTGTCCAAAAGGACACAGCATCTTTTAAGGTAGAGTAACCTGTTTTTCCAGACGCAACAATGCTGCATCAATGAGGGGAGTGTTTTCCAGATACTTCGCTCTTTTACCTTGAAGGGATACAATCTGGAGGTTTTGAATGACATAGAAGTTCTCTTGTCCGTCTTGCCCCACTACCCATTCTTTAACTCCGTAAAGAAAACAGAGAGAGAGAGTTCTTTCTCCAGGCGCTTAAAGAATTGGTTTGCTTAGCTGGGGGTGGAAGGATCTACCTACTTAAGGGCTTCCATAATCGCTTTGACTCGTGGAGGAACCCGAGAGACGTCAAGGCTTCTGACATATTCATCCCCCCCTAAATCGCCAACCGAGGAATCCGGAGAAGCGGCGTAAGGCTGGGAAGGACCCAGATCCTTTGAGCCACGTTAGCCAAGGAGCCAGGTAGAATATACAACTGGCTCAATGTGTGAGATGTATCCCACTTCTTTAGGGACTGCTGCATCACACATTTCACAAGAGACTCCACATCATTGTTATCTGTCTCTTATTCCCAAAACTGCCCAGGCATAACACCGGTCACATAAAGACTTACCCTCAGGGACTCGTGTCCCATATGTCCAGCAGACTCTGTTATCCGAGCAGCTGTCATGGCGGTGGGTGCGGTGACTGGAGGAGGAACGGGAACGTCTCCTCTAGATGGAGGAGGAATGGTAACATCTCCTCTAGTTGAAGGAGGAATGGGAACATCTCCTCTAGTTGCAGGAGGAATGGGAACATCTCCTCTAGTTGCAGGAGGAATGGGAACATCTCCTCTAATTGGAGGAGGAATGGGAACATCTCCTCAAGATGGAGGAGGAATGGTAACATCTCCTCTAGTTAGTTGGAGGAGGAATGCTAACATCTCCTCTAGTTGAAGGAGGAATGGGAACATCTCCTCTAGTTGCAGGAGGAATGGGAACATCTCCTCTAGTTGGAGGAGGAATGGGAACATCTCCTCAAGATGGAGGAGGAATGGTAACATCTCCTCTAGTTAGTTGGAGGAGGAATGGTAACATCTCCTCTAGTTGGAAGAGGAATGTGGAACATCTCCCCTGCTGTTACAATGTTGTGGCCTGGCAAGGTCTCTGTCGTTCTGGATCACGACCTGAGAAGGCTGAAAATATAAAATGTGGGGAGGGGGAAGGCGAGACATGAAATCAAGACGCCAATACTTTGCAACCGTAAGCTCAACCCCTCCCCTCACCTGCACGTACCATGTGCGTGAGGGCTGGCCACACGAAGGCGGAGACTTGTCCATAACCTTTGGACAAAACGTCAAGAGACGGACGGTCTGCAAAAGACCTGAAAATGCCAAAATGTACCAGAGCCAGCCAAAAGAGCAAAAGATTATATAATCTTGCTTACCCCCTTTTTTTTTTTTTTTTTTTTTTTTTTAAGGTAAAGAAATATACTTATACATTACTTCCATCTCTTTATATATAATTTTTTTTTTTAAGAAAAATGTTTCCCTTTGAGGGAGAAGGACTAGGCACTCTGAGGCATTCATCAGGGCAGACCAAGGCTGGAGGGGCTGGAGCTGCTACTGCTCACTGCCTAGGGAGATCCCATTTTGACAGGAGCTAGCAGTTGTTTTCGAATCCCCCGCCTGTGACATCACCGCCCCCCCACCACGCGCCTGCGCTGTGGGGAGGTAGCCGAGCGGCACCCGCACGGCCGCCGGGGTGCCCGTCAATCTGCGCATGCGCGAGCCAAGCCTCGCGCTGAGGCTCCGGCACCTGCGCAATGACGGTGACGGCCATGACTCGGAAGCGCTGCGGCGAGCTGGAACGCAGAAGCGTTCCAATCGCCATGAGGGGTAGCTGGGGATACGGAAAGGCACTGGTAAAAGTGAAAACAGGGGCTACAAACAAAAAACACATAGAAACGACTGCCATGAATATAGGAAGAAAAATAGAGTCGCAGACCTTGCCAGCCGTTGATGCGTCCATGTTCAGGCATACAGAGGCAACCTCCCCTCCACCATTGGGGTATCTAGTGCCTTAAAAGCTTCTCACCCGCCCGTGGCTGGGACCTGAGCTGCACCGCAAAGTGGTATGCCAAATCCCGGAAATATCCAACCGGACGTGAACAGGAACAATCGTGTGTGTAGGTCCATTGGAGGAGGACAAAAAAGGAACACAGTCTATTCAGGTGAGCTCAATCTTATAGGGTATGGGGTCCTATAGCATTGGAGAGGAGGCGGGGTTAACCCACACGTAGGCTGCCATGGAGTCTGTCAGGAAAAGTAAATTCCGACTTTTTTGTACCAGAATAAGGATTTTCTTGTTGAAAGATAGGGCTGCAACAACTGATCGTTTAAATCCACCCCCCCCATGTATTTATTGTACTCAGTGATACAGGTAGGCTTGCGAACGGTACCGCGTCTTCTGTGAAGTTCCACCGAGGTGTCATCGTGGATGGTGGACATGATGTACACGTCTTTTCTATCCCTCCACTTCACAGCCAACACTTCTTCGTTCCTCAAGCTTGTCGATTCCCCCCTTGGAATGTTTGTGGTGACAAGACACTGTGGGAAGCCCTTTCGGTTTTTTCTAGTTGTACCACAGGCCAAAGTTTGTTTGAGATGTAGGTGGCGGAGAAGGGGCAAACTCGTATAATAATTACCCATATAAATATGGTACCCCTTTTGGAGGAGTGGGAATGCCAACTCCCAAACAATTTTCCCACTTATTCCCATGTACGAGGGACACTCAGGGGGCTGGAGCTGGGAATCTTTCCCTTCGTACACGCGGAATGCGTACACGTAACCGGTGGCACTTTCACAAAGCTTGTTAAGCTTCAAGCCATACCTCGCCCTCTTACTGGGTATGTATTGTTTGATTCCCAGCCGGCCTGTGAAATGCACCAGGGATTCGTCCACAGATATATTTTTTTCAGGGACATAAACTTCGGCAAACTTCTGGGAAAAAAAATTAATTAGGGGGCGAACTTTATATAATTTGTCAAAGTTTGGGTGATTTCGGGGGGGCACTGTGAGTTGTCATTGAAATGCAAGAAGCGCATTATGATTTCGTATCGGGACCTGGACATGGCTGCTGAAAAAATTGGCATATGGTGGATGGGTTTGGTCGACCAATACTTATGAATTTCATTTTTTTTTGTAAGCCCCATGTTCAGGGTTATGCCTAAAAACAATTTTAGCTCCACTACTGTTAGCGGTCTCCACTCAAAAGGGCGGGCATAGCTGGAGCTGGGGTTGGCTGCAATAAATTGTTGGGCAAACAGATTAGTTTGGTCCACGATGCCTTGAATCCAATCGTTCGGGAAAAATAAATTTAAAAAATCCATTTGTGTAAATCCTGCAGTGTTGACCTGCACACCAGACTGTGCTGTAAAAGGGGGGATCGTGGCTGACCCTGTGGTAGAAGGCAGCCACAATGGGTTTGCCAAGGAATCTGGAAGATGGGTTTGGGCCCTACTTCTTTGGCGTCCACTTGTGCTGGGTCTTTCCTCCTGGGGTCTAGCAGCGCTTGTACTGGGCCCCTCCTCCTGGGGTCTACCGCCGCTGGCACTGCTGGTAGCTGCCTGGTTTTCAGACCGTCGTCTTTTTGGACGGACTACTTCCTCCTCTAAATCTGATCCTGATGTGCTGCCTTTGGGGGGCTCATATTCCGAATCAGAACCAGAATCTGAACTGAGCGGTGAGAGCTCCCCGTTGCTCTCATCGGTCAGACTCAGGATCTGGTATGCCTCTTCTGGGGTGTACATCTTTCTGGACATAGTGGCTGACTGGCTGTATGTACTCTGGTGGCAAGTGATGAGGTGGTGGGTACTCTGGTGGCAGGTGATGAGGTGGCAGGTACTCTGGTGGCAGGTGATGAGGTGGCAGGTACTCTGGTGGCAGGTGATGAGGTGGCAGGTACTCTGATGGCAGGTGATGAGGTGGCAGGTACTCTGGTGGCAGGTGATGAGGTGGCAGGTACTCTGGTGGCAGGTGATGAGGTGGCGGGTACTCTGGTGGCAGGTACTCTGGTGGTGAGGTGGCGGGTACTCTGGTGGCAAGTACTCTGGTGGCAGGTGATGAGGTGGCAAGTACTCTGGTGGCAGGTGATGAGGTGGCGGGTACTCTGGTGGCAGGTGATGAGGTGGCGGGTACTCTGGTGGCAGGTGATGAGGTGGCGGGTACTCTGGTGGCAGGTGATGAGGTGGCGGGTACTCTGGTGGCAGGTGATGAGGTGGCGGGTACTCTGATGGCAGGTGATGAGGTGGCGGGTACTCTGAGGTGACAGGTACTGAGGTGACAGGTACTCTTTATTTAGGAGGGGCGATCTGGGCACAGTAGTACATGTAATTAGTAACTCACTGTTAGCTGATCTCTTCTCCTCACACTGGATCGGTGTGTGAGGAGAAGAGCCCAGCAACAGCAGTTACTGTGTGACTGTGTGTGTTTGTTTACATTAGTGACCGGCTGTGATTGGACACAGCTGGTCATGTGTTGCAGAGCCATGTCATTGGCTACAGTGATCGGGGCTGAGCTGTATCCAGGGGAAAAGCCTCAGCCCTGATCACCGCTCTGATCACTCCTCTTTCGCCGGAACCCGCCTAATACACGCTTCCCAATTCCGCTCTGCATCCGCCGTTACCGACGTTCCGCCACCCGCCGCCGCCGCCGCTTCAATACCCCCATCGGGGAACGGCTGTGTCCTGAGGGACACAACGGTACCCCGATCGCCGCTCTGCAGGCCCCCGGGGGCCCGCAGTAGCGGCAGAAAGCCGAGGCCGTCATATGACGCCCACCCAGGATGGGAGATCCCATCTGTGGACGTCATTTGACTATGGCCGGGTATTGAAGCGGTTAATGAGGTTGGTGTCCCTTGTTAATTAGGCATAGGGGGGTTTATTTTCCCAAGTCAAATTAATTTTTCACTACAAGTGCAAATTGTACTTGGAATTGCACAGAAAGAGCATTTTGAAGTGCATTCGCTGTGGATCTGAGGGGCACATGCAAGGAACCACAAAAAAAAAAATTAAAACCTTTTTCTTGCACATGATTGTATGATGATATCAGCAGAGCTTCCCCTCATTTCAGCTCTTCCCCTCAGATTTACAGCGAATGCACTTCCAACAAGTGCACTTGCAGTTCAATTTCTAAAGTGCACTTTTCGCTAGTACTTTGCACTTGATTTTCTAAATGATTTAGCCTTTTGGAACAAACACACATAGGGGTTGATTTACTAAAGGGAAAAAGACTGTGCACTTTGCAAAGTGCAGTTGCCCTCTGCAAGAGCAGTTTATCCAGAGCTTAGTAAATGAGCAGAAGCTCTGCTGACTTCCATCATCCAATCATGTGCAAGCAAAAATGCTGTTTTTTGAATTTTCCTTGCACAGGATTGGGTACTCTTTGCAAAGTCAAGCCTTACCTCATTTACTAAGCTCTGGAGCAATTGCACTTGCAGAGGACAACTGCACTCTGCAAAGTGCACAGTCTATTTGCTTTTATTAAATCATCCCCAAAGTCTTTTTGACCTGTACCTGCCTACTTCCAAACAAAATGTCGTTTTGGAATCAAATCACATAGTCAATAATGTAATGTAACTAAAAAATCCATTTATTTTGGTTAACAAAAAATTAGTAAGGCAACACTGGAGACACTTTTGGAATCTGTAAAGCCTTTCGTCCCCCAGGACACACATCAAGTTTGAGGACAAGAAAATTGGTATCTTGCGTCTAAGGAGCACAGGGTGCACAGTCAGACCAGACAGAAGCCAGACAATCACTTTCGACTCTTCCGTGGAGCCTTCCCTGCACGCTTCTCTGCAGCCTTCCTTGGAGGCTGTGCCTCTGGTGGTGTACTTGGGGCAGGAGGAGGAGGAGTGGCTTCATCTGCTAGATAGGTTGTAGCAGTAAGCTGCCCTCTCAAGCCCTTCTGATAGGCCTGCCAAATCAGACCCTCACAGAGGAGGCGTTGCCCCTTTTCCAGTTCCAGCAATCTGCTGGCCATATATGTCCCATACGCCTCCTCTGCATTGGTTGTTGTGCTTATTATTTTGCTGGCTTCACGAATGAGGGCTAGGGATTCCTCCTCAGTTTGTGTCATTCTTCTGGGCCTTTTGGTGGTAATGAAGGGGGAGGCACCTGACACTCTGTGCGGCTTCTACTGGGCCCAGCCACAGCCTCCTCCTCTCTCCTACTGGGCAAGGACATCTCCTGTCTCCCACTGGGGAAGGCCTCCTCCTGGCTAAGGTCATCCTGTGTCAAGAAAAGGGACATAGTTGTAATTTTGGGATACGCAATCACACACAATTTTCAGCTCATGACTTGTAAATCTAATTCTAAACAAATAGTAAAGGCTATTTGACCCCACCATTATTCCAGCTGATCAACAATATCTGAAGTACATAGGCGTGCGCACAGGGTGTGCCAGGTATGCCTGGGCACACCCTAATCGCCTTGTGTGGTGCATATTCCCCCCTGTTTAAACCACTGATATTTCATCCCCCAAAAAAATGTTACAAAATAAAATAATTTATAAAAAAATAAAATAAAACTACTGACACTGTCCACTGCCCTACTGACACCATCAGTACATATACACATGCATATGTATTTGAGCTTTGGGGTGCACACCCTAATGCAAGAGGCTGCGCACACCTATGCAGAAGTATATTTTTGGCCACTACTGTCTAGTGATATGTCTACATATTAATATTTGTGATGAAGTCATTTTTTATGAAGCATTTAAAAATTTGAGACGTTAACATCATTAATAACATTTACACAATCAAAATTCCACAAAACAGGATACCTGGCTGAAGCTGGGCGCATCCACTTCATCAAGGATGAAAAGGCCCAGTTCTTCCTAGGACTCCTCAGCTGGGGTGGAGGTGGATGGAAGGCTGAAGGGAAGAGTGGGGGGAAGGCTGGAGGGAAGGGTGGGGGGAAGGGTCGAAAGTGATTGCCTGGCTTCTGTTTGGTCATCCAGGAATCGCATTTTGTTATAGTACCACAACTTGGGGACATAAACTTGTTCGGCTGCTGCTCCCGATCTGAGCGACTCCTGGATTTTATCGTGTTCCCGCTTATACATGTTTCGCAAGATACCAATTTTCTTGTCCACAAACTTGAGGTCTGCCTGGGGGACTCGAGTCTTCACAAACTCTAAAAGTGTGCTCAGTGTTGCCTTCCTTACATCTCTATTGAAATATAGTGGGTGTTTGACCTCCCACAGGTTTTTGTTTTCCTGATATAAATCTATAAATCTGGACAAAAAATCAGCTTCTTTAAAGGGATTCATTTTTGCTGAAAGACAAGACACAAGATCAAAACTGTAATGTCAGTCAGAACTCCCAGGATTATTTTGTGAAGAATCTAGGGGAC
Source organism: Lithobates clamitans (assembly GCA_037952925.1). Lineage (NCBI taxonomy): Eukaryota > Metazoa > Chordata > Amphibia > Anura > Ranidae > Lithobates > Lithobates clamitans. Next base: position 168,352 of record JBBGZY010001726.1, on the reverse strand, counting down.
ACATATACACAAACACACCCACGTTTAATCTTACCTTCGTTTCTGACGCTCGCTACTTCCGCACGGACATACGTAGGCCATCGTAATAGCTTTATAAACACTGCGCATGTGTCATGCTCCGCCTGCGTCGCCCGCCCCTGACGTTCTTTAGTATGATTTGTCCCCGCCCCTTCACTCTTCGTTGCGCAGTGGGAGTAGATAGAGAAAGATGACGGAGAGATTAACTGGAAGTAGCGCGCAGGAAAGCCCGGAGCCACTACCATCCACATCCCGGAGGAGATATAAGGCCACCAACATGGCTTTTGAAGAGATGGAGATGGTGTCCATATTGAGAAGGGAGGACTACGATGGGAAAAAAGGACCGTACACACGATGAATATGCGTAAGGACAAAATAATGTCCTCAGTTGTCACTGCTCTAGAAGCTAAATTTGGCACTAAACGTTCGAAAGAACAATTGAGGAAGCGGTGGTTTGACATCAAAAGTAGGGAGCCAGAACAATATTGGCAAATAAAGAAGCTGCTTAAAAAAAGTAAGTACTGCTTAAAAAAAGTGTGTTTCCCAGCAGGCAGCGGGGAGGGAGCAGGAAGTGTCGTAAATAACCGCAGATTCTGCAGCTATCTATGCCGGAAGTGGGTACAGATACCCCCCTCCCCTCTGAAAGGTGCCAACTGTGTCACCGGAGGGGGGGAAGAATCTGATGGGTGGAACTCCACTTTAACTTGCAAGCTGATTCAAATTTTTTTCGTTTACACAGCATCGTTCGTAAAGACCGTCCTTTGTAAAATACATATGATACTAAAGAAAATTACGTTATTTTTTCGCCCAATACGATGGTACAGGGTTGGACATACATTTAGGTCTTGATCATTTGTCGTATTCCCAAAATTTGTTGATGTGGTGTAGATGTGTTTGAAAATATAATGCTTCTTCAAAAATGATTCAGTGTAATGTAGGGACAGGACACAGCAGCTGTTTCAACATCTGGACTCACGAGCACTAGTGTACTATGTGACCATAAAGAAATTTTTGAGGGGTAATACACATAGGAGATCATTGAGGTGTCTGCATCTGTGAAACTTGCATGAAAATGTGTATTGTTTATAATTGTTGTTCAGAGGGAATTTTCATCCTGTCTTCTAAATTTTTGAGGACAAAAAAAAAGGCAATTGTCCACAACTCATAACCAACGTTTCATATTAATTATAAGGATAGAAAATATCACTGTGTCTTAACTATATCTTTTGTTGAATTATCATAGGGGAGAAAAGACTCAGACAACAGTCCAAGGATCCCAGGACCCCCCAAGTCACCAGCCTGAGGCTGAAGATACCCCAAGCCCCAGCCCAAGACCGTGCCCACCCAACGAGCTGGAGGAAGTGTGCGAGCTTTCAACCCCACCAAGTGAGTGACTGACACCCCAGCTTAAGGTAATCTTTTTAGATTTAGGCGTGCATATTTTAACCCATTTTTTTTTTTTACACACATTTTAGGTGAGCTTCTGGTTGTGGAAGGCCAAGCGGCAGAGGCATTCAGCACAGACAGTGCCCAAAGACTTATTGGCCAGATAATGTTGTGGAATGGCCAAATTGATCGAATGCGTGACCAAATTGACAGCATGAAAATTCGCCTGGACTCCATGCAACAGGAAATGAAGAACACGATTGATGTTTTGGGCAGAATATAATAACGTTTTGCCTTAAAACATCAATCATGTTCTTCATTTCTTTGTCAAGTTTGTTTCTTGTTCCAATTTTGTAGTTTTTTCCTTAAAAACAATATTTTTGCAGATGCAGACGGTGTGTCATTGTGTGCTATCTTCCATCAGGGGATATCAATGTACTTGTTTTGTGTTTGCAACCCCCCTTCATCATCAAAAATTTTTTTTGTGAGAGGAACAAAGGGATTGCACACACAAAACACGTACATTGCTCCCCCATGGTGGGATATAGCACATGTTGACTTGACCCTTTTTTAATACATAATTTTGAGCATCTGGAAAATTTAGGATTTACAAGGGTGACATCACCAGCACCGTTATTAACATGTTGAACTTTGTTAGTTCTTTTATTTTTTTGTATGTTTTTAAAAACACTGTTGTTAATTGTAATTTTGTAAACAAGGTCCATTTTTGTTTAAATATGCCTTTAAAAAAAAATATATATATATATTTTAAGGTTATTAAACAAACAAAAAAATAAGGTTCCAAAAAAAATGCACTTTTCAATGTGCACACAGTAAAATGTATTTACTACCTCAATGTGTGTGGCTGATTATTTATCAATAAGATGTTTTGCTAATTTTGGTGTGGTTACAGTGACAAAGGGCCTTATTAACTAAAGGTAAATGCACTTGCCACTACTACAAGTGCACTAGGAGACAGACAAAACTAAATGCAAACAAGAAGAAAAACAAGGTATTTTAGACAAAATTTATTTTCTTTAAAAATTATAGCTCTTGTTGAATAGCAATGGCCCCCCGACCATTAAAATAATTCACATATCGGTCACGCACTTGACGTGCGGTTTGGGGGGCCAAGCCAATACGGCTAATTTCCAGGCCTGTCAGTGTTTGATCAAGTACAAGTCCAGCCTCAGGCCCAACAGAGGTCATATATGTGGCGGAATGTCTTAAAAAATTATGGAGTATGCAGCAAGCCAGTATGACATGATTAATTTTATAGTCCGCCAGATTTATGGCTGAGAGGAACAAATGGAACCGGCTGGCCAGAATACCAAAGGCATTCTCCACAACTCTTCTTGCTCTGGCCAGCCGGTAATTAAATACCCTCCTCTCAGGGGTGAGTGTCCTTTGGGGGAACGGCCTCATCAAGTGCACACCGAGAGCAAACGCTTCATCAGCGATAAAAACTATGTATGGAGACGCTGGCACAGCTTGGTCTGTGCAAGGACTCCTCCATCAGACATCCGGCCGTTCTTCCCCACGTCCAAACAGAAAGTCCAAATGTACCGAGACCACCGCCATCAAAACTACACTATGGAACCCCTTGTAGTTATAGAAATAAGACCCCGAATGGGGTGGTGGCACAATGCGGACATGCTTCCCATCAATCGCCCTGGCACAGTTGGGAAAGTCCCAATGGTCAGCGAACTGGGAGGCCACAGTCTGCCATTCCTGTGTACTGGAAGGAAACTGGAGTAAAAAAAAAAAAATATAAGATAAGTACTTTTAAACATAACTTGGATATCAGATTACACAAAAACATTATTGAACAACAGCAGTCGAACATTAATATGTGTGTTTGTAATTTTAATTCTAAAAAACATAAGGCCCACTTATAAGATTACTCACCCCCTCTGATGGCCCATTGATCAGTTTGAATGTGGGGGGAGGGGTACTAATTTGGTTAATAAACACACCTGACAGTTTCAAGCATTTGAGGGGGTGGGGGGGAGGGGTTCTAATTAGGTTAATAAACACACCTGACAGTTTCAAACATTTGAGGGGGTGGCTGTGGCGTATCCAGGGTATGGCAGATATGGCAAGTGCCATGGGTGCCATATGAAGGGGGCGTTCATGAGTGGCTGGGTAGCAAGGCACTTATGCATAGGTGGGGCACTGGGTGTCATGACTTTTTTTTTTCTTGCGGAGCTGCCAAAAATCTATTCCAGCATCTCAATGGAAACTCAGACACTAGACAGGAGCAGCCGGGATCCTGCAGGGGGAGGAGAAGACGTGCAGACACGGAGGGCACCCCAGCCCTTCCTGGACGACTTTACTGAGAACTCAGATTATGCTGAGGAAGGGGCCGCTGAAGAAGAGGGATTCTGGCAGTGAACTTGGTCCAGTCCAGCCCCGCCCTTTCCCCCTTTAGAGCCTGACCGGCAACCTGTCAGATCACTCTGCACAGATTTGAGGGTTCAGTGAAGAGTTATGGGACATCGGATCAGAGATGGAAGCTCCATGATTGGCCGATGGGCATGTTGTTTATGTACAGACGGCCGACCAGGAACAGAACTTGCAAGAGACCAACTGCAAAGTCAGCCACAGTAAGAGAAACAACAACCTGAGGAACCGGAGGAGGAGGGGGGGTGAGGATGGAATTCTGAGCATTCTTGTGATTACTGTGTGTTGTGGGTGATATGAGGGCCGGTGCCAGAATATTACACAGTGCCCTTCACATGAGAGAGAATAGTGTGTTCACTCTACGTGTCCTTATGTTACTCCACCCCTCCTCTTGTTACCCCCCCTTCTGTCACACTGCCCAGGTACCCCCCCCCCCTCCTGTCACACTGCCCAGGTACCCTAGCCTCCTGTCACACTGCCCAGGTACCCCAGCCTCCTGTCACACTGCCCAGGTACCCCAGCCTCCTGTCACACTGCCCAGGTACCCCCCCCCCCCTCCTGTCACACCGCATAGGTATCCCCCTCCTATCAAAATTCTAGGTCTCCCTCTCCAATTACAATGCCAAGGTGCCATCTGTGTCATAGCGAAGAGTCACTCCAATTCCTGTGCCCCATCCTTGGTGTAAGCTGTATGTTCAACTCATACTGCACAGTCTCAAGTAACCAGCACACTGAACCACTGCACACTGGGATAGAGATCACCTTGCTAATCCTTCTGGCACCCAAAGAGGGAAGAGCAAATGTTTTACACAGGACAGTGCACATATAGCAAGTCTGTTCTGTGTGGCTTTCCAAAAAAGTGGACCTTCATATGCTGAGATGTACTGAAAAAAAAAATTATATATATATGTGGCCCTAAGACCGAGACAAATGTGGATCACATAAACACGCGACAAGACTCACAACATAAATAGACCTGAGGTGTGGCTTTTGGTCGTCTGGTAGGTATGGCAAGAAAAGGGGCCAAAAATAACCAGGTAGGGAAGTATCTTTATTGCCTCTAACCTCAGAGTGAGCTTGGAGAAAGGGCCATCTTGAGGGAATATATATATCTGGTAAAGCAGGCATACTTTCTCCTGCCTAGCTTCTTGGTCACATGGTCTGGTACTCCGTGCTGAGATGTGGCTGAGGCTGCGCCGATCCAAAGGAATATCCAGAATACCACCCGGGGTCTAGGCCTAAGTTGACCTGTAGGACTCAAACATGTTTAATAAACTGATTTTCACTCAGGGGGTTGACCTGGAAAAGGCAGTAACGGGCTGGAGACTGGCTGGCTGGGTAGTTGAAAGAGCAGAAGGTCAAAAGATCATTGCTGAGCACCAGGCGTTGCTGGTTCTAAAGAAGTTTATATCCACTCCGGGTCCGGTTTGTTGCGTTTTGGAGACCGTAAGATAAAAGGAGATAGTGGCTTGGATACCGGCCAGGTACAGCCTAATAGGGGTATGTGGGAGAGCCAGCTGTGTGTGGCAATAAGATATAAAGGCTAGGACATGAGTGACGTAATCTACTGTGGTTCCGGGACAAGTGGCAAGGAACCTACGGCAGGTGTTCCAGGCCGTGGGATAAGCCTTTAGTGTGTTGCTAGGCAGTAAGTGGTTGATGAGCCGGGTTGCATTGGCAAGGTGTGGCTTCAATCCATTGTTAGTTGAGACCAAGGTGGGATAGGAGTGGATGATGGGTCGGCTCCGGGTTCCTGCCGGAAGAAGGAGACAAAATTGTAGCGGGACAGTGCATCGGCTGCGGTATTGCACTTGCCAGGGATATGCTTACAGTAACTGTTAAATTTGGTGATGTAGTGACAATTGCAGCAGACTGCGCAGGAAGGACTTGACAGGGGAGCGACTTGGATCTGCCCCTATTAATGATGTCAGCTGTAACCTGGTTATCTGTGGTGAAGAGCTCTGTCTAATCTGTCCACGTGTGGCCCCAGACTTGGGCTGCTGCCACGATGGGGTACAGCTCAAACAATGACAAAGATCGAGGGAAACCAGGAATCAGGCAGATTTCCGGGGGCCCAAGGTCTGGCAAACCAGTGATGGCCAAAAATTGCAGCAAAGCCAGTGGAGGCTGCAGCATCTGTGACTACCTGGGGCGACTGAGCTGATACTGAGGGAAAAACATTGATATATCATTCCAGTTGAAGAGGAACTCGTCCCACATAGCCAAGTCTGCTATTACTGCTGTGTCTAGTCTGAGGACTTGGTCGGGTCCTGCACTCGGGCAAGAAAGACTAAGAGCCTTGAGATGAACGACCGCCCCTGAGGAATTGTTCTCATAGCGAAATTGAGCATGCCTATCAAGGACTGCAGCTGTCTTTTAGTACATTCCTGTGACCGGGGTAAACACCTGAATGACCAACCTAACACAAGTTAATTTGTCAGAAGGCAGGCTAGGCTGCATGGCGTGCGTATCCAGGACGATGCCTGAGAAACTTATGAAATGTGTTGGGCCTTCCACTATGTGTTCATTGAGATTGTTGAAGACCTCTCTTAGCTTGTCTAGATCTACCGGGGGGGTATGTCTAGGTATTCGATAAGCAGAAAATCGTCCAGATAAGGGATAACCCTGTGACACTGGGCCTGGTGTGACAGGTTCAAGTGAGGGATTGGGCGAAACTGTCAGCTTTGTGGGCGAAGTGGCGACAAGAGTTCCGTGACTGTGAGGCTCCAGTCAGAGCTTATCTGGAACTGGGCAAGTCTCGCTGCTACTTTGGCTGAAAATGACCGATGGTCGTAGAAGGAAAAACCTCCATATTTGTAAGCAAGATCTGTCACTGCATGAAGGTATAAGTCCCGCTCCTCCCTCCTGCTGAGGGTGGCTGAACAAAGTACATCTCTGAACATCCCGAAGGCCAGGGCAAACTCAGTGGCTGACAGCTTACGACTGAGGCTGGGGTCTCTCGACTTGACAACCACTGAGACATCCCCCCCAGGCATATGATTTGTTGACAGCTAAGTCATGGATTGAGATGAGCAGGGATGCCAACTGACGTCTTTGCCCTCCAATATATCCTCCCTGATGCTGGTCGGGACAAGATGAACGGGGAGGACGATAGGTGCAGAGCCTGGTGTACCTGCAGAAGGAGAAGCTGTCATCAGGACCATGACCAGGTCCAGGAGGGCCATGGATGGGCAAACTTTCAAAGGTGTGACTCTGGTCTGGATGTCCGAACTGTTGCGGCTAAGGGGGAGACCAAAGAGTGCGGCTGGGCCCCGTGGATGGATTGTAGGGATGCCTGTTGGGCCCAGCTGCAGCTGGAGGCGGGAAGAGAAGCCTGAAAAGCTTTGCCTTCCTGGCCGTTAGCAGGAAAGGGAATATCCCTGCGACTCAGCTATGAGTTTGGGGATGTTCCGTCCCCTGAGGGACTGCAGGCAGCTGCGCTCTGAGCCACTTGTGGGGGGTAACAGAGGGGCGGGTGTGAAGTCCTCGCTGCCAGAAGACAAAAAGGGGGCTGGGTGCTCATGTTTAAGAGGAGTCATAGCCATAGGATAGAGAGCGGAGTGGTAAAGAGAAAACTCAGAGAGGAGGAAAAAAGGAAGAAGTACAGAAAAAGGAATGATAGGCATAGACAGGAGCTGACAGAGTTCTGTTGTGCAGAACTTATGTTGACTGGAAATTTAGAAAACTCAGAAGAGTGTGTGGTGACCGAGGTGGGCCAGGAGGTGACTGGCCAGATAACCGATAGCTTGGGTGCCTGTCTGTGGCAAGCACAAACCTGAAGACCTGAACCCCAGGGCGTACTGGGGCGAGAAGTAGAAGTCTGGTACGCCTACGTAGGAATGTTGCGGTCTGTAGGGGGTGACGTGTGCTCGGCCTGCTAACATTTGCACTGCCAGCAAGTCTACTGTTAAGCGACCTTGTCTGCGAGGTGAAGGGTCGCCCTTCGAAAACAGAGTGTCATGTATAGACATATGTGACAGAACTAACGCCTGGAGATCACGTCCAATGATGTATGTGAAGTAACGGTATAGTGAAAGGGTGCTGCAGAATGATGTGATAGAAAAGCCCATGAACTAGGCCCTGACTGACGCTCTAGTAGCGAGGTCCTGGTTATGATCGAAACTCGGTCGACCGGGAACACCTGCAGTAGGGGGTGACATGAGTGCAACAAGATCTTTTTTTTTTTTTCCTTTTTTATGTGTCCCCCTTGTATGCGACTGGCCCTGGTGAAGATGCAAACATTGCGTTTTGTTTTTTTTACCTGGGAAATAACGTCCAACCTGGTACAGGATGGAACCTGAATTCGACTGACCTGAGGGATAAAAGATAGATGAAAACGATGAGTGGCTCATATGAATGCCACTGGAGACGAGTGACCGAATAAGTGCAACTAAAAAATGAAGTGGGCTGTATGAGCACCACTGAGTGTGCTTGCAGCGATTGCAAGGAGTATATGTTGAGATGCATGTTTGCAGCGATTGCAAAATGGGTATATGCTGAGATGTGTGTTTTTGTAGCGATTGCAAGGAGTATATACTGAGATGCGCGTTTTGCAGTGATTGCAAAAATGGGTAAATGCTGAGATGCATGTTTTGCAGCGATTGCAAGTGGGTAAACACTAAGATGCGTGTATTTGCAGTAATTGCAAGGAGTTTATACTGAAATGCATGTTTTGCAGTGATTGTATACGGGTAAATGGTAAGTGCGTGTATTTGTAGCAATTGCAAGGAGTTTGTAACGAGATGCATATTTTACAGAGATTGCAAAATGGGTATATGCCGAGATGCGTGTTTTTTGCAGGAAATGCAAGGAGTTATGACGAGATGCCCATCTTGCAGCAAATGCAAGGAGTTATGACGAGATGCCCATCTTGCAGCGATTGCAAGGAGTTATGACGAGATGCCCATCTTGTAGCGATTGCAAGGAGTTATGACGAGATGCATGTCTTGCAGCGATTGCAAGGAGCTATGATGAGATGCGTGTTCTTGCAGTGATTGCAAAATGGGTATATGCTGAGATGCGTGTATTTGCAGCAATTGCAAGGAGCTATGATGAGATGCGTGTTCTTGCAGTGATTGTAAAATGGGTATATGCTGAGATGCGTGTTTTTTTTGCAGCGATTGCAAGGAGTTAGCAGATGCGTATCTTGCAGCGATTGAAAGGAGTTTATACTGAGATGCATGTTGCAGCAATTGCAAAAATGGGTAAATGTTGAGATGCGTGATCTTGCAATGATTGCAAGGAGATTATACTGAGATGCATGTTTTTGCAGCAATTCCAAATGGGTAAGTGTTGAGATGCGTGTTCTTGCAGCGATTGCAAGGAGTTTATACTGAGATGCATGTTGCAGCAATTGCAAATGGGTATATGCTGAGATGCGTGTTTTGCAAGGAGTTATGATGAGATGCGTAGCTTACAGCGATTGCAAGAAAGGTCACCTACTGATAGGCGAAAAAGAAAAGGATAGCAGAAATTGTATATGTAGGAAGGAACTGCGAAGTGGCATACGTAACGAATAGTAGATTTGTTATAGGGACTGTTACGTATTGGTGTGTGGGATACTCGTGACGCGAACCGTTGTGCGACTAGGTTCGGAGTGGACTGTGATGCATGTAGCTGCTGAGGTGATGTGAATCGGACAAAAAATAAATAATGAATCGTAGGGTATGGTAAGAACCACGACAAATTGGTGTGCAGGATAAGACCGATGCAAACGGTTGTGCCGCCGAGGCGACTAGGCTTGAATCCGACTGATTCGTATGACATGAAAGCAATACGAAACAGTCAGTAGAAAATTACATAAACAACGAACCATTTGTGGGGTACAACAGGGACTAATAAGAACCAGTGAGCGGGATGCATCCGATGCGAACCGTTGTGCTGCCGATGCGACTAGGTTCGAATCGGATTGTAGCAGGTATGCAATATGAATCGGTTGTAAAGAGATGGCACTGATACAAATCGGTTGTAAGATGTATGAAGTGAATCCAATACAAATCGGTTGCAGCGTGTTTACCACACCTTACTTCTAAAACCGAACACATACCAACCACCCAGCCCCCCAGGCTAATCAAAGTGCAGATAAGGCCCCATGTGGGTCTAATTACCACATTAATGAGACACAGAACCCATGCAAATAATACATGCTGATCTCCAAATGGATGAGACGGCAACCCCATAGACAGTGAATCCTATGAGAAAATGAATCCTGTATCGAGTGATATCAGAGAATAACCGACAATGGCTCAGAGGCTTGGATCTATGAACGAATCAAATGTTTGTGAATAGGATGACAAGCAAGGCAGAGCGAGCCTGCAAATCTAAGTTTGCAGGTATAGGAAACATATCCAATGGTAACATTGCATATGAACAAAAAGGTTTGAACCCTACCTGCAACACCAAGCGAGAACCGCCGACGAAGACGCCGCAACCCACTTGTAATCGAACGCACAGACTTATGAACACAAGGTGAGCTGGGAAGAGACAGCACAGTGACATGTAGTATCATGCACTGAAACTGACAAAGAGGAAGGGGAGGTGGTCAGCTTAAATACCCTCCGGGCTCCTCCCATAAATTCAGGCCAGCACACTGGCCTTTTAACATATATATATATTATTAGCAGAAATGCAATATCTTTACAATTTTTGTGAGACAACTTTGTGATCAGTGATGTGCACCTGCTGTTTATTCATGGTCCAGCAAAAGGCATGACATTTTGTTTGAGCTGCCCTTCACCATTGACATGCAGGAATATGTAGGGGCTTGTTCACATGTGCTTTTGAGGGGTGGTGAGGAGGCGTTGTATCACTTCCACACTGTGTGCTTTAACCCCTTGAACTTCACACTGCACGCAGTTTTGGAGAGCTTGCAGAGCACCACCATTTATTTGAATTTGTCACTGTCAGTGGGTACTACACCTGCTAAAAGCAACAGGGGGTGTAATTGCAGTTGTAATTTTTATGTAGTGCCAATCCATAATTTTTTTTTTGTTTTGCATTTTATAGTGAAAGGTATCATTTATTTTTCACTGGGGGGGGATATATATACATGTTAGATTGTTCATACTTCCCAGAAGGAGAATGTTATGATGCACTAGGATTGGTTGGACTGGGTGGTCTGCGTTTCCTCCCCACACTCAAAGTGTACAAAATCCAGCACTTCCACATCATGTGGCTGAAGATACTGTCCTACAGTTAGGTTGGGCTCCCGTAGGAAAGCCTGGGCCAGCATCCTGGTTTCTGTCTCCCCAGCAGACTCATCTTCTAGAGAACCCAGGGTCGATGGGCTCATGCCCACCACATGTTGGCCCAGTCTACGCCCCAGTTCAGTAATGTTGCTTTTGCAGTGTTCATTTGGCTTGCAAACAACCAAGGCTCCATACTTCCCAAATGCCATGTTAGCCAAGGAAGGCGTATCTGCAGGTAGGGAGCTATGCATGTATGAACCAATAAACATACTAGAAGGGACAGTGACCCATGCAGCTCTCTTCATGGTCATGTTCTCGCCCAGTTTTCCAATTGTCATTTCAATCCATAATTTGTTAATTGAAAGATTAAAGAGCTTGACTTGTGGTTTTGTTAGCTGTTTTTTTTGTTAAGGTTTTTGCAAAAATGGGTTTCAAATGTTTTGACAGGGGCACAGTTTCAGTGCTTGCCATAGGCGCCATTTTCACTAGATATGCCTCTGGGGGTGGGGGAGGGGTTCTAATTAGGGTCAAAAACACACCTGACAGTTTCAAACATTTGAGGGGGTGGGGGAGGGGTACTAATCAGGTTAATAAACACACCTGACAGTTTCAAACATTTGAGGGGGTGGGGGAGGGTCAAACAGTACAATGGAGCAGACGATATACATTGTTCAAGGGACTATAGGCTAGAGATATAAATGGACCCAGGATTGCATGGTGGGGAGGTTATTTAAGATAAATATGCATGTAGGGCAAAAAAATATTAATGTCAAAAAACAGGCATGCATGAAGATAAAGGGGACATTCACAGCATATTCCAAGCATGGTAACTAGGTAACGAGGACATTTAGACAATACATTAGCAAACATTTAATACATATCATGTAATGTTAAAGGATACAACTTACCTTCATATAATCCTTCTGCAGGACCTGAATGATGGCAGAACAAGTCTCTGGGATTATTATCCCCAGAGCCGGGGGGGAGATGCCTGTCGAGAACTTCAAGTCCTGAAGACTTCTCCCAGTCGCCAAGTAACGTAAAGTGGCAACTAGCCTCTGCTCTGGACTGATGGTTCGCCTCTTGCAGGTATCCTGCCTGCTGATATAGGGGGTCAGCATAGACAGCAGACGCTCAAAGACGGGGTCCGTCATCAGGAGATAATTCCTGAAATCCTCAGGATTATTCTCACGGATCTCACGGAGCAAAGGCATATGCGATAATTGGTCATGCTGGCGCAACCAATTCTTCATCCATGAACTCCTCCTCGCCCTGTTCATGGACTGGACTCGGGTCAAAGTATTAACCCCAACACCAAGTCCCCACGCAGCATGAACTCGAGAACGAGTACGTCCACGCGACGTGGCTTCAAAACGGTCGGCTGGTCAAACAAACAAACTTATAACAAACGCACTGAAGAACAGCAAGTCCTATGAAGAACGACCTGAAAATCAGGAACAAGCGGACCAGAACGGCCTGCAAGGCAGGGTACGAACTGACCAATACGCACTGAAAAGCAGATACAAACCTCACAAGCACAAACTGAACCGCAGAAAACGATCAAAATAAGCTGAAGTGTGAAAAGCGCAAATCGTCTCTAACCAAACTTCTACTAACACGAGATAAACACGAGATTAGCAGAAGGAGCCCAAAGGGTGCCGCAGTGGGGCTTGAACTTCCTTTTTATAGTCCCGTCGTACGTGCTATACGTCACCGCGTTCAAAACCAGCGGACTTTTGGAGTGATCGTGTGTGTCCAAGTCCGTCCGTTTTTAAGTCCGGCGCACCTAGCTGACAAAGTCCGGCGTAAAGTCCGCTCGTGTGTACGCGGCATTACTTCCAAACCACAGGGCTGCTCTGCTGCTTCTAAAGATCCCTGTGGGCTATTAGTCTTCTACTGCTGAAAAGTGTGCTATTGTTGCTTTGCCATACCTCCCAACTTTCAGACTTGAAATAAGGGGACACGTGAGGGGAAAAAAAGGACCTATGCACGCTGTAGCGATAAGTGGGCATGACTAGGCTGCTTTCACACTGCTCCGTAGTAAAAAAACACGGTATATACCTTTTTTTGCTGCATTCTAGATGCATTTTGTGCATTTTCTGGTTGCCTGCATCTGTAAAAAATGAACCTGTGATTTAAAATTAGGATATCAAAAACACAAACTTGGTGCGTTTTTTTGCCGCATTATAAATTCAGTTAAATGGGAAGCTGCATTTTTGTTGCAGTTTTAAAAACTGCACAAAAGATACAGCTTGCAGGACTATTCAAAACCTACCACACCTGCAGGGCAGTGGGGGGAAGAGTCCTATAGGATTTAACCACTTAAGGACCGCCTCACGCCGATGTACATCGGCAAGGTGGCATGGGCAGGCAGAATCACGTACATACACGTGATCTGCCTCCTGCGGGCGGGGGGTCCGACTGAACCCCCCCGGTGCCCGAGGAGGTCCGCTATTGTCCAGCGGCGATCGGAGGTGAGGGGGAGACCATCCATTCGTGGCCCCCCCTCGCGATCGCCGCCGGCCAATAGAATCATTCCTATGCTGCTGTATGCTAAACAGCAGCAAAGGAAATGATGTCATCTCTCCACGGCTCGGTATTTTCCGTTCCGGCGCCAAGGAGAGAAGACTGGAATGTGAGTGTAAAACACACACACACAGTAGAACATGCCAGGCACACAAAACACCCCCCTTTAGCCCCGATCCCCCCCCCCTGATCACCCCCTAATTACCCCTCCCCCCCCTGTCACACTGACACCAAGCAGTTTTTTTTTTTTTCTGATTACTGCATGGTGTCGGTTTGTGACAGTTAGTGTGGTAGGACAGTTACTGTTAGCCCCCTTTAGGTCTAGGGTACCCCCCTAATAAAGTTTTAACCCCTTGATCACCCCCCGTCGCCAGTGTCACTAAGCAATCATTTTTCTGATCGCTGTATTAGCGTCACTGGTGACTCTAGTTAGTGAGGTAAATATTTAGGTTCGCCGTCAGCGTTTTATAGCGACAGGAACCCCCATATACTACCTAATAAATGTTTTAACCCCTTGATTGCCCCCTAGTTAACCCTTTCACCACTGATCACCGTATAACTGTTACGGGTGACGCTGGTTAGTTCGTTTATATTTTATAGTGTCAGGGCACCCGCCGTTTATTACCGAATAAAGGTTTAGCCCCCCGATCGCCCGGCGGTGATATGCTTCGCCCCAGGCAGCATCAGATTAGCGCCAGTACCGCTAACACCCACGCACGCAGCATACACCTCCCTTAGTGGTATAGTATCTGAACGGATCAATATCTGATCCGATCAGATCTATACTAGCGTCCCCAGCAGTTTAGGGTTCCCAAAAACGCAGTGTTAGCGGGATCAGCCCAGATACCTGCTAGCACCTGCGTTTTGCCCCTCTGCCCGGCCTGGCCCAGCCCACCCAAGTGCAGTATCGATCGATCACTGTCACTTACAAAACACTAAACGCATAACTGCAGCAACCAGTGGCCTAGTACACCCCGGTCATAGTCAAACCAACACTGCAGTAACACTTGGTGATGTGGCGAGTCCCATAAGTGCAGTTCAAGCTGGTGAGGTGGCAAGCACAAGTAGTGTCCCGCTGCCACCAAGAAGAAGACAAACACAGGCCCGTCGTGCCCATAGTGCCCTTCCTGCTGCATTCGCCAATCCTAATTGGGAACCCACCACTTCTGCAGCGCCCGTACTTCCCCTATTCACATCCCCAACCAAATGCAGTTGGCTGCATGAGAGGCATTTTCTTTATGTCCTCCCGAGTACCCCCCCAAAAAAGATGTTGTGTCTGCAGCAAGCGCGGATATAGGTGTGACACCCGCTATTATTGTCCCTCCTGTCCTGACAATCCTGGTCTTTGCATTGGTGAATGTTTTGAACGCTACCATTCACTAGTTGAGTATTAGCGCAGGGTACAGCATTGTACAGACTAGGCACACTTTCACAGGGTCTCCCAAGATGCCATCACATTTTGAGAGACCCGAACCTGGAACCGGTTACAGTTATAAAAGTTAGTTACAAAAAAAAGTGTAAAAAAAATATATAAAATAAAAAAAAAAGTTGTCGTTTTATTGTTCTCTCTCTCTCTATTCTCTCTATTGTTCTGCTCTTTTTTACTGTATTCTATTCTGCAATGTTTTATTTTGCTATTATGTTTTATCACGTTTGCTTTTCAGGTATGCAATTTTTTATACTTTACCATTTACTGTGTTTTATTGTTAACCATTTTTTTGTCTTCAGGTACGTCATTCACGACTTTGAGTGGTTATACCAGAATGATGCCTGCAGGTTTAGGTATCATCTTGGTATCATTCTTTTCAGCCAGCGGTCGGCTTTCATGTAAAAGCAATCCTAGCAGCTAATTAGCCTCTAGACTGCTTTTACAAGCAGTGGGAGGGAATGCCCCCCCACCGTCTTCTGTGTTTTTCTCTGGCTCTCCTGTCTCAACAGGGAACCTGAGAATGCAGCCGGTGATTCAGCCAGCTGACCATAGAGCTGATCAGAGACCAGAGTGGCTCCAAACATCTCTATGGCCTAACAAACTGGAAGCTACAAGCATTTCATGACTTAGATTTCGCCGGATGTAAACAGCGCCATTGGGAAATTGGGAAAGCATTTTAATTCAATCTTATTTTTATTGATAGGCAAAGTATCATTTCAAAGATGTACAGTATACATATAAGTCGTTCAATAACATATAACAAAGATATATATTTGTATATTCGTAAACATTCGTGCAACACTATTGTCGTACCATCTCATGGTTTAGATAATTCGTGAGCTTTGGTTGAGTGATATGGTATATAAGCCTTTATACCTACGGCGTCTAATCTGGCTTAGTAAGATTAGGCGAGCACCACTATCTACTCAACGAGTGGTGCCCACGCATTACAAGTAGGCTAGGGCTTTTACTTCTGCGCTGAGCACGTTTTCTCTGAGGGGGAAGCTCTGTGTGTGGCACCGTTCCGGTCTCATGAGACTAGAGATTATGCTTTAGGTGAGCGTGTAACGCAAACATTTAAAGGGAAAGGAGAAGGGAAAAAAGGGAAAGAGTTGGAGTAGAAGGGTTAAGGCAGTAAGGGAAGTAGAAATTAAGAGAGAAATTTTCCACCGTGGCTATACAGATGCGTCGGTGGATTCCTCTGCGGCCCATGAAATAAATTCAGAGGAGTAGCGAAACATAGACCATGAAGTCCAGGTCTTGGAGAATTGCTCCTCCTCGCCCGCTTCCTGCGACAACATTCGTTCCAAGCTGTTAATTTGGTCCACTTCAATTCCCCAATCCCCCAGGGAAGGCATGCTCGTCGACTTCCAATGTCTGGGCAGAACTGTTCTGGCAGCCGCCAGAAAGTGACGCAAAACGTCTTTTTTGACCGATTTAATCGGTCCAGGGAGCAAAGATAGCAGAACTACCTCAGGAGAGGGTGTGATTGAGGTCGCCATGAGTCTGCAGTACAAGTCGAGGATCTTCTGCCAGAACCTCCGCACAGGGGGGCATTCCCACCAAATGTGGAGTAAGGTTCCCTTGGATGTCAAGCAATGCCAGCAGGTATCCGGGAGTGCCGGGTTTATCCAGTGCAAAGTCGAGGGGCATCTGTACCAACGGGTCAACAACTTAAATCCTTTTTCTTGGGCTTTGGAGGCTAAAGATATTTTGTGAGTCAGAATGAAACACTTTTGCCAGTCTATAGGTGAAATGGGGTGACCCAGATCTTCCCTCCAGGCCTGCGTGTATGGGGGGAGGTCAGGATTATAAGCCAAATGTATGAGAGAATATGGCTGAGAGACCACATGTGTGGGGGGGTCGGTCTGGAGCAGCATGTTCTCCAAGTCTGTTAAGTCGGCAAGTATATCAGGCAGGGATGGGAAGGTGCGAATGAAGGATATCACCTGTTGCCTCTGCAGCCAATGCGTCAAGGTATGGGAAGATGGGCTGGAGGGGATGTCATGAGTCAGGGAAGAGTCTGATCGCAAGACTTGGGCAAGTCGTCTGTGATCCTCCTTACACCAAGATCCAAAACTTGCTCCCTGTAGGGCCGGAGGAAAGGCCGGGGTCCCAAATAGTGGAGTCATGGGTCCCTTCAGAGGAGATAGGGTCTTGGAGGAATTCATTCGGGTCCAAATTTGTATGGTTTGTTGTGTAAGGTCGCTCAAGAGTATCCCTCCTTTCAGGAATTCGGTAGGCGTCCACGGTAAGGCGCGGAGATCTATCGAATTGATATGGCTCTCTATTTGTACCCATAATTTGGTGGAGGAATGATGGAACCAGTTAATTATACGCGTGAGTACTGCTGATTTATAGTATATAGAGGCATCTGGAGCTCCAGCTCCTCCACGAATCTTGGGAAGCGAGAGAGTCTCATAGCGTATCCGAGGACGAGCCCCTCCCCATATAAAGGAGGAGAATAGTTGGCGGAGCTTCTTAAAGAACCAGGAGGGTATGGATATGGGAATTGTCTGAAACAAATAGAGAAACCGAGGGAGAACGTCCATTTTTAGGGCATTCACCCGGCCTAGCCACGAAAGGCGCTTCTTCGTGTAGTTTGAGAGATCCGTCTTGGTTCTAAGCAGAAGGGGAGCGTAGTTCAGAGAGAATAATTGGGATCCTTCTGTGGGTATTTGGATTCCGAGATAACGGATGGAAGTGGAACCTGTTTTAAAAGGATACCTAGTGGAGATTTGGCGAAGGGCCTCCTGGGTCAGTGAGATGTTCAGGATTTCTGACTTAGTATGGTTCACTTTGAAATTGCTCAGCCTCCCAAACCTCGTGAATTCCTGCATTATATGTGGTAAAGATATATGGGGTTGGGTTACAAACATTAGCAGGTCATCCGCAAAGAGAGCCAGTTTGGAATGAATGGGGCCTATTGATACACCTGAAATGTTAGGGTTATTGCGCAAGGCAATTGCCAGGTGTTCCATGACCAGTACATAGAGGAGGGGAGATAAGGGGCAGCCTTGCCGTGTCCCATTGTGGATGGAAAATGTAGGTGACAATGAACCATTCACCCGAATTCTAGCAGAGGGAGAGGAGTAAAGGGACATAATTCGGGATATCATTTTGGGGCCCAGACCTATCTGCTTCAGGGACAGCTGGAGGAATTGCCAGTCGACCCGGTCAAATGCCTTTTCGGCGTCGACCGTCAAAAGGCATAAAGGGACATCATGGGTGCGGGCATAGTCGGTAAGAAGCAGGGTTTTTAGGGTGTTGTCCCTTGCCTCGCGACCACTAACAAAACCCACCTGGTCCAGGTGTATGAGGCGGGGGAGGAGCGGCTGCAATCTAGTGGCTAAAATTTTGGCATATAATTTCAAGTCCACTCCAATTAACGATATGGGCCTATAATTAGCACACAAAGTAGGGTCCTTATCTGGTTTTGGGATAATGGTAATGTGGGCTTCGAGTGTTTGTGGAGGAAACGCTGAGCCTTCCGATAGGGCGTTGAACACCCTAACCAAGAAGGGGGTCAGTTGGGGAGCAAATGTTTTGTAAAATTTAGGGGTGAATCCGTCGGGACCCGGGCTTTTACCGGACGGGGTGGCCGCTATCGCTCCCATTACCTCATCCGCTGTAATTACTTGCTCCAGCTCTTCTACGGTATCGCCATCCAAAGTAGGGAGCTCAGTTTCCTCAATATAAGACTGTCTATCAGGTTCAGGGGCAAGGGTTGGGCCAGAAGAGACCCCGGGCGGTAGATTGTAAAGTGTTTGGTAGAAATCTCGGAATGTTTGTGATATCTTAGAGGGCTCACTAAGCATTTCTCCAGAAGGGGCCCGAATATGGGGTATGAATGTGGAAGACATGTTTGGGTGGAGAGTGCGAGCTAACGGTCTACCGCATTTATCTCTAAATCGGTACTGATGTAAGGCAAGTCTGTCCGCGTAGGTACGAGCTGAGGCCGCATACAGGTCCTTAAGTTGGGATCGAGCCGTTGAGACCTCTATAAGGGTCTCCACAGTTGGGGCTCGTTTATGTTGTGTCTCAAGGTCTCGGAGCTTTTGAATTGCTGATGTTATTGCAGCTGATCGAGCCTTTTTCACACGGGTTCCCATCTGGATAAAGATACCTCGCAGGACTGCTTTAAGCGCCTCCCATTGTAAGGGTAGTGAGGTAGTGTCCGAGGCATGGTCAATGAAAAAATTAGAAATTGTTTCTGAAACCTTGTGGGAACAATCAGGTTCCGTAAGAAGGGAATCATTCAGCCTCCACGTCCATTCCTTCACCGGCGTGGAAGGGATCGATAGTGTCAGATAGATAGGTGAGTGATCGGACCAGACCATTGAGTCTATCTCGCATTCAGGTGACCAATCCAAGCAGCTATGGTCAAGAAGGAAGTGGGAAAGCATTTTATCACACCGATCTTGGTGTGGTCAGATGCTTTGAGGGCAGAGGAGAGATCTAGGGTCTAAAATACCCCAATTTTTTCAAAAAAGAGTACCTGTCACTACCTATTGCTATCATAGGGGATATTTACATTCCCTGAGATAACAATAAAAATGATTAAAAAAAAATGAAAGGAACAGTTTAAAAATAAGATAAAAAAGCAAAAAAATAATAAAGAAAAAAAAAAAAAAGCACCCCTGTCCCCCCCTGCTCTCACGCAAAGGCAAACGCAAGCGTCGGTCTGGCGCCAATGTAAACAGCAATTGCACCATGCATGTGAGGTGTCACTGCGAACGTCAGATCGAGGGCAGTAATTTTAGCAGTAGACCTCCTCTGTAAATCTAAAGTGGTAACCTGTAAAGGCTTTTAAATGCTTTTAAAAATGTATTCAGTTTGTTGCCACTGCACGTTTGTGCGCAATTTTAAAGCATGTCATGTTTGGTATCCATGTACTCGGCCTAAGATCATCTTTTTTATTTCATCAAACATTTGGGCAATATAGTGTGTTTTAGTGCATTAAAATTTTAAAAAGTGCGTTTTTTCCCCAAGAAATGCGTTTGAAAAATCGCTGCACAAATACTGTGTGAAAAAAAAAATGAAACACCCACCATTTTAATCTGTAGGGCATTTGCTTTAAAAAAATATATAATGTTTGGTGGTTCAAAGTAATTTTCTTGCAAAAAAAAAATAATTTTTTCTTGTAAACAAAAAGTGTCAGAAAGGGCTTTGTCTTCAAGTGGTTAGAAGAGTGGGTGATGTGTGACATAAGCTTCTAAATGTTGTGCATAAAATGCCAGGACAGTTCAAACCCCCCCCAAATGACCCCATTTTGGAAAGTAGACACCCCAAGCTATTTGCTGAGAGGCATGTCGAGTCCATGGAATATTTTATATTGTGACACAAGTTGCGGGAAGGAGACAAATTTTTTTTTTTTTTTTGCACAAAGTTGTCACTAAATGATATATTGCTCAAACATGCCATGGGAATATGTCAAATTACACCCCATACATTCTGTTGCTTCTCCTGAGTATGGGGATACCACATGTGTGAGACTTTTTGGGAGCCTAGCCGCGTACGGGACCCTGAAAACCAAGCACCACCTTCAGGCTTTCTAAGGGCGTAAATTTTTGATTTCACTCTTCACTGCCTATCACAGTTTCGGAGGCAATGGAAAGCCCAGGTGGCACAAAACCCCCCCCAAATGACCCCATTTTGGAAAGTAGACACCCCAAGCTATTTGCTGAGAGGTATAGTGAGTATTTTGCAGACCCCCCTTTTTTTACAAAGTTTTGAAAATTGAAAAAAGAAAAAAAAATGTTTTTTCTTGTCTTTCTTCATTTTCGAAAACAAATGAGAGCTGCAAAATACTCACCATGCCTCTCAGAAAATAGCTTGGGGTATCTACTTTCCAAAATGGGGTCATTTGGGGGGGGTTTTGTGCCATCTGGGCATTTTATGGCCTTCAAAACTGTGATAGGTAGTGAGGAGTGAAATCAAAAATTTACGCCCTTAGAAATCCTGAAGGCGGTGATTGGTTTTTGGGGCCCCGTACGCGGCTAGACTCCCAAAAAGTCCTACACATGTGGTATCCCCGTACTCAGGAGAAGCAGCTGAATGTATTTTGGGGTGCAATTCCACATAGGCCCATGGCCTATGTGGGCAATATACCATTTAGTGACAACTTTTTGTAAATATTTTTTTTTTGAATATTTTTTTGATTGAATATTATTCAATCACTTGGGACAAAAAAAATAAATATTCAATGGGTTCAACATGCCTCTCAGCAATTTCCTTGGGGTGTCTACTTTTCAAAATGGGGTCATTTGGGGTGGGGGTTTGTACTGCCCTGCCATTTTAGCACCTCAAGAAATGACATAGGCAGTCATAAACTAAAAGCTGTGTAAATTCCAGAAAATGTACCCTAGTTTGTAGACGCTATAACTTTTGCGCAAACCAATAAATATACGCTTATTGACATTTTTTTACCAAAGACATGTGGCCGAATACATTTTGGCCTAAATGTATGACTAAAATTGAGTTTATTGGATTTTTTTCTAACAAACAGTAGAAAATATCATTTATTTTCCAAATTTTCGGTCTTTTTCCGTTAATAGCACACAAAATAAAAACGGCAGAGGTGATCAAATACCATAAAAAAAGCTCTATTTGTGGGAAGAAAAGGACGCAAATTTCGTTTGGGTACAGCATTGCATGACCGCGCAATTAGCAGTTAAAGCAACGCAGTGCCAAATTGGAAAAAGTCCTCAGACAGCCAAATGGTCCGGGGCTGAAGTGGTTAAAGGGAAACATTTGTCTTGTGTTTTTAGTAAGGTAAAAATTCAGGAAAAACAGTGTGAAAGCAGCCTAATGGCCCGTACACACGATCCGAATATCGTATGAAAACTGTCGTCCGATGAAGAATCGTACGATTTTCAGATTGTGTGTACACTACTTTCCACAGCCAATTTCGACCATCCAAACAAAAAATTTCGAAGGAGCACGCTCCATCATTTTTCTTGTACGGGAACAGAACGAATGAAAATCGAGTAATGTGTACAGCAGTCATACGAGAAAACTCATAAACGAACAATTGTGCATAATCGGAAGCTGCTAATGACCCCGGAAGAATATCAAATAAACAATACGGAATAATCGCATGAACTTCCCGCGAAAGATCCTGTATGATTCCGAGTCACAGCGCATGTGTCGTAAGTTCCGCCCCTCTGTGCCCCGTGATCGCCCAACGCCGTCTGCGACATCGGGCCTACACACAGCACCATTAGCAGCATTAAGAGAACACAGAGGAGACCCGGCCTGGCCAAAAAAGGAAGAATCCTGGCAAAACGAAGGCAACAGCAATGAATAGTGGAGAAATGGTGGAGCTTGTGAGGTTGTTAGAAACCTATGACTATGATGGAAAGCTAAAAAACTACAACAAACCGAATGCACGTAAAGATAGCATACTGGATGAAGTAATCAAAGTTATAAATAAGAAACATGGAATCCTGCGGCCCAAAGATCAACTACGCAAAAGACGGTTTGATTTAAAACACAGAGATCATGAGCAACTCAAAAAAATTCATCAGATCATAAAAAAAGTAAGCTTTTATTTTAATGTAATTATTTTCAAAAAATGTATATTGTCGTATTTAACTGTATTTTACAATGCATTTATTTAGTTTATTGTCAGGAAAAGCAAAACAAAAAATTGCAAAGAAATAGAATCACAAGTCAAAAAATTATTTGTTGGCAAGCACCTCCAGGAATTGAAAATGACCAATCACTGCAGTGATTCACAGGTATGTGCAAACAACCAAATGGTGTTGAATGTATTGTGTATTAGTGACTGCTGCACATTTGACATATTATTATTATTATTATTATTATATATTATTATTATACACAGGATTTATATAGCACCAACAGTTTGCGCAGCGCTTAATATAACATGACATGATCATTTCATGATTGCACACATAATCTTGTGGCTGTAGGCCCCATGATAAAACAGGCAGACTCCAGCTTGCTCACTCGGATCCCCAGTGCTGCCACACCCTGCCATACTTTCTGGGCTCCGCTTGCCCATCTGTGGGTCTGGTAGCGAGACAAGGGCTGGAGGGAAAGGAGAAGAGTGGACACATGTCTGCCCCACTCCACTTGTTGATGTAACCTGGAAAGTGAAGTTCATGACAGCACATCTGGATCAAGCTCTTGCTGTCCCCACCTACAGTAGGTGACCACGATATTGTGTCAATCTCACCGCTGTTATCGGTGAGATTTGTAACCTGCGAGCCCCATCGCGGGAGCCAGCACTGAGCTGGCTCACTCATCGGGGAAAGGAAAACTGTGTTTTTTCCTTTCCCGATGAGCGACAAGCATTGCCGACAGGTGTCTGGTATGAATCATGATGGGGAACACTGCGCCAAATTTTAAATAAAAAACTGGCATGGGTTCCCCTCCCAGGGGCATACCAGGCCCCTAGGTCTGCTATGGATTTTAAGGTGAACCCCCTATGCCGAAAAAACGGCGTGGGGGTCCCCCCCAAAGTCCATACCAGACCCTTATCCGAGCACGCAGCCCGGCCGGTTAGGAATGGGGGTGGGGACGAGCGAGCGCCCCCCCCCTCCTGAACCATACCAGGCCGCATGCCCTCAACATGGGGGGTGGGTGTTTTTGGGTAGGGGGGTGCCCTGCGGCCTCCCCTACCCCAAAGCACCTTCTCCCCATGTTGATGAGGAAAAGGGCCTCTTCCCGACAACCCTGGCCATTGGTTGTCGGGGCCTGCAGGTGGAGGGCTTATCGGAATCCGGGAGCCCCCTTTAATAAGGGGGCCCCCAGATCCCGGCCCCCCACCCATTCACCTGGGAGAAAAAGTGTCAATTAAAAAACACACTAAACAGGTTTTTAAAGTAATTTATTAGTCAGCTCCGGGGGTCTTCTTCCGACTTCGAGGGTCTTCTTCCGACTTCTCCCGCTCTCTGGCCTCTTCTTCAATTTCCGGTTCTTCTGCTAGGCTCCTCCGCTATCTTCTGATCTTTTGCTGTTCTTTTGCTAGCGATGGCCCGGTCTTCTCCATTGTCTTGTTCCCTCTTCCCTTCTTCCAATGTTGACACGATGCTCTCTCCTGCTGTAATGCCATGTGCGAGGTGCACAATGACTTATATAGGCATGGGGCGTGGTCACCCTGCCCCTTATGACGTCACAGTCTCATCATGCCTCAGGAGTGTGACGTCATAAGGGGCGGGGTGTCCTGTCGCCGATCCCACATTGTCGCGATCAGGTACTGTAGCTTGAAAGGAATGTATTGCAATCTGATTTGCATTGCAAAATATTCAGTGTAGCCCAAGGAAAATATGGGTGTTTCTGTTAGACACTGCATGTCTCATTAACCACTTCAGCCCTGGACCATTTGGCTGGCAAAAGACCAAAGCACTTTTTGCGATTTGGCACTGCGCCGCTTTAACTGACAATTCCGTGGTCTTGCGAAGTGGCTCCCAAACAAAACTGATGCCTTTTTTTCCCCACAAATAGAACTTTCTTTTGGTGGTATTTGATCACCTCTGCTGCTATAAACAAAAAAATAGCAACAATTTTGAAAAAAATGCATTATTTTTTACTTTTTGCTATAATAAATATCCCCAAAAATATATAAAAAAATTTAGGTTTAGGCCGATACGTATTCTTCTACATATTTTTGGTAAAAAAAAACGGCAATAAGCGTTTATTGATTGGTTTGCGCAAAAGTTATAGCATCTACAAAATAGGGGATAGTTTTATGGCATTTTTATTAATAATTTTTTTTTCTACTAGTAATGGCAGCGATCAGCGATTTTTATTGTGACTGCAACATTATGGCGGACAGATTGGACACTTTTGGTGCTATTTTGGGACCATTCACATTTATACAGCGATCAGTGCGATTAAAAATGCATTGGGGGCGTGGCCGCGGCATGCACGTGTGAGGACGTGTGGAAAGAGAGCTCCGTTCAGCTCACAGCCTAAACCGCACCTGCAGCAGCTTTCCTGGAAGAATTCTGACCCCAATCCATGCCATCCAGACGGCAGACATCTCCGCAGCCTCAGCGGAACCACGGAACCGATCGGGCTCCCTGGATCTGTATTTTACAGAGCCCCGCCGTAACGCTCCGGGGACATCCAAGATGGCGCCGACCGGTAAACATCAGGCCGCTTGCGCTGCCTCTCCTATCCCCTCTCCAAAGCCACCTTCTCCTTCTCTCCCTCTGCCTGCCTCTCCTGCCAGCTCTGCTAGCTCTGTTCCTTCTGCGGCTCTGGGGGATACATTAGGGGACTCAGACTTGCAGGCTCACATTCTGGCCCTCCCTACAAAGGCAGACTTGAAACTGTTTGTTAACAGGGTGGAGAAGGCCTGTAGGCAGGATATTGAGGCCCTGCAGGCAGACACAGCTCACATTGGGGGTAGAATGGAAGATCTGGAAGCTCAATGGGAAGTTGTTTCTTCTGCTCTGCAAACTCTCCATGAACACTGAAGGATACAGGAACGCAGGATTAACTCCTTAATTGACCAAATGGATGACTTTGAAAACAGGAGTCGCAGAGTTAACATTCGTGTCAGAGGCATGCCTGAAGCTACTGGTCCTAAAGACATAGTCCCATCCCTGCAGGGTCTTTTTAAACAGATCCTAGGCCATGCTGCACCTGATTACATTGAGATAGACAGGGCTCACAGGGCTCTTCGTCCGCCCACAGAGGATCCAGATAAACCGTGAGACATTATTTGCAAATTACACAAGTACTCCCTGAAGGAAAGCATAATGTTTCACGTCAGAGGTGTCCGTCACGTGGACTTTGATGGAGTGAAAATATCCCTATTTCCAGATCTCTCAAGGCGCACCCTGATGCAATGCCAGGCACTTAGGCTGGTATTGGAGGCCCTGCAAGATGCAAAGCTGAGTTACAGATGGGGATTTCCGTTTCAACTGTCGGTAACTAAAGATGGCAGACAAGTTGTTCTACGCTCCAGAGAAGAATTGCCACGGTTCCTGCAACAGTTGGAACTACCTACTATTGACATCCCAGACTGGAGGTGTGCTCCGGAGATACCACTCCCTGCACGCCCTCAACCCTGGCGTACTTCTTGCCGCAGAGGTCAGAATAGATGCAGATCTGGAGGAGAAGAGTCTCACCGGAATGACCCACATTCACCCCTTCATCCCTCTCTTCCCCAGAGATCCTAAAGGATTCTTGTGACTCCCTAACCTTTGTTCTTGTTTACAGGTTGCTCTCCCCCCCTATTTATTACTTCGTGAAATATAGCGACTTTTATTGTAGCTGCTATGGTAACAGCGCACCGGGCTGGCACATTGTAGCTGCTGCCAAGCCTTTCTTGTTAGCTGTGAGTGACAGCTCTGAAAGGACTCACACTTGGTGTTGCGCCATTTTCCCCTACGTAGGTTTACTCTTAGGAGTTCAGTCCCCTATATGAGATCCCTCGCTGCTCGCTGACCTTCATCCTTTTTTTGGCCGGATGGAGGTCCCCGACTGGCAATGGTTGGTTTGTTTGGAGGGCCCTTATGGCTTCCTCCTTGTTGGTTGTTTTAAATGTCTTTTTGTATTTTTGTTTTCTGCGTTCTTATGCTTACCTTTTGTTTTCTCATTTTTTTCCCATATTCGGAACCAAAACCTTAAATACACCCTATAGAGTAGGCACCACATCCCTGAACAACATTATAAATACAGAGAGAAATATAGGGATTTTAACGGTGCAAACAACTGGACATGAAAAGATTATTTTTTCTAAAAAAAAATTTATTTTTAATTCAACCATTAAAAAAAGGGGGGGAACATACAGTTTATACATAGTATCTGAAATAACAATTTATAAAAACATAGTGGTCACAGTTGGGATACGAGTTTGTGTTGAATCTTAACAGATGATACTTATTGCATACTAGCCTGACATGTTTCGCATTGTCGCTTTTTCAAGGGATATGCAAAAGTGGTGGTGATATCATCCTAAACTCTTAGTGATTCTAGAGAAATAGAAAATAGCATGAGGAACCTTTGTATTTTATATTAAAACATAAGATAACACAATTTGTACATAGACCTACGCATTGTCCTCACTGAAACATCATTGGTTATAATGCTTACCGCCATATTGACCCAACAAGAACCTCGTCAAACCCAGCATAAAACAACCCGAACCGGGGCAGCGATGAGGCCATATGGGTAACACAACAGGAAAGTAAAGTGAGATATACATCATTGTACTTGATCAAAACTGTTTATTCATTATATGACTATTCACTATACCCTTAGAGGTTAAGATCTCCTTTTCCTCCCCCTTTTCCCTTCCCTTTTTCATCCCCTCCCCCCTCCCCCCCTCCCCCGTCTAGGGGATTTTTTTTTTTTTTTTTGGCTTTTTGTTTATTCCCCTCTCCTCCCCATACCGATATGGCAGCTTTCAGTGGGGAGGCCTGGTTGGGCCTTATGGATAAGATACAACAGTTCCAAAACTCGGGGGAAATGACTGAAAAAGATCTTGAACTTGCCTTCCTAAGACTCCAGCGCCTCTTGGAACGTAAGGCCAGAATATTCTGGCACAAAAGATACTTTAATAAGTACATTGATAACAAGATCGTCCCTTGGGGACTGAGAATTCAAATCTTTCCAAATACATAAGGTTGATGATTCTTTAAAAACAAAATGGGAAAACAATTTGCAGACTTGTTCCTTTGGAATGATGGATCTATTGTGTACCCAATATGAACAAGAACCCAATACCCTGGATGAATCTATATTGAAATGGTACAATGACTACAACCTCATTTCCGATAGCACTAAGTTTAAGAAAAAAGAAAATTAATTGAAAATACATGTAGAACGGTACACCTTAGATATCATCCGCACAAAGGAGAACAAGTTTGCACGAGACACCAATGCCCATGCAAATGGACTAGCTTACAAATGGACACAGAATACTAATACAAGATCTTATAGATCCACTAGCCAACGAAACACTAGGAATGGTAATGACATGTCTAATTTATCACCCTCTTCTTCCCTATCATCTAGCCAATCGACGGTGTATCGAGATCTATCTGGAGATAGATTGCCAAAAAAACGAAAAGGCAACTCGGACACAGCCTCTATGGAGTCTCTAAAACACCAACCGGACACCTCACTGTCTTGTCGACCACAGCCCAATCACCCTAAACCTGCACCACTTCGTACCCCTGGTATGTCTCACCCGTCATCACAAACGTCACGCGGCCCTCAACTTATGGCCACCCACACGATCGTATCTACGGCACCTTCCACTGTGGTTACTGCTTCTCCTTTACACCCTAGCACGGTCACTAAGGTAAGCAATGTTAATGCAATCATCTCTCCCTCAGGTACACCCGTACCAGCCGACATGAAGTTAGCACCTATTTTTTTTAGGGAAGGACCAAGAGATGGCTTAGGCCCGGATTTTGACTCGACCCCCCCTACTTTGGATTCAACACCCAATGAGCAAGAATTATCCATTATCAATCTTTCCTCTTACACTTTAACTAAACAAGAAGAACAGGTTCTCAAATTGGGTTTAACTTTCTGTCCTGACCTTCAAGTAGACAAATTTCAACTTATTAAGGATCTTCACCTATTCGCCCGTAGACTTCTATACAAAGTTATTTTCGATAAACCCATACGAGAAACTCACCCTAATGATAAAATTTCAAATCTCCATAGCAATATGGAGGAACAGCAAGCATTTGAGGATCTGTTGGCATTATGGGAGGAGGGACACACCGACGACAACATCCCGGTATGTCTGCATCCACCGGATTTGTCGGTCACCGGTGTGTCTTTCCCCCCCCCACAGTCCTTCAAACCCAAGTCCAGGGATTTCAGCCTTTTAAATACTAACCCCAATATCTGGGCATTTGTTAGACAAACCTCCCAGGCCATAGAAGAGTCTAATTTTCGGTCTTTTGAAACTCCAAATCTAAGTGCTGAACAGAAAGCAGCCATTAAATCCCTTGAATCCAACCAGGAACTAATAATTAAGCCCGCAGACAAGGGCGGTAACTTGGTTATTATGGAGACATCACAATATGTCAATATGTGTAACAAGATTTTATCCAATCGGGATTGGTACCGACCCATCTCGAAAACCCTAATACAAAACTTCAACACTGAATATTACAACATTATTTTCAAAGCATACCATAAGGGCACTATAGACAAGAACACCTGGAATTATCTAAACGTAAGGGATCCACGGATCCCTACCTTTTATGCCTTACCTAAGGTACATAAATCTATCCTGGAGCCCCCTGGACGCCCAATAATATCTGGTTGCTCATGTTTAACGGAAAATGCAAGCAGTCTAGTCGACAGCTATTTACATCCCCATGTTACCTCTCTCTCCTCCTATATCAAAGACACCATCAATTTATTAAGAACCATTGAAGGTATCTCACTTCCACCAGGCACATGGTTGGTGGCACTTGATATCGAAAGTCTATATAATACCATTCCCCACAGTAAAGGCATTGAGATAGTAAGGAATCATCTAATTGAGAGAGGTCCCTCCTTTGAGAAGTATAATGAATTTGTTTTGGAACTCCTTAACTATATTTTGAGACACAATGTTTTTATGTTCAACTCTTCCCACTACCTCCAGGTGCAGGGGGTTGCGATGGGGACCAAGTGTGCCCCATCGTATGCCAATCTGTACCTGGGGGGGTGGAAGGACGTATTCTTAAGAGAAGACCTTGCCCATCTTATGGAAAAGGTCATCTCATGGTATCGATATATAGACGACGTGTTGATCTTTTGGTCTGGTTCAGAGGTAGAGTTGAATGAGTTTCTGAGATTGATCTCCAATAATGACTTCAACCTCAGATTCACTATGGAATACAGCACAATGGCAATTAACTTTCTTGATTTAACCATTTCCATCGACACCAATGGGAAACTGGACTCACTACTGTACAGAAAACCCTCCGCGGGTAATACTATCCTCCAAGCGGACAGTTCACACCCAGATTCCCTATTGAGGAGTTTTCCGTACAGTCAATATTTGCGACTAAAACGCAACTGTAGTAAGTACTCAGACTTCCAGGTAGCTGCAAAAGACTTGTATAATAGACTGCGCTCTCGGGGATACAGCCACTCATGCCTCAAGAGGGCATATAACCGTGTTAAGACCCAAAACAGAGATTCCCTAATATTCTCTAACAAATCTTCAAAAAAATTGGATACAGTTAGACTTATCACTCGCTATTCAACACAGCGAGATTAGAAGAATTTTATCACCTCTTATCAGCCGATCCAGTAGCTAGAAAATACATAAATCCATTCTCAGAAATAACGTTTAGACGAGTCCCTTCATTGAGGGATCGCCTAGTTCACAGTGTTGTGGAAATTTTATATTAATGTGTTGTCATAAGTCTCCCAGTGTGTCTGATCAACCACAGCCCGTTCTAAAGAACTGGCTGGGGCAGATCGATGCTGGCTGAGACCTGTTAGGTAATGGAAAACTTCCTGATGTTTGGAGAGAAGTGTTTGCGGAGAGAGGACATGTCCGCCAGCAAAGGGCCCCTGTGCAATGCACAGAACGATCGTCTGGTGGGAGTGCGTTCACTCTGCAAAGACATTATCGGTTTAGAGGTGTTTTGCTCTTGTCGCCCCGGTATGCCTGATCAACATGTTTGGGGTGACATGACGTATACCTGCAGATAATCTCTCATCCATGCACAAGGAACTTTAGTCATCGTCATTTAGTATATTGTATCATGTCCTGTAGTCATTGTTCATTGGTTGTTTTGTATTCTGTTGTTAAATCCTTATATGGTCACTTACATCCTGTGAGGTCATATCCTGTGAGGCTGAGGTCACACCCTGTGAAGGAAACGATTGGCTGTTGGGGCCAGGGCTTCCTGTTTGTGATTGCTTTTGTGGTCTTTTGAATAAAGGAGGCAGACAGAGCTGAAAGGCCAGTCTTGCTGAGATGGGAATGTAAGAACCATGTGTTTTGTCTTGTTGGATGGCTGGGGCACACACCAGAGGATGGATACGATCAAAAGGTGAGATGCATTGCATTTATTTCATTAGACGAAATTGCTATTATGATTAGAAACAGGAGATTTGGCTGTGTGCTTTGCGTACAACCAAATTTCGATAACAGCATGGCGAGCCAGAACGTAGGAGTAAACAAAACCTCCTTCAGAATCGGATCATTAAGATGTGCTGGGGAGGGTCTGCTTCGCAAAAAGAACACATTTTTCGTCTTTTGAAATAATGCTGGAAGTTTGGTCGTATGTCTGGTGTGTGCCTCTCTGTGTGTGTGTGTGTGCCTGCTTGCGTGTGTGTGTGATTTGTATCTCGAATCTTTGTGTAAGGAGACTGTGTGTGTGTGTGTGACTGATGCTGTGTAACAAGTTTTTGTAATGCATATGAGAAATATAAATGTATGAATTGATATTATTTGCAGCCTGCAATGTGTGTGCGGCTGAGTAGTTTTGTAAGTAGCTGAACCTGTTTGTAAAGATGAGTTTAGTGAAGGGGCAGGCATTGTTGTTTTTGTATTAAAAGGGGCAACGCCCTGGGGGAAGGGAACTATAATGTTCTGAACAGACATTGCAAGCATTCACTGTCTGTATCTTTCAATGTTTTGGTTCCTGTGAAAGCTGATGCAAACTGAGTTTGAGTGTGATGTTACAGCCGTGTAATTGCGGGTTATGTGGCTTGGTTGTTTCGTTGGATAGCATGTGTTCCTAAGTTGTGCTTTTTGTAACTTTAACACTTTTAAATGTTTGTCTAAGCGTTCATTTAGTATCTCAAATGTGTAAGTTTTTGGGGAGACATTTTTGGTTTTGGCAGGAAAATGGTTTTTGTCTTCTACTTCCTTTTGTTCTCTTGTTGTTGTTGTCTACCATGTGACTACGGTTGGCCATTTTCTTTTCCTTTGTGTGTGAACTTTGAAATGTTTATCCATCTTGGTCAGTTTTGGTGGGAAAATGCGCCATTTTGTTGGGGTCTGGCCTTTGTTGTGGTCACCATGTGCATCGGCTGCCATTTTGAAGACCTGTGAGCTCCCCCTGGAGCTGCTCCATTGTGTATTCATTTGTGTGTGCAAAGGCATGTGCTTTAAGCTACAATCTGGCTTTTAGGCACCATTTTGTGAATTATTGGTTTTAAGTTGAAATGCCTGTCGCATATCCAAGTGCCCATGCATTGTTGGGATATCACAATAGGAGCTGTTTACACACTGTGGGGGTCTCAGGTTTCTAGGTAATAACATGGGGGGAGTTCTAACTCTCAGAGTCAAATAGTGTATTGTTTACGAAATCCTGGTTTGTCTTGTCATTTGTTAATGTCGGCCATTTTTCTGTAGTCCTGGTTTCATTCACCATTTTGCCGTGGACCGATTTTCAATTGCTGCACCTGCCTTTTTGTTTATGCTGATTTTAGTTTCGAGCGAAATATCTCTGGGTTTGTACTGAATTTCATTTCCAGTAGAATCATTTAGGTTTTTATACCAGTTGTTTTAAAGAAGTTTATGTTTCTAGTGAAGAAATCTCGATTTTGGCGGGATCAACAACTAAATTTCATGTGTTAATGGCACCATTTTGTTTGTGGCTGCAGTGGAAGGGAAAAGAACTCCTTCAGCCATCTTTTTGCAGGAGTTTCGGTTTTTGGTTTTCGTTACTCTGTTGTGTGGTATTTCGGTCAAAACTTTTGGTTTTCCTAGGGGATATGTGAGTCAAGGGGGATTCCCTCCCATTTGCAATATGGGGGCTTATTCCACCCACTCCTGGACAAAAGTTTTTATTTGTTGTTAGCCATAGAATTTTCTAATGTCTTGATAGACAAAATATGAAGCTATTTGAGGCTTCCCCTCCCCCTCCCTCTTCCTACTCAGGTGTTCAACAGGAAGTTGGTGGGAGGGGCGTGGGGTCTTTTGACTTGTGTTTGGAAGGACGAAATCATTTTTATTTTTAAATTAAATGAAGGTTTATACTGTAATACAGTTTTGGGTAGAGAGCAAACAGGAGGCATCCAAGTTATTGTTGTAATATCTGGGTACAGATAGAAGCCATAAGTTTGTTTTTGTTTTGAATAGTGGGGGATTTCATGGTGTTTTTGTAGTTGTCGGACAAACACGTTTAGAAGGCTGTATATTGTGAGACTGGTCGGGCCGTGTATAATAGTCGGAATTCCAGTTCACAATTGTATTAGCATAAACGCGAGGAGTAGTACGCTAACAGCCCCGCTCAGGCCGTGTATAATAATCGGAATGCGGGGGTCGATTATGGTGATAAAGGCGTAAACCATAATCGCTCCGAAAATAAAGCGCAGGGTTCTCTGGACGCAGAGTTCGCCAAAAAAAAGCGATTTGAATCGTCATGGGCAATAGGTCGTCCATGCACCCCAGTCAGACAGCTACATAATACATGAAATCTGAGTTCTGAGGAAAAGGCCATTAAACCCCAGAAAGATTGACATAGGTGGTCCAAGGATACTATTTTGGGTATCCCTCTGGAGTTGATGTAGCGCGACTGTGGCTTCAGAAATCTGTAATGTTGAGTGAGTTGATGGATGCGTAGTACACATTTGTGTGATTAGAAATACACAGGCCTGTTTTTGAACTTTGTGTGGCTGGTCCATGCAAAGATTTCGAAATGCTCTCGTGCCTTTCAAATTGTATTCTTTTCTATCGCTAAAAGAATGAAGGCAGCATTCCATCTGGTCGTTTTTATTTTTTCGTTTTTGGGAACTATGAAATATCTCCCCCACATTTGTATCTAAATGTTTGTCTTTGTCTCATTGTTTGTATGTGGTAACAAGATGTTTGAACCTCCCGTGACAGCCCTCTTGTGTGTCGCGGCTGTTTTGTATTTTAGGGAAAAAAAAAAAAACGTGAAAGTAAGATTTACAGAGGGTTTAGTTATTATCGGTTTTGTGGAATGTCAGTGACAATTTACCAATGTACATGAATGTTGTATTGTTTACCATTCTTTGAAGGATAGAGTAATAACCTTTGTTTATAAGTATCTTTTCAGGTCCAGTTTCTGGAAGTGTGTGTACAGGTGTATAAGAAGGTAAAAGTATCATAGGCTATCTCACTGTTTTATTCTGCACCATTCTAAACCTTGCATGTCTTCCTCCAGTTTGTAATGAGGAGGGAAGAAAAGGGGGGATGATAGTGGTGAGAATAACACATTTTCAAACCAACAATACTAACCTTTGTAATTCTAACCAAGTTTGTGCCAAGACTGTCTTTCCTTGATGGAATTTGAATCAGCAAGCAGCAGTCTGGTGAAAGAGGCTCCCATCCCAGATGCTAAGAACCTTTTTGTCACTGGTTCCAGGTATTACACCCCGGATGGTAAGCCACGCACAGGTTATGCAGTGACCACAGTCCCGATGTCTGGGTTATTGTCATATGAGGTTTGTTTGAAGGTCAACCAAAAACAGAATTGTACTTTCCTCATTAGCTGCCACCTACATTCTCAGCTGATGGGGTGGGTGCAATCACTGTAACATGAACTTCAAAAGGTCCACCACAGGGTTCACGAGTCCATCCTGGACCCTGACACAATAACCAGTTTACATTCTTCCCAACCAGGTGACTGGGTCATTATAAAGAAGCTTGAGGGATGAGACCACGCCAGCAACTGCAAGAAGCTGATCAACCACAAAGAGTAGAGAAGTATCTTCGTTGATTTATATTTTTTTGTTTAATAAATTTTGGCAAGGGTAACGATGGAAAGCATCCCAACTAGCTAAGAAAGAGAACAGGACACATGGTCGGGTATTAGTGCCCCAGCGATGACGGCGATACATGCTATATGTGACGTTCATATTGGTGTGAGGAGTTTTGACAGACTAGTAAAATCCAGACACCTGTCAAAAGAACCTAACAAAACATTTCTAGAGGGTAAAATTAATTATAATTTTAACAATAGCTCTGGTTCTTGCCAGCTTTGGTATCGGGATAACTAGGTAGCCCACAAGTGTGCTACAACTGAAGTTTGGTATTAATGCGGATCTGCAGCTTATAAGGTAATTTCCTATAAGGCAAGAGGTTCATGTGTGCTGGTGAAACTCGTCCCAGCATCTTATGTCGCGGCCGATCGTGAGGATCTGATGGCGTGAGAGAAAGTAAGAATGGCGGGGACAGCTGGAAGGGAATTGCTTGTACACGGTGGGGGCTTGAGCTTATGAAACGCTTGAACAATTTCTCATCCATTGAGGATGAGATGTTTTATGTAACTGTTGAAGCTACAAGGAAGTTCCCACAGTCCAAGGGGGGTTTCTGGGAATTCATAAGTAAAGATTGTTATATCTGGATCGGGGATAGTAGTGACAAAGTTCAGGCCCATATGGATAAGGTTTAGATCCCTGCAAGGCAAAGCCAGAGCTATAGATAGTGAAGGTTGGAATCCTTTTTAAGGGGTTGGGAATCGTTGGAGATTTAATTTTTATCTTGCAGCAGATCATAGTGAAGGAAGTAGGGGTATATATACTTATGTTGTTTTTGTTTCTATTCCTTCTATATGCCATGATGAGGTGCTCCTGTTGCCTGATTGGACGCGTGACCAGAGCCTGAGCACATGACCACATCTTCCCTGATGAGATGTCCCGAAGCCCGACCCACGTACAAGACACAGAGGATCCCAGACCGACCGGCGACTACTACAGCTCACCATGTCATCTCCAACAGAGTCTACATGTCAAGCCGTGTTTTACTTTTTATGGACTAAGAAGATCAGGATTCATCGAGGGACACATGGGATCATATGACAAGAGGAGGGACTGTTGTGGAAATTTTATATTAATGTGTTGTCATAAGTCTCCCAGTGTGTCTGATCAACCACAGCCCGTTCTAAAGAACTGGCTGGGGCAGATCGATGCTGGCTGAGACCTGTTAGGTAATGGAAAACTTCCTGATGTTTGGAGAGAAGTGTTTGCGGAGAGAGGACATGTCCGCCAGCAAAGGGCCCCTGTGCAATGCACAGAACGATCGTCTGGTGGGAGTGCGTTCACTCTGCAAAGACATTATCGGTTTAGAGGTGTTTTGCTCTTGTCGCCCCGGTATGCCTGATCAACATGTTTGGGGTGACATGACGTATACCTGCAGATAATCTCTCATCCATGCACAAGGAACTTTAGTCATCGTCATTTAGTATATTGTATCATGTCCTGTAGTCATTGTTCATTGGTTGTTTTGTATTCTGTTGTTAAATCCTTATATGGTCACTTACATCCTGTGAGGTCATATCCTGTGAGGCTGAGGTCACACCCTGTGAAGGAAACGATTGGCTGTTGGGGCCAGGGCTTCCTGTTTGTGATTGCTTTTGTGGTCTTTTGAATAAAGGAGGCAGACAGAGCTGAAAGGCCAGTCTTGCTGAGATGGGAATGTAAGAACCATG
Organism: Lithobates clamitans; assembly: GCA_037952925.1. Classification (NCBI taxonomy): domain Eukaryota; kingdom Metazoa; phylum Chordata; class Amphibia; order Anura; family Ranidae; genus Lithobates; species Lithobates clamitans. The sequence goes on along the minus strand of JBBGZY010001726.1, from coordinate 132,050 downwards.
TGTTTTGTCTTGTTGGATGGCTGGGGCACACACTAGAGGATGGATCCGATCAAAAGCTGAGATGCATTGCATTTATTTCATTAGACGAAATTGCTATTATGTTTAGAAACATGAGATTTGGCTGTGTGCTTTGCGTACAACCAAATTTCGATAACAACAGCCACTTCAATGGAGCTTCCCTCAATAAAAAGTCAACCAATAGAGGCATTTCCCCATGCGGCAAATGCGATATGTGCAACTATGTAGAAAATACATCTCGTTTTCTACTCCCCAATGGGAAGTGGCACTCGATTGGATTCAATGTGACTTGTCAAACTCCGGGCATAATCTATCTTGCTCATTGTGTCTGTGGCGGTTTCTATGTCGGCAAGACAAAGCAACCGTTTTTTAAACGGATGAGGGACCATATCAAACCCATTCTCAAAAAACAAATGAACACTGCTATTGCCAGGCATGTGGGTCTATGCCATAACTTTAATCCATATACCATCAAATTCCTGGCTTTGGAGCACATCCCACTGGACGAAAGAGGGGGCAGTGTCGATCGTACACTGCTCCAGCTTGAAGCCCGCTGTATCTACACTCTGAAGGCTACCAATTTCCCGGGTTTGAATGAAAGCCTGAGCTATAAGCCTTTCCTGTAAATCTGTTAGCGACCCATGTCATACTTCCTGGTGTCGTCTCTCCATCTGACACATGACCCTTCCTGTTTTCTCCCCTTCCCTTCCTCCCCCGTCCCCTCTTGATTATGCACACCATGTTTTTCTTATTATAGATTGTACGTATTTGGAGATATGTCATTTTTTGATTTAATTATATGAATTAATATGTAACATAGGATTTTTTATTGGCAATTTGTATGTAATCTTGATTTAGCCTAGATGTCTACTTTCCCTTTATGTAAGCGCCTTGTCTTCCTGACTCACTGATTGGATTGGATTGTCTGTGGTCCTTTCCCATCCGATCAGTTGCCTCCCAGATCCTCCTCTGCCAGATCACTCCCGGCCTTCTTCCCCCATTGGGATCAGGGGGGGCCTATCGCATCCACACGGACGCCCGGGGCACATCCTCGAGATGTGTCCACACAGCGCCGCGCTCCCCCGGGGGACAGGTTCCAGCAGCGGTTCACTAGGTGTCCCTCTCCCCATCCCTGCAGCCCACGGCATTAGCGTGGCGGAGGTTTGAGCCGTCATGCGTAGCCACTGCGCATGTCGGCCCTCTCTGCGGCCGCGGTGCCTCATGGGATTTGTAGTCAGATGGGCTTCCCGGTCTCCTGGGCATGCGCACTGGCGCCCTCACGTCCGCATCGAGCTGGCTACGTCACACGCCAGCTCGATGGGGAACAGCATATAAGCCGGCCCTTCTGACAACTTCGTCTGTCAGCGCCGGAGGATGGAATTCACCCCCTAGCAGTGTCAAGTGACTGGTAAGTGTACCATACACTGCTCTACACTCTAGTGCTATGCCTATGCTTTACTCTTTACTCACTATCCTTCAGTTTTCAAACTTCAGCTGCCCTTTTAAATTCAACATGTAAACTCTGAGACAATTTGTCCTTCTCTATCTGGGTATTATTAGACCGGATGAGTTAATCCTAAACCCTTATTATCATTACCTCATACATATAGTTCAATTTCCCTATATTACTTCACCCCTTAACTAATCAATTAACCCCTTCCTTGCAGTAATATCCCTCTGGTTTCATTTACCAGCAACATTGAATTACCTTTATAATTGCATCCCAATTGATGACTGCCTCTACCCTTTGGTTATTGGTTTGATCAATCTAAAGGGTAAGTATCAAATAGTTCTTTCACCCCTGACTTAACTAACCTAATAACACATTCTGTGACTGCTGATTTAAAAGTTTTGTGATGCCGGTGACTAATTTATTTGTCTACCGATATCCACATAACTAACCATATACCGTTTCACTCAATATTACCGAAATTATCCTCTTTTTCTGACATACTGCATTTTATAATCTATACACAGCTCCATCCTTCTGTTCCCTGTGGTTGCCCCGGTTCGGATTGTTTTATGCTGGGTTTGACGAGGTTCTTGTTGGGTCAATATAACCAATGCTGTTTCAGTGAGGACAATGCGTAGGTCTATGTACAAATTGTTTTATCTTATGTTTTAATATAAAATACAAATGTTCCTCATGCTATTTTCTATTTCTCTAGAATCACTAAGAGTTTAGGATGATATCACCACCACTTTTGCATATCCCTTGAAAAAGCGACAATGCGAAACATGTCGGGCTAGTATGCAATAAGTATCATCTGTTAAGATTCAACACAAACTCGTATCCCAGGGCATTCCACATACTCATTTGCCTTCCTTAAACATTTTAGGAAAACTTTACAATCACATCACCTTGTCGATTGCTGGAGAGTGCTTCATCCCTCAGAAAAAGATTTCAGCTACTACTCGGTGACTCACGCCGTATACACCCGCATTGACATGGTGATGATGGACCGATTTTCCCCGGAGACGCTGGCAGGGGCGTCGGTGGGTTCGATTACCCTGTCGGACCATGCTCCAGTGTCTGTCTCTATTCATCCATTCTCCCCCCGAGGCCAGATCATGGACCTGGCGTCTGAATGAGAACATTCTAGATGATACTGTGGCCTTTAAAAGCGTGTCAGATACCATTTCCCGCTATTTTGCCAAAAACTTTACGGCAGATGTTGGGTGGTCTTCTATTTGGGAGGGGCACAAGGCGGTGATTAGGGGGGAATTTATCTCCCAGGGTGCGAGATTGAAGAAAGCAAGGGAGGGAGACCTTCAATGCCTTCTGGGAAAGATTCACATGGCTGAACTCACACATAAGCGCAATATTACTGCAGAATTGACATCAGAACTCCAGTCCCTTCGCTTAGAATTAGCCACCCTTTTAGACACTCGGATTTGTGCCCGACTTTGCTACGTCTCCCACAAGTTTTACGAATATGGGAATAAGTGTGGGCGGTTGTTAGCCAGAGCTCTGAAACGACAACAGACCTCTTACCACATACATAAACTTCAGTCTGGGAATGGACAACCTGTGATCCACTCATCGAAGATAGCGGCTGCGTTTAGAGAATATTATGCTCAGTTATACCAGCTTCCCGACACACTTTCCAATTTGACTGCTGACCAGAAATTAGCTCACATTATGAATTACTTGACAGAGGCTCAGGCTCCCCAACTCACTGCTCAAACCAGCAAGAATCTGGAAGTCCCTATCACTCAGACAGAATTGGAAACTGTAGTCAAAGATCTACCGAAAGGGAAAAGCCCAGGCCCGGACGGATACACAAATTCGTATTACCGCGCTTTCCTCCCTCAGCTGTCTGGTTCCATGTGTACCTATTTTAATGTGTTAGCCTCGGGTACAGTTATGCCTAAAGAGGGCCTACTAGCGCATATTACGGTCCTTCCCAAAGATGGGAAAGATCATACGGTCCCCAGTAACTATAGACCTATATCGCTCCTAAATACGGACATAAAAATCCTGGCAAAGGTCTTAGCGAATCGCTTACAACCTATTATGCCATCCGTCATTCATCCAGATCAAACGGGGTTTATAACCGGCAGAGAAGGGAGAGATAATTCCAATAGGGCAATTCAGCTGATCCACTGGGCGCAGATGCGGGCTGACCATCCACCCTGTCTCCTGCTCTCCACTGACGCGGAGAAGGCATTTGACAGGGTGGATTGGATATGTCTTCGAGCAGTTCTGACTAAGTTGGGTCTGGGATCCAAAATGTTGTCATGGATATTAGCATTGTATAGCCACCCAGAAGCACGAGTCAAAGTGAATGGTATGCTTTCTGACTCCTTCTCTATTAGGAACGGGACCAGACAGGGGTGTCCGTTATCCCCTCTCATCTTTGCCCTTACCTTGGAGCCATTGCTCAATAGGATGAGAACTAATCCTAATATTAAGGGCTTAGACATTGGATCCCAGGAACATAAACTATCAGCTTACGCAGACAATGTTTTGTTTTACGTAGCTGACCCGCTGATTTCCCTCCCTAATATAATGGAAGAATTACAGACCTTTGGCTCTATTGCCAACTTTAAAATGAACTATTCTAAATCAGAGATCTTGCCCCTGAATGTTTCCCCAAACTTGCGTACACGGTTACAATCTTCCTTTCTTCCTCAGTGGTGTAGTAATCGTTTAAAGTACCTTGGAGTTTATCTCACCCCACATTGCTCCCAGCTGTATGATAATAATTACACTCAACTATTATCCACTATAAAATCGGATCTGCATGGCTGGGACAGGGAAACCTTTTCATGGATGGGCCGAGTCAGTGTGTTAAAGATGAATGTGCTCCCGCGTATTTTGTTCTACTTACAGATGGTGCCTATTTCTTTACCCAGGTCTTTCTTCTCGAGCCTCAATAGTGTGTTTATAAAATACATCTGGAAGGGGCGGGGTTCCAGGTTGGCGCTTCGCACCTTGCAGAGACCAAAACAGTGGGGAGGCCTGGGAGTCCCAGATCTCCGCAGGTATTATGAGGCGATTGCCCTACAGAGGATCTTGGACTGGAACCACGGAGTGACCACTAGGGTCTGGGTTTCACTAGAAAATTTTTTAGCAGGCCGCAATTTATCACATGCCCCTTGGTTGCCCCAGGCTCATAGAGGCTTGACCTCCTATGTTTCCCCCCTGACAGTCCATGCACTGAAGATATGGGATGCCCTAAATGATTCAGGACAGCTGGCACCCCCTATTTCTCCACTGACTCCCCTGAGTGGCTTCCCATGGTTTGCCCCGGGGGAACACTCATCTTTCTTTCGGACGTGGACGGCAGATGGGGAGGTGAGGTGCGGCCGTTTCTTCCAGGATCAGGGATTACTTTTACTGGAATCTCTTAGATCCCAATATGGCAGTTTCCCAATGGATGGTTGGAGATATGGGCAGCTTCAGCATTTTGCACGTGGTTTGCATCAAACCATACGCTCCCCTACCTTGTCCACCCCTTTTGAGAAGCTGTGCATGGCCGCTGATTCAATACCTCACTCTATATCTGTCCTCTACGATCTACTGTTAAAGCGGATACCTTTGGGGAAACTGAATTACATTAAGGAGTGGGAAAGGGACCTAAACCATGAGTTCTCTGACATGCAATTCGATTTTCTATACCGTCTTACGCATACTAGCTCCGTAGACACAAAAATGCAGGAGAATGGGTTTAAGATACTAACAAGATTGTATAGACTACCCACAAAACTCGCTAAAATATTTCCAACCTCTTCAGTCACTTGTTGGCGGTAATGTGGTCAAAGGGGTTCCTTCATGCATATTTGGTGGGATTGCCCCAAACTGCAACCTTACTGGCAGGATATCAGATCTCAGATAAAACTTATTTTGGATATTGACTTGCCGGACTCTCCCTTGGGCTTTCTCTTGCATGTCCCATCTATTCCTCTCGGCCTTTATCAAAAATCAGTACTACCTCACCTTCTGAACGCAGCCAGAAGATTGATTCCCACTCATTGGAAAAGTAGTGCAATCCCAAGCCGATCGGATTGGATCCGCTTGGTGAATGAAATTATGGCTGCAGAGGAGTGGATGGCGAAATGCAAGGATAGATATGATCAATGGTATGGTATATGGGCAGTTTGGAAGCATTATGTTGGAAAGGTAAACTCTGATGAAGAACTGAGAGAACCCACCCCGACAGGAGAAGAACAGCTCTTAGCATAAGTTACTTACTCTACTTAGACTTGAATAGACCTCTGAAGAGGCGACTTACAGAAATATTACCTGATGTGTCATTGGTGCATTTTTCTTCTTTTCGCTCTATTTTTATTTTTCTGTATTATTTTTATTTATTACTTTTGGTGTCAAGTTTCCTATTTGCAGATTCTGCATGCCAACTGGCTATAACCATCTATTAGACTCAGTGGGATATGCCCATGCTTACTGTTTTTTTTTTTTTCACTTGGCAGGATTAGAGACAAACCCATGAAGATATGTTTGCACACTTTTTAACTGTCACCTTTGTCTCTTAGTCCCTCTATGATAGTTGGCCTATAGGGCGTGTCCATTTGTATGTTATGAAGACACATGGGCAAATGGCTATGCAGTTTCTTACTATAATGTATACGTTATTGTGTCTTGTTTGGCACTTATTTGTGTTTATTTGTCTTTCTTTGATTGTTATGTCAAGAAAATATATCCAAAAATAAAGATTATATAAAAAAAAATGCATTGATTACTGCGCAAAGTTCTCACTCCATTGTCTTTCCCCTCCGTCCCCGGGATAAATCCGACCTGATCTGGGTGCACAAGTTCATTTATCAGATCCTTTATCCTTGTAGCTAAGATTTTTGCATACAGTTTCATGTCGGCGTTAAGCAAGAATATTGGCCTATAACTTGAGCAGGATGTTCCATCTTTCCCCTCTTTCAAGATGACTGTTATTGAAGCCAACAGGGCCTCTCTGCTCATGTCATATTCTACACCCAGTCCGTTCATATATTGACATAGCCTTGGTATTAAGGTTCCCTTGAACTTTTTTAGATAGCAAGTCGTGAACCCGTCTGGTCCAGGGCTTTTCCCCGGGGCAGAATCTTGTAGTGCTTTATTAATTTCTTCTTCAGTTATAGGTTTATCTAACATTCCTCTGTCACTTTCAAATACTTGGGGGAGCCCCGCTCTTGCTAAAAACTCTTTCATTTTTCTTGCTTTATCTTAATCTTGTTGCCCCGTTTGGTTTACTGAATACAATGCTCCATAATAACATTTGAACACATTCGCTATCTCCTTTGTCTTATGTACCATTTCCCCATGCTTATTTTGAATCTTTTCTATGAAGTTTATTGATTTTTTCTTTTTTAATATCCTAGCCAGGTGTTTGCTCGTTTTATTTCCCCATTGATATCTGTCTTTTAGGATTCTATTAAATGTCCTTTTCGTGTCCTGTGCTTTAATTCATCTTTCTTTGCTACTAGTCAGGTCCTTTAATTCATCTCTCTTTGCTACTAGTTGGTGAAATGTTTCCCGGTGTTTTCCATTATGTTTTTTATGTATTTGTTCTAATCTATATATTTCATCAATTGCTATTTTCATATTTTTTGTTCTTTCTTTTTTTTCCCCCACCCCTATGGAGATGAGAATACCCCTAATGTAGGCCTTATGGGCCTCCCAGAGGATAGCGTAAGAGGTTTCTTTCGTATAGTTAGACCGAAAATAGTACTCCAACTTCTTTTGGACTATTTCTACTTCTTTCTTATTTTGTATTAGTGATTCATTTAATCACCAGGTGTAAGATGGTCTTTGAATTTCTGTTCGTCTCATTTTAATAGTTACTGGGGAGTGATCAGATAGCGTGGATATTTCTATATTTATTTCAGTTACCAACCCCAAAGCTTTATGGTCTACCAATATGTAGTCGATTCTAGTGTACGTCCCGTGTACAGGGGAGTAAAACGTGTAGTCTTGCATTTTAGAGTGCATGATCCTCCATACATCTAATAGTCGATGTTGATACATTTTCTGTTTAATAATTTTTAGTGATACATTTCTAATCCCCTGCACACGAGGCGTACTGTCCAGTCCGGGTTCCATGCAAAAGTTCAAATCTCCAGTCATTATCACGGTTCCTTTCTTAAAATCCATCTCCATAACCTCTTTCAGGTATTTTATTGGGTTCAAATTGGGGGCATATATGTCTGCCAGTGTACATTCCATTTCCCCCAGGGAGCCCCTCAAAAAGAGGTATCTGCCTTAGGGGTCAGTCATCCTATCCTCCAGGTTGAACCGCACCCCAGCGGCGAATCCAATTGCTACCCCTTTTGCTCTCTTTGTTGTCGAGTCGGCATAATAGCATGTTGGAAAGTCTTTAGAAAATAGTTTAACATTTGTATCCTGTGATAGATGAGTCTCCTGTAGGAAAACAGGAGGAAAACTACTTCTGCAGCATAGGATTTTAATTCTTTCAAAATTTTATGTCTCTTAGTGGGGGTGTTCAGTTCAGTCCGCGGACGTTATATGTCAGGAATTTATTTATCATCTTCTACTAATAAAAACCATACTTAGTTGAGTGGTACCACTTCCCCCCCACACCCCCCCTCCCTCACCTCCCTCCTCCCCCCTCCTCCCACCTCCTCCATCTCCTCCCCCCTCCCCACCCCCCCTTCTTTTGGCCTTTTCTGGCCTCTGAACCGAAAATTGGAACTGTACTTCATTTCCACCAATGGTTCTCCTCTCATGAGGTGAGGCTCTGACCATGTCCCCAGTTCCCATCCCCCCTCCCCCTGAGTATAGGGGGGACAGGCAAGGAACGCACCAGTGACCACAAAGTAGCCGTTATCAGACCCCAGGGGGCAGGCAAAATCACGCACCTGTACGCGAACTGCCTCCCGCGGGTGGGGGGTCCTGTCGGACCCCCCCGGTGCCCGAGGCGGTCGGCTTCTGTGCGGGAGCGATCAGAGGTGAGGGGGAGGCCATCCATTCGTGCCGCCCCTCACGATCGCCCCCAGCCAATGAAATCCTTCCTCTGCTGCTGTATAGTAAACAGCGGCAGAGGAAGTGACGTCATCTCTCCTCGGCTCGGTATTTTCCGTTCCGTCGCCGAGGAGAGAAGACATTGATGTGAGTGCACAACACACACACAGTAGAACACCAGGCATAATTTTCACCCCCCATCACCCCCAGATCACCCCCTGATCACCCCCCACCCCCCCGTCACAGTGACACCAAGCAGTTTTTTTTTTTTGATTACTTCATTGGTGTCAATTTGTGACAGTTAGTGTGGTAGGGCAGTTAGTGTTAGCCCCCTTTAGGTCTAGGGTACCCCCCTAACCTCCTAATAAAGTTTTAGCCTCTTGATCAACCCCCGTCGCCAGTGTCACTAAGCGATCATTTTTCTGATCGCTGTATTAGTGTCACTGGTGAGGCTAGTTGGGGAGGTAAATATATAGGTTCGCCGTCAGTGTTTTATAGCGTCAGGGATCCCTATATACTTCCTAATAAAGGTTTTAACCCCCTGATTGCCCCCTAGTGAACCCTTTCACCACTGATCACCGTATAACTGTTACGGGTGACGCTGGTTAGTTAGTTTATTTTTTATAGTGTCAGGGCACCCGTCGTTTATTACCTAATAAAAGTTTAGCCCTCTGATCGCCCGGCGATGATATAACTTAGGTTTTAGGGTCAGATAGGGTCTGCGTCGCCCCAGACAGCATCAGGTTAGCGCCAGTACCGCTAACACCCACGCACGCACCATACACCTCCCTTAGTGGTATAGTATCTGAACGGATCAACATCTGATCTTATCTGATCAGATCTATACTAGCGTCCCCAGCAGTTTAGGGTTCCCAAAAACGCAGTGTTAGCGGGATCAGCCCAGATACCTGCTAGCACCTGCATTTTGAACCTCTGCCCGGCCCAGCCCAGCCCACCCAAGTGCAGTATCGATTGATCACTGTCACTTACAAAACACTAAACGCATAACTGCAGCATTTGCAGAGTCAGGCCTGATCCTGAGCTAACAGTTTTTTGGTAGCGTTTTGGTGAACTGGCAAGCACCAGCGGCCTAGTACACCCCGGTCGTAGACAAACCAGCACTGCGGTAACACTTGGTGGCGTGGCGAGTCCCATAAGTGCAGTTCAAGCTGGTGAGGTAGCAAGCACAAGTAGTGTCCCGCTGCCACCAAGAAGAAGACAAACACAGGCCCGTTGTGCCCATAGTGCCCTTCCTGCTGCATTCGCCAATCCTAATTGGGAACCCACCACTTCTGCAGCACCCGTACTTCCCCCATTCACATCCCCAACCAAATGCAGTCGGCTGCATGAGAGGCATTTTCTTTATGTCCTCCCGAGTACCCCTACCCAACGAACCCCCCAAAAACGATGTTGTGTCTGCAGCAAGTGCGGATATAGGAGTGACTCCCCCTATTATTGTCCCTCCTGTCCTGACAATCCTGGTCTTTGCATTGGTGAATGTTTTGAACGCTACCATACACTAGTTGAGTATTAGCGTACAGCATTGCACAGACTAGGCACACTTTCACAGGGTCTCCTAAGATGCCATCGCATTTTGAGAGACCCGAACATGGAACCGCTTACAGTTACAAAAGTTACAGTTACAAAAAAAGTGTAAAAAAAACAAAAAAACAAAACACAAAAAAATATATAAAATAAAAAAAAATAGTTGTCGTTTTATTGTTCTCTCTCTCTCTATTCTCTCTTTTGTTCTGCTCTTTTTTACTGTATTCTATTCTGCAATGTTTGCTTTTTAGGTATGCAATTTTTTATACTTTACCGTTTACTGTGTTTTATTGTTAACCATTTTTTTGTCTTCGGGTACGCCATTCAGCTGCAGTGCGGATTTATTTATCTTGACAGCAACAGCGTTTGCTCACACTATATATAAAGCTGTGACTCCAGCGGAGGTGATATATGCCGAAGCATGGGGGCAGCAGGGGTGGAGGAGCGATTTGCTCCTACCTTTTGCGGGAGGATGCCCCCATACTTCAGCATATATAAATGGTGCATGTATGCCCATCATTAGAAGTGGGTGGATGAAAGGAGGTATTCAAATGGTGGGCATACCCACCGATCAATCTATTTTTTTCGTTCAGCCCACAGGCTGCATGAGAAAAAAAAAAGATTACAATATATGCCCAACAAGGACTAGCAACGTACTGGTATGTTGCTGGACTTTGAGTGGTTATACCAGAATGATGCCTGCAGGTTTAGGTATCATTTTGGTATCATTCTTTTCAGCCAGCGGTCAGCTTTCATGTAAAAGCAATCCTAGCAGCTAATTAGCCTCTAGACTGCTTTTACAAGCAGTGGGAGGGAATGCCCCCCCACCATCTTCCATGTTTTTCTCTGGCTCTCCTGTCCCAACAGGGAACCTGAGAATGCATCCGGTGATTCAGCCAGCTGACCATAGAGCTGATCAGAGACCAGAGTGGCTCCACACATCTCTATGGCCTAAGAAACCGGAAGCTACGAGCATTTCATGACTTAGATTTTGCCGGATGTAAACAGCGCCATTGGGAAATTGGGAAAGCATTTTATCACACCGATCTTGGTGTGGTCAGATGCTTTGAGGGCAGAGGAGAGATCTAGGGTCTAATAGACCCCAATTTTTTCAAAAAAGAGTACCTGTCACTAACTATTGCTATCGTAGGGGATATTTACATTCCGTGAGATAACAATAAAAATGATTAAAAAAAAAAAAATGAAAGGAACAGTTTAAAAATAAGATAAAAAAGCAAAAAAATAACAAAAAAAAAAAAAAAGCACCCCTGTCCCCCCCTGCTCTCGCGCAAAGGCAAACGCAAGCGTCGGTCTGGCATCAAATGTAAACAGCAATTGCACCATGCATGTGAGGTATCACCGCGAAGGTCAGATTGAGGGCAGTAATTTTAGCAGTAGACCTCCTCTGTAAATCTAAAGTGGTAACCTGTAAAGGCTTTTAAAGGCTTTTAAAAATGTATTTAGTTTGTCGCCACTGCACGTTTGTGCGCAATTTTAAAGCATGTCATGTTTGGTATCCATGTACTCGGCCTAAGATCATCTTTTTTATTTCATCAAACATTTGGGAAATATAGTGTGTTTTAGTGCATTAAAATTTAAAAAAGTGTGTATTTTCCAAAAAAATGCGTTTGAAAAATCGCTGCGCAAATACTGTGTGAAAAAAAAAACACCCACCATTTTAATCTGTAGGGCATTTGCTTTAAAAAAATATATAATGTTTGGGGGTTCAAAGTAATTTTCTTGCAAAAAAAAAAAAATTTTCATGTAAACAAAAAGTGTCAAAAAGGGCTTTGTCTTCAAGTGGTTAGAAGAGTGGGTGATGTGTGACATAAGCTTCTAAATGTTGTGCATAAAATGCCAGGACAGTTCAACCCCCCCCCCCAAATGACCCCATTTTGGAAAGTAGACACCCCAAGCTATTTGCTGAGAGGCATGTCGAGTCCATGGAATTTTTTATATTGTGACACAAGTTGAGGGAAAAAGACAAATATTTATTTATTTATTTATTTTTGCACAAAGTTATCACTAAATGATATATTACTCAAACATGCCATGGGAATATGTGAAATTACACCCCAAAATACATTCTGTTGCTTCTCCTGAGTATGGGGATACCACATGTGTGAGACTTTTTGGGAGTCTAGCCGCGTACGGGACCCCGAAATCCAAGCACTGCCGTTAGGCTTTCTAAGGGCGTAAATTTTTGATTTCACTCTTCACTGCCTATCACAGTTTCGGAGGCCATGGAATGCCCAGGTGGCACAACCCCCCCCCCCCCCCCCAAATGACCCTATTTTGAAAATTGAAAAAAGAAAAAAAAAATTTTTTTCTTGTCTTTCTTCATTTTCAAAAACAAATGAGAGCTGCAAAATACTTACCATGCCTCTCAGCAAATAGCTTGGGGTGTCTACTTTCCAAAATGGGGTAATTTGGGGGGTTTGTGCCACCTGGGCATTCCATGGCCTCCGAAACTGTGATAGGCAGTAAAGAGTGAAATAAAAAATTTACGCCCTTAGAAATCCTGAAGCTGGTAATTGGTTTTCGGGGCCCCGTACACGGCTAGGCTCCCAAAAAGTCCCACACATGTGGTATCCCCATACTCAGGAGAAGCAGCTGAATGTATTTTGGGGTGCAATTCCACATATGCCCATGGCCTGTGTGAGCAATATATCATTTAGTGACAATTTTTTGTAATTTTTTTTTTGTCATTATTCAATCACTTGGGACAAAAAAAAATAATATTCAATGGGCTCAAAATGCCTCTCAGCAATATCCTTGGGATGTCTACTTTCCAAAATGGGGTCCATTGGGGGGGGGGTTCCTAATGCCCTGCCGTTTTAGCACCTCAAGAAATGACATAGGCAGTCATAAACTAAAAGCTGTGTAAATTCCAGAAAATGTACCCTAGTTTGTAGACGCTATAACTTTTGCGCAAACCAATAAATATACACTTATTAACATTTTTTTTACCAAAGACATGTGGCCGAATACATTTTGGCCTAAATGTATGACTAAAATTGAGTTTATTGGATTTTTTTTATAACAAAAAATAGAAAATATTTTTTTTTTTTTGAAAATTTTCGGTCTTTTTCTGTTTATAGCGCAAAAAATAAAAACGGCAGAGGTGATCAAATACCATCAAAAGAAAGCTCTATTTGTTGGAAGAAAAGGACGCAAATTTCGTTTGAGTACAGCATTGCATGACCGCGCAATTAGCAGTTAAAGCGACGCAGTGCCAAATTGTAAAAAGTGCTCTGGTCAGGAAGGGGGTAAATCCTTACGGGGCTGAAGTGGTTAATTGAATTTTCTAATCTCAGTAGCATCTCCGACATTTCTAGTTTTGTTGGGATTTGAGCTCCAGCATTCTGATCGTCCATCCTGCTTGTCTCTGGTTCACTCTCTCACTCACTCTGTACTTATATTTTCTCTAGAGAGGTCGGAGATCTCACTTTTCCTTTTATCGAGTTCTTTTTTTCTTATCTTGTGTCACCTGCTATTGTTGCCTTCCAAGTCCTTTCAAGTCCTGGGCTCTCAGGGCTTGTCTGGTTTGTCAGGTATTGTTTGATCATACTGGTGTTTGTTTTACCCTTAAGGGTTTTAAGATCGCTTCCCTTTGAGGTCCTGCCTTTCATACTGATTTTTTTAATCGTAGTTTTACGTTTCCCCAGTTTTGTGTATTTTAGTTCTTCTTTACGGGGCATGTTGCAGTCTGTGCAAACTGTAATCATTCTCTACTTTTCTTCTGGTCGACGGCTCCAGGCAGTATATTATACAAATTTAATAAGCAAGAAGCTAGATCATCCGGTCTAGAGGAAGTCAGAAGTTGCACGTGCAAGTTATGCCTTGTACATACGAGCGGACTTTCCAGCAGACTTGGTCCGACGGTCTTTCCGGCGGACCTTCCGGCGGACTACCTGAACGGATGTACTTGCCTACACACGACCAGACTTTCCGGCAGGCTAGGTCCACCCGTCTTTCCGACGGACTTTCGCCGGAGTTACGGCAGACTTTCAGAATGAACGGACTTGCCCACACATGGACAAGTCCGTTCATTTTGAACGTGACTCGGGTACGACGGGACTAGAAAAGGAAGTCAATCTCGCCGATTTTATCGGCGAGATTGACACCTTGCGAGCCCCGTCGCAGGGCATACCAGGCCTTTATGTCTGGTACGGATTGTAAGGGGAACCCCCTACACCGAAAAATCGGCGTGGGGGTCCCCCCAAATCCATACCAGACCCTTATCTGAGCACGCAGCCTGGCCGGTCAGGAAAGGGGGTGGGAACGAGCGAGCACCCCCCCTTTCTGAACCGTACCAGGCCGCATGCCCTCAACATGGGGGGCGGGTGCTTTGGGGGAGGGGACACCCTGCGGGGCCCCCCCACCACAAAGCACCTTGTTCCCATGTTGATGATGACAAGGGCCTCTTCCCAAAAACCCTGGCCGTTGGTTGTCGGGGTCTGCAGGCGGGGTGCTTATCAGAATCCGGGAGCCTCCTTTAATAAGATCCCGGCCCCCCACCCTATGTGAATGAGTATGGGGTACATGGTACCCCTACCCATTCACCTAGGGAAAAAGTGTCAATAACAAAACATACTACACAGGTTTTTAAAGTAATTTATTTGACAGCTCGGGGGGGGTCTTCTTCCGACTTCGGGGGTCCCTCCGGTTCCTCTTCTCCCGGTGTCCGGTTGGTTCTTCTCCGCTTTTTCTGGCCTCTTCTCCCGGTGTTCCAGTTCTTCTGCAGGCTCCTCTGCTATCTTCATGCCACTCTTTTGCCAGCGGAGGCCCGGACTTCTGGCTTCTTGGCTTCTGGGCTTCTTCTCTTCTTCCGATGTTGACACGATGGTCTCTCAGGCTGGAATGCTCTCTGAGTTCTCCGATGTGACTTATATAGGCGGAGACCCCACCCCCTTATGCCATCATAAGGGAGGGACCCCCGAAGTCGCAAGAAGACCCCCCTGGAGTTGTCTAATAAATTACTTTAAAAACCTGTGTAGTGTGTTTTATTATTGACACTTTTTCCCTAGGTAAATGGGTAGGGGTACCATGTACCCCATACTCATTCACATAGGGTGGGGGGCCGAGATCTGGGGGCCCTCTTATTAAAGGGGGCTCCCGGATTCCGATAAGCCCCCCGCCCGCAGACCCCGACAACCAATGGCCAGGGTTGTCAGGAAGAGGCCCTTGTCCTCATCAACATGGGGACAAGGTGCTTTGTGGTGGGGGGGCCCCGCAGGGCGCCCCCTCCCCCAAAGCGCCCGCCCCCTATGTTGAGGGCATGCGGCCTGGTACGGTTCAGGGGGGGCACTCGCTCGTCCCCACCCCCTTTCCTGACCGGCTGGGCTGCGTGCTCGGATCGGGGTCTGGTATGGATTTTAGGGGGTACCCCTAACTGCAGGTTTTAAAGTATTATTGCACAGCAAGCAGGTTGGGTTTCAATTTCTCAATGTAGTTGAGGACGTATAATTGAATATAGCTGGTAAATCAGGCAAGCCAGGTAGCAGTTGTACACAAATAGGGGTACTTAGGCCAGCTGATTGTGAGGGTACCTATCAATATAGACCCAGTTTTTAACCTATGTACGGCCCGAGTTGATACTGTGAAACAGAAGTATGCTGGTTTCAACAAATATGTCAAAAAAAAAAAGGTGGATAAACGGGTTTTGACAGGTGTATACTGGAAAAATGCAGAGTTTCGCAAGTGTAAGCAGATACTGTATAAACTGTAGCAGACCCTGACACACTTCAGAGTGTATGCTGGGACCTGCAAATGTATTCCAGGCACTGCCAGCGTACACTGATATTTGTAGTTTCAGATGTCTGTTGGTATTTATAGGCTTATGCTGGTTTATATGCAGGAATATGCAGGTATCTCTAGAGATCTTCAAAGTGTCCACTAGATTAAAGTCATTTCAAACAGACATGAAGACAGGATTCAAGTCCAAATGGATAGCTTGGGACGCGCAATAGAGGGCATCTGGATTGCACTGACTTGCAGTCTATCTACTATGCCTGCTTAGCTGTTATACTGATAGGCAGGTTTATGGATGGAAAGAGTCCATGTAACCATCCAATACACTGACAATCAGGCCTGGGGAGTACAGAAATAAATTTGTTTGTGCAAGTGTATCCTGATGTATCCAGGTATATACAAGTATATTTTTAGAATCTGCAGATGTATATTGGAAATTGTTAGTGGGTACATAAAGGAACTGGTACAAGCAGGTTTTATGTTGGAAAGTGCTGGTGCATAAGGCTGTTTCAGCTGTTGCAGATAATTGCTGTTTTATGCAGAAATGAACAGATATATACCCCCGTACTCTCTAGGGCTGTTGAAGTTGAATAAGGAACGTACAAATAAATGCAGGGGTAAGCTGGTGAATGCAGATATATGCAGGGCTCTACCTATATACACGGAGTTATGCTGATATGTGCGGGCCATTGCAGGTGTAAATAAGTAATGTAAGAAAGATAGGGGGCGCTAGATACCATAATATTCAAGTGCTCCAAAAAAAATATATATCTCCTGCATTACCAAAAAAATGGAAATGTAAGAAAGCTAGGGGGCGCTAGATACCATACTATTCAAGTGCTCTAAATAAATATATCTCCTGTGTTACCAAAAAAAAATGAAAATCATAATATTGACAAATCATAGATTACACATTGAAGTGCCCACATTAGTGAAAACATATATAGTGATTGATTGTCCACATAAAAAAGTGATTGAAGTAGCTGAAGTGATATCTTTCAATATTATCCCAATCTTGTTGCTGTAAACAAAAGGTTTTCCATCACCAAAGAAACAAAAGAAAAGGAAAACACCTCGAAGTAGTAGATATCTGCTTACCAGATACCAATGACTCCTTTAGTTAAAAAGAGAGTCACTAGCGCTTGTGCAGGGTTGTGCCTGCTCACATGGATGGCCGGGCTTTGGTTGGTATTATAGGCATGGATCATTCCCGTCAGGCTCATTCAAGATAGGATAAGGATACATAGGAAACAAAAACAGTCTCCATAGCGTAAAACCATTTATTAAAAAAGTAAATAAATTAAAAAGCCAAATGGCCGCTTACATTGGTGGGTGCCTACCCGGCACTGGGGCTGCTTGCATGTCAGGGTGACTTCGCAGTCAAAAAAAGCCTTTCATGTCTCCTCCACGCTGGCGTGCGTTCCAGCTTACACAGGGGGGCAGCCAAATGATCCAGATGTTGTTGGATGATAGGACATGTGACCACGTATCGCTCCGACGTACATTTCGTAGTGAACGTCTTTACTTTTTTAATAAATGGTTTTACGCTATGGAGACTGTTTTTGTTTCCTATGTATCCTTATCCTATCTTGAATGAGCCTGACGGGAATGATCCATGCCTATAATACCAACCACAGCCCGGCCATCCATGTGAGCAGGCACAACCCTGCACAAGCGCTAGTGACTCTCTTTTTAACTAAAGGAATCATTGGTATCTGGTAAGCAGATATCTACTACTTCGAGGTGTTTTCCTTTTCTTTTGTTTCTTTGGTGATGGAAAACCTTTTGTTTACACAGCAACAAGATTGGGATAATATTGAAAGATATCACTTCAGCTACTTCAATCACTTTTTTATGTGGACAATCAATCACTATATATGTTTTCACTAATGTGGGCACTTCAATGTGTAATCTATGATTTGTCAATATTATGATTTTCATTTTTTTTGGTAACACAGGAGATATATTTATTTAGAGCACTTGAATAGTATGGTATCTAGCGCCCCCTAGCTTTCTTACATTTCCATTTTTTTGGTAATGCAGGAGATATATATTTTTTTTGGAGCACTTGAATATTATGGTATCTAGCGCCCCCTATCTTTCTTACATTCCTTTTTTTGATTATCTATTTTTTTGATTATTTAAAAATTGGGGAGCAGCTTACACTGATTGTTTATATATTTCCACAATTTTTTTATTTTTTTATTGTTGGGAATGTTTTCTTACTAGATGTACCACCAGTATATGTAATTCATATATATTATCTGCTATCGACACCACTGGCGCGAAGGTTTCTATTATTTTCAGGTGTAAATAAGTGTTTGTAGGAATATGCTGGAGTAGGCAGGTATATGCTTTGTCCGATTTTAGCACAGTTCAAACTTAATTCAGTCTATATCTCAGTTACAATGGTACCTTGCTGCTTCCACTGCCTCTATTCTGTCCTGCATTCCACCCTTCTGCTGGCTCCGACCGAGTGTTCAGCCCTCTGATGCGTCCCCCTTAGGGCCTGGCGCTTCAGGGAGTCCTTGTTGTATCTGTTATCCAGCTTCTCACGCTGCCTCTTATCCGAGCGTCTATTTCAGCTGACGCTGAGCCGGAGCCACGCTCCGATTGGTAGGTGTAGGGGGGAGGCGGGCGGGTGGGAGGGGAGGCAGTAGGTCTTTAATTCACTGGCATTCCACCGTACCCGAGTGGGCCGCCTATCTCACAGGCTGAATGAAGGGTCTCCGGAAGGTTTCCAGGAGAGTGCTGGGTCTTCATCTATGGATCCCTGCTGCCTCTCACTCAGCGGCTCCACCGCGGCTTTCCCTGGGTCTCCTCGTGCGCTCCGTCTGCAACACGGTTAGGCCCTTCCCTCCGTGAGGTGCATCAAGACCTCATTCTCTGCAAGCCGCTTCTCAAAGGGCAACATACAGGTATGTTAAAATGCCTGTACGTGCCCTTCTGCCGACGTATATCGGTGTGAGATGGTCAGCAAGCGGTTAAAGAGAACCTGTCACCTAAAAATCATCAGATCCGTTTAGTTCCCTATGTAATTATAATTAAAATCATAATTATAAACAGATTCTATTTTGTTTTGTTTTTTCATTTTATACTCAAAAAACATTAAATCATCACCCCACCCCCACCTACAAACAAATAAATAAAAAAGATTGGACATGTTGGATATCTATTTACTTGAGGTAAACTTTGTCTATTTCCCCAAAAATACGGATGATATATGGCAGGGATATGCAATTAGCGAACCTCCAGCTGTTGCAGAACTACAAGTCCCATGATGCATAGCAAGATTATGACAGCCACAAGCATGAGACCCAGAGGCAGAGGCATGATGGGACTTGTAGTTTTGCAACAGCTGGAGGTCCGCTAATTGCATATCCCTGATATATGGGATAACTTCTTCCTCGGCATGGTAATGAAGTGTAATATTAAAAAAAGAACTACCAAGAGCCATCAATGCTTCAAGAATGCATGGACATCATGTTTTTGATTGATTTATTTATTGTTATTTATTTTGAATGTAATGGTCAGTAATCTATTTTTATTAATTTTTTTTTTTTTAGGTTGGGTTTTTTTTTTTTTGAGGGGGGGGTTAGTGAGGGAATTAAAAATTTATTTTATTTTAAATATTGTTTTGCACACATAATTTACGAATGTGTAGATTTGACTAATGATAAAACACATTCTGCACCATGGCATTTTTGCTCCCATCCATTTTGCAATAGGTACTCACTCTTTCTCACTACTCACCTACCACCTGGTTTTTCACTATCTTTTGTTTCCCTTTTGCCTCTTTTTGCTTCCTTTTCTAATTTTTCTTTCTCCTCCCTCTTTCTGTACTTTATTTTTTCACCCCGCTAAACATTTTCCAACACAACTTTTTACACCACTTCTATATTATTTTATATTGTTTTTGTTATATTTTTTCACAGAGGTCCCCCAATTGGGGTCACCCTATTCAGCTTACACCTGTGTCACTTCATACATTTTGACCCACTCGGGGCACTGTTTGTGTTGGCTGCTGTCGAACTGTTACGCCCCCTCAGCTCCCGGATGTGACGTTTTTGGCTGGTCTGTAATTCTCATGGCTGCACCGCCATTGCGCAGAAGTATATGTAAGTTTGTGGGCCAAATGTATATATGGGCGGGTTTCTCATATTCTATATTTGCCCACTTGTTCCCACAATTGCTTTAGATAATTTAAATATTATTGTTTTTCCTATTTATAGATGATCACTACGGTTTTGCTCCTGATGAGTGGCTAAAAGGCCCAGAAACGCGTAGAGCTAATAACTACCGATATGTGTATATATTCATCAACTTTGTATGGACGTTTCTTTTAACCCTTTTCATCTCTGTTCATCTCCCATAAGTGATACCTTAGCAGGTCACTAATCTGTACAATTATTAACTGCAATGTGTGTAAATATGCATCAATTACTCCATGTATTTGTAAATATATGCAATTTCCTTGTTGGAATGTTAATTACTGTGGAATATTTGGTTCTAATGAAATGTAAAAAATATTGATATATAGCAAAATGCATAATAATTAAATATGAAATTATATGACAATTTGAACCAATTAAAAGCTGTCTTTTACCCAATTTATTTATCTGCTTCCATGTGTTTCATGCAAAGTCCCGCCTCTTGCCCCCCTTTTTAAATTTTAAATGTTGAACCGGGATGGAGGAGGGGACCCGAACGGCCCCTTGTACCTCATTTAAAGTCCCAAAAATCCTTCTTTCTTCACATTCTTGTTGATGGTTTGAGGCATGTTTGCTTTTCTATAGGCTCATCATCCAAGTATTTTAGTGATGAACAACCATCTATGGAAATCTAGTGCAAACATACGAAATAATCGAAATATCGCCTCCACAAGATTTAAGCTGCAAAGGTTAGCAAACCAAACGATTCATTCAATGATGTGCATGTTTTTTTTTTGTTTTTTGTTTTTTTTAACCACTTGCTTACAGGGCACTTAAACCCCTTCTCCTATCCAGACCAATTTTTAGCTTTCAGCGCTGATGCACTTTGAATGACAATTGCGCGGTCATACAACACTGTACCCAAATGAAATTTTTATCATTTTTTCCCCACAAATAGAGCTTTCTTTTGGTGGTATTTGATCACCTCTGCGGTTTTTATTTTTTGTTTAAAAAATTTAAAAAGACCGAATTTAAAAAAATTTTTTTTTTTTTTTATATTTTGTTATAAAATTTTTAAAAGGGGTAATTTTTCTCCTTCATTGATGTACGCTGATGAGGCAGCACCAATGGGCACTGATAGGTGGCAGTGATGGGCACTGATGGGTGGCAGTGATGGGCACTGATTGGTGGCAATAATGGGCACTGATCTTGTACACTGCTAGGTGGCACTGATTGGCACCACTGGTGGGTATTGTTAGGTGGCAATGGTGGGCATTGATAGGTGGCACTTGTAGGCATTGATAGGTGGCACTTATGGGCATTGATACATGGCACTGGTGGGCACTGTGGGCACTGTGATGTGGCAATGTCAGGTGGCACTGGCAGGGGGTACTTGTGGCACAATTGAGGCATTATTGCCTCCTCCTCTTCGGGACCGATGTCCCTTGCTGGTGAGCCGGTGATCAGTTTTTTTTTTCTCCTCGCACTGTCAGCGCGAGGAGAAAAAAAACAACGATCACAGAGCTTTTGTTTTGATCATGTGATCAGCTGTCATTGGCTGAAGCTGATCACATGGTAAGGGGCCGGGACCGGCCCCTTACTTGGATCGGTGGTCACCCGAGTCTCAGTGACTCGGTGATCACAGCGCGCTCCACGCGCGCCCTGCAGGGCGCGCGCAGGGCACGTGCACAGGGGAGGCCGTCATATGACGGCCTCCCGGGAATTCAGGTCCGCGCTGTAGCCGTCATTCGGCTATAGCGTGGATGACAAGCGGTTAAACATACATTGTATAATAAACTTTAAATGATGTTCTTTACATGTTTACAATTTCCAGAAAATTATTCCTTCCAGCAACTTGAAGGACACGAGATGCATGATCTACTTTAGTAAATCAGGGTTACTATTCCTACTTATTATTGACACTTGTATTTAAAACCTTCAGCACTGTTTCTAATATCCTCAAACTTGTTGTGTAACAGGCACACTTTGGTGACTGTTAATAAACCTCCCTGCATGGTTCCTTTTTTTTCCTTTCTTAAAACTTTAGTACATAATCTCATGGAGTATGTTCTTAGATATAGCAAAATAAAGAAGTCAAATCAGAGTGATAATGGGCTAGAAATGTAATAAGAAAATCAGTTTAGGCGGGCAACTTACCTTGATTTTGTAGTGACTTGTTTGCAAACCCACCATGAAAACAAGACGGTCACAAAGTGAATCCAAAAGTCATTTTCAAGCATTTCCGGAAAAAAAAACGTTAAACTCATAAGAGGAAGTAAACTCTCCCACTCTGTTGCCACTTTTCATCTAGACCATTATATGAAGTTTAACCACTTGCTTACTGGGCACTTAAACCCCCCTCCTGCCGAGACCAATTTTGAGCTTTCAGCGCTGTTGCACTTTGAATGACAATTGCGCGGTCATACAACACTGTACTCAAATGAAATTTTTATCATTTTTTTCCCACAAATAGAGCTTTCTTTTGGTGGTATTTAATCACAGCTGGGGTTTTTATTTTTTGCTAAACAAACAAAAAAGATGGACATTTTTGAAAAAAAAAAAAATCATGTTTAATAGTTTGTTATAAAATTTTGCAAACAGGTAATTTTTCTCATTCATTGATATGCGCTGATGAGGCGGCACTGGTGGGCACTGATAGGCTGCACTGATGGGCACAGATAGGCACAGATAAGGCAGCACTGATAGGCACAGTTAAGGCGGCATTGATAGGCACAGTTAAGGCGGCACTGATGGGGACAGATAAGGCGGTACTGATGGGCACACATAAGGCGGCACTGATGGCCACGGATGGGCGGCACGGATGGGCGGCACGGATGGGTGGCACAGTTGGGTGGCACAGATGGGTGGCACGGGTGGGTGGCACGGATGGGCACTGATAGGTACCACTGATGGGGGGCACTGATGGGCGGCACTGATGGAGGGCACTGATGGGTGGCACTGATGGGCAGTGATGGGCGGCACTGATGGGCACTGGTAGGTGACACTGATGGGCACTGATAGGTTGCACTGATGTGGGTGCTGATGGGTGGCACTGAGGTGGGTGCTGATGGGTGGCACTGATGGGTGGCACTGTGGGCACTGATGGGTGGCACTGTGGGCACTGATGGGTGGCGCTTATTGATGGCACTGTGGGCACTGATGGGTGACGCTGGTGGGCACTGGTAGGCAGCACTGCTGCCTATTGCTTTGTGTTAGAAGAGCGCCGTGATCGGGACTGATGTCCCAATCACGGCCGCCGGTGATCGGGTTTTTTTTTTCCTCCTCACGCTGTCAGCGCGAGGAGGAAAAACAGCTGATTACCGGCTCTGTTTACATCACATGATCAGCTGTCATTGGCTGACAGCTGATCATGTGGTAAGGGGTCGGGACCAACCCCTTACTCTGATCTGTGATCAGGCAAGTCTCATAGTCTCGCTGATCACCGAGCGCGCCGCGCGCGCCCTGCAGAGGGCACGCAGGCCGCTCGTGCACGGGACGACGTCAATAGACGTAGTCCCGGCAATTTAGATCCGCGCTGTTGTCGTCATTTGGCAATGGCCCGGATCTGAAGCGGTTAAGCAAACATTATCCATTGTAAATAAGCCTCAATCGCATATTACTTACTTTTTATAATAACTTTTATAAATTATTTCTCCAGGGATATACTGCGCCATTTTAGGTATTGTTTCCTGAGTCTGCACTGCATATTACTTCCGCACTTTCATTATGGCTTGCTGTTATCTCACGCATGCATGATCGTGTCTTAACCAAGCCTCAATTTCGATCCAATGTTCCTATGGCGACCATGCTCCGCCGCTCATAGCCGACCTGAGAGTGCAGAATTGTATAGCAGTTTTGCCGCATGCCTGCCTATCAGGCTGCTGTATGCGGCAGGGAATCTGCAGTCTCGCGGGTTTTGGTCACAGTGCTGCTGGGAGAGGAAATCACACGGCATCCTATCAATGGATAGATGGTGTAACGGCACTCAGAGTGTGCCATGAAAAACGGGAGAGATGCACATAATTTAATACCTACATGATCTGAAAAATCCTCTAATCTCTTACATTAAAGCGGAGTTCCACCCAAAAGTGGAACTTCCGCTCATCTGATTCCCCCCCCCTCCGGTGCCACAATTGGCACCTTTCGTGGGGGGGGGCAGGATAGCTGTCTCTGACAGGTATCCTTTTCCACTTCCGGGAGCCTCAGCTGCGGCCCATGATATCACCGCGGGGGCTCCCTCCTCCTCTCCCTGTCGCCGGGCCAGTAGGAGAGAGGAGCGGGCCTCCTGCACGCGCAGTAGGGTTCCCGGCGTGAAACCGAAAGGCTACACTGCTGGGTATCCTTACCCGCAATGGCGGCGGCATGCACCCGACAGCTGATGGAAACATCAGCTGCGGTGCTGACATCGCTGGACTCCAGGACAGGCAAGTGTCCTATTATTAAAAGCCGGCAGCTTCAGTATTTGTAGCTGCTGGTTTTTAATTATTTTTTTTTGGGAGGACCTCCACTTTAAAGAAGGAAAATATGTACTAAATAAAAACTTTAATTGGCCCTAAAATACACAGTTCGGGCGTGGCCTGACGCATGGAGTGAGAGGACGTGTTGAGCCTCAGCTCCCGGACCCCTCGGCTCTACAGGGCATTTCTGCACCAAATCCGGCTGTTTAAAAGACTCCAATGGGGAAAGCTAAGTACCGGGATCAACAGGGAGTGGGGGGATCTCATCCTGGTGGGGATTTGGGGAGCTTTTTCACTCGATCCTCGGCCGCGGCCCAGCGCCAGCCGAGATCCAAGATGGCGCTGGCACCTCCGTCCCCAGCCCGCTCCGAGTCGGCCCTGGACTCTATGACAGGCTCCCAGGCATCCCACTCTATCCCTGCGACTCAAGCTTCTCCCCCCAGGCTCTCCAGGAGCCGATCCAGTGCATCCATAGCCTCTGAGGATGGTTGGGATCTGGAAACCCAGATGAGATCCCTGCACAGCTATATGCGGTCTCTCCCTACAAAAGCTGACTTTGAACAGTGTGTACACCGCATAGAGAAAACCTACAAACAGGAGATCTCTGAGCTTAAAAGGGACATTGGTGTTCGTTTTGAGAATATTGAAGCCACAGCAGAGACCCTCCATACCACTGTTCAGAAGCATGAGGAAATACTTAACCACATGTGTCTGTGCCGGATTGGCCCTTCTCTCCGACTACACCAGGCCTGCCGTATATCCCGCAGTGGCAAAAACAAAGCCGCAAACGCTGTCCTGGATCCTCACCCCGCATAGACCCTGATGATTGATGTCCTATAGACCTGCTGGTCATCCATCTCCTCCTCCACATGAGCAGGAATGCCTCCTGCACTACCTCGGAACCCTGAGGATTTTTTCTCCCCGAGCCTCTATTTGGAAGATGTCAATCTTTTCTTTCTTTTCATTGTTACCCACGTTTGGGGTTTTTGCATTGGAAGACATCAGGTTCCTCTACCAAAAGTTGAACAATGGCTCACAAGCTATGCAAGGAAGAATTTCCTTGAACCATCACCTTTGCCTTCTGGGACCTTCGCGGTGCTCA
Source organism: Lithobates clamitans (assembly GCA_037952925.1). Lineage (NCBI taxonomy): Eukaryota > Metazoa > Chordata > Amphibia > Anura > Ranidae > Lithobates > Lithobates clamitans. The sequence goes on along the minus strand of JBBGZY010001726.1, from coordinate 106,589 downwards.
CGTGTTGTGAAACCGATTTCGTTGTGCATCCAGTTCCTTTACGCCGGAAGTCCCTTCTCATTGCTCTTGAACTACCATTTTTTCTTTTTCCCAGGGACTGATGCGCCTGTTTGCATCTCACTATTGCTTTCATGGCACACTCAACTGTTTCTAATGTTGTATTAACACATGTTTCCCCCCAATGTGATATCTTATTATCTACACTTATGCTTACTTATACAGCCCAGTTTATTTTATTTTATATATTACTGGCCCTTTGGGCCCTGGGGCTCCGGGAGCTCCCCCATGCTAAACACTAACCCCCCTTAGGAATACTCATAGTCCTACTTGGCACCGTACCATGGTTTACAGATGCTCTATACTTTACAGTTCTATGTATTGTATTTTATTTTTTTTTTCAATTTTTGATTATTCGGTACCACCTAGTGGTCTATCTCACTACATTCAGTATACTGTTTAATTTGCAAGGATCAGGGTCCCAGTCTCCCTCTTCTGGTCTTTTTAGGTCAGACAGCATTATTGCCTCGACAATTATGGATACTGGGACTCTCTTCCCTTCCCTGCTCTCTCCTCTCTTTCTCTCTCTTCTCTTGCTCCTTTCTGGTATTATTCTTATATCTCCTATAGCTTTTTCTGCTCCTTTCCTTGCCTCTACCCCCTTCCTCCCTATTTTCCCTACCCCTTCCCCTCTCCTGCTGGCTGGGGCGGTCTCACGAGGGACTCTCGATGTTACTTTTTTCTCCCCTTTCCCATTATACCCACCTTGATATGGCCGCTACTCCACCTCTTAGTCTAGCTTCTTACAATTGTAGAGGTTTTAACACCCCAGAGAAACGTAGTCAGATCCTCTATCACTTCCACAAACAGAAAATTAATATTCTCTTCCTACAAGAAACCCACTTCCGGTCTGATTTAACACCCATGATGCGCAATCGTTACTATACCACTTGGTTTCACAGTACCAACCCCTCTGCAAAATCTAAAGGGGTTTCAATCGCGTTTCATAGGTCCTTTCACCCTGAGGTTCTTGACTCATATATTGATGATCATGGTTGCTTTGTGTTTCTCAAACTAAAATTTCATAATTTTCTTTTTACAGTAGCCAACATCTACGCTCCAAATACATATCAGACTAACCTCTTTTGGAGGTCCCAGTGTTATCGTTGGAGGCGACTTCAATGTGGCTCTTTCCCCATCTGCCGACACCTCTACTGGTAAGTCTTCCATGACCACCTCCTCACGTTCACACATTAAATCTCTTCTACACTCTTATCACCTAGTGGATGTGTGGCGCATACATCATCCTACAGACAGAGATTTCACATACTTTTCCATAGCATACAACTCATATAGCAGACTAGACTACTTTCTTATTTCCCAATCCCTCTTAGATACACCTTTACAAACCTCCCAAGGACATGCCCTCTGGTCTGACCATGCCCCGGTATATCTGTCCTTTGCCCGACCCCACAGTCACGTAGAGGGCACTCCTGGTGCCTCAATGACAATCTCTTACGAGACTCAGTATGTATCGCTGAAGTTACTAAAGCGATCCATAACTTTAAAACTGACCACGTAGCAGATACAACTTCCCCACTCAACCAATGGGAGGCTCTGAATTGTGTGGTCAGGGGTGTCCTGATTCAGAACGGTTCTCGCCTGAAAAAAATTAGGTCTGACGAGATCCGGCGCCTTCTGACCAACATTTCGGTTCTGGAATCCCTACACAAACTAAATCTGGACCCCTCCACTTTTGTTGCTCTTTCCAACTCCCGTCGTGATCTACTCCAACTACTAGACTCCCACTCTCTCAAAGCTAGGGACCGGGCCCAAAAATTATATTACTCTATAGCCAACAAATGTGGTCAACATCTGGCAAGGGTTATCCATCCCAGGGCACCGCGTCTTCCTATCCCCTTCATTACTAAACCAGACCAGACTAAAGCCTATGGTTGCAAAGACATATCCACCACATTTAAAGACTATTACTCTCAGTTATATAACCTCCCGCAAACTTCCCCTCCTAGTTCTCTGCCTCCCTCCCAAGACCCAATGCAGATTTACATAATGGAGACGGCGCTACCTGTGATTGACCCCCAGGTGTCCGCGGACTTGGATGGTCCCCTGTTGGAACCAGTGTTCCTGAGCGCCATCAAGGGACTAAAACCGGACAAATGCCCAGGCCCCGATGGCTACACCCCGAGGTTTAACAAAACCTTTGCTCCACTGTTGGTCCCATTTCTCACCAAGGCCTTCAACTCCATAGATGACACCACTCTCCCTTCCAAAGAACTTTTATCAGCCAATGTCTCCATTTTACCGAAACCCAATAAAGACCCTTCTCAATGCAGCAGTTATCGCCCGATATCACTATTAAACATTGACCTTAAGCTTTTTGCAAAAATTCTTGCTAACCGTCTCTCTCCCTCTCTCCCCGGGATCATACATAGAGATCAGGTGGGCTTCGTCCTGGGTAGAGAGGCATGGGACAACACTACCAAAACTATCCACCTCATCTCTTATTCCCAACGCCACCACCAACAGGTCTGTCTTCTTTCTTTTGATGCCGAGAAGGCATTCGACCGGGTTAACTGGCATTTCTTGATATGTCCCCCGTTGATCTCAGGGCTTTACTCTGGGGTTATAAACGCAACTTATCAGCTTTGGCCGACTCCTCACCCCTAACTACAGCTGCCCTTGTGCTATGGTATAAGAGAGGTCTATGTGAGATTCTATCTTCAGACCCATCTCCCCTATCACCACTTTTTGATAATCCTGCCTTTCCACAGGGTATAGGGGCTTATGCTATTGGTTCTTTCCCCCGCTCCTCCTGGCCCCAAGCCCACTCCTTTGTTCGGACAGACAATGGAGCACCAAATATCCCTCCAGATAACCGAGACTGGCTCACTTCCCTACATCTTTCCACCTTCACCAAACATCTTTTCATCTCCTCTCAGGTCCATCGCCCCCTGACTGACTTTGAACACCTCAGCTCTCTGCAAGAATTACCTAGACACTTGCTCTCACATATTTACAGTCTGATTCTTACACAGAAAGACCTACCCACCTACACCAGAGTATGGTCGGCAGACCTGGGAAAGACCATTTCCAGAGCGGAATGGCAAACCGCGTTCCATTTCGCACATAAGTCCTCTATCTCATGTTACTCACAAGAGAAGAATTTTAAGGTCATTGCGAGGTGGTATAGGGACCCCGCCTCTCTACGGAAAATTTTCCCTTCAACTTCATCTATTTGTTGGCGCTGTTCACTTGCAACAGGGTCGTACCTGCATGTCTGGTGGGAGTGTGATCGGATCCGGCCCTTCTGGAATCAGGTATCCCAGGTTTATGAAAAAATTTACGATGATCCTTTGCAATTGACCCCTGAAATAGCCCTCCTATCTATACTGCCAGGTTCGATAGCCTCTCAAAAGCGCAATCTTCTACGTTTCTTCCTGTCTGTGGCTCGCCAACTCATACCCCTCTTCTGGAACAACGACTATTCCCCCGTTGTCTCTCTGGACCTCAATCATGAATGATATTATGCGTATGGAGGAGATGCTGGTGCTGGACAATGACACATACGAGAAATTCACAATACTATGGTCGGTCTGGCGACGCTTCTCCTCCTCAGACACGCAGGTTACTTTGCTTCCCGCCACACCGATTCCAGCTCCCCCCACAAATTTGAATGCCCGATGATCCTTTGACCATATCCGAGGATCTAGGGTCCTTCCTCCCCGACTCCAGCCAGCAGAACCCCCTCCCTCCCCTTCCCTTCCCCCTCTCTCCTTCTCTTTTCTGTTTCCCTTCTCCCTGCTTATCTTCTTTTCTTCCCCTCTTTTATTTTGATGATTTGTTTATACTATAATTCACTTAACAACTCTCAGCTTAGCTGTGGGCGATGGCCATTTTGCTTGCTGGTTGTTCTCTTAACATGCCATATTCTATGCCAATTGTATTATTTTCTTTTGTTGCTTTATAACAATAAAAACATTTTCAACCCTAAAATACACAGTTCATAATAATGTTTGACAAAGGTAACACATGATAAATATTGGGACCCAACATATATAAATTCATATTGAAATATAATGTATTATTTCCAAAATTAGCTAAATAATTTAACAGCTGCAGCCTATAACACTATGGGGGTTATTTACGAAAGGCAAATCCACTTTGCACTACAAGTGCACTGCAAGTGTACTTGGAAGTGCAGTCACTGTAAATCCGAGAGGGACATTCAAGGAAGATAAAAAACAGCATTTTAGCTTGCACATGATTGGAAGATAAAATCAGCAGAGCTTCCCCTCATTTCAGATGTACCCCTCAAATTTACAGCGACTGCACTTCGCAATGCACTTGTAGTGTAAAGTGAATTTGCATTACGTAAATAACCCCCTTTACGTTCCTTTTGTTGTCTTCAAGTCATTTTGTTACCCCTGCTACCGAGTCAAAAAAATGGGTTGTCCCCAAGGCCATTATGCGTAGATGTACTGGATATAGCAATCCGTATGTAATTTTGTACTTCCGTAAACTGCGCTTAATTTCCATAAATTCCGCTCTACACTTCTGTAAGTCCAGTGAGTAATCTGGATATAGTGAAATCCTAGCTTCCTTGTAGAAAATGTCACCCATCTCTCTAGCTTTTTGTCACAAAGTCACCTTGTCATTAGGGATGAGCTTTCTGTTCAGGTCGAACATGAGTTGTTCGCCCGTTCGTTGAAAACCGAACATAATGGGCCGTTTGCGCCAAATTCGAGCGGCGCGCAACGGCCCATAATGCACTGCGGGAACGCAGTGCATTGCTGTATGATGATTGGCCAGAGCATGCACCATGACCTGCATGCTTTGGTCAATCACAGCGCCCTCAGCTAAGAGAGCCATAATTGGCCAAAGGGTGCCTTTTGCCAATCATGGCTCAGGGGGACTAAGTCCACGCCCCACACTATATAAGGCTGCCTGCACAATGGCCTCGTGTAGTGTGTCGTGGACGGAGAGAGAGTGTCATTTAGATTGAGCAGGCAGGCAGATTAATTTGTCAGCTGCAGGCTGCAGTGTGATATATATATATATATATATATATATATATATATATATATATATATATATATATATATATATATATATATATATATAGACAGTCAGTCTCGTATATAGATATATCCACTGTATCCAGTTTAGCTAGATATGACTGCAGGCTTCTCCTGGTGTACTGCTTCTAATATACTTCAGGCAGACAGGTGACTCAGTTAGCTGCAGTGTGTTTAATATGTATATATATATATATATATATATATATATATATATATACAGATAGTCCTATATATATATATATATATATATATATATATATATTTAGCGCTGACAACTTGTGTTTCTAGTCATATGTGTGTTATAGAGTACATAAGTTGTGTTAGTGCCATCTTGTGGACAATTGTGAAAGTACAATACGTTTCATGATGGAAGTGACATGGAAGTGATTCATTGTTTACTTCGGAACTTTAACTCTGACCCACCCACAATGCTCCTGGACAAGGTGAGAACTGAACTGCATTGTGGGAGGAGATAAAAGGGTAAGGAGCTCTCTTGTTCCTGGGACGCGTGGCCTGCCAGCAGAGCTCTGTGGGTATGTGTGTCCCACAGGGTTGCGGCCTACTTTGCGAAGGAGCGGAGCAGCTGCAGGGATCCTGCCATCACATCACAGTGTCCTGGAGCAGCAGAGGTGATCGTTCCGGAGACCCGTGGGGAGATAACTGAGGACTCCTGGTCGTTAGTGAACGGAACAGTGTGACGGAGAGGTGGTGGCTCCATACTGACTGAGAACTGCTGAAACAGAGGCATCCACCTGCCCGGATCCCGTGTGGTGAGAAGCTTAATACCCAGAAGTTTATTTAAATACTACACACACCTTTAGAACTGTACAGAGTGTTGCTGGGACTGATAGTCCCACGGAACAAGTTAAGTTGGAGAACTTCACATCTGAATAGACTTCAGTATTCAAGAACGGATGCTAGATGTTTGTTTTCTTCATATGAGAACACTTAGTCAATTTGCTGGATTACAATTGTTGTAGTGTGTTACATTACACTGCGCAACACCCAGGAGGAACCCCTTTGCGGATTACAATTATAAGAGCTAACGAAGACTGAAGACGTCAGGACTACCTTTCCATTGCAGGGCCCTGCATTTAGTTACAAAGGATATCGACTTTAAGGTCTAGAGCAGGGGGAGCTCCCGGGTACACTTGTATACAATTAGATATATTTGTGTCTGTTACTGATTGTCATAACCATTTCTTATACTGTCACATTACGTTGTTATGTTAGTATATTCAGTGTAATAACTGTTTATATAAAAATATTATTTACACAAAGACAGAAGTTATTTTTTGGTTATTACTGAAGTTTGTGTGCAGTGTTGTCATTTCTCCTGCAGGTGGAGCTACCAGCACCCAGGTAGAGGTAACTATAGCTATAAGTGTATTGTGGGTAAAAGCTGATACTCATATTGTTACAACACTGCACTACAGTTGTGTCAAGAGCATAGAGGGCAGGCCCGCTTAAATCAGCAGATCAGCAGCTCCACCAAGAGTTATTGCTACATATATATATATATATATATATATATATATATATATATATATATATATATCCACTGTATCCAGTTTAGCTATATCTCACTGCAGGCCATTCCTGGTGTACTGTTTCTAATATACTTCAGGCACGCAGGTGATTCAGTTAGCTGCAGTGTATTTAAAAAAAATAAATATATATATATATATATATATATATATATATATATACAATACTTCAGGTGGTGTACACATTATACAGTGCTGTGCACCCATAGTGCAGTTGCTCATACTTTTCTGGTGGTCAATACAGTACACTAGGAATGAGCTTCGAGTTATGTGTACTGCTCCTGGTGTACTGCTTCTAATATACTTCAGGCAGACAGGTGATTCAGTTAGCTGCAGTGTATTTAATATATATATATATATATATATATATATATATATATATATAGAGATAGTCCTGTGTATATATATATATATATATATATATATATATATATATATATATATATATATATATATATATATATATTTAGCGCTGACAACTTGTGTTTCTAGTCATATGTGTGTTATACAGTACATAAGTTGTGTTAGTGCCATCTTGTGGACAATTGAGAAAGTACAATACGTTTCATGATTAAGGGAAGTGACATGGAAGTGATTTATTGTTTACTTCTGAACTTTAACTCTGACCCACCCACAATGCTCCTGGACAAGGTGAGAACTGAACTGAATTGTGGTAATTTTAAAAGTTTATATGCAAGTTATTGTCATAAAAAGTGTTTGGGGACCTGGGTCCTGCCCCAGGGGACATGGATCAATGCAAAAAAAAGTTTTAAAAACGGCCGTTTTTCAGGAGCAGTGATTTTAATAATGCTTAAAGTCAAACAATAAAAGTGTAATATCCCTTTAAATTTCGTAGCTGGGGGGTGTCTATAGTATGCCTGTAAAGGGGCGCATGTTTCCTGTGTCTAGAACAGTCTGACAGCAAAATGACATTTCGAAGGAAAAAACCCATTTAAAACTACTCGCGGCTATTGCATTGCCGTCCGACAATACACATAAAAGCTCATTGATAAAAACGGCATGGGAATTCCCTACAAAATAAAAAAAAAATGACGTGGGGTCCCCCTAAATTCCATACCAGGCCCTTCAGTTCTGGTATGGATATTAAGGGGAACCCCAGCCAAAATTTAAAAAAAAATGATGTGGGGGTCCCCCTAAATTCCATACCAGACCCTTCAGGTCTGGTATGGATTTTAAGGGGAACCCCGCGCCAAAAAAAAAAAACGGCGTGGGGTCCCCCCAAAAATTCATACCAGACCCTTATCCGAGCACGCAACCTGGCAGGCCGCAGGAAAAGAGGGGGGACGAGAGTGCGCCCCCCCTCCTGAACCGTACCAGGTCACATGCCCTCAACATTGGGAGGGTGCTTTGGGGTAGCCCCCCAAAACACCTTGTCCCCATGTTGATGAGGACAAGGGCCTCATCCCCACAACCCTGGCCAGTGGTTGTGGGGGTCTGCGGGCAGGGGGCTTATCGGAATCTGGAAGCCCCCTTTAACAAGGGGACCCCCTTCTGGTTCTTCCTCCGGCGTTCTCGTCCAGCATCTCCTCCGCGGCGTCTTCTACTTTCTTCTCCTCGGGCCGCTCCGCACCCATGGTATGGGGGGCTGGCTCCAGATCTTCTCCTTATCTTCTTCTCTTCTTCTCTTCTTCTCTTCTTCATTTTCTTCTCCGGGCCGCTCCGCATTCATGCTGGCATGGAAAGAGGCTCCCGCTGTGTGACGGCGTCTCCTCGTCTGACAGTTCTTAAATAACGGGGGGGGGCCACCCAGTGACCCCGCCCCCTCTGACGCACGGTGACTTGACGGGACTTCCCTGTGATGTCACAGGGAATGCCACAGGGAAGTCCTGTCATGTCCCGTGCGTCAGAGGGGGGCGGGGTCACCGCCCCCCGTTATTTAAGAACCGTCAGACGAGGAGACGCCGTCACACAGCGGGAGCCTCCCTTCATGTCAGCATGGATGCGGAGCGGGCCGGAGAAGAAAATGAAGAAGAGAAGAAAATGAAGAGAGGAGCGGGAGCCTCCCCCCATGCCATGGGTGCGGAGCGGCCCGAGGAGAAGAAGATAGAAGACGCTGCGGAGGAGATGCTGGATGAGAACGCCGGAGGAAGAACCAGAAGAGCCAGAAGAACCATAAGAAGAAGATGAAGGAAGATAGAAGAAAGAAGAAGCATTTAAATAAAAGAATTGTCAAAAATTGTCTCTTGTCATTTTTAAAATTTTTTACCCCCTTACCATTTCACACAGGGGGGGGCCGGGATCTGGGGGTCCCCTTGTTAAAGGGGGCTTCCAGATTCTGATAAGCCCCCCGCCCGCAGACCCCCACAACCACCGGCCAGGGTTGTGGGGATGAGGCCCTTGTCCTCATCAACATGGGGACAAGGTGTTTTGGGGGGCTACCCCAAAGCACCCTCCCAATGTTGAGGCCATACGGCCTGGTACGGTTCAGGAGGGGGCGCACTCTCGTCCCCCCTCTTTTCCTGCGGCCTGCAAGGTTGCGTGCTCGGATAAGGGTCTGGTATGGATTCTTGGGGGGACCCCACGCCGTTTTTTTTCTTTTGGCGCGGGGTTCCCCTTAATATCCATACCAGACCTCAAGGGCCTGGTATGGAATTTAGGGGGACCCCCACGTCATTTTTTTTTTAAATTTTGGTTCGGGGTTCCCCTGTGGGGAATTCCCATGCAGTTTTTATCAATGAACTTCTATGTGTATTGTCGGACCGGCAATGCAATATCCGCGAGTAGTTTTAAATGGGTTTTTTCCTTCGAAATGTCATTTTGCTGTCAGACTGTTCTAAACACAGGAAACATGCGCCCCTTTACAGGCATACTATAGACACCCCCCAGCTACGAAATTTAAAGGGATATTACACTTTTATTGTTTGACTTTAAGCATTATTAAAATCACTGCTCCTGAAAAAATGGCCGTTTTTAAAACTTTTTTTTGCATTGATCCATGTCCCCTGGGGCAGGACCCAGGTCCCCAAACACTTTTTATGACAATAACTTGCATATAAGCCTTTAAAATTAGCACTTTTGATTATTCATGTTCGTGTCCCATAGACTTTAATGGTGTTCGCGTGTTCGAACAAACTTTTTTCCTGTTCGCATGTTCTGGTGCGAACTGAACAGGGGGGTGTTCAGCTCATCCGTACAGTACACCCATAGTTGTTATTAAGCTTCTGTTGGTGTACACAGTTGCTACTACTTTCCTGGTGGTGTACACAATACATACAGTGTACCCATAGTTCTTGTTGTACTTCCGTTGGTGTACACAGTACCGTGCACCCATAGTGCAGTTGCTACTACTTTCCTGGTGGTGTACACAATACATACATTGTACCCATAGTTTTTATTATACCTCTGTTGGTGTACACAGTACCGTGCACACCTAGTGCAGTTGCTACTACTTTCCTGGTGGTGTACACAATACATACAGTGCACCCATAGTTGTTATTAAACTTCTGTTGGTGTACACAGTACCGTGCACCCCTAGTGCAGTTGCTACTACTTTCCTGGTGGTGTACACAGTACACAATACAGTGTAGTGTTTTTTTGCTAAACAAAATTTACAGCATGTCTGGAAGGCCACCAAGGAGAGGCAGACACTCACAGGCCACTAAAAGAGGGCAAGCAGGCTCTGTGTCTACAGTCAACAGTGCTGGTTGTGGACACGGTGCATCCTGGCCATGGGGCACGCTTGTCCTTTTTTCCTGCAGCTGGCCATGTTATTGAGCCACAACATGCAGAAGAGTTGGTGAAATGGATAACAAAGCCGTCCTCATCCTCTTCATCCTCTGTCACCCAGGCTCAGAGTAATTTGCCTGACAGTGCAGCTGCCAAAGCGGCTTATTCCATCGGCTTCATGTCAACAGTCACTCCTTCCATAGCCCCACCATAATGCATGGAGGAGTCCCCCAAACTATTTGACCACAGGGTCGGGTACATGCTGCAGGAGGATGCGCAGCGATTTGAAGGCTCCGATGATGGTACCCAGGTTGAGGAAGGGAGTAACGTCAGCCTAGAGAGAAGGGGTGCCCAAGAAGGTCAAGAAACTGGCAGTCATGTTCCCCCAGCTGCAGCATACTGCCAAGTTTTCTCCAGTGATGAGGAGGGAGGGGATGATGAGGTCACTGACTCAACTTGGGTACCTGATAGAAGAGAGGAAGAGTAGGAGGAGGAGGCACATATCCAACGAGGTAGGATGCCCTCCAGGGGGCAGCTTAAGGGCAGCCACCCTATTGCATCACACCGCAGAGCTAAGCAGGTACAGGGCGGTGCCGAATCCCTGCATACTTTAAAAAGTTCTTTGGTGGGGGCCTTTTTTGACATGTGTGCAGCAGATCGCACCATTGCTGTTTGCAACATGTCTGAAGCGTATCAAGCGTGGCCAAAACAGCAGCCACTTGGCATCACATGCTTGACCAGAGCTATGACAACCTCCCATGCAGTCTGTTGGCAACAGCACCTAAAAGACCCACATCAAAGAACAAGGCGGACCTCTCCTTGCTCCTCATCAGCTGGGATCTCCAACCCCACTATACCTCCAGTCCTCTCAGAAACCTGCACTGAGAGGAATGAAGGTATAGAAATAGGTGTCCCAAGTAATTGCGGCCAATCTGCTAGCAGTACACCAACATCCGATTTTAGCAGGCAAATTTCCCTACCCCAGTTGCTAAACCATCGAAAGAAATTCGGTCCCAGCCATCCACATGCTCAGCATCTGAATGCTAGCTTGGCCAAATTGCTAGCATTGCAACTGCTGCCTTTACAGCTGGTAGACTCTGCCCCCTTTCGTGAATTTGTGGAATGTGCGGTACCTCAGTGGCAGGTTCCCAAACACCATTTATTTTCACGGAAGGCCATTCCGGCTCTCTACCAGCATGTGGAAGGCAATGTCTTGGCCTCGTTGGACAGGGCGGTCAGCAGTAAGGTGCATGGACAGGGACGTTACTTTTCTGTCACCGCGCACTGGGTAACTCTGCTGGCAGCTGGGAAGGATGCAGGACAGGGTTCAATATTGTTGGAGCTTGTTCCGCCACCACGCCTCCAAAATGCTAGTGGTGATTCTGCCTCAGCTCTCTCCTCCACCCCCTCCTCTTCTTCTTCCTCTATGGCCTCTTCCTCTGCAGATTTCTCCTCTGAACCAGCGTTGCTCCGTAGGCTTTCAAGGGTCTACGCAAGCACTCAGGCAAAAAGATGCCAGGCGGTGCTTGAGTTGGTCTGCTTAGGGGACAGGAGCCACGCTTGGGCAGAGATTCTGTCAGCTCTGCAGGGGCAGGCTCAGAGGTGGTTGACGCCATGCCAGCTTCAGCCAGGAATGGTTGTATGCAACAATGGCACCAATCTCCTCTCCGCCCTCCGACAAGGACACTTGACCCATGTTCCCTGTTTGTATATTGGGGGGAATTTGGGACTTTAAATGAGGCACGATAGCGCCTCCATCCCTGTATCAAGTACATTAAAGGGAAATAGGGACTTTAGATGAAAGCACTTGAAGTGAGGAGGTAAGAATATAAAAATATATTTATTTGAATCATAACAAGTATATGATGGAAGGTAATTTCATATATATATATATATATATATATATATATATATATATATATATATACACACATACACATACATCTGTTAAGCACAGAATATAGGCATAATAATACAAAGGTATATGTAAAAACACATTGGTCAAGATAAATACATAATAATCAATTGATGCTCTGTAAAACAATAATATGATCTGCCAGTGCCAGGGGCGGGATGCCCGGTACCTGAGTCTGTAATTGCATAATATAAAATAATAGTACTGAATTGACATAAATGACATCATCAGGACATAATAGGTATCACTGTAGCATAGGTATAGCTCGATGCATTTCGCGGATGTTTCTCCACTCATCAGGAGCAAATGCGACAGATTCCTGTGGAATATATGGATATAATAAACCACTCTCTATAAAGAGGGGAATAGGAAAAATGTATATCTACTTAGAGAAGATGGCCAAGCACACTTACCAACCCTGGCAGTGAGCGCGACAGGCGGTGAACGGCACATAGTGAGCCATAGGTATGAACCCCTCCACGGGAGCTGAGGCGCCATGATTGGCAGCATGGGGTGATGTTGAAAAGTGCCTGGGTATAAGGATGGACTCCATGTAATGACAGTGCTGGTGTGTGGGTCAGCGAACAGGAGTGTCTGGGAACAAATATTGAGTATACAGTATATTGAGTATATATCGAGTAAGCATATAGTTAAAAAATATAATGATGAGTTTGGAAGTAGTATATAAATAATGAACCCAGTAAGTCTACATATGTATGGCGTTGATATATGGGAGTATTAAATGAAGATGTGATATAATATGTGTGGTGAACTAACCTAAATAAAAAAGTGACTGAAGTTCCTAACTATGTGCAAGCATAAAAACTGGTGATGTGAAGAATGGTGATGTGAAGAATTTGATAAATGATGGAGTGTGCAAGAGAACAACCAATGGTGACAGCCAAGGTGAGCCTATAACCCAGTGACACTTACCCGATTGCTGCATCCCATGCACCACCAAGCGAGGAGACAGCTTTTTTCCTATTCTCCTCTTTATAGAGTGTGGTTTATTATATCCATATATTCCACAGGAATCTGTCGCATTTGCTCTTGATGAGTGGAGAAACATCCACGAAACGCGTTGAGCTATACCTATGCTACAGTGATACCTATTACTCCCTGATGATGTCATCAATGTCAATTCTGTACTATTATGTTTATACCATGCGATTACAGACTCAGGTACCGGGCATCCCGCCCCTAGCACTTGCAGGTCATATTCTTGTTTTAGAGAGCATCATTTAAATATTATGTATTTATCTTGAGCAATGTGTTTTTACGTATACCTTTGTTTTATTATGCCTATATTCTGTGCTTAACAGATGTATGTGTGTATGTATATATATATATATATATATATATATATGAAATTACCTTCTATCATATACTTGTTATGATTCAAATAAATATATTTTTATATTCTTACCTCCGCATTTCAACTGCTTCATCTAAAGTCCCAATTTCCCTTTAATGTACATTTCTGTTTGGCTCACATCCTGAATTTGGTGGTGCAGCGGTTCTTGAGCAGGTACCCGGGCTTACAGGATCTCCTGAGGCAGGCCAGGAAAGTCTGTGGTCATTTCCGCCGGTCATATAATGCCAGTGCTCAGCTGGCTGACATTCAAAGAGAATGCAACCTGCCCAAGAACCTAATTTGTGACATGCCCACCAGGTGGAACTCAATTATGGCAATGCTGCAGTGGCTGCACATGCAGCAGAGGGCCATCAATGAGTACCTGTGTGAGTATGGCACCAGGACAGGGTCAGGGGAGCTTGGCTTTTTTTCACCATGCCCGTGGCTACTAATCAAGGATGCATGCACTGTCCTGTCACCATTTGAGGAGGCCATGAGGATGGTGAGCAGTGACAGTGTATGCATCAGTGATACTGTCCCTCTTGTCTTCCTGTTGGAGCACACGCTTCATGGAATAATGGACAGGGCACTTGGGGCAGAACAGCGGGAGGAAGAGGAGGACTTTCTTACCTCTCAAGGCCCCCTTTATCCAGATACTAGTATTCCTGCAGGCCTGCCGATCACACAGGAAGAAGAAGAGGAGGAGGAGCATTGTGTCAGCATGGAGGAGGAGGATAACACTCAGCATCAGCAGCAGTCTTCAAGGGATCGTTTGCAGTCCTCAGATACCCATGGAATTGTACGTGGCTGGGAGGAGGTGGTTGAGGATCATGTGATCCTTAGGGACCCAGAGGACTCAGGATCGAATGCCTCTGCAAACCTACGATGCATGGCCTCCCTGATCCTGCAAAGCCAACGAAAGGACCCTAGGATTAGTGGTATTAAAGAGAGGGATCATTACTGGCTGGCAACCCTTCTTCATCCACGTTACAAGGGTAAGGTTGCAGAACTTATCCAGCCTTTGCAGAGGGAGCAGAGGATGAAACATCTTCGGGAGGCCTTGCAGAAAGGTTTGTGCAATGCGTTTCCAGAGCCTGGGAGGTTACAATTTCCTGGTGCTGGACAATGTTTTGCTGAGGCTTTGTTCAGTCACAGAAAGAGCGGTGGACAAGGTGGCCAGCTGACCGATGCCTTCAGGCAATTCTTCATTCCTCAGTGCCCAGGTCTGATCGGTTCCAGCAACCATCGCCAGCATCTGAATTACATGGTGCAGGAATATCTAGGGCAAGATCAGACTTGGAGACCTTTCCACCAGAACATCCACTGGGTTACTGGGTCTTGAGGATGGACCACTGGCCAGAGCTTGCTCAATATGCAATTGAGCTACTTGCCTGTTCTGCTTCCAGCATTCTTTCTGAACACACATTCAGTGCTGCTGGAGGCTTTATAACCGATCACAGAGTGCACCTGTCCACAGACTCTGTTGATCGGCTCACATTCATTAAAATGAATCAGTCTTGGATCACCAGCTACCAAGCACCTGATGCTGATGTAACCGAATTTTTTTCTATGAATGTGGGAATCCTTGAAGACTGTATATGCTGAGTGACTATCTTATGCTGACTGACTATCCTTATCCTCCTCAAGTTTCATGATGAAACTTCTAAGAATATTTTCGGTTCAGGGCACCACCACCACTACCTAAGGCCCAATTTTTCTGCCCCTGTTCAACAGGGGCGCGTAATTACAATTTTTGATCTACTATTTCACAGCAGGGCCTGTTCCTGCACTCAACAAAAGTATCTGTGAGGCTTTACAGTGTTGTGCCACCACCACCATCACCGCCTAAGGCCCAATTTTTCTACCCCTGTTTAACAGGGGCATGTAATTACAATTCTTGATATAATATTTCACAGCAAGGCCCTCAAGAGTAACTGTGAGGGCTTACAGTGTTCTGGTACCACCAACACCTAAGGCCCAATTTTCCACAGTAGTGTATAGGGCAGGCCGTATAGTATATACAGGCGGTCCCCTATTTTCAAACATCCGACTTACAAACGACTCCTACTTACAAACGGAGGGAGACAACAGGAAGTGAGAGGAAATCTACCCCTAGGAAGGGAAATTCTCTCCTGTAAGAGTTAATATGGGAAATAACCCAAAATTTACAAAATCCAATTGTCATTGGGACAGAAAGTGAGGTAAAATCTTCTGAACAGGGGCACAGACAGCAAAACAAATGTTACAGGGGTGATGATAACCCTTCCCTATGTTATCCAAAAAGCTTAAAAATAGATTTTTTGGCTGGAGCTACACTTACAAAATGTACCACTTCCAAATTACAAAAGATTCAACTTAAGAACAAACCTACAGTCCCCATCTTGGTTGTAACCCGGGTACAGCCTGTACTGCTGCTGTTCAGAGTATATAGGGCCTGGGGGCCCCACACTTTTTTTTTTTTTTAATTTGGGTGTGGGGTTCACCTTAATATCCATACCAGACCAAAAGGGCCTGGTAATGGGCTGGGGGGGGGCAACATTACGTTACAGCAGCAAGCACTTTTAAATGACTTTTTTTTTTCCTTTCGAAATGTCATTTTGTGCAGGGACTGTTCTAAACACAGGAAAAATGTAACACTTTACAGGCATACTATAGACATCCCTCAGGCACAATATTTAATAGAATATTACACTTTTATTGTTTCACTTTAAGCATTATTAAAATCACTGCTCCCGAAAAAACTGACATTTTTAAGACTTTTTTTGCATTGATACATGTCCCGGGGGGCAGGACCCGGGTCCCCAAACACTTTTTATGACAATAACTTGCATATTAGCCTTTAAAATTAGCATTTTTCCAGTTCGAGTCCCATAGACTTTAATGGGGTTCGCGTGTTCGCACAAATTTTTGGTCTGTTCGCATGTTCTGCCGCAAATTGAACCGGGGGTGTGTTTGGCTCATCCCTACTTGTCATTATAATAAAGCATTTTCATGATTACCGATCTAGGGTGTCCCCCTAGTGGTGGAACTTTAAAGGGCACTCTTTGGGCTCTCTCAATCAAAAAAAGATGTGAAAAAATATCTATCCCAAATGTTTCCCTGAGCCATTTCTCCAGGAACTCTGCTGGGTGGGAGACCTCACACTGCTCCGGAAGGCCCACCACACTCACATTCACATGTTCCTGTGCAGCCTGTTTTCCATTTCATCCATTTTAGATTTATACAGGCCTATTTGATCTTGCATTACTTTGAACTCCTGCTTCATTGGATATAGATTGTACTCAACCTGGCTTAACCTCTCCTCCAAAGTAGTTGTCCTCTCCACCGTTTTTTGTAGCTCTTGGCTCATTGAAAATAACTCTTCCTTAATGCCCTTTAACTGATCACACAAACTACTCAGTGAGCCTTTACAGGCATTAACAATACATCCTTCAGTGTTGGTTCAACGTCAATTGGTGCGCTTAAATCAGGAGCTATTTCAGTCACATTTCCCAGGGTATCACCCTCAGGGCCTTTTTTTCTTACAGTTTTTGTGGTGGATAATGCTGCTGATATTTGACCGTGGCTTTTTCTATCCCCAGGAGCTCCTACTTGGGATTTCGCTTGGGTTTGCTGGTTACCTTTTGCTGGTGACTGTGTGGGGGTATGCGCAAACCTCTCCAACTTGGCTGCTGCCACCTGGTTCCCCTTCTCCTTTGCTGAACGTGTAGTTTGGGAGCCTGGATTCTCCTGGTGCGGCTTTTCCTCCCCCTTTTTTCTTGTCATGGCTGGCTGTAAGGGGTTACTCCGTTGAGACACTTTTCTCTCTTTTTTCCCCCCTTGCAGAGATTTATCATGCTAGTCCCCGCTTCCCTTATCAGCCCTTCATCCTGCTGGACTGTGCTGATTGACTCCAGGAGGCTGCCCCACACTGAACATGGCAAACAATGTGTGCCTTGCCGCTTCTCGTGGGAACTCGGGCCGTTGCCGGGGTTTCCAGAGTAACACAAGGAGCCGCTTGAGATTACACATGCTATCGCGCTGCACAAGAGGTGGACGGCTGGAGCCTGCTATCCGCTTGCTCGTTACTCTGTCTGGCCCGACACCTTCACTCACGCAAGCCTCATAGCAGGTACACAGGGCGGGCTCAGATTGGAGAAAAAAGCAAGCCGATCTGGGCCGAGTAGGATGGCTATGGGGGATGGAGCAGGGAGAGACCTCACACACCGCTGCTCACTCTGACATTCGATCACGCCCCGTCTAATTATATATATATATATATATATATATTGGTTTTTGATATTTATTTGAATAAGTAATTTAAGTAAAGGATGGAGCAGGGGGGGTATAGGTGGGTGGAAGTCACCAATGAAAGCATGGTTGTTATTGGTTAAAAAAGTTTTTTTGGTAATTTTGAAATGGGTTAGTGGGTGGGAGGGGGGGACAAGTATGGAAAAAATATGAAATTAAATTCCATACACACGGAGATATGGAGAAGTGGTTGGCTGGAGTGAGTCCGCCGGTCGGGAAGTGGTTAATGTAGTCTCATATGTCTTGCTGCTCAGTCTTTTTTTGTCTCTTTGTCTTTTTTATCTTTGTTTTTTTTCCCCTTTGCTCTGCTCTCTATTGCCCACCCTTTCTCCGTTGTTCCTTTGGGGGCTATGGAGTAAGATTTTTTGAATTATCTCCCTAGAGTTATATACAATATATAGTGATATATGTTGATTAATGTTTTTATGATGGAGGGAGATATTTTACGGGTGGGTGCATATGCGTTTACACATACACACACACACACATAATATATATATATATATATATAAATATATATATATATATATATATATATATTTATATGTATGTGATGCGCATGTGCATACTCCTGTTAAGGGATGGTATATGTTGGGTTACACAGACTTGTTTTAATCCAATATGGTGATTACAATGGTTTAATGGTGTGTGTTCTTGAGTATGTTCATCTCTATTTACTAATATATATGTACACATTTTTAGTAATATCTTTTCACATTATAAGATTGTTCTACTTAACATATGCGATGCAACACATATTTATATGTGTGTGGGTTGCTGTAGGTTATTCTGTTTTCTGAGTTTCTATGTGTATCATATAACAGGAAGCATGCAATTCAATGATTAGTGTCACCTGTTATACAACTAGGTGGGGCTTTATAAGGAAATCTATGCTGCTCTTCCTGTATAATGATTAAGCACACTTGGGGTGTGTGAAATGCATCTACCAGCTTTCTGTCAATACTTTGGGATGTTCTGAATAAAGGCATTTCGATCGAGTACAGAGTGCAGCCATTTCATATTTTGATTATATGCAGAGGCGAGCTGAGGCGGGCACCTGTCCAGATCATCAGGCTTTCAAAACCTCACCTGGAGCAGCGAGTCTTCTTGTTTTGACTCTCCCAAATAGATATGGCATTAGGTAAGAGCAAAGCGCTGCGGCTAGTAAAAAAAATAGTGTACTGGCCAAGAGAAGTATCAGATCACTCACCACTGGTCCTAACAGTGAAGTTAGGCGGCAGAAGCACCCCAAGAATGTGGACAATAAATCCACTATGGATGGAACTAATGGAGAAACCAGACAAAACTATTTTAAGATTAAGAGAGTTTGTAGAATTTAATATAGGCAGAGCACCGGTGGGGGTGGTGTGGGATACCCTAAAAGCATTTCTTAAGGGGCTCTTGATTCAACAAGTGGCAAAAAATTAAGAAGAAATTAAGGGAGTGGGAGGAGAACATCAGGAAGGAGGTGATGGAGTCTGAGAGACAGTATGTGGCAGACCCAAATCCAGAGAAGCAAGGGATATGGCTCAATAAGCAACAGGAATATAAAGTGGCTATCATAGGAAAAACTGAAAATAAGCAACTTTTTTAGAGACAAAGTTGGAGAAGGGGAAAAAATGGGTCGTATGTTGGCACTTTTGGTCAAAACCAATTCCCCCTCCTCAGCTATTTCCACGATCAGGACACCAGGGGGAGAAATCTCGTCTGAGCCTGTCATGATTATGGAAACATTTTGCGAGTTTTGTAGGGACTTGTATAAATCACAGCAGGGGTCAGATGAGGGTGGAATGGATAGGTTTTTGGGGAGATTGGAAATGCCTGCTCCCTTGGAGAGTGATAGGGAAAGGTTGGAGTCCCATATAACCTTAGAGGAGTTGCAGCAAGCGGTAGCCGGTATGTGCAATCAAAAATCCCCTGGACCAGACGGGTTACCATTGGAAACCTACAAATATTATGGGGGGGTTTTGCTCCCGGAGCTTCTAAAGACTGAATTGGGCAGCGGTAGAGGGGAGACTGCCCTCCTCAATGTCAGAGGCTATCATAATAGTAATACAGAAGGAAGGGAAAGATCAGCTTGAAGCATCCCCTTATAGACCAATATCACTATTGTGTTCCGAAGCTAAAATTGTGGCAAGGGTGCTGGCAACCAGACTGAATAAATGCATTTCGAAACTCGTACACCCAGATCAGTTGGGGTTTATCCCTAACAGGTCTACCAGTATCAATATCAGATGGGTATATATATGAACCTGCAGACCCCGACAGAGAATATGGGCTTGAGGGCTATTTTCTCCTTGGATACAGCCAAGGCCTTTAATAATGAGTGGGGGTATCTCTGGTGGGTACTGGATTTGGATTTGGCCCCATATTCATAGGATGGTTAAAAACATTATATAACCTCCTAAGTGCTAAATTAAGAATTAATAATGAAAATTCAGAAAGGATTCCGCTTGAGAGAGGGACGAGACAGGGGTGCCCTTTGTCACCCCTGTTATTCGCCCTGGCGATGGAGCCATTAGCAAGTGCGGTAAGATCAACAACTGGAATTCAGGGATTACAAAGGAAATTTGGGGAAGACAGGATAGCATTGTATGCAGATAATGTTTTATTTTACTTGGGGGACACAGAGTCCTCATTGATTAAGGTAATGCACATAGTGGAGGAGTTTGGTAGGTTTTCGGGCCTAGTTATTAACTGGGAGAAGTCATCGCTTCTGCCGGTCGATCCACTTCCTAATTCAATTCCATCAGGAATATCCCAGTTAAAAGTAATGGAGAAAATTAAATATCTCGGTATAGTGCTGTCAAATGACCCCAGTCAATAAATTAGTGATAACCTAGTTCCACTTCTGTTAAAATTCAAGCTGAAATGTGACATCTGGAGTCGACTTCCCTTATCTGTGGCAGGGTGCAGCAACCTGGTCAAAATGATCTGGATGCCACAGTTGCTGTACCTGCTTCACAATTCCCCAGTTTGGATAGGGAAAAAATGGTTAAAAAAAATAGAGACCCTTTTTAGGGAGTTAATATGGAAGAAGGGCCAGGCCAGGATCAGCCTGCAACCATTGCAGATACCAATAAACAAAGGGGGAATGGCTGTTCCCTATCCATATAGCTATTACTTAGCAGCTCAGTTGAAGCAATTGGGGGATGTGCTATGTCGGGAGGGAGAAATGCCAGTGGTGAAATGATGTTACAGGGAGCAGCATGTAAACACGGCAAAACTGACTTTTTAAGCGTGGGTTACTATCTGTCAAGTTAAATTGTTCAGGAGAGGTTGTAAAAATGTCCCGTGTACATAAATGTAATAATAGAATGATTTCGCGCTTGAAAATCTATCACCCCAAGATATAATGCATACAATTAAAAAATAAATGAAAAATTTCTATAAGTGCGACATCTTAAAAGTGCTCAATAGTGCAATAAATATATAATCATCAAAAGTGCTGTTGTGCATCAAAAAAAAAAAATAACGATGAAAATAAATAGAAAGTTCGTATTGTGCATCAATATTAAAAAGTTTATGTTGTGCTATTCCACTGGGATCATTTGGTGAAGATGGAAAATGGTAATAATCTTGAAATTAGTGATCCGGTGACACCGGGCTCTCTAGACTCTCACCTTGGTTGAAATAAATATGGGCATCAAAAACAAGTTCTTTGTTCTTTATGGTATGATGGCATTGTGGTGGGACTTCTCTGGTGCTGTAGCGGTTCTTCTGCTTAAAAGCACCTATCAGATATAGGAACAAAGAGGGGTTGCCCACCTGGGCTCCACCAGTCCGGTGGTGTAAACAGGAAGGGGAGAGAAAAGATGCCTCCAATAGTGTAGTATGTTGATAAAAGATAGCTATTTATTAAAAATATGATTGGTCTCTTACATTTTATAAGGTTAAAAACAGCATATACAGTAAAAAGGTTGAGGAGTGGCGTCTGAGGCGCCTCCTTACTGGTTTCCGGTTTCGTCTGTTCTCGGCCACGCCCGTATGTTGATTGTAGTTGTTGTAATGTCTATATTCTTGTTGCGGCGTTCTAGCTCCTTGTTGCATTTCATTGTCATAATGCATTTCTCTGTGGTCCCATCTAGGGGGGTTGGACACATGTGCTATTGTTGGATCTTGTATTCTTACTTCCCTTTCAGGTGTAGAATATGTTGAATTTGGTATGATTGGATCTGTTTTTTTCTGCCATTTGAAGACCTGTTCAGTTTTGTAGTCTTCTATATCTCTGTGGTATTTTTTGATCTTACGTTGTTGTACTTCAAAATCTTTGCTGATAAGGTCTTTGTTGAGTTGTGTGGCTAGTTTTTTGGGATCCGGAGACTCCTTATATGGTTCTAGTTTAAGCTTGATCTCTTCTATTTGTTGTTCTAAAATTCTTGTTTTTTTGTATTTTCTTCCTAGTAGAAATTTCAGGCCTTCTATGCTTTTGTTGTTAAAAAATTGAAACCACTCTTCCATTGACTCCTTGTCTGTCAATCCATCATTAGGTGGTAATTCCCACCGGAGTCTTCTGGGTACTATATTTTCTCTGATGTATTTTTCAAACGTAATGGTGTCCCACCATAGTGAGACTTTTTTTTCCATATGATGTCCCAGTTTCCTTACTAAACTTTCTAAATCTGTGTTTCGTGTATTGGTTTGTGATTTAAAAATATCCTCTACATTAACATTCCTATTCTCCATGAACTGAAATATGTCCATGTTAGCAGCAAGGTGGGTGAGTGAATAGTGTCAGCAAAATTGTATGATGTGGTCCGTGTACATAAAGGCTTAGGAGTAAAAAATGCTCATATAGAGCATTTTTTGTACAAAGTTTAGACGAGTTTAGGAGAGTTTTACGTTTTATTTGCCAGTAAGCTCCAATCAGAAACACAAACCTGCCTCCTGCCTCCTGCCTCTAAATGTTGACCTCAAAATATGCCTGTAATCATTGAGCTGCCTCTACAGGCACAACACAAAACTCCTGTAGATGAAACAATTTTTAAGCCAGAGTGCATGGAGCCTAACCTCAAACCAGCGGTTGCTCATTACTTAACTTCTAAAACGCAAGTAAAGCTCATACACCCCCTTCAGTACTTCTGACAAGTCTTTATAATGACACTTCTGAGAAGCCTAATGATCTTTGACCTTTAATAAACAACATGATATGGTGATTGTGTAGGAGGTAATGTGCTCTCTTCATGATTTAGGGTATTCCAAAAAATGTTAGAACAATCATATAAGTGAGCTAAATTCAGTAATGGGGTTTTGTAGCCTAAGTTTAGTTTAAAAAAATATCAGCACAAGGGACATTATTTACTATAAGCCTGATGTGTCTTGTGCTGCTGTCTTCTAGTCTAGTTGAAAACCTCCTCCGATCCCCCCAACTCTCACTGGTGCAGCAGGGTTTTTTTTCCCACCTGCTCAATTCATAGAAGCTTTAGTATTGCGTCTATGAATGAAAAATGATCTATGAATGGGGAATGGGCTGATGATGATTCATACCCTGTTTCCCCAAAAATAAGACCTAGCGTGATTGTCGGTGATGGCTGCAATATAAGCCCTACCCCCAAATAAGCCCTAGTTATAGTCTTTGTAGGTCTTATTTTCAGGGTAGGGCTTATTTTTGGGAAACAGGGTAGGGCTTATATTGCAGCCATCACTGACAATCACGCTAGGTCTTATTTTCAGGGAAACAGGGTAGATCGCGTTGGATTCCGAGAAGTGATAGTATAGGCTCTTGGAATGCAGTATCTGGATGGAAAGGGTGGGCAAAGTTGAGAACTTTCGATGAGGGTCAGTCACAGCTCCCTCAGCTCTTTTAACTCCTGCTGCTAACTCCTAACTCCCACGAAACCAGGAGACAGCAGCACAAGAGATGTGAATAAAGGTATAAATGGTGCGCTTGTTCAAAAACCTACCATTGGTGGAAAAATAAAGTCCATAATGTGATATCCAACATAACGGTGAAGATTTAATTCCAAAGCAAATCCAGTGAAGAGAAAAAGTATAATGCATCCACCTCCACCAATAGATGAAACGGCCGCTCACCTCAAGGGCTGACTATAAAGGGTTGATTTAACCACTATTGAATGGTACTTGATAAGGGATTGAAATTTGCGCCTAAATGAAATCTTAGTAAGTTTGATACATATGTTGATATTCAGAAATACACTAGAAAGCTGAATATTCAGAATTATATGTTAACTAAACCTGTGTCTACCAATACGAGAGCCACCAATGTAACCAGTGAGTTTGTGAATATGCACTTGAGGAATAAATCACTTTTTAATCCACCTATTTTTAACAATGAACATGTTGAGATTTTTAACCAAATGGTATTGCAGGATCTTGGAAGATTACAACTTAAGAGGATGAAAGACCCAAAGGATATTAAACAAGGAATCAAAGAACTGCAAGAGAGAAAGAATTTAGTTATTAGACCAGCAGACAAGGGGGGGTAAATGTTTTGTCGAAGGAATATTATAACAATGAGCTAACTGGACAATTAAATGACCCTTCCACGTATTTGAAATTGATAGGAGATCCAACTAGGAAATACAAAAAGGAACCAGAGGGCGTGATACAGTTGGGCACTCGAAAAAAGATTCTAAATGAGAGAGGGGCTAAATATTTGTTGCCCCAAGCTTCGGGTACCAGTTATTTATACCATACCAAAATTACACAAGGATCAGACTCATCCACCAGGAAGGCCCCATTGTTAATGCTATACAATAGGTGAATGCAAGACTAGGAGAATACTTTGACCATTTTTTCCAACCGCTGGTCCCAAAGACTCGGTCATATTTACGGGACACTAAACATCTAATACAGATTTTGAATGAGATAGAAGTGGAGAATAAACATTTACTCCTAGCAACAGCTGATGTATCAGCACTAATACATGATTATTGACCATGATGAGGCTATTAAAGCATCAAAATGGGCATTGGATACTTTTAGCGATTTGGCATCAAAACAAAAATCTTATCTACTTAAATGTTTAGAATATGGACTCAGCCATAATTATTTTTGGAACAATTCAGACTACTACAGACAGATTAAAGGTATTGCCATGGGTGCTAGTTATGTGCCCAGTGTAGCCAATTTTTTATGGCAAAGTGGGAAGAGGTAAGTGTATACAAGAATTCCTCTAAGGAACTCCTATTATACAGGAGGTTCATTGATGACGTGATACTTATCTGAACAGGTGATGAGGCGAGTCTAAAAGATTTCTTCCAGCGGTTGAATAATAATGAGAAAAATGTTCGTCTGTCATTGGAATATCATGAGGAAATTATCGGATCTTAGTCTTGAAATACAAAACCGGAAATGTATTACCAAGACCTTTTTCAAGCCGGTAGACCGTAATAGCTACATTCCCATTGATAGCTGTCATCATGACCCTTGGCTGATCAATGTCCCAAAGGGCCAACTAATTAGATTACACAGGAAGTGCACTAATTAATATGATTTCAATGAACAAGCGAAGTTCATTGGGAAAAGATTCATACAAGAGGATTTGATGGAGATTTTATTAATCGTAAAATTGAAGAAGTAACCAGTTGGGATCAAGCAGAAGCTTAGTCGAGGAATGACCCAAAGGTCGGTAACAAGTGCAGAGCATGGCTAAAATCAGGAAGTTCATAAGAGGAGCAAGAAGTTCAAAGTTCCCCTAATGCCGCATACACACGAGTGGACTTTATGGCAGACTTGGTCCAGCGGACTTTGACGGACTTTCCGAACGAACGGACTTGCCTACACACGATCAACCAAAGGATTCGTACGTGATGATGTACGACTGGACTAAAACAAGGAAGTTCATAGCCAGTAGCCAATAGCTGCCCTAGCATCAGTTTTTGTCCGTCGGACTAGCATACAGACGAGCGGACTTTTCGACTGGACTCAAGTCCATCGGAAAGATTTGAAACATGTTTCAATTCTAGGTCCGTCAAACTTTTGGGAAAAAAAAGCCCACTGGAGCCCACACATGATCGAATTGTCCAACGGACTACGGTCCGCCGGACCAAGTCTGCCGTAAAGTCCACTCGTGTGTACGCGGCATAAGAGATCAGATAGGGAACTCTCAGCAAGAAGAGCTACTGCTGGACGCAGCAGAGTTTGTGGCTTCAGACCCCGATCCTAACACATCCCGTTGGCTGGTTGAACATAGAGGAGAGAAAGGTACATCAGTACCCACCCCCCTCTGTGACAAATAAAACCATGAGTGACAAGAATTTTGTCACTTCCAGTTTCTGTTTGTTGCTTACAAGCTGTTACTGGATTGCAAAGCATCCGTCTAAAATGATTAAACTGATCTTTTTGATTAGAGGCTTTTGAGGGCAAAGAAGAGATCTGGGGTCAAATAGACCCCAATCTCTCAATAAAGAGTACCTGTCACTGCCCATGTTGTCACAAGAATTTAAAAATGTAACACATACTGTAGGTCACCTATGTAGATTTTTAGGTATCGCAGTTTGTTGCCATTCCACGGACATGTGCAGTTTTAAAGCATGACATGTTAGGTAATTATTTGCTCAGCATAACATTATCTTTTATATTTTACAAAAAATTTTGTATTATATTGTGATTATGTACACTAAAATTCATTAAGGTGTATTTTTTCCTGACCATTTGCATTTGATAAATGGCTGCTAAAATATTGTTTTATTGACATAAAAAATTGCAACAACCACTATTGTATTCTCCAGAGCCTTTGCTTTCAGAAAATATATAATTTTTGGGGGGTTCCAAGTAATTTTCTAGTAAAAATGATTTTTACACATAAGAGAAATGTCAGTATTGGCCCGGGTAGCAAGTGGTTAAATAGTTTAGACCCGCTTTTTAACTTAAATACAATTTATGTGTCAGCTCTGTATCATACTATATTATCTACAGCTACATACGGTATGCGGTGCTGTGTTCCAGCAGTAGTATCGGGGCTTCCTATTTGCTGCATAACGAAACTGAGTCTGGCTGAGTCTCAGCCATTCAGAGGAAGTCTTATATTTTTATCAACAAATACAAGGCTTCTTTTGACTGATGGATGACATCACAATTTCCACTGCAGCTAATTACAGAAGCATACCTCCGAACTTTTTGAGATGAGAACAAGGGACACCTCTTAGCAAAAGTATGTAGTCATTAGACACCCCTCACCACGCCCCCTTAAAGGCAATTTTGGCCAGGTTCACACTGGTACAACATGACAGTCGTACGACTGTCGATCTGACTTTGCCCTGCGACTTCATGTCCAACTTCCATGCGACTTCAATGAACGGGATCCGACTTTGATCCAACCATACCAAGCCCTTTGAGCCTGGTATGAGTCTTGAGGGGGGAATCCCTTGCCAAAAAAAAAAAAACCCAGCATGTGGTCCCCTCAAGACCTTTAACAATAGGGACCCCAGATCCCACCCCCCCCCCCCACATTGTACCCCTACTCATTCGCCCAAAAAAGTGTAAAAAATAAAAACAGCACACAGGTTTTCGACAAAGTCCTTTATTAAAAATGAAGAATTTCCCCTGTCGTAACTCCGTGTCTTCTGTCTCCAGTGAGGTCTACTTCCTCTGGTTCTTCTCCCTCCAGTGATGTCTTCTTCCTCTGCTAATATCTTCTTCCTCTGGTTCTTCCTGACCTGCTGGGCTGCATGCTCCGATATGGATCTAAGGGGGGGGGGGTTTTGTTTTTTTTTGGCGTGGGGTTAACCTTCAAGATCCTCAGATCACAAGTCACATGCCACAGGTCGGATCAGTTAAGATGATGATCCGACTTGGATGCGACTAACATTAAAATAAATGGGCTGAAATCGTGCCCAAGTCAGACCAAAGCAGAGCGGGTCTCATAGGGAATCATTGATTTATACACATAATGTGACATGTGCTCCCAAAGTTGGAGCGTATGTCGCACCAGTGTGAACCGGCCCTTATACAAAAAATAATTAGTTAAACCCACAAGTGCTCTTTTTTATCACTACTATTCTTATATATATTATATTGGCTTTTGAAATTTACAAATTCAACAGTTTAGAAATTGGATGAAAGGTTTAGCACTGGGAAACACTATTTGAAAGATAAAAAGTGCATTTTATATACAACTATATAGATCAGACCAAAAGGAGGGACAAATGAGGAGGAAAGAGGGACAGAGGGACTTTGTTCCAAATCAGGGACAGTTGGGAGCTATGCAGAAAGCCTTTATTCATTGATAAAAATAATAAGCGGCTTCCTCTAACTGGCTAAGAAGCACTCACCCTAACTCAGCATTGTGTCAGCAGCAGAGGGGAAGTCCCCACACTGCTGCTGAATATAATCATTTCTGTATCTTAAGCTCCATCTAGTGCTCAAAATGCAGTATAGTTTTCTGAAATACCTCAATGAGAAAATACAGTGCATCTTGTTCACAAAATGGAACTGGTGATACAGGATTTAATCGATTATAAGTCTAGGTTCACATCTATGAGGTTGCGGTTGATGCAGTTTTCAAGGCTAGTTTTGCAGTGCATTTTAAACTTGCGTTTTTTATGCGTCTTTGCATGAATTTTGTGTTTTGCACTTTTTTTCTTTTTTTTCTCCTGGACTTTATGAGGTTTATGACGCCAGGAGGCAGGGCTTAAGAGTACGTGTCCGCCGGGATTGGCTGTCACAGTGGTCATGTGATCCAAAACTTTTGGTTAGGTGCTGGTAACTGTGACTGAAGTGCGTACACGCTCTTGGCACAGCTGTATGGAGAGCAATTCACAGAAATCAGCACCAAGGGGTTAAATTCACTGTATTTAGCTGTAACTTCACTGTATATAGCTGGTTGCTAAGGAGCGGACCAAGAAGCCAGCCGCCGCGTCCTTAACAACCTATGAGTCATCAGCTGTCAGTGGAGTTGCTCGCTGACAGCTGAATGTTAAAAAAAGATGTGCCAAGGGTCCCCAGATCCCGCCCCCCCATGTGAATGAGTATGGGGTACATTGTACCCCTACCCATTCACCCCCAAAAAGTGTAAGTGTAACAAAAAACATGAGATGGTTTTTGACAAGTCCTTTAATAAAAAGGAATAATGTTCCCTATGGTAGCACCGTCAATCACAATGTCTTCTTCTGCTGCCGACGCCGACCCACTTATGATAAATAAAACTCATCTGATGCTGGCTCCTGTCGTTCTGTCAGCTCCGGTGTCTGGCATTTTTTACATCTATGGGGCGTGGTCATCTGGTGACATCATCTGGGGACCATACCTCCTTGTGACTTCACAGATCCATCATGCCCAGGTGATGACGTGAGAGCAGATGACGTGAGGTCCCCAGCGGAAGCGCTAACAGGGCAGAAGCCAGCGGCGCTCAACTAACAGGATGGATTTCCTGAGGGAGTGGATGGGACTACGGTCCACACCTGTATATCTCAGAGATGCTGGGCAGTCAGCCCAGATCCCCAACAGCATGACAGAGTGAGTCCAGCCACCCAGTGAGTCCAGCCACCCTGTCTTCTCTCCAGCGGCTGAAAGGGCTCCAGGGAGAAGAGCAAGTTTGCATGTCTACCCAGCCACGGGTATGTTCTACGAGAGAGGCAGAGGTTGGCTGGGTAAGTAATGCTCTGTTCGGGACAATTTGTTTAGGGTTTGGTGTGGGTTCAGGCTTTGGGGGACTGGAACTATGGACTAACTTCAAAGTCAACCCATCTGGGGCCTCCTCCTGTGTTAGTCTGCTGCTCCAGAAAGGGGAGAGATGTGACGGGAGGCACTTTGGGTAGGCAGCCCATGGAACCCAGCTTACCTTGGAGAGGTTGGGAAACCCTTGTTTCAGCTCCCCATATACCTCTTATGTGTAAGTCACCCTGTGTCTATTATGGGCACATGGTGACTGAGAAAAGGATGGACAGCTACTTAATGGACAGTAAGAATGTGGTTTGGAGTACTTCAAATGGGACAGTAATATTTATCAACAATAAATATATAAAGACTATTCCTGGTTTGTTTGATTCTGAACTAAACATGTTAATTGAAAGAGCTGGTCACATTGATCTCTGTTTAATGTAGAAGTCAGACAGTCTGCTACTGGGGTCTCCTGCTATTGTTTGAAGGTGAAATGTGTTTATACTTATGATAATGTCTATTGCAGTGGTGGCTGGTGAAGTTTCAGGATGGGGGGGCACCAGACCCCGCCCTTCCTTTTTGACCACTCACACTTTCCATAAGCCCCACCCCTTATAGAATCCACCCACTCCGTCCCCTGTATTCCACTTGCTTCCACCCATAGTGTCAGGAGTATATAGCTCACAGATACGGTATATAGCTCAGCATTACAGATACGGTATATAGATCAGCACCACAGATACGGTATATAGATCAGCACCACAGATACGGTATATAGATCAGCACAAAAGATACGTTATATAGCTCACCACCACAGATACGGTATATAGATCAGCACCACAGATACAATATATAGCTCACCACCAGAGATATGGTATATAGCTCAGCACCACAGATACGCTATATAGATCAGCACCACAGATATGGTATATAGATTGTTTAGGGTGGAGAAGCAGGGAGGGGGGTTTGTTTAGGGTGGAGGCAGGAAGGGGGGTTATTGTTTACGGTGGAGGCAGGAAGGGGGTTATTGTTTAGGGTGGAGAGGCAGAGAGGAGGGGTTATTGTTTAGGGTGGAAAGGCAGGGAGGGGGGTTTGTTTAGGGTGGAGGCAGGAAGGGGGGTTATTGTTTCGGGTGAAGAGGCAGGGAGAGGGGTTATTGTTTAGGGTGGAGGCAGGAAGGGGGGTTATTGTTTGGGGTGGAGAGGCAGGGAGGCACTACTCCACGCTAAGTTTAGCTGTGGGTCCTATGAAGGTCGGATGACCAAGGTACCCAGACATGTCCATAAGGGCTCTGCCTCCATCCAGGACCTCGATCTCCCTAACCACAATGTGAGAAAAGGGGGGGGGATCCCCGGATAAACACGGCGATATATTCTTAAAATGGGAGTGAGAGGGGGAGGATGTGTCTCTCCACTGAGGATTAAATAAAAATAGCATGCAAAAAAGAGAAGGGGGGAAAAAAAAGAAAAAAAAAAAAGGGGGGAATATATGCAGATCCTATGCAAACAAACTCATACCCTTTTCCTTCAATTAAACAGATCACCAATTAAATCACTGCTTTCAAAATACCAATATTCAACAGCAATTGAAATTATCAGCATTATCAACATCTATCCTTATATTATCTTAAATTACTGGTATCTTAAATTTTTAGTTGCAAACGAATTTTCAAAGGCTTTTTTTTCTAGTGATATCAAGAATAATATTATGCTTTTTTTTTTTTATTACCACAACACCATTATCCCGTAGTTTTTAAAGATCAAAGATACAACTATGTTGGTGTCCCTTGTCAATTTTACATTGTATTTTTAAAAATGTAATTGCCTACTCCCAAACTGTCATTTGAAGTAAAACACATAGCCAAGTATTATTCTATACAATTTTTTTTATTGTACATTAAAAAAAGAAAACAAATAAAATTAGACATGCTATTTGCCAATAGAACTTAACCAAAAAGGGCATTCTATGCATCCAAAAATATAGAAAATATACCAAATCAAATCATTATTCAACCAAAAAAACAATGTCAAAGCAATAACTCCAAGGCCAATGATAAATAACACGTCATCTCCTCCGATTCCGCAACATGTCTGGTTGACAAACAGCCGCTCAGAAACGAACTGTAAAGCACGAAATGAAAAGTGCTAAATTAAAAACGCAAAAAGAAAAGCACGAATCAACACTCACCAAAACTTCTACTAACACGAAATTAGCAGAAAGAGCCCAAAGGGTGGCGCTAAAGAGCTGAAAAACCACGTAGTACGTCTAATACGTCACTACGTTCATATTTGTTGGCCAACAATTGTGTGGCCATGTGTATGTAAGACAAGTTTGGGCCAACGCCCTGCGGACAAAATTCCATGGTTTTGTTGACCAACAATCCGATCGTGTGTACGAGACTTAAAGGTGTATCTACTGGTTCTACGCAGATCATAGCTTGATGTTCAATGGAGATATCTTCAGAATCACAGCAGGTTTGCAAAAACAGCACTGTAGTATTTTGCTGCAAAAAAGGAAAGAGTCAAATGAAAAATTGTTTTGTTTATGGTTACAGTTGGTTTTGCAATTGTTTTTTCCTAGAAGGTAGTTAAAGTATAACTAAGGCAACACATTTTTTTGGATAGAGTGGAGAGGGATTAGAACCCCTGTCAGTTGTTATCCACTGTCTTTGCCCCCGTTAAGGAGATTCACTCTCTCTATTTGTCCTGTTTTATCATTATCATTGAAAGTGAAAGTAAAAGAAAATACCCAAATTTGGTTTGTCCCCAGAAAAGTATCAGAGGGGAAATCTTCCAATGGGGACGTTCTGGTGACCTAGGGGTTCCCAAGGAATTCCCTTAATTAGCAGGGATTTCCTCTCGCTTCCTGTTTGGCTATGGGACAGGAAGTGAAGGGAAATCTCCACAATTGGACACAGATGGTAGAAAAAAAATCTGCCAGGGGTTATAACCCTCCCTTACTCTATCCAAAATGAAAAAAAAAGAAGAAGCTTTGCCTGTAGTTCTACTTTAATGCACAAGCAATTTATACTTGCATCCTTATATTCGTATACACAAGGGGAAGGGGGGATTAATAAAATAAAGTGTCTTAACTGGAGGGCAGCCAATCAACTTTCAAATTTTAGTTTCCTAAGCTATGTGGAAAAAAATGAAAAGATAGAAACTGATTGGGCAAAGGCACCAGTTGAGATAGAACTTGTCTCAGACTCTTTTTATCAGTTCCCTCCAATGTATTTACATGTTTTTATACAAGCAAAGAGCAGTAAAATGAAACAAGGCACATTTCCCACCTGTGCTACCTTCCAGAGTGCAGGTGTGAAAGCTCTGGTTTTACAGGACATTTTTATTTTAATATTTCTCACATGTACTTGGGGTGTGCTTTTAATATTGTGAATACTGTAACTCATACAAATTTACAAAAGTGAGTACACCCCTGTGAAGTGAAAATGACCAAATTGGGCCCAAAGTGTCAATATTTGTGTGGCCACCATTATTTTCCAGCATTGCATTAACCCTCTTGGGCATGGGTTTCCCCAGAGGTTGCCACTGGGGTCCTCTTCCACTCCTCCATGATGATATCACGGAGCTGGTGGAATTTACAGACCTTGCGCTCCTTCACCTTCCATTTGAGGATTCCCCACAGATTCTCAATAGGGTTTAGGTCTGGAGACATGCTTGGCCAGTCCATCAACTTTACCCTCAGCTTCTTTAGCAAGGCAGTGGTCATCTTGTAGGTGTGTTTGGGGTCGTTATCATGTTAGAATACTGCCCTGTGGCCCAGTCTCCGAAGGGAGGGGATCATGCTCTGCTTCAGTATGTCACAGTACATGTTGGTATTTGTGGTTCCCTCAATGAACTGTAGCTCCCCAGTGCTGGTGTTCTATCAGAAAGCCGCTTCCCATCAGAAAGTGCAACCAAAGTGACGTTCCGTCACGGCCATCTTGGTACACCTGCACTCATCCGCACTAAGCCTACAGTCAGAAGGCAGCAAGCGGATATCTTTTTACAAGTTATGCGCTGCGCTTGGGTGACCCCAAAAACAAAATTAATAATAACCAATTTTGTGCTTACTAGTGCGATAATATTACAAATAATATAAATGTAGAATAAATGTAGAATAAATAAACAAGGTTTGAAAAAACAAGTGCTTGTTACACCATAAATTAGTGCTTATTAGTGCTTTTTACACCATACATAGTGTCTTAATCAACATAAAAAGTGTGCTTAGTGCTCAATACACAGTAACCTAATTTTCTTAAATGAAAAAAAAAAAAAAAAAAAAAGTTCTCTATGGCACAATGTCCAGCAGTGATAATAAAACAATGTGTGCATAAATCCAGAAAAGCAAGATAAGCAGAGAGGGGTCCCACCGCTCACGTAGGCGCAGACCAGGGGAGATGAACGCCAGTGTAGTATTATCCTTCAAGAGGGAAGAGTCCCAGGTGCTGGCTGATGCAAGATGAGGCAGACAAATCGAGGAAAGCTGGAAGCCGCACACCGGTATAGTGATGAATGCTTTATTTAAAAAGCTGGATCATGAAGACACACAAAACTTGACAGCAGAAGCGTACAAAAGCAGCTGACGCGTTTCACACTACAATGAGTGCTTATTCATAGAATAAGCACTCATTGTAGTGTGAAACGCGTCAGCTGCTTTTGTACGCTTCTGCTGTCAAGTTTTGTGTGTCTTCATGATCCAGCTTTTTAAATAAAGCATTCATCACTATACCGGTGTGCGGCTTCCAGCTTTCCTCGATTTGTCTAAAACAATGTGTGCAGGTGGTGTTCAGCTGTGACAACAATCCAACATCATGCCGAAGATATCCTGAGTGCTGCAAAACATGCTCCTGTGCTCCTTCGTGACCCCCTTAAGCTAATGTGCTCACCTCAGAGCGTGTGACTCAGCTTCTACCCTGAGTCCAAAATTGCTTGGAGCCACCCCTGGGCTCAGTCTCAGTGTCTGCTCCACTCCTCCAGCTGAAAACAATGTGGCTCCATACATAGAATGAAAAGGAAACTATATAGTGTAATATAGTCAAAATGTGTCAGTCTCTCCGTCCTGGCCCCTCCT
Source organism: Lithobates clamitans (assembly GCA_037952925.1). Taxonomy (NCBI): domain Eukaryota; kingdom Metazoa; phylum Chordata; class Amphibia; order Anura; family Ranidae; genus Lithobates; species Lithobates clamitans. The sequence goes on along the minus strand of JBBGZY010001726.1, from coordinate 72,068 downwards.
GGCCCCTCCCCTACGCGTCTTCGACACAGGGATCACGTGTCATCATCAGGGGGATATATCCTGTGTCGAAGACGCGTAGGGGAGGGGCCAGGACGGAGAGACTGACACAGACTTTACACCAGCGCTGTCTCAGCACAGCATACCGCACCAAACTTCCACTGATTTTGCATAGAAAGCCGTTATAGTATGGTGCACTGACGCACCAGTGCCATGTGAGTACCCCGGTGTGGGGAGCGTTTTCTTTTAGTAAAAGCATTTTGACTATATTACACTATATAGTTTCCTTTTCATTCTATGTATGGAGCCACATTGTTTCCAGCTGGAGGAGTGGAGCAGACACTGAGACTGAGCCCAGGGGTGGCTCCAAGCAATTTTGGACTCAGGGTAGAAGCTGAGTCACACGCTCTGAGGTGAGCACATTAGCTTAAGGGGGTCACGAAGGAGCACAGGAGCATGTTTTGCAGCACTCACGATATCTTCGGCATGATGTTGGATTGTTGTCACAGCTGAACACCACCTGCACACATTGTTTTATTATCACTGCTGGACATTGTGCCATAGAGAATTTTTTTTTTCATTTAAGAAAATTAGGTTACTGTGTATTGAGCACTAAGCACACTTTTTATGTTGATTAAGACACTATGTATGGTGTAAAAAGCACTAATAAGCACTAATTTATGGTGTAACAAGCACTTGTTTTTTCACACCTTGTTTATTTATTCTACATTTATTCTACATTCATATTATTTGTAATATTATCGCACTAGTAAGCACAAAATTGGTTATTATTAATTTTGTTTTTGGGGTCACCCAAGCGCAGCGCATAACTTGTAAATTTATCCTATGCACGTTATATGAAGCGTGATTAGCGAATGCAGCTGGAGGTAGCACAAGCAAGGCATAAGATCATTGTGGCTCACAGAATTTTTCCAATTGGATATCTTTTTACACCCACCAGTCTTTTGCATTTCACACTTATTTTTACTAGTAAACTGAGCTTATATAGAGGAATACAGTATTTGTAAATTCGTCATCATTGTTTTAATGCTGAATCTTAAAATCAGCGGTGTTCTGTCAGATTAGCAAACCTGTGAGATCAGCAGGCTTGCCGATGATTTTAAAATTCAACATCAAAACAGTGTCACAGACTTCCAAATACTGTATTTCACAATATAAGCTCAGTTTACTGGTAAAACTAAGTGTGAAATGCAAGACTTCGGTGGGTGTAAAAAGATGTCCGCTTGCTGCCCTCTGACTGCAGACTTACTGCGGATGAGTGTGGGTGTACCAAGATGGCTGCGACAGGACATCCCTTCCATTGCATTTTCTGATGGATAGCGGCTTTCTGACAGGACACCGGCAGCACTCATGCAGCCCCAGACCATGATACTTCCACCACCATGCTTGACTGTAGGTAAAACACACTTGTCTTTGTACTCCTCACCTGGTTGCCGCCACACACGTTTGACACCATCTGAACCAAATAAGTTTATCTTGGTCTCTTCAGACCACAGGACATGGTTCCAGTAATCCATGTCCTTAGTCCGAGGCCTGTTCTGAGTGGAACCTGTCCTGTTAAACTACTGTATGGTCTTGGCCACCGTGCTGCAGCTCAGTTTTAGGGTCTTGGCAATCTTCTTATAGCCTAGACCATCTTTATGTAGAGCAACAATTATTTTTTTCAGATCCTCAGAGAGTTCTTTGCTATGAGGTGCCATGTTGAACTTCCAGTGACCAGTATGAGAGAGTGAGAGCGATAACACCAAATTTAACACACCTGCTCCCCATTCACACCTGAGACCTTGTAACACTAACGAGTCACATGACACCGGGGAGGGAAAATGGCTAATTGGGCCCAATTTGGAAATTTTCACTTTTGTTGCCAGCAGTTTACACATTAATGGCTGTGTGTTGAGTTATTTTGAGGGGACAGCAAATTTACACTGTTATACAAGCTGTACACTCACTACTTTACATTGTAGCAAAGTGTCATTTCTTCAGTGTTGTCACATGAAAAGATATAATCAATTATTTACAAAAATGTGAGGGGTGTACTCCTTTTGTGAGATACGGTAAGTTGCCATTGAAGTGGACTCTGGGGTTGATTTACTAAAACTGAAGAGTGCAAAATCTGGTGCAGCTCTGCATTAAAACCAACTTCCATTTTTTTTGGTTTATGTCAAAGTTTAATTAATTGAAAAAGCTGCAGTTAGAGTTGATTGGCTACCATACACAGCTGCACCAGTTTTTGCCCTCTTCAGTTTTAGTAATTCAACCTCTTTGCATTAAAGAAGAAGTTCAGTCAAATAATTAATCCTAAACCTACTCCCACACCCATTCTAATCCTATTCTATCTACCCTGTAAAGGAAAGATGTCTACACTTAACTATTTTGATGTTGCTTTGGTCTGGTCCAATGATCTCTCAATCGGCTGGCTTCAGTTTCAGATCGCCAACAATGACTGCAGAGCCTGGGCGATGACATCCCCCATAGGCTTACTAAGGGTCGTCCATTGTCAGCTGTCACTCCTCTCCACTGAAGACGACGATGGGACCCGATCAGATGACAGGACGTAAGCAGCCTCAGAATAGGTAAATATGGACTCCTTTCCTTTTACAGAGTAGATAGAATAGTCTTATAATGGTGGTGGGAGTAGGTTTAGCCTTAGTATATGACTGGACTTGCACTTTAAATAGATTTGGGTCTTTGTTTCCCCCAAGTAAAAATGCACATGGAAAAAAAAAACACACCTAAGGGGGAAAAATTATGTTTACTGTACCCCCTGGCTACTGCATGCAGTACCTATGGTGCTGCCATGGGCCATTCAGAGACATCCAGAGAATGTTGAAGATCCCAGGATGTTCTTACATAGTACACAAGCATCTTTTTGACCAATGGGATCCTCAGTGTTCCCAAGATCTTGGTGAATGGCCCTTGATATCACCCCCACCTAGGCGCCACAAGCGAAAGTGTGGTGTATGGTATGTATACTTAAGTGAAGTTTTTTTATTTTTTTTTCAAAATCATACTTCACTAGGTGGATGCAGCATCGGTCCGATGCTGTATCTGTCCCCGTCGGCTGTATAACTGAGAACTGAGCGATCAAACACTGCCGATCGCTTCGTTCTCAGAGCTGTCAGTCACCTGCTCCCTGCTCTGCCCCACCCCATGCATCACTGGAGCGCTGGGCTGTGGAGGGGGTGGGAACGGCTCGTTGAGAGACTGAGCCAAGTGCTGATCCAGGGTTGTAGACGGATCCTGACTGTTGCAATCTTGCCTGAGCATTGACCGGCTCTGTGATGTCAGCCGACAATGGGCTTCAACCCGCTGTCTGCTGAAAACAAGTCACAGGAGTGCAGAACAAACTGCACTCCTGTGATTCACAGGAGAAGTATGGCCACTGAGCTTTGGCTGGACTTCTCCCTTTAAGTTGTTTTCCTCAGGGGTGGATTTCTTTGTTTTGGTTTCATGCAACCCTTTTATATGGGAAGTGGCGGGCTAACTAATAAGCGCACCTTGCATTTCAATGCAAGTTCCACTTTAAAAACCTCTTCTAAGCATTGTATTAGCATTGAAAAACTGATTAATGCAAAACGAAAACTATGTGTTAAAACCACGGTTGCAAAAAAAGGTGCGTAATTCACAAACTCACCTGGCTTTTTCTTTAGGGCTAAAACTCCAGTACAAGCCACCAATATAAGTAGAAGGACACCTCCTGCAAGAGCTATGCCAACAATGGACCCCTCGTTCAGGATTCCTATGTAATCAGGAACTGCAGAACAGAATGATACAATAGTAATTAGAAGAGACTGTAATACTAAAGGCAATATAGAATTAAAAATAAGAAAAACAATCAAGGCAGTTACATGAACATTAAATAAGAAGGGAGATGATATTAAATGGTGCCTTATAGATAGATAATAGTATTATCTATATCTATTGTCTAAATACAAAAGTAATTTGTATCTTGGTGTGCTTTGTGTATTTCTTCCAGATCTGTGCAGTAATCCAGTGCGAGACTCCCTCTGTGCAGGAGCTTCCTGTAATGAAGACGGGTCATTGCTTCTCTTTCTCCTTGTGCACAGTGACTGGTCTCGTCTCCGCCCCTTCCTGTAGCTATACCTTATGTCATTGGTTCTCAACTCCTGTCCTCAGGACCCACCAACAGGCCAGATTTTAGGTATTACCTTGGGGGAGATGCAGACTAGAATACTGCATTTACTGAGCAGCAAATTATATCACCTGTGATGTATTTCAGTTATCTTGCAAACCTGGCCTGTTAGTGGGTCCTGAGGGCTGGAGTTGAGAACCACTGCCTTATGTGATCAAAAGTGTCTAAAAGGTTCCTTTAATAATGCCATTCTGGAGGCAGCATACAAAGTGCTATTGCAGTGGTATTGGGTTCCAGCACGTATTGCACATGCCAACCTCACCTCTAGCGATAGCTGCTTCCGGGGATGTGGCCATCGTGGGGATGTAATTCACATCTGGTGGGCCTGCCCACGAATAGTGGGGTTCTGGTCCAGAGTATTTGGTTTGTTAAAATGTTAAATGTTCCATTTAAATGTCCATAAAGAGGCCAAATTTGCACTATTACACTGCCCCATACCGGGTTTGTTTGCTCATCAAGAGAAATTGGCAACCTATCTGTTCATAGCGGCCAAACGGACGATTGCTCAAGCATGGAAAAAAAACCTCAGTCCCCTTTCAGGAAGTGAAAAACCGCCTGACATCCATGATGGTCAATGAACAAATGTCTAGTATACTCAAAGACACGCATGCCAAGTTCCTTAAAGTTTGGGAGCCTTGGCTGGCATATGCCTTCCCCGAACTCCCTCTGGCCAGTATGGATCGGCTCTGACTGGTTTCCTGGATGGTACCGGGTCCCCCTCTTTTCCCTTTCCCCCCTTCCCACTTTCTCTTATTCTCCCCTCCTCTTTCCTATTTATCTCTGTTCCTCTTCTCTTACCAGGGCTCCTAGCCCCCTTTTTTGATTACTAACAGAAGCCCAAGAGGATCTAAATGCAGAGTCAATGCATTATGTCCTGGTCCTTCCTGCACTTATGGGAATCACCCCAAATTACGTAAGTTGCACTCAGGATTTCTATGACTGTTAATTAGGAGGCTGCCCTCCTTGGTTCATGTTGAATTCCCTTTTGTTGTTTTTGTCTTTTATGCGCCAGTTCCAGCCCCTACGTGGGCGATCTAAGTGCCTTTGACATTGTTGCATGTTTAATACTACTTCTGCAATAAAACTTATTGAACCAGAAAAAGTGTCTAAAAGGTTCCCATTGGGGAGACTGGATCATGAGATGGGAAAGCTCTGCATTGGAGACAGAAACTTTTTAAGCCATACAAATGATGGAATCGGTATAAGGTGCTATTTTTACCAACTAAAGTTTTTTGTTTCAATCTATCCAATCCTTAGATTTACACACACTAAATACAATTATTTTTCTCTGATGCAGTTATGTAACAAAAATCACATCCCTCCCCCCAGCCTGTGAGTAAACAGTAAAAAGGAAAAGCAGCTAATGAGCTAATTTCTCTGAAGGGGAAAGGGGTAAAGGGCCGAAGGCCCTCGTTCTGACTTTTCAGACAATGGACAAAAGTATAATAAAAGGAATATTTTATTAACAACAAGATTACAACAGACAGGTCATAGATAGAAAAAAGTTAAAAACATTCAGTACATATTGACAGAAACTTGAAACCGAATAGATGATAGTGAGCCCTTGTGCTTCAACGTGTTTCGCTATTGCTTCTTCAGGACACACAGGATTTGGTTCTTTCAACTAAACTCCGTGTGTCCTGAAGAAGCAATAGCAAAACGCGTATTGTCAACATGTACTGAATGTTTTTAACTCTTTTATATATATGACCTGTCTGTTGCAATGTTGTTGCTAATAAAATATTCATTTTATTATACTTTTGTCCATTGCCTGAAAAGTCAGAACGAGGGCCTTCAGCTATTTCAACCATTTACGAGCTAATTTCTCTATCCCTCTGGACTTTTCTATTAACATACTTTGTGTTAGCACCCATGCACAGCATCACAACTAACCTGCTTCTTGCACTGCTTCTCCCCATCCCTATCTGAGCTCTGCTGTACAAGGAATGCAACAAACTGATACCAAGTCAAATTAGGATACTTATACTGATTGCATTGAAAAACAAAACAAATGTAATGATGTGTTGATGAATACAGAGCTGCATTAATTTGAAGTTCATTTTATAGTGGGATTTAAAGAGTAACTCTACTTTCATGGGGAAAACAGTAATTAATAAAAAATAATATAGCATATACCATTGTTACACAAGTCATATTGTAATTTAATGTTTTTAGAAACTGCCTTTCTATTTCAAGCTGCAGCACTGTAATTTTAAGTAAAAGTCAGTGCACTATGGAAACCTGGAAAATGTAGTTTCCTGCTTGTGTGATTGGCTCGCTGACTTTCCCAGAAGTCTGCAGTAAGATACAAGTGAGTTTTATGCATCCCTTGCAATAGGAATGTCATTCTTGGTGAGATTCTCCCTAGGGGATAAATCATTTTTAAGGGGATGCAGACCCTGCAACTTTTATCATCAGAATACTGATGGCACACCAGGTGATTATAATGAATTCGACCCCCCCTATTCATAATCAGTCTGCAAAAGACATGGTCAAACAAAAATCTATTTCTTCAGAGCAGAAACAGGTATAAATCTGCAACAAATTTTGTTAACCTCTTGTCGCCCACATAATGCATATGTGCAGCAGCAAAGAGGGTATGCTTTGACACCCACATACCACATGTATGCATCTATGGGCAGCAGAGGTTACTGTATTGACAGTGTGCTCTCTACTGTAAGTTGCTACCCATTGCATTTGCTAGCATGCAATAAAATACCTTGTAACATTCCCAAAAAGCTACTGAACTCCAGGATGTCTTTTGATTCTAGATGGATTGACAGTGGCTGAGGGATCCTGTGTACCTGGAAAGTACCCATCAATAATTACAGTATATTGAAACCATCTCCAGTATGAACATTTGGGTTCATAGCAGCCCCTTTGCCTATTACGGTTAAATTGTATCTTCAAAATAGTCTCTGCATGTATTTTCTTAACATAACACATGGTGAGATTCTTAGTACCTTCAAGGCATTTTACGCACCTTGATCTTTATCATTGATTTTTGCACTGCTTAATGGAAAGTCTGATGTCTTGTGATATAACTGATTTCATTATTTCACAAGCTGGTTATAACTGGAGTGTTGCAATATTGAACCTTAAAGATTAGAGGTCACTGTGTTGACGTTTTTTCTCATAATGGAAGTTTTGATAATAGGTGTATTAGTATATGGGCAAACGTTTGTAGATCCTGGACCACAACACCTACTATATGGCTAAAAGTATGTGGACATCCCTCCAAAATATTGAGTTCAGTTGTTTCCAGCGAATGATACTGTTAAAGTGGTTGTAAACCTCATACATGAAATATGAACAAAGCATTTAATTCTATAGTGAGTGTTTGTTTCAATCCAGAGCACCACATATAATTTCTGTCCGCTGCCTTTCTCCTCTGTTATAAGCACGAGTCACGTCTGACAACCTTTCCTGACACTAAGAGGAAAATAGTGACGAAAGGGCACAGTCTGTGATTGACAGCCTCAGCTCAGCTTGTGTGCTATGGGAAGGCAGTGTGTCCCTTCCTTCAATCTGCTCTCAGAGATCTCATTGATTTAACTTCAGCTCCCCACCCCCTGCTTTTTAGAGCTGAGAGATTCTATGTAAATTCTGTACTTTGAATGGATGTCAGGGACAGACAGTTATAGATAAACAGGTACAACTTATGTAGGGGGATTTGTTTTATCTTTGTGTATCACCTGAATCCAGTCACTTCACGGGGTATATGTAAGGGTTTACAACCACTTTAATGCTACGTCATACAAAGGCATTTAAAACAGTGGTTTCCTTACAATCTGGTGGCAGGGAATAAAGTTATTTTGTCCGTTTTATGAATCTTTGTCAAAGATTTTTTCTGTTTCAGTATGACTGTGCTCCTGTACATAAAGCTAGCTCTATAAAGACATGATTTGATGAGTTTGGTGTGGAGCAACTCAAGTGGCCTACACAGAACCCTGACCTTAAGTGCCGGTTCACACTGGAACGACTTGTCAGGTGACCTAGCCGCCTGACAAGTAGCGTCCCGTTCTGTGCAATGGAACCATTTTAATCGGAGCGACGTAAATTGCTCCGACTTAGAAAAAGGTTCCTGTACAACTTTGGGGGCGACTTGCATTGACTTCTATACAGAAGTCGTTTTGCAAGTCGCTGCTGAGTCATGTCCAGGTCGCCTGAGGCAGTCACGCTGCAAGTCGTGCTGCTTCAGTGTGAACCGACCCTAACTCTATTGAACACCTTTGGGGCGAAGTGGATTGCCGACAGCAAGTCAGGTCTTCTCATCCAAGTTCCAACCCGACCTCACAAATGCTTTTTTGGCTGAGTGGTCACAAATTACCACAGATACACTCCAAAATTTTGTGCAAAACCTTCCTATAGGGGCAGAGGCTCCTATAGCCGCAAAGGTGGGGCAATTTGATAATAATGTCCATGAATTTGGAATAGGATGTCCAACAAGCTCATATACAGTAGGTGTGATGATTAGGTATTCACAAACATTTGGCTTTTAGGGGACATTTACATTAGATATAAAGTTGTTCTGTAAAACACTCACCCCATTTCACAGTGAGAGTCTCCTCCAGGCTGCTGTGGTCCACATGACAGGAGTAAGTGTCCGCTTCCTTGGTTGGCACTTCCACACTGACTCTGATCTGATAGGTGCCATCAGGATGGGGGAGAATTGGACTCATTTCATCTGAAGGAAGATGGTCCTCCCCATTCCTCACCCACTTCACATCCACAGGTCGGGGGTGAAACCCGTACACCAGGCACTGAAGTCTCGCAGTTCCATTGAATTCCTGACTTGTGATCTTTAACTTTGGCACAACTGAAAGGTACAAAGAACATTTATAGATTTATCTTATCTAAGTTGATGATTCATTAGGCATAATTCATAGGTTGTTTTATGTGACTGGCATCCAACTTTAGTGATGACCCCCTAAGAAGGTGTTCAATTAAGCAGTCTGAATAGTGCACTGACTTACTGCTGCCCTAAAATCACTTACCAACACACAAGCAGTGTCCAAATGACCAGCATTCATGCTTTCAATATTTTTTTAGGTTTTATTGACTGAGTGTCCAGGCGAGAAAAGGATAGGGTTTACATGATACCCTAAACAGCAACTAGTACTCCTTCTGCTCAGTTCAGCCCCTCTCAAAATGAAAAGGTGTGCCTTTAAGCAGAGACCAGCCATTCTTCAATGTGTGCTTTTAGACTCACAGCGAGCTTTCTGAAGGTACTCCCCTTATCTAGCCACTTTTCTATCTTCCAGGCCGTAGCATAGGTCCATTTCCAAACCTTAAGGACTTGACCCTGAAGTTGATGAGGCCTCCCCAGAAAGCACACCTGGAAAGACTCCTCACAGTGGACCTCCTCCCCAGGCAAAACCTGAGAGGCACAGACTAGGTCCTTTGAGTCACATCCTATCCAGGCAAAGACCCTTTGAGAAGGGCTACTCAAATATTTACCTTCTTCCCAGCCCACATCAGTGGCAATAAACCTTCTAGTGGCTGACCACAATAAAATAACCATTCATAACTCACTATTATTATTATTATACAGGATTTATATAGCGCCGACAGTTTACACAGCGCTTTACAACATTAGGGCAGACAGTACAATTAAATACAATTCGGTACAGGGGGGAATCAGAGCCCTGCTCATTAGAGCTTACAATCTAGGAGGGAGGGTCAAGTTATACAAAAGGGTAATAGCTGTGGGGGATGAGCTAATGGAGAAAATAGTGCAGTTGTTAGATGGAGGCAGGATAGGCTTCTCTGAAGAGGAAAGTTTTCAGGGATCGCCTAAAAGTGGATACGTTTGGAGACAGTCTGACATTGTTTCTTCTTGCTCTGTCTACTGGATAACACTCCTTAGCACAGGCAGAAGCAAATCATAGTTTGAACTTAAGGGAAACTCAATGAATGCAGAAAACGTTAACAATTAGACCTCAGGCTGACTACAGCCTAGCTGCAAACACTAACTAAATGTAGACGCGCAGTACTCAGACTTTGGCAGGCCTGTTACACTGTTGTCATAAACAATTATGTAGCACCCTCTACCTACCCTTTCAAAAACCTACTTCTAGCACCTACCTAAAATAAATTCAATCAGGCCTAGCCTGTTTGTTTTCATCTGTGGGGCTGGATCATCTTATTGATTCCATAATTGATTCTGGGCTTCCCATAATTTCCCTTACCCTATCCAAATTCAAAGTCCCTCAATAAAATACAAAACAAACATACAGACTGTTCATTGTCCCAAGAGTGACTGGGAAGTGAATGCTGGGCTGGGCAGGGTGACAGGTGGGCCACAATATCCAGCAGCCCCTATGGGGCTAAAAGCAGCTTACCAGAACAGGCTTATGGGTAGGTGAACAAAGATATACTTGCCATTTACCTGTGTATTCCTTTTAATAACTGAAATATTTTTTAGTTTAGTTAAAGGATATCCTTTCACAGCCCTATCCTCCTGCATCCCTTCAAAATCCTGCAAGATGTTCACTTTGTGGTCAAGAGGCCTCCACAAAGCTGCTACTTCAGAAATGTCCCAACTGGGCTCTTGGTCAATGAAAAGTCAAGTTCGGAAGAAGCAGTGCCCAACTGATAATTCGGAAATGGCAGCTGAGAACTTGTCCTTTTAAGTGCACAGGTAAATGGTAAATGCTTTATTTGCGCACTTATCCCTAGTTGGTCCAGCTGCACCAGCAGGGCCAATACTAACCTGTTCCTAGTTTGCAAGATCTTCTCTGTGTGCCAACTACTTCAAAGCCTTTTACCACAATTTTCTCTATACATTTCAATGGAAAGTCTTTAAACAGCAGACACAAATCTTTGGACTATTAGTAATTATCGGTGCACTGATGATGCCCTCACAGAAATATAGGGTTCATGTAAACCCAAAGATAAATGTAATAAGTCAGGACTAAAATAATTATAATAATTAGATTAATAAAAAAAATGGGTAAGTGCACTACTGTATACGTTTTTACTACTTGGCATCTGGATGTTTATTATTTTAATGTGATTTTTATGCATCAGTAAAAAATTACTACACTCTATCTGGTCCGTTTTGGTATTTGGCTCCTTGCGCGAGCGCTTCCTTTCCAGTGGTGGGCTGCTGCTTCTACAGTCAGAGGACCTCAGGTGGATGTATGGAGCTGGATGTCCATTGAATGAAGATGAGATTGTTAATTCCCAAAGCGTGATTTGCTGCACTGGCAGCTAATGAGCTGGTGAGTGCGGTCTTATGCCGTGTACACACGGGCGGACTTTTAGACCGGACTGGTCCGACATACTTTCCAGCGGACTTTTGACGGACTTCCGAAGGACTTTTAAACAAACGGACTTGCCTACACACGATCACACCAAAGTCCAACGGATTTGTACGTGATGACGTACACCGGACTAAAATAAGAAAGTTGATAGCCAGTAGCCAATAGCTGCCCTAGCGTCGGTTTTTGTCCATCGGACTAGCATAGAGATTCGCGGATTTCTGGGTCCGGCGGAGTTACGACATAAAGATTTGAAGCATGTTCCAAATCTAAAGTCCGTCAGATTTGTGACTGGAAAAGTCAGCTGAAGGTCTGGTGAAGCCCACACGCGATCGGATTGTCCGACTGATTTGGTCCGTTGGCCTCCGTCGGACCAGACCGGTCAAAAAGTCTGCCCATGTATACGCTGCATTACACTCAGTTGTACCATTCAACACTCCGTTGAATGGTGGAAGCAATACACAAACTGTTCTGGAGTTAAAGTGGGAGAAAACGTCAATGTAATGATTTTAACCTACGGTATAGATTAACCTATAATTAGGTTTACCTATGGGTACTGTAAATATCTCCTAAATGTGCACCGTTTAGGAGATATTTACTTTAGATGTGCCGTGATGTCACCGGCACATGCCATTCCTTCAGAGACATGCCATAAACAGCATCTCCTGCGCATGGCTTCATCGCCAGCTCGGCCATTCATATCGCTGAAGCCCGCAAACCCAGGAAAAAAGACCGGGTGAAGATAGAAGCGCCTTCAGCAGTGGACAGCGCGCCGCTGGAGGGCTTCATTTTTAGAAACTCTTTCATAATATGCTAGTATGCGATGCATACTAGCAAATTATGACTTAAACTGCCCGGGGCCAATTTTTTTTTGTTTTTTTTTCTTGGTGTGGTTTACTACTGCTTTTAAAGGACTTTTTAGTTTAATTATGCATTTATGCACATAATTTATAGTAGATGTTTTAATATATTATTTACTCCATTACTTATTTTGCTGTTGCTATATTAAGGTGCTGCACCTTTATTACATGTAATCTCAACCTCTAAAATATCATATGTGCTTTATTATCTAAACTTCATGCTTTTTTGCGATTCGGCACTGAGTCGCTTTAACTGACAATTGCGCAGTCGTGCGATGTGGCTCCCAAACAAAATTGACGTCCTTTTTTTTCCCACAAATAGAGCTTTCTTTTGGTGGTATTTGATCACCTCTGCGGTTTTTATTTTTTGCGCTTTAAACAAAAAAATAGCGACAATTTTGAAAAAACGCATTATTTTTTACTTTTTGCTATAATAAATATCCCCAAAAAATATTAAAAAAAAAAAATTTTCTTCCTCAGTTTAGGCCGATCCGTATTCTTCTACATATTTTTGGTAAAAAAAAAATCGCAATAAGCGTTTATTGATTGGTTTGCGCAAAAGTTAAAGTGTTTACAAAATAGGGGATAGTTTTATGCCATTTTTATTAATATTTTTTTTTACTAGTAATGGCGCCGATCAGCGATTTTTATTGTGACTGCGACAATATGGCGGACACATCGGACATTTTTGACACGTTTTTGGGACCATTGTCATTTATACAGCAATCAGTGCTAAAAAAATGCACTGATTCCTGTGTAAATGAGACTGGCAGTGAAGGGGTTAACCACTAGGGGGCGGGGAGGGGTTAAGTCAGTACTAGGGAGTGTTTTCTAACTGTAGGGGGGATGGGCTAGCTGTGACACGTCACTGATCTCTGCTCCCGATGACTGTCACTAGGCAGAACGGGGAGAGGCTGTTTACATTAGCATCTCTCCGTTCGTCCTCTCCGTGAGGCGATCGTGGGTATCCCCGCGGCAATCGAGTCCGCGGGACCTGCGACCGGACTCACGGAGCTCCCGGCCGGCTGTGCGCACGCAATGGGACTTACCTGTACGCCCGTTTGCCCAGTCGTGCCATTCTGCCTACGTACATTGGTGTGCGCCGGTCGGGAAGTGATTAACACACATGTAGGTTGATTTACTAAAGGCAAATCCACTTTGCACTACAAGTGCACTGCAAATGCACTTGGAAGTGCAGTCACTTTAGATCTGAGGGGAAGATCTGAAATGAGGAGAAGCTCTGCTGATTTTACCATCCAATCATGTACAAGCAAAAATGCTGTTTTTTTATTTTCCTTGTATGTCCCCCTCAGATCTACAGGGACTTCACTGCCAAGTGCATTTGCAGTGCACTTGGAGTGCAAAGTGGATTTGCCTTTAGTAAATTAACCCCATTGTGCAGACATGTTCTCACTATCAGCAAACCCACACCTGAGAAATGCCAGTCACTTGAGTAGACAAATATAAGCTATATATTAGTGCGCACTGTGCTCTAGAATGTATATTTAAATAATTGTGCCACTACTTAAATCCAATATTTAAAAACAAAAAGGTGAAAATATATATTGCAATAAAAAAACACACATTTCACTGTAGTACTGAAGTATAAAGTACATCAACACGTAAAAATACTCTAAAAATAAAGCTAAAAATATATATATAGTGTCCATGACTATAACTCTGTGTCCATGGAATATATATATATATATATATATATATATATATACCGTCGGTTTTAACAAAGCACGTACTAAATGCGTGAAATGTGTCAACATTTTTTTTTCTTGCCAATATGTCTTGTGTCTGTTTTTATTGATGTTTTTTTTTAATAAAGAAGCTTTTATCTGCATTTTATGGGTGTGCAGCCTTCCAATCTTCTTTCTTCACATGTACTCTGCAGCAATGACAGGGCATGCACCGCATGCATAGCTTGATTGCAGACATCATCATTGCTGGTTCACCGGGATTATTTTTACTCCTCCACCACAGTGATGTGTGCCACGTTCGCTCCCTTAAGAAACAAGCTCACCAGATGCTGTTGCTATTCACTCTCGTGTCTGGCAAATCTCGCCTATATGTCATATTGAAGAGCTGCTAATGAAAGCCAAACTGCATCCAGATACTAACTTGAATCTCGACATGTAGGGTTAAAGGTGAAGTCAGAGCCTCCAATAGTGTAAAAACACCTTATGGTAACTAATTTAGTAGAAAGTAATGCACATACCTCATATAAAAATACAGAGGCGTAACTAGAATCTTCAGGGCCCCGGTGCAAGAAACCATGAAGGGCCCCCACCAGTGGCATTGCTAGGTCTACAAAAGATCTCGGGCTAGAGCCCATAGCAGCTAAGTAAGGAATGCCATACACTTTGGCAGGCATACACACACACACATATATATATATATATATATATATATATATATATATATATATATATATATATATATATATATATATAGTTACATATCTGAATGCAGATCCCCCACTTACATCAGGGTCCCCAGGGATCCACCACCTACATCAGGGTGCCCAGAGAGCCCCCCTTACATCAGGGTCCTTAGAGAGCCTCCCCCTATATTAGGGTCCCCAGAGAGCCTCCCTCCTTACATAAGGGTCCCCAGGGATCCCCCCCCTTACATCAGGGTACCCAGAGAGCCCCACTTACATCAGAGTTCCCAGGGAGCCCCTCCTCACATCAGGGTCCCCAGAGAGCCCCCCTTACATCAGGGTCCCCAGAGAGCCTCCCCTTACATCAGGGTCCTTAGCGAGCCTCCCCCTACATTATGGTCCCCAGAGAGTCTCCCCTTAGATCAGGGTCCCCAGAGAACCCTCCTTACATCAGGGTCCCCAGGGACCCCTCCTTACATTAGGGTCCCTAGAGAGCCTCCCCTTACATCAGGGTCCCAAGAGAGCCTCCCTACTTATATTAGGGTCCTCAGAGCCCCCCTCATTACATCAGGGTCCCCAGAGAGCTCCCCTTAACATCAAGGTCCCCAGAGAGCCCCTCCTTACATCAGGGTCCCCAGAGAGCCTCCCCCTACATAAGGGTACCTAGAAAGCTTACCCTTGCATAAGGGTCCCCAGAGAGCCTCCCCTTACATCAGGGTCCCCAGAGAGCCTCCCCTTACATCAGGGTCCCCAGAGAGCCTCCCCTTACATCAGGGTCCCCAGAGAGCCTCCCCTTACATCAGGGTCCCCAGAGAGCCTCCCCTTACATCAGGGTCCCCAGAGAGCCTCCCCTTACATCAGGGTCCCCAGAGAGCCTCCCCTTACATCAGTGTCCCCAGGGAGCCCTCCATACATCAGGGTTGCCAGAGAGCCCCCCCCCCTACATTAGGGTCCCCAGAGAGTCTCCCCTTACATCAGGGTCCTTAGAGAGCCTCCCCATATATTAGGGTCCCCAGAGAGCCTCCCTCCTTACATCAGGGTTCCCAGGGATCCCCCCTTACATCAGGGTCCCCAGGGATCCCCCTTACATCAGGGTCCCCAGGGATCCCCCCTTACATCAGGGTCCCCAGGGATCCCCCCTTACATCAGGGTCCCCAGAGAGCCCCCCTTACATCAGGGTACCCAGAGAGCCCCACTTACATCAGGGTACCCAGAGAGCCCCCCTACATTGGGGTCCCCAGAGAGCCCCCCTACATTAGGGTCCCCAGAGAGCCCCCCTACATCAAGGTCCCCAGAGAGTCCCCTCCTTATGTCAGGGTCCCCAGAGACCCCTTTCCTTACTTTAGGGTCCCCAGAGAGCCCCCCTAACATCAGGGTCCCCAGAGACGTAAGCTAGCAAGTGGGTGTGGTGCTGCGCTAATCCTGGTAACTAAATAAATGCATGAGTGCAACCGTGCTACAATGTTGATGAGTCAGAGGCTAGTCACCTAATGTGAACGTGGGGTGTGAATAATCATCAAACACCATTGTAAGAGAATAAAAATATAAATATACTCCGCCCAGTGTAAAAAGTGACTAAATTGGGTAAAAGTGTCCGGACTATAAAAATTGCAATAATAGCATTAACATAAGCAGTTAAAAGGCATGCAGTGTTGGACTAAACATATAGTGTATATGTAGGCAAGTGGGTGACTAAAACATTTATAGCACAATATACAACTTCCATAAAAATAAAAATAAAACAAAAAAGTGCAATGTTACACTGTATGTCCGGAGAGATCACAATGCCTGTG
Source organism: Lithobates clamitans (assembly GCA_037952925.1). Taxonomy (NCBI): domain Eukaryota; kingdom Metazoa; phylum Chordata; class Amphibia; order Anura; family Ranidae; genus Lithobates; species Lithobates clamitans. The sequence continues at coordinate 55,590 of JBBGZY010001726.1, read as the reverse complement.
GAAATGCAAAAAAGTGTCCAGTGCAAACAATAAGTGCTCAAAAATTGTCTAAAGACATAAATACAGTCCAAAGAAAGGTGACTTGTGTAACAGCAAAATCTCCAATGATTCATCAATTCTCAAAGTGCCAAACAGTGAGATGCAAAGCAGCAAACTGGATTCTAAAATCAGTCACTTTGAATAGGTGAGGAGTGTGAAGTGTATAGAGCAGTCCTCTTCATGCAGCAATCCTACACTGGTGGATAATGGCCCCTTACCTCATTACACTGCGGTTACAGCATAAGTCAGTCACCGCTTATGGCAGCTCCTATGGAGGTTGGTCCTGGGTCCCGGACTATGTCTCTATATGCCTCAGGTCCACAGGGGGCATGGCGGACGAAAGGGGAAAAAGGATGCCATATAGTGTAGTCATTTTTAAAACATCTAAACTTTATTCAAAGGTAAAAGAAGGGACTCACACAGTGAAAATGGCAGAGGGCGCATATAACCAAACGAGCGGCGAGCTCGTACACTGCTGACAGTGGAAGGTGCCTGTCCCTGGGACTGACTTGTGCTGTAACCTCAGTATAATGAGGTAAGGGGCCATTATCCACCAGTGTAGGATCGCTGCATGAAGAGGACTGGTCTATACACTTCACACTTTTCACCTATTCAAAGTGACTGATTTTAGAATCCAGTTTGCTGCTTGCATGTCACCGTTTGGCACTTTGAGAATTGATGAATCATTGGAGATTTTGCTGTTGCACAAGCCACCTTTCTTTGGACTGTATTTATGTCTTTAGACAATTTTTGAGCACTTATTGTTTGCACTGGACACTTTTTTGCATTACCACAGGCATTGTGATCTCTTCGGACATACAGTGTAACATTGCACTTTTTTGTTTTATTTTTATTTTTCTGGAAGTTGTATATTGTGCTATTAATGTTTTAGTCACCCACTTGCCTACATATGCACTATATGTTTAGTCCAACACTGCATGCCTTTTAACTGTTTATGTTAATGCTATTATTGCAATTTTTATAGTCCGGACACTTTTACCCAATGTAGTCACTTTTTACATTGGGCGGAGTATATTTATATTTTTATTCTCTTACAATGGTGTTTGATGATTATTCACACCCCACGTTCACGTTGGGCGACTAGCCTCTGACTCATCTACATTGTAGCACGATTGCACTCATACATTTGTTTAGATACCAGGATTAGCGCAGCACCACACCACTATACTGACTACATGGTAGCGCGGGAATAATATACTTTACAGGGTCCCCAGAGAGCCCCTCCTTACATCAGGGTCCCCAGAGAGCCTCACCCTTACATCAGGGTCCCCAGAGAGCCTCCCCCTTACATCAGGGTCCCCAGAGAGCCTCCCCCTTACATCATGGTCCCCAGAGAGCCTCCCCCTTACATCAGGGCCCCCAGAGAGCCTCACCCTTACATTAGTGTCCTCAGAGGGCCCCTTCCTTACAATAATGTCCCCAGAAAGCCCCCTTACATTAGGGTCCCCAGAGAGCCCCCCCCCAAGACATCAGGGTCCCCAGAGAGCCCCTTCTTACATTAATGTAACCAGAAAGCCCCCTCCTTACATCAGGGTCCCCAGACTGCTGGCCCCCCCTCCTTCAAGAGGTTCCCCATGTACCTGGCTGGTGGAGGTGGGAGGCGGCGATCAGCAGCTCTATAGTGTCCACAGGCAGGGAACCTCCATGTGGCTTGTAGTTCTCCTGAGTATACAGTGGAGAGGGGAGGGGCCTCTGACCCCGGCATGTATCAGCAGCACAAGCAGAGCCGACTCACTGAAAGTGAAACTGATACCTGCCCGGGCCCCTCCCCTCCTCTCTCCACTGTTTACACTGACACTGGGGAAGAGAGAACTACAAGCTGCAGGGAGATCCCACCGCATACAGGCACAATAGAGCTGCCGATCGCTGCCTCCCACCTCCCCCCACTGCATTACAAACGGCAAGCCAGAGGTGTAGGGAGAAATGCCAGGTCTTGGGCCCCCCCACAGCGGCAGAATGGCAGGGCCCAGTCGCAAGTGCGACTGTAGCGACCCCTATTGTTCCGCCACTGTAAAAATAAAACAAGCCTTCATATTATGAGTTCAATCATGCCTGGTAACGACGTGCTGCAATCTCACCATCCCTTCATTCGCATGTTTATTTTCAACATTCTGGCATCAGAATACAGTTGCTGTCTAGCCATGCACCGACGCGTTTCGTCATTTGCAACTTTGCCACAGGGTGACACATAAGCGAGATTTGCCAGACACGAGAGTGAATGGCAACAGCATCTGGTGAGCGTGTGTCTTAAGAGAGCGGAAGTGGCACACATCACTGTGGTGGAGGACTATTGGTGTTATAATACTACTTTGTTACACCTTTTTCATCACAGTTAAGTGGATTTGGTTCAATATTTCCTGCATGAGGTTATAAGATATTAATCTACTATATATATATATATATATATATATATATATATATATATATCTATGGACACTGAGTTATATTCCTGGACACTATATATATTTATATTTTTTGACTATTTTTACATGTTGATGTAATTTAGTGCGCTACTGATTAAGTATAAGCTGTAAAAGATCAGCAACACTGAGATGCAACAAACAATGAAAAAGGTTAAAACAAGTATTTTATTTGTAAAAAAATATCAATCGTTTACAGTATGCAGTGCTTTAGAAAGTTCACCTATATACAACTATTCCACCTTTGAAATTTAGAGAGAAAGGTTTCCCATTGCAACTATCAAGAACTTACACAAACTGAACTGAAAAAGTATTTTATGACCTTAGAAGGACTCTACAGTATAATAAATGTATAGTATAGTAATGTATTGGATGGAAGTTGTTTAATACTTCTGTAGATCTGCCTGCATCACAGTAGATACATCTCAGACTATTACACATTTTATTCTCACCTCTCTTCTCCAGCTCTTCTCTCCCATAGTCAATGTACTTCTTGAGAGCGCTTATGCAGTGTTCAGTAAGGTAGAATTTCACGCCCTTACCGATGTCGCTGTCACTGTTCCATCTCTGAGCGCTGATCTCTGCCTTCTGCATTCCGGGAGTCCACAGCAAAGTATTTACATCGAATATCAAGAAGTCTTTCCCATCAAAGCCATACCTATAATATCCACTTCTGATGTCCTCATTATACATTTGACAGCCATAGCTAAGCTGGAGAGTGTGGGACCCTGTAAGGAGCATGAGTTAAAATGTAATATGTAAATGTAAGACAATAAGACTCCAATGATACACCAGATCTGGTTAAAGGGGTGACACAGCAACAAAACCATTTTTTTTTTACTTTATTTTCAACTGTGATCCAGCCAGTACTGCACTTCCTGTCGTAGGGTGTCTCCAGTCCACTAGAGGAGCAACAGAGACATTTTGGATAGCAGCATTGTCAGTCAGATTTAGTCAGATTTAGATGGCAGCAAATTGAAGCTTTTAACGTTCCAGCTAACAATTTTTATTCATTAACAGCGATTGTTTTTTTTCCCTTTTACATTAGAAGGAAAAGAGCTGACCCCTGTCAGTGGTAAATGGTTTTTCCATAGGTGTGCGCAGCCAACTGCAGGTTGCAGAGAACAGGTGCAGGAACTCAACCATGGGGCGTTCAGGGTTGCGCAGTGTATAGAGTGCGAAGCTTAGGGGTGCGCAGTGCACAGGGTGCGGCGCTCAGGGTTGCACAGTGTACAGGGTGCGGAGCTCAGGGGTGTACAGGGTGCGGAGCTCAGGGGTGCACAGTGTACAGGGTGCAAAGCTCAGGGGTGCCCAGTGTACAGAGTGCAGTGTTCAGGGGTGCCCAGTGTACAGAGTGCGGAGGTCAGTTGCACAATGTACAGGGTGCAGAGCTCAGGGGTGCGCAGTGTACAGGGTGTGGAGCCCAGAGGTGCACAGTGTAAGGGTGCGGAGCTCAGGGGTGCACAGTGTACAGGGTGTGGAGCTCAGGGGTGCACAGTGTACAGGGTGTGGAGCTCAGGGGTGCGTGGTTTTCAGAGGTGCATGGTGTACAGGGGTGTGCAACGTAAAATGCGTGAAGTTCAGGGGTGTACAGGGTGCGGAGCTCAGGGTTGTGCAGTCATTCGCTTTTCTAACACACCTGCTTTGCTTTGCGCTCCAAGTTCACCTTTTTTGAAGCCTATTAGAGCCTGTGGCTCTAGTTAGGTGCTTCAAAAAACACCCCTGCTGCTGTAATTCAGGCGCCTGACATCCGAAAAGGGTTCGGATGCCTTAATAGGGGGTGGCTACTGAGGTCATGAATAGATTCATGCTATGCGTGAATCTATCCATGATACATATAGGGGGTGGCTGGAGAGAGGGGGCGGTGTCAGTGCACCCTTAATGGAAGCAACGCCACTGGTGCAGCCGCTCAGAGGAGCGCTGTCATTTCTAAATACAGAAGCTGGGCTTCTGTATTTAGAAGTGACAGAGCTCCTCAGAGTGGAAAGCACAGAGCTACCAGAGTCCTGTGTGCATAGGCTGATTAGGGTGTGCCCAGGCACACTTGGCACACCCTGTGCGCACGCCTATCGGTCTCAACCCTCTAACGGCCAGATTTGCTGGAAATTGAAAAATAAAAATACTGGACAGATCAACAGTGGAAAATAAAGGTAAACAGCAATATACTACTGCATATCTAAGAATTAGCAATATAATAAATGTTTGTTTTGGGGTTTAATACTGCATTAAACACTATTTAATATTGAAAATAACAACTGAAGGGTTCCATCACTTACTTCTTGTGTAGTTGAACCGACTGGCCAGGATCATTAAGTTGTCTCTAAAGACTTTCTCCCATCCTTTGCGCATAGATGTCTGCCTCTCCCAGTAATCATCGTCCTCGTTCTCCTCCATCCACAATGTCTTTGGAATGTTTACATGACTTTCACTGCTATACATATCGATCTCCTGATCATCCACATAACCAACCGTCTCAAAGCGATACCGGCCTTCCTCAGGGTAGTACAAGCCAGTGTGATAGTAACTGAGCATATGGTCATCTAAATAATGTTCAGAGTATTGTGATTATTTTATATATCTATTGATATTTTTTTCACTGCTCCTGAGCTAAAATTTAGAAAACACTTCAGCGTTCTTCATTAGGTATGATATTTAAATTGCTGTTCAGTCTGCCATACCTTTTACCTCAGTGACAACCATTTTTTTTCTGCGTTCACAGTGGACATATATAATATTTTCCATTAGTTTAGTCTAATAGTGGCCATAAAAAATTATGAATGTTCGATTTGACAAAATGATCAAATCGATCAAAGATTGTATACAGCAACAGGTCAATAGCTGAAACCGACCATTTTTTCCGACACAGTCAAACGAAAATAAGGAATCTCTCTGGCTGATGGTTGGCCGTTGGCCTGTTGCTGAATTTGATCATTGATCACTTTGATCATTTAGTCAAATCGAATATCAATCAAGTATTTTTATCTCTGCTTGTATGACCGCTATACACTCATACAGTGCCTATTACTGCAATTCTCTGCGTTACTGTTGATAACCGATTTTTAAGACTTCTGTATAGGGACCTATGGAGATGATGTAAAAAAAACTAAAGTACATCTAATTGGACAAATGATGGCTTCATTCTATAAAGTTTAATTCTTACGTGCCAATTGTTAAGCAAATCTGTTGCCGTTAAAAGTAATATAAAAATAAAATCCCCTAAAATAAGACTCTTAACACATACTTCTCAAGTGGTTAGTGAATTCTAATGTGCTTTTTTAGAGCAATGACCTCTAGGGCAGAACCGTACGCATCCAACACTTTTTGGGACATTGACCCTTAAAGTGGAGTTCCATCCAAAAGTGGAACCTACGCTTATCTGTCTCCTCCCTCCCCGGTGTCCCATTTGGCACCTTTCGTTTTTGACAGGTACCCTGTCCCCACTTCCGTTGGACCTTGCCGCGGCAAGGTATGTCAGAAGTCTGGCCTCCCTCCTCCTCCTTCCCCCTCCTCCTTTCCCTGCGGGCCAGAAGGAGAGCAAATCGCACTTTGCGCATGTGCAGTAGGGACCCGCCGTGAAGCCGCAAGGCTTCACTGTCGGGCTCCCTTACTGGCAATGGTGGCGGCAGCACCCATGTGTTTTCTTAAACCTTTTGTAATAGAGTTAATTCTATTCTATTCTATGTAAATCATTTTTTTTTTTTTACAAACATAGGTGCTTTATTGTTGTCCCTTAGGAAAATTTACAGTATATCCATTGGAACAGTACAGAGCATAGCATTGAAGTACACATGTGTACATAAAGGGTGATATTGTTGCAAACACAATTGTGAAAGTAGCTAACATAGGTGCTTGTACCCCTCAGTTAAAGTACATTGCAAATACATTTAGTCTGTAGAGGATGATTGCTTTGATTCCATTAAGTAGATGTCCAAGGGGCTAACACTTTCTCATATTTCCACTGGCAACCTCGGTTGCTGTATGTAATCCTATACATAGGTAGGGCAGCTTTAATCATTGCTTTCCAGGAGGAGATAGAGGGGGGTGGGCTCAATCCATTTAAGGAGTATCTCTTTTTTTGCATAAAATAGAAGGTAAGAGATCAATAATTTTGAGTGGTGGGAACGCTGCTTGTCATCATGAACCCCCAGTAGGGCCAGCTCGGGTTTTATTGGAAGAGATAGTTGCAGTCTAGAGTTAGTGACTTTGAATACTTTGGTTCAATGGGCCGAGATCACAAGACATTCCCAGAACATATGTAGGAACGTGCCAACTTGTGCTGTACATCTGGAACACTCAGGGTTTCTATCAGGGAAAATTTGATGTCGTTTTTGGGGTGTAAAGTATACCATGTGTAGGAACTTAACCTGAATGAGTTTGTCTTTGGAGGAGATTATCAGTTTGGGGCCATAGTCAAGACTATTTTGAGTGGTGGGAACGCTGCTTGTCATCATGAACCCCCAGTAGGGCCAGCTCGGGTTTTATTGGAAGAGATAGTTGCAGTCTAGAGTTAGTGACTTTGAATACTTTGGTTCAATGGGCCGAGATCACAAGACATTCCCAGAACATATGTAGGAACGTGCCAACTTGTGCTGTACATCTGGAACACTCAGGGTTTCTATCAGGGAAAATTTGATGTCGTTTTTGGGGTGTAAAGTATACCATGTGTAGGAACTTAACCTGAATGAGTTTGTCTTTGGAGGAGATTATCAGTTTGGGGCCATAGTCAAGACAGTCATCCCATCCCTCCCTGTCCAGTGAGGGTATGTCTCCGTGCCATGATTCCCATAATTTCTATAGCTTGGGGGAGTCAGTGCCCAGGAGTGCTCCGTATAAGGTGGAGAGAGGTTTTGTCCATTTACCTGGGGCTAGAAGCTCTTCAATGGGATCAGCCTGGAGGAGAGGCAAACTCGGAAATTGAGCCCTGGTTGCATGGTGTAATTGCAGGTACATGAATTACATCCAGCTTGGGGGAGTTCATATTTGGCCTTTAGATCTGCAAATTGTAGCAAAGTACCCTGGGGCATAACTTGGCCCAGGGTAGTAATGCCATATCTGGCCCACACTTGGGGATCTGGAATGGTAAGGAGGTGCGGTAGGCTGGGGTTTCCCCATAGAGGGTGTGCTGGCGGCCATTGATTTGGTCGCTTGAAACACCGCCAGGCAGCATTCCACACCTTCCATGTTGCCCTAGTAGGTCCCGGTTTTGTCTCGTATGACCCGGGTCCCCTGTAGTCAAAACTGCGGAGCCCAGCCAGTGAGCCCAGGCAGCATGCCTCCAGACAGACCACTGCATTGGATTTGGATCCCTGGACCACCGCTGAACCATGACTAAAACTGCAGCCCAATAATAAACCTGAAAATTGGGGTTGGCTAGGCCTCCTAATTAGGCAGGCAGCCACAATGTGGGTCGGGCCAACCTAGGGACCGCTCCATTCCAAATGAATGAGCCTATACACTTGTCAATTTCCCCCAGGGACCCGCACCGGACAGTTCCGAAATATGTAATTAAATTTGGGCAACATAATCATTTTCAACAAGTTAATGCAACCCAGGAGGTTGAGAGGTAGATTGGCCCATGCAGAGCACTTTGTGCCTAGTGGTGATAAGGTAGGGAGTAGATTTTTAACTATGTAACCTGAGGGGCGTTTGGTCACCAGGACCCCCAGGTATCTGAATTCCTCCACCCAACGTAGGGGGGAGGAGGCGGCCCCGTGAGCTGCTCCATCATCCAAGGGGAACAGGACCGACTTGGACAAGTTAATTCTAATGCCCGAGTACCCCCGAAAGTTATCAAAAATTCTTAGTGCGGCAACAAGCGAGGTCCCCGCATCATTGAGGTACAATAGTGCGTCGTCCGCGTACAGGGATAGTCGCTCTTCCAGCTTACCCAGCCGTAAACCCAGCACATCTGGGGCACCCCTGATCAAAATTGCCAGGGGTTCCAGAGCCAAGATGAACAGACTGGGGAGAGTGGGCATCCCTATTGTGTACCCCGAAAAAGGTCAAATGTCTCTGAGAGCCAATTGGTATAGGAGCCGGATGTAATTGATAAAATTAGGTCTGAACCTGAACCGGCGCAATACTTCCCACAAATAGAGTCTAATGAAGATTACTCTGGTTCCCGGGTTGTCATGTCTCACAGATGTATTTCGGAAGAGTCGTCTAATATTAATGTTGGTTTCTTTGCCTGGCATAAATCCCGTCTGGTCTATATTGATCAAGTCCTCGATCACTTGAATCAGTCTGTTGGCCAAGATCTTAGCAAAGATCTTGGCGTCCACGTTCAGTAGGGAGATGGGTCTGTGGGACGAACAGTCTAGGGGGTCTTTACCTGGCTTGGGGACCAGCACTATTATAGCTTCATTCATGGAGTCAGGTAGGACCTCTAGGGAAGCAAATTCAGAAAGCAACTTCATCAGTTTAGGGGTCAGGAGTTCTGTAAAAGTGGTATAGAATTTGGATGGTAAGCCATTCGCCCCGGGGGCCTCCCCCCCCCCTTCAGACCACCCACAGCAATTTGCCCTTCCCCTCAATAGGTCTAAAGGGCAGAGATTTCTGGACTAAGATGCTGCCTCCACGAGCATATGTGGAATAGGTGGCAGGATAGTTCTGACCCACCCATGATTTTTGAAGGCAAATTATCTTGTGTCCCTGCAAGTGTGTCTCCTGCAGAATACAAATGTGTGGGTTGTGCTTGTGGAGGAAACGGAACACCATGGGGCGCTTAACCGTGGAGTTAAGGCCTCTCACATTCCACGATATTATTGTAAACTGAGACATTTGGGGAATATGTAATAAGTTCAGACCAGGGGAGAAAGCTCACGGGAGCAGCATCCCAGCCCTGGACATAGCAGGTTTAACAATAGATACAGTACTATACCTTTGCTTTCTGAGCACCTACAACATAAAGCACCTGTTACACCAAAAAACATTAACAAACCCAACATGAACCCTACCCCCCCTGCATCCCCCAACCCAACCAAGGAATGCTTGAGTCCCCAAACATTATACACCCAATGCTAGGGGGCGTGAACTAGTGGGTGTAGTCTTATGCCACATACACACGCTTGGAATTTCCGACAACGAGTGTTCGATGGGAGCTTGTTGGAAATTCTGACCGTGTGTAGGTTCCATCGGACATTTGTTGTCGGAATATCCAACAAAAATTTGAGAGCTGGATTGTACTTGATACCCCTGAGCCGCATGGCTGCTTTTACTTGATCAAATGAGCATCTCAATTTCTGCGTTTCCACAGAGTAATCAGGGAAAATTAGGATTTTGCTGTTTTGGTACGCCAGATTTCCCTGTACCCTTGCTGCTCTGAGTACCTCATCCCGATCTCTAAAGTTCAGAAACTTAAGTATAAAAGTAGAAAAAAGAAAAAACTGCGCTAGAGATCAATAAAGTGAAGCTGCGGCTTTAAGTGGGGTACACCAAAAGCAAAATAAAAATCAACATAAAAATAAAAAAAGCCGCACATTAAACTAACACATACATATATAAATTGTGAAAAAAAAAATATATATAAATAAATTCCTTGATGATTAGATCTAGTGAAAGTCCAACAACAAAGAAGAAAAAAGAAAAATCGAAAATCTTCAATTGTCCAATTGATGATAATGGATGTTGAAGTGAAGCAAAATATAAATCCCAACTGATAAATAAAATGCTTACCAGATAGTAAGCCAAATCAAGCAGGTGGCTTAAACCCAGCCTGGGCCTTTAGGGACCAATCTCGGTGGATATTTGACAATAATCGCTCGTGAAATAGACGTGGATTCACAAAATTTTGACCCAAAAAAATATATAAAAAAAATAGCATAATACTGACAAAAATTGCATAAAGAAAAAAAGGAAAAGAAAAAAAGATGCACTCTCCTTGGAAGGAGGTCGTTTCCCTTGGCTGTGTCAGTTTGCTCACTTAAAGTTTGGCATCTGGTAAGCAGGATCTTTATGTGGTTTGCTGCATGCTTGAAACCCCTTCACCATTACCATTTGGTCGACAGATATACCCACATATGTTATATAGCATCTGGTAAGCAGATTCTTTGTAGGGTGCTGGTACATACACAAAAACATTTTTTTTCATTAGAAGTCCACCCACTACCTGCATGATTTGCACGTCACTCACATGGAGGCCCTATAAGTGGTAATAGGCACGGGGTGCTTTTTATGATTCTTCTCACTGTGTGAGTGCATCTTTTTTTCTTTTCCTTTTTTTCTTTATGCAATTTTTGTCAGTATTATGATATTTTTTTAATATTTTTTTTGGGTCAAAATTTTGTGAATCCACGTCTATTTCACGAGCGATTATTGTCAAAAATCCACCGAGATTGGTCCCTAAAGGCCCAGGCTGGGTTTAAGCCACCTGCTTGATTTGGCTTACTATCTGGTAAGCATTTTATTTATCAGTTGGGATTTATATTTTGCTTCACTTCAACATCCATTATCATCAATTGGACAATTGAAGATTTTTGATTTTTCTTTTTTCTTCTTTGTTGTTGGACTTTCACTAGATCTAATTATCAAGGACTCTATCTCTATCTCTATCTCTATCTCTAACTCTATCTCTCTCTCTATCTCTATCTATATAATTTTTTTCACAATTTATATATGTATGTGTTAGTTTAATGCGTGTCTTTTTTTATTTTTAAGTATAAAAGTACGGGGTGGTGATCCTGGCAGGCCTGTCCTAGGGGGGATATGGTGGGCCCTCTCTACTGCATAGAAGGGCGAGAATTGGGCTAAAGGCAAAAGGGTGCGCAGGAATTTTTCCACAAAGTCAGTCGGATGAGGACCCTCTACAACCTCTTCCAGGCCTACAATGCGGAGGTTGTTCCAACTATTACGGTTCTCAGCCTCCTCGACTTTGTATTCTAATGCTCAATCTTAGTGTGCAGCATGCGTAGGTCTGCAGTGTGTTCACCCACTATGTCTTCTGTGTGGTTCAGGCGCTATTCAGCAAAAGAGATTCTGGACCTCATTTTGTCCATGTCCAGCCTGAAGAGCCCCACATCTAGATGAACAGCATCCACCTTTGTGGTGAGGGATGTGACAGACTCAGGGCATTTGGCAATGGCCGCTAAAACTTCTGTGAGGCCAGGCTGTGACAGCGGGGGTTGCTCCTGGGACTCTGTCTGGGACACCATATTAATGGAGGGCCACACACTGGCCCCCACACGGTCTACACAGTCTGGGATGGGTTCCTCCGGTACCTTGGGGAAAACATACTTCTTACCACGTCCTATCGGTGTCTGGGAGGAACAGCATCACATGGGGAAGTTTTTAGCCTCAGATCTGTGTCCGTAGGTGCCTGGAAAGGGGAGGGAAGCCTTGGATCCCGGCGGAGCTCTCTCACATGTGTCCGCTCAGTGCGCCATCTTGGACACGCCCCCCCTTTGTAAATTTTTGAGTACTGCTGTCCAGTGTCCCATCAAGGGTTATAAATGGTCCCTCAATTTAGTGGGTATGCATGCAGCATTAAGGAAGTATTTTAAGAGGGATTTGCATCTTTTTACAGTGAGTGTGCTCAAGTATAGAAGAATCTATCCTGAATTATTTTCCTAGACTACTCCTGTCAGATGTAGATATTCTGATAATGGTGTCCCAGTAAGGATGCAGATGGGGCTGTTGGCCACATTTAACTGAACTTATTTGTAATTTTGAAGATGGATTTACCACTCATTGTCATCAACTAACTAGGTTCAAGAAATGCATCGCAACATACTGTATAATGCTGTTCTTTGCCATGACATTAGGACAACAATTTACACTTTCAGCCATATGTCTAAACAATTACTACCCATCCCTGATCACACAACTCCACAGTGATACATTTGGGTAAATTAGAATAGGGTGGTTTCACATCTCCCATCATTCTCTTTTACATTAATATCTACATTTCCTTAATGCTCTTTTACATTATTTATCTGCCTTGACACATTTCCTTACACCATTGTGGTTGGACTCTGGTGACAGATTTGCCTGGGTGGGTATACTGTAAATACTGAGATATGTTCCTTTTGCTCATCGGAACCAAGGAAACTACTTTGATGAGTTATAAAACACCTTTCAAATTAAACAACTCACACCAGTCTAGATTGGAGGCCTGTCTATATTTGTATTGGTTATTGTTGATCTATAGGGAACTCATTTAAAGGATAAGTACACTTTAAAAAAAAGTGAGCTTATCTAACTCTTCACCCTGACCTGCCCCTTCATATATGCTTTCTTATTAAGAGTCAGTGGCCCAGGCCTCCAGTGCTTGTTTAAATCTAGCACATCAAGTCTCGATGTCCTGGCAATGCCTTTGGATTAAAGCCACAAAGTTTTCTATGGGGCTGTGTCCCAAAATCGGAGACAAAGGGAGATGGTGAGAGACAGTTCCATAGAAGTAGCACAGGTACAACCAATATATAAACAAACATGGGTGGCCATGGCCAATGGACCGAGGTAAGTATGCTTTTGTGTAAGTGAAGGGTGGGTTAACTTATGTTAAAGGGGCAAAAGGGAGAAGTGCACTTTGTTTTAAAATGCATGTATTCTTTAACATTGAGTATATGGGAAGCATTGCTATAAAAAAAAAAAAGGTATAAAGGTCAACAAAAAAATTAAGAAAACACTTTTCTTAAAGGAATCAATAATGCAATAAATCATCTCCTTCCAATGGGCCATGGTTACCTTGAGGGCAACAGTAGTGTTAATTTCCCATAAAAATATTGATCAAGAGCAAATATTTTGAATGTACTTTATATAGCAGATTATCTGCATAATGTATGTTATGTATAAAATACAGTAAATGTTAACATACCACAAAATGTGATGGGTAGGAAGAGGGAGAGACACAGGAACACAATGCCCCTTTTGTTCCAGGGTGATGTGGTCTTCTTGTTCTCTGTCTTCTGATGTATGCTCAAAAGTCCTAGAATGGGAAGTGCTGTACAGTTAATATAGGGTTGGGTAGTACACACACTATATTACCAAAAGTATTGGGACGCCTGCCTTTTCACGCACATGAACTTTAATGGTATCCCAGTCTTCGTCCGTAGGGTTCAATATTGAGTTGGCCCACTCTTTGCAGCTATAACAGCTTCAACTCTTCTGGGAAGGCTGTCCACAAGGTTTAGGAGTGTGTCTATAGGAGCTTTAGGAGCTTGGGCATTAATTCATTTCATTGGCCAGAATAAGAATTTATTCTGGCCACTGAAATGTATTAACGCCAAAGCGTTAAATGTGCTTAGCGTTTAGTTGCGTTCATACGCGTCAAGCATTTTTTCTGACAAAACTCTGCTCCTTCTGGACGCACTGACAGTGTTTGTGAAAACACCTGCCACTAAATGCTGCTAAAAGCCTATGTGTGCATGGACCCATAGGCTAGCATGCAGAGGAATTTAGAGGCAGGGAAAAAAAGCCTGATGCTCCTAGAAGCAGCTGCAACAAAGGTATTATTCAGTGACATGCCTAGTACATACAAATTTGGCATCCAAAGCCGGTCATTATTTTTAACCCCTCCCAAAAAATACCAAACAACTGGTCCAGTGTGGGCAAAAAAGGGTCCTGCATGAGCTTAGTCCGAATGTGATGCGAATTCAGCCATACATCATAAGTGATCTGCAAAGCAATGCCGTGTGAATCACATGCGATGTCTGGCATCGCCTTACCCCAATTTTGAATATTTTAAAGTATTTTGCCCCCTAAAATCCAATAGTCTTTTTGTACTTACCTGCATGCAAGAACCGACCCACAACAGCAAGACCTCTGTCATAACAATCTTGGAATCTGTCAGAACCAGAAAATGTTTTTCCAAACCCAACAAGGTTTGAGAAATCCACATTGAAATGTTTCACTGAAGATGAGCAACCACTTTCTTTGTAAAGAAAAATATTAACCTCTTTGTACAAAGCCACAATTAAAAGGATGGCTTGACCAGTCTTGAACTTTAGTGTATGTAACCCCAACATTTCATATTCCTATGTGCCTGCTGTACCATGTACTTGTATGAAGAAGTATCCTGTTCTCTTTGCATTGCTTCCTTTGTGTGAAATTCTTGGGGATCCTGCCAGTCCCCTTTCAAGCTGACCACGCCAGGGCATAGAAGCGCATCCATCTCAGTGTTGTCAGGTTTCTTTGCTTTCTACTTTGGAGCTCAGCCTACCTGGACTCCAGTGGTCAGACTTGTTTGGATACACTCCCCCCGGAATCAGTGTACTGCTGTCTCTGTCTCCTGCTAACTCTCCAAAGCCTTGTACACATGATCTGATTTTCCGACAACAAATGTGTGCTGGAAGGATTTTGTCGGATAATCCGACTGTTTGTACGCTCCATCGGACAATTGTTGTCGGAATTTCCGACAATAAATGTTTTATAGCATGTTTTCAAATTTTCCGACAACAAATGTGTCTTGTCGGATTATCCGATCGTGTGTACACAAGTCCGTCGGAAAAAAAATCCAAAGTACAAACACGCATGCTCAGAAGCAATGCTAACCATAAGACAACATTAGCAGAAGTTTCCCAAAGGGTGGCGCTAAAGAGCTGAAAAAGCACGTAGTTTTGTGTATGTTGGCTGAAAAAGTTCTGCCGTCTGTATGCAGAACAAGTTCATGGCCAACGCCCTTTGCACAAAATTCCACGGATTTGTCCGATGGAAATGCGATCGCTTGTACGAGGCCTAAGCCTCATATGCAACTAAGAACAGAGGTCGCATGATCGCTTACAAAACAAAAAAAGTTATTTATAATATATATATATGTGTGTTTTGCATTTCTATTTTACACGGAGTAGGTTGTTTGGGGTAAACATCTACTCTGTACCTCCTTGTCCATGTTTACCGACAAATCCTAGCTGTCATTTTGAGAGCAAGGGCATGATAATCATAACAACAAATATCTCTGCTTCTGTCTAAATTGAAAATAGCAGAACAGTGCCAAGAAGATTTATGATGTACACACATTGTAAAAATACTTTTATAGAAGAGCAGAGGGCTGACCAATGAGCTGCATATGATATTGGTTATAGTGACCTTTGCTGATCGAGTATAAAAATGATTAAATATAAATAATGTGTTCCTATTTAACCCCTTGCTAAACCTTAGTTAACCCAAATCAGCCCTAATAAACTACTTCCTCCCATTTTTTCATTCTCTATATATCTTTTTTATTTAATTTTTATTTTTAATATTACCATTTAAACTTTTTTATCTTAGTTTTCTTTGTTGGTTTAATTTTTTAGCGATGCATTAAAAAATGTTTTTACTTAATTTATAAATATTTTTGTCGTGCTTTATAATAGAAATGTCATTTTAGAGTTGCTATAAAAAAAAAGTATCACGGTTTATTTATTAACTTATTTATTTATTGAATTACGCAAAATAAATTCGTCAATAAGCTGTGTTCCTATTTAAACTCTTGATAACCTTAATTAGCACAAGTGAACGCTTCCCTCTCTCCCCATATCATATTTTTTAAGCTTTTTTATTTCTATATTTTACTAACGTAGGGAATTTTTGTTTACAATCATACTTACCTAGGTGGATGCAGCATTGGTCCAAAGCTGCATCTGTCCCCCCGCTGGCTCTAACACTGAGAACCGAGCGATTAAACATCGATGATCGCTCGGCTCTCAGAGCTCCGTGAGCAGAGATCTGCTGACTGTAGTCACCGCTCTCTGCTCTGCCCCCTCCTCGCTCACTGGGGCACTGGGCTGTGGAGGGGGCAGGAGTGGCAGGCTCAGGCTCTCAGGAGCATGCTGAGAGGCTGACCTGAGTGCCGGTGTTATGTTGAGAAGTGCCCGGGATGTAGTGCGCATGCGCCGTACAGAACAGCACAACAGCTGATTTGCCGATCAGCTGGGCTGACGTAACCAGGGCGCATGCGCACATCGTTGCTGCTGATAGAGGGCGGCTAGTGGCTGTGTTGAAGGGCTGGTTTTGTCCGTGTTGCAACCCGCCCTTTCACACAGGCAAAACAGTCGTTCAATACAGCAAAGCCGCCCTGCAACACACACAAAACCGGAGCATCAGCACACTGTAAAGCCGCCCCGCAACAGCGAGGCACAATCTGAGAACTACGCTCTCCCCTGCTGTTTATATAGGTTTCAATTGTGCCCATAAAATGGTATCTTCCATCGAGAGATGCCCCCTATGATGTGCGCATGCATCAAGGTTACGTCAGCCCGGCTGATCATAAAATCAGCTGTTGCGCTATGACGTATGGCACATGCGCAGTTCGTCCCTGGCACTATTCTATGGGGGGCACTTCTCAACAGAACACCGGTCCAGCCATGTGGGCGGATCCAGGCTCCATTGTCGTGATTTTCCCCAAGCCTGGACTGGCTCTGTGAGGTCAGCAGACAGCGGGCTTCCGCCTGCTATCTACTGAAAAGGGGTCACAGGGGTGCAAAACGAATTGCACTCCTGTGATCCACAGAAGACATACAGCCAAACAAGCTTTGGCCGTACTTCTCCTTTAAGGTAGAGTTCCAGGCATAACCTAAATAGTCTTAAAAATGTGCCCTCCCCACCAACACCTATACTGACTAACTTGTGTAATAAAGATGTATATACTGTACTTTCCTATTTTCGGCCTGCTCTTGTCCAGTCACATGATTGGGCTCCCCTTTGTCAGGCAGCAGTGTCTGCAGAGGAGAGGAAGCACCGCTGACATGGGCCATGGGAGCCTATTAGTGATTTCACTGCTACCGGGCATCTTTCCAGCCATTGCTGAGCGCTCTCTCCTCTCCCCTGCAGCCCCCGCTTGCAGACACAGCAGACACCAGTCCATATGACTGGACCACAGCAGGATGCTGAGAATAGGTAAGTGTATACACTTTTCTTACACAGGTTTTTCAAATTTTGTTTAAAGTGCTTTCACACTGAAAGCACTGTCTGTTAGTGCTAAAGCACCACTTGTTCTAGCAGCGCTTTAGCACTGTTTAAGGCGCTTTTCAGCCGCTAGCGGGGCGCTTTTAACCCCCAAAAAAGGGTTATAAACTTTATTTTTGCAGCACATTCAAAGACCTTTTCAAACATTAATTCCAATGAGCACGGGCGTTTTGGGAGCACTAAATACATCGCTCCCCCCCCCCCAAAGATGCTGCTTGCAGGACTTTTCAGAATATCCCGCAAAACGCACCACCGAGTGTGAAAATCCACACTGGAATAAATGGTTTGAATGGTTTTCAGGCGCTTAGACAGAGGCTATTTCCAGTGCTAAAGCGCCTGAAAACCACCCGTGTGTGAAAGGGGTCTTATTTATTTTTTTAGTTACACATAAAAAAGACACTTGTATTTAATTTATAGCTAAACTACTTTGTCAAAAGTATTGTGATGCTTGCCTTTACACGCACAGGAACCTGGCATCCCAGTCTTAGTCTGAAGGGTTCACTATTGAGTTGCAGGGCAGCCATCAGAAATTTTTGGGCCCCTTACACAGCTTTAGGCCTGGCACCCCCCCCCCCCCACGAGCCTGACCACCAACATTTCCCAGGGCTTGCCCACTGGCCATCCTACTGAATACGCACACCGGCCACCTCACCTGTATGTACTTAGCCCCCCCCCGCAATCCTGTACATATGTCAGCCCCCCACACCTGTATATATGCCAGCACCCCCCCCCCCACACCTGTATATATGCCAGCACCCCCCCCACACCTGTATATATGCCAGCACCCCCCCACACCTGTATATATGACAGCGACCCCCCCACATACCTGTATATATGCTAGCACCCCCCCCCACACCTGTATATATGCCAGCACCCCCCCCACACCTGTATATATGCCAGCACCCCCCCCCCACACCTGTATATATGTCAGCCCCCCACACCTGTATATATGCCAGCGCCTCCCCCCCACATACCTGTATATTTGCCAGCACCCCCCCCACACCTGTATATATGCCAGCACCCCCCACACCTGTATATATGCCAGCGCCCCCCCCACATACCTGTATATTTGCCAGCACCCCCCCCCCACACCTGTATATATGCCAGCGGCCCCCCCCAACAGCTGTATATATGCCAGCGCCCCACCTGTATATATGTCAGCCCCCTCACACACACCTGTATATATGCTAGCCCCCCCACATACCTGTATATATGTCAGCCCCCCCACACACCTGTTAATATGTCAGCCCCCCCACACACCTGTATATATGTCAGCCCCCCCCCACACACCTGTATATATGTCAGCCCCCCCCACACACCTGTATATATGTCAGCCCCCCCACCTGTATATATGTCAGCCCCCCCCACACACCTGTATATATGCCAGCCCCCACACACCTGTATATATGTCAGCCCCCCACACACCTGTATATATGTCAGCGCCCCCCCACACACCTGTATATATGTCAGCCCCCCCCACACACCTGTATATATGTCAGCCCCCCCACCTGTATATATGTCAGCCCCCCCCACACACCTGTATATATGTCAGCCCCCCACACACACACATTTGTGAGGTCAGGCACTGATGTTGGATGAGAAGGCCTGGTTTGCAGTCTCCAATATAATTCATCCCAAAGGTGTTCTATCAGGTTGTGATCAGGACTCTGTGCAGGCCAGTCAAGTTCCTCCACCCCAAACTCTCTCATCCATGTCTTTACGGACCTTGCTTTGTGCACTGGGGCGCAGTCATGTTGGAACAGAAAGGGCCCATCCCCAAAACTGTTCCCACAAAGTTGGGAGCATGAAATTGTCCAAAATGTCTTGGTATACTGACACCTTAAGAGTTCCCTTCACTGGAACTAAGGGGCCAAACCCAACCCCTGAAAAACAATCCCACACAATAATCCCCCCTCCACCAAAATGATTTGGACCAGGGCACAAAGCAAGATACATAAAGACATGGATGAGTGACTTTGGGTTGGAGGAAGGCCTTCTCATCCAACATCAGTGCCTGACCTCACAAATGTGCTTCTGGAAGAATGGTCAAACATTCCCACAGACACACACCTAAACCTTGTGGACAGCCTTCCCAGAAGAGTTGAAGCTGTTATAGCTGTAAAGGGTGGGCCAACCCAATATTGAACCCTACGGACTAAGACTGGGATACCATTAAAGTTCATGTGTGTGTAAAGGCTGGCGTCCCAATACTTTTGACAATTTAGTGTAGCTTCCCTGTGCTTTGTAATAGAAAAGTAATTTTAGGGGATTATTTACTAAAGGAAAATCCACTGTGCACTGCAGATGCAATTGGAAGTGCAGTCACTGTAGATCTGAGGGGGACATGCAAGGAAAATAAAAAACAGCATTTTGCTTGCACATGATTGGATGATAAAATCAGCAGAGCTTCCCCACCTTCCAGATCTTCCTCTCAGAAAGTGCACTCCCAACCAGTGCCGGGACAAGGTCATACGGTGCCCAGGGCGAAGATGGAAAATGCCCCCCCTGACCCCCCCAGGGTGTAAAGAAAGAGTCAGTGTCATTTCAAAACAAGAAAATACTTAAAACAATACAAACATTTTAATTATATGTATTCAAATCAATTCTTCTTATACTAGGAATGGCGGCGATCAGAAACTTATAGTGGGAATCAAAAATGTTTCCTGTGTGGGTTGCTTTTTACTGAAGATCGATTTGTTCTTTTTCCCGCTTTGCAGGGAAAAGGAAAAAAAGTGATCATTCCCTCTGTAAAGAGCCCTGTATTGATTATCAACACAGAGCTCTGGGCTGTGATTTGACACAGCCAATCAGCAGGTCCCAGCCATGAATCATTGGCTGGGATCTGCTGACTGTCTCCTGCTGTGTCAAATCACAGGGGAGCAGGTGGGTGGGACCGTGAGAGCATGCGCCCAAAACCTTTAAAACCGTGTACACACAGCCGGACTTTTCGACCGGACGGTCCTACGGAACGAATCCGACCGTGTGTGGACTTCATCTGACCTTTTCTGTCAAAAATCAGACGGACTTTAGAAATAGAACATGTTTCAAATCTTTCCGACGGACTCGAGTCTGGTAGAAAAATCCGTTTGTCTGTATGCTAGTCCGACGGACAAAAAAGGACGCTAGGGTAGCTATTGGCTACTGGCTATCAACTTCCTTATTTTAGTCCGGTCGTACCTCATCACGTTCCAACCAATGGACTTTCCAACAGACTTTAGTCCAATCATGTGTGGGCAAGTCCGGTCATTCAAAAGTCCGTCGTAACTCCGTCGAAAGTCCGTCAGAAAGACCGTCGGACCTTTGATGCTGAAAAGTCCGGTCGTGTGTACGCGACATTAGACCCCTTTCACACTGGGACGGTGCGGGCGTTAGCGGTAAAGTGCCGTTAGTTTTAGCGGCGCTTTACCGCTGTTATAGCAGCGCATTTTCTTGTTTGAAAAATAAAATATTTTTGCAAGACAATATTACCAAGAGAAAACCTTGTTGATACAAAAAAAAAAAATCGTATTACTTTTGTTATTTTAGACCCATAGCTGAAATGTAAAAACTGCTCTGCTATAGAGGTGTGAGATCGTTAGTGGTCATTGTGTGATCTCATGAAGCTGTGAAAATTGTGTTGTGTATAAGGAATTGTTACTAAGGAAATTGTAAATATGCAAATGCCTTTGTAATAACTGGCTTCAGATTGAGGTTTAACAATGATATGTAACAGAAGAAATGTGTTTGTTGTCACTAAGAGAACAATATCATTATCAGGAAGAAGTTTGTTTTTCTGCTTGAGGCCGAGTTTACATATGTGTCTTCACCGCATCCAATTCACATGACATGTGAGTGACCGACTCTCTATGGAGACAGTTCACACAGGTCCGGGTGCAGATCCTAAAAGGGTCCGGTGAGCTTTTGGGTCCGGTTCAGAGGCAATAATTTGGACCTGAATCGCACCTGAACTGGTGAACAGAAATGCACTGGACCCCAGGCTGGAAAGCGGTCGCACACATTGTATGTGAACCCGGCCTGATTTAGACCTGAAGAGAGTTTTAAGCTGGCTGAACACTATTGGATTTTTTTAATGAAACTTACAAAAATTTCTATGAAAATTCTCAGTACATCTGATGGCTCGATGTGGTTCAATTAGTTCAAAATTTCCTTTTGCTTTCTACATTTTGATTTTGAAATAAATGTCATTTTCTGAACAAAAAACACATACACTGTTGGAAAGTAATTTGTTCATGAAAATTTTTTTTTCCATCTTGCTCCTCTGTCACAGCGGTTGAAAAACCAAACATTGATTTGACCCCACTAACAATAAGAAAATCGAACAAATGTTCCTAAAGTGAAAAGAATTGAACATACACTGTAAAGCTGGATACACACTATACAAGTTTCTGTAGATTTTTTTCCTCCAGATTTACCAAAACCATATAATATGAATTGAAGAGTTTCAATTTGTATGCAATCAGGCAGGCCCTTGCACTACATGGTTTTGGTAAATCTAAAGGAAATCAAACAACAAAAGTTGTATAGTGTGTATGGGGTCTTATTCTACTAGAATATGTCCAGCTTTAGTTCCTCGGCTCTGTGCACTCATATGAAATTGATATTATGCACTGGCATTATATATATTTATTTATATATTTGTATTAATATATATGTATTAATGTATGTATTAATATATATATATATATATATATATATATATGTATTAATATATATATATATATATATATATATATATATATATATATATATGTATTAATATATATATATATATGTATTAATATATATATATATGTATTAATATATATATATATATATATATATATATATATATATATATATATATATATATATATGTATTAATATATATATATATATATATATATATATATATATATATATATATGTATTAATATATATATATATATATATATATATATATATATATATATATATATATATATATATATATATGTATTAATATATATATATATATATGTGTATATGTATGTATGTATATATATATATATATATATATATATATATGTAATGCTGTGTGCACATGCTGCGCCTTGTTTTTGTTTACATAAAAATATATACAGTGGAACATTTCGATTACGAGCATAATTCGTTCCAGAAGAATACTTATAATCCAAAGCACTCGTATATCAAAGCAAATTTCCTCGTAGTAGTCAAAAGAAAACTCAGATAATTCGTTCCACAGTGACTTCTATTGTATGCAGTACCGCATGTGGCCAGAGGTGGGGGGGGCCCCGGAAACACTCGGAAACCGCTCAGAGCCGATTGGATGCACTCAGAAACACTTGGAGAGGCTCAAACACTCGGGAACGGAGTGTTTCCGAGTGTATCCGAACAGCTTCGAGTGTCACCTGCACCCCCCCATCTCTGGCCAAATGCGGTACTGCACACCACAGAGGCTTGAACCCTGCTCGTTTTGCGAGACAACGCTCGCAAACTGAGTCAGGATTTTTTTTAAAATAATAGCTCGTATTGCGAAGCGCTCGTTAACCGCGTTACTCGCAATCCAAGGTCTTATAGGGCGTACACACGGTCGGACTTTGTTCGGACATTCCGACAACAAAATCCTAGGATTTTTTCTGACGGATGTTGGCTCAAACTTGTTTTGTCTACACACGGTCGCACAAAGTTGTCGGAAAATCCGATCGTTCTAAACGCGGTGACGTAAAACACGTACGTCGGGACTATAAAACGGGGCAGTGGCCAATAACTTTCATCTCTTTATTTATTCTGAGCATGCGTGGCACTTTGTCCGTCGGATTTGTGTACACACGATCGGAATTTCCGTCAACGGATTTTGTTGTCGGAAAATTTTATCTCCTGCTCTCCAACTTTGTGTGTCGGAAAATCCGATGCAAAATGTGTGATGGAGCCCACACACGATCGGAATTTCTGACAACACGCTCCGATCGGACATTTTCCATCGGAAAATCCGACCGTGTGTACGGGGCATTACTGTACTTTAAATTAATTAAACACTAATTAGGCTTGGTTCACACTGCCACGACCTGAAAGTTACGCCACTTTGCCAGATGACTTCCTGGCGATTTACTAGCGACTTGAGTACAACTTGATGTTACAACTGGGCATTTGGCAATCATTAGCAGTGCTTAGTTCTTACTTTTGTGTGATATACACACTTTGTTGGTTCCTCCTCGGCGCTCCTCTAGAGGTCGCAGGCACAGCTTCAGCTCTCTAAGCTCCTCCCATCCTGCCTCAGGCGGTGAGTGACGTCACACTGCCAGGACGGGGCTACAAAGCAGTGCCTTCATAGGGGGGGTGAAGCTCTGACAGGGGAGGGTTGGTGAAGTGACGATCTGTCCAAGCTTGTGTCGGGTGCAGAATCGCACTCAGCACATTATAGTAAAAGGTACAGACAGTACAGAGACAATTAGCAGCGTCGGCTAGTGTGTACTGTGGAGCACACTGCTGGCACTTCACCTGCGCTCCCCCTCCCTCCAGAAAATTGTACCGCCCAGGGCATCTGTCCCTTCTGCCCCCTGCCTGGTTGTTACAACAACCAGATGAAGCAACTTTCAGGGAATGCCTGAAATGTCAAATCCAAATCATATCAATATAGATGAGGATCCGACTTGGAGGCGACTTTCATTGAAGTCTATGGGCACAAGTCGGATAGAAGTCGCCTTGAAGTAGTACAGGAAACTTTTCCAAAGCCAGAGTGACTTTAGTAGTGCTAATTAAGACAGTTCTCATTGACTAACGTGAGATTTCACGTGTCACGTGACTTGGGGTCTCCTAAGTCATGGCGGTGTGAACCGAGCCTAAGGCTACTTTCACAATGAGTCGTTTTTGATGTGTTTTTGCGTAAGAAAAAAAAAGCGCAAAAAAGCTTAAGGTACCGTATTTTCCACACCATAAGACGCAGCGTTTATGGCACTGGTCAGGCTGCATTTCATGGGCACTGGAAAATATTTTAGTACACCATTTGGTTCAGATTTTTTTTTTTTCTTGTTTTCCTCCTCTAAAACCGAGGTGCGTCTTATGGCCAGGTGCGTCTTATGGAGCGAAAAATACGGTAAATGCTTCCCTTTAAATTCTATGTATGTCTTCACACTGGTCCGTTGCACCTCTGTTTCGGTGTAAAAAACCCTGCTTCCGAATTTTTAGTGCATATTTGGTCAATGAAAAAAAGAAAATGCACCCTCCATTGAAATGCATTTAAAATGCATCAAAAATGCATTGCCTTTTTGATGTGTTTTTTTAATCAACTGTCCTGTAAAAAAACGCATTGCGTCAAAAATCGTAACAAAAACGGCTATGTGTTTTTATCCCGTTCTTGCTACAGATCAGTGTGAAAGTAACCTTACACGGCAAACAGACTTATAAGATGACGCACAGCAGCCTATTACATCCATAGATAAAGAACTCTACATTTTTGATTGAAAAAAACGAGGTTAGGTATGAAAATTACCATTACATAAAAGAATAAATATGTGTAAATATATACATTAATAGATACATTAATTTAGAGCTTTTTAAATAGTTAAAGTGGTATTAAACCTCAAAACCAAAAATATAATATAATGCAGCTTACCAGTCATTAGTTGCAGTTTATTTATCCAGTGTCTCCAATACGGGGAAAATACATTTTAACCACTTGCTGCTCGCCAACAGTACATCTACTGCGGGTGGGTGGCACAGCCAGGCTAGGCAATGTACCCGTACGCTGCGGTCTTTCTTCCAGGTGTCGGGCGAGCGTGCACACGCCCCCTGCTGACCCGTGCTGTGATTAGATTGCATTCGTTTTCTTTTTTTAGGCTTTTCCCCTTCTGTATTCAGCTGGTGATCTGGCCAATAACACGCCTCCTGTATTAGAGTGCCTCCACTCTGGATGAAGGAGCACAGGGGGCACCTTTGGACAGCTGCATTGTCGGTCGGGAGGGCGGGGAGTGTCTGATGTACTAGCAGATTTAGATACACTAACAAATTAAAGCCAAACTCCAGATAACACTGCAGTTACACAAGCAGTTACTGTACAGCACCATTTTTTTTGTTTTTGGGATAAAGGTTTTACATAAATAAATAAAAGCTGATCATTGTAAGCAATCTGGTCAGTGGTAAATGGTTTGTCTCTAACACTAACTGCTACATTTGCAGAAGAGCTTGTTCTGATGAAAAACATCAGGTTTACTGGCTGGATCACCAGGTGAAACAAAGGAAAGAAAACCTGAAAAAGAAAAAAGAATGCAGCCTTGACATCTAAGAATTAGTAAGCTGCAAAATCATACGTAATAATAATAATAATAATAATAATAATAATAATAATAATAATAAGTCACAGCTCCTTTTTGTTAAAGGCGCAAACTTTTTAACTGCTTAAGGACCGTCCCATGTACATATACTGCGGCAAGGCGGCCATTAAGCACAAAATCACATACTTGTACGTGATTCTTTGCCACCAGAGCCCCGCTCCTGCTGTTATTGGACACAGCGGGAGCCAATCAGTGGGGTCCGGCGATCGTTCCCAGAGAGGCAGAACGGCAGTCTGCCTATGTAAACAAGGTGGATTGCCGTTCTGCTAGCAAGGAAGACAGGGATCTTGTGTTTATGCCCAGCAGGAACATGGGTCTCTGTCTTTCTTCGATTAAACCATCCCCCACACAGTTAGAAAGCACTCCCAGGGAACACATTTAATCCTTCGAATGCCCCTGATGTTAACCTCTTCCCTGCCAGTGTCATTAATACAGTGACAGTGCATTTTTTTAAGCACTGATCACTGTATTAGTGTCACTGGTCCCCAAAAAGTGTCAAAAGTGTCAGTTAGGTGGCCGATTTCCTTTCCACAATATTGCAGTCCTGCTAAAAATTAACAGTAAAAAAAAAAAAAGGAAAAAAAGTCAATAAAATATCTCATAGTTTGTAGACTATAACTTTTGCCTAAACCAATCAATATACGCTTATTGGGATTTTTTTTTTTTTACCAAAAAATAGGTAACAGAATACATATTGGCCTAAATTGATAAAGAAATTAGATTTTTTTTATTGGATATGTTTTATAGCAGAAAGTAAAAAATATTGTTTGTTTTTCAAAATTGTTGGTCTTTTTTTGTTTATAGCGCAAAAAATAAAAACCGCAGAGGTGATCAAATACCACCAAAAGAAACTATTTGTGGGAAAAAGAGGACAGAAATCTTATTCGGGTACAGCATCGCACGACCGCGCAATTGTCAGTTAAAACAACGCAGTGCCGTGTCGCAAAAAATGGCCTGATCATGAAGGGGGTGAAACCTTTCGGAGCTGAATTAGTTCAATTGTGTTGTTCTAAAATGGCAATCACTACATGTTATGAATTAATATTCTATACAAACAGTAAATACTCACTAGTACCAAAATGCAGCAAATGTTCATATATTATACATGCTGATACAGACTCCTCTGGTGGGTCCGGGACATCAGTTACTAGATGTTTTAAGGTCCTTGAGTTGATAGCTAAAGAAAAATGAGAACATTTTAATTGACATTCTCTAGAAATGTAAAATTAGATACAAGTATGTCAAGACTGGAGATACAGTTTACTTACCAGTCTCCAATATACCATATATACTCGAGTATAAGCCGAGTTTTTCAGCACTTTTTTTGTGCTGAAAGTGCCGCCCTCGTCTTATACTCGAGTCAAGCACTTTTCTGGTGCAAAGAATGACATTTTCCGAACCGATTTTGGGGCCCCGTATCCCAGGACCACTTGGTGCTAGGAACCTCAAGTTTGGTGTACAAACCCAGTGGATCTAGCTGGGGTTCCTAACACCAAGTGGTCCCGAGATACGGGGCCCCAAAATCGGTTCAGAAAATGTCATTCTCTGCTGCAGAAAAGTGCTTGACATTTTCCGAACCGACTTTGGGGCCCCATATCTCTGGGCCACTTGGTGTTAGGAACCCCAGCTTTGGATATGTTGTAGGGCGGGTTTGCACACCAAATTTGGGGTTCCTAGAACCAAGTGGCCCTGAGATACGGGGCCCCAAATTTGGTCAACTGTGTCCATCTGCAGCAATGTCATTTCGGGACCCTTTGGGCCCAGAGACCCCAAATTTTGGCTGCAGCTAGGGGGCATCTAGGAACCCTTAACTACCGAGTTTGAAGATTGGGGGACCTATGGCTGCAAATGGGCACAGTGAGGCTGCAAATGTACATTGTTGACCATCTTTTCCACTTACAGTAGCTGCACATTTCTCACCCTAGGCTTATACTCGAGTCAATAAGTTTTCCCAGTTTTTTGTGGTAAAATTAGGTGCCTCGGCTTATATTCAGGTTGGCTTCTACTCAAGTATATACAGTAATGAAAATACATTTTTAACAGGTGGCCTGCCTTTATATAAAGGGGCTTGTTTCTAACAAGAACTCATGGAAATGTAAAAAATGTTTTTGAGCCTGTCTTGATTAAACCACCACCCCATTACCTTACCCAAGTCATAAAAACAAAAGTCCTGAAATACCTTTGCTTTGCTGCAGAAAACTCAGTCCTCTATAGTGGTGGTCCATACGGCAATTGATACGCCTTAAAACTGAGCTGGGTAGCAGTCGGGTCTTTATCTTAAAGCTGATTTTAATTTTAAGTCTATATAAAGGCATTTTTTTGGATAGAGTAGGGAAAGGTTGGAAAGGCTATTTGTCCCAGGGAACATAGTCAACAAAACATAATGGAAAGGTGATGGCAAATACAAACATACCACTACCTCTGTAAGGGCCGCTGAATTTTTGGGTTCTTCCTCACATGCACAGCCAGGCAACAGGACTTTTCCAGCATTCACTCAGTAGTCAAAAACCAGTCCAGGGTGCTTTGCTTTGTTTTTGATTTATTAGGGGATAAACTTGGATAGGGATGGGAAGGTATGGGATGCCCCCAAACGTAGTTTGAATGTAACTTGAGGACTTGAAACTGTCTCTGGCTACCAAAAAAATGACAAGGCTGACCCCCCATTGAAATAAACTAGGGCTGTTACTGATTAAAATTTTCGTGTTTGATTTTCTTTTAAATCGATTAATCGACTATTTTTGATTAATTATAATGCACATACAGATCCAACTACTTTTAGCTGATCTCCTTGCATTGCAACTCTGCATTAGTCAGTGGTAAATGTGGTATACACTATATACAATCACCCGACACTAGTTAGTTTCCACAATCCATGACTTAACTTTACAGTTCACACAAATACGTTTTAAATTCAAACTGTAGCACTGACGTAAGTCATTTTTTTCCCACGGTAGCGTGACAATCCCTCCACTTCCGGTCTAACGAATCACTCCCACCTTATGGCATGGACCCCCGTGCAAACAGGTGGTCATGCAAGCGGGTATCAAAAGGGTTAACACGGACCATAAACTTCTCTCACGTCTCCTTAGATCTCAGCAAGGACGCCAGGTCATGGGTAGAAAGAAAAGATCTAAGTGCTCACCGCTTAAGTATAAGATTTAATTTTTGTGTTCAAACACAAACTACTCACATAAAGATGATAAAAACACAGATCGTAGTAAAAAAAGAAAACACATGGCCAGGCGGCCCAATGCTGGTTTTGATGGGAAAACATCCGGTGTGTGTCACCAGGACTAGGAATACAGAGATTCGCATCCTGCACACCTGTGGACCCCTGCAAAGGACTCTGGATTCACCACCTTGTCGCTGCTATTGAGGACCAATCTAATATCATCTAAACAGTGAGTCTCTTTTCAACTGGTATATCCAGCAAGCAATCACAGCCTGAACATTTAAAAAATTTTTTTTTTGGAGGCTCTGTATTTTGACTCAGCTGACTATATTTTCCTATCCAATCTATATGTGATGCTATCTTTAATGTTTCATGGAAACATAGTGCTGAATGACTAACAGGCTTGTTGTGGATCTATTGTTTCTCCTTGACTCAAGTCGCATGCTTGCATCACAGCGTGCTGCATTTTTTTTAATATATATTATCTCTATGATTGACAGTGCATTTATTTGTCTGAGATAACCAATGCTTTCTTTAATATTGACATATAGACATATAGGGAGTCTGGAGGTCCATGGTTAAGCACAATACGGGTACCGACTTGTGCTACCAAGGTTTCCCGGGAACTCACCTCGCCTAAACATATGTAAGCATTATATATTAAGTCACACTTAATGAGATGATTGACACGTGTGGATGGCTGGGATATGGCTGAGCTCATGGTCATGTGTTTTTAAGTGACATCGTTGTCAGTTTTTACCTTATGCAATCTCCTATTGTTTATGCTTTCCTTTCAAAGATTAAAATGTTTTTCTACTAATTGTTCTAATAAAGTTATATCAGGTTAAACCGCAGTTTGTTCCTTTTCCTTCACTGAAGGTAAGGACACCTTGGGTCCTACTCCCACTCCCCTTTTATTATGATAAAAACACAGCATGTAAAGCCAACAATCATGTTAGTTCCGTAGGGCAGCAGCGGGTGACACCATGTGTAGCTCCTCCCCCGTACGCGTTACGTTCAATCAGAACTTCAACGTCACCGGACTCCTCCCCCTTCCCTTTGTTGGCAGACGGAGGCACTTGGGGAAGGGGGGGAGGAGTCCGGTGACATCGATGTCCGTGACATCACCGGATCTCCGACGGAACTCCCTGAAGCCGGCGGAGAGGTGAGTACCGATCAAAAGAATTTTGATCGATCAAAAAAAATAATCGATTAATCGAGGAATAATTCTTTAATTTCCACAGCCCTAGAAAAAACGGATCTGCTTAGCTGGTAAAGAAAAGTCTTCAAGTGCTGAATACAGGTTCTCTGTCTCCGTAGAAAATGCCAAGGCACCTGGCTGCTCCTTTAGGGTCTCCAAGCAAGAGGTGTAGGGTAGCTGTATTGGCTTTGAATGGCTCTAAGCTGTCCCTTGTTAGAAGGCTAGCTGGGTATTGTACCTGGCTGCTCCCAGGGCTGTCTTAATGCATGGGCACCCCTGGGCACTGCCCAGGGGCCCCAGGTGCATAGGGGCTCCATGATAATCTTGCATTATATCATAATTGCCAACTGTCCTGGATTTGCTAAGACAGTCACGCTTTTTATTAAGCTGTCCTGAGATGGCTGTGTTCCGGACAGAGTCTCAGAACCTGTACTGTGCCCTTCTGCCTCCCCATACTGTGTTCTTTGTGTTGATTAGTCTTTTATTTATGGCATTTTTTTTTATTGTTTAAAATCGATTTTTTTTTTTGAAAGTACTAATAAATATATGCTTAATTCTATTAACTATTTATGCTTTGTGTTGGTGTGTAAGTTGGGGCAAGCTGGTAGGGGGCCCCAGTGCATTACTTTGCCCTGGGGCCCATAATGCTATTAAGACGCCCCTGGCTGCTCCTCCTCTATAGGCTCTGGGGTGTAATGGTTGAAGCTATTCACTCAATCCCTTAGGTGAATCCTGTGGCACATGCAATTGCTGAACAGGCCTATTGCTGGACAGGTCCCAATGGCTCCCAGGGTGACTCAGCATTTACTTTGGGTGTAATTCTTTTTCATTTCGGTATTGAATTTTGCAAAATTGTATAAATAAGTAAATGTCAGTGTAGAAAAATGAATACTCACAGTTATTTAGTTGCTGTGGACTCCCTATCAACTGTAGAAAATATGATTCCGGTGGGTCGGGAACATCTGTCACCAGGTGCTTTAATGTGTTGAAGTCGATGGCTGAATAGGATTAGAAACATTTTATTACAGGTATTCAGACATTTGAAGTTCAACACCATTTTTTTTTTTTATTGTTTAGCTTTGGATAAGGTTGGGAAGAGTTGAAGTGTTTGTCCTGTAAAACTTTTTTTCGTAGTTTTGCATAAAGTGGGGAAAAGTTAGAAGACCTGTCAGGTTTTTACTGCGATCTTCACTTTCTATCCTGCTGACATCATTTTTTTTAAATTCTTTATAATGACACAAGAGCATGTACATACAAATGGAGAAGATTGCATCTTCAAAAATAAGGCACAATATGAAATGAGAAAACAGTAGAAAAAACTCATTTGTACAGGAGGAGATGTACAGTTTACAACGTAGATGGGAGGAGAAACCTCCACATATTTTGATGGAATAAGCAAGATCCATAATAAATCCGACACTGAACAAGCCCTGAGTGTCTGTTTTTTGTTTTGTCATGAAGAGGAGGGTATAGCAGTAGTAGGGAATGAGGAGGAGGAGGGAATAAATAAATATTGCTGCTTTCACCCTGGGGCGGACAGGAGTTGACGCTAAAACGCTGCTAGTTTTAGCGGCGCTATTCGGCCGCTGGCGGGCGCTTTTACCCCTGCTAGTGGTTTAAGGGTTGGGGTTAAATGCGCCCATGTAAGGGATGGGATGGCAGGGACAGGAGACGGGTATAGTGCATCAGGAAAGTATTCACAGCACTTCACTTTTTCCACATTTTGTTATGTTAAAGCCTTATTCCAAAATGGATTAAATTAATTATTTTCCTCAAAAAATCTACAAACAATACTCCATAATGACAACGTGAAAGAAGTCTGTTTGAAATATTAGCAAATTTATTAAAAGTAAAGAACGAAAAAAATCCCATGTACACACAGTATCTGACAAAAGTGGGTACACGCCTCACATTTTTGTAAATATTTTATTCTATCTTTTCATGTGACAACACTGAAGAAATGACACTTTGCTACAATGTAAAGTAGTGAGTGTACAGCTTGTATAACAGTGTAAATTTGCTGTCCCTTCAAAATAACTCAACACACAGCCATTAATGTCTAAACAGCTGGCAACAAAAGTGAGTACACCCCTAAGTGATAATGTCCAAATTATGCCCCAATTAGCCATTTTACAAAAGTGAGGGTTGTGCTCAGGTAAGTATTCCCAGCCTTTGCTCAATGCTTTGTTGACGCACCTTTGGCACCAATTACAGCCTCAAGTCTTTTTGAGTATGACACTACAAGCTTGGCACACCTATATTTGGGCAGTTTCTCCCATTCTTCTTTGGAGGGCCTCTCCAGCTCCATGAGATTGGATGGGGAGCGTTGGTGCACAGCCATTTTCAGATTTCTCCAGAGATGTTCAATCAGGTTCAAGTCTGGCTCAAGTCTGGGCTCTGGATGGGCCACTCAAGGACATTCACAGAGTTGTCCCAAAGCCACTCCTTTTTATCTTGGCTGTGTGCTTAGGCTCGTTGTCCTGCTGGAAGATGAACCTTGAACCTTCACCCTAGTCTGATGCTGTCACCACCATGCTTCACTGTAGGGATGGTATTGGCCAGGTGATGAGCAGTGCCTGGTTTCCTCCAGCTATGACACTTGCCATTCAGGCCAAAGAATTCAATCTTTGTTTCATCAGACCAGAGGATTTTGTTTCTCATGGTCTGAGAGTCCTTCAGGTGCCTTTTGGCAAACTCTGTCATGTGTCTTTTACTGAGGAATGGCTTCTGTCTGACCACTCTACCATACAGGCCTGTTTAGTGGAGTGCTGCAGAGATGGTTGTTCTTCTGGAAGGTTCTCCTCTCTCCACAGAGAAATGCTGGAGCTCGGTCAGATTGACCCCTGGGTTCTTGGTCACCTGCTGCAGAAATTTTCCTGTACCCTTCCCCAGATCTTGGCTTCCATACAATCTGTCTCGGAGGTCTACAGACAATTCCTTGGACTTCTTAGCTTGGTTTGTGCTCTGACATGTACGGTTAATTGCGAGATCTTATATAGACAGGTGTGTGCCTTTCCAAATCATGTCCAATCAACTGAATTTACCACACGTGGACTCCAATCAAGTTGTAGGATCAAGGATGATCAGTGGAAACAGGATGAACCTGAGCTAAATTTTGAGTCTCGTAGCAAAGGCTGTGATACTTATGTATTTGTGATTTTTTTTAGTTTTTTATTTTTAAAGCGGTTGTATAGTGTTTTTTTTTAACTTTTACCTACAGGTAAGGTACAGTAAGGTAGGTACAGGTACCTACAGATAAGCCTATAATAAGGCTTACCTGTAGGTAAAAAAAATCTCCTAAACCTGTACGGTTTAGGAGATATTCCCCTTGCTATGAGCCGCTGACTGCAGCAGCGCATGCGCACAGGGGATTTTCTGCCGGACCTTGCCGGGAAAGATATCGTGGCTCCAGCCACTCACAGAGCTGGAACCACGATACCCGGAAGACACCCTGAGGCAACATGTGAGCTACCTCGGTGAGGACCAGGTAAGATACCGACGCCTTGTTCTAAGGTAAGTATTTCATAATGAGCTAGTATGTGGTGCATACTAGCTCATTATGCCTTTTGCTTTACGGGGTAAAAAAAAAAATTTCAGCGGGTATACAACCGCTTTAAGAAATTTGCAAAGACTTCAAACAAGCTTCTTTCACGCTGTCATTATGGGGTATTGTTTGTAGAATTTTAGGGAAAACAATGAATTTAATCCATTTTGGAATAAGGCTGTAACCTAACAAAACGTGGAAAAAGTGAAGCGCTTTTAATACTTTCCGGATGCACTGTAGGTAAACCGCCTCCTGCTGAAATAATTTTATCAGACCATGAAGGGAACTCTCCAACAGCAACACAGACAGGCATAAAATAGAAAATAAAAGGTTTCTTCAGTAAAGTAAGGGAAGCAAGAACTTCTGTCATATTTCCGTCTGTGTCCCTGATAGAGATTTTCCTTTACTTTATGTCTGGTAAAACTGTTGTCAGCAGGACAGGAAGTGGGGGTTAAATCTCTCCAATGGAGTGCTGGACAGCAGAAAAAACCTGACTTCTAATCCTTCCCCATTCTATAAAAAATGAGACATTTGTTTTTGTCCTTTATCATTCTTCATTGTAATGGATAAAAGTCATCATTTCCTTTGATCGCTCGGGTCTCAGTGTTAAAGCCGATCGAGCCGATGCTTCATTAACCTAGGTAAGTATGATTTAGAAAAATAATAACCCCATACTTCTCTTTAAAGAAATCAAAAGAAGAAACAAATCATTTGCTATGATTCTATGAGTTCCAATGACAAAGGTAATAAAAGGTGACAAAGGTAATAAATGTAACTCAACTTACATGGTTCGAAACAAACACCGGGCTCCATCTTTATAAGGTAAATCCTGTTAACAAAGATCCAGAATGAGTTTATTTAGAACACTATGGGGGTTATATACTAAATCTGCATTGTGCAAAATCTGGTTTAGTTTTGCATAGAAACCAATCAGCTTCTGGGTTTTAGGTGTCCGTTTATCATCCAGTGGTAAAATACCGCTACTCAGTTCTCAGGCATTCTCCGAGGAGATCGCTCATCTCTGAGTGCCTGTTTATCAAGCTTTGTAGATCGCTTCTCATGTTGAGTTGAGGAGCGATCTACAAACGCCGGGAAAT
Source organism: Lithobates clamitans (assembly GCA_037952925.1). Classification (NCBI taxonomy): domain Eukaryota; kingdom Metazoa; phylum Chordata; class Amphibia; order Anura; family Ranidae; genus Lithobates; species Lithobates clamitans. The sequence continues at coordinate 20,907 of JBBGZY010001726.1, read as the reverse complement.
CCTGAGAACGGCTCCTCTCACTGTAATCTCGCGTGTTGTAGCGGGATTATAGTAATAGGAAGTGAAAAATTCCGAAGTTTAACACAAAGCACCACACATTACACACACATTATAACACACATTATTATTAATAAAATAATAAAGTTACATCCCCCCTACACAATATATATTAACCTGATTATTCAAAAACATTGTTTTTATCAATATTTAAAGATCATATATGTGCCTATTTAAATGTGAATGGTGTACAGTAAATGAATTGAATCCACATATGTAATGCAGCTAAACACCATTCATATAAATGAAAAATACATTTATAATCATTAAAAAATAATTTTAATAAAGTATACAAATATAAATATTTATTAATAGATTAAAATAAAATATGTTTCATAATTGATAAAAAAACCCTAATAACTGTAATAGAACAGTCCATGGGTAAAACCATATTTTAGGGTTTACAACATTTTTTTACTAATAAATTAAAAATTGTATAAAAATGACTTTAATAATAGCATTTTATTGCAGGTAGAATTATATATATATATATATATATATATATATATATATATATATATATATATATATATATATATATATATATATATATATATATATATATACACATACACATACATATACATATATATATATATACACACACACACATACACATACACATTGAAATAAACACACATACATACACACATTGAAATAAACATACATACATACACACACATTGAAATAAACATACATACATACACACACATTGAAATAAACACACACACACATACATACACACACATTGAAATAAACACACATACATACATACACACACACATTGAAATAAACACACATACATACATACACACACACACACATTGAAATAAACATACATACATACATACACACACACACACACATTGAAATAAACACACATACATACACACACATTGAAATAAACATACATACATACACATTGAAATAAACACACATACATACATACATACACATTGAAATAAACACACATACATACATACATACATACACACACACACATTGAAATAAACACGCATACATACACACACATTGAAATAAACATACATACACATTGAAATAAACACACATACATACATACACACACATTGAAATAAACACACATACATACATACATACACACACACACACATTGAAATAAACACACATACATACATACACACACACATTGAAATAAACATACATACACACACATTGAAATAAACATACATACATACACATTGAAATAAACACACATACATACATACATACATACACACACATTGAAATAAACACACATACATACATACATACATACATACACACACATTGAAATAAACACACATACATACACACATTGAAATAAACATACATACATACACATTGAAATAAACACACATACATACATACATACATACACACACATTGAAATAAACACACATACACACATTGAAATACACACATACATACACACACATTGAAATACACACATACATACATACACACACATTAAAATAAACATACATACACATTGAAATAAACATACATACACACACACATTGAAATAAACACACATACATACATACACACATTGAAATAAACATACATACATACATACACACACATTGAAATAAACACATATACATACATACATACATACACATTGAAATAAACATACATACACACACATTGAAATAAACATACATACATACATACATACACATTGAAATAAACACACATACATACATACATACATACACACATTGAAATAAACACACATACATACATACATACATACATACACACACATTGAAATAAACACACATACATACATACATACACACATTGAAATAAACACACATACATACATACATACATACATACACACACATTGAAATAAACACACATACATACATACATACATACACACACACACATTGAAATAAACACACATACACACACATTGAAATAAACACACATACATACATACATACATACACACACATTGAAATAAACACACATACACACACACACATTGAAATGCACACATACATACACACACATTGAAATACACACATACATACACACACATTGAAATAAACACACATACATACATACATACACACACATTGAAATAAACACACATACATACATACATACACATTGAAATAAACATACATACACACACATTGAAATAAACACACATACATACACACACATTGAAATAAACACACATACATACATACACACACATTGAAATAAACACACATACATACATACACACACATTGAAATAAACACACATACACACACACACATTGAAATGCACACATACATACACACACATTGAAATACACACATACATACACACACATTGAAATAAACATACATACACATATATATATATATATATATATATATATACATATATATATATATATATATATATATATATATATATATATATATACATACATACACACACACACACACACACACACACACACACACACACACTATAAATTCCTAACTTGCTCATTTTGGGGTGTGTAATGGTGGGGAAGATGTGCTCTGACTGTTTGGTGAAAGAAAGAAGTCAAAAGACTTCCTGCTTTCTCCAGAACACTCAGCCAGCTTCGCTCTTCTCTCTGATTCTCCACCTCTGGAATGGTGAATCAGAAAGTGAGAATCCTGTCACCGATCTCCAGTGAGGCCCTGAGATCCCACCTTCATACACTGGCCATTTCTTTGACAGTCAGTTACAGATTCTCTGTGTGCTGTGATGATCATTGGAGAACATGTTCTCGGCTGATCATCTCAGTTTCATAAACTGTTTATGACCTGAGATCAGCGGTGATACTCGGGATCGCCGCTGATCACAGTTTGATAAACGGACACCTTAGTGGCAAAGCTTTGCTGAACAGTCTTGAAGTTAGAAGCTGATTGGCTGCCATGCACAGCTGTGAGTGCACCAGTTTTAGTAAATCTCTCCCTAAGCAGCCAATCCTCAGGGAAAATGCATAGTCCTTTATTTTACATTTTCTATGTATCCACTTGACATCCAGGAGGTTTTACCCCCCTTCATAACCAATACATTTTTTGCTATTCAGCACTAGGGTTGCCACTTGTCCAGGATTCACCCGGACAGTTTGGGTTTGGAATCATGTGTCCGAGTTTCAGACTGTCTGAAACCCGGACACATTTTTTAGACTGGACTATGGCTTCCCAGCAGGGTTGCTGGCTGCCGTTGTCTCAGCTGAGAGTGTCTGTTACATTCTCTTTCACACTGCCCAAAGCCAACACTAACAATCCCCCCCAAACACACACAGACAGGAGAGGAGAGAGGGCTTGATCTGCACCTCTTCCCCCCCACCCCTACCCCTCTGTGTCTGCCCACACTCCAATCCTCGTCGCTGTGCCTCAGAAAAGGAAAGCGGTGGCCGGAAATTTGAAGTCCAGCAGCCTCAGATCCATCTGGATGAGAAGTGCTGACTGCCAAGGGGTGAGTGAGCTCACCATCCATCCCTGTCTGTGACTGAAGTCTCCCCCATTCTTCCTCCAGCCTCTGAGTGAGTACACTAAGGCAAATCAGGGTTCTCAGAGCACCCCTTACATCAGAGTTCCCCTTTACACCAGAGGCCACAGTGTTTCCCCTTACATCAGAGTCTTCCTTGTACATCAGAGTACTCAGTGTTCCCCCTTAAATCAGGGTTCCCAGAGCATCCCTTATGTTAGAGTCCCCAGAGTTCTCCCTTACATCAGAGTCTGCAGAGTCCCCCCTTATGCCCCGTACACACGGTCGGACTTTGTTCTGACATTCCGACAACAAAATCCTAGGATTTTTTCCGACGGATGTTGGCTCAAACTTGTCTTGCATACACACGGTCACACAAAGTTGTCGGAAAATCCGATCGTTCTGAACGCGGTGACGTAAAACACGTACGTCGGGACTATAAACGGGGCAGTAGCCAATAGCTTTCATCTCTTTATTTATTCTGAGCATGCGTGGCACTTTGTCTGTTGGATTTGTGTACACACGATCGGAATTTCCGACAACGGATTTTGTTGTCGGAAAATTTTATAGCCTGCTCTCCAACTTTGTGTGCCGGAAAATCCGATGGAAAATGTCCGATGGAGCCCACACACGGTCAGGATTTCTGACAACAAGGTCCTATCACACATTTTCCATTGGAAAATCCGACCGTGTGTACAGGGGCATTACAGTGTAAGGGAACTCTGCGAGTTTAGATGTAAAAGGGGAACTCTGTGGATTCTGATGTAAAGGGGGACTCTTGTTATTAACTTCATATGATTAGAAATGTTATTTAGTAGCAAAATATATGTAAAGTTTATACTATAAAAAAAAAATCCTGTGCGCTGCAACAGTGTTCGGGTTTGACTTGAAGAAAAAGTAGCAACCCTATTCTGCACTGCGCTACTTTAACTGACATGGCTGTCTATCTGTAGAAGTCTCGGACTCTGCTAATTGACATTGCAACTTTCTAATGAACTCATTAGACTAGGAAGCCTGGGACCTACAATAAGAAATGTGAGGATGTGGAAGGGACAGTAGAAATGATAAATACCTGTGAATATAAAGTATTTCTGGTAGTTGGCGATCCCTCTGCTTCAGGATTGTGACTCCGACAAACCAGACAATGACAGCCAAGCTTGGTATGGTGTGTATGGATAGATCAATATCCCAGATTCTAGTTGGAGAAACAATGGCATTATGTTTTATATCCAATTTTAATCATTTTGATCAATTTAATGAATTTTATAAGACATACCTGGTGATGTGCTTAGGATCCTCGCTTGCAAATATCTGTGAAGAAGTACCTTGAGAAACAGGGCTGAGCAGAAAAACAGAGTATGTAAATGTTTATATAATAAACATGGTCTGTTTTGTCAACAGCGAGACACGTCATAAATTATACACCCTGGCAATAAAATGAAAAGCAGAACCTACAAAGTAGATCCAACTGATGTAATCCAACACTTCCATTTAACCCCAAATTTCTGAATTACAATAGTAACGAATTTAAATGAATCTGAAATAACGAAACAAAAATTTTGGCCGAAATACAATAGTTTTTTTAATCCAATTCAAAAATCCAGACGGATGGTGGCCTTATTTTCCATCCATCTGGCGGATTGGATGAAAACGGACAGACGGTCTATTTCCACCCGAAGAGCTGGAGGAGGAGAAACAGCGGCACACTGAACTTCCCAGCGAATGGCTGTGCAGAAGTTGCATGTCAGGACAAGTCTGATCATTGGAGGAGAACATACTGAGTTCCCATTCCCAGCACAGCTAGAGAACTGATCACATTGTTCTCTCCTGCTTAGTGTGGTCAGTTCTTAATAGGAAAGCAGAGGGACTGGCAGGAGCACCAGGGGTTTCACACAAAGCAATCAATACTAAGAGAACTGGATACTTTCTCATACATGTACATGGTGCAGCAACACATATCAGGAATATGAAATGCTGAGGTAACAAACATTTTAACCACATAACAACTGGTGCACACCGATGTACGTCAGTAGAATGGCATGGACAGGCAAATAGGCGTACCCGTACGTCCCTTTGAATTTGCCACCGCGCCATCACGTGCGCACCACTAGCGGCACGAGCGTGCGCCCGTTGCGAGCTCCGTGGGTCCGATCGCGGGTCCCACGGACTCGATGTTCAATGGGATAACCGCGATCGTCTCACGGAGAGGAAGAACGGGGAGATGCTAATGTAAACAAGCATTTCCCCATTCTGCCTAATGACAGTGTCACTGATCACCGCTCCCTGTAATCGGGAGCAGTGATCAGTGATGTGTCACACAGCCCCTCCCCCCCACAGTTAGAATCACTCCCTAGGACACACTTAACCCTTCCCTAGCCCCCTAGTGGTTAACCCCTTCACTGCCAGTGTCATTTTTACAGTATTCAGTGCAATTTAATCGCACTTATCGCTGTAAAAATGACAATGGTTTCAAAAATGTGTCAGAAGTGTCCGATGTGTCCGCCATACTGTTGCAGTCGTGATAAAAATCACTGATCGCCGCCATTACTAGTAAAAAAAAAAAAAACTATTAATAAAAATGCCATAAAACTATCCCCTCATTTGTAGACGCTATAACTTTTGCGCAAACCAATCAATAAACGCTTATTGCAATTTTTTTTTTTTACCAAAAATATGTAGAAGAATATATATCGGCCTAAACTGAGGGAAAAATGTTTTTTTATATTTTTTGGGGGATATTAATTATAGCAAAGAGTAAAAAATGTGTTTTTTTTTCAAAATTGTCACTCTTTTTTTGGTTATAACGCAAAAAATAAAAACCGCTGGGGTGATCAAATACCACCAAAGGAAAGCTCTATTTGTGGGAAAAAAAAAGGACGTCAATTTTGTTTGGGAGCCACGTCGCATGACCGCGCAATTGTCAGTTAAAGTGACCCATTGCCGAATCGCAAAAAGTGCTCTGGTCTTTTGCCAGCCAAATGGTCCGGGGCTGAAGTGGTTAAAAGGAGAAGTATGGCCAAAGCTTGCTTGGCCATACTTCTCATGTGGGTCACAGGAGTGCCCTTAGTTTAGTACTCCTGTGATTCAGATTCAGCCAACAGCGGGATTTAGCTACACATCACATCACAGAGCCAGTCCAGGCTCTGCAAGGATCCCAACAATAATGTCAGGATCCACCCAGATGCGTGGCCGTCAGCAACTTAGAGCCTGAGCTCTCTGCTCCCACCCTCTCCACAGTATGGCACTCAAGTGAGCACTAAAGGGGCAGAACAGAGTGCCGTTGACTGACAGTCATTACTCACTGCTCACTGTACCCCTAAGAACTGAGCAATTGGTGGCCCTGTGATCGCTCAGGTCTCAGTCTTAGCAGTGGGGGGACAGCTGCAGCATCAGATACTACATAAAGATAGGGGAGTATGTATGTTTGTTTTTGTAAATTGCGAACTCCTCTTTTAAAGGATCTGCTACTGACAGCTTGGTGTTAGAAATCACAGCATACTTTCAGAGGTCTAGAGTGACTGGTCAGGGCTGTTTTGGTAGCCAAAGGGGGACTTACTCAATATTAGGTGGGTGGTCATAAAGTCATGATTGATCGTTTGTATGTTTTCTGGAAGCAGGGACCCTGGAGAATAAAATGGCCAAAATGCCTGGCTCCACCCCAATGTGTTTCATCAATAGATTACTTTTTCAAGGGGGAACCCGTTTGTATCCCCCTGAAAATGTCACCTATTGACGAAACGGATGGAGTCAGGCAGTGAAGCTGTGTGTGCTGAGAGCTCAGGAGAAGCACTGCTATACAGAGCGTCCAGCTTCAACTCTCTCAGTGGTGGGATGTGGTGGTTCATCCTTCTGTGTTCGCACATCGGTGGATTTTATCTGATCTGTTAGAAGATACCAGCAATACTTTTGTAGCCAGGTGCTGGCTAACTTTGTGTCATCGTGGGACACCAGCTACAGTGAGCCTGTTTCCTGCTAGTTCTCAGCCTGGATGCTGTGTTATCTCCTGAATGCAGAGCAAACAGAGACCACAGCTGAGAGCAAGGGATTGTGGGATATGTGGTCCGAGGAGCCAGGATTTGCATTGGAGCCAAACCACTTTAGGATACAAGTTCTAGCTTGCTGACAGAGAAGAACGTTGGGTGAGGACATATATAGCCTGGTCTGGGGAGGAGTCTTTCTTTTAGGACCATCGCCTTTAGCTGAGAGCAGGGACCCGGCCACTCCAGGGAATGTGAGCTAGTGCCGCAGACTAGATGGCGTGGAGAGTCTCCAGTAAGAGAGCGACCAGATCCACCATTGCCAGCTCCCTGTCCGCCAACCAAGTAACTGTTGTTGACATGAATGAAGTGTACTCTTGTACACTACAAATAAAGTTCAGAAAAAAAAGGGCGTTGGATTGTGCACCACAATGCTGTTTTGTATGTTACTTGCACATGATTTTACCACATTCTGACTAAGCTTGGGAGAAAATTCCATTACAAAGTGATCAGCCTATGTGTCTTTAGCAAACAAACCTTTAACCACTTGCCGCCCGCCCACCGTCATATGACGGAGGGATGGTGTGGCTCTCGTTCTGGGTGGACATCATATGACGGAGAGATGGTGTGGCTCTCGTTCTGGGTGGACATCATATGACGGAGGGATGGTGTGGCTCTCGTTCTGGGTGGACATCATATGACGGAGGGATGGTGTGGCTCTCGTTCTGGGTGGACATCATATGACGGAGGGATGGTGAGGCTCTCGTTCTGGGTGGACATCATATGACGGAGGGATGGTGTGGCTCTCGTTCTGGGTGGACATCATATGACGGAGGGATGGTGTGGCTCTCGTTCTGGGTGGACATCATATGACGGAGGGATGGTGTGGCTCTCGTTCTGGGTGGACATCATATGACGGAGGGATGGTGTGGCTCTCGTTCTGGGTGGACATCATATGGCGGAGGGATGGTGTGGCTCTCGTTCTGGGTGGACATCATATGACGGAGGGATGGTGTGGCTCTCGTTCTGGGTGGACATCATATGACGGAGGGATGGTGTGGCTCTCGTTCTGGGTGGACATCATATGACGGAGGGATGGTGTGGCTCTCGTTCTGGGTGGACATCATATGACGGAGGGATGGTGTGGCTCTCGTTCTGGGTGGACATCATATGACGGAGGGATGGTGTGGCTCTCGTTGTGGGTGGACATCATATGACGGAGGGATGGTGTGGCTCTCGTTCTGGGTGGACATCATATGACGGAGGGATGGTGTGGCTCTCGTTCTGGGTGGACATCATATGACGGAGGGATGGTGTGGCTCTCGTTCTGGGTGAACATCATATGACGGCGCACCCAAACGGCAGCTCTTGCAGGGGCACGTAGCTCTTTAATCATGTGATCGGCTGTGTCCAATCAAAGAGCTGATAATCGGCACTTCTTGCCTCACACTGACAGAGTGTGTGGTGAGGAGAGCCAATAAGCAGCATCTCCTCACAGGGGACAGTAAGAAATGTAATCAGGGCACTGATGATTAGTTCCCTGATTACACTAGAGTGCCAGAAGTGCCAGCAATCAGTGCCAACAATCAGTGCCAACAATCAGTGCCAACCAGAGCCAGCAATCAGTGCCCATTAGTGATGCCAGTCAGTGCTGGCTTTTAGTGCCCATCAGTGCCACCCATCAATGCCCATCAGTGCAACCATTCAATGCCCATTAGTGCCATCTATCCATGCTGCCTATCAGTGCCCACCAGTGTCGGCTATCAGTGCTCATCAGTGCCACCTATCAGTGCCCATAAGTGCAGAATATTAGTGCCTCCTCATCAGTGCCACCTAATCAGTGCCCATAAGTGCAGAATATTACTGCCTCCTCATCAGAAACTGAGAAACTTTTTATTTTTCATTGGCTGAAACCTGCTGACAAACTTGTGCTGTGTTCAATCAAAGCACAGGTCAGCAGGGGTTGCGCGCACGCCTGAAGTCCTTGAAATAGGGCACGACATATGGTTACATCTCCCTAGCCTGCAGCTGTTGCCCGCCCGCAGTAAATGTACTCTAGGCGGGCAGCAAGTGGTTAATTGATACACTGCATATGTTAATAGGCATTTTATTAGCACTGGATTTAGGGCGTATGTTGCTCTAAAATTTGTTTCACGTTTCAGGGTTGTTAATATAGCAGCTCTATTTGTGGGTAAAAAAAGGACATACATTTTATTTGGGTGCAGTATCTTCCGGAAGTTAAGTGGATATTATTCCTACAATACATTACACATGTGCCACAAAACACTGTCTTTGTTGTTTAGCTGACACAAATAATCAGGGAAATTCATAAAGGGTGTTGTAGAAATAAACAGAATATCAGAATAATATATATAAATCAATAGATTTATTAGAATGCAGCTGGTTAGGATGGCGTCCTTTGCTGTCAGCTGGAAATACCCAGCGGGGATGAGTCATGGTGGTTTCATGGTTGGTCATTTTTCTTGGACACGTCCATTAAATAGCACGTGGGTAGACCCAGACTTATTTAATCACCTAAGAACCAGAAGAATTTGCCCACTTAATGACCAGGCCATTTTTTGTGATACGGCACTGCGACGCTTTAACTGACAATTGCGCGGTCGTGCAATGCTGTACCCAAAAAAATTTTTTTCCCCACAAATAGAGCTTTCTTTTGTTGGTATTTGATCTCCTCCACGGGTTGTTTTTTTTTGCGCTATAAACAAAAAAAACCCAGACAATTTTGAAAAAAACAAACAATATTTTTTACTTTTTGCTATAATAAATATCCAAATGAAATGTAAAAAAAAAATGTTTTCATCAGTTTAGGCCAATATGTATTCTTCTACATATTTTTGATTAAAAAAATAAATAAATAAATCACAATAAGCGTAAATTGTTTGGTTTCTACAAAATAGGGAATATTTTTATTATGAATTTTTTTTCTTTCTAGTAATGGCGGTGAGCTGCAATTTTTAGCGGGACTGCGACATTGTGGCGGACAGATCGGACACTTTTTTGGGACCACTGACATTTATACAGCGATCAGAGCTATAAATAGCCACTGATTACTGTATAAATGTCACAGGCAGGAAAGGAGAGAGAGAGAGACATCACGACCGGCGGCCACGAGCATCGGCTCCTGCGTCACGCGCACGTCCCCTAGAGCTCTTGAAGCGGCTGACGTACAATGACAGCAATTCGGCCAGGACAGCCAACCTTCCGCAGTACAACTATAATAAATAAAAAGGGGAACAGTACAGTACCAAGAGGGTTAAGAGGGCCCTGCTCATAAGGGCTTACAATCTGATAAAGAGGGGCAAGTGCTACAAAAGGTAATAATTGTGAGGGATGAGCTGATGGAAGAATTGAAAGTTCAATTGATAGCTGAAGGCAGATAGGCTTCCCCGGAGAGATGAGTTTTCAGGGATTGCCTAAAAGGCAGCCAGAGTAGGAGATAGCCCAGTGTTTCTTAAACTTTTTTGCCTTGTGGCGCACAAAAAAAAAATATAGAAATTTTCACGGCACACCTGAAAAGATTTAACAATTTTTGTGGCGAGGAACTTATTTTTATATATATATATATATATATATATATATATATATATTTTTAGGGCTGGGGAAATGAAAGATTAATTCCTCAATTAATCGTTAATTTTTTTGATCTATCAAAATTCTTTTGATCGGTACTCACCTCTCCGCCGGCTTCCGAGTCTTCAGGGAGTTTTGTCAGAGATCCGGTGACGTCACGGACATCGACGTCACCAGACTCCTCCCCTCTTCCCCAAGTGCCTCTGTCTGCTAACGAAGGGAAGGGGGAGGAGTCCGGTGACGTTGATGTCCGTAACGTCACCGGACAGCCTGGACGGTGATGGTAAATATGTGGTTAACTGGGATCACTGAGTGAGCTAAGTGTAGGCAAATTTGATAACCTCCGTTTTAACATTGTTGTCCTATAGAGGCTGATAAGCTGATATTTTTGCTGTGTGGATCGACTTCTGCTGTTGCCATGACGGTGGCGCTTGCTTTCGATTGACGCGGTACCAAGTAGAAGCTCCCATTCCAGAAACAGAGAATCCTCTCAACTTAACCACTTCCGGACCGCCTCACACTGATGTACATCCAAACTTTGACGGTGGATATCGTTGTTATGGCTGCAGCTAGCTGCCATAACCCCGGTATCCCCTTTTTCGTGCGGCGGCCGGCTTTCTGATTAAAGTGGTCCCTGCGGCGGATTCGCCGCAAGATCACTTTTATCGGTGGCGGGAGAGGACCCCCCTTCCGCCACGATCCGGTGCCCTCCTTACTGGAGCCATCGGTAGCGGCGGAGGCGATCGCGTCCTACTCCGTGCTGTGCCTGGAGACGAATGAGGCTAAGATGGCGCCCACTCGTCTCCATGATACTGCTGGGCGGAAGCGACGTCAAAACATCACTTCCGCCCGCGCCTCTTAAAGGCGTATTTTTTTCAATGTCATTTTTTTAAATGACTTTTTTTTAATTGCATTTCATGGTCTTTTTGACCCCAGATCTCATATTTAAGAGGACCTGTCATGCTTGTTTTTATTACAAGGGATGTTTACATTCCTTGTAATAGGAATAAAAGTGACACTTTTTTTTTTTTTTTTAAAGTGTAAAAATAAATAAATAATGTAAAATAATAAAAATAAAAAACTTTAAAAACACCCCGTCCCGACAAGCTTGTGCGCAGAAGCGAACGCATACGCGAGTAGCGCCCGCATATGAAAACTGTGGTCAAAGCACACATGTGAGGTATCGCCGCGATCGGTAGAGCGAGATCAATAATTCTAGCACTAGACCTCCTCTGTAACGCAAAACATGCAACCTGTAGAATTTTTTAAACGTCACCTATGGAGATTTTTGAGGGTAAAAGTTTGACGCCATTCCACGAGCGGGCGCAATTTTGGAAGCGTGACATGTTGGGTATCAATTTACTTGGCGTAACATTATATTTCACAATATAAAATAAATTGGGCTAACTTTACTGTTGTCTTATTTTTTTTTTATTCAAAAAAGTGAATTTTTTCCCAAAAAAGTGCGCTACTAAGACCGCTGCGCAAATACGGTGCAAAAAAAAGTATTGCAATGACCGCCATTTTATTCTCTAGGGTGTTAGAAAAAAAAACATATATAATGTTTGGGGGTTCTAAGTAATTTTCTAGCAAAAAAAAACCTGTTTTAAACATGTAAACACCTAAAATCCAAAACGAGGCTGGTCCTTAAGTGGTTAATAACCATCGTTTTCCTGTCCTAAGCAGTTTTGTGCAGACAATTCTTTGTGTACCGGCAACATCTGTTCCGTGCGAAAGACTGTTCAGTTCTTCAGGGTATATTATCAATGCGATCATGTCTGCTTCCAGAAAATGTACACACTCTTGTATGTCTGCGTGACTGGCTAAAGTGATGCCTACTTGCCTACTATAAAGTGACTGACAATCAATATACTAGATACGTTTTATAATTAAAGTTAAACTAACTTTCTATGTTTTTCTTAAAGTTTAATAAAAAAAATGACTTACGTCAGTGCTACAGTTTGAATTTAAAACGTATTTGTGTGAACTGTGAAGTTAAGTCATGTATTGTGGAAACTAACTAGTGTCGGGTGATTGTATATAGTGTATACCACATCTACCACTGACTAATGCAGAGTTGCAATGCAAGGAGATCAGCTAAAAGTAGTTAAATCTGTATGTGCGTTATAATTAATCGAAATTAGTCGATTAATCGATTAAAAAAAAAATCAATTATTCGAACGCGAAAATTTTAATCAGTAACAGCCCTAATAATTTGAAATGTAATGTGAAGGATGTTCCTGCTTTCGAGAGCAAATCAGATTGAAGTGAGAACTGAGTCAATAAACGAGCGCGCTTTTCATCGTCGATTTTAAGAAGTCTCTCTTTTTTTTCAATTTGATTACAGTCAATGCTGAAAATCCAAACTCACAAAACCACGAAGACACAAAATGGCAGATTACGTTTTTATATATGTTACTTTAACTTTTGCGACATTGATTTGCCATTTAATTTTTCTATATGTTCGAAGTTTCAAAACGCTAGCTATTTTAAGCATTTTTCAAATCTCCCACGGCACACCTGCGAATCTCTTGCACACAGCACATAGTTTGAGAACCACTGAAATAGCCGGACTAATGTAGAGGGTTCCAGAGGATAGGAGAGGCTCTGAAGAAGTCCTGGGGAGAAGCATGGGAGGAGACAGGGGGGCTAGAGAGCAGGAGGTCTTGGGAGGAGCAGAAAGGACGGTTTGGGTGATATTTGGAAACAAGATTGGTGATGTAGCTCGGGGCCCAAGCTGTAAATGACTTTGTGTGTTGTTGTTAGTATTTTGAATTGAATTTGTTGGGCAATGGGAAACCAGTGGAGGGGTTGGCGGAGAGGGGTGGCGGACACTGAGAGGTTGGTAAGGTGGATGAGTCTGTCAGCAGCATTCATGATAGACTAAAGAGGGGATTGTCATTGGAGAGGTAGACCTAGGAGAAGGGAGTTGCAATAGTCAAGGCGAGAAATAACGAAGGAGTGAATGAGGAGCTTGGTGGTTTCATTAGCTAAAAGGGGTGAATTTTAGAGATGTTACAGAGGGGAAGTCTACAAGATTTGGACAGCGATTGGATTTGGGGCCGAAAGGACAAGTCAGAGTCTAGGATTACAGCTAATACCCTGGTGTGTGGGGAGGGACTGATATTGTGTGCTATATTATTGATATTGATGGAAAAGTCATGGAGGGGCTCACGGCAGGGGGCAATATTATCAGCTCAATTTTAGAAAGATTTAGGAAAAAGCAATATTATGGCTCACATGTTTTTTCTTTTTTAAATAACAAGCATGTCATACTTACCTGGTCTGTGTAGTGGTTTTGCACAGAGCAGCCCTGATCCTCCTCTTCTTGGGTCCCCCACCAAAGCTCCTGACCTCTCCCTCAAGCCCAGTGTCCCCACAGCAAGCAGCTTCCCGAGCCACTTCCCCATGAGTCTATTCACACATGGAGCACAGCCCAGCCCCGCCCACCCCTGCTTTCTCCTCATTGGATCATTGGCTGTGATTGACAGTAATGGAGCCAGTGGCTCCCGCTTCTGTCTCAGCCAATGAGAAAGAAGAGAAGCTGGCTCGAGATGGGGCTCAGGTAAGTGAGGCTGGTAAGGGTATATAGCGCTGCCACAGCAATCCAATAAAACGGCAAAGTAAAAACGGCATGTGAAACGAACACCGATGGGCAGAACAAGCAGTGTAACAGAGATGACCGTGGGTGACGTCCGTGCAATAGCTCCTCCCCCCGAAGCTGTTTGGCTGTTTTATTGGATTGCTGTGGCAGCGCTATATACGGCTACCAGATTTTATGTACTGTGGATTATTTGAATAAATACACTTTACAGAGAACACTTAGATCGTGTTTCTTTTCCATCCATATTCACTCGTCCATATCCTGGCTCCTGGATCATCTGGTGTCATCCGGTTTCTCCAATTACCATCCCTATCCCATGTGTGGATACAAGCCTGCATGACCTTCTGTTAGTTCAGAGGTCCATCCAATCTGGTAAGAATTTGGATTTGGTAGTGGAGGATCAGTCACTCAGACTACTCAGCAACATTGAATTGTGTTTTCCCTCACGAGGTGTTCCTACCTTTTCACTGCCGAGAACTGTTTGCATTTACCGGTCTATGGACTTTTATATTGTGCTGCACTAGTCTCTATTTTTTACATATTCCCTGAGGTGTTGTGATTTACCTTTAGTGTACAGCTTACAATTTCTTTTACATTTTGATTTGTGTGCGCTGATTGTCTTATTTTTTTATATATATTTACACGTAACACAAAAAAATAAAAGCGCAAAATTGAAAAAAAAAAAACTACTTTGTTTAATTTGTAAATAACTTTGCAATGCTTTGTACCAAAATCTGAATTTTATTGTTGTTTTAAAAACAGGACAAATTACAGAATAAAATGCACTCTTTTTACGTGCAGTAACCAGGGGCAGACTGACCATTCAGGCACTGCCCGAGGGCCCCGTGCCACTAAGGGGCCCCATCAGGGTTGCCAGCCTCAATAAAACCAGGGACAATATGTAAAAATCTTTGTGTTTTAAAAAAAAATTCCCAAGATTATAGCTGCCCCGCCTCTCTAGTACCTTTTCAGTGTGTGTATGTGTATTCTGTGTGTGTATACTGTGTGTCTGCATGTGTATACTGTATGTGTATTTGTGTGTGTATACTGTGTGGCCCCATAATCTATTGCCTGGGGGCCCCATAATCTTCTCCTATTGCCCGGGGGCCCCATAATCTATTGCCGGGGGCCCCATAATCTCCTATTGCTGGGGGGTCCCATAATCTCCTATTGCCGGGGGCCCCATGAGTTGTCAGTCCGCCCCTGGCAGTAACACTATTTATTTTTAAACGAACACTGCTCAAAAATAGAAAAAATGCCTTTTGTTAAGTTTTGATACATTTAATTGTCTAAGGATTGCGAACAAATATCATTGTTACAGGACAATATTCATAAAAAGAAATATAAGTGGTTATAGCACATTTTTTATTTTTCAGTAACCTTACAAGCTGTTTTGTATGATCTGCACCAGTTCATTACATGTCATGTTGGCTGATGTCAGTGATAGGAGCATGAGAGATAAAGATAAACAAAAAGATAAAGTTTTTTGTTTATCTCCTCCATACAGAGACCACAGTGCAGAACAAGGCGTGGTAAGACAATTATGGGTTTACCCCTTCCCAACCGACTCACGCAGATATACTGCATCAGAAGGGCACGTACAGGCAGAATCACGTACCTGTACGTTGCCCTTTAAGAGGCGGCTCGTGGGCGCGCGCCCGCCGGGAGCTCCGTGAGTTGGATCGCGGGTCCTGCAGACTCGATGCCCGCGGGGATATCCGCGATCGTCTCACAGTGAGGAAGACGGGGAGATGCTAATGTAAACAAGCATCTCCCTGTTCTGCCTAGTGACACTGTCACTGATCACAGCTCCCTGTGAACAGGAGCGGTGATCAGTGACGTGTCACACGTAGCCACGCCCCCTAACAAGTTAGAATCACTCCCTAGGACACGCTTAACCCCTCCCTAGCCCCCTAGTGGTTAACCCCTTCACTGCCAGTGTCATTTTTACAGTAATCAGTGCAATTTTATAGCACTGGTCGCTGTAAAAATCACAATGGTCCCAAAAATGTGTCAAAAATCCAATGTGTCCGCCATAATGTCACAGTCATGATAAAAATCGCAGATCGCCGCCATTACTAGTAAAAAAAAAAATAATAAAAATGCCATAAAACTATCCCCTATTTTGTAGACGCGATAATTTTTGCGCAAACCAATCAATAAACGCTTATTGCAATTTTTTTTTTTTTTACCAAAAATATGTAAAAGAATATGTATCGGCCTAAACTGAGGAAAAAAATGGTTTTTTTTTATATATTTTTTGGGGATATTTATTATAGCAAAAAGTAAAAAATAATGCGTTTTTTTTTTTTTCAAAATTGTTGCTATTTTTCTGTTTATAGCGCAAAAAATAAAAACTGCAGAGGAGATCAAATACCACCAAAAGAAAGCTCTATTTGTGGGAAAAACGTCAATTTTGTTTGGGAGCCACGTCACACGACCGCGCAATTGTCAGTTAAAGCGACCCAGTGCCGAATCGCAAAAAGTGCTCTGGTCTTTGGCCAGTGAAATGGTCCGGGGCTTAAGTGGTTAACAAAAGGTTAGGGCTAAGCAGGAAAGTCAATATAGTGGTTGATTTACAAAAACTGGAAGGTGCAAAATGTGTTGCAGTCCTGCCGATTTTTGCTATAAAATTTTTGTCGGATGTGAACTCAACATTCGATTTTCATTTCATTAGTTCGGTTTTTGTCCGAAAAATAAAAATAAAAAGAGTGAGACTACGCATGCTCAGAAACGGAAAAAATACATACATAACTATTCAACACATTACGTCACTTCTGATGTTGTATTCTGTCGTCCGAAAATTTTCATATGCTGAGTAACCTCTTCACTTTCGACATGAGACTAGCATGTCACAAAAAACGGACGTTTGGTAGGGTTGCCTTATCTGCATTAAATCAGCCTCAGAACCTGTGTAATTAATATGTGTTCTGGATTAAAGGGATGATGTGGCAACCCCAACGTTCGGTCATCCGAAAATCTAAGCGTGTGTACGAGGCTGTAGCTGATTGCCTTCTCTGCACAGCTGCACCAGATTTTGCACTCTCCAGTGTAATGCTGTGTTCACACTAGTGCGAATTGGAAGCGGATTTCTCCACATCCAATTCACATGAAAGGAGATTGTGACCGCCTCTCTATGGAGTTCACACACCTCCGGGGCGGCTGCAGAGCGGATTGAACAGGGGTCCTGTGTGACTTTGGGTCAGTTTCAGGTCCGAATTCAGGCAAAAATTTGGCCCTGAAACGGAGAACAGGGACACACCGGACCCCTGCTGTGAGCCGCATGCGAATGTGAACCCGGCCTTAGTAAATCAACCCCACTCTGCCATAGTTACATAGTTACATACTTAGTCAGGTTGAAAAAAAAGACACAAGTCCATCTAGTTCAACCATAAAAAAAATCTCTGTCAAAACTGAACCAATCAATGCAAGTAAAACCAGAGCTCAAGAGTCAATAGGGTTGCTTTACTAAAGGCAAATAGTCTGTGCACTTTGCATGTGGAGTTCCTCCAGAGCTTAGTAAATGAGGAGGAGCTCTGCTGACTTCTGTCATCCAATTATGTGCCAGCAAAAATGCTATCTGTTTATTTTCCTTGCATGTGATTGGGTGTTTTGTAAAGTGAAGCTTTACCTCATTTACTAAGCTCTGAAGCAACTGCACTTTACAAAGTGCGCAGTCTATTTTCCTTTAGTAAATCCACCCCATAGTCTCCTTTCATATGGACAGGCAGGGGGTGGTATAAACAGATGGTTGATCTGCCAACCTATAAGCAGACATGGGGTGTATATTAGGGTGCCCACATGTCCCGGATTGCCCGGGATTGTCCCCGATTTCTGATTTTTGTCCCGTGTCCCGGGCACCTTCATTTCGGGACAATACAATGTCCCGGAATGAAAAAAACACACCAGAGTCAGACCAGTCCGCTGATTCCGCCGCCATCCTTATAAACACTACACACTACACAGTCTCACACATGACACATCATAAGCTGGTTGCTAGGCTAGGGCCACCCCGCGTCTAGCAACCAGTGACGTCGGCTGAGACCTGAGGGCTGACACGTGGGCAGTCAGTGTGGGCAGTGCACCCGCACCCTATGGCTGAGAGCAGCACGCGTGCCTCAGAGAGAGGGAGCAGCCAGCACAGCCACAGAGTGACACTACGCCAGTGACCAGACAGCCACAGTCACTTACTGCTAGTAAGGATCATCCAGCCTGTGCCCAGTCAGGGCCAGTCCCGTCCTGGGCCGCCGCCGCCTACTCCCGCTGCCCGGAGCCGCTCTCCGCTGCTCTGCAGCCCATTGCCATTTGCCAGAAGCACACGGAAACGTAACAGTTCAACTTCTCTCCTGAGCAGCCCGAGCCTCTTCCGAGTCCTCCTCCAGGCTCCCGCCCATGAGGTCCGCAAGTTTTCTGCCTGCAGTGCCAGACATTGACAAACTTCCAGGACAGGTTAGTGTACTGTGTTACACTCACACTTTGTTACAGTGAGCATGCTCCCCCTCTGTTCTGCTGCTGTCCCCCTCCGTTCTTCCTCCATGTCTCCCTCCATTCTGCTGTCCTTACCACCTGTCTAAACTGGTTACCACTGTTTGCTTTTTTCCCCCAAAAATTGGCAAAAAAAGGATCAAAAACCATCTTTTTTTGGGCAGGTGCGAGGGGGGTGGGGGGTGTCCCTGAATGACAGTTTGGAAATGTGGTCACCCTAGTGTATATACATTGCCACCATTCAGCAATTATAAGGTTACATGCCAATTTAGACATATCCAATACCCCATGTAAGTGAAAATGGAGCTGCCACAACAACAAACCAAGCACTTTTCTCATAGTAGCTACACAGTCCTCCAATGCAAAAAAAAAAAAAAGATCCCCCCCCAAAAAAAACAACAGATGTCAGCATAGGGTTGCCACCTTTTCTTCAAGCCAAACCCGAACACAGTAGTAATGCCGTGCGCATAGGGTGCTACAGCGAACAGTGGGTGTGGCCAAATTGCTCTTGGTGACATCATCTCCCTGCCCCCGAGTGATGCGGAACCTGCCCCCAGACAGCCGCCTGCAGCTCCCAGATAGCAACAAATTTGTGTGTGACTATCTATACTTGGGGAGCCACAGCCGGGTCTGAATAATGTGTCCTGGTTTCAGTCCGCCTTAAACCCGGACACATGATTCAAAACCCGGACTGTCCGGGTGAATCCCAGACAGGTGGCAACCCTACGTCAGCAGGAAGTGGCATCAGGGGGGACAGCCATTACACTTGTAAGGGGTACGAGTGTCCCACGGAGGCCCAGGGCCAGCCCGCACCCCCTACAGCAGCAGCATAATGTAATTAGACTTTAGAAGCCAGTCCCTGGCCCGCACGCCGTCCACAACAGAGAAGCACTACTTGCAGGCTGCAGCCCTGCACACAAGCAGCCTCCTTCCTGTGTCACCCCGCAGATGATCCATGATCCGACACTCGCTTCTCTTCCCTGCTGAGATGGAGCATGGTGATAGGTTAGTAATGTGATTGGGCGGGTCTTGGGGAGGGGGTGTGGCCAGCCTAGTTGGTGGTGGGACCCAGCCCTATCAGGTGCATGCAGACATGGTTAGTCACTAAGTCAGTGTGTGCAGCTATAGATTGGTATGCATAGGTGTGCACAGCCTGTTGTATTAGGGTGTGCACCCCAAAGCTCAAACACATATGTGTGTGCATGTGTATATACCTGTATACTAACAGTGTCAGTAGGGCAGTTGGTGCTGTCAGTAGTTATTATTATTTTTTTTAAAAATAAAAATTTGCAGAAAAAAGGAGATCCTTTTTTTTTAATTTGCTGAAATATTAGAGGTCTAAACAGGGGGAATATGCACCACACAGGGTGATTAGGGTGTGCCCAGGCACACCTGGCACACCCTGTGTGCACGCCCATGTTGGTGTGTGGAGTGGACTGTATTTAATCTCCCCAGATGGGACATCATACACCTCAATTTCTGATGGCTGCCCTGAGTGGCACAATTGTTATCTGAACATTTGCACATCTCCTCCTTTCACCATCCTCTGAATAGCAATCCACCAAAGAAAAACAAAGCAGATAGAGTTTCCCAATAGAGATCCAGATAAAGAAGGTGAGGTGCAGGCAGATCCTGGGCAGCAGGGAAGTAAACAGATAGATAAGCAAAGGTTCCGTCAAGACTGTAACTCCAAGGGCTTGG